>CP093834.1:6625919-7907279 GCA_033064975.1 Smittia sp. YW1114-2 | reverse complement strand
AATAGTTCACGCTTTGACTGTTAGAACGAATTAGCCGGCCAGTCATAAGTGAAGAGAACATCAAAAGCAAACTGACCAAACCATAAATGCGCGGGTGCAACATAAAAGCATTGTTAGCGCAACCACTTGAACGTAAGAAAACACTTCAACTCATAAAGGATACAAAAATTAAGTCACAAATCCTTTTACCTAGTTGATGCAATTTACACTGTCGCACCGAAGTCTCGTCGACATTTTTTTGTCTGGTGGCTTTTCACGGAATATTTTCTTAGTCTCAAATGGCTTAATCGTAAGTTTTAGTTTCATATTCTCCTGTCTCTGTGGTTGAGTTGGTGGCGCGCAGTAAAAAAAGATTTCGATTTTCTTAAAATTGTTTTCAAGCTTTTTCATCGCGAAAAATCTTCTCATCGAAGATAAAGTTTTTCTTGGGTGTTTCTTTGTCTTGCCGTTCGCTTTAGCACAGAAAGTTGGTGAATTTATTATTGCTATTATTGTTATTTGGTTGTTGATTCTGGTTATGGATTAAATCACGAGGCACTTCGAGTCATCGGCGATCATCTAGAGTGGTGAAAGAAAGAGTCAAGACAGAGAGAAAGAAAGTGATAAGAAAATTTGTTTCATTCGACAGCGAACGAAGGCGAGGGAAGATTTTAATGAATGGAGAAGAGCGATGCTCGTTAGAATGTCAAGAGCAACTTCAACGTTAGTAATTCAAAGCGGGAACGGTGTGAAAAGTTTCTTCTTTTGATGACGAAGCTATTAGCACCTGCTCGAGAGATTTTAATGACTTACCATGAATTTGTTGGTCTTGAGAGCTAACAGAAGGACTTGTGCTGACCGAACTGATGGCGGCCGCTGTGTTCGTTCCCTCGTCTGACGTTCGCTTGAAGAAGTTGTGTTGCAAGGCATAATACGGCGTAATGCGCGTCTTCGGATCATAGTCCAGCATTCGCAGGATTAAGTCTTTGAATTTCAAGTAGTCGGCGACGCTGTGTCCGACCTCGCCGTGCCTTCGTCCACCCGGGCCGCCCGTTTCAACGCCCAGAATATCATGAAGCTTTCTCGAGCCCGGCTGCTTATACTTCCGCTGATTATTCGTCTTCTTAAGTACGTAACTTCCGTCCGGCAGCTTGTCGAAGAACTTCCTTGTCTTGTGCGCTTGATCGAGCAGATGCTTTGGTGGCTGTCCCAGCACCTCGATGATCTTATTCATTTGATCCATTTCGTTGGAGCCAGAGAAAAGCGGCTCGCCAGTGTGCATTTCAACGAGAATGCACCCGAGACTCCACATGTCGATCGCTAAGTCGTAAGGGATGCCGAGAAGCACTTCCGGTGATCGGTAGAAGCGTGATTGAATGTATTGGTATATCTATGAGGAGAGATGTTAATCAACGAGTTACAGGTCGAAGCAAGACGAAATTACCCGCTGGCCAAGTTGACACGAGCTGCCAAAGTCAACGATTTTTATTGCCGATCGTTTCGGATTGCAGAGAAGAATATTTTCGGGTTTTAGATCACAGTGAATGATACTCAGCTCTGAAATAACGAACAGTAATTGTCGTAAAGAGGTCTCAAGGTGAAAATCTTCAAGACACTTACCAGGTGTACCTAAAAATAACAGTGCCGTGCACAATTGCTGTGCGAACTTTCTCGTTAGATTCAGCGACACTCCTCGAAAGTTTGTGTTGCGCAGCAGGTCGTAGAGATTGTAGGAAAGCAGCTCAAACACTAAACATAAATGATTGCGCCACATGAAGTGTCGTTTGAGTTTGACTAGAATGAGGAACGGTTAGAGTTAAGGATTCTGCAATTGCAATGTAAAGTGTCTCGAAACTCTCCAAGCTTCACTTGACACGATGGCACTTGACGCGTGGAAATGCGATTTGCTTACCAATATAATATTTGTTCTCAGCGTCAGCACGATTCATCATCTCCAGAAGTTTGACTTCGATTTGCGCTTGGTTCAAGAATGGCTTCTTGTTCTTAATGATCTTGATTGCGACGTGACATTGTTCCTCGTGATCGAAAGCTTTCACCACTTGGCCGAAGCTTCCCTTACCTGAAGTGGAAGGGAAATTGTGACATTGTCAAACACGTAATTGAGTTGTCGTCTTACCTATCAGCGAATCAATTTCATAGCGATCAAGAAACTTCTCGCCATTCTTAATGATGTAATCATGATTTTCGTCGTCGTATCCGTCGTTGTAAAGTTTGCGCTCCTTCTTGTGGGATGAGTCATCGCCTTGTGATTGTTGGGCACGTCGCTTCTTTTTGGCATAATAAACCTGAAAACGGAAGAAAAAAATTGTTGAGCTTCTTGGATCGCAATTTAATAATTGGCAGACACAAACGCAATCATACGACGAATTCGGTTGAAGAGTTTGAAAATCTTGCGAAACATTAAACGGGCGGAGTCATTTCGAGTGATTATGCTAACATAAATTGCTAGTTCAAAAGTTATTCGGCGTTCCCCTAATCCGCTAAGCTTTGGCTAATTGGCATTGCAAATGATTTCCAGGCAATTTTACATCGCGCAGCGAATCTCGAAAGTCGTTTGAGTGCCTTCAGGTTAGTTAGAATGCTTTAAGCTCCTCTCCTTTGTGCCATTTCTCGGTATTTGTTTTCGTTCGGCTTGCATTCTTCCGAGCAACAAAGCATCAAGCCGAACAACGTGAAGTTCTATGCGACTAGACCGGAGCCGTGAAGAGAGAAAATAGCATAAAATCGCAAAATCGATAAGCGGCGGTGCTGGAGAGTCGTGTTCAGGGAAAAGCCAACGAGAGAAGGCGGAGGATGAGGGACAACGTGGGGATAAACGAAATTCGGTTTAGGTTCGAAAAAACATTTTTCTTTGCCTTGCTCTCCACTCGCTCTGTTTGCCGTTTCTCATTTCACAATGTTAGTCAACAGCACTTACACAATGGAGCAACGCCACCCACTTTCGCCTCAACCCCGGCAACAGCAAACAAGACGAGGCAGTGTTTGTGAGCGGGCGGAAAATTCGCTCAAACACAATCAACGCGCGTGTAGCGAGCGTGAGGAGTCAACGGTTCAATAGTCTACCACCAGGGGACACGAGATGTACAGAAAGAAATTTTCCTCCTCATGTGCGTCCGCTGACAAATTCGAAAATGGTTGGAAGACATGATAGCGTTGACGATCCGCATGCAATTTTCCTCCACAACAATCAAACTTTCCGACTGCTCTAATTTGCTGTTATGAGGCAGCTGAGCATTTGCTGAGGAAAAATCGAGCAAGGGATGAAAGCCGAGAACAGTTCTGGTTAGCAAGCTCACGTCAATCGGAAGGAAAAGATTGTTCTCGGCTTTTGATAAGGTTTATTGAGAGCACCATGAATCATCAGTTGAGCTCGAGGCGAGCTTCAAGCTTATATAATCAGAGCTGAAGGAAAACTGCAAAAGGCGAAAATTCCTCTTCACTTATCAGTACATAAGGCGAGACACGACCACGTCTTCCTTGGCTCGCGTCTGTTGCTCGTCGCTCGCTACATGCGCGACATCACAAGCGTCGTCCTCCTTTCCATGACTGATTTATACTACAGCAGACTTCCATTCCATCAGACATTTTTGCTATGCAAACTGCCGCAAGAACTCGACAGCGATTTGTTTTCAAACTTCATCATTGAACGTCCGACCACGAATTCCAGGGAGCAGCCCGGGCGATCGCATTTGAGCAAATTTCAATGAACTCTCCACTCCATAATTCTCGATGAAAGTTTTCAAGTTCCGGCTTTCGTTTCCACGAAAGTTGCAAGAAGAAATTCTACGCTCGCCCGTCCGGCTATCTGACATTTTTGCGGCGAAATCCAATAAAACGAAGTCGTCGCATGATCATAGCCACATTTGTCAATTTTCGTTGTCGCTTTGAACTGCTTCGCGAGCCTCGAGCAAACATTTTTCAGCACGGCGGCCCTTGAGGGAAAATCTTTGGTCGCGCTGGTGTGTAAATATATCAACGCGAATAATAAATGGGCTGCGGAGGAAAACATTTCATCGCTTGGAACTGCGAAGAACTTCGAAATGGGCGACGCGAAGTTATTCGAGGCTGAGAGGCTTCCATCGAGAGATTGCACAATGATCTCGCTAGCAATTTGAGATTTAATCAGAGGCAATGCTCAGCGGATGTGGCGGCAGAAGTTGTCCATCTGGACGGGTGATTTGTCTTCTTTTTCGGAGAGCTTTTCATTATTTTCCTCGCCAACCCCACTCGACCTCCTCCAGAAGAGAAATGATGTGGTTTTCCTACACTTTTCAGGGCATTTTTATTTCCTCATCGTCGTCGTTTCTTCTCTGCTTTCCCCCTTTTCCCAACTCACAGAAAGTTACGTGTTGTGAATAAATAAAAAGCGGATCATCATCATCCACCCGATGGATGACAAATAGGAAAGATCTTAACAGGGGTTGGAGGCGCAATTTGGTTCGATGTCGGACTTCAGAATGGCTCAATGTTTTGTGAGGCTAATAGGCTGATGAGGACCTTATTCTATTAGATGAAGAGCTGCTGTTAGACGAAGAGTCGAACCATTGGAATAAACTCAATCAATTTGAGTCCCTGACATTCACCACGCAATCTTGTGCATGGCAACCGAGCGACAAAAGGGAAAAGTTTGTGATACAATTTCTGCGGAGAAGCAACGGCTCTATCACATCGCGATGATCTCAAGACTCATCCACGGGCACTGAAGCTCTCGACGAGATGAATCGCACGAACACATTTCTGATGTGCCTTTATATGGCGATGTTTTCATGCTTTATATCAAGAGAAAAGCACCGAAAAAAACTGAGACAAATGGCAAGAAGAAGTTTGGGAACCAAATGTAGAAGCGAGTGAAGAGAAGCGTTGACTACAAGCAACAACATCTCGCTTAAAAGCCTCCAACCTCACACACAAATTTCAAAGAAAACTCGAAGCAAAACTTGTCGATTAAAGTTGTGGTTGACTGGTCGTGCTCTTTGCTTACGTACACCACACAAACAGGGAGAACTTGCTATAAAAATTGAACCATTCGAGCACCTAACTCGAGCACAAGAACTTCACATTCTGTTATTGTTTTCGAGGAAAAATTGAAAGAGGAGATTTCTCTACAGTTCAGTACACTCGGCTAGAAACTTCGGGACGTAGCATAGCGTCGTCTGCCATTGTTTGAACGACGGAATCTCCATTAATCTCCAGCTACTTGTGCTGTTATCTCACTGCTACACATGTGCGCGCCTTTCATTTCAACCCGTTAAAGAGACATCCACAAACAATAAGCCATAAGCATTCTTCAACGATGAGCATACTTCGCATTCCGTCGTGATCTTTTTGCAGCGAATATTCAATAACCGTTCACAGACTCCGCAAGGATCTGTTCGCTTTAAGTGAGTAGGGAAATTTGATAGCTGACGGTAGCGGGGAACTCGATTAGGGACGAGGCGCCAGAAGAAGATTCGGCATCTAATTTTCATCCGCCGCGCTCGGAGCGTTTCGTCCGATAAAAGGACTAAACATGTTAATCTCCAGCCTCATTTTAACGACGTCCACCAGTGATTACTCAGCAGAGTAATAAAATTGAAAGTGATAAATATGACGGGAGCTTCCGGGGGCGTCAAGATCCTTTTGTCAGGCAGCGACGCTAAACAACCGTCAACCGCAGAACGGCGACATTCATTCTCAGTCACACACCTGATGACGCTGAAAGCGAGAAGATTATTTTACCTCATTTATGTGCTTGTAGGTTTTGATTAAATCAACGCTCAACTTCCGAAGTGGCGCCAGCGAGGGATCTCGAAAGTGTGTTGGAATTCGCGCCTGCATCGCCCGGATGTCTGTTGATGATGATGAAGGGCTGATTGATCGCTGTAGAGTAAAGAAAGCGTTATTGACTTTCAATAAAATCAACTGAATCGTCTCGTTACCTGATGCACATCTCGATGTGACGCGGGCAGATGTTCCTCGGACACGAGCCGACCGTAGAGCGGCGCATGTCGCGACCGCGTCGAGTCGGGAATGGGTCCTGGCACATAGGACGCCGATACTGCAAAGAGAAAGCGAAATAAAGAATTATTAGATTGTTGCTCATCTCGAAACATTGTCAACGAATCGCAATAAAAAACGTCAAATGCTATAAATCACTGAGTATCAACGAACTCGATAGTTTGTTGTCAACACGATCGACTGAAACATTCAACTAATTAACATAAAAATACCCGAAAAATAAGACGCAACGCGCGTTTCATTGGTCATCGATCGATTCCACATAAAAAAGGCATCAACGATTCAATAACCTCGCGAAAGCTTTTCGAGGCAGCTCAAAGAAAGTGACGAAAGATTCTCAGAAGTCCTGGGAAGAGTTGATGGAGACGTTTGTCTCTGCCGAGATCGATGAAATGTCGTCTGACTATTTCGAGTCGCACATTCGAGTGTTTCCGGATATAAATAGATTTTTCGGTTCAATAAAATATATAAAATCGAAAAGTGTTGTAAGTTCAACGATTCGAAAAGGGGGAAAACGAGCGAGATGATGTTTCTATTTTCGGGGGGAAATCGAGTTAAGCGATTCCTCGCAACCGAAAAAAACTTCCCAACAATTGAAAACTGTTACGCTTCTCGAAGGGGAACAACAAAGAAGCATAAAAATGAAACTAAAAATGTAATATTAAACCGGAAACAAAGTCAATGAACTCTTGGCATTTGTGTGTTTCTTTCCCGTCTCATTGCTTCGGCTTTGCTTCATGCCACAGCAAACTGCCGCTGCCGTTGTTGTTCTCTCTGGCTGTTCCGTCTTCCATTCCATTATAACAACACGATGTTCTTCGCAGTTCCAACACGACAACAACCAACACATCGACACAACCCTCCAATCTTGCTTGTTAATAATATTTTATTCTCGGAGACTTTTCGTCTTTCTACGCGTTTCTGTGTTGTGCTGCCTTTCATTTCCATCCCATTTTCATGCCTTTGGCCTCCCGAAAAAATAGATTTCGAGAGCGTGCAACGCGTAGAGTTCATCAACTTGAAAACAGTGACACAAGCCCATCGACGGGGTCGTTCAATAACATCGCACGGCAAGAATAAAACCTAAATTATGCGGAATAGAAAAGCGTGGAGCTTCGCCACGAGGCCATTCAATTTGACAATGGCGAGGCTCGCAGCGCTCGTCTCTCTGAATCGCCACTTCATTAGGCCCTTCCGAGAAGAAACATCAATTCGAGTTAATTTAATTACGGAGAGATAACAGGCTTTGAAAGTTATTTTCCAGTCACGCAAAACCTTTTCTGAGTAAAATCTTCTGCCGTGTCTAGTGAGATTTTGGGTCAAAATGATTTCCGATTCTTCTCACAAATGTAATCAAGCTCAATTATGATCGTGAAGCTCGCCGTGTGTCGTTGGCACGCTTCGGTATCACAGCATTGCTGAATACAAGTCGACTGAATTTATTTGAAGCGAATCGCTCCGACATATTTGAGTTGATAAGCCAAGTCTCAAGCTTACTTGCTTCTAACTCGACGGCGCCATAACTTGCGAAATTTCGTTGTGCTTATCACTGTCGCTTCCCCTCCACCTTTAACCGATCATCAGCTCCTCGAGCGTCATTCTCTGTGAAAGTTTGAACAGCAGGTTCGCGTCTACGCAACATCGATTTTTGTGGCTTTTCTCATACGTTCTGTCAGATGTCGATGTGCCGATGTGAAAGCAAAATTTTCTAAACTCGCTTCCTATGTTTGTGTTCCACCATCACACACGAAAATGTCGCATTTATGAATTCCTAATCTGCTTCGAGCTTTTTCCCACATTCCAGCTCTCCAGGTATGCTCGCGGGTCGTGTGTTGGTGTGGCGCGAAGTGGTCAACGGCCACATAGGCGCATAATAAATTAGAATGGTGTGGAGAGAAGATTTTCCTGTATATAAATCAAGACACCGAAGCTAGCGCCCAAGAATGGAAGAGGAACAACAGAACGGAGGAGAAAACAGGCTTCGATGAGAATGGTTTTGTTGAACTGGCGAACAGGTTGAAGATTCTTCGCTACATACTCGCTTCGACGCTCCTTCTTCGCTTTATCATTCCAGATACTTTGTAACCTTCGCTGTTGTTTAGTTATCCGGCAGTTTTATGAAACTCTCCTCTGTTTGTTTTATTCATTTCAGTTTAGCATATGAAAGCACGAGCCTGATACAGAACGCCGACCGCAACAACTGTCGAGCTGGAGAAATAACGATTGGAATGCGAGAAACTTAAATTACTGTAACGCGCTACAAACACATCAGAGCAGCAAGATATGTGCATAGATTACTTGCAAAGTCAATGACAATTCCTCAATCAAGTCCGCTTCATTGCAACAAAGACCAACACTTTGTCAATCAACCTTTGCATCGACGACGAAGGGGAGGAAGCCATGACACATTACCGGAACTCTGACCCGACCTTCTCTCGAAGAGCAATAATTTAAGTAATCACTAAATTGTACGCGAGTCGTTAAAATGTCAAAACAGTCATTTCCTCTTTTTATTCCGTCGCCCATCTACGGCTTTCCCAAAACACTCATGACTCACAGCCAGTTTTTGTTCATGCTCGGCCATTAAATGGATTCCCATCGGAATGTTTCATTCATTAAAAGCTCTTAGTTGTGATAAAAAAGTTTGTTCATTGCCGATACATTCATTGAAGAGTTTGTTCTCGCTTGGCTGTCAAATGACGCTTCCTCTGCACGGTCGTCAGCTGCGGTTCGAACAAAGATTTTACATTGACTGCAGTTAGTCAGAGCTTAAGCATTTCCACCGATTATGAATAGAGCGAGGAGATCTATTTATAAAAACCTTTACGTCATCACAAGAAAAGGTTGCGGGTAACAGTTTCTCGCCTTAGCGATAGCGAACATCATCGCCGCCGTCGCGCATCATCAGATCCAATTGAGAAGAAACACTTTTTCGTTGTATCCAAGTCGAGATGTCGCGTATGCGAATTTAGAGCTAATAAAACTTAACAAATAAAAGAATGTCGATGGAGTGTCGCGGGCGCGTGTCGATATGTTTTATTGTTACATGCAAATCTCCGAGTGACTCATGAAACTCGCGAGAGTCGAGTTTGACGTCACTGCAACGTCATTTGCTGTATTTCCCATCTTTCTTGACTCATTACATTTTATCGACGAGAAATATCCAACGATTGCCGATCTGTCATCATCGATGTTTTTGTTTTTTGGTGACTCAGAGACTCGAATTCAATTCCTCTCTGCGTTTACCCCGTGCGCAAACTTTTGTGAACTTTAAGCCTCCGAGCAGACAACAGTTTAACTCGTGCTAGCGACTAGAAGAAGCAAAACTGCTCGGAATGACGTCACGTGCCAGACAAAATGTGCTCGAAAATATCTTGCGCCTTCTATTTTTAACTTTTCACAAATTGCAAATGGTTCGTGCAGTCATCGGGCAACCTTGTTTCCCACGCTCGGCTATCCTATGATAACCTTTTCACATCTATCCTTTCAACAAGAAGAGCACAGAACCTCTTGGAGTCAAGAGGAAAACCTCAAAACAATCTCGAATCCATGATAACGTGCTTGAGGTTTCTCGGATAAATATTCTCTCGCTCCGTTCCGGAATCAAACTGTTACATGCATGTGCGATGAGAAGATAAAATTGAATGTCGAAACCGAATTTCTGGTGAAGAGAAATTCGGAAAATCGAAGAAAGAACGGAGGATAATCTTCGAGGTTTGGCAAACGTGTCACAGGAATGCTGCATGACTTTCGAAGGTGCAAAATTCCTGCATATGTTCATCGACTTTCATGTTGTTAATCACTTGAGAAAGCTCAGCGACTTGCATGGTCAAGCAAGGCACAAGATTTGCGTCATCGAGGAACATTAAATCTTTAAGTCGGACTTTACCTTCACTTAAACGACCGACAAACAATCAAATTATAAATAAAAGTCCTTGCGAAGATCTCCACGTCAACAGGAAGTCGAACAAGGAACGCAAAATTATCTTGTTTTCGTATTTTCAGTGATGTGCACGAAAATTAACATGAAAAGTGACAAACAAGTGAGAAAATCAGAGTCGGAGTTCTAGGAAGGAATGAATAAAGCAATGACAACGAGACAACGATGGACTCAGCGATAATAAAAACACTCGAAGATCATTCAGGTGTACTCAGCTGAAAACTCGTGCGTATGCTAGCAACGACTAAGCGTTTTCATCAACGACAAAGTGAGCGATAATTGTTCAACAAACGTAATTAATTAAGCCACTAAAGTAATTACAAACCATTAACCTCATCCGATTCCCTTTGTGTACAACTTTACTCTTCCGCTTTCTCTCCTTGTCTCGATTAACTGTCGTCATTGACATGCGACAAGCGCGTGTCATTGGTAGGTGAAACTTTTCCGCTCGGAATTTTCCGGAAGCCACAAAGACAAGCATCAGGCAACTCGACCAAAGACTTCCTTAGTCGATTCTGTAGCCTGAAAGACTGTGTCGAGTCGAACCGCTTTCAAGGCCAATGTCGCTTGAACACTTGTCAGTTGCTAAGAGTTCTGGCTGCTCTCTGATCGTGTCCGTCTTAAGAAAACAACTTGAAGGTCTATGCGGAACATTAAGCTGGTCAAGAATCCGGAAGGAATGAAGTCATTTTGAGTTATCCTTCAGGGACCGAAATGATTGTTTGTCTACAACTTTTACTTTAAATCCTCTTGAAAAACAAGTTTGCTTTAGTAATCTTCCCATTTCATGTTTGCTTCATCGAAATCAACACTTGAAAGTTGAATTCGAGTATCATCGAGCAAATCATTCGTACAGAGTTTCCTTCAATTAAAACGCGTCTCATGCAGCGCGAAGCAATTAGCGAAATTGCCTTCGGGAAACAGGAAAACTTTCTTGATTGCTGCAGGCAAAAGCTGATAAGAGGAGTTCTGGATTTATTGCTTGCGATGTTCTTATCGAGTAACAGAGAGCGTCGGCTTAGCCAAACAAAATTAGAAAAATTAACTCATTATCGCGCAAATTAAGCGCCAGGAAAATTATGCAAGCTCACGTGAAACGGTTTCGTTTAAATTGCGGTTGCGGCACGGCTTGATTTTTCAAGAAATCGGCATACGAAGGAATTCAATTTCGTATATAAATGTGGGTCGCAAGCTTCTCGTGTGCCAAATGTTTTGTGCAAAATCATGTTGAAAGTGCTCGCCCTTCTCTCTCTTCTCACATCTCAGGAGCTTCTTGCAAGCGAGTTCACCTGCACTGATGGAAACTACATTGTCGCAAGTCGAATCTGTGACGGCATCGCAGACTGTGATGATTCATCTGACGAGAGGCGAGAGCTCTGCGCGTCAACTGTATGTCGAGCGGATCAATTTAAATGCTATTACGGTGCGTGTGTCAGCCGCGAGAAGCTATGCGACAGTCAAACCGACTGCATTGACGGGTCGGATGAGTTCAATTGTGGTAAATCAAGCGGCAGTTGCGAGTAAGAGTCCGATAAATATTGAAAGAGATTGACTATAAGCCTTGTCAACAGGACAGACGAGTTTCGCTGCTCGACCTCGGGCCGTTGCATCGACGTCTCTTTAATCTGCAATCACATTCGCGACTGTGACGCGGGCGAGGATGAAACGCAGCTTTGCCTATCACAGCAATGTCCTAAGAATACATTCCGCTGCAACTACGGTCAATGCATCGATCGAGATGCGGTCTGTGACAACTTTAACGATTGTGTAAACGGCGATGATGAGACTGACTTGTTGTGCAGGAGTCTTTCTTGCTTCGGACCTGATTGCGAGTATCCAAGCTGTCAGCCGATAATTTCTGATCGCATGAAAGTATCTTGCTCATTCAACAACCTCACCGCCGACTGTGGCAAGGACATTAAGCCGGGGACGATTGCGAAATACTCTTGCGGTGAGTTCTTCAAGCCAGCAAACGATTTCCATAAACATAACGCGGAAGCCGTTTGCCAACAAAACGGAGAATGGTCGACACAAATCCTACAATGCGAGCCGAAGTGCGGATACTTGAAAGCGCCCGTTCCACTCATTGTCAATGGTTTCAAAGCTGAAATCACATTCCCATGGCATGCCACTCTGTACGTTAGAAAGGACAATGAGTTTGAGTTCGCCTGCGGCGCGACTCTCGTCAGTGAATTGGCCGTGTTATCAGCTGCCCACTGCTTCGCCAACGCCAACGTTTCGAGCCTTAAAGTTGTAATTGGCAAACGATACAACAACTTTTCAGCGGCGGAGGAGTTCGCTCAGTTCTTCGACGTCGCGCGTGTCGTTGTCCATCCGCTGTACTTGGACAAACTTGGCAACTATGGCTCGGATATTGCCCTCGTTGAACTGAATCAAACCGTGACATTGAGCGACGATATTCACCCGGCTTGCATCGATTGGGATCTGGACGATATTACGTCTCATCTGACACGCAATCAAATGGGCATCATCGTCGGCATGGGAGTTACAGAGAACGAGACCCAGAGCGATGAGATTCAGATTGCTCAACTGCCGATTGTATCGAACGAAGATTGTATCAAGCGTCAACCGAGGGACTTTCAGAAGTATGTTACGTTCACGACATTCTGCGCGGGCTGGGGAAATGGAACGAGCGTTTGCAACGGTAATATAAAATTCATGGCAATTGTCTCGGAATAATTAAATTGACAAGTCTAGGGGACAGCGGTGGCGGTCTAATGTTTCTGTCGAAGGACTCGAAGGCGTGGAAAATTCAAGGAATCGTCAGTCTCAGCCCACGCAGAAAGTCGACATTCTTCTGCGATCCTTTCAAGTATACCGTATTTACGAAAGTCGGTCTCTACGTTAAATGGATCAGGTTCGTGCTCGAAGGATTCTATAACGCCCACACGCACATTGTCTACGATCCGATTTTGTAGAGCAATCATCGACTTCCGGCAACAGCTATTTTGAGTCCTCGAGTTTAGAAATAGCAGCCGCCTAAGCTCGCGAAATATTTTAAGGCAATAAAGAGCTTTGGGTGGAAGCTTTACGATGTTTTCTGTTGATAAGGAAATGCGACGAACTGAACTTTGATTTCGTGCAATCAGGGAATGCAGACTTTGTCTTAAGCAGATTTAAATTAATCCCAAGCGCAACAGAGTCTCGAGCAGTTGACTGAGTGCAACCGGAATGTAATCAGACAAATCTCAATCATCGAGCTTTACCTTCTTGGCTCCCGTCATCGTTCTGCCAGTCCCAGGATGGCTGGTAGGACGATGGCATGTAGCAAACAGCTGACATTGTTGCTGGCTTTATGATTTTGCTTCCTCTTCTGCTGCCTTGTGCAACAACTAAGTGAAAACAATTTTCTTCGAGTCGCGAGTTTTTCTTCTCTTCGCTCGCTCGTTTCCCTCAACAAAACGACAATTTTCCACTTTTTGCACAGCAGTTAAAGCGACATTTTTTCAAAGCAACCTGTGGGGAGAAATCGTTCTTCTAACGCTGTGCGCTGACTGTAAACCCTCAAGTGCTTTCTTATTGTGTTTCCTTCTTCGATTCTTTCACTGCACGAAGGGATTCTGAGCTCTGCTTTCTTATTAAGTCGTGATGTTTTCTTTATGTAATCTTACTAGCACACATTCAATGCGTGAATGTCAGAAAGCTTTCCAGAAGATTTCACAATTCTTCAATAGGTCGAAAGAAACTGATTTTATTGATAGAAAACACTTCGTTCTGGAGCATCACACAAGATTCACCCGGACTGTTTCCCGAATTGATTTCACTTGGAAGTGGACAAAGCTGGCGAAGCAATTTTCTTCCTTCTTGAGTGAACCGTCTCGATTGAATTCGAAATGAAAACTACGCGAAATCGCAGCGAATTTATTTATATCGCGTCGGAGGCAAAATTTTGTTCTTAAATTAGATTTTCTCTTTCTTCTGCCGAACGGAGCTCGCAGCAGAAAAAAAGCTTCGCGCGAATCTTTTTGTCTCGCGCAGAAGGAAAACTACAATTTCGTCGAACTTTCGCAAGCTGCATGAGGCTAGGTTGACGATCGAGAGCGCAAATTAAAGTTCGTCTTGCCTCCAAAGTGACGCGTCGATCAATCACAAGGAGACGACGACATCACGCGCTACAAAGGGAAATTCCACAACCGCCTTCGTCGTATCGCCACAAAGAGGCCGACGAAAATTAATTATGCAAATTCGCGCTGTTAATGTCAACAGCCAGACTCTAATTTCCTATCACCTTAAGACCATCCTACGAGCATTAATAAGCTTATCAATCAACTCTCTGTTGTTTCTCGCACATTTCCGCTGCCTGATGTTGCATGGAAAGCTTTTCAAACTCAACAAGCGACGACAGTCGTCCTTCCAAACACGACATTATTACACAATTTTTCAATAACCATCCATAACGGCGCGCGGCTGACGTGCTTTATTCCTTCGACGCCACTTATGCGATAAAATTCTTGACATTCTTTTTCGGTGAAAAGAAGGAAGAAAACTTTAGCGGGGCGGCAACAGTGATGATAAGACTGCTGAATGGCGCTATGCACGAACTGATAACCAGCGACTGGCTCGACTGTATTTACATCAAACACCGCGCAAAGGTTAAACTCGTGCAAGGGGAAAGAAGATTGAAAGGCATTGAACACATATTTTCGTGTTAGGCGAGTCAATCAATCATCGTCGCCCATGAGCAACTGGCTGTAGAGTCAATTGACGATCGTTTGACTGTATAAGAATGATGGTGACCTAATTTTTCATAGCAGCGTGCAAACAAAAGCATCGCTCAAGCGAGCGGCGAACGAATGAACGCACTGAAGGTGAATGAATTTCTTTAAAACGCTGTTGACCGCAAATTTTCTTTCTTTTTGGCTTGAAGTTTTATCTTGCGCGAGCTCGATTCGACGTTGGATCGTTTAGATTTTCTTCTTGTGGCGAGAGAGATTTCGGTCGATGGACTTTTTATTTTCCTCTGCTCGATCACTTGCACGCGAGGGGGGCCAACAATAACAAGAATGCCGAAAAAGAATTTACAGCTAGGAATGATTTGGAGGTGTTCTCGCTCTCTTCGTGCCTTTCATTTCATTCTCCGTTATTATATTAAGTTTGGCTTTTGAATGGCATGCTGCTCGATGCTGACTGTTGTTGGCTTTTCTCCTCAATCATTTCGAGACTTGAAACAAAATTCCCGTTCGATGACTCGAGGAGTTTGAGGAACTCAAGCTCGCGACCTTTTTGACGTCATTTGAAAATGTTTTTGGTCTTCGCAGCTCAGCTAATTGTTACGTACTTTCATTGTTCAGACGCAAAGAGGCTTATGCGCTTTACCAACTTGTCACAATTACTTTCCTTCGCTCCATCGTCTGCTGCTTCACAGTCTTAGATTCATGACAAATTATGCTCGAAGAGTCTCTGACGGAGACAATTTTAATAAAAATTTGTGTCAAACTCGTTCGCACTCGCAAAATGCGATTCGAACGAAGCGAGCAAATGTCGAAATGCTGTTACGAAATCGCGTCGAGAGCTCAGCAGAAAAAGAAAACCAACTCAACCTAAGCAACTATTTTTATCTGTCGAAATAATTTGTCTATCGAATTCGTCTATCGAGGGAGAATCGCAAAGGCAGGGAATAGGACACGGTGGCCAAATCCTTTAAGCCCTCGAAAGGGATCAAACGTATCCAGCCGGTTCAACGACTTTCGACTGTAATGAGCAGTGATAAGCTCCAGCAAATTTTCATTTTTTGTGTGAGGCTTGAGCTTAAACCACAGCAATTTCAGCTTTCCTCGGCACATTCTCCCACCGCCCGGCTTTGTTTATTTCTTTTTGATTGAGCAGCCAAAGCCCCGACCAGCTCGCTAAGCATTATTTATTATTTCATCGCTTTGGCTTCATAATCTTTTGATGTTTCTTTCGTCGTCGCCGAGTGAAACTTTTTCCCAACATTCCGAGCCGCTGAGACTTTTCCGCCGCCTAGATCATTTTACTCTCGTTTTACCTTCCTCAAGCTGATGATCAGTAACCTTCAGCTGTCGCTCTCACTTTCTCCCCTCGAGTTGCGTTCGAGACAATTGAAATACAATAGAATTTTCCGTGGCGCGAGATCGAAATTTCCGATTGCGAATAGACAGATTCGGTTGCTCGCAGCATCTCTCCATCTCACTCTGGCTGCTACTGACTGATTCGTGTTCACCAGAGACAGACAGTCAGCCCATCCAACGAAGTAATTGCGGAAGTCAAAGCCGAAAATATGTAAATTACAAACTCCCGACTTTGACGACTTTCTGTGCGCGAAAGTTCTTATTCATGAGCTTCCACGATAAAAATTCTCAGGGAAATCTACATGACAAGCTCTAAACCGCGAGCAGATGTTCGCCAGAGCTCGCGGAAGTGAAAAACAGGTCGCGTTGTGTGTTTGGGTGGTTCTCAGTCTCGATCTCAAATTCGTATTATTGTTTATGAATGATTTCATTGCAATCCATGGCTGAGTCACCGGCCGTGAGAACTCGGCGAATCTGATCTTTCAGCCTCCAGTTGCAAGTTCGAGCTAGTGATTTCAAGTTCTCACAAATGATTGCGTTGTTCTTGAAGCGCTGACCCGTTGAAATTTATCGCGAAGAACTCGCACGAGTGACCGACTCGGCAATTTATGAATTAAAGCGCACACACGTCATTTGTGGCACCAAAACAGTGCCAGTTGATGTGAGTCACCGGCTCCAAACGGCTTCAAGTCGAAAGCGTAAATCGTCATTTCGAGCTCATGTGAAATAATTTGCGTTTGACGTCACAGTTGCGATTTAGGAGATTGTGTACTCACTTTTTTGTTTTGTTTTATCCATTAGCATATCCTTATCAAGACGATAATTCTGTTGCTGCTGCAACTGCTGATGGTGGTAATCCTTGTAGTTCTCCACTTTTGGAAATTTCTTGCTACGGGGGCTTAGTCGAAATTGTTCGCAAACTGCTGGCGTTGAATGTTTTTCGTAGACGACGATAACTTTTCACTAATCAAAGCCTCATCGATAAACTTCGACCGTTCTTTATCGAATATCTTTTGGAACTTTCTCAATTTAACTATGAGCGATTTCTTGGTTTATCGCGTGGGCGAAGCTCGCGGCACTGAACTGCAACCGGCAGACACTCAGCCACGTAGGCGCACGGCAAGCTCCTCGGGCAGCTTTCGTTTCACTTTCGAGACACTGTCGAAAACGAGATCTGAAGTGCGCTTGCACAACTACCAGCGGCTCCTACACCCGAATTCAGTCAGTTTTCTTCTTCCTCCGCTTCTACCAACACTGTTTTTGCACCACTTTCTGCTGTAGCGAAAGAACTAAACGCACATACACACTTGTTGAATCATCTGCTTCTTTCAGCTTAACTCGCTTGCTCATGCAAACGTTTTTCCTTGCACGAAATTTTCTTTTTCAGCTAACAATTCCAACACACAATTGGCGGCCGCGCTATCGCGTCACTGTCATGTGGCTTTTGCTTTTCTTTCTCACTTAATAATTTATTTATTTTCGGCGAGAGCGAGCGACGAATTTGAGCGCGTAGTTAGTTACATGTACCGAGCGATTGTGTTAGTTCCAGTTGCTGATAAAGATTTTTTTATTTCGTTGAAGAACGAGAAACTACGCGCAAAACAAAAAGTGTTCCTTTTGCTGATCGTTATCGGCGGCAGCTCTGTTTAACGGTGCTGATGCTTTCTAAAAAGAGAAGAGCGAGAAAAATATTCTCAGTTAGTTGAATGTTTTTGCAAAAGTTTTCCGAGCAGATAACGAAGCCACGAGCGAGCAGAGGTTGCGATGGGTTTGACGAGGAATCGGGAAGTGCCATGAACACTCTGAACCTTCCCTTTGTCCTAATTTCCACCCAGTTCGTGTCCTCGACGCTTTTATGGCTTTGAGTTTCGGTCGCGTACACAAGTTTTCAGGGCGACGCTCTTGTTTAGCGCGACTTCGCGAGCGACGACGCATTACTCCATGTCATGTTGAACAATATTTTTTCTGACAAGTCATCATGCCACTAACCCAATTAACTGTGCTCGATATTTTCGGCTGCTTTGTTGTTAAACTTTAGATAAAAAAACCGTCTTGGAATTAGCGAATCACGCGCGCATGTTCAACGAGGATGGATGAGAATGGCGCACAATTTTCTGTTCAATCAGACGACTGATTAGAGTCAATTTCGTTTGTTTATCGATCTTGACATGGCCGTGAGAATGAGGCGAAGAAACGCAAAATATTGCACTTTGTTTACACTTTCAAGTTCCGTTGTTTTGCACGATTAACAACAAACGCGATCCTTTCGCTTTTCAAAATGCTGCTTTGTTATTTTCTCCTTCCCACCGTTGCCTGATAACCGCTCAACTCGTAGTCAACAGAAAAATCGCTTTCTGATCCAATTTTCGTGGCACAGAAAGGCAAAGCGAGCATGCAATGCACGACAACGTTTGTCGACTTTAAACTAAACTCTTCGACGTTCACCTTTGAGACTGCAAATCCAAATTGATAGAAGCGCTCGTGGCAAAGGCTTTCGTGACAATATCAACAGCTGTTAGAAACCCAAATGAGCTACGGAGAAAAGTATCAATTGACTGATGACGAGACCTTCGTGGAAAAGGAGGGGGAAAGTTCTACGACGCAAATTGTAATTTTCCTTGCTCGTCATTCCTTGATGATGTAGGATGATTCAAGATGGGAAATTTCCTCAGCAATCTTTTCCATCCTACGTCGCAACAGGGAAAATAAGTTGCGCTCATGGAAACTGCAAAGGAATCTTCTTCCTCCCTTAAACCATTTGTCACTTTTCTTGCTCTCTTCGCCTTTCAATGGAGCTTGGAAAACTTGTGGGTAACCTGATATCGTTCTTGCCAGCAGCGACGACAGGCAAAATCTTGCAGCTCAGGAGCGGTTAACGGCACGGAAAGAAAACTTTTAATTACTTCGAGCTAGCCGAGCAAGTGCCGAAAGGAATTTCCTTCTTAGAGGGAGAAATGGAAATGAAGAAAGCCGCGATTAACCGAAGAAATTGCCGCTTTATTGCTCCTAATGGCCACTTAAATGTTTCCAATTGGACTTGAGTCATTAAACTTCGATGAATTCCGACATGCCACAACATGCCGTCCCGATGGTTCTCCCTCCCTCTGTCTCAGTGGCTAGACATTTATAATTACCCCCCGACAATCAGTTTTGTTGGCGCTTTATTAAATTAGTTTCCCAAGAGCTTTCCGTTCTCACTCGCGTTACAAGACGACGCGGAGCGGCTAACTTTGTTCTAGCTATTGGAAAAAGCTTTTGCTTCAACATTCGACAGCTAGCTTGAAAACAGAAAATTAAATAAAAAGCAAGAGAGTCGACTAACGAACTTTGCCTGTTGAAGGCTTCAACTTGAACAGTAGCACCGCCGATGGAAGGAAGAGTTCCTCGTTTCCATGATGGAATCGTAGTTCATGCGTTTAATGAGCAGAAACTTCATTCTTCCTCCGCAATTCCGATTCATAATGCACCGGAGAGCCGTTCTGCCATGCTTCACTTAAGCATAATTGGAAAAGCACCAACCGAGATGACCAGCGCTTCGAGTGAACGGAAAACTGTAAAAGCGTTCACGAGAAAAATAGAAAACCGTAGCCAACAGTTCGGCTCTTCAGTGATATTAAAAAATATTCTCCGTATCTCAAGTGGAAGTCATGAAGAGGCGAGCTACGTTCGACCAAGTTATTTTCGTCAATGTGCAAGCGAAATTTTATTGAACCGAAATATTTTCATGCTCATGTTTTAAAAAAAGAGGAAAAAGGTTCAATGGCTCTGCACTTGGCGAGTTGGGGTAGATCGTTGAGATGTCTGCGCAGGCAGAAAATACTTGCTCGTGCGGCGGCGACGAAAGTGCACACAAGCCGTAATCTCTCGCTCAGCCGCGAATCATCGTCGTCGACGATAACAAATTACGTCTCAGAACAGATGAGTGAATACGAAATAATTAAGGAAACCAAGAGCGCTTGAGTGTGAGAGATGACGACGCGTCGCACTCGCTTCGAGACGAGACCATGCCACATGAGCACGGCACGATGTCATAAAACGTCTAGCGCTCGCTGGTGTGCGTTCGCCGTCTCAGTCTCGCCATTTGTTCGATGGCAGCGTCGGTCTGTGTTCGTTCTCCATGTGTGTATCGGTGAGGAGGGATAGATTTCCAGCATAAAACATGTACATAACAGCATTAAAACGCAGTTTATTGTACTTTTTCATCATCGCTTCTTCTTCTCCTCTCTCTCACTTACTCTTGCAACACTCTCGGATGGATTTAATTTCTTATGCTTATTGGATATTTAATTGGAAACTTTCTTTCCCCTCCCGAAAACTGTGTGCATTTCATTAACAATGATTTTTACAGTTTTTCCTCTCGCTCCGTCCGCCTCTCTTCGATCATTTCGAAAAAATGTCGCATCGGAATATCAGACAATGATGCAATTTTTCCGTGCCGTGAACTCTGCGTGAACTCTCCGGGATTGGGAATGGGGAGACGGAGGTTTTGCCGAGCCGAGGCGATTAAGCTCGCCACAATCTTGCAATCTTTCAAATGCAAACCGAGTGCAGCTCGAGAAAATGGAGGCGAGCATTGTTATTGTTTTTCTTCATGCGCCCCATGAGTCTCATGCCTGGACGTGGCCAGCAGCTGCTAGCCAACCAACGGAGCTGTGGCGAACATTGTGAAACGCGTTGAACTTTTTCTTCTTTCGCTTGACTCTTGGGCTTTAGTTTTTTGTGGTGGATATATCGAAATGGAACACACGTCCGTCTTTTTCTCTCATTCTTCATTACCTGTTTCCCAGAAAACGAAAAATCTGATGATGCATCTTCATTTCGTCTGCTAATCCCAAAGAGAAATGCCAGTTACTCCTAAATTTCCACTAATTAACCGACTAAGCACTGCGATTATCCCAACGTCGTGGATTTCTTTCAGCTTTTCCGTGTGTTTTTGTTCAGAGACTTTTCCTCTTTCTTCGGGCTTTTTATGGAGCCGTTTTATTTTATCCACTTTTCACCGATTCCGCGACGCTTTCTTCACTGTACTCGAACAGTTGCCAGCCCACCGGAGGGTAAATTATGCGTTCTAAGTATTTTCACGACTTATTTTTACCGATTTAAGTCAAAAAACTTCAGAAATCATTCGACTAAAAAAATCTGATCCGCGCGAAGTCGAAGTTGTAGTTTATTGACTTCGACGCCAGACGTCGTCGCTGCCGAAAACTTGGCAAAACGCTCGAGTTGACGCTTTGTAATTCAACTTGGAATTCAAAAAGTTATTCTCGAAATTCGGTAAAGTTTTATTGAGGTTTTCTTATCACATTTTTGTAGACTGCTCTGCCAGCTCGTTACAATTATTTTGAGCTTCGATGCTTGGCATAACTTCAGAGCTTTCTACATTGGAATAGCGTTGGAAGCATATTTTGATTTGTTCTTCGGCGGAGCTGAAGGGTTGACGTACATCTGAGATTCATACTCGCGAGATGCTGAGAATCCAATCGAGGTAGAGCGGCGGTTGCGATCGTAGTATGACGGTGGCTGGCGACCAAAGCCTGAGGGTCCAGCTTGATAGTTTGGTTCGTCTCTATCCAATCCGATTGAGGAATAAGAGGCAGCGGAGAAAATTGGTGGACTTGGAGTTTGAGTTGGACGATCGGATCTGCCAACTTCTGTTGTTTGAGATCCGTTTTGTTGACATATTGCGTTGGCACGGCGATGCTTAAGGCGCTCTAAAATGCCACTCGTTGTACCTTCGTCGCTGTATTCCATTGCCTAAAAATTTCTTTAACTGTAGAGCTCGTATTGAAATTGAATCATTTACCTTT
Organism: Smittia sp. YW1114-2; assembly: GCA_033064975.1. Lineage (NCBI taxonomy): Eukaryota > Metazoa > Arthropoda > Insecta > Diptera > Chironomidae > Smittia > Smittia sp. YW1114-2. Next base: position 7,885,485 of record CP093834.1, on the reverse strand, counting down.
TTAAATTCCTTCAAAGCTTCTCGCTGTTTCTTTGTCAATGTCTTCAGGTCGATTATCATCGAGAAGAAACCATCGTTAACAGTCGTTTGAACTGATTTGTGTTGAACGTTCTTCGGTTCAGGCAAGGATGGAGCTGGAGATGATCCTGGTGATGGAATCTGTTGGGCGACCGAAGGTCGCACTGAGTTGGAAACGTTCATTTGGTTTACAACTTGCTGAACAGAGTTGGCGAAGTTTGATGATCGATGTCCGGGCACCGATTTTCTGACGTTAGCCTCCGATGACAGAGACAACAAAGGCAAGTTTTGTTTTCCTGAAACTAGCGGCGAAGCCATGGAAGACTTGGTTATCGATGTTCGAATTGATTCCAACGACATTTCCAATTTCGTTTTCTTTCCGCTCCGTTCACGCGAGTTTCCATGTTCTGACTGGAGATCTTCTTGCTCTGGAGTCTTCTGGATCAATTCTCTGGCTGATATTGCGCCTTCGAGGAATAAGTTTCGATTGATCATTGGGAGTGTAGGCTCGATTGGCAGTGAACTTCTTCCACGAGGATCTCGCAAGTTTGTCGTGAGTGGACGAGCGTAAACCGTGTTGTGGCTACTAGCTGGGCTGCTTTGGGTTTCCGCTGCACTCGTTGCCTGATTGATGTATGTAACGACCACCGGCGGCGTCGGTCGCTTCAATGTTTTGTAGTCATCGACGCTGATTCGCTGTTTCTTGATCACTGCAGATATCAGTTGATCGCCACTCGTCTCTTCCTCCATCTCGTCAGCTTCAAGAGCCATAAATTGTTCCATTTCCTTGTCGATAATCTCATCATTAGTTAGAGGTTCTTGCTTGATCTGAATCATTTCGAAATCATTCCGTTCTACGAAAATGTAATTTGATATAAATGTGATAGCAGAATTGTTTCACTTACCTTCGCCGTTGGCGGCTTTTTCCATCGCGGATGTTGTGGGTATCACTGAATTTGTTTGTTACTCAGTAGAAATACGAGATTCGATCTCTAATTCCAAGCGCAATTGATGAGTTGCCTCTGTAAACAAACCGCAAAAAGAAATGGTAGAAACATAGACAAACTAAACCTACGAGATTGCTTCTATGATCGCCGATCATCTTTTCTAATTTATTTGCTTTGCGATCGCAAAAGCTTTTTGGCTCTCACGAACAGAGAAATGAAGTCGATCCCAGTGTTACAATAAGTGAATGAATTAATGAATTTATTTAAAAAGCCGTTCAATTTTAAACTAAAGAAACTTCCTTCAGCTTTCCTAACCGCCGATGATTTCCGTGAATCTCAGCATAGTCGTTGCTGTTCTTTTTGGTTTTCTCTCTGCTGGGATTCTTCCTTTGGATAATATGAGTTGAACCAGACACTTTTGCCTTCGACATGATCGCCTCGATGTCCTTTGGAGATGTGAACACAATTCCTTGCCTATATCTTTGGCTGTTTGCTTTCTTCATGGAACTATTCCCTTTAGAAAAGTTTTGCGTTATCTCTGAAGTAGCAGCAACCGTTAGCTGTCCCGCAGTGCTTAGCAGTAGCTGCTTCGTATCAATTTCTCCCTTGTCAATCAATTGTAAACTTGCGTCCGTTGCTGCCGCCGTCGATGCTTGAATACTCACTCGTGTGACTGCTTTTCCTACTTCAGAGAAATTGCACACACTAGACAGATTACCGCCAATATGAGTTGAAGCACCGCCGACAGATCCAGCGAGAACTCCGATGCCGAGTGCTTTCGCGAAGCTTTTTGCTGAGACCTCTTCACCCTTGAAAGCTCGCGCTGTTTCCGAAACAGTTCCACTCACACCTCCTAAAAAAAGACTTCTTGAAGACACTTTTGAAATTAAGCAGAATTCAAAATCTTACCAGCGATCGCACCAACGCCCGCTCGGATTACAAGTTTGACTGCACTTGACGCACCTTTTGCCAGCGCAGTTCCTCCTACGCCAATCGGTCCAGCGATGGCACCTGGAAAGTCACGTCAAGGGTTGCTTCGAAATCGCTCCTAGTCTTACCAATCGTTGCCCCGAGCGCGATATCCAACGCACTCTCAGTTAACACAACGCGCTCGCCACTAATCTGTCTCTGAATGGGGTTCAATATCATTGAAGAACCTGCGCCGACCAAAGCAGAACCGCCAACAATTGCGAGAAACCCTCCAGCTGTCATAACAGTCAAGGCTACGCCACCAGCCGCTGCAGCGATTCCAGCACTGAGGGAAATCGCCGAAACTGCAATCTCTTCGGCTGATGACACTTGACATAGGCAATTGCACTCGATTCCTTGATCCTTGCCAAGACATTCTGTAACATTTTCGATTTTTCTTTCACAAATTGATAACTGACACGCAGAGCACTTCATCGAGAGCTGAACGTTGTTCATCCACAGAGACAAAAAAGCAAACTGAAAACTCAAAATTACCAGAGAGATTAACTAAGCTGTTCAGATGTTTCTTTATTCTTCGATCACCAGACATTCACAAGGGAGCTTGAAATGTACTAACTTACTCTGAGACGAATTTGCCAATACCTTGAAGCCCTCGCATCTATAAAGCGAGTGTTGCCTTCCTCTACATTAAGAAAACTCTCGCAAGTGTTTTAATTTTCACAAACAAATGTTTCATTCCCTCGCTCTTTATTCTTCATTCACATTCTACACATTTTCTTGACAATGGCTTAACTCGTAACTAGTTAGAGAAATCTTTTAGTATCGCCCACGGCGATGAGCAAACGGACCTTTTGGTGGTGAATTTGATCGGTTGAATCGAGGCGGCGGCGGCGAGCGACTTCTGTTGCGGAACCCACGAGACATCATCGGGGATTGTCTGTCGTGCTCTCGAGAGCGTTCGCGGATATGAACTGGCGAGGGAATACGATATTGCGGGATCTGTGGGGCAAACACCGGCTGTCGTGAGCCCATTGGATCCATATCGTTGTAGTAATGTGGACTGTTGACTTTCTCACCAAGTCGTTCCGTTATTCTTCGGCGTGCAGGCGATCTTGATCGAGTTCTCAGTGGAGGCGATCTCGAGCGCGTCCGACGAACTGGCGAGAAAGAAACGAACAAGTTTTCATTGACGTTTGGATTGTCCGGATTCGTGTAAGCCATTCTGTTGATATCGTTATCCTGCTGGTTCCATCTGGAAGGAGGTTCGACTTCGGCTGTTCCGTAACGATCTTGATGAAGGCCGAAAACTCTGCAGAATTCTACCAAAATCTGCTGCTGTTCTCTTGTCATCGTCTGCATTGTTCTGGCATCCAAGTTCACGCTAAAGCTTCCTGGCTCTTCCTCGTATTGCGTCGTCGCTTCCAATGTGTTTTGAATTTGCACCTGACATAGTTTTGATTCGAATCTCTTTGAATCCGCCACCAGACACTTCTGGCATGGATTGTTCTCCGTTTGAGTGCTTCGGTTTCCTTTCCTCGCGGCTAGATTTATCACTGAGTGCGAGATCGCCACAGATTCCTCAAACTGCTTCGTTTCTTCATCCATACTCCGAGCTTTTCGCACATCTTGTGATATCTTCTGCAGGTCCAGTCCAAGGTTCCGGCTGAATTGGAATAACTTTCCAGAGATGTTGCGCAGCGGATTCGCTTGAACAGCATCGCGACAGCTTGTGACTTTCGCCTGCGACAAGAACTGAACGTTGTTGTCGTTCATAATCAGCGGACTTCTCCATGCCAACTTCTCATCAGCATTCAACGGTCTCGTCGTCGTTTTCGTGTGACAAACAATAAATGGCAACTTCGGTTGGTTCTTATCCAAATCATTTAAAAGGATCGCGGCGCTCTTGCATCTTTCACGCACTGAAAAAGTTTATCAACACTTTTAAAAGAAAACTCGAGGAAATTTCGAAAGAAAATGAACTTGGAAAGATGGAACATAAAACCTTTCGGTTTCTTGCTTCATCGGCGACAAAATTATTTGATCGTTCAGCGATCGTATCAAACCTTTTTTCTTCTTCAAGCTTTTGTCTGCTGCTGTTGCAGTCTTCGAGTTCGTCATTTGACGAAGCATATCAGTAAGTGTAAGTTTGCCTTCTACAAATGCCTAAGAATGAGAGAACGAGGAGTTCAGATTACATTGAATCAAGTGAACGTCTCTCACCTTTTTCTTTGCAGTTTGTAGGTCGCTTGCTGCTGCTACTTCTTTCAATTGATTGTCACCTATTTGTCTTGCACGAGCCTCTTTCTTCCGTCGCGGAAATGCAGAAGCTGTTGGCATCTCTGGCGCTGGGACTGGTGTAGGAGGACTGAGAACCTGTGGAACCATCGGAACCATCATTGGGTTCACCATTTGATTGTTGAACTGATTCATAGGAAAAGGTTGTCCGAAGTTATCGACATAGGGAAACTGCTGAGGGAAGCTCATCGGACCCGGCACTGGCATCATTCCTGGATAGCCGAACTGTGACATCTGACCGTTGAATTGCATATTGTTGAACTGCATCTGATTGTTATTCGAGTTGTTTTGCAAGATATCAGGAAATTTCTGTTGCATTTCATCCAGAAACGACGTTCTTGGCTTGCGAGACGGCGGCGTTCGTCTTCGTGGTGGAGATCTGAGTCTTGGCCTTGGAGGCGAGTGACGAGCAAATCGACGTGGCGGCGATCTTCTACGGTCGGGGCTCCGCGATCTCCTTCTGTCCTTACTAGTTTCTCTCTTCCTTGAATCTCTGCTGCTCGCATTCGAACGATCTGATTCCGTTCGAGACCTTTTGGTCGCTTCAGATTCTTTCTTGACTTCCGATAGCGGCATCGGGAATGCTCCGTTGCTGTCTTTGTCCTCCCACGCGTCGATTACTTGGAAGGATTGATCTAAAAGCGAAATAAATTAGATTTTTGAAATCTAAAACGTTCAACTCTGCGGACCTATTTGTGCGAAGAATTCATCGTCCAGCTCCGAGCAGCTTTCAGCGGACTCGTTCCCAGTCTCTGGTTCTTTAAGTGATGTCATGTTTTCTGGCTATTTCTGTTTTCCGGCAAAACAATTCTTGGTTTTCGAAAGGGTCGCAGAACTGCGGACAAACTTCGAAGGCTCCGAAATAGTCAGCGAAAGCTTTGAAAGAAATCAGTCGAAAGAAAATATTTGGCTCGTCACACAAACAAGCTCGAGAATGTCAAAGAACAAGAATAAAGGATCGAAATCAAGCGTGAGTTAAAGATCAGCAAGCTCGATTGAGTGTCTGCAGCTTTCGAACGATTTCGCAATTCGTTCGTCACATGATTTTGTTTTGATTTGGATTTTAGGAAGCTGAACAACCAACAGGGACAGATCTCAGTGTGTTCATGACAGTATTTACTTATTGCGTCCTCATCATCTTCCTTCCCGTGTTCACATTCTTTGGGCTTAAAACGGCGTTCGAGAGCTTAGAGTGGACATCGGTGTCAAGTAATGTTTACTCAGCAGTTGGTGCCATCGTCAGCCTCCACTTGGCTCTAGGGATTTACCTTTACAAAGCCTACAAAGGTGACGAGAAGCCGAAGCCAAAACCGACGGTGAAACAAGACTAAAGACGTTCCTTAGCTCCACAACAAATTAGACTTAAGCTAAACAAGGAAGTGATGAGTTCTTCATCTCTAAACAACCAAAGTTCCACGATGAAACTCTCCAAGAATTGCAACAACGAACCTACATTGAATCTGAAGCTTGATGCATCAAATATTGCTTGATTTGATCATCTTCAACAACCCAGGACCATCAACGAGGCTACAACTGACTCACAAAATCAACCAAAAGTCACAAAGTAGCGCTAAATTGTCCAGGAGTTTATGAACAATCGCGTTCCTCTGGTCAGTTCAAGGCTGAAGAGGTCATTGACCCGATTAGGACATTGACCTGAACTTCAAAAATATTTCAGTTAAAAATCTCGAAGATTATCGAAATCCCTTTCCATATCATCCAGGAAAAAGAAATAAATCAAGTAAATTTGCAATGAATTCCACTGCAACTTGAGCTGCCGAGCTCATCATTTTCATGTTTAAGTCAATTCATTTATTCAAGTTTTTTAATAAAAAATGAACTCGTGAATCATTGAAAAGGAAATGGATTGAATCTATTGCAACACCAACTTAATTTATTATCGATACTTCTATTCGTTATCGATTGCATAACAGCGAGAGGCGTTATCAGCAAAGGTGAACTCGAAGCGTTTCTCGCCGGCGAAGCGACGTGATAAGTTTGGACAGCAATTGCATAACGCCGATTTACTTAGTCACAACTGCTGGAGGAATTTGCAGTGGACGGCGATAAAACATCGAGCTCATTAAAAACCAATTGGGATTGGCGAAAAGCGGTAGAACGAGGGAGAAATTCTTGACGCAAAGCATTCCACATGGAGTTAACTGTTATTCTTGCTTTCTTCTTTTGGCTTTTCTCGCTCCGAATTTTTTTTGGAGAAATGGCAAAGATCGAGAGCCGAAAAAATTGCTCGAAAAGGCTCCCGATGAAACATTGTCGCCATTGAGATTACAAGCGTTTCTTGATACGAGCCAACCGGCAAAGTAAAAGTTCCCCGGGAATCGAACGGCTAACCGGTTGCCTTCGCTAGTCGTCGTGAGCGATTTTCCTCTCGCGCTCTCTCGCCGTCGCTTTCGGCTTACCCACAATTTTCTGGGTTTTTGAAATTCTTTTTTATTGTTAAAGATTCATTCATTAGATCTACACGTTGTTGTTAGTTTAGTTAAATTTAATTTTTCACGACTTTAGTTTAAACTTCATCTGTTTGCTAAGCGGTGAAAAGCGTTGGGAAAATTTGTGCAATAAAACCACGGAAAAGCGAAGTGATTTATTTCGGAACTTTCAACTGATAACGCTCGGCAATCAACAAGTGGTGCAAGCGAGAAAAATAATTGTAAAATATCTTCTAAACAGTCGAGAGAATTTTCTTTTCTGCTGTAAAACATTTAAACCATTAAGTGAAGAGTTAAAGTTAATCGACCAACTGGATATAGTTTAAGTCATAAACCCTAACCGACACTTAAGAGACACGATTAGTTGAAAATATTATTGTTCTGAGGAGAAAGTGCAATCGAAAAACTGTAAAGAGGCTTCAAGAAATCGAGACGACCGTGGAGAATCTAAAGCTGGACCCGATGGATATGACAATGGACGTTTACGAAGTCAACGATCTCAAGGAGCTGTGGGAGACAGACCTCGAGGTGAGTGCGGTTGATAATATTGCTATCGATGAAAAACCTTTTGGGCGCACGTGGGAAATCATATTCGAGCAGAAGGAAAATGATACCACGCAAACCCACGCATCGTTTTCTATGCAAGAGCGAGCAAGGTTCTCTGTGACGTAATTTTCATTCAAATCGAGCGTCATCAACTTTCCATATGGTACGAAATGAAGTGGAAAATATTTTATCAGGGATTTTCCAAACGAAAGTTTCCGGTTGACGAGACTTCGCTCGCTCGCGAATTAAAGCCGAGCTTGACAGTTGACCGTGAATGCGAAGGAAAAATCCCGAAAGTAGCAATAGAGCCATAAAATGATAAGAGCTGGAAACAAAAAGAAAAAAATATCCCAACCGATAAAATTGAGGGAGAATTAAATCGGAAGAAAAAGAAATATGAATGGGACGAACACAGACGCGAGCACCAACACTCGCTTCGACTCTTCGCTATCTTATCAAAACTCATAATTTTGTTTTATTTTCAAGTTGGAGAATTTTTCTTCTTGACTAATTCTCGCTGGAAATCCCAGCGGAACCCCAGGATTTTACACATGATGTCATAAGCATTCGAGTTGTGGGTCACGTAAGGTTATCTCAGACCACTTACAAAGATGAGGGTGACGGTTGCTCGCGAGAAAGTGCACCAGAACTGTTCTCAATCGCCCGCATGAGCTTAATTAGCATCGGCACCCTTCGCTCTATCACTGTCCCACAATCTCAACTCATGTGAACTACTTAATACAAAAATAATTATTGACTTAGTAGCAACTTTCATCATTTTATTTCTTAATTGCAAGAATTTCGTCAATTAAGTGACACGAGCTAATGAACTTGAAATTTGTTTTGAAACTCTGTCGTCTCGTTGATGTTATTGATATATCTCGAAATTGTTTTCAAGGATAGTTTCGAACAGCAATTACACTTATGATGAAGTTTACTTTCCATCGATCTATCTGCTTATCTGTTCGTCAAGCTGTTTTGTTAGATATTCCTACAAGATTGCCATGCGTGACAACCAGTAGCACCATCTCAAGCAAGGACAAATTGACCCCCGAATCAAGCCCGATTCATGATCAATCTCGATCGTAACCGCAGTTTACTCTGCTACAATTTCTTCCGCCGCTTTGAAGGATTCACACGAAAAAGTATTTTCCGATGAACATCTTGATGAATTATTTCCGCGATGTTGGACGTAACTTCTTATCAAGCGCGCGTGTTGGAATTTCTTTTGAATGTTCCACTAAAACCTGTTGTCAGATAACGAGAAGAGATTGCAAGACACAGTTTTCCAAGGCTTTTTCTGGTGAATTCCTAGAAAAGTGTAAACCAAAAACAAGTTGAGTGCGTCGCTCGCAATTTAGATTATCTAGAAGAGTAAATACTATAAAATTTTTTTGGGGCTTCGCTTTTAGCGGCAATCTCGAGTCAAACACGTGGTCGATTATCATTTGAAGCGCGCCTGCTCGTAGATTAATCGCTGCTGGTACTTTGTACCGTTATTCAAATCCAGAATTTGGCAGAATTACATATCAACAGTTGGCGCTGCGGGCTCTTTCGAAAGTTTCTCTCAAGCTCGTATTCACATTGATTGATTGCGCGACCAAAGCCGTTTATCATTTCACGGTGCTTTGCTTCGTTTTCTGCTGATAAAACATCAAGTTACCCGTAATGTCTTGGCTGCTTTAAAGGTTCCCCGCGCACGGCAAATATTATCAGTTGCCTGAGTCAATTAGATTGAGTCATTGAAGCCACTTTACGGTGAGGCTAATGTTTGAAAACGCCGGGTAGTCAACCGACGAGACTTATTAATTAAGCAATCATTTGTAGCCCAAACCCTATTAGCAGCCGATCTCAACGGCTCGTAAACCTGCTGTTAGACATAAAACAATTAAACCAACATCTACCCTTTTGTTGTCGCATCGTAATGTGGGCTCCGATGCTAAATGGAAAGTTAACAACGTGCGAAAAAAGAATGTGCGGCCGTAAAACCGAAAATTGAGCGAGACAACGGCGGCGGGACCGGGGGAAATTAGGTCGAAAATCATGAAAAATTCAGAAGAAAGTTTAATGAATGGCAAGCGCAAGCGAGACGGAATTTGGATCGCTGGAAATGTCATGGAAACGCAGCGTGCGACCAGGGAAGTGGTCGTCGATGGAAGAAGCTTCAATCGATCAAAGCCGCTTCCATCCTCTTACATAAGAAGCACCGTAATTACCGCTAGCGGAACGAGAAATGGATCGAATCAGTTAGAGTTTCTACCTGTTGCAATCACAAAGCAAAACATTTGTTCAAACATTCGTCGAAATTTGTTCTATTTTCATGGTGACATTTTTTGCCGTCGCTTTCCATTAACTATCATTACGTTTTTGTCTGTGCGGTTTGTTGATAATGTTCGACTCGATGGCGGAACGTTGAAAGAGGCTTCTAACGACGCATTTGATTTCGGCTATCAGAAATAACTTTGTCCAGTGTCAGAATTTCTAAGGATTCGCTAAACGACCGCGCTAGCTCCAAAAATAGCTTCGTCAATGTCTTCGCCTGTTATTCAATTATGCGGGGGCGGCCAACAAATCCCACGTTCTTGCTTTCTTCTCTCTTTCACCAACCGCCCGCCAATTTGTCACTACAGTTTCCATTGAAATCGAGCAGTCAGTCGGAACAGTGAGCAATGACGTCAAGCGAACGCAGCAAATGCTGAGAGAGGCGCGATAAACATGCAGTGCATGCAAGTAGAGCCGTGCGGTAATTCGAAACGCTTATCAAAAATCAATTAATGCGACATTCAGAATCATTTCGCTGATTGTTGCGAATGGCACAACATTATGTAACAAAGTCTCTCAGATTGTAGCGAAGCGATCAGAAGCTTTGCTCTCAATCAGTGATTTCGAGAGCAGCCTCGCATTGAAAGCACGACGAATATCATTTGCACAGGCTTTCGATTCGTTAGACTTCCAACTCCGTCACCAGCCCACAAAACTGCACGAAAAATTACTCGATTTGTTGAGCGTGATTGCATGGAAAATTGTTAAACAGTGTTGCAAAGTTTATGGGACCAGAGTAGTTGAAACTAAAGCGACTTTCTTATCAGCAGCACGCTGAAAGAGGCACGAGAACTATTCAACTATGAACGGCGCTAACGGTTGACTTCAGCATTGCGCAACCCATCGGAAATTCGTTCTCGATGAAATTTTGTCCCTCAATGAAAATACAAATCGCTCGAGAGGTGGAAAAGTTTTTTGCTATTCGCCAAGTGACATGGAAAATGCGATTCCAAGTTTACTCGGACAGGAAAAAGTTTTTCCCCCTTTCTCGCTTAAATCGCGTGTAAAATCGATTCGAGGTCATCCGAGCACGTGGTTTTTGCTGCCACACCGGCAACAAGTTCCAACATCGCTCTTCACCTACACATTGCCAGTAGAAAATCTCGAAGCGAAATCGCCGCAGAAATCTCTCGATTCACCACAATGTAAGGAAAATAAGGCAGCTTAGAAGGAATGCAGAAGCTTTGGAAGAACTAGAAGTTCACCTGTTGGCAAGCGGCTCGCTTTAAATACTAAGAGCGATCGAATGTTTGTCTGCAGCTGAACTAATATTGTCTAGCAGTCTTTAAATGTTAATGAAAAACGGAGATCAATTCATCCCAAAGATTATGAAACTTGTTCATCCCGTGCGGACTTCGATTTCGGACATTTAAAGAGAATTTAGAATTGATTTGACGCTGTGATGTTTCGATACAGCAAACTAGTTGCACTGAAAAATGATTTTTGAATTAAACATCATGAGATGGCGCCACCAGTGTAGACGCATGTCGCAATGACCGCTCGAGGTTCATCTAGTAAATTGATATTCCAGTAAATCTCTGCGTAAATCATTGAAAAGAATTAGCGTCCCTAAACGTCTTCCCACCAGTTATAGTTAGATAAGCAACTTGTTGGCAACAAGCAGCCGTCGTGTCTCATTTGGAAATTTCGCTCAACTCTTGATGAAGACTCGTTTCAGAACTGTACTTGCTCGCTTCGGTTCTGTTTATATGCACACGATAATTGCATCACGCTGGAAAAAGCAAAGTTGCTTATTACAAAAAAAGAAAACAACGGAGGAAAAATAAAAGTCAGTCGACGATTTCGTAGCTCAGAGCGCGGAGGAATGAATGAAAGCTTATTGTGAGCGTCTGCCTTTGTAAGACTTCTGCTATTTCCACAATTGCACAATGTTGCAAGCGGTAAAGTTCTCTGGATTTTGCTCGCAATCGTCGTCTGCTTTTCTCTGGCATTATACTTTCTAATTCCCTTTCGGAGCTTACGAAATAAATCGAAGCGGAATGTGCGAGCCGCAAATAAGCGAGCTGATAACACCTACGGTGAAGATTCAGCCTTGACATTGCTCTCAAACACAATTTATGTCAGCTCGTTATGTGGAAAAATTTACACGAAGCTGAAACATTCGTAACGGAGGCGCAGACTCGGTTTAATACTCCGAGCAGCTATCAGCGCTTCAAAACGCCGGGCGATAATTCACTTTGTAGTATCGCGAACGCAGATTGCTCGAGCACGATTTGAATTTGAAATTGTTGCACTTTATAAAGTGACGCGAATCAGCGTCGACGACGAGGGGAAAAGCGAAATCAATGAATGAAGAAGGTCAAGAAATTATCTCGTGCAACTTTTGCTTTTCTGCTTTCTCGGAACGACATCGTCTAGAATAGAAGCTTGAATGCCTTCAAGGCAATGCGCCTTGTCTAGATACGCGCCTAGATAGTTGCATAAAAACCGGATCGTCAGGAATGCGGATTTTTCTTGTTCAGGAGTCGCGCGATGATTCAGAAAAACGTGATTCGCGTTAGAAACGAGATCGACGTCTTGCGGAGCTCTGAACCCGAGACATTTGCTGCAAGCTTCCAATCTTTAAAGCTTCTTACCTTTCCAAATTTGCTTCGCGATCGAGTGACCTCCATTTGCCGTAGTAATTTATCTGCAGAAATTAATCGACAATGAAAAACTTTCCCAACATAAATAATTTCTTCTTACACTCTCGACAGTCTCAAGTCGAGAAGAGAGAGATTTAGTAATTGCATCAATTGCAGTCGATCTTAGTGATGTCTTTGGAGGCTCGTGACTTGATTTAGAGCGAGAGACTAAGCTCTAATGTCGCGCATTATTAATCAACTCGGCGCTGTTGCTGAGTCAGAGTTTGACTATCCTCCGGCTTAAGTAAGAGTCTCGCCATCGTCAGACTAAATCTAAGCGACGAATCCGCGGCCGCGACTTGAATGGACATTTACGGCTTCAGAATATTCTTCTTTTGTCCAACTTCCCATGCCATTCAACCGTCACAAAGACCTAAACTGTTTATTAACTTCAAATTTTCACCGAAAAAACGAAACACGAAATAAACTCGAATTCAAAAGAGTCTCAGAAACAAGTTTTTGCTTTCTTTTTGAGATTTCTTTTGGGAGTTTTTTTTTCCTTGGCTCGGTAATCGAAGAGAAAAACTTTCATTTCATTCCGTCCGAGATTTCGTCAAGAGGAAAAGAGCAAAGTCGATTTGAATATTACAATCTTTTATGGTGATTAAGAGAACAAGAAGAGTGTGCGGCGAATGTTAAGCGAGATAATCTCGTTGGTATTTCTGGAGATCGTCTTCTCGTCTTTCGGATGCTGCTTGGCAACAGGTTGAAGCGCTGTGACGAGAAAAATTATTGAAATTTTTCTGAATTTGTTTAAGTTTTTTGCTCTCTTCGAGCGGCTGAAAAAAACAAATGTTGATAAGACGTCGTCATTTCTCTTAATCGAAAAATATGTTTTCGTGAAACGAGCGAGCGAGCGAAGCCTCTTAGTTAGTGCAAGCGGCTTGCGTGCCCTTTTCCAGATCCATCGCTCGAAAGCAAAACCAGTTGACACTTGTTCTACGAGATTTTTAATTTCGTTTCGTATCTTGAGAAGCTTCGACACAAAAGATTCCACACATTTCTTCATGCCTTTTTTATTATGATTACTTAACCATACAAGCTCTATTGACTCACTCGGCTCTGTGAGCGTGTAGCACATGCGGAGGAACGAGTTCTCGCTCTCTGGAAATCTCCGCGGGATCAATTTTTGGTTGAAATCCCATCGGAATTCAAAATTTATTCAAATTGACTACAAGCGCTGTCGAGAACGATGAGGAATTCTAACTGTTTCCATCCAGTGGTGAATGGCCTTGTGCAGAAACTCTTCGATCTTTTGATTTCTCCAAATTATCACGCTGACATTTCCGGCTTTGATTTATGTGCGGCCATCAAATGCAACAGGATTTGCTCGCAGGCACCAACGATCTCTCGACTTGTAGCGCGTCGCGATAAGCACGATCGAATACAAATTATGCAGCACGACACGGCGATAAGACGACGTCTTAATCACTCCAAAGGTGACACGAAACTTTTCGTCATGAAGATTGAGTGTGGCTTTCCCTGCATTGCGCCCGAGCCTTTGACTTGGAATCGAGGTTAGACATCAAAAGATGGCGGATGATAAATTTGCAAATCACTTCTGCTTGTCTCGAGCATTGCAGCATCTCCAACAAAAAACGGTGAAAGCAAACGATGATCACGATGTGTGTTTGAAAAGATCATCTTCATTAAAGGAGGTGAATGCGAAGTCTCGACGAGATTAGTTCACGAAGAGCTTGGAATTCATTGCTCGAGTCTTCAGATTAATTGATATTTCATGGCGAGGTGGTAGAAGAATCGGAAATAATAAACTCTCGAGCTACAAACTTGCCGGCATTTTTAACACCAATTAACAGCGAACTCCAATAATGAAGAAAACACGTTTTTTTTGTTGTTTCAATTTTCTCGCAGCACAATCTCAACGCCGGGTTTACCGGTGTGCTGTTCGATGCCTCTTCTGCAAATCATCTTCTTCTTACCCACACTGCTCACTTAAGCTTCAAAGGCACTTGAATACAAGCAAAGAGCTTGCAGAATTGAATGAACAAGTGTAATTGTGAAAGACTCCGGAGTGGATTCACGCAACGAAGAAAGGCTTACTGTCTATCATCAACGACAAAGCGCTGGCTGCTTCATCAAGTCAGCTTAAGAGTTGCCGAAAATCCACATCCGCGCTGATTGAGTAATTGGCTCGAGATTAATTTTCTAAGATCGGCAGCTAACAGTAAACTTCTCCGACCCGCGGAAGAGAACCTGATGGACAGCGCCCAACGATGGAAATTAACGATTCTCTTGTAATTCCAACTCGTCTCGACCTGTAAATAAGAAAATGATCGCTTAAAATCAAGTTCGGCATTTTCTTGGGCGGATAAATCGAGAATCGCTCGAAAGAGGTCATTCACTCCATCGACGATCATTTTTCTCTTCGGTAATTTCACGGCGAGTCTTTGCATAATCTCAGCGGTTAACGAACATTTTTGATCGCTTAACGCACGCTGTCAACTGTTTATGCTAACAACTAGAATAGTTGTGAGCGGCTGGGGCACCCAATGCTAGTTTAGCAAGCTAGCGAAGCAGTTGATCAGCTATTTCTAACGCTCGATGAATCGTTACTGCGTATCGAACGACAAAGTCGATGATCTAACCGTTTCTTAGACCTAGAATTCTTCAGCTCAAGACACGCCCAAGAGGTAAAAGTTCTGTAAAACTCTGTAAAACTTGTCCATCTAAATGGAACAACACAACTTTTCGTTTATATCTCGACGGCGGAGAGAAAATGACTCGATAATCGAAACTGAGTTTGTCGTTAGCAGCAAACGCACGTGAGACTAAGCTGATTCATTGCATTCTCGGGTGACGGAGTTGAGTGCGCTTGAAGTCAACGAAAAAGTTTCCAACAACAATGGAAATTGATAAGACAGCGAAAATTAATAAAGCGTTTCGCGAAATTATCACAAAAAGTTCAAACAAAACGAAGCCCAAAGCGAAATGTGCTAATAACAATAATTTGCCTTCTTATGTCCCCCACCGCCTGAATTCCTTTATCGCCGCACGCAAAAGAAATTTGCGTTCTTTCGCGAATGACGATCGTTGAACTGGTGATTGAATTCACCTCTCTTCGTGCTTTCGGCCGAAGAGTTCTCGTTCGCCGAATAAATTAAGCGAGAGCGTCGCTTGAGATTACTTTCTAAAAGAGGTGAGCGAAGATGTTAGAAGAAAATAGATAAAGCAAACAGCGAGAGAAGAATATTATGGGAATTTAGAAGTGTTGTTGAACCTTTCTGCGATGTTGGATCGAGGTAAATGACTCCGAAAGCCAAGCGCCATCTGTCGAATTCACGCCGTGCGCGTTGAAGAACCAAATTCTTTGACAAATTCCGATTCACTCGACTGTTGAGCCTCAACATTGTAACAGTCTTACCGTCATTCTGATTCACTCACTCCCCGCTTTGTTGTTAACTCTTCGAGTTTCTTTACCTTCATGCGAAGTTTCTGCGCGTTTGGGTTCTCTGCTCATCAATTTTTGTTTTCAACGAAGAACGTTTCTTCTTTTCGTGCCGATCATTGACATCTCCTTCTTAATTTCGCCGAATGACTCAAGCTTCTTGTCTCGATCAAATAAACTAAAGTCGCAGTTGGCAGCCATCCTGGCTCAAATGAACTCTGCAAACACTTGCGCAATGAAGAAACCTTCGAGCAACCTTACAAGACCGTAAGATTTATGACTAACTCATCAGCACTTTCTTTCTACGAAACTTCATCGTGACGCGTCTCGGCACCATTTGAGGAGAATTGCAGAATAGGAAAACTCAGCAATATTGAAATACGATTTGGCGTTGCCACCGGACGGAAGTCGAAGTTACGCAAGCTAGAAGCCGAAAAGAAATGGCAACACAGCCGGAGCGCTTCATGGCGGATTTGTTTATGGATTGTTCCTATTGTTTCAGCAAATGAATGAACGCGTCGGTTGCAAATCGTTCCAGCCGCTTCAAGAACTGTAAAAACTCTTCGCATTAAACGGATTCCGACCTAGTGATCAGTGATGCAATCATTCATGCACTCGCGTGCATGTGAAGAGGCATAGCACTCTAATTAAGAGCTCGCCACAGTTGTTGCTTCGCTACAACTAGAGGTAGACAGAAAGGGGAAAAGTCAGAGACGGAGGAAGTTCTGACGGCGCAATCAATCGCTCAAAAGTTCGTTGGGGTTCCTCGCAATTTTCTGGCCTATATTCGGGATGATGAGTCAAAGATTGAAATCTCGTAGAGATTGTTTCGTTTTTATGGCTTTCTCATTCCTCAGACTTCTTCTTCGACGGTCGGCCCGGATTTTTATTGGACGTCTTCGCTTTTCCACGCCGCCATGGATTGTTAGGCTGATTATCAAAGCTAGAATTAATTTCTTTTTGCATTGTTAGCGCAAAATTGTACTATGAAAATATTGTGAAAGGCTTGATAGCAAAGTTGAAGTGTCTTCAGCCGGAAGCACGGATGGTTTGTTGTAGGATAAGGAACGAGAACCCAGCAGTGATAAAGACAACTATTGCCATGCGTGTCGAGCCTTTAGCTTCCAACTCTTATCAACTTTCAAAAAAGCGTTTCCGATAAACTCGCTTCCTGTCCGATGGCGATTTCGCTTCGCAAGAGACAGAATTGGTCGAGCGTTTAATGAAATTAAGTTTCTTGTCCAGTGTTGGATAGAAAATCCGTTTTATCGAATTTCTCGGGCGCTTGCAACGCATTCGCTCGATTTTTCTCGCTCGAGGTTGCAGAAATAAAAGCGAAGCCGGATGAAAAGCCGCAAATTAATGAGAGTGAGCCGTACCTTAAAGTGAATGTCTGCTGCATTGTCTAAGACAGTCGAGCTATGTGCCGGCAAGTTGGTGCGAGGAAAAGCTATCGCAGGCCGATTCGGAGACACAAAAGCTGGTTTTTCTCATTTCTCCTTCTCGCTTGGCTTTCTTGCGAAAACTTCTTCTTGCGCACTTTCTGAGCTCGAGATTTTTTTCGCTGGTGTCATGATCAACGAAGGAGGAAAGGCAGAGACTGTGTGTGGAGAGCCTTTCACTTGGGCTGCTTCTTATTTCGACGCAGCTAACGAAACAAATCGCCAATTGAACGCTACGTTCTGACCGGGAAGAGAAAAGTCTTCCGAGATATTCTCGACTTCTTATTCCGATGCCGTCGAGCAACAAGTTAATATTGCTTTTCGGATTTCTCGCTCAATTCGGCGAACTAACTGTAACGTTGTTTTTTGTTCGCTTCTTTTCTTGTTCACCGTCGAGATTGTAAGAGATTTTGATTTGAGTGCTTCCCGAGAAGAAGAAAAGCTCAAACGTCTTAGCACGGCGTAATGAAATGAAATTGCTGTAAATCCACGCTGGAGCGAACAATCAAAGCCACTTCGTTCTTCTTCTTGCCGCGATCTCTCGCCTAAAATCATTTCTCAAGTCAAGCGCAAAGCGTTTCTCGCTTATATTTTGACATTTTGAATGAATTTCACGTGCGAGAGGCAAAATGTGAGCTTCGTGTAACTGGTTTCTGATCGTTGCTCAACCAATTCGTTTCGGTTTTTTATTTTCGGGGAGGAAAGTCAACGTTTAATAAAGATTTATAAGTTGCACACGCAAAACGAGGAGCGAGACGGCCGTCCAGCTAAGCCGGGTCAGCTTAAGCACGAGACTTTCTCGCCCCTGACACCGCACATTCGATTAAACAAAACGTCGTTGAGGCATGTTATTCCGGCTCAAGCGAAAAAAGCTTCGCCGAATTCGCAGCGCCAAGAAGAAGCGGAGTAATTGGTATGCAATTTCTCGTAAAAAGAAATTTCCTGCTGCCAAAGAAATTTTGATAGGTTACGGAGAAGGTTTTATTGTCGGCAAGAATAATTGGGATCAGATCTGATCGGAGGCTTACTGTGCCATAGAGAAAGAGATTCACGAGAGCGTGATTTCGATACACGTCTAATTGGAGCATCTCCGTCTCCGTTCAATTGCAAATAAATCGCTCGAACCCATTAAAGAGTCGCGGAGCTTTCTTGCACAATAGTCGATTTGGAGTCAAAGTGAGATTTTGCATATTTGATTGTGCTCGACGCTTGGCAGCGAGTGTGGGATCGCATGGCTCATAAAATGTGGCAAACGACGAAGAAAAACTTTCAGCCCATTATGCATTCCATCATGGAACTTTCAAGCGAAGAATGAGAAGCAAATGACGAGAATGTCTCGGCTATGAATAATTTACTCAGCTAATTCGTTGACCTTGGGAGAATCCAACCCAAATGCACACAAAACACTTTGATATCTACCTGTTGCAAAGTGGGTAACTCTGGCTCGTCGGGTCCGCGATTAACTCGCGTCGAAGCCCAGGCCAAGAAGAAGAAGGCAGAGAAGAAAGGCAACGATGAGAGTCGAAAGAAAATCTGAAGAATTCAATGAACTTTCGGGGACTGCTCGTTGTTTATTTTCGTTTGCGTTGCGTATCATCATCCGTGATGTCATAAATTACGAGCAAGGAGAGAGAAACCTGCTTTTGCTTCTCATCTGAAGAATTTTCTCAAGAAGTCAATGGATAATTAACCGAACGCGCTTTATTCACTTGCAGATGAACGAGTCGCTGCGACTTACACCGACAGACATCAACGATTGGTTCATGGATTGCGACAATGCTGCCGGCGACCACAAAATCCCGCACGTCATTCTCAACGACAAACTCATGACGGATGCGCTGTTGGGCACCATTCCAATCAAAGCCGAGCACAGCTACAGTCTTACATCCGACGGCGACTCTATGCCCGATTCACCTTCCGATGGCACGAAAATTGAAGGTGAGTTGAAGATTTCGATGTTAAATTGATCGATTCATTCGTCGATTCGCTGGAAATATTTTTGTTTGGCGCAAACATTTTGTATAATCAGAGGTTTAGATTTCTTGCAAGCGCCAGTTTGAAACTGTGTCAGGTGTCGAGTGACTAGCCGTTTCGCAAACACATGACGTCAATGCGCGCATAGGACGAGAAACTTTGCTTTTCCTCCATCTTATCGGTCGCTCCCTCCGGAAGATATTTTGACTTCTTATTTCTTTCATCTGGCATTGAAATATCGTTGCTCATCTCTTCAACAAATAGCAGAACGGTTGCGACAAGTTGTTTTCACCGCCGCTGAAATTTCCCGATAAAAATTCATTTGCTTGTTCAGTTGCGAAATGTTTGAGCGTTCCAAGCTGTTCCATCGTTCTCTCCACTCGTCAATGTCGAGATGGAACCGTTGTTAGCACAGTTGATCGGCTTTTGCGTCTCATAACAACGAGCGGAACAAAGATCGAACCTAGAATATTGCACGAGTAGGAAATGATAGAGAGCCTGTGACCTCCTTGTGATGATGAAAATGTCTTTTCAAACCAGACAACCACGCGTAGACTTAGATGTGTTTGTTCAGCAGAGGGAAAACTGTTTCAAGCTCAAGGCAAACCTTTCCTTATCAACTTCACAATTCCTACTTTAGTTTTTTCCGCTGACTTTACCAAGTCACGAATAGTCCATTCGTTGTTGCGCAACGCTCGAGGCTCAGTCTCACGAGCATGTGAGGTTCAACGATTGAAGCCTTGAATCAATTCCTTTTTGCTTATCAACGTTTCAACTTTTTCCGTTGTAGATCTTGACGACAACAGCTGCCCAATCAACATTTATAACCAGAGTGACAGCAACAACAACACAATCAGCAGCCACAGACAGAAGAAATACCTGCAGCTTCTAAACAACAGCAACTCATCCAGCACCTATGGCTCTGGCTCGTTACGAAACTCCCACTTCTACAACGGAAGTAACCAAAAGAGCTTCAGCGAATCGGATTCGAGCTCCAGCAGCCTATCCGACTTGGACGAGATCACAATCGTCAAGGAAGAGCCTCTGTCGCCTCACTCAAGCTGCCCGCCATCGCCAAACAGCAACTACAACAATCCATTGCCAAGCATTTCATCAATTAATCCAGATTTGATGTATGATCGCAAGGTTAGTTGCGGGGCTTTACTCAATCGAATCGATTCTAATCTTATTTGATATTCACAGCCATCATCGCTGCTAAGGGATCAGCATTTATTTACCTCTCAAACCTGCTCCTCATCCCGAATCAAAACGGAGCCGCAAAGTTCCAGTAAGTTCTCAGCTTTCTCAAAAAGCTTAACGGCTAATTGACCCCCTTTTAGACTTTGGTTTACCTCCAACTCCACCCTCCTCGTCACCAGGTGACGAATCAAAAGGAAACTCGAGTCCCGAGCACGCGGGTCCGATGTCACCGCCAGTCACGAGCAGCTCGAAAAAAGCGCAATACAGCAATGCTCCCCATTCGACGCGCGGCTACACCAACTCCACCCGCCAGCCAATTCACACGCCATTAATCAGCAGCCAACCGAAAGGCTCGACCGGTGATTTAGTGCTCACTGACGAAGAGAAGCGTACTCTGCTTGCTGAAGGCTATCCAATCCCGCAGAGACTTCCTCTGACCAAGGCTGAAGAAAAGTCGTTGAAAAAGATCAGAAGGAAGATTAAGAATAAGGTGCGAAGCTTTGATTTCCTCATCCTAAATCAGTTTAGCAACACAATGTTGTTTATTTTAGATCTCAGCACAAGAGTCCCGGCGCAAGAAGAAGGAGTACATGGACCAGCTGGAGCGCCGCGTCGAAAAGCTGGTAATGGAAAACAATAATTTCCGCCAGAAAGTTAAGACTTTGAGTGACGAGAACAGCAACTTGCTCAAGGAACTGCAACAGCTCCTTTTCACCAGCTTCCCGAAGAACCAATCACTCGTCATCAGCCGCAACGCTAAGCGCTTACTTCGCGCTGATCTCGAAGAGAAAATCGACTCGACTTTGGAATGATTTCTCGTTGAACTTGATCACTTTGCTTCTTTCTTCACCAAGCTTTCGCTGAACAAGCGAAGCTCAAAAACTAATCCGTTCGATTTTTGACTTGACTTACTTATTAATATAATTTTTAATTGTAATTTTCGCAAGACGAACCGATGAACGCTGAACAGCGCAAAAAGAGACCACGAGTTTTAAAAGTTTTTAACGACGAAAAAAGAATAAAATCAAATTTATTTTGTAAACTTTTGAAATGATAAACTGACGCGTTTCACTTGGTGGACGGTGGGAAGAAAATGCAACTTTGTCTTCCAGAAATGTTTGTCCTTCTAGATGAAGAAGATTCTTTTCCGTTTTGAAAATCATTTCGTGAGCTTTCAAAAAGCTTACAGCAAACTTTAAAGCTTTTGAACCTCTCAAGGAGCTTTCAAAAGCTCTAAAGCTTTTTAATTCGTCTACTATCATGAGAGTTACGATAAAACTTAACCGTAGCGTTCCATTATTTTGTTAGAGCTTGCGTGCCAACTCGGCATAACAACAAAACAATATTTTTGCAGAATCTGTAGCATTTGCTTTTTATTCAATCATCAATTATGATGGACACATGACAGCTTTTCCGCCATCTACGAGTAAGCACGTTCCAGTGATGAATGACGAGGCATTGTTGTCTGCCAAGAAAGCGATTGCGTGCGATGTGTCTTTGACGGTTCCCGCTCGGCCCAAAGCATGCGATTGCTTGGCTCCTTCCTTAACTTTCTCGTACGTATCATCCCTCATTCCAAGACGTTTGTGGAAGTTAGTGACGATAAATGCAGGATTAACAGCATTCACTCGAACCTTCTTCGGAGCCAATTCCAAAGCCACGCACTTGGTGAACTGATCTACAGCTGCTTTAGAGACACAGTAAGCGAGAAGTTTCGGAAACTGACGGCAACCAGCGACTGATGACGTGTTCACAATGTTTCCTTGAGTTTCGATCAAGTGCGGTGCTGCGAGTTGCGTGAGATGGAACACGGATCGGACATTCGTGTCCATCACCAGATCGTATTGCTCCAAAGTCGTAGTTAGAATGTCACCTTTCTCTCCTAATCCCGCATTGTTAACCAACACGTCCAGCTTACCGAATTTATCAATCGTTTCCTTGATTACTCGAACGCGGTCCGCTTCTTTGTTGACGTCAGCAACTATAGTGTGAACCTCTCCGACGCATTCGGCAGCTGTTATCATCAACTTTTCCTCATTTCGTCCAACGAGCACTACCTTGCCTTCAAGTTCAGAGAAATGGATTGCAGATGCTGCACCGATTCCTGACGAGGCTCCCGTGATGATCACAACTTTATTTTTGAAAGACATGTTAGCGCGATAAGTCGACGGATTCAAAGACAAACAGCAACTGAGTTTATGATCGAGCTGATAGTACGTTTTGGGATTGGAAACATCTGCGATGAGATTCTACATTTGACTCGAATACAAATAGATTTGAAATACCCAGAAAAAGTCTTTTTGAAAGACTTATTTCAGTTCATCTGAAGCCATTCAACGGAGCGATGGTAGTGAATAAGCTTCTCGCAATTATATTGATAGTTTTGTCATTCCATTTTGTCGTGGCATCTAAAATTGATAATGAGCTTTGTGACAAACAACTGTTGGCTTTCGCTGAAGCGACTAAAGCAAAGGAGCTTTGGTCTATAAAACGTGAGAGTTTACAGAACTTGTTAAGAATATGCTATGATTTTGTCTTACGTTAAAACAGTGTCTGGATTCTGGGGCAAGTTTGATCCTCGGATTCACATCGTCGGAAGCTTTTTAAGCTATGGGAAGTACCATGACTGTTTGAACTTCAACGAGACCTCGAAAGATTTCGGAACGATTCAAGGACAGTATTGCTTGTCATCGTTTAGTTTGAAAACGGATGTACAACTAAACGACGTGTAAGGATAATTAACAACAGCCAATATCATTATTATCAAACAAAAAATTTTAGCTTTTCCAGTGGCGTTTGCCTTCCAGCATCTTGTTCTACGGAAAAGATTCTTGGTTTTCTGAAAACTTTCTTACCAGAGGAATTGAATGTCTTTAGGGCGGTTTGCCAAACAAAAGATCCGCTGCCATACGACTACATCGATTTCGCAGCAATGTGAGTGGCTTATGATTTTTGAGACATTACAATTTCGTCTTCCTAATTCTAGATCGCTAGTGTCAGTGTTCGGAGCTTTCGTTGTCATTGGCACGGCTTATGACTTGATATGTCGTAGAATGAAGTCTAGCGAAGCAAACAAACTGTTGATCGCCTTTTCTGTTTACACAAATGGAGCCAAGCTTTTCAAGATTCGAAGGGATCAATCGTCAAAAACAGTTGATTGCTTGGAAGGTCTACGATGCATTTCAATGTTTTTTGTTCTTATCTGCCATCGATTCATGCTTCAATCGTTTGTACTGGCCAATTTTATAGAATTCATAGAATTCTTCAAGTCCTACAAGATTCTGTTTATTGTGCTGGCCCGTCTAAGTGTTGAAACTTTCTTCACAATTGGAGGATTCCTCTGTGCCATGCAAATTCTTTTGGCTTTTGAACGAAAAACTTTCAACGCCATAAGGCTCATTGTGAATCGTTACATCAGATATACGCCACTGATGGTGATCATACTCGTTTGCTTT
Source organism: Smittia sp. YW1114-2 (assembly GCA_033064975.1). NCBI lineage: Eukaryota > Metazoa > Arthropoda > Insecta > Diptera > Chironomidae > Smittia > Smittia sp. YW1114-2. The sequence continues at coordinate 7,861,856 of CP093834.1, read as the reverse complement.
CTCTCAGTGTATCGACACACCAGCGCTCCAAACCTAACCCTTGGAACAAGCACAAGAAAAGAAAGCGAGCACTTTTGGTGGCCATCGCTGCTTCAAGTTCAAAATTACGTCACACCAAGCAATGCAAAAGGCCAACATTATTGGTACTTGAGTGCAGATTTCCAGCTGTTTGCCATTTCACCTTTGCTGCTTTATCCTGCTCTGAAGCATGGCTGGAAATATCTGTGGACTTTGCTTGCAATCCCAGTGTCAATTCTCGCTTATATTATCAAGTTCTGCTTGGACAACAAATTAATGTACGCACAACACCACGGAGAAGATTACGGAATCTACCTGCACACTCCAACGCATATAAGGCTGTCACCTTGGATATTTGGAATGATTCTCGGCTACATCGTCTTCAAAACTAGCGGCAAGCAAATCAAGATGAACCGAATTCTCGTTTCATTTCTTTGGATCTTATCGATTGCTGTCATGGTTGCCATCGTTGTAATTTCTCATCCATTCGTTCAACTAGTGAACAACAAAACCAACCTCGTTGAAAATGCAATTTTCATTGCGCTTCATCGATTTCTTTGGCCTCTCCCGATTTGTTGGATCATCTTTGCTTGTCACAAGCTTGAGAGCGGCGGACCAATTCGTTGGTTTCTCTCTCTGCCAGAATGGCAACCAATTGGAAAACTCTCGCTGGCGATGTACATCGTCCATCCTTACTGCCAAATTATCCAAATGGCGACGTCTGGAAGCCTCGTGCATTTGAATCTTACTTCTCTGGTATGATTTATCGATCAAGTTACTCGATTTATAACTCAAGTTTCAATTTTCAGGCTGCAAGATTCGTTGTCGATGTGGTTGTCACCTTGATTCTGGCAATAATTATTTATCTGTTATTCGACATGCCGATCTGCGCTGTCAAGAGCATACTTTACAGTGAATCTCAGAATCCTCCAAACGAATGTGGAAAGCTACCATCAAAAAAGCGTCGAAACATGGAAATGGCTGAAGGTATAAATGAAAATGTTAAGGTTCATTCTGATTAGTTTTCCTATCTTTTTGTTTGGAAATAAAATTTTATTCGATTCTTTCTCAAAATAGTTTAGGTTTTTAATTTTCAAGTAAACACCAATTGAGGTGTAGAATATGATCGAGCAGATCGTTCGTTTCAGGTTGAACTTCGACAGCTGCGCTGAAGCTACACTCTTTATGTCAAACACACATGAAATTTTTTAGTAAACTAAGCCAGGAAAACCAAATTTCATCTCAGTGTATCTGAAGTTATTCAACTCAGCGATGGTAGTGAATAAGCTTCTCGCAATTATATTGATAGTTTCGTCGTTCAATTTAGTCGTGGCATCTAAAGTTGAAGATGAGCTTTGTGACAAACAACTGTTGGTTTTTGCTGAAGCGACGAATGAAAAGGATTTTTGGGCCAGAAAACGTGAGATCTTTGGACAACTGACGAGGATTAATGCACTATTTGAGGATACAAATTGACAGTTTCTGAATTCTGGGGCAAGTTTGATCCTCGAATTCACATAGTCGGAAGCTTCTTAAGCTACGGGAATTACCATGACTGTTTGAACTTCAACGAGACTTCCAAATATGGGACGATTCAAGGGCAGTATTGCTTCACGTCGTGGGCTTTGCGTTCTGATGTTCAAATGAAGGACGTGTAAGCAATCAGAACTCATGTAATGCTTAATATTTCACGGCAAATTTTTAGCTTTTCCAGTGGCGTTTGCCTTCCAGCATCTTGTTCTACGGAAAAGATTCTTAGTTTTCTGAAAACTTTCTTACCGGAGGAATTAAATGTCTTTAGGGCGGTTTGCCAAACAAAAGATCCGCTGCCATACGATTACATCGATTTCGCAGCAATGTGAGTGGCTTATGATTTTTGAGACATTACAATTTCGTCTTCCTAATTCTAGATCGCTAGTGTCAGTGTTCGGAGCTTTCGTTGTCATTGGCACGGCTTATGACTTGATATGTCGTAGAATGAAGTCTAGCGAAGCAAACAAACTGTTGATCGCCTTTTCTGTTTACACAAATGGAGCCAAGCTCTTCAAAATTCGAAGGGATCAATCGTCAAAAACAGTTGATTGCTTGGAAGGTCTGCGATGTATGTCAATGTTTTTTGTATTCATCTGTCATCGATTCTTGCTGCAAACTTTGAGCTTAGCTAACTTTATGGATCTCCTAGATTTCTTTGCATCTTACAAGATTCTGTTCATTGTCGTGGCTCGTCTAAGTGTTGAAACATTCTTCATAATTGGAGGATTCCTCTGCGCTTTGCAAATCCTTCCAGCTTTTGAGCGCAAAAGTCTTAACGCAATGAAGCTCATTGTAAATCGTTATATCAGATACACACCAATGATGGTCGTTGTTCTTATTTGCTTTCTGTCTACATTTCGACACATCGGCGGTCCGAATCTTGATTACGGAACAAGTCAAACAGCAGATTGCAAAAACTATTGGTGGTCATCGCTGCTACAAATCCAGAACTACGTAAATCCAAGCAACGTGTGTGCAGAACATTATTGGTACTTGAGTGCAGATTTCCAGCTGTTTGCCATCTCACCTTTGCTGCTTTATCCTGCTCTGAAGCATGGCTGGAAATATCTGTGGGCTTTGCTCGCATTGATAGTTCCAATTTCCGCTTACGTCATAAAGTTCTGCTTAGACAACAAAATAATGTACGCACAACACCACGACGATATTTATGGTGCCTTCTTGCACGTCCCAACGCATGTAAGGCTGCCGCCTTGGATATTCGGAATTATTCTCGGCTACATCGTCTTCAAAACTAGCGACAGGCAAATCAAGATGAACCGAATTCTCGTTTCAGTTCTTTGGATCTTGTCGATTGCTGTCATGGTTGCCATCGTTGTAATTTCTCATCCATTCGTTCAACTAGTAAACAACAAAACTAATCTCGTGGAAAATGCAATTTTCATTGCGCTTCATCGATTTCTTTGGCCTCTCCCGATTTGTTGGATCATCTTTGCTTGTCACAAACTTGAAAGCGGCGGACCAATTCGTTGGTTTCTCTCTCTGCCAGAATGGCAACCAATTGGAAAACTCTCGCTGGCGATGTACATCGTCCATCCATTCTTTCAAATGATTCATCTGGCTGCTTCCGAAAGCCTTGTGGATTTAAACCTTTCTACTCTGGTATGATTTATTTATTTATTTAGTTTCACAATTTATTTCACGGTTTCATTTTTTAGATTGCAACATTCATGATGGATGTGACTGTCTCATTTATTCTGGCCACTTTGTTTTGTTTGGTGTTCGACATGCCGATTTGCGCTGTTAAACGCGTCCTTGAAAATGCCTCGCATAAACAGTTGAAAGGAGACGGACTACCGCAGTCAAACATTGAAAATTCGAATGAAGCAAGTGGGAATGACAAGGCTCACTCTGACTAATTATCTTAGTTATATAATAAGTTATAGAATTTTAATTGCAATCGTTCAACCATTTGATGTCTTTCCTTTGTCAAAATATAATCGATGTTTCAAGTTGGTTCTGAATAGTTTGCTATAAAACGTTTGAGGAAATGTAAACGACCAAAAATTATTTGAAATAAAGCAAAAGCTCGCATAAGAAAAAAAATATTTTTGAGCTTTCAAAATTTTATTTCCAAAGCTTTTAAGTGACACAAATTTTAAATGTGATTATTTGAAATTCTGAAGACTGAACACTCAGCCTAATTAGTACGTTGCTAGTTCCATTACATTTATTCTAGAACTCTTCAGAGCCGCGAACCTCACAGGACAGTTCTCGCTCTCAACTGAATTAATAATCAGCAAACGACAAGAACAATAAAGTTATTTGAATAGAATAGAAGAAATGTGGGCTTGAGAAATTAAAATTCAATTGCTTCGATGGTAAAACTGTTTCAACGCAAAATTTATGTTGATCGTTTCGAGATTATTGAAGCTCAAGCTGTTGCTTCGTTAATTCCTTGAGCAACTTAAATGCTCAGCTAGGAAATTGCAAACGTTCATTAAGACATTCGAGAGGTGATCGAAATTCCCGCTGCCAACTTGATCGTTTAAACTTACAAATTTATGAAAGAAATTAAACATTTGAAGAACAAGCTACGCTAGTCATAAATTCTCAAGCGGAAACCGAGAGTTTCAGAATGTCAAACATTTCGTTTATTTTCTCTTCTGAATTATTATGCCGTCGTTCCATCAAAGGCCGCTCAATTTTACGTGGCTGAATGTGGGTCAATATGGTGAAGTGTTCTCTCGATGCGTTCAACCCATAGAAAAGTCATAAATTGTCTTCATCTTCTTTCGGGCTTGAAGTAACCGTTCAAAGAAAAGAAGTAAAAATTATTGCAATAAATCTAAATTTAGACTCGAAGTCTCTCGTTTTGGAGGCAGGCCCGTCAATATGGAAATCATTTCCTATCGAGCAGAACATTCGACAGACTCGCTTCGAGAAGGCATCACTGTTGTCTCTGCCTTAGAAACCAGAAAGGCCTTGAACTATTTAGCGCGGTGATGCGATGGCTTTGCCCACCCTCAACTCGCCATCCAACTCATTAATGCTCAAGACTCGAGCACACCGAGTGGCTTTTCGATCAAAATTTATCAAAACAAACCACGCAACTCAATCTATTTATTCATTCATCATCCCGTCAATCTTTTACAAGAGCCGAAAAGTTTCACAGCTCCGAAGCTGCGACGGTCGCGTGTGGTGATGTATTGAGCATTTAATTTAATTAAATCGGAAACCACAAAAATTTCACGGCAATTTGGTTTCATAAAAGAGCAGCCGGCGCTGTTTATTCTTGCTCTGACCTATTGAACGAGAACCCGAGCGGGGTTTAATGATCCGAGACAATTCGGCGATGCTTTTTTGCTTCTCTCTGCTGTTATTTTAATTGATTTTTATCGCTTCATGCGTGAACGCCGCCGTTGCCGAAGAGCCTAATCAACGCGATTTAAATTCATATTTTGGTCATTCTCACCGTCGTCTCAAAGCCCACGCCGACGATTTAAAGTTCTGCGCGCGACGATCTCGTGTCGGTTTACGACTCTTGAAAGGTCCGCTCAATCTCGAAGCTCTAGACTGTCAGGCTTAATTACGCGTGAGATAATTAATGTTTAACTGAAACTATCTCAAGATATGCTAATGAGCGAATTCGGGCTGTTGATTTACATTTCACTCTGATTTAAATAAAAGCGCGATGTCAATCGACTAGCTATGAATTTGTCATGCGACCGAGAAACGGAGTAGAGTGTTGGGCTTTAATTAATTTGATGGATCAATCTGCTTAACCAATCCGTCGCCTCCATGCGTGCAGCTTTTCGTTCCATATCATATTGATTAAATTATTGCTCTCGATGTACATAAACGAATTCCTAATACGGTTTATTTGAGTTATTGATATCGGTTCGATGGGGGTCCAGTCCGAGTCTCTTGATCTTCGAAGCTGCTTGTGGTCGACTTGATGAATCGAGTCGTTATTATCGCGTGTAAAGGTCAATGGAATCAGCGCCTAGACCGCGGTTGAAATATCTGTTCGGGAATGTCATAATTTGCGATAAGAATGAAAGCTTCTCGGTTGTTTTTGCATGCAAACCGATGACCAGCAACAAATAGCTTGAGCTCAATTGGAGTAGCAACAGGTGGCGAGCATGCCGCGAGTGAAACGTGGAGAGAGAAATATGTTTTCATGTTATCACTCTCAAGGCCTATCGTCGACTTTAACTAGCTTACGAGCTGCGCATGGCGAGCCAGCAGGGGCTTAGGATCGTCTGGAGAATGACAGCGATGATGTGCTGAAATTAGTTTTAATTAAGTATTTCAGATATCAAATAGTTAAATCCATTAGAGCGCACAGCTTGTTCTGGGCTTGCTCGCCCTGGTTCACACGTTTACGGTCTGGTCTACGGCTTTATGGGAACGAGTGTAGGTTGCGGTACCTAGCGGGTGGAATCAACTGTTAGTGCTAGTTTAAAAGGAAAGTAGCTCTGAAGACTTTGATTTTTTCAGAGTAATTTTTGAAGGTTTCAATGACGTGACACAATCCATGAAGTCTTCCATCGAAAGCCTCAGTAATTAAGAAATTCACGGAGTGTTTCAATTTGGCAAATCTCTTTAAAAAAGCTAACAAGCGTAATAATGATTTAATTCGGCCAGACGCAGACAAGCTTGTTGAGCACATTACGACTTCTGCTGACATCTGAAAACACATCAAAGATCCACCGAAGCAGTTCCACCAGCGAAGAGATTGTATTGAAACCAGATTGTCTGGCGAATCAATGTCTCTGCCTTCATGTAGTGTCTGGAGGACTGGAGAACGCACTCGGCGGCTGAAAAATACAGCGACAGCCAGTGACAGTAAGTTTCTTGGATTTCACTTACCCTGACGTCTCCCAACTCACCGTTTGCAATTTATAACAAAGCCAAGAACGATTCTGTTCTCGTTAAAATGTAAAATGGATTTAAAGAAAATCTGTCTTCCATTTAAGAACTGAAGCTTAAGTTGTGGGCAGACAAGAAGTTTAGTGACTGCAAGAGTCAGGCATTGATCTGAAACTTCGCCGAATATTTCCTGAACCTCTAACGATTCGTCAGAAGTTCCTTACACTCTTTAAACCTCTGACCCGATGTTTCCAGGCTACTGACTCACTCTTTCTTTCAGTATAAGAAAGAAGCTGCTGAATTTTGAATCGCAGACACATGAGATGATTAAATTCAATAACGCTGCGAATTTCTTTCGTTCGCCGCTAAAGTCATTTGTTTGAGTGGCAAGTTGCGGTCAAAGCGCGATTGCATTTCACCGAAAAATGATCTTCATTTCTTACGATGGAAAACGTTTGTAAGTAGAGCTAAGTGAATTTTTATTTGGCAGTTACTCACTGCGATCACAACAACAAGACTTTATGGCGCGCGCGGTTCCGCATGTGGTGCTCTCTCTCCTCGTGCCGGTAGATTTCGTTTTGACTGTAAAGAGATTTCTCATATTGATTGCTTTGTACTTTAGAGAAGCAAAGAAAATTAATCTTCTGTTTCGCGTTTTCGTCCGCTCGCTCGCGCAATGCCGCACAGAAGAGCAAAGCTTTGTAATAAATTAATAATTGGACGGGGAGGGAAATAAACGAGCAAACTCTCAAATATCTCTGCGCTTTTATTTCTTTGCGGAACGAAAGAAGGCGAGTCGTCGAGAAGTCTAATAACCTCAATCACGTGCCTTATGTTGTGGCATCGCCTTTCGCCTTTGTTCTCGCCATGTTCCCGATAATGGATGAGAGAGGCGAAAAAGCTCTGCGGAAGAAAGTAATTACTGTTCTCAATCACATTATTGAAAGAAAGGCAGCGAGGCTCGCTAGAAACGCGGTTTTATTGAACATAATAAATGATAAGGTGGAGTCAAAGAGCGTTTGTGGAACACCGTTTGGCTTTCGATGTTAGATTTTAGATAATTTTAATAGCTTTACAGCTCGCATTGTTCGGCGATAGGCGCTGTTGTTGAAACAACATAACGCAGCATCGCTCGACCTCACCAATCATCCATAATCCTCTCAGAATGAATGTTCCCAGCCTAAGCCAATAATTCTCGACTCATCTCAAATATTCATCTCCGCGAAAAAACATCAACGGCCGAGAAGGAAAAGAATTAAAATAACCGACTGAGATTAATTAATCATATTTTCTTCTTCTCGTTTCGATTTAAGTCTTTGAGGCATAAAAAATTCGCTTGAGCCGAGGCTTCCTCACGTTCATGACGCTTCAAGTCAACCTCATGTGATTTGCTGTAGAGTTAATCAGTCGTGATTTCATCGATAGAAAAATTGATTGGCAAGTTATTAATTGATTGAAAACTGAACAGTAGATTGCTTTGAAGAGTTATAAATTCACTGTAATCTGCTGAGTAGACATGGAAGGAAATTTGGGATCTAGTGAGGTTACTATGTTGGTGATCTAGGACGTTTCGTTATAATTTTTATGTTTAAAATATCAATTTCACTGAACTTTCAGCATCCAAGTTCTGCGCCACAAATACTCAATTTACACAAAATAAATTCTTGAAGAATGCGTTGCAAGCATTTGAACGACAACTGTTTCTCTCCTAATCGGCAAATGCTAGTAAAATTTCCGTCAAGTCATCATCACGATTGCTCAGCTTCTTCCAATTTCATTTGACAAAAGCTTTTTATGAAAAAATTTCTTTCCGTCAGAAAACCGGACTTAGCCAACCTTGAACCTTCGTGATCGTCAGCGGGATGGAAGGGCGAACAATGAGTGATTCTCGAAGAAGTTATGAGAAAATCTTCTCAGCTTCTCGTGGCAAACGAACTTCCTACATTGTTTTTAATCTCGAGAACTTTAGCAGGCAGTTGGCGCTTCACTTGATTCGAGTCGAATCAAATTGTTTCTGATGAATTGCTTTTCGATTAGCTTCGCGTTCATCTTTCTGCCTTCACTACTCATTTTTCCGAAGCGATTATCATCGATATTGAATTACCGCCAGACGAGCACGAAAAGAGAATGAATGAAAGATGAATGGCGAGAAAAACAAACTTGCCGTGGCTCACGAGAGGAATTTAGACATCAGAGCTGATCGTAATTATGTTTTTCTCCTAGCGCTTTTATCTTGATGCCTCAACATGAATTAACAATAAACAATTTGTCAAAACAGCTTCGAGTACTACCTCGGAAAAATACACAGAATGGACCATCCGGTCCCCGCACGAATCTTGTGTATGTTACTCGAAGCCCACTCGTAACTGCGAGAGAAGCCAAGTCAATCATCTTAGCGACTACAAAGCTTGGGAATGAATGGTGCTATTAGTTAGTTACGGGTTGTTTATGATTCATTTTTCATGCTCAACGGCTGTGGCTGCGAAGGAAAACGAAGGGAAAAGTCAAGACAAACAAGTCGTAAATAAATCCCTCGGCAGTTGTTGAGAGTAGTTTGGCAGTTTTAGAATTAGAAACAGATCGTTGCTCACTTCCTCGGTCATCTCTAGAGGGCAAATGTTGTTAATTATTTTATCAAACCCCCAGACAACCGAATCGCGGACCGACGGTCGTGGGCGACGCTAATTAAGCGGAGCGGATTTGCGATTTAGACGCATGTCATTGTCAAAACAGTTTTGCTCGCGCCAGCTTGCACATTAGACTGGAATTCTGCGGGTTGCGAAATTTATTAAAATGCGATTTCGAGCGAGCGGCAATTGGGTCGCATGCTTAAAACGAATTAGAAATTTATGAAACATTTTTTCTCTTAAGTCAATTATCTCAACACCCACGGGAATCAAAGTCGATTCGCTTTTGTCTAGCGAGAAGCTCACGGTGTAGATGGACTTGCCTCCGAGCAACAACATGCGGAACGATTAAAAATTTATTAACGATCTTGCTTGATGTTTGACAAATAATGCGATAACAAATTATTGCAATTTCAACCGGCTTATTAGCCTAATGTAGACATTTTCTCATTAAAGGTAATTGCAATAATTACAAACTCGAGCAGAGAACATGCAGATTAGAAAAATGATTCATTTCTGACTCGAGAACGATGCAATTTTGTGGGCTTAACGATGATGAGGGACGACGTTCGGACTCGGCCAGAGATTTCATCCAATACTTTTCTGTGATCGGAGCGAATTCCCGGAAATTTCGCTCAAGCGAATCGTTCGAAATTGAAAGCAACTTCATCTCAAACGATTTTGATTAAAATTCTCGATGAAGTTTGTCTGACGCTTTACTGATTTTTCTCGATTTGACAAGAAGATTTGAATGTCGGTCAGAGGATTCGTTGTTATTAATTCGTTCCGAATGATTCAGCAGACGACAAAAGTTGAGACGAGATGGCGAACATGACATTGTGTGAATTGGAGATTAAGGGGAATTTCTATCGAGAAGTGACAGCGTGATGACCGAGACCTTCATCATTACTCATCGCTTTCGACTTCCTTCTGCTTTTGAATTCTGTCCAAGATTCTCTCTATCCAACCCTCGATTGTTTTCTCACGCCTTTCGTTAGCCTCCATCTCTGCTTGTTGCATTCCTCTAGCACCTTCCACCGCACAGTTTATATGCGCTTCAAAAAACTCTCACAGTCAACGTCAGATTTATTCCTTCCTTACGGTTTGTTGACGATAAAGAAGTGAGTTTAGATAATTTCTTTTAAAATTCATCGCACGCTCCGTTGTCGAGCGAAAGATCGCCGAAAGCGAAATCGGCGGAGAAGATTTTCTGAAGGCAATTTCGTTTGTTTATTAAAGCGTTTTCATTAGAGGCTTGGCTCGAGTTGTCTGCACTTTGTTGGACCACATGCTGCACATAAATCTTGTGGCCAATATAAATGGTCGAATTATAATAAATTTTCGGAAGGACACAGAGACGCTTTGTGAAGCGCTAGCAAGACTTCCGTCGACGACCAACCAGACAGACGTCGAAAGAGAAATTCTAATTTGCTCGTAATCTGATTTCCTGGATTGTCTGAGACGGCTCTCATTCATTCGAATGTCAGATTTCGACTTGCAGCGCAAAGACGAGAAGCTGCTTTGACCTCGCATGAAAGCCAGCACAAGCATATCGTTTTCTTTGCAGGAAAGCACTTGAAGATTCGCTCGACGCGATATGAATCTCGGCTGTCAATATCGCTCCATGTTGGTAATGCAACACTGCAAACAACGATTACGATATGTTGTAGCTCAGCAGCTGAGTCATGAAGTAAACTGCGAGAATTCCTCGAGAAAAAACTCGATCTTTAACTCGGCTGTGGACTTTAATGACACACAATTATGATTTATTCTCTATCTTCAGCAATTTACTCATTCACAAAGAACGCTCTGAACGATTAAGTAATTTTCTTAGACGCTAAGGAGACCATAAATCAGTTTTGTGTACATTGGCCAGCAACGAGGCAATCTAGCTTGTTTGCATTACTTTTGACGCGACATAGTCGAGCTAAAGAATTTCCAAGCCAAGTGGGAAACGAAACACTTTCTGCTGTTGATCGCGCAAATTGTTAGTTTCCTGGGCCAAAGACAACAAAGAATATCCTGCAGACGAAGCGCTTGACGCCATTCGTCGAGATAATTGACACATGAGAAAGCATAATTCTTCTCTCATTCGCTTTCCACACACAGCGCGATTGTAAATCAATGCATTCGCTCTCTCCCCGCGCGCAGCTTGTTCCCGACTCATTGTGCTTTCTGTTATTTATTGCGTGCGATTTTTATCTCGTTGTTAACAATTTTCGAATAGCAGCGAGAGGAACAACAGAAAGCAAAGCCACTTTGAAGAGTTAAATTGTGCAATTAATAATTTCTTGTGTGTTCCCCATACGGCTTCACGGATGATATTTTATAACGACAATTGAATCAGTTATCGGCTTCAGCAGCACGCTGTCTTCCCTTATTTGAATCGATCGAGAACAAGAGAGCGCGAACGCCTCGCAGAACAAACAGTGAACGAGGAAATGCTGACGACAATCGCAATTGATTGGGTTGAATGGAATCTGTGAAGGTTTGATCTTCTTTTTATATAGAACGACTTAAAGGATTCTTGTCTCTAACAAAGTCTGTACCAAGTGAAGCTGAGAAACCACAGACAACAAGTGACAAGATTCTAAATTCTTTGAATTCTCCACAAGGATTGAGCTCTCAAATTCCCACCAACTGCGCAGATACACTTAATCCCCAATCCGCATATCATGCGCTCAAGATCTGTGGTTGTCAAGGAAAAAAAGAGAGCGAAGATCATCTGCAGCTTCGGCTGATTTGCATGTTTCAATCTGATACGCCAATGTTAAACTCCAATTTCACTCCGAGAAACCGAAAACCTCGTTTGTCGATTATCAGCGATGTGCAGCAGACACAATGCAAAGTAATCGATACATCATAAATAAGTTAAGTTAAATTTCACTGTAGCTGCTCGAACAGTTTCTTGTCTTGTTAGCTGCTCAACTTCACGATCGTCATACCAAATTATCTCATTCATTGTCTTACTAATCAAATCAACCAAAGTCCTTCCAAGCCCCAACAAGTTTCTCCAGACTGCCTCGACGATGAATGAATGGCGGATGATTAAGCGGAATTCTAAAAGTTAATGAGTTTCTCGACATATCGCGGAACTGGAGAAAGAGTTCGAAGAACTGAATTAATTTTTATGATCGATCGATTGGCTCGCGACGCGGCTTTATTTTCGCAAACTGCGCTGACCCACATAACAAGGAGCAGAACGCAAAACTTTTCGATGAATTCAGTCAATCGAATGCAGTAGAATTTATGGATGGGGGCAAGTTTATGGTCGATGCCGCTTGATCGGTTTTTAATCAGCCAAAGTGTCGATTTATTTTTACGATCGCTCGCTTTGTGACATTTTTATGACGGCTTGAGATGCTAATTTCATGCGGAACTTTATTGCAAATTGGACAGCATTGTGAAGCTGGACAAAGCTCGCGGACTGCAACCCCAAGTCGAAATTATTTAGGAATGGCCAACACGAGGCTCAGCTGATATTTCCAACGTGTAATCCATCAAGCTTACGCTAATGCTTCCATATAAGGATAAACTGCATTCAAATGACTCAATTTGCACAAGCTGAATTAAAATATTTCCTGTCGATTCGCCGTCGTGTAAACGTTAGTTTTTATTTCACACAATAATTCATCTCTCTCCTTTTGTGTAGCTGGCAGTGCCAGCGTCAAAACAACAAATTTGCAGTCGAGCGATCGTGCAAGCACCGCCAAGATGTTCAAATGCTTCTCATGTTTCTATTTCTCTCCTTTGCTCTTTGTTCGAGCTGCAGATTTATGAAAAGTGCAAGCACGATACAAATGATTATTTTATGCAAATCAGAAATCTATCGCTTCGGATATCAATTTAGATTTCCCAGATTTGCGGGACGAAAACATCACAAACGGAGGCTTTAATTGAAATGATTTAACATAAGAAACATAGTGATCTGTGTGGCCGTTGTAAGGGAGAAGCATTATAGATTGAAACTGCGCTCTTAGTTACACTAAAACAATCGAAATTATGCGATCAGCGTCTTTTAAAAAATCCTCCATTTCTAAGACTTCAAATAGATTTCTTGTGAGATCTGTTTCTCAGGTATCAACTGAATGCGAGTATAACGTTCAAGTCGGCGAAGGTCGTTTGAAACATTTTATTTGTGACCAAAAAACGAATGGATAACAGACGTATCAAAGCAAACAACGAATTCTCAAACTGTTTTCGTTTTAATTGTAAATTTGCGTTCAGTTTCTCGCAAGTCGTCGAAGTTAAATGAAGTTCTTTGTGGGGTTGTTATTGGTTTTAATCGATCTCTCGGAATGCGCCAACATTTTGGGAGTCTTTTTTCTGCCATCAATTAGTCATCAGGTTGAGAACAATCATTGCGATAGTAACTTTTCAATTATATTCAATTTAACGGCAGAGATTTTTACTTTTCCAATCAAATATTCTCATAATTCGTAAATGTTGTTCAATTCCACAGATTGTTTTCCATACAATCGTCAAGGATTTGGCTGAACGCGGTCATCAGTTGACAGTTTTAACGACAGATTTGATGAAAACGGACAACCCAAACATCACGCAAATCGATCTTCATGGAGCCTACAACACAGAATGGAAGGACATCAATCAAATCGAACTCAAACTTAGCAAGAAAGAAATGTTCAAGAAAATAGTCACAGTTCATTCGCAGGTGCTTGATTGGGAACTTTCTCAACCAGAAGTAAAACGACTGATTGAGAATTCATCAGGACAGAAGTTTGACTTGGTCCTTGTCGAGATGATCACAAATTACGCGGTACTTGCATTTGGAGAGCTTTTTGACTGTCCCGTCATCGAAATAAATTCAATGGATGCGCTTAATCTCAATCACAAGATCTTAGGAAATGACATCAATCCAGTGATTCATCCCGAATTTCTGCTTCCGTTCTACCACGGGAAGCTCACCTTTATGCAAAGAGTTAAGAGCTTGATGCTTTATATTATGGAAATATTCTATTACGAGCCATATCTTGCCAAAATAAACGAGAATGTTGTTAGGAAGCATTTCCCGAACATAACAACACCGTTAGAAGAGATGAAGAGTCGCATCCAATTGATGATGACAAACGTGAACCCTGCACTGAATTTTATTCGACCAATCCTTCCCAATACTGTTCAGCTAGGATTCATGCACATTGAAAAGCCAAAACCTCTGCCACGTGGTGAGCTTAAGAGTTTTCTTGACAATTCGAAGAACGGAGTGGTCTACATGAGTTTAGGTACGTTACTACATATTAGTTGATATGAGACCATCAAATGACGCCTCGACATTTAGGCTCCAACGCGAAATCCAAAGACTTGAAACCTGAGGTGACGCAGATGTTTTTGAAGGTTTTCTCGAAGCTCGATCTTGACGTGTTGTGGAAGTTTGAAGTGGAAGGCCTGTTTGATAAACCAGACAACGTGATGCTCAGCAAATGGCTGCCACAAGCAGATATGCTTGCGCATCCAAAGCTCAAGCTGTTCATTACTCACGGCGGTCACCAGAGTATGGAGGAGGCCATTGACAGAACTGTTCCATTGATTGTAATTCCATTTATCGTCGATCAAGGAGCAAATGCTGCGAGAATGAAGGCAAAGGGAATCGGATATCCACTCGATATCGAAACTTTGACTGAGGAGAAGCTTTTAGAAGCAATTAACGAAATGCGGAAACCAATTTATAAGGAGAACATCAGAAAACTTCGAGAGCAAGTGTACGATCAACCTTTGACAAGCAGAGAACGCGCAGTTTGGTGGATCGAGTCAGTGATCAGACATAACGGATTGGAACATTTGAAATATCTTGGTCAATCGGTGCCTTTCTACCAAAAATATTGGCTGGATCTCATCGGAGTTGCACTTCTGTTGATACTAACTGTTACTAAGATTCTCAGGTTCTTGCTGAAAACAATCGTAGCTAAGACGTTGCAGAAACTGAAAACAGAATAATTGGATAAATATTTTTCACGGAATAAAACAGTTGTCAATCTAATTCTTCTTTAATCAGTTCATTGATGATAAACTTGTAGTCGTGAGAATTTCATGGCTCAAGACGAACCTCACAACAGTTTGAAATTCGGCTAAGTATCGAATAAATAAGCGAGGCGAACAAACTTTCAGGCAACGGCTTCACGACCACTTTGGCCGACCCCGAAGAATCGAATTGAAAATATTGCACATTCAACATTTGCTTCACACTCTAAGCATGAAGCGCCTGCATCGAGCCATTAATTATTTTTTGCACAACAAATATAAATCTTGATATCTGTTTGGAACTTTCAATATGCAAACGAATCTAAATTTAGCAGAAATCGCGTCCTTCACAGATCATAAGCGTTTGAAACCTTCGAGCGACTCGCCTGCAGCCTTTTAAGCAATCGAAGTTATGGAAACTTATTATGATTTACGTAGTGTCGAGGCAATTAAGACGGGCCAGGTGACTGTAAGCAAGGCTACTCACGATCATTGCACCGGGAACTGTCCAACCCTTCCGAGCACAGCAAATATTTATTTCTCGCTGTCGTCGTGTTTGTCCAGCGATCGTTAAACTTCTGTCGCTTTCCTCGCGTATAAATCACAATTCCTTCAATTAATTAATGTTCTATTTGTCTTGACACCATTGACATCCTTGTTAACAACTGTTGTTGCTCTCCACCAAGCCCAAATGCAAGCAATTTCAATCTCGTCTGTCTCCCAACAAAGTCATTGTTTGCAGTTGAAGCAAAATCTCTGTTTATTCAAGTCGAGCGAAGACAGAAGAAATAAAACATGCAAGCTAAGTCAGCGCCAGAATAGCTTCAATAAAACATTACGATTAACGTCTGGGAAAGAGAGTTAAGCATTCCGATAGAAACAATGGGAAGTCTCCAGACTCTATTAAGTCTCGAGAACGCTAAATACAGAATTATTCGAATTCATGTCGATGACAATTCAACGATTGCGATAGCAATTTATCTCAGAGAAATCAAGTGATTTTCCCCATTAAACACATAATAAATAAAATGCCAATAAAATCATGTGACATTCAAGAGCGAGGCGAGGGAATAATCTATCGATTTCGTCACAAAACTAATCAAAATTTTATGCTTTCAATGCGTTGCAGCTTAAGGTCAAACTCTTAGGAAAAACCTCAATAAATCATCGAACGCATAAAACTTGATGGATCGAAATCAATCGCAGAGCTGCAACATTTTACTTAACGACTTGTCTAATGGAGTAAGAATTAGTATCTAAGTATGGTCATCAATTATGAACACTGAACTATTCAGTCATTCCATTCTCACGACATTGCAATTCATATCAAAAAGCAAAATGTGTCAACAGAAATCAAAATCAAAGTTGAACATGAAAATCCGGAAAGAAAAAACGTTTCGCAATCTAATTTATTCGTCGGCACGAGCAACCGATAAAAGGATTAAGTCCAATCGCCACTCGACAGCTTTGAGATGGAATTAAGGAGGCGCAAATGGTGAAATCAATTAGCTAAAAGGGCTGAGCCTTGTCGAAGGCTTTTCTTGTTTTGAATATTTGAATATTCAGTTCGTGACAAAGTCGTGGAAATCTCTGAAACCTTTGCTCGCTTATTGTCGTTTGCCCAAAAACAGAAAGGCTATAAATTCCAAGCATCGACGCTTTAGCGATTAAATTAATTACGACGCTAATTATTATTCGTAGGCGAGAATCCGAAATGTTGTTTGTTGTCGAGAAACTTCCATCAGATGCGCTCAGCAATCAAAAAGAAAACTTGACGCCCAATGCTCCACGTGTAGCAGAGAATCTCGTCTCGACCAGAAATACCTTTTTGCGATGACTTTTTGACCCCTCAGGCGACAAGAGTTACTGAAATTTGTTAAGCCAAATGTCGCTATAAAAGTAAATTAATCTCTGATAATGTTCGCTTCTCTCGCGTCAAAATAATCACATCGCTTATCTCGACCGCGAAAATGTGCCATTAGGATTACTCCAGCTGCGTGAGTTTTGTCGTAAATTGAAGTTTAAAGTCAGCGAGAGTTGATAGTTCATTGGTTTGTAGAATATAGCAAAATAAACAGCAATCAAGTAATGCGAGTGTTGATTTCATTTCTCAATTGCGTTTGATTATAAACAAATAGGGAAGCAGCTTTCTTCAGGCTCTCGAACCGTTGGCAATTAAGCGCGAAAATAAACAAACTGTTTGCGCAAGAAAGTAGCGTAGATTCTTCACACGGCGAAGTCCAAGCTTCATCGACCATCTGACTAGCATCAGTGAAGATTAAAGCGAGGCGAGATTATCGAGATCAATAAATATTGGGTGCGAGCTGTTCGTGATTCATCTGGACAAGAGTAAATAATAGGAAAAACGCAATATCGCTTTGACATTTCAATTTTCTCTATCTTCCTCCACAGTCTCATGCACGATCGAGAAAAGTAAAGAGAGATCGATGACCATCAATTTGCTTTAGCCAAGAATTAATGACACTCGAGCGATCGCTTGCATACATTTCCACAACATCTCTCTTGTAATTGATACGATGAAGGGCGAAATGTAATTTATCATTGTTGTCTTAATTTATTTGAGCGGTGCAAAGTGCATGACGTCTCCGACGCGTTTGAGTCAGGCTGCAGTATGGAAATTAATGAAAGTTTTAGCATTGAAAAGTCCTCTCGCGTTTCACGCTTCAGAAGTTCAAAAGAACTCGAACGTCATAATCGAGAGAGACTTGACATCGAATTAGGAATCAAGCTTTGAGGGTCGCTCATATGTTGCTTGCTTTTGATAGCTATGATTAAGCTTGACAATCAGAATATTTCTACACGCTAACTGTGACAGCGCTTATGATTTTCCATCGAGAAACGATTAGCCTAGAAAAATCAATCATCTTATTCCATCCGTGAAGTACGAATTGTGACTGATAATGATTTGATGACTGCAACAACCTCAATTTCTTCGACGTTTCTGCAATAATCGTTTAGCTCGCTGATGGAAGAGTCATTAGGCGTGAAATCATTTATCAGCCGCATCGAATTAGTCTTGCATCATTATTGATTACTTGAAGCTGCAGAAAAATTGCATGACGAGCTGCAGAATCAATAAAAAAGCTTGTTTACGTTGCTGCCCGTCTGTCGCTGCTTGTGAAATATCTGCTGTCGAATTATGGCTGCGATTGTGCTGTAAGAAAAGCTGTAAATCACAATGAAACGTCGCATTATCATTTGCTATTTTGATAAAAAATAATTTATTGAAACTTGTTTTAAGGCACAAACTATCATACAATGTTGGGACATTTACAATTCTTTCAGCTTTAGTTCTCATAGCGAGAGTGTTACGAAGCAACGCGGCGATCCATTCATTCTCTTTTGTTTTCAATAAATAAGCAAAAGGTAGAGTTCATTCACTTCTAAGCGTCACAATTTTGCGTAGATTTCGAGAGTTGCAGTTTTGAACACATTTTCTTATGTTTTCCAAGTTTATTTAAAGATTTTCGGTGAATGTCAAGCTGCCGATTAAATTTTTAATGCCATCGGGAAGATAAACCACGCAAGGTTCGTCGATTCGATGTTGTCGACAGAGCTCTGCTCTTCAGTTTATCGATATTCTACATATGTAAGCTCGTCACACTGTGCCCTAAGTCTCGTCTTTCGCCTGGCAAACTTCAAACCTGTCTCTTAATTGAAAGACTTCCCTCTTCGTTCTACAGAATTTGCCCGCAAGATTCATAGATTTTCGACATAGTGAGATTGTACAATGTGAGTTTGCACATTCAAAAATCGAGCTTATGCAGAGGAAAAAATGGAATAAGTTTCATTTCACTTCAGCAGGACTAATTTATCACTCGTACACATTTATAAAGGAGACATTAAGATTCACATCGAAGACAATTTATTTACTCGTTTACTGTTTCTCTTCAAGGATTCTGAGTATCTAGGGCAGTTTCGATGATTGTTTTTCGTTATTCTTGCGCTACTTAAGAGTTTTTATGGACGTTAATGAACACTTGGCTTGGATTCTTCATCAAATTAGCTACGATTTACTTCAATTCTGGTTCCTATGTGTAATGTATAAAAGCTGTTTAACCATTGCATGCATTCAGCAAGGGAAGAGATTAACTTTGTCTAAGAACCTTTCTTTATTAATAACATCAACATGCTCGATAAAACGGAGCCGTTTGTCATTTTCATTAAATTTTTAGTTCCGGGAAAGTTGTCACGAGATCCGCATGGCAGAAACTGTTAGCGCGATTACATTCAAGCGGTCCAGCTCAAGGCTTCAATCCTAAAGGTGGCGATGCTTCTAGCACAGGATGTAAGAACTCACGCCACTAGCACAGCTAGGTCGAGTGCACAGACATTTCGCGCCAACTTTCCACGAGATGAATTTTTGCATCGTTTGTATTTTTTGTAATCAAATATTTTTGGTAGAGATCAATTTCAATTATGACAATTGAAAATGCTTACGATATAACTTTCTCTCTCCGATTCTAAACGTTGTGCTTTCGGTCAAAAGAAACCTAATTCAATTCCAATTACTGACTTTTATCAATTTCATAGAACGTCTAAGAAGATCCCTCGAACGGGTCGGCACGTCCCACAATATCCACCACACCTCGCCCTCACCTTCTGATAAGGTTTCTCGAGCTGTGAAAAGAGAGTCGATTATTGAACCAATTTTCGGCCACTTTCAATCTTCCTATCTCACCTTAATTTGATATTCTATTGTGGAATTGGTGCCGTTGGCTTCCCACGTGTTTGATGGTCGTATTCTGAAGCCCGTTCCCTCAAAGTTCACAAAGAAGTCGCCTTGCGGACACAGGCCTGTGTTGCTATAGCAGTCACCGCCCGTTGCAAACTTTTGCGGCCGTCCGACCGTATGTGAAAACTGATAATCATCGTCGACAATCTGAAGTGTGCCAATGTTGATGCGAACTTTATGGAATCTCGTTGTGCCGTAATGAATGGACTCATCGTGCACGCCTTTTCCATTCTCGCATTTCGACATATCGTTCAGCCGCTTGCTATAGAAAAGTGAGTAGTTCTCCTGCGTTCCCTTTCGCAATGAAACGTATTCGGCAGGATCGTCAGAGTTCATGTTGTGACAATAAATTTCGACTTCACGCCCTCGGATATTGATTTTGTATTCGCCATCAGTCCGCGTCCGTTTGTAGTGTTGAATGCTTTTGCATGAGCCTGATTGGAAAAGTTTATTAGGTCGAGTCATGGGTTTTTCCTGCGAAGCTACGCTTACAATTTGGTGGTGCACTGCAACGCTGTCTTGAAGTTGGTTTCTCTTCTTCCGGGCAGTTGTTGGCTGCTGTGTTCTTGTGACTATCCCAACAAGTAATGCGGCGTTTCTGATGACCAGTACAAGTACAGTTCTTCCACTTTCCGAACCGCCAACGACAATGGTTTTTGCTCGCGCACTGTTTGTATTTGATCGGGCGAGGTTCAGTGCATTCGCTTGGCGATTCAACGTGTCCATTTGAGCACGTGACGTTACGCGTTGAGTAACCAGTTCCGCAGCCGCTCGAGCACTTGATGAATATAATTGTTTGAGCAAACGAGAGAATAGCAAAAGCTTCAACTCACCTTCTGCCATGGTCCGACGACCCATCGGAAAGAGTGAAGACAAGGCGTCTTGCTCTTACAAACTTTCCTTGACTTCGATTCATACTTCGGTACTGCCAAGTGTGAACAGAATTTTGGGTCAACCTGCGTTCCATTCTTGATCGGATGGGGATTTTCAGCTGATCGCGGGAAGAGCCGCATGCATACCGGCTCTTTGACGCGTACACCAGTTCCGCATGTCGCCGAGCACTGAGAAGTTGTGAAAAGCAAGCTTTTAATTAAAGCATCATAGCGGAATGAGAACGAATCGTTCATTAGAAAACGTTCCGCAATTAAAATTTTTTCACATGAAGGATCCGAAGGTTGGAAATTGAATTAAAAGTAAAATAAAAAAGTTGATTCTCATACTGGTTTCCAAATAGCTCTCCATCTAAACTGACAACAAGCTTCGGATTTATGCGGCTCCATTTCAAGAGGACACTGATCACTACTTTTACCACGATGATCTTGACACACAACTTGACGCTCGCGTCTACACTCGTTAGTACACTAAATCAGAAAACATTGAGAAAAGAATTTAAGCGTCTTATTGAGAAAATATTTTGACAGGTGTAAAGAGGAGAGAGAAACATTAAATCCATCTTATTTACCTTTCCCCATTTGCCCCAGTTCCACTGCGGACATCTAAACTCGTTACAGTTAGTAACATTGACGGGTTTCTGCGAGTGATCGCAATAGTGATCGTCGACGAGCTCGAAATTCACTGACTGTGAATCGACGCAGCGAACGCTTCGGATCTTCTTGCCGCCTTTCTCGCCGCATGTCACTGAGCAGTCGCCCCATCGACCCGTTCTCCACTCGAACTTTGACACGGCGGGCGTGGTCTCGATGTTGTTAACGTTATTGTTAAATATCGAAGCGTGGTCCGTTACTCTCGGGTCGGCGATTCGGTTTCGGGCTGCTGTAACATCTGCATAAGATGTTTTCTGAACCTAAGCAAAGAGACAACCCCATGTAGGCAATATAATTAACGGCTTTGAGGAAGGAGGAGAATGAAGTGTACAATAATCAAGGAGATTTATTTAATTGAGCTATTATTTGACTAATCAAAATGAGAAATAAAACTCTCTCTGCGAAGCGCTTAAGCATTTTAATTAAAGAAAAAAGATTGGAAGACATAAAGCAAATTAAATGAAAGCTCATCAGTTTGAAACAACATAATGTTCGCTTGCGAAATGGGAAGAAAAAAGTTCGTCGGCGTTTATTTATCGAGGCTTCGCTGTCAGTTGATCGCAAGAGAAATTTATAGATCAGTCTGTTACGCTCTCAGATGGTCGTGAAGTTCTAATGCAAAAGTACGAAAGTGACAGATTAATTTCCAGGTTCCCGCTTATCATCAATGCAGCTGTTGACATATCAAATTTCACTCGCGACGTAATAAATAAACACCGACGAATTAATGAAAAGATAAATGCAGCTGAGAAAAGCGCATGTCGAAATGAGAATTAACGAAAATAAATAAATAAGATAAGCTCGGCGATCGCGCAACATTGAAGACCCAAGCAAGCAGTGGATGTTCAATGTTATCGCTTGCGCCACATAGTGGAATGAATTGGTGTAAAATGAAAAGAAGTAATCATTACCTTACTCACAGAATCACATGGCGGCATATTACACGGTTTTATGATATCTTTAGGTCGTGGAGTTGCACCACACAGTGAAGGATTAACAAGTTCGTTATTTTGCTTGCAAGAAATTACGGTCACTCGTTGACCTATTCCACATGATACGGAACACTAGACGGAACACAAATGAGTTACGCAAATTGGTTTAATCATTATCATCAAAAACAAACACTGCGGGAATATTTTTTAACATGGACAATGAATTTTTTATAGAAGCCAATAGAGATCAACTAATTGGATGAAACTAATCGAGGGAGTTGTGAAAGTTGATCAGCTTTCTTGCGGATGATTTCACAAATCCCTCGCCTTTCTGTTGAATGCATGAAGGTTTTTTTGTTTCGTTAATTTTGAAGCCAAATTCGTCAACAAAAGATCTCAAATCGTGAAAACAAAAGAGGATGAAAAACTCACGGGAGACTCTTCTCCATACGCCCACTCTGCGCAGTTAACGTCTTGATTGCAATAGCGGACCAGCTGTTCTTTGCTCAAATGACGGCAATATTTCTCGTTGACGGGTCGACGATGAACCGGATCCGATAAGCACATGAAAGTTCGGTTCTGCTTGCCGCCACCGCACGTTCGCGAACACTAATCAAGATTGCGAAGAGTTATGTCTCAATAAGGCGTTAGAACCATTAATTAGAGCTTCTTACCGGGCTCCAGTCGCTGTAGGACCACAGAACCTCATTGCAGTGCTGCGAGCACGGCTCGGTCTTTGTCGTTTCATGTCGCGGCTGACAGAAAGTTCTGTCGACAACTTTTGAGTGTTCGCTATGTCGATTGTATCGCTGAACACATTCGTAGTTGATCGTTCGCTCGCCATCGCCGCAAGTCACCGAACATTCGGACTTGAAAGCTTCCCAGCCAAGTCTGCAGTCGGGATTGCACTCCTTGTAATCGTCGAAGGGCTTCGCTGTGTTTCGACAGTAGCTATCAATGACGACGACCTTCGCGTTCAGCTCCACGCACGAAGCCTTCCGAATCTGTTTGCCTTGACACAAACTGCTGCAGTTGCTCCAGTCTTGCATTTGCCACACGTATTGCTTCTTCGCCGAAGAGTAGTCGTTGTAGTTATAGCTGTTGGTGATGTGATTCGTAATCACGACCTTCTCCGCATCCGATCGCGTGTATGAGAACTTTATTATGTAATCGTCGACAGGTGAGGGCGGCGTGTAGGACAAAATGTCCACTTTCAGTTCGCGCTTCAACTGTCGTGCGTAGGCAGAGCTCACTCTCTCGATCGAACTGTCTTGGCTAATGCTATAGTCCAACGTAATGCCACCGTAGTAAATCGTTTTGTTGTTGCCGTCAATGTGATGGAGTTTGTTCAGAATATATTCATCTTGATCGTCACGTAAGGCAATATAGTTTTGGGCGTCAAAGTCTCTGACAATCTCGATGTTCGTGGCTCCTTTTGGTATCGTCACCACCGGATAGATGAAATAGTTGCTCTGGTAATTTGCGTGCTTGCGGAACTGATGATGCGTCAAGTTCCCGTGATAGTTCTCACACGTCTCGTTGCGGCCTTTGCAGACGCCACACATGTCAAGCTCAGCTGTCGAGTAGAGTTCATTATCGCAGCCAGCCGGAACGCAAGCTCCATTAATGCATTTGTCGAAGGTATGGTACGAGCAAGGCGTTCCGTCAATCACTCTGTTTGCCAATGCAAAATATGTTGAGGTCTGCTCGAGACGACAGTACAATTTGCATTCATCTTTGCTGTCCAGGCCGTACTTTGGCATCCACTTCGCTTCGTTCAGAGTCGCCATGTTGAAGCTGTTGTTGTCAAACCGACTGCACTGTTCAGCTCTGAAGTCAAGCGTCTGATCAGAACAATCATTGATATTGCAAGAGCGATACTGGATCTTCTGGCCGACGCAATACTTCCCGCCGTTTGTGGGCGGTGGGTTGTCGCAGTTTCTGACAGCTGATTGAACGCCACCTCCGCATATTCTCGAGCATTCTCCAAATCTGTTGCAGAGAACGTTTTCTCTTTGAGTGACGATGATCTAATGAAACTATTTATAGTACTTACTCGCTCCATGGGCCCCAGTTTCCGTGAATAGGCGCTAACGCTGATCGATTTCGTGTGACGCATTCACCTTTCTGACACCACTCGCCATCTCCACACTTTGTTCCATCAGCCCACGGCATGTGCTGCGTTCGACAGCCATTGTCTTCCTTATGGTTCTGGCTGCACCACAATCGGCTGCACTTTGGCATGTACGAGCAGATTCGAGCCCCGGGCCCGAAAACAAGCTCGCACTGCTGATCATCGGTAAACTTCTCACCTGCCAACATCGTGTTCGCATTCTTCTCAATCATATCGCGATGAGGCTTATCTAGCAAACAGGAGCACTGCTCGCGTCTGTAAGTGAATTTCAACATTAATCATGTCGCCCCAAGCCCATTAATTCAACGTCAGCGCATTGTTTTCATTCAGAGAATGCTGGCATTCGTCAAACTGCTGCGGAGACCAAATTTCTTATGCTGCAGCGCGATGCCAACGGATGACAATAAATTAGTGAAAGAATGCTGTTCGGCTACTTTCGTCTGAACTAGTTCGAGCTCTCGTTTAAGTTGGAAGTCGATGAGTAATTTTGTGAGTTGTGCAATGGTTCACCTCGATTACTCGCTGCACTACATCGACTAAGGGTCAACCGTTTATCACATGATCTACATCGATGAATGTTTTTGACAAAGACTTCGCGTGAAATCGTTGCGCACAAGCCAGTGCTTGTTATTGAAGCCAAACATGTTACTGTTCCATGTGACAAATGACCGAATAAAAATTCTGAATGATTTCAAGCAGCGAATGTTTGATGTAATGTTGTGTACATGTCGCCAGACGACTGTAAAACGAGCTCGCAGTCGTTCCATTATCGAGATAAAATTATTCAAATTGCATAGAACGGCTCGCAGTGTCATAATTCTTCGATTTACTCTGTGCACGTTCTGATCATTAACGAATTCTTGAGCTGACCGTGCAAAGAAACTGGAACGCTCGACTCCATTCATGAGCAAGAAGATCATAAAAATGTCATAAACAGTTGGTGATTCGGGGGCCAAAGCTTAAACAATGAAATTCTCCGACGCCTCGAACACTTGTTTCAACTTTTGCTGGCGCTTAGCCCCATCCGAGTTTATCTATCGAACGTTTTGTTCGTGGAAGCCTTTTCTTTCTCTTTATTCTCTCAAAGTCATTGTTAGAGCAACGCCAAATGTATAAATATTTAGAGACATGTGCGCGATAGCTGAAAATATAAAGTCGAAATAAACAGCGATCGCGTGAAGTCGTGTAATAATAAACGATCGCCGAATGAAAACGAAACGGACAATTAGTTGCGGGGCCTAATTCCCTCGCGTTTGAGAGCTCGAGGCATATAAAAGTACGTCCGTGAGTTTCGTTAATCATTGGCGAGGCAAAGTTATTTTGGCAGCAGTTTGAAGCAATGAATGAGAACAATGGGCAGCCAATTAATCACGTCCAGCGAATAACTTACTCGAGGAACTCGGTTGCGTGATGTCGCGAGCAGTTCGACCACGACCAGGGATGGGTGTTGTGGTCCAGCATGCGCGACATGATGTTCTGCTTGTGGGCGGCGTTGCCACGAAAGCTCTCGCATCGCTTGTCGTCGTCGTGGGGCATATTCAATCTGCGAATTGAGCATAACAAATGATGATGATCGACTAAACATTCCTCAAATCGTAAAAAATGATCCTCGCTCTGCACAATTTGTCTAAGACCGTGATGTTTATATTAATTGATATGTTTTGCTTTACGCACTTTAAGTATTACAAATTTATCGTCATAAAACTTCGATTTATATTAATCTCGCGCCGCGCGTACATTTTACGTCTTGATTAACATTGATGTAAAAGTCATAAAATCTGTTTTTCCTTGGCATCTCATTGAGCGAGTCGCGGGTTTTACGACTCCCTTTTGCTCGAAAGGGCAGCGCATGATCAATAAAATTATCAACGGATAATCAAAAGCAACTCGAGGTCGAAAATCGCGAGCGTGACGAACGAGAATCGCGGAAGAGAATCTTCAGAGATGTTTGCCGGCTATGAGAAAGCAAATTGTTTGATTGACAAAATGATTACAAAGTGCGTGGCGGCTTATTGACCGATCAAATTATCGCGATACATAAATTATTTTCTGCTTCGGTGGTCTTCGATCACCTCGGCTGGGACAACAACAGAAAAGAATTTCGAGTGGCTGACTTGTAATTTACTCAATGGAAACGATTTTTGATGAGTCAGGAGAGCGCGACAATGAAGGAATAAAACGAGGCAGAAGACGATCATCGAATAAACAATCGAATACTCACACATGGCCCAGTTCATGGGCGATTGTAAA
This sequence comes from Smittia sp. YW1114-2, assembly GCA_033064975.1. Lineage (NCBI taxonomy): Eukaryota > Metazoa > Arthropoda > Insecta > Diptera > Chironomidae > Smittia > Smittia sp. YW1114-2. Next base: position 7,835,253 of record CP093834.1, on the reverse strand, counting down.
GGCGGCAGACAAGCCATTATCTTGAACAATGGCACAGGACTGCGGCTTGCACATTGTACCTAATTCAGCTAAACCTAATGTATCACATTTCTTTTGATTAGCACTACGACAAATTTGTTCCCTGTGGAGGAAATCGAAGAAGAAAATTAAGAATGAGGTTTCGCAACCAATAAGTCGTTTTTATGGCTTTCGATCAATGAAGGAATTTTATGTCATTGCAACATTTTACGAGCGGAAATTATAGGCTGTGAAGTCGACTGATTGGGAATGTTTCTAATCTGATATGCTTCGAGGGAGGGCGAGAAGGTTCAAGGTGAATTTATGGAAGGTTTCGGAAGCCTTGGTTGCTTTCAGAGTTGTTCCAAATTTTTTTGTGGCAACTTTGTAGCTTGAACCATCTCAATTTATCTCCCTTGGCTAAGTCTCAATCTTTCGCCTATCAGAAATCTTCAGTCGGAGCTCTGCAAAATCCAATCACCGTAAGGTCTCACCTAGTTAATAATAAAGCAGTATCGTGCTGATAATCGTGTGTATGCTTTAATCGGCAGAACTCCAGCAGCATTCCCGATGCCGAAACGCCTGCGAATGAGAGAAAGAACGAACATCGACGAGTTAAATCATCCGAGGACATTTAATTAAAAGCAATAACGAAAAAAGGGTTTTAATGTATGTAATGAAGCCAGAGCCATGTAGAGGCGATAAAAATCATCACGAGCACAAATTGCATTCTATAAGAGAAAAATTATACGTCTCTAATTATTGCGGGAATGCGCGAGAGAGCGAGGCGCAAAGCGCGATTTTTAATTCGCTCTATGTACGCGATCATTATCATAAGCGGATAAAAATAAAGTCAAGCGCGCTCGCGAGACAAACGCAGGCAATAAATAACGATCGAAGTGTTCACTAAATTGGCGAGAAGCAACGCAAGTGAATTTTCGATTATTTATTGGCGCAAAGGCTCGCGATGATCAAAAGTTGAGGCTGGCGTGTGAAGAAGAATCACAAAATAAAATTCCTTCGGACTTACCGTTACCAGAACTTGCATCTGGAACTAAATCATGTTCAACATACATTATGTGCACTACGGCAATCTTTATTGAGTTTCCAATACTTGCATCAGCGTAAATACTTGAAACCTGGCGCGAGAGATGGAAGAGAGAAAGGAAGAAGACGAGTGATAAGAATAATTATGACTTCGAAAGCTCGTTTGTTGAATGATTGAACAAATGCAATCGGCGATCGCTCTACTTACAACTGACATCAATGTCAAGACGTAATTCTTCAAATTCTTGCCATGGTACTCTTGCATTTTCTTATCTACAGCTACTAATACTTCAATGGTATATTCTTTTGTTTCGTCGGACTTCTGATGCTGGCTGCTCTGCAGGGGATTCTGATAATCGTGTCGGTAGTGGTACATCTGGTTGTCAAATTGCTGCTGAGGTGGAGGCTGCTGCATCTGTTGGTAGCGACGAGCATCACGTTGCGGATTCGTGTTCGTGATTGTTCTCTGTTGACTCATCTGAGTGTTTCGTTGACGTTCCCTTAGCTCACGCTCTCTCAATTCTCGTTGATGTGTCTCGTACTGATGTTGTAGTTGCCGTTGGTGATGCCTCTGCAGCTGCTGTTCATGCGGAGTCAGTCGATGATAGTTCTGCACGTTACGTTTCACTCGCGGATGTGCCATCAGCGCGTTTTTCGTCTCGTTCAGAATCTTCAACTCAATTTCTTCGTTCGTTTCGTTATGATCTGTGAACAGAAAAACGGTTAAAGTCTCGGTCAATTTTGTGTAGGATTCGCGCAACTGCCATTAAAACGTCTCGGCTAATGCATTGGAGAACCTCGGACGGAAGAGACAGATTCATGCGAGCAGATAAAGCAATTAACGATCTCAAGTTCCCTCAAAACTCGCTTAAGTGATCGCGCGACTTTTCGAAATATTTTCTTCATAACGTCTCGATCGGCGGGCGAGAAGAAGAGGATCCTTTGAATGAAGACATGAAACGCGAATTTAAATGAACGACCAATTCATCTGTTTCCGCTCAACAAACTTTATGTCATCAGGTTTCGTTGACTTCGCTTTTGGCATCGCGGTTGATTTTAAAATAGCAGACACGCTCGAACCATCGCGAGACTTAAGCACCCAATAGTTTATGCCTTTCTTTACAGCTCGCGACAGTGCGAAACTATCGCCGTGAATGAAACAGATTATCATTAACTTCGCTATTAATGACTGACCGCGCGGACATTTATTCGAGATTCTTTGATATTTTATTACAGCCCGCGAGTTTTAAATTCGATCTACTCGAATTTTTAACGAACTCCACTTGAGATCGGACGCGCGAGTTGACAAGCTTTATATTCTATCGAATTGTTTCTTCGAAACGATGAAAAGAAACAGATTGATCTGTTTCATCAAACGCAATAAAATTTATTTGGCACGAACGAAAGGTTATTCAACTGCAGAAACCCTCAGCTGCCAGTTTGTCAGTTGAAGGTTGTCACAACCGCTTGGAACTCTTCTAGAATTGTTAGGGTCTCGAAATTGCAATCGACGGTGGTCTCAACATCACCACGGGAAATTCCATGTCGAGCTCAAACTGAATTCCAAGTCGTAAGCAATTTTCATTTTTTCATGCGATTAGTTCTCGCAATCGCGCTGGAAAAACTATTTCAGCAATGCAAATTGCACTGTCATGCGCGATTTATCAGCGGCCGAAGAAGGAGATTGAATTGACCGCAAAGTCTTCGCGTAAATTGAAAGAACCGAAGGAGATTAAACGTCACTTTATCATTCCGTTTGAAGCAGAAAAAAATGAAAACAAATCATTTCCTAGACAGACATTGCGGCGCAAAATGAAACCGAACGAAAAGAGTTGTTTAACCACTTGACTGGATATTCAAACAACTATGTAGCTTCAAGCTCATTCAATGAAAATGTTAATTGAATATTTTCTTTACGTTTTGCGAGCGAGAAGGGGAGACGGCGAGGGAGAGGAGGAGACGTGCGACGGGCAGTTGAGCGCAGAACTGGTTTCACACATGCTTAAGCTAATATTTTTATTTGATGTCACTTCAGCGATGTAGAGAGACGTGAAGTTACCATAGGCCTGTTGATAGGCACCATAAATTCAAGCGCTTTTAATGTTTAGATGGGTGAGAAGCGTCGAGGATTTTCGGATGAATAAATAAAGATGATTTAATGACCTTTCGATGGAGGGAGAGACGCTCATTGTTTTGATAAAAAGCTGAGTGTGGATCGCACCCACCTGAGCATATATTCGCTACATTTCCACGAAACTATTTGTGTCAGCAAGTCGAGAGGTGTTTATTTTCAGTGAAGCGCAAGAAGAAGCTTTGACACGGCGAGCTGCCGAAAATATAATCTGCGCTCAGCGTGGAATCCACGCAAACACGAATAAATATATTTCCGGTTTCGTGCTTCGATATTTTTAGGCGCAGACTCTTCCAAGAGCTGTTGAACGATATCTGTAAGGCCTCTTCAGGAGAAGATATTTGTGTAAAGTTTAAGAAGATGAAGAGAGCAAACAACAGCGTCCTTGCGTTGCGAGTCGAGTTGAGGTTCGCTGACAAAAGCTGATGAATTCATCAAACTTTTTTATGTCCAATCATTGCGAATACTCGCTTTGCAATTGATGCAGACAGCAAATCTCCGACAAGGAAATCCAGTTGGGAGGAAGTGATCTCAACGCTTTACTTTGTTTGGCGACTGCTAGAAAACGCGTTCGTCGATTCGAAATTTATATTCTGTCAATTGTCTCCCATAAAAACGCGATTCTTGTTCAGCGCTCGTTGATTCGAGCTATGAATCTTTAACGAGATCTTTTCTCTCCTCTCGGCTCAAGCGATGACGACGATGACTCATGGAAATGTTGAACGTGAACTGTGCTAAGACTTTATCGCTCTCGAGAGTCGAATTGACTGATCAAAGGGATCTCGAGATGGAATCAAGTGGCTTAATTACCATGTTTACACGAATCAATTTAACGTCACGACTATTGACAACACTTTACGCACAAATTGCACCCACGAAGTTGGGCAAGCGAGACTTGAGGTTCGTGCGTGGTGAGACGGATCAATCGTCGACTGAGCCCACGTCTCCCGCTAACGATCGATCGTGGAAATCACCACTCGCGATAATTCAATGAACCGTACTTGTTTGGTTATTGGATCAAATCAATTAAGCGGAGCGAATTCAAGCGCGCAAACCGCAAGCGTCAGACGGCGAAATGTCATTGACATTGACTTTCAGTCCATGCTTTATGTATTCATCGCTCGGTAAGTCTCGGCTCATTTGAATATTTAACAATTCTTTCGTTATTTTGCGCGACTTTTGGCGAAATTCCACTTGGCATGCTTTAGGAATTACGTCATGAGACTGTCGCCGCTTTTCTCACGCAACTTCTTGTCTGATCTGCGCGCAGGTGAGGATCGTGATGAAATACTTTAAAGCTGCTTCAGACGACTTTTTGCTTTCGTTCGTCGCTCTCTCGCATTTTCAAGTTCGAGAACTCAAGTTTTCTTATGAATTCAATTAACAACAACTGGCGCGCTGAATGATAAATTTCAATTACAAATTATTCAAAGAAGGATTAAAGTCGTCGGAGATCAGAGCACTTTTGTCAATTAAATATTCAAGCCATAAGCTCACAACCAGCAGACATTTGAAAGCAACAGATAGTGTTCAAGTTAACAATTCACAGCGCGGGGACTTCATAAATAACGCCAAATGAAGTGTCACATAACTCAACTTTAATTAAGAACTTTCCTCGCATAATAATTTATTTACTTTACCGTTGGGATCAAAGTTACAATGTTGGGGATAAAGTTACGATCACGGTCAGAGAGAAATGTTTAATCTTCAATTAGCTGACACGACAAAGAGCTTTCCTCTCGCAGCCGATAACGACCGGCAATCACTTGCATCGACTATAGCCATTAAGCCGCATAAATAAATTATGATTCGACTATCGCAGATTGTGAAGAGATTATAACTTCGTTTGCAGATGAAGATAAGCTAGCTTAAGCCAATAGCACAGCCGTTAAATGAAGAAAAGTTTCCGTGCCAGCTAACACGACTTTCCATTCTTCTCTGTGACGTTACGAGAATGGAAAATATGATTAATGCGTCAAGAAGTTATGGCGAGCGAGTCTATTTGCGAGCCTCGTCTGAATGATAATCCAACCGCTCGCTCGCTTGTGCGTCAGTAATCTGAGGAATCTCGTATTGTGCTTATAAAGTAAACGAATCTGATGGCAAACGCTTCCTGATTGTCTTCTTCTTGCGCGCGAATCTAGGTTGATTGTGTGGCTTCTTTCTTCTGCGAAGTGTGTCTTGCAGTCGTAGACGCTTCTTTAAGTGGTCGTCAAGTCGAGGATCGTTCGTGCCCGTCAATCAAAGAACGGCTTTTGGGGAGGTCTTCATAACATGATCTCGCTTTAATGATCTCACTCGAAAATGTGTCGAGCTGCACGTTCTTGTCGTCCGAGTGAACTTTAATTGGTTTAATGGATTTTGTGTTTTCGAGCGAGTGCGTGCAAGCATTAACGGGCAATGAAAGTCGAAGCGATGAGACAGTGCAAGGCGAAAGGTAGCAAACCTTTGAGGAAATTTAAATTCACCGTGGCGACGTCGACGATTTTCACGACTGAGCGAACTTAAACATTTAAGTGACGATAATGAGCCGAGACGTCTTTGAAACGAAAGCCCATCGAAACTGCTACACTAATTGGTCTCATTTCAAGCTCGTTTGGATCTCAACGTCAACATAATTTCCGATCGATTCAATGGCACGTTAATGATCTTGAGAAGTTTTTGAGACAAAAGTTTATTTTCTCCTCGTCGGCCGTCGCTAGTTTATTTGCATATCAGCACGCAATGAGAAGACATTGATGATTGATGCTGTCGCTTCTTATTTTCGTCTCGCCTTATTTTTAAATTAGAGCTTTTCTCGATTTCTTTTTTTCGGGTCGTCTATCTTCACAACCGTTTGACATGTTGTGATCGCTTTCCTCTCGCGCCCGCGAACCCAAAGACCCAGCAACTCGTCTAAAGTAAAGCGAGCGAGTCGACGAAAATTGAAATCAATTAAGACGGCGAGCGAGTCGGTGCTAAAAGCCCATTTCGTTCGCAATTATTGAATCATCATTCTTAATGAATTGAAATATTCAAACTCATAAACCGGCGAAATTGCTCACGATCTAATTCTTTTTGATATTAATTGCTTCGCTCAATGACCGGTTTGCCTCTCCGCTATCGCCGTCCGCGCTTGTTCACTGTCAAGCGTGTGACCATCGTCACTTTGTCTATAAGCTCTTCTAGGCACCACATCACTTCGATGCTATGTGTGAAATTTATTGTTGTGAAAACATTCGAAAATTGCTGCGGCCTAAAGTCGTCGGCGCTGTTGCGCGCGGGTAAAAATAACAAACACTCACCATGGGAATTTGTCAGATCGCACTTCTCGCTGTCACCTTTCTCGCCATCTATTCGCGGACTCCGGTACAGCAGATGTAGAATGTTTCTATTCTCGTCGACATAGTCCTCGATGGGCTCGATGAAGAACGATCCGGTTGAAGTTCGGAAATAGCCTTGCTGCAAAAATAGAGAGAAAGAAGCTTGAAAATGATTTCGAGTCTGGGACGCAGCGGAATTAAATAAAAATCGAATTCAAGTCCCGAGCTTATTGGAAAATTATAATCTCGAGCTCTGTATTTAATGGACTTAATGGCGTATTTGATTTGTTTATATCGGTAGCTGAAATATATTTCGCGCTATTAGAGAAAATTATAAACTTAACTGGTCGTGTGGGTGCCCACTGGCCACACTAATCCCGTGCAAATTGATGGGGATTCTGGTCGGATTATTGCAATAAAGATTTCCATTGATTAATTAAGGCCTCCGAGCGGCTTAATTGAGGGGATTTGGTGGCCCGAGGCAAAGCGATAGATCTTCGGTTAATGAACCTCTCCGCAGAAACATCGACACTTGAGCGACAAGCGCTAAAAATATCCGCGAAAATGTCAGAATTTTAACCTTTACCGACGACAAATCTTCACCATAGCGTCACGATTGAATAAATCGTTAATTAAAAATGTTCTGCATGATTTATGGAAAAGGCCGTTCGATCGGCTTTAATGGACTTTTAAAGGTTTACCGGCCCACATTAGCGACAAAAGTATTCTCCATATTCGATCAGCATTGACTCTTTAATCGAGCGCGATGCACAAAACTTTCAAGTCTTCCGAGTTGCTTTCAGCTTCGATGATTTATTCGAGTCACTGTGCATTCCTTTGTGGCGCTTTTACAGCTTCGCCAGTCGTTGTCGTCTTCGGAGTGCAGCGTCGGACGAAAATCTTTTTTATTCATCGTCACATGGCGTCAACAATCTCTTCTGAAATCGATAGTTTCGAACTTTGCGGCGAATGGAGATGTAGACAGGAAAGAGAGAACAGAATTGATTTATCGAGCGAATTGATAATTCAAATTTGTATCAATGCTGACCTCGACCTTAGCATTCGCCACCGATTTGTTATTCATCTGACGTAATCTGCAACTCCAACTGCGGTCGATATAATTCAATCGAGAAGCCACACACATGAAAGTTTCCCGCAAGATTCAAATGATTCACTGCAGTCCGCGGAAAGAAAATATTTTCATTCAGCCGAGAACGAGGCGGAGAAAACTTTCAGTTTTTCATCTTACGGCTAATGAAATTATTTATTATCTCGTTCCTCGTTTATTCACCGAAGGAGTAAAGGAAGAGTTCGGAGCCAGTAGTGATCGTAAAGTCGTGCTTTCATGAACGTTGCTCCAAGCTACCTGCCTGCAAAACAATGATCTTGTAATTTATCGTTCGCTCTCTTCGGCGCAACCTCGAACGCAGCTGATCGCGAGAAGTCCGAGCCATGCTCGCAATGATAAATTATGTAGAAGAGATTTATTCATAATGACTTAATCGTAAATTACTCTCGCATGATTTCTTGTTTGTCTAGCATTGTGGTAGCGGACTCGCGTCGATATTTTGTTCGCCCGATAGCGGAATCATCAATCAATCGGCGAGCGCATAATTTTTTATATTAATTTGTCCTAGCAAAGACTTTACAAGACTTTACAGTCATTTTTCATCTTACACAACATGTGATCGCTTGTTGCGCAAAAGATTTGATCTGATTGAATTCGTTCCGCTCAGTTCTGAGAAGTTCTTCTTGCACAAGTCGTTCGCTCTTGTTGGCGAAGCTGTCAATATCGACCGCGACTGATGATTGCCCATTAAATATTCATTGATGCGAATTCAATCTTGAAGTCTCTGATTTCTTTTGCAGCTTCATCGAAGACAGCGGCATGGGCTGCTTGAAGCGTCAGAATGAAACTTGATTGCGTCGAAGAAATATTTCGACAATTGGTTATTGAATGCGAATTTATCACAAATCGTAAATCAACGTCTCGCTAAGCGAGATTGTCCGATCGGATTGATTCGAAGCTGACGCTCGAGATTCGACTTCGCCGTCTCTGACGGTTGATTTATGTTACCAAATAGATCACATGTGTGTAATCGAAAAATTCGGTGAATGATTAATGCTTCGAGTCCCTCGGAGCTCACAAACATCAAAACACATCACGAACCTAATAAAATTCCATCCGAAAATTTGATATTTTTCGTGATTCTCACTCAGGCCTAGCGGAACAACAAAGATTTATGCAAAGTGTCGAACGACTAGTCGAAAATTAAAAATGTTTTATTCATTATTGATTTTAGATTTGTCAACTGGAGGGCTAAGAAAAATTGGAAGTGTCTGAGCAAACGTGAGCCGAATGCGAGGAAGCTTAAGAAGTGCCAAATATTCTTAGCTAGGCTGAGGCAAAAACCAGGTCGACAGAATTCAAGAAAGGACTTACTGGTTTATGGAACTCTTCCAAACACAACGAAGCATCGTCATCTTTAATTGAGTCCATTGCCTTGCCAAACGATGGCAGAACAATCGAGCAGTCATGAATCAAACTTTGAATCGAGTCGTGAAAACTTTTTGTAATCTTCAGGAAGCAAATCGATTTCTCTTGGGTCAGCAAAATATCTTATCTTAAGCCCTTCCCCAAATGAAGGCTTAGCATAAATTTCCTTTATTGCCAGCCGTTCGCATTGTTCTCGAATCTAAAAGTTATTTTATGGTTCTTCTTGAGAATATCTATTTGCTGGAATAGAGAGAATGAACATTCGTCATGATTTCCTAGTCAGATAAATCATTTAAGTCGGGAGTTGGAAGCAGTCGATACGTCTCTGGCGATAATTGCCGCCATCAAAATATTTTGATCCGCTCTCTCGTTCGTAGACTTCATGGCTACCTTTCAATCATGCGGGACTCAAAGTCGCTCAGAGCAGCGAGATATTGCGAGCCACTCATGACACATATCACGCGCAGAGATTCGGCGATCTATTTGTTTGACTGAAGCTGTTTGTGTCTGAAAAGCCGCGAAATACTTCTCGATGAATAGTCAAACAGTGCTAGGGCGAATGGTGCGAAGTTTATTTTTTAACTGTTTCTTTTCATTTCCTACTGCCGGCGATTTAGCACAGATCTTGCTGCTTGTTCTTCTTCGCTCTCGGTGTTCTTAAAATAAAATCACCATAAATTGAAATCAAATACGCGATTTTCAAACATAAATCTCTTCCTTTTCGCTCTTTGGCTTGCGAGCTGATTTACAGCACATCAAGAGGAAAAAAAAGCTGTTAACTTCTCATAAACTTTCGTAATTCGAATCAAGCAGGAAAGCGGCCACATGTGTGACTTTAGCAGAAAAGAGCTGCGAAGAGCTTTCATTCGAGTTATGCGTACGAAGCCTTGAACCGCGACTCATCAACCGAGCGATTTGCCACCAGTGAATTATATCGAACACCAGCGCGGACTCAGCTCGGCGTCGCTTCTCGTATCGCGCGATAAACTGCTAACGATGAGAAATTAATTCAGCGAACGTGCGGGATTTTTTCCTCAAACTGATGTCAGCAGAGAAGAAGAAGAAATAAATATTAAAAGCTACAACTCGTAAATCAATCAATTTTTCCAGAAAATATCCAGAGGAGAATCATAAATATTAAATAAATAAAAGGAATAATCTCTTTTCCCTTTCAATGGAAACGCAAACAATTAAAAAAGTTTAAAGTGGGAAAAGAGTAAACGAAGTGTTGCGCTGATCATCTGAAAGATCGCAGCGTTTTCTAAGAAGTGATCACGAAGGTATCGAAGTTGGAGTGCAGGAAACTAAGTTTGTTAAAGACTTAAGAATTTGTTATCTGTCTCGTTGTAAGGTAGCGCCAATGATCAGATCGTTTCGTTCAAACGCGCGCATTGCTTTACTGTTCGACCTCGTCTAGTCACCCCACGACAGCTTTACGATCATCTGCAAGATCGATCAGCAAATCGCTGCGCGAAACAAAGTCGCGAATTCGATTAGACTCATTTATCTAAATCCAAGCACCAAACGAATTCAAATTTATGTTCATCGAAGTCTTCTTTCGCTGCGGCCAAACTCTGTGGCTAACGAAAAAAATCGTCTGGTTTCGATCGGCGCGAGGTTTTCTTTGCTACCCGCGGAAAAGCGCGATTTATTTGCGGAAAATCTTGTTTTGTGTGTGTCTCAAAATAAAAAGCCGGCGTTTCTCTTCTCTAAAAATATTCACTCGCAGCTCCTTCGCATTCATTTCTCTCGGCGTCCGAAAATAAAAAGATGTTTTTCGGATGACTCGCGGCCCGCGAAATAAAATATTGCATTTTCTCCGCGCACGTTTGTAGTTTCGAACTGAGAAGCTGAGCCTGAGATTTCGGGTTCGCGAATGAAAGAAAAGCGAAATCATTTATCTTCAGCATTTCAGCGAGCGGCGAGCGATCTCGAGATGAAATCCTTTGTGAACGGTAATGAGATTCATGAGTACGAGAAAGAAGAGATGTGCCTCACATGTTCGAGAGTTCGATGTTCTCAAGGCAACGCGAAGAAGAAGCCGCGGAGAGAAGAACTCGACTAGTTAATAAATTAAACGCACGACCAGCTAGCGATACTTCTTGTCTTCTTCTCGTTTGCGTTTCGCCCCCGAGAAGCGGGAAATTTCATGGAAAACTATTTGTATACTACTGTAAGTCTCTCATCGCGGTTCTTTGTTCATTTAAAACACTCGGAGGAATTTTAATTATATTCAGAAGAACTCCTTACACTCCGCGCGCAAAACGCGAACATCAAAAGAGAAGAAAAGTATTTCGAACTGCAAATAACCCACATTCGAACGTAAAACGTGATTGTGAGTTATGAGGATGTTAATAGCGCGCGTCAGTGAAAACGCTCACGAGCAGAAGCCTGCAAGATTTTCACTATCACTAGGTGAAGATTTTCGCGAAGGAAATCGCAAGCGAAACCAGACTGTCGTCGTTTGTGCAACAGCATTTCGAGTCTGACTTCGCCGAACGAAATCAAAACCGATCAATGTAAACAGAGATGATTTGCCCCGGAAAAAAAGCTAGAGAAGACGGTTGAGTAAACAATCGTGAATCTAATGAACTTTTCGGCGATGGTCTGTACAAATTCACGCGATCAGTCCGCTGACTGAAGTCGGCGGGCTATTTTTAGACGACGTCTTGGAGTAGGAAGAAATTTTCTTTTTGCCTTCAAGAAGCGACGATGAGGATACGTTTCGTGTCAAGGTCAATTTCGCTTCGTGTGTCTCGGTTACTCACCATTCCGTCGCAGAGGGAGACAGCTACGATCGATTTGTCGTCATCGGCGATAACTCCTTTGTACTGGCACTCTTTGTGCTCGTAGTGCTCCCGCTGTTCGTCCTTTCGTCGCAAGTTGCTGTTGTTCCACACGTGCGTCACCTAACGATTAATAATTGGACGATTAATTCATGTCAATTGTTGGCCTAAGCAGTCGGAGACGAGGTAGTGATAATTGAATATCAAGAGATTTTACGAGTTTCTCGTCGACACTCAACAAGTCGTTACAACACGGTCCACTAAAGCCGCTTAGCGTAATAACTCAAGCAGCGAATGCATCTTAGATACCTCAAGTGGTTTTCGCCTTTCTGGGGCGGCTAAGTGCGCGATTATTTCCCACTCGTAATATTTTATAAATCATTAAAGTTGCAAAATCAATATTTAAGACTAAAGAAATTTATTGCAGGTAAACTTGACTCGGCTTCGTTGCGGTGAAATATTTTTGAAGTAGCGCCGAGGGATTTAAGTCGACGCGAGCCTTCAACTTCGTCTAGCGATGCGAATCTTCTTCAGACGTCATCGTCGGCGAGATAAATTTGCATCTTTTGATAGACGTTTCATTAAAGCCAACATAGAACAACGCGCGTCTAATGGAAGTCAGATAATGAGAAAAGCAAGTCGAGAGTCTCGAGCGAATGTTTGCAGAAAATTACATTTCTTGGAACGCATTCAAAAATCTTTGAGGAATATAAGCTAATTGATGTTTTGTATTGCCTCGCTTCTCGCTCGCTAAAGCATGTTCGAGGCAGGAAAACATCATAAAAGAAATTAAAAACTTCTAAACTGTTCACTTTGAGTCGTGAAATTGAAATTAAACATGAAGCGCATGAAACTGAATAATCTGTTTCGCTCTGTTGGAAATTCAAATCTATGTCTAGATCCAGCGGACGACTCAGCCGTTCGATAATAATCTAGTTTATGATGCTCGGATGGACAACAATGTTCGCTTCATGTGCAAAACAGGGAAGTTAAGAGCGCGGAAATGTAGGCGAAGGCAATTTACAGCGAGAAAGTGGCAAACACGATCCACACTCACCTCAAGTTTCGGTGCAACGATGTCGGGCTCTTGCTGGAGTCGAAGCTCAAAGTGATGTTCTTCGGCCGCGTCGATCTCGTATTGCGGATGAGGATCCCAGATCTTCGATGATTTATTACGATAATGACCAGTTTTGTGGTGAGGATATTTATTATCTGTTGGAAAAGGGTTTCGCGCGGGAATTAAATCGACTGCGATGATTAATTGTCGTTGCTTGCAACTCACCTAAATTTAATGCACTCGAATAATTTCGCTTTGATTCGTACAATAAATCATCCTTATGCAATGGCACTTGAATTTTGTGTGGATAAATTATCCAATATTCGGTGATATCTTTCATGTCGGGAAGTTTCTGTAGGAGCTCAGGCATCGATGCATTAAGCAGCTCGATTAATCTTGTACCGTCGTCGTCGTTTAGCGATTTCGCATCGTCGGGATGCTCTGAAAATCAAAACATTTCGTTGATTAATTGTTGTGTAGAGCGATTAATTGATTTGAGGTTTTTGATTTATGAAGTCGCCGTCGCGTTATCGCTTTGCCTACACTCGTGTAAGGTCGAAGCCGGGGAGAGATCAAATTTTTTGGCGATTCATTGAATTTTAATGTAGAACGCGATAGCTTGTTTCGGTTGAAATCGTCGAGAATTGCAAAGGCACGCGAAATTCGGTTGCAACCTAACTCTTTTTCCTTGAAATCGTCGTTAACTTTGAGCGCTCATCGTCATTGGTGTCGAGTGGCACTCAACTCGAGCTCATCGTCAATTAACAAGAAATTATGTGAATCAAGAATTCAAATTTCCTAATTGTTGACGATCAATAGAGATCGTGAAGGCTCGAGAAATTTATGCAGGAATCTCATTCATAGCCACGATAACGCTCAATCGATTCAATTATGGTAAACGCTCGCTCTAATCTCCCGGAATGTTAATGGAGAATCTATGAAGATAACTTAAAACAAATATTTTGAATTAGAGTCGATAAGAGTCGAGCGGGAAAGAGTTGAACGACCCGAGGAGAAAGAAACTCTTTCGATGAGAGGGAAACAATTGAAACCTCACGCTGACCTTAACCTTCTGTGCCCACATTCAAATTCATTCGTCGGAGAACGCGTAAGCCATTTGCACAATGAAAACTTAGCGATGCAAAATTGAGGTGTTGCCGTTCGATATGAAACCAGTTTTGGGTCAACAAAGCGCCCGAGTTTTTGTTCAACAAATGTTTTTACACGCAGTGTTCGTACATCGACAATCATGTTTGTTGTTTGACTTTTGTCATGTACGCGCTTTTCAAATTGTTTCATGTTTTGAGCCCGAGCGACAACGATAATAATTGTGCGTGCTGTAGAGCACAACATAAACTAATTTGCGACTTCAATTAAGCTGCGTCGACAATGTAAACTTCGCCGACTTTACTCGCGAGAGCCAAGTGAGGTTCATGAGTCACTGAGTCGACGATCGATCGAGTTTGTCGGTCAAACATTTTGGGTTTTCAGTTCTTGTTCCATTAAACACATCGGAGTTTCTGAGGTTTCAAAACATCCGATTGCGTAACGCGCCTATCTGGAAATATCTCGTAGCATTTCCCTACATCGAAAACGAGAAAATGCATTGATATCTGCTAGCGGAGATTACGAAATGTTTATTTCAAACGCAGAGCGAAGTGCTTTATGCAATAACTGCCCAAAATAGACGCAAGGCATTAGGAAGCTGCGGCGTTTGACGAACTGCAAACAGAAGTGAAAACTTGCGCAACGGAGAAAAGTTACAATTGTCCAAATAGAAAAGCTTTAGACTGCGAACGCGGCAGTCATAATGTTGCCAAGATTTCAATCACAAAACTGCTCGCTCGCGTTAGAATCACTTTCGGCTCTTATTCGCTCAGCGCATTGGCTGGGACGCGCCACATTTATCTTCCGCACTCGACGTTAACGTGTTTATTAGCATCATGAGCTGTCATCGAGTGCCAATAAAATTGCACTGGCGATTTGTAACCAACTCTCCGGCTCGTTTATGTCGATATGGACTCGAAATTTGTGTCAATAAAAAAGCGTCGACGGCGAGCGAATTTCTGCTTGACTGGGAAATCGAATTTTTCCGTTCCATCAGAAAATTTGTGTAAACTTCCTCCTTCCATGGAAAAGGAAAAAGTCGAAAGCGTTGTTTTTCTGCTGTCGCGACTGAAAGCTCCGCTTAATCTGCTTGCGTAATGCAGAGAATGTCGCTAGACGGATTCGATTAAACTGCAATTAATCAAAATGCTTTCAACATAAGTCAGAATGCTCGCAATGTTAACTTAAATTTATGGCATTATTGAACTGACATAATTAACGCGATTACACCAGCTGTGAGAGCCGAAAAATAGGAAAGACCGCGCAAGAATGGAGTAAACCGACAGGCTACGGCAAGTTTTATTGCGCTCGAATCGTCGAGGTTTATGGCGGTAAAGCTCTTTAAAAACGAAAGATATTTCCACTCGTGCTTCGCACGCCGCTTTATGTAAATGAGATTCGCCATAAGGGTAATTAACGATAGATATTTTGTCAAGTCCAAAAATACTCGTTTAAAATCACCTTTTACCCGTAAGAAAAAAAGCTTTTTATGCAAATTTATAAAACGATTTTTAATTTGAATAATAATCATTAGGACGGGGCGAAGACGTGACATCAACTTCATTACTAAATCTAAATAAACTTTTCAATAAAGCGACTCACCTTTCAGCCACGATGCGACGAGCGACTTCAGACTGCTGGCTTTACTGAACTCTAATCGCTCTTTGTCTTGTGACGAACTTGAACCAAACACGCCGTAACTGTTTAGACATATGACAGTTACAAGCAGACAAAGAATCAGCAGAGCCGCGAATATCGATCGGACGTAAACGTTCCTGGTCCACCTTGGTGTCGTCATTCTGTTCTCACAAGTTTAATTGCACGAGAGATAAGCTTAGACGACTTTTACTATTGTTGAAAGAGAGAGATTCTGCAAAGAAAGAGAAGAGGCATCGAGATAAGATAAGGCAGAAGACATAGTTGGTGCGAGTGATGACATCAGAACTGTCGCGACTATTTTTCGGCTATGCCCATTGAGCGTCGCCAATCTGTACGCTGTGTGTATGCGAGCAAAAGAACTTATGTATGTCGAGAGAGTGCGGCGGTTTTAATTAACGTTCGTTCGTTTACGAGCGAATATGCTAATTCACTGTGATCGTAAGAACTAAATTTTATTGTCAGCTACAATTCATTGTCTAAAATATCTATTTGACATTAGACGCAATTTGCTTTTGGAGTTCTCCATAAATTTCTAGTGAAGAGGCAGCGCTGCTAACCTAATTGAATTCGCGAAGTCACTAATAGAATTATCATGAAACCAGTTCAGCTGTTGACGATTTAAGTTTACGATCGCGCCCTTAGAAGTCCCGACGGCTTCCTATCCGCTGTTTCCCATCGTCCACTTCCCACAGAAGACATAAATTAATGCTTAAGCTTGCTGGCAATTAGGCAGAGAATTTGTGTGGAGGAAACTCGAGAGACAGTTTATCATCTTAATCTGCTTTACATAAAATTTTATGGCCAATTTCTGTTGCTCTAGTGGAGAGAACTGTTGAAGACGAATCTCTTTAATCGTTGGTGCAGTTCATTAAATGGCAACTTGAGTCTTTAAGCTGCAGTTATAATAGGAACAAGTGCAATTCCATTGTCGTCTGTTATCTATTCAATTGCTTGCATGTTCCAAAGCAATTTACACGATCCTTTATGCAGCGAGCGATCGAGGAAAGCGAACGAGAAACAATAAAAATGCATGCTTTCGCGTTGGTTTAATTGAATGAAGGGCCGAGATGAAAGAGCATATCACGAGGCGATAAAAACGAAACTGCTTTAATTAAAAGGCGTAGGCGGATGGATAATTTATTTTTATAATCCAATTTGCAAAGTGTTTCTTTCGTTCTCATTGAAGCTTTTTCGTTATCTTGACCCAAATTTCATTTTCTCCCGCTCAACGAGATTTCTTTTCGTGTACATATTTTCTGCAATATTTGCGAGACATTGTGTGTGCGAGTCCATTTATTTCCGTCTTCTGCCTCGGCTTTGGCAGACGAAGGTGATCCTCGAAAGTTATCAAGCATCGCAACAATTTAACGAGGGACAAGGTAACGAGAACAGTGCGTGCAATGTCAGCATGGAAAACGAGACGAAGACAATTTTTCGGTCGCAAAATCTTGGCCAACATTTCAGGTCCCCTGACATCTCTGGCAAGTTCATTAAACGCTACGTTTCCGTCTCATCTCGAGCAGAGTTTAGATAGTCTCCTTGGCTCGCAAGCCGTTTATTAATTAAGAGATTCGCTTCGGTCAGTTGGAACGAGCCGCAAACTTTTGATTTCGTCATCTGCTTGACTTTCAAAATAATTTTTTCTTCTCTTCACGCACATAAATAATTAAATTAAATTAATCGAAAGCATATGTTTGATTATTTCTTGTTTGGTTTCTTTCCTCTCTCGTGTTCATTTAGCTTAGTTGACAGATGTTTGATTTCTTTCCTAGCACCATCGACGAATTAATCCCCGAGTATCGAGAACGGAAACATATTTTTGATTGAAATGAAATCGAGACGTAGAACAGACGATCGACTCAGAGTGAGTGAGCTGAGGCCTCGTGTCGATTCAAAATAAGCAGTTAGGATGCTGTAACATTGCCAAGCGCTGATAAATGAGTAAATTATCAATGTACACAGAAAACCGCTGATAAATTTACTATGCAAATGAACTGAACTCTCCACGATTCCTCCTCTCCGTCAGTGTTGCTTCTTCCCAGCCGTAGGAAAATAATGATAATCTTATCTTGTCGCGTCTCTTGCGTGGCTTTTTCAACTCTCTTCTCTATGTAAATTAATATCTGCTGGCGTAAATGAATATACATGAACGAATGTTTGCGAAACTACACACGAAAAAGCGAAACAGCGGAGAATATTATGGCGATCTGTCTTGCCAACAAGATTTTTCATTAATAATTTTTTGCCTACATTCTCGCGCCGTCGTCTCTTCCCCTCCGCGTGTATGAACGAGCTGAACTATGAATGTACACCGAGATATTCAAATTATAATTAGATAAAAAATCTCTCATGATCGGCGGACTTTGTTTTCTTTTTCTTCTTTTCACCATCTAAGTCGTGAACGAATACTACCGAAAACAAGTCAAAGACCTTGACAAAACACCTGTTTAGCAGCCGCTTCTTATAATTGCTGAGCGTCGAGTGCCCGAAGCAGTGATGATTTGTGATTAACTTGCCAACCTCATGACTCATTCGCACCATCATGTTTTGAGCTTCAGCGCACATATGCGATGCCTTATCTTACCGTGAAGTTCAATGGAAAGCGAGCCATTTCCAGGGAATTACACGCGTAATCGTGCTGCTTAAAGTCGTTTCAGTATTTACATAAAATATCACGTTTTGAGGGAAAGAGACGGAGACTTTTTACAACCTCAAGCACCATTGTTCGGTCGAAAGAATTTTTGTGTTTCGCGATCATCGATTTTTCAGAAAATCGTAAAAACTTTTAGCGTGCAAAGATTTTACAGTCGCACAGAGAAAACTTTCAGTCGCTGCACCCATCGAAAAGCGCTCGGCTAATTACTTATTGCGTAACGTTTGTGTTTTCGCGAGTCGAGAGCGAGGAAACGAAAAGAGTTTCCCTGGAAAACACTTGAGAACAGACAAAGTTTCCATGCCAAAAAAGTTTTGTGAGGAAGTTAGGTCACAAGAACTGGAACATGTGCAAGTCAACGGTCATTGACTGACTAAAAGTAGTCTCAGTGCAGTGCTAGTAGATTGATCGCCGATTAACCGATTATACTTTAAACTACTCGTCGTCACTTGATTGTCCCCAGCTCAAGCATCGACCAGCTTCCTCGAAAAAGTTTCCACGAAGCACTCAACTAATCTGCTTAGCATTAACGTCGCTTTTCCGCGTTCGAACGGAGTCCAAAGATTTATAACTTCTACGTAATATTCGAAGTTGCATCAAGCGCGCCTTCGACTTAAACCGTGTAACGCCCTCGATAACGAAACAAGATCTTCTGCTTTCCAACCCTAAATTGAGTAAAAATTAATGAGCACATCACGTCAACCTTCGGTCAATCGAAAGCCGCACCATGTCAATAATCCCCCCATCGACTCGGAAAGAGTCAAAATTTATGACGATACGATTATGAGATCCGAAAACTGTTGGATTTTTGTGGCTTTTTGCAAAGTATTGAGTTTCCACACATGTTTCATGTCACTTTTCGGAATCGAAGGCGAAATGCGCAAGGCAAAGAGAATCGATAAACATAGCATCAGCAGCAGCCGAGGCATTGTAGAACCGTTCGCATTGAAAGTCAATTCTTTTTATCCACTTTCGTGTGTTTACAATACGTAACTCTCTCTCTCCCTCGCGCTTTCGTGTGTTTTCTTTTGTACCAACTCAGTGTGTGCGCCTCCAAACATATTAAATTTATGCTCGTGCAGAGTGAGTGGCTTGAGATGAACTTCTCTTTATAGTCTTAATAGCGCAGCTTCGATGCTTAATTATGTTCTCGATGTTTTTAACGCCTTTATGATTCGAACCTCCATGTAACTCTCCTACTTTCCAGTGAAATCATGTTTGGATGATCGGTTAATTCATCAAAATGGGAGGAAGAGAACAACGTCTGCAACGGAATTAATGCGGATCCACCTCGCGATCGGCAAGACTCGCACCCTAAATAACGTTTGACGCACACGCAACCTCACGAGTTGTCGATATTAATTTGAATCTGAATAAATAAATTAATGTTTCTCCAGCACTTCCTTTCGCAGATCTCGCAAACTCATAGCGAGCACGTCGCGCGCAAAAATTAAAGTCTGCACATAAACATCCATCCGTCTTTTGTCAGCAGTGTCTTAAAAGCTTTTTGTTTTGTGTCGTCGCGTTTTGTGCAAAACACTTGAGCCGTCGCGCGATCGGCTGGCCCACACATGGACTGGAACATTTCGCAGTGAAACCCATAAATAATCATATTATTTCCATAATTCTCGCGCAAACAAGAAGAAATAAAATTAATCGAATCAATCCGAGGCTGAGCAGCTCTCTTCACCCGAAGACTTTTGATCTGACGGCGCGTCAAACAATAAGAAAAATTAACAAAATTCGTTTTAGGGTTTACCACGTTTACCTACGTTAATTCGTCTGCTTGTGACTTTCTGCCCGAACGTGAATTAAGCGAAACAGAAATTTCCAGTTCAGTTGGACGAAACGGCACGATCGCGCACACGATTTCTTCCACCTTACCCAATTTGATATTTGTTCTGAATCAACAGTCAAATAATGGAAAATCAATGACAATCGGATTGAATCTGTTTGTGGATTGAGCGAGAGAGATCAATGAAGTCTCCGTAACGAAACGATCAATATTAAATAATCGGACATTGAATGAATGTGGTCACATCTCCGTTAAGTCAAACAACGATCGGGTTTGAGCTGGAGTTGGGCAACAATTAGGCGAGGCGCTGGCCTCGTTGGTGCATCCATGACCGAGCAAATGTCCGAGCAATGTTGAACTTGTGAAAAGGCCAGAGATCACCTTTATTATGCAAAGTTATTCTAATTCGACGTGGCTTCTGTCAGAAGTTTCACTGTAGCGAACTGCATTCGACTCGAGCGCGAGAAGCGAAAGAAAAATAAATGTTGAACAATCTCGAATCTTGTTTCAGGAAAAAATCCGAAAATATTTTAAACAAATCTCGCTTTGGAATGGGCATTTGGTTTATGTCTAGCTCAGCGAACATGTTACCCACTTTTTTATTTCGTCGAAATAAAAAGTTTCGGATCTCCGACCAGAAAACTTTTCTCGACTTCACAGTCAGAAGAGATTAGAGTGACCCAGTGCGAGGAAAATGTTAATTTCTCGTGCTGCCGAAAAATGTTTTCAATTTGTCAATGCTTTTAATTGGAATCCGCGACGGCAGCGCTCGGCAAGAATGTTAATTTTCTCACGCTTATCTTTTGATCGGGCGATCGGAGCCAATAAATTCTCGACTAGCTGCTCACTCGGTTTCTCCGGACGATTGGAAGCACAAACCGCACAAAACGATTCTCGCCAATTAGACTCACAATAGAAGACGAGAAACTTTTTTTCTCGCATTTTTGCACGTTTTTGATATTGAGATTCATTCAAAAATAGACATAAAGAAACGACCTTCAAGCTGGTTCTTCTCGCTCTCTCTCTCTCTGTCGTTGACTTATCGAGGCAGTAAAGAATCCCCGCGAGAGAATGTCCAGAGCGAAACAGGATACGGTGCCGTACTGCAGTTTATGGACCGCGGAGAGAAACGCTTTATGCAAATTCTCCGTCATAAACCCGCGCGCGAGTCCGGTCATAAAAAAACCTTGAAACATCGAAAGAACTTTTTGTTCATCGACGATTTCGCGACTTCTTAGAAATCGCTCTTACTCTCGCGAATGTTTAGCTTGTGCATACCCGTTTCGACATCGCGATGAATGGTCAATGATCCTTTCGCTTCTTCTTTGCTAAGCGCACACCACAAAATACTTTTAATTGATCGTGTCTCATTGATTTATCAGAGCCCGCGAAGCGCACAGCCGAAAAGAGTTTGAGGGAGATTGGAAATTTGCATATTTGCTTAGCTCTGTGTTCGGCATACCAACAGCCAGATCGCTGCTGCCGCGGCTGCTCATACAATCATAGTCGCGAAAAGCAAATTCTGCCTAAAGTACAAAACTGTAATTTTTTGTGTTTCGATCGTCGCGAAAGATTCCGTTGTGTTGGTTACTTATGTGATGATTTTTTGAATAAACATAAACGGCTGATTGAGGAATTCGGTTTGCGCTTACACTCCGGTTTCGGGGGAGCCTAATTTACTTTTCACTCATGGTGGCTTCTTCTTATTTGCCGCCTCGTGCCCGATCGAGAGATGAAACACGAGAGAACTTCAGAGAAGTCACATGGTTGTGAATGGTCGATCATAAACGTAAAACGCTGCTCGTCTCAGCGATTTTTTTAATGATGCGACGTTTAAAGTGATTTTAATTGAACCAGAAATGAAAACGAGCCGAGAACTTTTTATATTTTTTCGTGTGTAAGATGATCGTGCAGATGCACGACGACAAGGAATTTTCATCGCCTCTTAAGAGAATCACAAAAGGCACTTCGACGCAAAGATTCCAGAGCAAGCGAGGAATCTATCGAAGGAAATCGCGGCGAAAGATTATCTCGGCTCGAACCACATTGTGTTGCTTTAATAAGCCATAAAAGTTGCAGAACTTCACTGTTCGATGCTCTCATCACTCAATGAACACAATTAAATAAAATGTTCAGTCATGGAGGCGTCGAACTTCTTGCGAGCTCGTATAAAATGTCAGCGGATGGAGCGATGACCATAAACATCAACAATTACTGCGAGAAAACTTTTTCCGGAAAAACAATTTTCTTTTGTTTTCCCGTCTTCACAGTTATGGAAGCGTCAACGGAGTGGAATTGATTTGCAATGTCGTCCTTTGTTTGAGCTTTTCTGCTGACGCGAAAGTTCTTTGTCCCTAAGATTTATTGACTGGAAGGGAACACAAAGTGTCGATTAGACTTCCGCTCGTGGAAATATTTAAGCTTGGCTGATTCATTGGTTGACAGAAATTTTGGCTGCGATTGAATTGTTTAGATTGACTTGTTTGTCGGACGAGCTCAGTTCTAATTTGAATTTATTAAAAATAAATCACTGCAAGCTTTGGGAAGATCAGACAAGGCCAATATGAAGACTGAACGGAGCCCGAGGGCTCAAATTATACAATCTCAGCATAAAAACTCCACAAACTCCTAATCTTATTCAATCGTTTTGGTCCACTCCACTCGATAGAATTGTTTGTTTTCATAGTTCGAGCGTGATTTTCATATTTGGCAATTTTTTATCAGCAAACATAATAAAATTAAGTTGTTGCGACTACTGACAGCCGTAAACATTTGCGATTTTTCACTCTCCATGCCTGTCTCGCTTATCGGGCGATTAATTTGCATTCCGGATTTGCACAGCGCTAGATTCAGAGTCACCAATTAGCTTCTTCCTAATTCTAATTTCCGAGGCATATTCAGAGTCTGAGTTTCGGATTCTTGAAAAACCAGCCGAAATTCCTATCACCAGATATGCAAATATTTCCAGAGTCTTGGAAATTTATTCTATTTCCACATAAAAAGCACAACCGAGCTGAAAATTCACTCGACGTCGCTGTTTTCGTGCCATTGGCGACTAAGCTCGGGAATTTTTTTCACGTAACGTGTTTACTTTCGAAGAAAAAATTTTATTCATTAAGCTGAAAATTTCGTTCGACAGCAGAACCAGCAACAGGTGCCTGCGTCTGAAATTTCATTCTTGAAAAAAACTGAGCGACAGCTAAGAAAAGTTTGGCGGGAAGTAAATTAATTCGGCCCGCTCTCACTCTCTTATCACACTCAAGTTCTGCTGAGTAAACACAACACGCGAAATGATTAAGTTTCATTTGCCTGGCGGCTAAGCAGCCAGTTGAACAAGAAGAGATCTCGTCGCTGTCTCATCTCGGTCGACTTTGCACGATTCTTACACCGCAACGCGCTCTCAAACTCTGCTCGTGATCGCGTACAGCACGCAAGGAAGAAGAAACCTATCCCGAAAGTCTCAGAATTTAATCTCAATGAAACGCTTCTCAGTTCAATCATCTTATGTAATATTGCGAGACGTCGCTGCCTCGCGAGCTCAGAAAGAAAACATAAAATAATAACCTTTTTATCAGATGATTTGCTTTGCAGTATAAATGCTGTACTGTCGGCTTCGTTCTGCTTTCATTCAAATGTAAACAAAAGCTCCCGAATCCAAAAATAATTTTTTGTTGCTAAAAGAATCGCGATACATGAAATGCTGTTAAAAATAGTTTTTTCTTCTTCTCATCCACAGATTTTTTATCGATTATCTTCTCGTTTTAAATCTCTCGCGGATTTTTCCTTTTGCACAACTTTTCCATGTCTCTTTATCTGTCCAATCGATCGATCAAACATCGGCCAAGTCTTCAACTCGTGAGACGGAACACACCGCGAAATTATTTCGCCTGCAGCAACTTCTCCACCGAGATTTTTTCTCTTATTCACAACTTTTTCACTTTCGATTTCATTCGCACGGGGCAAAAAATCAACACGAGATTCGCCAAAAAAATATGAACAAATTGCAGTCAAAAGAAGAAAAAATTCTCTTGTCGATTTCGGCTCCGAAAATTTTACATTAAAAAAACTTGGAAACTTGTTAAACTTTGCTTTTCCTTTTTTTCCTCAACACAATTTCAATTCGGATTGATAAAAGAAACTTTTGTTACTTCGATATTTCTTCGCAACACTTTAAAGGCACACAAGAAAAAAGAGATTCTTCTTATTTTAATCGAAGCGCGGACGAGAAATCATTTAAGATCGGCTCGACTCGACGTTCGCAATACTTCTGAATCGAAACTCACAAAATTTCAAGAAAGACAAGACTTAAACAAGTAGGAGCATGGAAAAGCAGAAATGCGAGAGCGATCAGAGAAGAGAATGAAAATGCTGATGAGAGTCACGAAAGCTTGCGAGCCCGGCACGAATAATTTTTATCAATACGCGACGTTTATTTATTATTTTCAATCCATTCCTGTGATTCATGGCGTCGACAGCCAGCGCACCGAATCGAGATTATAATTTCACGCAGGACTGCAAAGGTTCTGCATATTCATTTAATGAACTTTCGCGCCGATAAGGGATTGATTCCGATATCGTCAACCGTCGTACCAGCTGAGTTCTCCTAGTAAAAGAGAGCGAGTTGGATATCGAAAGCTTTGCTGGCGCGATCGATGAGGCAAGATCAGTGCATTTGCGAACTGTAAGATGAAAACAAAGAAAATTGTAGGAAGTTAAATGATTGTTTACATTTTGTGAACTACAAAGAAAACTTTGTTGTGAATGAACTTGTCAACGATTTTTTTGTTTATTTCTGTTGATATTTTTTTTGATAAAAAGTACTTAGATCGTTTTATTTGCATAACACTATTTGATTTAAATATCTCAACATAATTTTGACAAAATATTTTCTAAGTTTACATTGTAAACTTAGCAATGCTGCGTTCAAATCTCGGCCCAATGTTTGTCGTACTAGTTGATATTCGTTTCTCATCAATCAGAGCTTTTCCTAAAAGCTTTCGTTCAAAGAAAATATTTCAGTTTACACAATTTTTATTCTCTCTCGACGCCGCTCGAATCTTCGAACGAAAAGCTTTCAGTTGAGACACAAATCTGAAGAGAGAGCGAAGCAACAAGTTCCACAATTAAGGTCGAAGCTTGTGTCTCCATCAGTTCAAAAGGAATGCTCAAGCTTTGTGGCAAAGTTCGTTTTATTCAGGTTTTAGTTTTAATCACTTTGGTTTTATGTATCACGCACATAAAATGTTTATGGATTTCCTGCATCTGTTGCAATTTTATGGTAATTGAAAGCTTCATCGATTGCTCTCGGTCGTAAAATATCGGCTACAGAGAGAGAATTGAAACTGATGCTGCGATAACAAAGCACGCTAAGGAAATCGTGGTTAGAGATGCTCCGTCTGTTGTCGATGTTGTAGCTTCGGTCGATGTTGTAGCTTCGGTCGTTGGGATTTCTGCTTCTGTTGGGTTCTCGCTAGATGGAATTTCTTCCGTAGTTAGGTTTGCATCGGAAGTTGACTCGGCGTTGGAAACCTCTGTCGTTGTTTCTGGTTCTATTGAAGTCGTTTGAACGACAATCGGATCTTCGGAAGTTGTGTCAGGCAAAGCCGAACTTGTGTCGACCACAATTGGATCTTCGGAAGTTGTTTCAATAAATTCTTCTGTCGTTGTCTCTGTGACAGGTCCGTCAGGCGTTGTGTTGGGTTCAGTTGATGTTTCCTCGGGCATAATCGTTGTGTCGACTGCAAAATATCTTTCAATGAAATCTGCAATCTGATCAGCTTTACCCGACTCAGTCCAATCAAGGTTTATCCTTGAGACTTCGAGCATATTCTCAATTGTTTCTTGATTGATAACGGACGAGAATTTGTTTTCGATGAGTTCGTAGAACTGGGATGTAGGAGCAAAAGTTATAAACAATATCTTTTCAAGGATTTCCGCACTTACTTTATCGAGTTCCGATTGTGATGTGATTCGAGCGGCAACCTCTGTTAGGCGTTGACCGAGACTGGGTCCAATTTTCACTCTATCGAGGATACAAAATTTCAGATCGAATTTCCCACTGAAGCTAATTAAATTCACAACTCACTCTCCCAGGAATTCCTCGTGATTTTCATCGTAAAAGTTGATCACAGCATTGACACCGTTTCGATTTCCCCTGAGCACCGAGAGCACGACTCTCGGCTTCTCTGCTTCACGGTAACCGAACCCATTATCAAGGCTCGATTCTAGGAATATCTTCAAATTGCCAGAGTCACTAGAGCACCCTAGAGCATCAATCATTCGTCCTCGTTCATCTTGATCATCCGACGCCGCTAATTTTGACATGAACATTGCGAATTCAGCTTCGCTTGACGTCCTTAAAGACGCGCAATATACTGCCGATTGAATGTTCACGTCAACTTCTCCATCATTGTTGAGGAAATTGATGAACAGTGAGCGAACGCTACTCGTGCAGTCTTCAATTCCAGCGCGACATGCCCAATTCACAATCAACGTTCTAGCGTATTTTTCCATCGTTTCCTCTCCACTCGTTTCCGCCGTTCCCAAACTCATGTAAGCGTTTTCAATTACGTGAGCGATGAATTTCATTAAATTTTCGTTTGTCTCCGATGAATGTATCATTCGATCCAACTCGTCGAAATGACTTAGAGCTGAAGCCCAAGGAATGTAATCTCGCTCGTCTTGCAAATAGATTGACATTGCGAGTGCCTGTTCATAGCTGCTGTCACCAGCCTTCGCCAGAACGAAAATGTCGTCAAGTAGTGCAGCTCTGTTCGCAACGTGAATGACATTCAGGTCAGTTTTTAATTGTTCGATGATTAGATTCCAATTGTCTAAATCATAATTCACTCGGTAATAACCAGTTTGCTGAACGTTAGCGATGAACCAATGGTCGGGATTGAAATTGGGAATGTCAGCTAGTTGGATTGACAATGACGCTTCGCCCCGCAGTGAGATCCTGTCATCAGCAGTCGTGTGATGGAAGTCGGGATTATCTGATGTAGCAAAATTCAGTGGGATCCAAAACGAGCCGACGTCTCTCGGATTCTGGGGATCAGCCCAGAACTGTTTTTGATTGATGCTCAGGAGATTCAACTCTCTGTCAACGGAAATTGTGACAAGCGGGTAGCCTTTCCTATTCGCCCAGGACCCCAGAATAGTTGTAAACGAGTCGTCGCTTTCCGTTCCATGGAAACTCTCGTAAATTGTGTCAAACGCGTCATACAAATCTCCGGGCACGACGTTGCTGAATGCACTAGATGAAATTAGTTTAATTAAAATTTATGTTATAATTTCGCAGCATTTTGCTTCTCACTGAGTTCTGAGATAGTGGCTGAGAGCGGTTTTGAAGAATTCATCACCGAATGCGCTCTGCATCATCCTTAACACGCAAGCAGCTATTTGTAAATAGAATTAGATTAGAAATAGCGAGCGGGTTGATTGTAGTTATCTTACATTTGTCGTATGCGATCGTACTGAAGGCTGCAGAAATTTCCGTCGGGGTGTTCACTGTAATTACATCAAATTGTGTTACAAAATCCCAGTGGTTGAGGCGAAGTGTAAGCTTAGATAAGAAATGCAAGCTTTCGTTTCATGGGACATGACGTTGTCATGCCATCTTCCTTCCTCACAGGCGAAGTGACTTCAATCAACAGACGTCCGTCATGCGCCACAAGAAAGCGAAGCGATTTCCTCCACGATTAACAATTACTGCACCTGGATTATTCATGGGCTTCGTCGTCGCAAGTGAATCTGTTTTGAATACTGATTGAAGCTTTTGAATATTAAACAGATCCATCGTTCTGTGTTCCGGGTGCGCCAGCTGCACAGCATAAAACTCAAAGAGCGTTGCAGGACCCTCCGACAGCCATATCTCCGACCAGAAGTCTGGTGTCACTAGATTTCCAAAATATTGATGTGCTGATAGGGAAACAGAGTGTTGATATTAGCTCATATCGCTCTGATGTTGTACGAGGACGTGGAAATGTTTCTCCGAGCAATCGTCATTGTAAATGACGGGCGGGCTTTCGATAAAAGTAGGTTACGAACAAGTTTACTACCCGCTTATCGGGTGAGAAAGTTCTTGGCTTTAAAGAAACCTCACAAGTCCTTGGACAGCGTAGAACAAGTTTGATGGGAATATCTGAGGCAAAGAGTTTGTAAGGATTCTAAACTGTCAAGAGAATAAGTTTCGAGCATCTTCCAAAGCATTGAAGCCAATTTAAATTATTAAAGCCGTTTCAACAGACGAACAAACTTTCCATGTTACACAATCCCTACACGCAATATCTGTTGACGAAGCATAATTACCCATTTCGTGAGCGATTGTTAGCTGTGATGTGATTCTCTGGCCGTACGGTGTGTTGTTCTCATCAATTATGGATCGCTCTTCCCGATACGTTATTAAACCATAATTCTCCATCGCCCCTTTAAACAACAAACAATTGGAATTACTTTAATCAGACTTCGATCGCTTCCTATACCTGGGAGGAAGTCGGGGATTGCAGCGCTATCAATCTTCTCTAATGGAAACTTCAAATCAAAATAATCTTCGAGCGTAGCCAATAAACTGATTGAGTTATCGAGTGCGAATTGTAAGTGCTGCTTCACGTTGGGGCGTGAGTAGAAAGATTGCATCGGAACGGTCGGCACTTCACTGGAGATCCCTTCAAAATCAGATACGAGGAATGCTAAAGTGTACGATGACATCACAGGCGATACTTCAAACGACGTTGTAATTCGATTGCCGCTTCTAAAAGTTATTTTGCGATTAGTCACTGAGCTTATTGGAAAATCCACTCGAGCGTTACTCTTGTCGATTCACAATTTTCATCGTCGACATTGCGTGATAAGACGAATCATGGTTTATTATAAGCTCAAAAGTCGCTTTAAACGCGGGCTCTGTAAATAGCTCGTTAATAATCTTTATGACTCAGACTTGATTGAGTTATCGTAGCTACCGTCAAAAACTGGAAAGGCATATCGAGCATGGTCTGACTCGAACTGTGTGGTTGCAAGGTATCTTGTTTCTCCATTGATCTCGTACTCCGAACGATAAAACCCGACGCCTTGTAACTGCAGTTCTCCTCGGAACAGAATCAACAACAGCAATGGAGCTCCAATTTCAAAGTCTTGCCCCGTCTCGATAATTAGGAAGTCACGGGTCTCGTCTTGGTAGTAAGCTAACTCAAGCACCGGAGCTCCTTCATAGATCACTAAGCAATCCAAGATATTCAACTCTTTCGAATGCAAAATAATTTCGTTGGTCACTTCACGGACGTCTAGCTGAATAATCACAGTTCCCGAGTAGTCTCGATCGCCTTGGTCATGCACATTCGTTTCCAGCTCTATGTAATACGAAATTGGGTAGATTGCCTTTGGCAATCTCCAGCTTGTGTCCACATCATTAGCTTGTTGATTATTCCTCACAATTGGATTTGCAGAGATGGCCCCAAGCACTTGAAGCACTAGAAACAATTTCAAAGCTTCCATTCCGCGGTTGATAATTAAACTGCTGGTAAATCAGCCAAGTTCATTAAATAATACCAAAGTTTATCTTATCGAGAGGCTTTCGGTGAATTCGACAATTGAAATCTTTTTCAATGAGTGCGAAAGCGATTAGATAACATGGCCTGAAGCGTTTGCGTAATCAATGGCGAATTGCCGTGATTACAAAGTAAAACAGTTTCGCTTTGATTGATATGATAAAAATGATTCATTCTTTTATTTCCTTACTCTTGTTTAATGCTATAAGATTTCATCTTCTATGGCGAAATGTATAACGTTTACATTATTTACATTTAGTTTAGGCAACTCTCTCATGTTTCACAAGAACTTAGATTTATCATTTTGGGGATTTGATAATCAATTAATTATTTTCTATCTATAGAACTGAGTTTGATTAGTTTGTCGAGTAGTGTCACCATCGTTGGAAGCCGGAGCTTCCTGATCCGAAGCCTCCTGGGTTTCCTGGAATATCAATTTTGTTTTGCTCGTTGCTGGAAATTCCTAAAATCTCCCATTGAATTCTCCGATCCGTCATGATTTCTAATTCATAATAAACTCAAAGTTGTTCGGCTTGGTAAGTCTCTCGACTTGATATCATAATAATATTTTGGTTGTTTTCGGCTGTAGGCGCTTAGCTTCGATTAGCTCCAGAGCGGGTTGAGACTCATGATTATCTATAAAAGTTTAGCGCTAATCTTCCTGACACCCGAGAAGCTCTTTTCCGTGAAATTAAATCTGAGGAAATTCGAGTTTATGCCCCGAAAATTAGCGCCGCCTACGTAAGCCCCCGTCGCCTAATAAATCATTTTACAAACTCATTTTATTTCTTCCTCCTCCTGATTCAGACTCTTTAGCATCTTCCAACTCCTTTAAAGATAAATTTACGTTTTATATGCGCCGGGGAAGGAAAATTACGCACAAACAAATGGAAAATATCACAAAACTCGTTCTCATGACTAAAATTAGCATAATTTAAAAATATGTGATTCTTGGAATTCCTCTTTTGATTAGGAAAAATATATTTGGGACGATGCCGCTCGTTCGTAAATCATCGTGCCAACAACAGATCCCGTCTCCGCCACGGCACCGGCAGCTACTTTCATTCTTCGCTTTCCTTCGCTCGTTCGCTTTCTCTGCCAAGATGACAAGAAAATTCTGTCAAAGGATTTATTAAATCTCCTCGGCTCCCCTCGACTCACTCTCGGTTCAACCAATAATTTTTTCAATAAGAAGCTCTCCCTGCAATCAGCGCAGAACTTCTCACCCACTTTGCCCTTCGCCCTCATTCGAGTAAAGAAGATCTGTGAGCTTTTTCTCTGTGTAAGAAACTTTCTTAATTAAATTCATTGCCGGAAAATCTCCTTTTTTCTTGTTTTGTTTTCCCCCCTTTGTATGTAAATTAAACTGAATTTTTCTTGCTTTCCTTCTGCTTTCCAAATTAGGATCTGTTTGCTCTTGAATAATTTCCTTCTTCTCGTGAAATTTCCTTGTAATTTCGTAGACTGATTTTTCTTGTTGCTTTTCAGCTGAGCGCTTTCTTCCGTTATTCGTTTCCCCGAACGGAATAATAATGGAAAAATGGTAATTGCTCGACTCTTTTATCCATCATATGGAAACATCCTGCGTTGTGTAAATTAATTTCGCTTTAGCGAAAGTCCGAGGAGGTTGGAATGAAATGTGTGCTGGCTTGAATTACTTCCGAGAGCTTCTTGCGTGTCGAAACTGATTTTTCACCTCGGCAAGCTCTTCATTCTCTCTTTCCTTTCACTACGTTCCTTCACGGTCTTGCTACACGGTCTTTTCATAATTGTGTAATGAGAAATTCATTTTGAAAAGCTTCTTAATAAAAGAAGGGAAAAGGAATTACTAACGTTTACTCAGCAATTTACGAGCTCGTATTTTAAAATTTAGCTTCGTTTCATCTGGCATACTATCGTGCGAAGCGAGAGCTCACGAGGAGGGAACTCCAAAGTGGCGATTGAGTTTAATTGTTTGAAAACATGGAATCACAATCGTTTGACTTTCTGAAATCGTTTTCTCCTCGCGCATCTTCACATCGTTCGCAGTTCACTCTGTCTTGAGTCGGAGCTTCAATCAAAGATAATTCCTGCAGTTTATGGCTTGGAATCTTCAGTTCTCGGAGACGAACGAAAAAGGCGGGCTTCGAAAGCTTCTCTCGAGAGCTTTAAAAGCTCCGGAAACCTTTATCAGCTTTCGCTATTTCAGGATCAAGCGGAGTTTATCCTCTCAATGCTGTTAGTCACCTCGCCCGCTCTCTGCCTGTCACTGAGCAGTGCAAATATCAAAACGAAAAGCGGGAGATGAAAATAAACAAAAACACATCAAAGACGTGATTCAAGTCTATTATTATCCCATTTTTTCAATTAAACCAACTCGATTCGAATGTGTCTGAAGCATTCCGAGCGCTTTTCAGAGCGAGAGAGTTTAAACTCAGAATTTCAATAAACATCCAGCATTGCGAGGTACATATTTTGAATGAAATGTTTGTGTGTACAACTCCACAAAACAAAAATCGTTTAAATTTCTGAATTCAAGTCTTTGGCATCAACACCAATGAAACCAGCGAGAGGGGTCGTCCGCAAGCGACGCCGCAAACTCGACAGAGCTTTTAGTGCGGCACACACCGCAAACATTTAAGCCGCCGCTCCTCTTCAAAGCCTCGCCTGTCGTAACGAGCTAACGTTTCCCTTTGAGCTTAACGTTCGTGGTGAGAAGTGCTATCGTCAGTCTAAGCTTTCAATCAAAACCTCAACCTCACAAAAATGCTGGAATTTATTGATGCGCCGTCGCTTAATATTTCACAATAAAATACTGACAAAAGGTCGCAAACTAAGTACACCTGAATTTATCTGGCTTTGAAGAACATTTTTTCACTTGCTTGCATGCACGCATCACCATCAGTCAACAGATGAAGTCCCCAAAGTTCAGCTGTCTCTCGCGGCAGCTTTATATATATGTAATTATTAGCACCTCATTTTCACATATAAAATTTCTCACGTCGTGTCGCATGTTACACGAGAATCTGCTTCAACTGCACCAGGTTCGTATTGTTGTACTTTCCCATGTCGAGTGCCATTGCATTAGGGTTCTTCTTCGACTGTGTATGCCACACGAGAATCTGCAAAGAAGAATGAGAGACACAGGAATTTAAATTTATTGTCGGTTCATCGGTTTCCCGTTCGAGAGTAAATTCCTTTGGAACCGTAAAAGTTTCAATGCTTGCTCGCATACCTCTGTGCAGTTTGTCGCCATCACTTCTATTTCAGTCAAATTCAAGGGCGATAAACTTTTCAGAAAGCCGTCCTCCTCATAACCGGGCTTGTACGGCATGCTTGCATTTGGGCGAGATAAAAGAAAATTCACGTTGACCGCAAAGCCCGCCATGTCCACCGGAAACTTCCGTCCACCTATCCACCCATCGTAAAAGCCCGAAATCGTGCCATTTCGAACGATAGGTGATGACACTCCATATTTCGTTATCAGTCCGACCGGCCACATAGAAACTTTTTTGGTGTAGCGCATCTGAAATGAAAGTCAGAGAGAGGCGACGATGAATGGAAGAATAATAAGTCTGTTATTTCCAAGCAATTTAATTTTCGTTTGCCTTTTGTCTGCCGCCTCACACCCTGCCACCCTCTCCTGCCATTTTACGGAGCGCCATAGAGCTTTCACGCAATGACGGAAAAAAGTGTTCGCATATGTTGACAAAAAGCGAGCAGAGAAATAACATAAAAACCACTTCTCTGCATACATTGCGATGCAAAAGCTCTTGCTCTCTGTCGCTTCTACTCTTTCGCACATAGCACAGTTTTAGGTGACGACGTTGGAGTTCGCGCTGGGACCGAGGGCGCATTCAGATGTGTTTTTATGCTTTTTATATTTTTACGACTCACATTGAAGGAGAAAATTCAAATAAAAATGAAAATTTAGATAAAGCGCTTTTCTGTTGTCACCAGCTCAATGCTGGCTTGAGATATTCGCGTGTGTGTTTGTATTATTATGACGAGAATGGGTAGAAGCGAGAAAAATGTGAGAGGGCCATAAAAATTCTATGCGCATTAAATTTAATGAATTAAGCTTGTTGTTCCTCCGTTTTTGCTCCTCGAACTCTTCTTTTCCGAGACGTCACAGCAAATTACACTTTGCAGGGGAGACCGAGAGCAAAATATTAAAAATCTGATGTCGTCTCAAATGTCGTTAAAAATGTTTGTGCAGAAAAATGGAATTGAAAGCTCTTTAAATTGCTCGTGGAGTAGCGTATGAAAAGAGAAGAGGAGAAGTTCTCCGTCTCTAACGAGCGGGAAATGGAATTCGAAGCTATCGAGAACATCACTCGAAAGTACTGCAATGTGGTTGCTTTCAGCACTCACCCGTTTCACCCGCACTACATAAAACAAACGGTGGAAAAGATTGAATTTCCGAAACTAAAAGACAAAAATTCCGTTTGAAAAGTTTTACATTTTACTGTAGCATCGTTGAGAGTTCATTTTCGAACCCACTCGAGGTTAATTTGAGCAAAGAATTTGTGAGCACGATACAAAGAAATCAAAAGCAAGAACAAAACCCATTTCAGAAACAGCAGCAGCAGAATGCAAATATGTCGAGAAGGAAAATAAAACTTTACTCTCCCTTCTTTGAGAAATAAACAACCTCATTCCTGCGCCGAGCAGCAACTTCTCCAAACTGCCAGTTTTATTGCAGAAATTTCGCCTTTTTGAGCCCTTAAATTCTTTTGATAAAACTTTGCTCGCTCCCTATCGGTATGTTTTCTCGGGTTGAATTGCCATTTAAAAAGTTATGAAATGTTTCGCAGTCGTTTGTCGACTGTGGAAAAAGTCAATTATGGTGAGGCGAGAGGACCTCGCAACGCTAAAACCGAGACGCTTGTTCGGGGACACATAAATTCTCTGCTTTCTTGCTGTCGTCCTGTGCTTGAGAAAAATATTTCATGCTTTCTATCTGAATCTCCCACGAGTGCGATTAATTAAAACAATATTTTTGAAAATATATTTTCGAGACCAGAGCACAGCACAGCGCTTCAAATCCCTCACGCCCAAGTCCCTTACAAAAAGGAGAAGCTCAACTGGCACAGATGCAATAAAATCTTAATCTCCATCCGTACGTGCTGTGCTATGTATTGTGTTGTAAAGTTCTCTCGCTCTGTGCATGTAAGAAAATTAGGAACGCAGATCCGGGGCTCAATCTCATCAAACTGCATGTGCGACAAAGGCGCTTTTTAATTGAATTTTGATAGACGACAAAGTTCTGGGATCATGATCGGAGAGCGTGAACGATAATGATTTAAGGGCCGCCGTAAAGGCAAAGCCCAAGACAACATAAAAGGCTGGCGTTTTGTGACTGTTATCACTTTATCTATAAACTCTTTACGATCTCCGATGCTGAGAGTTTGTATAACAATAACAGTCGAGCGAAGAGAAGAAAAAGAAAGCGGACAATAAAATAACAAACGGAGTTAGGTAAATAAAAAATCAACCCTTGGTTGATCCTTGTTAGCGACGAGAAAAGAGATGGGAGATTTTCCAGGGAGTTGAAAGCGTGAGTCAGATTGATTCAAATTTACAAGATGAAAGGAAGAGGTCAGCGCAATCCCTGAACTACTATAATAAAGCTTAAAGTCCAAACAGCTCTCGAGACGACCAACACTCATTTAGAATTCTCCGAATTCACTGGCAAAAACAGTAAAGCTTAGCTTAACTGAAAACTTCGATTAATTAAAAATGTATTAAACTCATGCGGCGAGAAGGGAAGACGAAAGCAAAAGGCGAAAAAGATTTACAAACTTCTCCCTCGTCCGAAAGAAAAACGAAAGCTGCATTTGATAGATAGCATTCATTGACGTAGAAAGCCAAACGAGTGAGGCGAATACTCAGGAGCAATGAGAGAGTTAGAGCTGGAAATGTCAATTTATTTTGATGATGGGGATTAAGTATCAATTTTCAATGCTCCAACTGACAGAGCTTTTCGTCATCGCCCGCAAATAAAAGTCGAACTCGTATCGAGAAGCATGAAAAATACACTCGACGTCTTGTTTCGCCTCTGAGGCAGAAGACGTTAGTTCTGTATTCCTGAGGCAATTCGTTCATCCGTATATCGGTTTAGATTGGCTGAATGCGAACAGAAATAGACGCTTTGGAGATGGGAGGGAAGATTCGGATTTTCAATCAATGGAATGAAAATCGAAACATGTAATTGTGTTTCCTCTAAATGACTCGACGAAAGGAGTTGGGCGAAACTAAACTGCTCTAGCAACAGCTCGCAATAAAAGCTTTCCTCTCATCCGCTCCACTTCTTCTTTTATCTGTCGTTGCTTTTCAAAAACTTTGTATTATTTTCCTGCTCGCCCTTTTCTGTTTACAACTGAAACTATTCATGAAAGTTTTATCAATACGTGGAGAGGGATCGTAAGTTGGACATGGTAGAGAAATTCAATTGTAGTCGAGGCTACATGTGTTTCGACAAAATGCGACGAAGGAGTCGTCGGAGTTGTTGATGGTGTTGCGAGCGAAACGAATGAAGAAGAGGCGGAAGGAGAAGGTTGCTTTATAATTATGTTTCAGTTTATGAATCTCACTTCCACTACGTGACTATAAATATGTTTCGCTATGCTTTCACTTCCTCGCAACATTTTCTCATCCCCACAAAACGTCGCTCGCTATTCAAAGCACTGCTTAAGACAGGAAACAAGGAAAATTATCGAGTCAGGCGTGTGTGAACTAGATTGTTCCTTCAGCAGTTGTCTAATTTAGAAAAGCATGAAAATTATAGCATATTTCGTCAGTAGGAAGTATTGTCGGAGGGGAATTCGGATTATGCAACAAATTGGGTTATAATTTAATAGAGCGCTCGGAAGCTTTTGCTGTGCAAGAAAGAAACTTTCGACTTTGTATTTCAACTGAAAGAACGAGTAATTGAATAATAAACTAAACTTCAACTTTTAAGCCGCTCGCCAGAGGCAAAAGTTTTCCCTCTCTCGCAACAAGAAAGAAACTTTCCCATAAATGTCCTACTCAGACTTTAATTTCTTCATTCGAGCAACAGTGGAAAGAAAGCATCAAACAAGAAACTTTCAACCTCAACTGCTCGCTCTCTCACACGCAGACTGACGTAGAAATATTCAATTATCTTTCTCAAACAAACGTGAAGCTTAATGAAATTACATGTCAAGCTCCTTTCGATGCTTCAATGTGCTGGAAATAAAATTAAATGTTCCTCACCTCGTCAAATATATCAAGATCGTAGGTGTTGTCGTCATCAGCGAAGTAAAGGACGCCCCCCTCGGTGGCGTTCGCACGGATCCACTCGAGCCCTCGGTTGCGATTCGACACACCTCGCGGCTTCACTTTGTTCTTCCGAAACTTGGCAGGCATTTGGGCTGGAAGCGAACGGGCGGAAGGAAGAAATAAACGTTATTGCTTCTATTGAATACGAATGATGATGACACATAAAAGAAGACATAAAACGAAACTGATTTCTCCCTCGCGACATGAAAGCAATTCGTTCTTGTCGTCGCTCATGTGTTCTCTCTAATTACTCACCGACTAAATGTGAAAACGGAACATTAATTTTCTGTAGGAGCTTGGTCACCAATGTCGTTGGCTTCTCCGCATCCTCTATCACCAGCCAAAATAGATTTTGAACATGCTTCAGTGTGTAGCCGAGCCTTGTCAGCTCAGCCAGCTGCTCGGGACGTCTGTATGTTGGAGTTATAATGTATAAAGGCGGAGGCGGAGGCTGCAAAATAAACAAAGAGCATAAAATTTAAATGAATTATTTTTTGCGCAATGCAATAAATTTGTTTTTACAGTTAGAGGGCGGCGGACGTAAGCAAGAAGAGGGAAAGCTCCACTGTGGGAAAATAGCCCAACACTCATATACTGTGAAGTTAGCTCGAGTTAACCAAAGCACAAGTTTATCGATGTGAACCATCCGACTTTAAGGACTAGCGATGGGCTTCTCTTCACAATAACTTTGTGCTGGCTTTCCCGAGGGATCAAAAGAATATTTATTTAGTGCGATGTTGATTCGAAAAACAGGTCACGTTAGTCCCGAATCCTTATCAATATTTTGTTGATGTTTCATATAATAATAAAAAAGTTTTTATTCGCTTGTCGAGTCTGTAAAAGTGCACTCCGAAAGCAAACCCGACTCACTATTCATGCTTTTTTTCTGCGAGCGCGGGTTGGAATTAAACATATTTTCTACTCGGCAATGCTTCTTCTATCCATTGCATTCAGTTATGAAAAATTTCCATCATAAAAAGCAGACGGTTAAAGTGAATTTAAAGCCAAGCGCAAAAAAGCTGTGAAATCAAATTCCATGCCAAAACCAAAAAGCGCATACATGGAAGGAGAAAAAATAGAAACAAAAACTTCAATGCAAAAAGCTTCAATCGGGGACAGAGAGGGAGTGCTTTGAGGAAGGCAGGAAAATTGCATCAAAATCCAATGATTCGAGGTGAGCTGAGAAAAACGGTTATAAATGTTTTAGCATTCTAACATTTATCTCGTGTCAAAATGATTGTAGAGCATGAACGAGCGAGGAGAAAGGCGAGAGGAAAGACGGCGAAGATGCATTCGACAAAAATAATAATATGCCGAGCCACGAATTTATCTAAACGTGTCTGAAATTTGCATTTAAATCTCGTTAGACTGCACAGCTTTCAATCCGCCCGTCTCGTGCTCGGGTCTAAAGATCTATTAGATGTTATGTGACATCGAAATCTCTGTCGCTCGTCCCGCAATACCTGACAATTTGCTTGTTTGCTCGAAAGACCGTATCGTGGGAGAAACAATTTCAGAGGATGGCTTTTTCACGTGGAAGGAAAGCGAAGCGTAGTGAGAGCGAAATATAAAACCAGACGACATAATAAAATGCAATTTCTGAAAATCCAATTTTCCTCATACAAATATCTTGATTTTATGGTTAATTCCAATTTAAAGCGAGTGACTTTCAAGTAGACGAGGGATTCGAATGCGGAGAATTTCCTCATTGAGCTTCATTCTTCGGATTAATTTTCCTCTGCGTCGCCTTGCTAGCAAAATTAATCGGCTTGAACCGATCCGCCTGTCA
The DNA here is from genome assembly GCA_033064975.1 of Smittia sp. YW1114-2. Lineage (NCBI taxonomy): Eukaryota > Metazoa > Arthropoda > Insecta > Diptera > Chironomidae > Smittia > Smittia sp. YW1114-2. Next base: position 7,796,604 of record CP093834.1, on the reverse strand, counting down.
ACTGTCTGTATTGAGTCGAGATACGAAGCGAGGAATTGCTATTCATTGCAGTGGAAAGAATGAAGCCCACGAGACATAAGGCGACTGGGATTCGAGAAGGAAAGTTTGCAGTTTTAATTAACAGCACAAATAATAATATCGCCTGTCTTCATGAGAAGCTTATGCATGTGTACATGAGTTTATTAGAATGATAGAGAAAGTTTCGCTTCCTCCAACGTCGACTCTTCGAGGACGCAAAGACGAAGAAGGTTTATGCATATAAACACGAAGGAGCAGAAACAGAGAATACCGATAGGATTATATTTTGTATTCAAGATGCTTCTAAGCTTATATATTCCTTAACAAGAAAAAGCTTTTCTCCTCTCACCCGATCATAAAAGTTTAATTTTATGCTATGAAATATTTTTTGTTTTTAATTTAAGTTATGATTCAGACTCTCTCTGGCTCCGAGGCGTACAGGATATTTTTCTGCATACATGCGATAAATAATAAGGCAGAGCGCAAAGCCAAAAAGTTTTTCTGGATTTGTTGGGTTCAGTAGAAAGGGAAGAGGGCGAGCGGTTGGAATGATAATTTATCCTCTCGAATTGTATATGCAGTAGTTCCTTTCGAAGCCATAAAAAGCTTCGCCAGTAATTTTTAAACTCTCCTGGCAAGCTTTCCTTGCATGGAAGCCATACAAGCGCAAATTGCATAATTTCCCAGACACGACGAATTAATCTTCCGATCGTCCCGGCGCGCAAGCAAGCGCTGCTTTAATCTATTATGCAAATACATTCCTCGAAAACTGAAACAGTGAATCACTAATAATGATGAAAAGCTGTTTGGAACTTTGTCTCCCTCTCTGTTTTCGCTGGCTGGCAAAGCCTCAAAAAGCGAAGCGGTGAGTCGAAAATCGAAGCCTTGACAAACAAAGTGAACATGCAAACCGAATTCATTGTGCTCGAGTTGGTTGTGTTGCTCCAACCCTCTCTCTCTTTTCCACTTGCTAGTCGTTGTGGAAATGGCAATTAAAGTTAATACAAAACGCCATGTCGGAGAGATGGATGGAAACAAATTAGTCGAATAGAAAACAAATAAAGGAGAATACAACAAAACGCTAAAAATGTTTGTCGGGCACATAGAAAATTATATATTTACATTTATACTAGACGGATAACTATTCACATCTACGGGCATTGCACCGAACGGCGGCAAACTGTAAATATCATTCCGCATTGATGGCACAGAAGCTGTTTGTGAGAGTCTGGTGGTTGTGAATGATTGTTTAGTCAAATTAATCGGCGATTGGAAGTGATTAGAAGAGGAGAGATTGCTTGATTGTGTTGTTTTGTTGGCTGATTTAGCTGTTGGAGGAAGATTCGTGGTGGTGGTTGATGTCGTTAGAACCTAGACGTAACATGGTCATTAATAAAGCAATTAGAAATAAAACAGAAGATTAAACGATAATCGTTAGTTTCTATGACTGCTGTTAATCTCTCGAAGTGGAACAGGAGAATCTAAGACGATTGCGAGCTCGTGGAATGAAAACAGGAGCTTTGTCGAATTAGATGTTCAATAGCAAAACTCTCTAAACTATATTGAAGTCTAAAGTTTCATCACTTGAGACTTCCTCGCTTCAAAGTTATAATAACTACTTACGATGTTCGTTCAAAGCTCTGCTGAGTCGACAAGATTGTTATCGATTAGATAAATTTGTCATCGAAGATTTTGATTGAGGAAGCAAAGCTTTGTCTCATTAATGCTTAATGGTAAAACTTTGTTTAGATAAAGCTCGTTCGAAGAAGCTCTCATTTGTAAACGTTTACCTTAAGCTGATTTTCCCGAAGCTTTGCACAACAGATAATTGCTTAATTTTAGTTTCGTTTCTTTCTGATAACACGACGAGAGATAAACAGCCAATTGAAATGATGAGGCAGACGTGAAAAGTCGGATGAATTCGATTCATAATTATTATCAATGAGAATTGTTCCCGGAAAACAGTTTTCATCGAAAATCAAAGCTCATGATTGTAATTAGATAGGTTTGATTGCAGCCAATTGAGCTTCTATAAGCAGATAATTTCCGTCCGACCCGCTTTAATTAACAATATTAATGCTGCTATGCTTGAAATTAAAAAGTCAACTCACCTCATTTATTGATTGTTGGGAAAACGTTGATATTCGCGGTATTGACATGTGATATTGGTAGAGAAATATACAGGCGGATGAGAGGATGAATGTCAGGTACATTTTATGAGACGTTCTCATTTTGACGGCGCTGCTCGTTCGGCTCAGTCTCCCGTACAATGAAAGCCTCAACCGCAGTTGTAAGCAAAATGAAGACGACTCTTCAACCCGACGACAACAGCGAGGCAAATCCTTTGTGAGCAGCGGGAAAAGCGCAGCTCGATTCTTTTTTCCTCGAAGTTGTATGAATAAATTTTTCCTCTCGTTTCGAGTTCTCTATGGAGTTGTTTCGTGTTGTCCTTCACCTACATGCTTCTCCACCATAAACTTGTGCATCGCTGTTCGTTCGGAATTGTTGGCTAGAGGAGGAAGGAAAATTGGAACATGTGTTAATTATTTTGATAAAAACAAGTGATATTCCAAGCGTTCATTAATCAACTTATCATTCACAACCGTCCTCTCCTTTTTGCAATCAATTATCATCGTTTAAAATGCAAATTATTCTCAAAGCTCTCATCCATGCTGTGCCCTCTTCAATCAGCATACGCTTAATTTAATTTGTGTTTGTGCCATTATATTGAATTAAATATTTTTAATAATTCAATCGAGAGAGACAGAATTTTTTATGCGCAAATATTTTTTCATCTTCGCACAGGGGGAGGCGAAGCGAAGATTGTTTGCATACCACAGATTTTCATTTCTTTTTACTTTCGTTACCCGTCGACAAAATTATGGAAATTCCCGAAATACTATTAGACATAAGCCCTTGTTCTAATAAAGCAAAGTTATTAAATTAAAAACCAAATTCAATGCTTCACCTCCATGTCTTTTCTCGTTCTTACTCGCTCGAAGCGAGTGTAGCTAGAACATAAATCATTCCCACTTTTTTCATTGTCGTCGTCGCTTGCTCGCTCGTCCCTATATCACACCAAGGAAACTTTTTGTGTTTTCCTTCTCGGCAGAAAGGTCAAATTATGTGTCTGAAATTTGAAATGCGGAAACAATACAAGAACGTTACTGTTATCACGTCGCTGTCCTACAGCCGAGAGCTAAGGTTGCCAGATTAAAAATCAATATCCCAAAGGGTAAAAGCGTGCAAAGTTATGATTCTTCCATCTTTTCCATTATCCCTCACCTCTTTCAGCCCTTCAATTGAGGGTGAGGATCGCCTAACTAAGCAGCAAAAGTGTCAGAAAAGCTTTTTTGTTTTGTTTCGCTTTGACTTTCCGTGAGATTTATCACGAGCACTGCGACAAGCAACGACGTGTGTGCGAAACAAGGATGAGCTTTCAACATAATTGCTGTCATAATAATATAAAAGATGTTGAACTCATGTGTCAAAGATAATTTATAGATCGCATCACTTTTTGTGTCGCATGACTGTGATTGATTGTGACTTGTTGGAGAATTGTTTTGCTTTCAGGCTTTCTTCGCCCGCTTAGGCATAATTATGATGACGATGCTCGTAGTTTTTGTAAGCCGATTTCTAAGGCGAATGAGAAAAGTTTCGACGCTCTTTGACAGACAACTTTTCCATTTTCGTCGAGGCAAGCGGCGAGTAAAATTAATTTCTCGCCTTTGACTGGTGGAAGGGAATGTAAAGTCGTTTTGTGTTGTCGTAAAGCGCTTGAGAAATATGTAAAGTTATTAAACACTCGGGAGACGAGCGTAGGAAAATGAGAAAAGTTGGGCTTTGGTTTTGAAATGCTCGATAGAAAATTTCCCTCGTTGCCCGAGAGACGCCCGCAAGGACTGTTTAAAATTATGACTCAAAACTATTAAAAAGAAAATGAAGCTGTTAAGAAAGTTTCCCTCTGCCTCACAATTCATAAAACACTCTCAGAACTTTTCTTAATTAAATTAACCAGCCAACAGAATAAAGTTCCTTAGCTAAATATTTGGCTCGGCAAATTCGCTGTATGTGTCGTTATATCATCATCTGCTTCCGCACAAAATTAATGGCTTCTTATTACAGTCTCTTGGCGGATGAGTGGGTGGTGAGGGGTGGAGATGACAATAAATCTTCGAAGGGAAACCGAAGCATTCTGCTCGATATATTCACCTGAATTGCCTGAATTCATAAACTGACGCAAATGAGGGGACAATAACTCTCCAGACTCTACTAAATTTCCTCGAAACGGATTATGTTGCAAAATCGATAAGGGAAACTATTGCCACTCGATTTATTATGCAAATGCTTGTGATATGTCGGACGTGTGGCAAATAATGGAGCGAGCTTGTGAGTTTTCCAAAAAAGAAAAACTTTTCGAGTTTTATCAATTTTTCTCTGAAAGTTGTTCCAAGCCCGTTTGGGGCAAAGGATCGTAAAGCTTGTCGAACAACCTTTTTGCTCGGAGCCTCCCGCCGCCTCCTACACAATCGATAATGTCACTTCGCAAAGTGCACAATTCACACATTCGGGAGAAACAATAAATCCTGAGAACTGCGATAAAACGATTAATTATCGCATATCCTGGATGTAATATCACGAGCGAACCATACGCCTTTCGTAACATATCCGACATAAAACATACACACAGACGTGAATTACTGATTCGCACAATAAATTAACGTCACAATCCGAAAATTGCCAACAACACTCAACGACCATTGAATTTATCGTTCGCCGTCGCTTTAATGTTGAATAATTTCGGAATAGCAAATGAGACTTGATCACTAATTGATAAGACGACTGGGAAACTAATCATCATCAGAATGATTTGACTGCTCGGTCGTGTTTCGACTCGGAAGCCGCAAATGCCACGCTCACCAACACATTAGCGCTCGGCTACATCGATCCATCCGTTCAATGTAGCTGAGAACCCCCGGCAGACAGTTCCATGTTAACTCTTTATCAACAGCGCAATCAAGACGAATTCAATTTGGAAATTCGCTCTCGCGCATCTGGTTGGCTGATTAATGTCGTTTGTTGATTCCGAATGCGGTTTTGATCGTAAATTGCTGTTGTGTATTTACTTCGCCCTATGCAACTGTTAGCTTTCTGTTTTTCGCCCGGGGGTTGAAGAACAATCGATAAAGGTTAATAGACACATAAACTTCAAGCCCACTGCATAGAAACAGCGGAGCGTTTAAACAAATTTTTTAAACAACTCGAATGAATTTTGATGTCTGATAAAAATACATAAACTTTTTATTATGAACCGGAAGCGGCGCTCTGTGTGTTCGTGAACCCTCTTTATAAAATTTAGCACTATGTAGTATTCCAAGCGGCGCTGGCTGCCTTGGAATAGCAAGAAGAATAAAGCGAGAGGCAAGATTTTATCGGGGAGCGAGTTGGGGGAGGGAAGAACGCTGCTAGAAACTTTTATCAGCAGCCACCGACGAGATATCTTTATGAAGCCGTTAGTGCTCTGCCGTTTGAACAGGCCGGAACGACTTTATCCATGCATCGCCAGCAGAACTCAGTTATCATTCCGTCTGATTTCATATTCAAAGTGAGCATCACGTTCTATTACTCCTCAGGGTTGGAGTGAATACAATCAATTCAAATCAAAGGCCTTGACTTTGAAAATCTTTCTCGTTCTTGCTCGCCAACAATCGAGCGCGTTTGACATGACGTGTTGCATGTTTGCGAGTGTGTGTTTTGCATTTCGATATAAATAAACATTCTGCTCTCCTCTGATTTCAGCAGTTAAATCGCATCGTGTAGTGAATTATCATACGGTAAAGTGGAGGGAATCCATAAACATCTCGTGCGGCTTTTGCTGCGCTATCGAAGGCGTTCTATTTATACTCAGGCCGCTCCATTCATTTTAATAAAATAGCAAACGAGAAAAGCAAAAGTATATCGGAGCTACGAAGCTAAATTGTTCTCTTTCCTGTGCTTCGCATTGACGAAGTGCTTGCAGGCGAATCTTAAACGAATTTTTCAAAGGAATTTCGAGAACAACGGAGACGCAAAAGAATTCGTTCTCGTGTCAATGGCAAAGTTCTTCTTCCTCTGCCTCTACGTCTGAACACTACAGAGACAAAAGGCCCTTCGGGATTGTATCCAATTAAAGAAGTCACTCACTAACAAAAGCTTCGGCTAATAAAATGTGAAAATCGATAGTGAAGGTCGAGCGGTGAATGAGAAGTTGGACGAGACGGTATGCGAGTAATTAACATCCATGTGATAGAATGTCTAAACAAAGCAGAGCTGGAGACTAGACCTGGATTGCCCGCTCGGTGTTTACAGCCTCGTAATTTAACGTTTATCGATTTATGAATGGAGCTGGGCGGTAAAAGCCTGCATAATCAGGTTTTGCGCTTATCTAATTATATTTGCTTTCCCTTTTACCCGCCGAGCGTGCGGATGAATTATTTCCTTTTGAGGACTGAAACCACAAACGTCAGCAAATGTGAATCCCATGATTTACATTTCCTCTTTCTCTCCCTTCTCTCGTTGGCTCGGAAACTCTAATGAAGCATAAACAGCGAATTAAGTCCTCGCAGACATTTTAACTCCAAAGTTTTTTTATCCCCAGCACTCGAGGAAATGTGGATGAGAAATTAAATTGAAGTGAACGAGAAACTTCAAAGAGCGAAAAATTCCACTAGTTCCACTATGTGAAATCGCAAGAACATGCTCGGGAAATGTCTGTCGTCGTGTCATGTCTGCTAATTTTTAACTTGCTCTGTTTACATTTGATTACGCAATGATTCGGCGGAAAATTTTCATAACATTCAGGTAATTCGTCCCGCATTAAAAACATCTCCCGACGATTTTTATTCATGGCACTTCATGTCGTAAAAAAGTTATAGGATTCGCTCTCGAAATAAAAAGCGTTTTACTGTTGGCGGAGCAACAACAAGAACAGCCGGAAAATCTGAAAATTTGCTGATTCGGATGGAGGGAAGATTTAGAAACCAAATTCGCAGTAAATCCCTCTTCTCTTCCCTTTTCTCACCCTCCGACCATCATTCCAAATATTTGTTGATTCACTTTAAATTTTCATGGAGGGATTAAGACTCATTTACATCGCAAATATTATATCGAGTCGTAGCGAACAAATAAATCATATTTGTTCTTTCCTCTCCAACTGGAAATTCCCAACTTTGCTTCAATTCGTTTCATGTCGTCTCAGTCTCGACATGAAGTGGATTTTCCCTGCGCTATGTGGAGGAGCTTTGCGGGATGAGAAGAAATATGCAACGAGTGGCTTTGAAGGATGGTGAGAAAGTTTATCTCGCTTTACCCGGCAACAATAGAATCAATCCACAAAAGCGTTGACGATTTTTCGTCTGCTATCGCCAGCAAGAAAGAAAGAAATCGAGAACTTTCTTCCTTCTCATTGCTAAAGCAACACAAAAGCATATTGATTGCATTATGCTTGTTTTGAGTGAATGAAAACTTTATAATTTAATTTTCCAACGTCATAGACCAACCTCGAAATAAATTTTCCGTATCAAAAGTTTCACTATCGTCCTCGTGTTTGGCCTGCTCGGTTGGCTTTGTTGTGCTTCGAGTTTGGCGGACCGATTGCCGAGATGTTTTATTCAGGACTTAATCCAATTACAACTGCAGCCATTGAGTGTTAACCAACTTAACTTCATAATTAATTTGTCTCATTTCACAGTCATCGCGTTTAATGCATTTTAATTTCACGCACTGACACCAGAATCTTTCCTCCGCTTTTATTTTGTTATTGATTTTTTGCTTGTGTATATTTTCCACCACTGAACTCGACTTGCTTTCCACAATTTTCCTCGATTCAACACGATTCGTCTGCCTTCCGAATGGCAACTTAAGCCCACATTAACGCCACCACCATTTGCTTACCGTCCAGTCGCGAACGCGGCTCGCAAATGAATTAAACAAATTGTTTCTAATCAATCTCTGAGCTCTAAATGTTTATCGCGCTGCAGACGACTGCGATGTCTCTACGCAACGGAAAGCACAAACAAACTGAAATGGAATTGAAAATGTGAGATTGAGAGAGCAAAGAGAATTCGAAATAATTTTCGAATCTGATCTGCGCGTGCTCGTTGGTGAGGGTTGGCGATGCATATTTCGTGGCGGTTCATCAACACGTTTTAACAGCGCTCAAACTGACGGCCGTCTAATTCCACTGTCGCTCAGTGTCATTGAAGGAAACTTACAGCCAATTCTTTCTCTCGTCGCTTCTCCGCAAATCACCATTCTAACTTTAATTACTTTATTGATTGCCCTGGCTGATGGCGCGTGACGCGGACCGTTGGAGCGGCGAGTCGTGTGATCATCGTTTAATTAAATATTGAACAGCAACTAAAGATAAAAGCAATTAAGGCTCAGGTCCGATTAAACTCGACGCCCGAGTGTTCCATTCCCAGGCTGCGCCGGGAATTATGAACTTTTGAAATTGTTGTGTAATCCTAGTTTTACATCAAAACGCTTTTAATGCTTTCACCCCATAGAGGAACAAACAATGCTCTAGCTTTTGTGCCTGATTAACTTCTCTCCTCAACTAGGAAAAGTTTCAATGCTTTAAAAACTTTTCAAGCTTTGCATGAACGAAAACATGTCAATTGCAACGGAATAAATTGCAGGTTGCGATGATGATAAGGGAAAGTATAATGCGAAAACCAGAGCTTCATCCTAGTGAGGATTTTGCTGTGTTTAAAAACCCATTAATCTCGTCGCAAATAAATCCCGCAGAAATAATGCAGTGCTGACAGTTTGAAAATAAATCCTTTATTGAGCTCCATAATCTAAAAAACGCGATTTCGCATAAAATTGTAGTTTTTTCTGCGCGGTGTAAAAAAATACGTTGAATATAGAGACATTCGCATTGGGATCATTTGTCGGCTCCGTAACGATTCGCTTGAAAATCAGCTAGGCAACGATTATCATAAGAAATCCGCGTGGATTTTTTACAATTCAAATCAGATCGAGTTTAGCAAAAAGTTATAAAAGATATTATAATTTGGAACGCAAATTCTACAAACACATTAAACAGTTATTAAGTAAAGTCTACGTTGTCAGACGCGAAGATTGATTGAGAGAAGGTTTGTCAGGATTACCGAAAGCCACAGGAAAGGATCCGTAAATTAAATGAAAGCAGGCCATCTCAGTTTCTGATGAAAACTTTTTAATTTAAACTTAGTTTTCAATATAAAATTTTCATCAAAAACCAAAAAAGTTTTTTTTAACAAACTGAAAAATTAATCAGATAATTCAGGACATGCCATCTTGTTAGGCACAAGCGGTCATTTGATGAACTAAATCCTACCCTGTTCAAGTCACGACTTTTGCTCAACAATTACCCGTTTCAGAGTAGATAAAGTAGCTGACGACAAACAGTGAAATTCTTCGACATTTTCCACTCATGAGGCATGACGTAGGTCGCTTACGCACCCTCAAGCACTTGATTCTCGTTGTGTGGGCTTACATTGCTATTTTATTCCTCGATCAAGATTATCAACAAGCTCGCAATCACAGGGGAAATCGAATGGAGTAAAAACCGCTAAAGGACGGCAGAGCGATGATGCCGAATCAAATTTCGTTATGATGAATATTTTATGTGAGGCATGGACATGAATCTAGAGCGTCCCGGATCGAATCAATAGTCTATTGGCAGTACTCGCACAAAGTGTCCTTAAATGCATGTATGTACAATCATTGGGCAATCGGAGCCTCGACAACAAAAAACCTTTCACGACCGAGAAACCTAGAAAACCTTCGCTTTAATAAATTAAGCAATTTGAGATCGTACGAAGATAAACATTCATTCGACACATGAAAGCGTCCCCGTGAAATAATTTTCGCTCTCTCGACCGCTGCCTTATCATCGAGCTATATAAAAAGCTTAAACGTATTGGAAAATTTGCTTTTCGCTTTTTATGGGCTTTCGGTTCGCAGCCTTTCTTCATAGTAAGCGACACCGCCAGCAAGTTGACTTTGCGTGTAACGCGTCCATTAGGTTCAAGCTTATTAAAATCGGTATTGATGCGTAAGTTCAGGCCAGAAAATGTGAAAAATTAATGGTGCTAATAAAAGTGTTTTGTGTTCATTGCCAAGCGGCTTTCTTTGTTTCCACCTTCGTTCGATGACAAGACGAAGTGGCGCGAGGGGGAGAGAGAAGGGATGAGAACCTAATCTATGGACCATTAAATGTTTGAATAAGGATAAGGCAGCAGAAAAAATGGCAACAGAGAAAATAATTATGACAAATCTCTCAATTTGCGGGGCAGTGAGGCTCTGCTGCCTTCTCTAGGGCCTTCCGGGTAGATAAACGAGTGCCGAGAGAAAAACTGTGATGAAAATGTAAATTATTAATCGGAGTGAGTGTTCCCATTTGCCTCGTATCTCATCTCAGTTACTTACAGCAGCACAAGCAAAATTGTTTTTTAATGTTTCTCTGAACTGCTTCTTGAGTGGCACTCGCTTAGGTCACTGCCACGTTCGCATCCTGAAAGCAACGAGCAGGGAAAATGGTACTGCTCGAAAATCTGTTTGATGTCAGTCGCTAGCTGTGCTGTGCTTATCATAAAACTAAACAGGATTAAAGCTTGACGATTCGAATCTTTGACTCGTCGTGCATGAGGGAGGAAAATCCATCCTCCTTTCTACTGTGAGAAGATTGAAGAGCGATATTAAAAAGAGATCAAAAATCTATAAGCTCCGTAAGCTGTGCGATGATAATAGGGCTGGCATGAGAAAGAGTCGTCATTGAAACATGTCGGCAAAATCTCACACAAAGACTCTCGAGCAACCGAGAAGTTTAAGCCGAAAGTTATCCCTAACAATGCCGCAAAGAGTGACGATAAAAACCAGCAGACCCTGTAATCGTCCAATTTGACAATCTTAGCCGACAGATCTCGAAAATTGTTTTCGAGCTCGAGCGCAAACGTGCTAATGACACTTTTATTCAAATCAATTTGTATGCAGTCCGAAGGTCCGTTCGGACAAAATGCAGCCCCAAGGTTGCATCTGAATCGGAGCCAGAGTCGATGCTAACGATTGTTTGACGAGCTTCGTGCGCTGCTACTGTAGAATTTTTCCGCCGACTTTCAACATCGCGGGCGAGGGCATCATTTCATAATTAGCTGTGTCGTTTGATTGTCATGTAAAAACGTTACGCAACATCATTGTTAGGTTAATGAAACCGAAAGTTTCTGAATGCTCATTCATTATTCACTCGATGGGGAGTCGCAATGTTTAGTCAACAAAGAGAGAACGTACATTAACAACTTTTTAAATTTGATTTTAAATGCGAGACCGTAGATTTAATTGCCGCAACCGATAGCTGAACTTTGACATAATGAAGCAGAATGAAACGCAAATCTGTGGGTTTTCTGATAAATATATTTGAGTCGTTATAATCATTTTAATGAGATACATTGTTGAACATGCAACGCAGAAGTTTCGATTTTGATGTTCGAAACATTTTACACTCGCCAGAAGGAAAAGAATTGAGTACAATCATTAATTTAGAATTTTCAGATTCCCCCCAAGCGTGGGCGGTTCAGAGTTACCTCGGGAGCTCGGCTTGTGATTTTCTCTTCACTCGGTATTCTGTCAGTGTTTATGTATTTACCCGTGGTCGTAATTTATTCTACTAATGGTGTAACTGATAAAGTAAACTAAGCTTGTAGCTAGTTGAAGTGATTCAATGAATTGCTTTTAAGAGCTTCTTTAATATCACTTTGGCTGCTGCATTAAAATAATTATTAAATTCCAGAAAATCATTTTCCTAGAAAGCAATCACTGTAAAGCAAATAAATAACTCACAATAATTGAAGTCGAGAAATCAACTCAGGAATTTTGCTGAAAGCATCCGATAAGCTTAAAAGCTTCTCAGCGCTTTCATCTCTTTTCGAGTTTCACAGAAACTCTTGGCACTTTAGATCTCCCAATCAATTGCGAGATATCCACTTCTGATTTAAAATTCCGCCCGACCAGAATAAATACACGCTAACAGCTTCCCGAGACGAAGAAGTTTCCTTTCCAAATTTATTGTCAAAGACGTAATTTTGCGTTCCAATTTGTCCGTGTGCTTTATCATCAGAGACTTTTATATTGCCAGCCATTAGTTTGGGAATGCGAATGTATTTGACAAGTCAACACCGAAAGAAAAGTTAAAAGTCAAATGAGCAGCGCTGACCTCTGCTCGCACGAGCAGCAAGCGTCTTTGATACATTTGGTTTCGTTTCAGGGCAAAGCAATAGTTGAAAGGCATCAATAATTCTGATTCCTATCGATAGAGCGCAGCTACGTGAACTATAAGCAGCATTAGAAAATATTTGTTTGCTAGCCGACGACGTTCATTATCATTTCGGAAACGTGTCATTATTACAAAAGGAGAAAAGCCCTCCAACACGAAAAGCTTTCTCGACTAGAAAAACTATCGCCTCATCAGATCAGCAGGATTATACAATATCGTGGAACTAGAGAATGAGATTCTACATTTTTAATGAAGCGCTGCGAATTCATCATGGGCTCATGTTTAATGCACAATGTTCAAAGCCGCCTCCAGCAGAGGATCCCATGAATGGCTCAATTCCAAGAAGAGTTTCTCGCACTGCTCTCGTTGCGGACATTCTTGCTCGCTAGCGACGCCGATGGGGAATGCCTCGTCCTAGATTCGAACATGATTGAAAATATATAATTTATAGCCTTATTTGTACATAAGCGACACGAATAACAAAATCAATTACCATTTTTGTGTGCCAAAGGCCTTCGAGAGTTGAGAGAAATCTTTGCATTTCAGAGCTTGTGGAGAAGAACAAAACCAAATCGTCGAAATTTTCACGAACCTCTTGACACGAGAATTCCTTTAATTAAAACAAACGACAGAGAAATAATTACTTTAGCAAGTTAATGAAATAGGCTTTCAGCATCACTCACCAATAAACACCACCAACTGTTCTCGTTGCTCGGAATTTTGAGCGAGGTAAGCTCTTCAATTGCCGCACATGTCAACACCTCGATGCCGGAGTTTTTGCCATAGAAGCTTGTCATGTTCGTGTGGCTTGAGCTCTCGTCAAAGTTTTGTTTTCTCGCTTGCCGCGACGGTGTGCTGCACATCGTTGAAATTGAGCGACAGCTACGGCTTGGCGTGCTCGGCGTAGATCTAATGGAGCTCACCTCACTCGACGTGTCCAAAATTGTCGAGCTGCTCAATTTACGGGCGAAGTTGGAGTCGATGTTCTCTTTATTCGCTGCCATCGCCGACGGCGACATGATTGCGGGATGCTGAGGCGTGACTCGGCGGAGCGGCGAAGAGAAGTCTTCGCGCAACGTAATCAAATGGTTCTCTGTCATTATCAGCGTGCAGCCGAGTGTTTTTTGGCGTTCTTCCATCTCGAAAAAGCCACTCGCCGCCTGAATTACTGATTGAAGCCAGTCTGAGGCGACATACTCGTCGGGCGCAGCCAATTGAATCGATCCCGTTCGCAATAAAATCTCGAAGCAATGCGGTCGATTCGACGTGACACAGCGACGGGCGCCTTGGCATTCGTTCGGCAAACTCACCGCCCAACTGGGAATCTTCTGAAGCGAGTCGTTGAACAAATACAAAACTCCTGCCTTCAGCATGAAATATCCCGCAAGCCACTTCTGGACGACACCGGCGTGAGATAAATTCCGATGCATAAAGAATCCTTGCAAGTTAGGACCGAGCGGTTCATCCTCAACACCCAGAATCCCAGCGGGAATGTTCACGATTGAATAATACTTCCACCTATCTGACTTGCACACTGATGAGTTGTTGCAGACGAAGGCTTTCAGTGGCGCAAAATGATCCAACGTGAGTTCACCGACAGCAGGCAAATTGAGTCCGCCGCGTCGTGCACACATCTCCAAGCTGGAGATTAATTTTTCAGCCGGGTAAGGTCCGCAGGCAAGCAGCACTTGCTGCATATCTCTCGCTCCATTACTCAGCAAAACCGTATTGCCCATGGGTCCCATAAGAATCAAGTCTAGCTCGGCGTACGGTAGTACGAATTTGTTCGCCAACTTGTTGCGCATCAATTCCACTACGTAAATTGTTTTGTCAGTGAGGAAAACGAGCACTGCACAGATGTTGCCATCGTTGCTGTAGCCGGCGTAGAGCTTAAAAGCTCTCATTAATATTTCCGAGGAATCTCGAAAAATCTGCAGGCCGCTCGAGTGAAACATTTCAGTTTGCAGCTCACCGATTCCCGAGTCGAGGCAGAGATTTTCGTTCGAGCAAGCCGACAACCGCTGCCGCTCCTTGTCAGTCTCCTCTTCGAAATCCAAGCTATTGCATCCCATCTCAATTTCCATGTCGATTTCAGCGTTGAGATCCTTGATCAAAGAGTCATCTTTTGGCTTTACGCCCTTCACATACAAATTCCCCCCGAAGAGTTTTTTCTCGTTCTTGAGCTTCGCTTGGAAGAAATTGTTTCGCTTGATTGATGCTTCCAAGATTTTCTTCTGCGTCACATTCCTCAGAAATCGATTTATCAGCGACGTTTTCGACGATGTTGAAGTGGTGGAAGAAGTCATAATCGATGGTAATTTGAGATAATAGCTGTTGGAGCAAGGGTTGCTCGCGCTCTCCATCGCGTTCTTTACGTCAGAGTAATCGACAATCACGATGTCATCGTCGTTCTTGTCGGTGGCGGTTTCCGTTGTGACAGTCAAAATGTCGTCGAAGTCCTCCGACAGCAAACTGCTCGCGTTTCTTGCTGAAGAGTTGAACAGATCGGGACTCATTCGTGTTTGATTAACTCGTTCGCGCTTCCGCCTCATCGGCGATGATAAATGTTTGGATCGCTTCGCCATCTCAGCATTACTCGCTTTAATGTCATAATTATGGTTTGTGCTGGTTGTGTTCGAGCTGATGTCGGATATGATTGATGAATTCCTATCGCTCGATGTCGAGACGATGCTACTTTCCATCAGCTGTCTGCACTCATCTTCACCTTCAGCTTCGCTGCGCGCTTCCATCCGATCAAAGTCATTTGCCAAATCATCGACTTGAGATTTCTGATTGTTTCCCGAGATCGTGCCGAAGAGATTGCTCAGCTTCTTCTTGAACGGATTAGGGTTGATTGCTGGCGGAGTAAAGTTGCCGCTGTCTGCTATCTCAATCGTTCCTGTGTGCTCGAAGACTGTGCTCTCACAATTGATGATATACTTGTTCCGAGCATTTCCGCACGAAATTGTTAAATCCTCGTCCGCTTCCTTCTCCTCGACCGAGCTCTCCGTCTTCAAGCTGCTCTTGCGGCTACTCGACGAACTCGATGCAAACAAATCTTCCTCGTGGGCACGCCGCAGCTGCTCGTCGACATTGTGAACGAACTTCTTCTGTTGCTTTCCCAAACCGCCGTCCAAGCTCTTCGAAAGCTTCTGCACTTTGCTCGGGTTCGGCTTGAAAATTCCCACTTTTTGCAGGAACGAGAAATCTTCTGGTGCACGTTCGTTGATCTCTTGCGCAATGCACTCCTCCGGGTTGTCTTCTGAACCTTCTGGCACGCCTCGCTCCTCTGGCACCGAAAACCCAAAAATATCTTTCAACGAACCGATAATCATTTTGCCATTATCCTTGATGACGTTCGTGCTTATCTGATGGATGTTGAACTTCTTCACGCTGCTGTCGAGTTTTCGCTCTTGTACAACGTTCGTCTGTTTGCTTTTCTTTAAACAGCTGTTCTTCGGTTGCTTCTCCTTGCTCCACACGCTTCTGCCAATATTCGGCTCTGAGAAGAAGCAAGTTCCTTTTCCGAACTCGAAGTTGTTGTTTGGATTGTTGCCGATGCAATCACATGAGCTCGACTTTGATTGTTTGTAGCTTGGCTTCTCATCGGACTTCGAATCGCTGCTGTTCGAGTTGTTTTCTCCTGAACTTCCGGACTCGATGCTTGACGAGCTTGAGCAACTGCATCTATAAAATCGTTCGGCGTTCAACGGCGGGTATTCGAAGACGCCTGATTTGTCTTTCACTTCATCGTCGGGAACTTCGGTTTTGCCGTAATCGAGAACTTCCGAACAGGCATTCCGATATACGTGGTGGCTTCGCTTCTCATTGTCATCGTATGCGTCGAGCTCCTGGTTATTGTAATCCGACCAAGAGTACCGAGCACTGGGCTTTTGACTTCTTCCTTTGTACGTAATGAAGCCATGCTCGATATGAATGTTGTCGGTTCGAGTGCTCTTCAAAATATCTTCGTGGAACGAGACGCGCTTCTTTGGGGCAGACTTCGAGGGCTTTTTGATCTTCCTACGATAGACAATTTCTGTGTTCTCAGTATCAAAGGTTGAGTGAATACTCGACATCATGTCTGCCTCGTGTATCGATGAAGTTAGGTCAGGATTGGCTCCATAGACCGTTACCTTCTCGTCTTCATTATTATTCTCGATGTCGCTCTTAGACAAAGAGTTCTTTGTAGTGATTGGAATGAGTAGGTCTGGAATGGCCTCGCAACAAGTGCCAGCGGCTCCTGCAACATCGTTCGATGGGTTCTCATAGTCTAAGCCAATGCTCGATATCATCGAATCGTTCAAGTCTGTTTCGGAATCCAAAAGCTGAACTCCCGAGTCCTGAGTTGGTGTGTCGTCATTAACGTAGCTGCTCACGCTGGTTGTCAAGTTCTGCTTCACATCAGAGTCGTCACACCCTTTGAAGTTGTCTTCAAGAGAGTCAAGAGGGTCAGATCGAAAGATTAAAGTAATTTTCTTGAAATTCTTACCATTGATTTTTCCTTTCGAGTCGCAATTTTCTATGTCACACATTTCCGCTAAAGATTTTTTGATTTTCCCTACCGCGAACTACTGCAAAGTATGCGGAATCATATTCCAATTGATTTAGTCAAAAAACTTCACTTGATTAAGCCATGACGAGGGCGGAATTCAATTTTTTTCCGTCCGCAACAAACTTTTATGTTTTGAGAAAATCGATAAACACTGAAGCGATGGCAGTGAAGCGACTTCGAACGAGATATTTGCGCAAGTCCGACCGTTAATATTCGTGTGATATCTTGATACATTTTACTTGATTTTTATTCCCCAAAAATATTTAACATGAGATTTCCGCTTCTTCCACTGTTTGACTTGGTTTACAATTGAGTTTACCCGATCGGGGTTTTGTTCAGTTCCTTCGCAAAGTTGTCGAGATTCGGGTAGAGATTCACTGATCCGGTGAAGTAGTTTTTGTTCAGGAAGACTTGAGGCTTGAATTCTTCCGCGATTCCTTTGCCTGCGCTCTTGGCGCTCGACTTGACGAGACCTTTTGGTGTCATAATCTTGAAATTCCTGTTGACATTGTACAAGTTACCGACAGTATCGAAGGCGTTCAACGAAACTGCGCCCATAGGTTCGCCGTATTTATGTTCTACGATCTTCACTGTGTTGTCGGCTAAGTTTCTGCCTAAGATTCCAGCAGATGTTTCAAGGCCTGAGTAAATGGTCGAGATCGCGTCTGCCGTTCCGCTTGCAATCTTCAAAGTTTCAGTCATCGTCTCGGCGGCTCTTTCGTTGTCCATTCCACCAGCATAGCTCAGCAGCTTGGTTCCTTGCGTTTGAACATGCGGCGCGAGATATTTGCCGAAGTTGGTCATGGCTGTTCCAACTTTTTCAGCGACAAATGACGTGCCTTGGGCTGCGTAACCTGTCAAGTTCTTGGCGACGACAACGCTGGTTTGAACCTGAAATGAGATAATTTGATAAGAAACTAATCAATCTCATGGAAAGTTTAGGTCAAACCCGTTCAGATGGTGGCGGTGCATTCTCCGGTGCCTTCTGGATTTTCGCAAGGATGTAAGGAGTTGAGTAGTCGATGAACTCCGAAGTTTTCTGTGCTGTTTTGGTCAGACCGAGAGAGATCCAATGGGCTCCCGTCACGATGTTGTCAGAGACTTTGTCGCCAGTTGATCGGAAGACTCGCGGAGCGGCTAATCCAACTTGGGTCAAGTCGCCGAACTCAACGTTTCCATCATCTTTGACGACTCCTTTCAAGATCGTGATGAGAATATCGAGAACGATCTCGTCGACTTCCTTTGGTATTATCATTCCGATCGCACTGCCATCGTTGCTTTGCAGGTCGGGGAAGATGTAAGCTTTGAACTTTGTTCTTACGCATGGCGATACGCCGGGGATCAAAGGATAAATGAACGATGGATCTGCTTGTATTTCTCCAGTCACTCCCGCAGCTTCATCTTCAACTTGATCAAACGGCGCAGCAGCTTCTGCTTCGGTAAGCTCCGTGCCAATGTCGATGGTCGAGTCTGAGGCTTTGATGAGCTGAAGGAAAATCGTTTCATCGAAATTCTTCTCAAAATCGTCGCCAAGCTTGACAATCCGCAATGAGAAGTTTTCTAGCGAACTGACGACTTCTCCGTTCGATTCGATGTAGTAAAGCTTGACTCCCTCGCAGCAGAACAAGATTTCAATCAGTGGGTTGGCGATTCCGGTTGGCTGAACCTTACCCAACTCCTTCAAGACCTTCTCAAGTTCGACGTAGGTGCGAGGACGTCGCCTCGCTGATTCAGGGATGGCGGTGACGGTTGAAGTTTTCCTCTTGTTGGTTTCATCCTCTTCAGTCTTTCGGAAAATCGTCCCAATCCTAAGTAAGATCTCCGAACGTTGCATTTTCATATTGTAAATCATTTTCTTCAGATCCTTCATCTTCTCATCAATCTCCGACGATTCTTCTTCATCGTCGCTGAAAGGCATCGAAATCGGAAGCAACATCGCCTTGTCAATCAACTCTATGGCTCGTTTGTAGGTCGCTAAGGCCTGCGAAGTAATTATTTGAGTTAACCAGGCGAAGTGATTGAATTATTCCGCGTGAACAGGGACGAGTGGATAACTGGAGCAATCCAGATCCAGCTTGATAGCTCACCTCACTTTCTGCAGTTGTTTCTTGCTCGATTCCTTCCATTATTAGCTTGGAGCATTCTCCATAAGTTTCGATGAACTTCTGGTGAATTGCGTTGAATTCTTCGACCGAAGTCATGTTGGATTTTCACTTCCCGTGTTATTGAAATCGTTGCGAAATCAAAAATATTTGACAGCGCAGTTTAAACTTGGGCGACAACGTCGAAGTGTTTCAGTCGACACTCGTTGAGAGATTACAGAGACGATGAGTGTTGAGCTAATCAAGCCCAGATAAGCAATTAAAACTAAAAATATCCCACGAACTTGTCGCAGGCAAAACAAAATATTTGAGACTGACGAGGCCGCGAAGCTTTTCATGTTCTAAACGAGAAGTTGATTATGTTTTCAATGCTTTTATTTCCCCACTGGATTCTGACTCAATCGCACTACACAGCTAATTTATTTTAGGTTCTCGACGAGCTTCATGATGCCGTCAGCTGAAACGTTGGTGAGAGGAACTGACGTCTCTTTGCCTTTATCTGGAAAGGGAATTCAGTCTGAGATCCAGCGAGACTTTCGCTTGAGTCCGTTGGCTTACCAACTCGTGTCCACAGTCGAGGTTGAACTCCGCTGCACTCTCTGATCAGAATGGGAAGCTTCGGGTTGTCGCGCTTGATGTTCACGTAGTATTTCTGCACAAATTCCCTGCAATCCGAACGTAAACAAATCAGCAAATTGTTGCATAACCGAAAAGACCCGCAACGAACCTGGCGCCTTGCGATTCCGCACCAGTTTGACACAGATGAAGTCTCACTTCTCGGACCTGAGCACCGATCTTGGCGTATCTAAGCAGCGACAGACGCATTTTCAACAGAAACTTATTCTCGAGCTGCGACTGAAATTGTTCTAAAATGAAATCAAACGAAAAGAAAAGAAATATTTAAGCTAACTCTGAATATTTCCGATTATGTTGAACTAACTCGGAGATTTTCATGATTTCAGTGCAAATCTTTAATCTAGCTCTTATGCATGTTGGAAAAATAAACTCAAAATTAATGTTTAACTAACTCTAGATTGGACTAATCACTGATATTTTAATCTAACTCTTGGTCAGCTGTAATCTTAATCTAACTCTCGAAAACATATCCGGTCCGAATGAAATTGATTGCTAAGATGGTAAGCTTCAAACCAATCTGGTGATCTACCAAATCCTGAAAAGGAAAACCTTCTGTCATCGTACTGAAAACGAATAAATCAATGTTGATTGGATCAACTTCGCTGGATTAAAAGTCCCACGTTGCGACGTAGATCCGCCGACCGGCCATAGAGTGATTCCAGTACGACTATGGACCGAGCTCGTGGGCACTCACCTGACTTCTGATTCTGATTCAGATTGGATTACCGTCGCTGGAATAAACTGCAAAATTTATTATCAAACTCTCATTCATATTTTCGTCTCAAGAATGAAAACTCAAAATGTCTAAGTTTTAATCAATTTATTCACTTATCAGGTTTTAGAAAATCAAAGTTATAGAGTGTTTTGTTTCATCTTCATTTCTCTTTTAATAAACTAGTTACAAACTTGCTTCAGATTTTACTGTTGGTCGATTAAGTTCCACAGTAAATTGCATTCTTTCATCTCATCAATCTTCTTTATTTCTCGTCTTAGCTCGCGGCGCAGAGCTTCGCACGCATACGACTACCTAATCTGAAGTTTACATTAATTGCTTATGTTCTTAAAAGGGTTTTGCTTTGTTGTTTCGAAGGGAAGGTGAAATTAAAGTCGCTGTAAAATCTACTCTGAGGCTTCGCACTCCGTCAATTCGCTAGAAAACGATGAGAGAACTCGTCGACTGAAATGAAAAGAGATGAAGAAGACGAAAATGGAATTGAGTTTTTCTCCGGTGGCGAGAGAAGCGATGCCGACGCCTGAAGTCCATCGTCAGACACACGAAGTCTCGCTGGTGCTTGGGAGGATGAAGCGGCTTGATACTAACATCTGATGATCATTTTACGTAAATATTTTTTTGTTTGATGCAAATTTTCATATTTTTATGTTATTTTTCACTTTTTTTTCTTCGAAAGCACTTTCACTTTTTTGCATTTTGTGTTTTTTTTTGGACTAAACATCAAAGTTTTTAATTAATTTTGCAACTGTTTTTCCTCTCACTTCGTTTAAGAAATTACGTTAAATTGTTACTTGAATCTTCCTCTCGTTTAATAAAAGAGTTTGTAGGTTCTTTTCCCATCAATTCTCCAGTGTTTTTCGTTTCTCATAAAAACTTATTTGATTTACACGCGCAATGTTCTCTGTGTCAATTGTCGCGCTCGAAAAAATTGTTTGGGCCACTTCAAACTATCATTAATAAAATGTTTACGATTATATAAGTGTTTGTAATGTTAATCTTCTTGTTTTTGTTTTTCACGAAACTTCTTTCACACTTAGTTGCTGTTCATTGGAGGACGGAAACTTCCTCGACCACGCGAGCCGCTTCCACGATCCTAAAAGAGCCACGAAGGTGTTTAGGGATTAATGCAAAGGCTGCGAGTGCCGACTCACATTGCGGTAGCCACCGCGGCTTCCTCCAAAGTCATCATCATGCTGCTGATAGTCGGGCTTGGCTCGATAGAACCCTCCGGACTGCTGATCGCCGTTGCGATCGTTACGAAAATCGTTTCTCTTGTTGTATCCTCCACGGCCGTTGAACGACGGCTTGTAGTCATTGTTGTAGCCTAAAAGTGAAGGTTGGTTAAGCTTCAAGAACTCTAACTCGTTCGATCCCTCACCTGAATTGCCACCTCCATATTTGTTGTAACCGCCACTTCCATTGTTGAAGTTGTTACGTTCGAACCCGCCCGAGGATCCATTGTCTCGAGCATTATAATCCCGGTCGCGGTCGAAGGAGCGACCACCGCCGTTGTCGTACTGTTGTTGACGATTCATGTTCTCACGGTTGTGCGTCGAGTGATGGCTCGGCGGCAAAGTCATCGGTTTCTGATAGGCGTCGTGAGACTCGTGCTTGCGTGAGTCTTCCTCCTCTTGACGCTTCTCGTAGTGCGTGAAGTCGTCGAAGATCGAAGTCGTGTGCTTGAAGCTGTGAATAATCTTCATCATCTGGATGCCGTGACCGTTGGGAACTTCTTGCGTGTCACGTGAGTTCGTGACCGGCTTGTTCTCATTGTTCTCCAACCGAATATGACGCAGCTGCGTGTTCGGGACATCCTTAACATAAAGCCATTTAACACGGAACGAGCCCTTCCACTTGTCTTGCGACCAAACGCTCGAGTTGGAATTGTAGTCGACCTGCGTGATCATCTGAGCGACTCCGCAGAAATGGCCCGAGCTGTTGACCGAAAAGAAAAGGTAAATGACACCATTCTCCTTTTCGCGTTCGCGGAATGCTTGGTCCAAGCGTTTGTTGCCGTGCTCGGTTGAGCACCAAATCTCATATTTGATACTGCGATGAATGTCATCCTCGGAATACGACTTGATGACGAAGAATCTAAATTTGGAGAAGATACAAGGTGAACTCAATGAGAGAGGCAAAGCGGTTCTCACCTTGCGTTATCAACGAGCGACAGGTCCAAGTCTTGTGGGTTGTATTGATTCTTGCCGCGCAACTGCTCGAGAATCGACTCTTCGCTCTGCTCATTCGCTGCTGGGAAGCTTGGAGCAGCGACCGGCGCAGGCGGCTGGATGGAGCGAGTAATTGGAGCGACTGGCTGGTGATTCTGCGGTGGGGCGGTTGGCATTTGATGAGGGTGCTGATGATAAGGTTTCTGAAAATCATTGTAGTGATGCGACGAGTTGTAGTTCTGATGTGGGGGGCCAGATGACGAGTTGCTTTGATTGTAAGATCGTCCCGAGTGACCTTGATAGTTGTTCTGATTATTATTCATCGAGTGGTAGCTTCCGCCATTACCGCTGCGCTCAGAACGGCTGTTGATGTTGTTGTTGTTCTGATGCTGCTGCTGTTGATGGGGAGGCTGTGAGTAGCTCTCACGAGACTGCGCCTGATTTTGATTCTGGTTTAGTGTCTGGCTTTGAGCTTGTCCTGGAGTCGGCCATGCCGGTTGTCCCTCAAAGTTGGAATTGTTTTGCTTTTCGATCAGCTCCGGCTGAGGTGCTTGAATGACCGGCGGTGAGGGCGGAACTAGTGGACCATTCTTCGGCGTGTCCCAACCATCAGTCAACTCCATGCTATGCTTGCCGGGAATCATAGGCGGCGGAGGTCCGAAGCCCTTCTTCTTGACGGTCGTACTCGTAGTGCTGATTTGCGGTTTAGCCGGCTGACTCGCGATGGTCGCCCAAGTCATCTTCTTCGGTCCCTGCTCCTTGTGTTCGGCCGCTGACTTATTTCCTCCACTCGATGAATGTGATCCACTGTCCAATCGCATTTTCTGCATCCGTTGCTCAATCTTGTTACCTCCATCATGCTGATAATCGCCACGATTGTTGTTGTAATAATTATCATAAGACTTTCTCACATTTTGTCCTCCCCACGAATTATCATTGTTGCCTAAAACCGAGAGAAAGAGTTCAATAAACGCGGTTTACATTAACAGCTCGTCGAAGCCGCCAGCCAGGCAAAGAAGAAAAAGATTTATTGAGGACGATTTGGAAGAGTGAAAAGAAGAAATTGAACTTCGAAAATATGAGAAACGAGATGAAGATTTCTGATTGAACGTGAGGTCAACGTTCGCCAGATGCGAGCGAAGGGTTAACGATATTCCGTCCAGTCGACAGTGTTGGTACTTGTTGCGATAATTGGATATCGAAATGGTGAAGGTATTTACGGAGCATCGCCCACAACCAGGGCGACGATATTCGTAGAAGGTCGAGAGCCTCAGAGATTAGAACAGAGAGTAGACGTCTGGGATTGTTTCCAGAAGAAGTAATTCGATCCCAAGTGTCAGTACTACGAGGTCTAGTACACACGCGGCTAAATTAAGGAATCACAACCGAGCGATGACAGAAGATTAAAATCGGTAAGTTGCCTCAAATCGACAATCGTTCTCATTGCTGGCAAATGAGGTCAAGATTATTTTGCGAGTCGCAAAAACTTTTCGATCCAAAGCGGAATAAAAGTGTAGGAACATGGAAGCGGGCAACGTTATGAAGATGTTTTTAGAATCAGATATCTCTACCCCTTTCCCTCCTCCTACGCAGTTCCTCCTTCAGCCGTCAATAGAGTGGAACGAGAATCAACAATTAATGGAATCGTAGTTTGTCTTCTCCATCCTCGACGCAGCTATCCATTTACAGCTACTTTTTTCTCATCGCGCCCCAACAACAAACAAATATTCAATGTAAATCTGAGCAGTTTAATTGAAGCATCGCATTCGCATTGTTAGACAAACAATTAGAAGCGAGCGGAGAGGAAGAAAGCTTGCGAGATATTTCTCTGCTTTTTTCGTCAAGTAACTGTAAACTGGCTTAGCGGAGAATGTGTATATGGAACGTTGTTGTGCTATTCTTTCCTCCTTACTTTGTGTTATCACTGGGAATCGATCGGCAGTGACGTCAACTTCTGCACTGGCCGAGAGTGACTCAGAGTTCTAATATTCATTGTGCAACGCGAGGAAACAACAACCGCACACATGCGAGAAGGCACAGGCGGGCAATTTTATAGGAGAAGGCATAAGCGGGCAATTTTATATCACTGACTAACGTTCTCAGTTCTTTCTTTCTCTTCTTTCTGCATTCTTATTTCATTTTTTCGCGATTCTCAAATAAAAATGGCAAAGAATATCCGAGAAATCACTTTCTTACCTTGATGTTGATTTCCTTTATTATTCATTCGCTGGAAAGGGAAAGGGATTAATTAGAATTTATCGCTTTAGCGACGTCGAGAGGCGAACGGAAATGGAAAATCACTCGAACCTCAGAAAACATTTAATTTCACTTCGATTTTTAGAGTCTTTCAATGGTTTAGTCGCACTGCAATCACTCAAGTGTCTTCGTTAGCTTCAATTGTTTGTCTTTTCACTGTTAAAGTGTCTATTTCTCGTTTATTAACCACCAAACCAAAACTTGTTTTAAAATCCGATCTCGATAATTTTTGGAGTTCAAAACTGAAGAAGTCGAAACTACGTCGAAGTAAAAGCGACGCAGCCGCGCGCCCTTTTTGAGCTTCGAGGGGCGCGCGAACGTTGAAGTTCAAAATATCAGAAACATTTTTGTAGCAAATTTCTCGGACCTTTGGCGCGGTCCCATGACGATCCCGAATCAAACTATATCGAAACTCTGACATACAGTAAGCCGCCCAACAATCTTCCAATACAAAGGTAAGTCAGTTAACTCGATAAAGCTGTCAATTCTAATTGTTTACGTTTCAGCTTTCGATATGGCAGAGAAATTTTTCGAGTTTCTCCTTTCTACGCAGCGATTTCCAAAGGAAACAAACTTTAATCAATGGCTCTTATCGAAGTTTAAAGATCCACTGGCTTTCTGTTCACTGGATGAATTCGCCGCGTTTTACTTGAGTCTCGTTAAAACACAAACAGATGAATTCATTAGGAGCAACACTTCGACTTGTAACACGCCGAGGAAGCTGACAGTTGGCAATCTAGTGGAGCATGCTGGTGGATCCTTATTACCATCGACCGCAAAGACATTGGAGAATGAAGATGTGCCGAGGATCAACTCAAACGAGAATCATCAAACCGGCAAACGTCAGCCGTCTCGTCAGCTTTTCACGAAGCAAAGCACAGCGAATGTTAGCGACGTCCCAGTCATGAATAGCCCGTTCTCTAATAACACAAGCGGAGCTATCAATTCTTCAACTCCAGTCAGCTTCTCCAAGAGCCAGCGCTCGTTCGAGGGATCGCCAGCTAACCGAAGCACGCCGCACAGCTTCAACAAGACCAAGAACTCGTCGTTCTCTTTCACCGATCAAAGTCCCGTGGCGTTTCGGAACTCACGCAACAGCTTGGACATGGGCAGCAGGAACACCTCAGCTAATCGTCGAAATACAAGCTCGCCGTTCTGTCTCGGGGATTTCATAAACACATCGAGCTCAGGCAAAGGAAAACAGAAGAAGAATTCCAGTCAACAGTTCGATGCAACGCCGATTTTCAACAACTCAGATTTCCCGTCGATTGGCGAAAACTCTCCCAACGATTCGCACCCGAAGAAGATGGAAAACAAACCGAAGAAGCGAGTTGTTCCAATCACCATCAGCAAAAAAACTACGCCGAACTCATCGAACTTCATCTCGTCGTCGTTTCAAAGTGACAACAATCTCGTGAACCTGACGGGATCTGAGGCTGATGGAAGCGTTGATATGTTGAGCGAGCGGAAGAAGCTGCGCGATGAACGCGATGCCATCTCGAAAGACTTCACGCTTCAGTCGGAGCCGCAAAGAAATCTCCATGCGTTTGTTCGTGAGAGTTTCCCAGCCGTGACTCAATCGCCTCGAAAGGCTCCGACATTTCACTTCGACGACTCGAAGGTCGAAAGAAAAGAATTGCTCGTGCTCATGGCGAAGACTTACTCGTTTCTTTTAGACATGAACTTGGTGCCAAACATTCTGAGTGAGTTCACTTACTTCTTCAACCTTCTCAACACTGAGCACGAGGCAATCGATCAAGTAGCGAATCAAACTCAAGGCAAATCAATCGTTGAAATTGGATCGAGTGTGCTTAGGAATCTTCAAAATTGTGTCTTCTTCACCGTCCACGTTCTCAACTGTCAGAAACAGAACCTCGCGCTGTTGGATGTGATGACAATTCGTGTGATCATCGACAACGAACGAACGCAGCAACTCACCGCCGAGCTTTATGAACATCTCCGACTGACCGTTCAAGCCAAATCGAGACTAGACATGAGCCTTCAATCGACTGCAAACCCTGGCAACAATCTCTCGCAAGTGTTCTTCCAACAGGAGACTGACAATCGTGACAACTTTCCGTCGGATCGAGAGTTTGGAGCTTTCAAGAAGCAGCGCGATCTCTTCTACGTTGTGTTGAGAGCTTGGGAGTTGAAACATTTAGAGGCAAACTATGATTTCCAAGTTCATCTCGGAGCCAAGATTCGCCTGCTAGTTACTCACATGGAGCATCCAGTCAACATGTCACACTTGGCTCGACTCTTCACTGCTCAGCTTATCATCTCATGCAACTTTGATAACGCGGCGAACGAACTGCAAATGGTTTTGCCAAACATCGATCTCAGCAAGTTGTCCAAGCTGCGGCAACGCTTAGTCGAACCGAGTCAGTTCAGCACTCAATATCTCTTCCCTGGAAGCCAAGCATTCTTTCGGGACTTCATCACTTGCTGCAGTCAGCATTTGATCTTCATGGAGCAATTAAAGATCTCGCTGATCAACGAGCTCATGCAAATCAACGACTCGAATTTGGAAGTTTTTTGTATCACGCGATCGAACGACGACGAGAGCAACGAGAAAACGATTCACGAAGAATTCATCGTAAGATCTGAAGCCATTACAACGATGAGAGTTCTCGCGAAGTTCGTTGGATTTGTCATCTCGCGACCGCACAGCTACGAAGGATATCGCAACTCACTCATCGATCAACAGCAATCACAGATAAGAAACTTTGTAAGAAACGAACGTCTCTCAGTCCAAACAATTATTTAACCTTCTTCTGTCTAACAGCTTCATCCAGACTTCGACGTTAAGCAGGTCGTTCTACGCGCTATCGATGGCCATAAGCTTCTTGTGACAATTCCATGGCTCGTCGAGTATCTCTCGATGCTTGACTTCATCACCATTCGTCTCCAATACTACCGCGAGCTTTTCCAACTTCTTCACTCAATTTATCTCCGAGTTAACGTCGTAAATGGCTTTGCATCACTCTGCGTTCTACCGACGTCGAAGTTTATAGTTCGCTCATGTCTCGGCTGGTTATTCGAACATCCAATCATTCCGGAAGATTACTTTCATCCCGCGAAAGTTGAGTTGAACGAGCTTCCGATTAATGACACCGAAGCTGCAACACAACCGAATCCTCATCTCGAGAACATTCTCAACGCAGCTTGTCCTTTCCTCGCAGACTTCAGAGTGTCGATGATGCCTCAGCATACAACGAAAGCTGTATCACGAACTGGACGCTATCGACACATCACAACGAAGTTCCAAGACAAATCTTTGGCACAGACAACCAAAGTTCAAGACGATCGCTCGCGTTTGATCGAAGCTTTTCTCGCATCGCAAACTATTTCTGTACGGAAAATAGTCAATTTCACTGTCGAACGAGTCGCGTCAGCTGTCGTGAAAGACTTTCAAGTCGAGCAAATACTGGCGGTTAAGAAGCAGGCGAAAGCAGACGTCGAAGAACTAGCGAAGGTCACGGCAGATTACGATTCGCTGGTCAGAAAAATCTCTGAAGTTTATTTGCTGCACCTGAGTCGCCTGCATGATATTTGGACTGAAGTAACCAGAACAAACAGCATCGCTAGAGTTCAAGGCGCATTCAACTCGCTGCTGCCAATCGAGATGCTTCCAGACGTTAAGAAGAATCTTGTCAACATCGCGCTCGAGCAAACCAACGAGAAACTTCAGGACTGGAGCTCTGCAAACCTCGCAACAGTTGAGATATTCTCGAAAGACATTCACGCAGATGCCTTGAAGTTGAAGGAAAAGTCGAAGGAAAATGGAAAAGCGGCGACACGATCGATGTCGATCGACCTGAGTGGAGATACAATGCCATCGGATTACTTCAACTGCCTTCAGCATTTGCTGTACAAAGCGACGCGGCGTCCCGAACAAATTGAATCGGACGAACTTCACAAGACAGCAGAGACTGCGATTGAAGTCGTCGAGAGACAGAACCTTCCTGACAACGCTTATCGAAACATCGCATTCTACACGCTTCAAACTGTGTTGATGTGCATCGCCAACCGTTGCGACGTTGTGACTGAAGAAGCCTTGAAGACGATTTCGAAGCTTTGGCGCCACGAGAAGCTCGCGCCTTACACGAGGAAAGACATTTCAAGCAACGACAGAACTACCTACAGACCGCTAAAAGTCGATGATTTCATTTTCTCGAACGTTGTCAGCCCGCGACTTATGCTAACGTTGCAAGGAAAGCCTCAACTGAACTTGGCGAAATTCGCCGATTTCTTGGTTTATCTAATGAGAGAGAATTTCGTCACAGCCGAACAAATCAACGAACAAAGCGTTGGGCTCTACAAATGCGAGTGGCCGGCCGAGAGTCTCCGTGACATCGGATTTCTGATGAGCCGCGTCAAAGCCTCACTGCCTTCGGGATCGTCGGCTGACTCGCAACACTTCATGGAACTCGTCGCCGATCTTGCAAAGGAAATGGAAAACTTTTGAAATTTGCTGAAAAACTTTTTTTATTTTCGACTTTTAATGCTAATAAATGTTTTGTAAAATACAATTCGTACATGGTCTTTGTAGTTCGACGATCTCGCGATCTCGTTGCTGCAGTCACAGCAAATCCACAGCCTGTCGATTGAACCATTTGGCACAAAGTAACTCTCATTCCATTGGCCGATTAAATCCTTTCAATGCCAACGGTGATGGAGTTACCAACAGCCTAAACGTTCTTTCTCTCGTTGTCCATTTCCTGTCGGTGATTCATTTGTCTGCGAAACGAGAGAAACTTGATAATCCAAAGCGTAAAGGAATCATTGATACTTTTATGAGTTGTCGGTCATTAATTTCGCTGAGTGGTTTGCTGCGTGAAGCCTTCGAACAACAGAGCGCATTTCCACGTCGTGCATCGAAATGCAGACGAACTTGAAAAGCGATCGCAATTGCACGACAGCTAACCGCGTCTGAGAAGAAGGCGAAAGACAGCCCGAGCGAGCGAGAGGAGAAAAGAAGTAAAACCCGATCGCGACAGTCGTTCGATAACCTTAAGAAATTGTAAATTGTGGATATCAGTCTAAGCGTGGAGGGAGCGAGACGAAGGAGAAAAGTGAATTAAGAATTCGAGAACTCGAGCAGCCCCGCTCGTTAAGAGCTCCAACAAGGACTTAAATATGCTTTTTAATAACTTCGCAGCGCGGTTCTTTAATGCACTAAACGAGCAATTAACCGAGGAAGAGGCGAATGACATCGAAGCGACTAATGATACCGAACGGTCAGCAACGGCAGCAGTCTGATGGACGCTAACAATGCAAGACTTAAAACGGCTTCTCGTCGACAACAATCGACCGGCTACTGCACATCAGTCCCTTTAAATCAAACTCGAATGCGTTCGACAAAAAAATCCGTCAGCAAATAAACCAAAATTCCACCAAACATCTTTATAAATTCAATTCGGAACTTTTTTTGCACGCGGCAAACAATGCAATTAACCCGAAAATATCTCGCGCGAGATGAAGTCCCTTCGATTCACTCGCTCTCGTCCTTGCCGATGATATATCATTTCAGCTTTATCCCTTTAACTCATTGTTAAGGCGATCGCGCTTTTTCTAGCGTTAAAGGGAAAACTTGATTCTCCGAAGATGAAACTTTCTCGCTCCCCAATGGACAAAGAATTTTCAGGCACAAAAAATTCTCCTCCAGTTTCGTGGTCCCTTTGTGGACGATCTTCTTGCTGTTTGATAAATATTGAGGATCCTTGAACCTCTCCTTCCTTCGACTGTTTACATTTCATGTGTGATTTTTTTGTCTGCCTCTTTGTTCTGGCTGCGCATGATGATTTTATTGAGCTGGTTTTGTTTCCATTCTCCGCGAGCCTCGTTGATTCTTGTATTCTTCCAACTGATTTTTACCATTTTTTCTCGTGGCTCGCGATGCGGTGCGATGGAATCTACAGCTTGACCTCTCGAACATGGCTCGAGTTCTAGTCGAAATGCCGATGCTTGAGCCAAACTTAAGACAAGCGGCGTCATTCGACCCATCTTCTATTGCCTATCACTGACGCTTCAAGTCCCCGAGAGATTTCAATCTAAGCTCAACCCCTCACGACTAAAGCTTCTGTTATACTAATTAAGCCTTCACTATCCAACCCAACAGCTCCTGACTGCTACCAAGCATCGACTCCTGATTAAAGCTACTTTGAATCGCACCGCGATTGCATCGCCAAATCGTCAAAATCACTCAATAAAAAACTGAACGAGTTTTCGTTTTGCTTGATTCCCAAACAAGCGATGGAACAATGGACAAGCTTTAAAATAATAAAACAGAATGAAAATCCTCTCAATTCAATTCTCGGATGTGTGGCGAGGTCCAGTCGCCTTTTGTCAGACATCAAAGTTACGTTGGCCATTGAGAAATGGCAAGAAGAAGCCTACAGTCCCTTGACGATCGCGTCCAGTGGGAAAATACTTCTCTCGTCGGTTAAATGGACAATTTGCAGCGAGCGCAAAAAACAATTAGCAGCAAGAAACAGGTAAGATTTGAATGCGAGGAATTCTTAATTTGTTGCCCGATAAAAGAAGTCGTCCGGGCGCAGGGCAGATTGGGAGTTGCGTCAAGCGTGCATGAGAGCTTGATGGTTTCAGAAAGAGTCAGACAAGCTTGATTTATCATCCCACAAGAGAGATTGCGTAACTATCATGCAACAGTTCCAACCGAACTCACGCACGTCCCACCTAAGCCCGAACATAAAAATCGACTTTGCTGCATTTTCATCGCCTGGCCCAATCTGT
This sequence comes from Smittia sp. YW1114-2, assembly GCA_033064975.1. Lineage (NCBI taxonomy): Eukaryota > Metazoa > Arthropoda > Insecta > Diptera > Chironomidae > Smittia > Smittia sp. YW1114-2. Next base: position 7,765,085 of record CP093834.1, on the reverse strand, counting down.
CGACCGAACTTCTTTGCGGAATCAAGATCCGAGAAACGTTTCTTTCTTTCTTCGAGACAGCGAGACGAAACATGACCTTGACTCCGAAGCGAAAAGAAAGAAAAAGATCGAGATTTGCGGGTCTCTGTCTGGCGTGAAAGTGTTGTGCGCTGAGAGATCGCGCCAGCCCTGACTCCCCCGTCTATGGATGGGAACAAGAAGACGCTCTGTCAACCCAGCGCATTGTCTCGTCGATGCAACGGCCAAGCCAACATCGTCGTCGTGCGCAAAACAATTCAACAAGTGTGTTGGGCTCGAAGAAGAAGCGGAGCGGCTCCTTCTTCTTGATCGCCCGTGAGGCACTTAAATTCATTCTTGATTCCCTTTTGCAGCGCTCGATGTGCAACAAGAGAAAAATTGCAATTTTTTTAATGAACGAGAAGAAAAACGTGTCTGGATTTTTTTTCTTTCCTCGCTTCGCCTTTCCCATTCCGCTTTGCGCCTCGTTCGCCCGTTGCATTTTCCACCATCGAAACCCTTTTTATGTTGTCTCTAAAGAGCTCAGCGCTTTAAAATGCATGTTTGTGTGCCGGGATTGTGGCCGAAACGAGACGAGAACAAAAAGTTATCAGACATTTTTTATTATGCACATTCTCGTCGTTGTCGGAACGGCGGATTCTTCTTCTCCTCTCGCGCAAAATGCATCGCAGAAATGCAGAGGCGAAACGCGAACCCTTGCACATACAATTATGACTAGCGATTGTGCGTTCTCGTCGTCGTTTAACTGCAACGCGATGCGCGAGCATCAAATCACGGGATGGGACGCGTGGAACCTACGAAACGTTTTGCTCTGGAGGGCTCGAGATATCCTGAATGCATCCGGATCACGTTCGTTGAATCGTCGCCTGGCACTTGATTCACTTCACTTCACCTCACACTAATTAAATAATTAACGGATTCACTTTCAAAGCTCTGCCTTGTTGAGAGCGGGCGCTTTCCACGTCTAACCCTTGCGAGGGCTTATGATTGAATGATTCTACCGAGTGATATTTTCAGTTTCATATGATCGCGAGCGCTTGGCCATCGTCTTCTTCTTGCCAGCACGTCGCAACATCCATTCTCTCATTCTCTTGGCTTTCTCGTCGTTCTTCTTGGATGCAGCCGCGCGGCATTTCGTCGCTGTGTGCGAGAGAACGTCTTAAGAAGTTTTCTCCGGCCAATAGCGAACTCTGCGCTTGGGAACTTTCGCTTTTTCTCGCCATGCACTTAATTGTGATTCTGCAGCTCACGGGCGTCTTATGATGGATCATCAAATTTAATTGGCAGGCAAACGTGGTCCGGCCCTGACGGGTCTCCGTCCTTAATCAACATGTCTCGTTCTGTTCGTCATCGTTCGGTGCTCGAAGATAAGAATGTGCTGATGTTTGTACAAGTAATTTACCTATTTAAACAGAACATTCCTGTCCCTCTTCCACGAACTCGTCGTCGACGGTTACTCAATGAATTAATATGCACTCGGTAGGTACTGGAATGCCGCGTCGAGCCAAAGTTCTCTTACCAACTTTAAGTTATGCAACTCATTAAAACTTTCATTAAAAGTCGTTCACTTCGTAAAAGGACCGCTGAGATCGTCGTCGAGAGCCCATAAAAGTCCCTCGCGTCGCTCTATCTCGCTCGACTCGACGCGGATCGCTGAAAAACTCTGTTCGCGGGAACCGACCGAAGCAACATCTCGAGATTTATTCATTTTCAAACAAGATTTATTGATAAAGAAAGGAGAAGAAGGAGAAAAATGCATCGAGCAAAAATCAATATTTATAAAGTATCTCCACGTAGAGTATCGGTTGGTATGTTATTATTGGAAGAACCATTTCGAGGCACAAAAGGGAACGAAGAACGTGCATTTTCTTAAGAGTTTTTGCTCCAGCGATGGCTCGCTGCAGCCTCAGAACGACGAAAACATGTTCTTGGGAATCGCGGTGTGTGTTGGAAAAGCGCGAATGCATTTTAAAAGGCTCTCGTTGCATTCTTCCCTCCTCGGATCGCTGGCGATGCCAGTGCGCGCGCACAAAAAATGAAGTTCATAATTGCGATCGTTCTGTGGAGGGAACAAACGATCGACGAAGACAAAACACGAATTACAATTGCTAAATGATTGATCAAGCTACAGGTTCGCAGTTTCTTTAATGCTTCTCTAGCCACTCGTCGAGCTTGCTCGATCCCAAATGCGTCTCTAGCCCGACGACGACAAATCAAGTTTTCCTTTTAATTCCTCGGCTCGTCGACTCTTTTTCTTTCACACAAAGCTGATTTCCTTTTAATGAGAAACAATTTAAGATTGCGTCGCGTTTCTCTCAAGAATCAATTATGGGATTGTTATGAGTGCAAGGACATTTGCTAGCAGCTTGCGAACAATTAAAATTAATGCAAAAAAATGTCACTCGAGAGCGATGAGGGAAAGAAATGTCAATCACGTCGGATGGCAATGATAACGAGTCTGCAATGATTAAAACATTCGCGAAGGGAGCAGCCATCGGTCGTCTCCACTTTGCTTTCAAACGTAAGTCAAACTCGAATTTACTTTGGCTCATCTCGGAGTTTGGATTAAGCTCAGTGATTTTATTGTTGGGTAAATGAAAGTTGGACACTTATTGCGATAACTTGTTTAGGAAATATGAAACGGAAATGCAACTGGATTACTTCGTAGGCTGCTCTGCCCAGCCGAAGAGCATCTTCAAGTCCTCGATCGTGAGCTTGGAGTCGGTCTTCTTGCCAGTTAAAGCGTTGTCAGCCGATGCTAATTTCTTGGCTTGGATGTTCAAGATGTGATTCTCGATGGATTCCTCGCAAACGAATCTGTGAATTGAAACAGCATCAATTTATATTCGAACGATATCGAATGAAATATTGAAACTCACTTGAAGATGTTCACGTCTTTCTTCTGGCCGTAACGGTAGATGCGATCGTAGACTTGCTGCTCGAGCTGTGGGTTCCAATGCAAGTCCATTAGGAACATGTAATTAGCCCCGGTAAGATTCAATCCAACGCCACCAGCTGTCAAAGACAAAAGCATCACTTTCTTATTCGATGTTGGCTTGTTGAAATCCATCACAATGTCGTTTCGGAATTTCACAGGAATTTGGCCATTCAGCTCGCAACAAACGACGCCTTCATCTTGCAGCAGATTGCGAATGACTTCCAAGTATCCAGTCCACTGGCTAACGATTATAACTTTGTCATCGCTTGGCAAAACGTGCTCGCGTAACGTTTCCATCATTTTGAGGATCTTCGAACTAGGAGTAGACATTTCGTAAACATCGACATCCTCAGCATCTTCGTCGTCACTTTCGCCTTCGCCGACGTGAATTTTCAGTTTCTCGAACTCTTGCATAAGCCCGACAGACTCATCAGGATCGGCTTCTTCATGCTGCGCACCTTCTACGGTTCCATTGTCAAATTCGTCGATGCATTTCTTGGTCAGGCCGGGATGACAACACATCTGCCGCAATCGCAGCAAAAGCAAGAGAATTTCGTGAGATTTAATTTCGCGGTTGACTTTGAGATTCGCGCATAATTGCTTGTGAAGTCTTCCAAGTCTGTTGCGATCGTAGGTGAAGTTGTCGTTTCGACTTTCGTGCTGCATCAAGAAGGTTGCGAAAATGGTTTGCGAGTAAGCCATGAACTTCATGTAGATCTGTCGCTCTTGGCTGTTCATTTTCACGTCAACCTGATGGATGGTTTTGGTAGGCAGAGAGTCCATCGCACCGGTGGAGATCAGTTCTTCCTTCGTTCGGCGCAAGAGAATTGCCTTCAACATCGCTTGAACTCTTGGTGAAGATTCCTTGCCTTTGTTGACTTCGATGTATCGCTTCCAATATATCAGGTCACTGAACGGGTCACAGCGCAAGAACTTGAAGGCAGCGTAGATGTCAAACTCTTTGTTGTGGATCGGCGTGCCTGTCAGAACCCAGCGATATTTGCTCGAGAGCTTGCAGATCGCTTCGGACTGCTTCGACTTGTGATTGCGAATCACGTGGCCTTCGTCGAGCACGATTCGCTTCCACTTCACTTGGAACAAAGTTCCGTTGTTTCTCTCTTCCGAGACGACGATTTGGTAAGACGTCAGCACGACGTCATACTTGGCGAGGCGCCTTGCTTTATATTCGCGATTGGGTCCGTGAAAGAGATGACACTCGATCGCAGCTCGTTTAACTTTCGTTTGGATTTCAGACTCCCATTGTTTGATCAAACTTGCAGGACAAACGATCAGCGTAGCGCGCGAGCTTCGCAAATCTTTTCGACCGCGACCTTTCCATCCTTCGTCGTCATCTTCCTCCTCGCTATCGCTGTCTTCTTCATCATCTTCATATCGCTGTATGCCTTTCAAAACCAAGCCAATGGTCGTGAGCGTTTTGCCGAGTCCCATGTCGTCAGCTAAGATGCCACCACGCGGGTTACACTGCTCTCGCCACATCATGAACTGAATGCCATGGAGCTGATGATCCATTAGAACGACTTTCAGATGCTTAGGCGCTTCAGCCAGAGAATCCTCCGGTGGTCGACTCGCGAGGTTGCCGCAGATTTCTTCCAACTTGTCGACCGTCAAAGCCTTTTGCTGTTGAAACTTTTTAGCTCCAATGTTGCCGACTGGTACAACGTCTTTCAAGTCGAGAGCTTTGTGCAACTCGACGCTGTCGTTGATGCTGATGGCGTGTATTGAAGCCTGCTCCGATTGAAAGCTTCTCTTGATTTCGTTCTTCAAGCTTAGGTTCTCGTCGACTTCCATCAAGTCTCTGACCGCAGTTTTTTCATCGATTTCATGTTGCAGCTTGTCCAGTCGAATCTTCAGCTTCGCTCCGCCGTCGGGAAGTTGCTGGGAAGCGATCAACTTCTTTAAACTGCTTTTCTGTATCTCGAGACCGTCAATGGCAGCTACAATTTCTGAGTATTGACCTGGCGAGACTTTGAATTTTTCTTCCTCCCCACCGGTGGCTTCGTCGAGCAACTGAGATTCTTCCTTTGGCGAGACGGTTGAGGACATCATGGCTTTTATGGATTTGTCGAAGGTTTCGTTGGAAATATCCTTGAAGGGAGATCGAATGGTCGAAGACATCATGGAAGATTCACTTTGCTCTGCCTTAACTTTGACTTCGTCCTCGTCGTCCGACTCATCTGTGACGATGTCTACTGAACTGTCCGAGTCATCGCTGCTGATCGCAGGTGCAACTGACTTGCGTAGGTTGAAGCCAAAGATGCTGCGACGAGTTGCTTTCTGAGCGACTTGATCCTCAATCTCGTCGTCATCGCTCGATTCAGCTTTGTAGAGGCTCTTTCGCTTGGTTTCCTCCTCGTCGCTTTCCGCGTCACTGTCTTCAATGCGGTTCACCTTTTTCTTAGGGCGAACCTTGATTTCTTCCTCGTCGTCTGTCTCTGGAAGTTCGATTGTGCTCTCGGCATGATCGCTAGATTTTTTACTCTCGTCACTATCAGCTAAAATTGAAAAGACTTAGAAATGAGTGCACAGATATCTCAGTTAACTTACAGTTCTCTACTGAGCTGGAGGAATCGTAAATTGCTGAGGCATTCGCTGATTTGAAAGAAGATTCGTCGCTTTCGTTTTCTTGGTCGGAATCGGGAATATTGATTGAATTCTCAGTGGAACTCATCTCGTTGTCGTTGTATATTTACGTCACGTACTCAACTGTTGCTTCGACGATTGTTTGTACCTCTAAATCAGTTGATTACCTAAGATATTTGAGAATATTTTCTCTCTTTTGTTTTTCAGTTTCAGTTTAAATCGCAACTGACAAAATTTGCGGCCTGCGAACTTTTTCGCATCTTTAGGAATTTAACGGAAATTTGATTTTCAAACATCGAATTCAAACCGAAAACCGTCGGACGGCGGCGAGTAAACAAAGACAAAAAGAGTTAAAAGAGAAATTTAATAAGTCAGTGAATAATTAGACTTAAGAGAAGTTTGAACGGTTGAAAATCATGCAGTCGAATAGAAGATGAGTGCAACAAATAATCTTCTACTGTTCCTCGCGAATTATCTAAGGACAAGAAATGTAAACAAGCAATTGCGTTGCGGAAGTAATTTTGTTGGTAATCAAGAATTCTCTTGCAGATTGAGTGGCTTGAACTGTTCATCTTTGAGTATCATCAAAGGCGAGAGCGCTCCGACGAGTTATGCATTCAAGGAAATGACCAGTGAGTAATTACGGAAACATTTCGATAACATTTGACCTCCCGCAAAAATAACTTTGTTGCCGTCGTTAGAGCGGCTGTCATTAGAGCGATAATGAACTCTTTGTTTTCAGGTTCGTAGATTTGTCATTCCACATGTCTTATCATCTTTTGAAGTTGCTGTTCTCAGCCATTTGCGACCTACTGAACGACACGGGAGATAAGAGAGAGAGCCTTCGCCACTTTCTAACGAATGGCTTAGGCAGCAGGATCATCACGATGATGTCAATCGAAGACCTAGATTTGTCGGTAAATCTGCAACAAGCTGTTGTTTTGATTGACAACATTTAATAGCTTTGTTTGTCTTCTAATAGAACGTGACAAACGAAAGGGAACTGGTGAACGTTTTGACGAAAATATTTCCGACGGAACGCTGGGACTCGGATTTGAAGCAATCATCCCTGAGCCTACTGACCAGAGACGATATTAAGAAGGTGTACAAGAGCCTTTGGCTGTTGGATCCAACGAGAAACTGTGACAATGAACTTAAAGTGAGAAAGAAAAGTTCTCAAGTGATTTTACCGGAATACGAAAAAGATAACGGAAAAAGTTATGAAGAGTTTATCACGGCTGAGTTTAACAACCGGCAAGAGACGATGCAACTCACAACAAGCCAGCTGGCTAGAAATATTATCGTCATCCTCAGGAAACTGGTCGAGATCGAAGAGACCAGCGTTCTGGGGCAAACGGATCAAAACTCTGTGACAATGTCGTGCTTGAACTTCAGCCTCGACATACTCGGCCTCCTTCACGAGCAAACAATCTTCAACGAGGACGACCAATCTGTGATAAAAGTGAATCTAATGGAACTGACGTTTCTGTGCTTTAATAATCTAGTGAACCGCGATGGGAAATCTATCGAGCCAGTGTTTAAAAAGCTTTTCAACCTTCTCGAGTTAAGTGACAATAACGAATTGTCTTGTGGACTAATCCTAAACATTCTCGCGGTGATGAACAATATGTGCGTGAAGAAATCGATCCAGAAGACGGAGATCCTAACGACGTTCGCGTTGTGCAGCCATTTGATCCTCAAACGAATGGAGATTCTCAGTCGCGACAAAGAATTGTTGCACGCAGTTCAGTTACTTCTTATCCGAATCATTAAGAACGTTCGAAGTGCGCATCGTCTGCGGTTCTGCGATAAGAAGAGACCGAGGAAGAAAATACGCCACGATTTCGAATCGCATCATGACGCTTTCTCCGATGCCTGCACATTCGAGCGACTTTTAATCGAGAGTCTCCCGTTGATAAGAAGTTACGCGAATTTGAAGAAGCTGCTGAATTATTTCCGGTCGGAAGGAATTTGCTGCTGCAACGGGAGCATCGCAACCTTGACAGTCTTCCTGCGACCAACGACAGTGCCTTCGCAACACTTCAGCTTTATTCAAGAGAAAGTCATCAGACCAATGTTCGACAAAAGCAAGATTTGCATATTCTGCAATGACAAAATCAAATCCGAAAACTTCCAAAACGAATTTTTCGGGCTGTTAAGCTGCGAGCTGAGAAGGCGACATGGCTGGGAACTTCACTCGTTGCTCCATCATCTGACAAATATACAGAAAATGTTTGCTGCCAACTTTTTACGCAACTTTATCTTTAAAGTTATCGTGCCAACTTTCGAAGGGGAAAAGTCGAAATTCATCAGAAATCCTGACGACAATTTTGAGTCTAAGCTCATCGTCACCTGCTGCCTGAATCTTTTAAACGAAAGCATGAGAGAAGAAGTAATCGTAACGCAGTTCTTTGATTCGAAGATGATTCACCACATCAAAAGCTGCACTCTGATTCCCTCAATGGCAACCAGCGCTTGTCAGCTTCTCAAACACGCAATCGACAATATCAAAATTATTGGCGACAACGAAGACGAACGGGAAAACCTCATGAAACTCGTCAACACAATTCTGTTCTCAAATGTTCTCTTCCTGACGAAAGAGTTGATGGAAATCTACGATCAAATCGATTTACCAAAAGATGTTCCGATCGCAGTGGACAACGACATATCCGACAAAGCACTGGACAAGAGTGCAGATGAATCCGCGGACTTTGAGATCCTCGATGAGAAGACTGTCGACGTGAAGGAAGAGTTGACTCACTTGGACGTGTTGCTCTTGAACACAATTCATTGGAACATTCTCTGCGATCTCATCACTAAAGATCCTTCGTTCCAGCAAGAGTTCGTGGCCAACATCTTCAATAACTTCGATGGAAACATTCTCTTCACCATCGCATACAATGCTCTCAACTCTATTCTACTAAAAAAAGAGCTGAAATCATTTCAGTTGCGTGTTATCTCTCCGGAGCCGAGGATGCTTTCCGACGACGCTCCAGTGATCTTTGACAGGTGCGATCATTTATCACCGGTCGTTATCTTAAACTACGACGTGAGTTACAAGAAAACAGTCGACAGATTTTATCAGCTTTACGAACGAGGGAAAAGCTTCCACGACAGACTACGAGAAACAGATGGTTGCTCTCTGCTTTACCGCATTCGTAGCGATAGTAATGCAAAGTTCCTCGCTCTCGTACATAAAGACGTCTTCTTAACTGATAACGTCAGCGATAATCCAACGAGAACTCAACAAATTGCCGCCGACGACCATTTCTACTCCTATCACAACTTGCTGAACCACATTTGGATTGGAATTTTTGAGGGCAAAGCAATTCGCGATCGTTTCATCAAAATTATCAACAGATTTGTTCGGCAAGAAGAGGAATTGAAGGCGATTCATCGGGCGAACGTCATCAAAGAGATTACCGGCCGGTGTGGAGTGAAGTACATGTCTTCGATCGCGAGAAACTGCTTCGACATCTGTTGGCGGCTATCAGACAACATCAGCTTCAGTAAGTTTGTTATCCAATTTTCACCCGCCACACTTTCTGTGCCACGATTTACCCGAGAAGCCCCAGAACTGTTTTACACACGGCGCGGCCGTATGACTCGTACACACGGTCCTCCGTCTTACTCTCACTAGCAGCGTTGTTTATGTGCTTGTGGCGAGGTCACCCTGTGAGTTCGGCTCGCTATCAAATTACAAATGACATTAAACATTGAAATTTCCATTAAGGCAGCCCGCGATCGCTCATAATCGGTTGTACTGCGAACGGAACAAGGCTAATTATTTATTTGCTTTTGATTGCAGCGTCGAAAATGTCGACTGCGCTAGACGAACTGAAACTGTTGCTGCTGCAAGACAACTGGGACGAGAACAAGGAAGCGATGGTGGACACTCTGCAGTTGCTTCTCGGAGTCGCTGAAATGAAGACGAGGAGTGTAAGTCGCATGATGTTCATGGACCCGGAAAATCACCTGAGCCAATCAACAGAATCCATGTTCAGTGAATACTTTTCCACCGTGGAATGCGAAAATGTCCAGAACAGAAGCGACGACGAGTCATCGAGTGATAAGAAAACGAGCGAAACGTTCTACTCCGCTGATGAGTGTTATGATGTGAGTTGAACTTTCTTGCGCTAATCTCGAGTGAATGTTTAAATGTTTCAAATCTTAGGCTGATGTCGAATACGGTTCAACTCAAGCAGACACGGAATCATCGCAATCCTTTTCGTTAAGTTCAGTGCCAATCATTCATGGATTCCGTAATACGAACGAGCACATTTGCAAACTGGTGGTCGAGGTCTTGATGGATTTGTCGAGACGATGCGTGGAGAAACCGGAACAGTGGCAGCCAGAAGTGTTGATCTCGCTCGTGCAGCGACTTTCGTGCATGAAAACGTATTTGGGTGGATCGGAGTTCTTGCTGAAAGGATTCTCAACGATTCTTCAATCAAGAAAGACAAGCTTGAAAGGTGAGAGAATCGTCAACGTGTGTGGCTTGTACTGAATTCTTCTTTAGCTTTGCAGACGACTGTCCTCAACCTAATCGAAGATCTGAACTCTCCGGAGGCATTAAATGCGTTCTTGTCAATATTAACGGTTAGTGACGCTGCAGTTGAGCTGATAATGAGCCGATTGCAGACATTGTGCAACAATGAAGCAGCGCCAAGGCCGTTCACGGAAGTCAACTACCCAACATTCAGTTCAGAATCTCTCGTAAACTCGACTTGTGACTCGCATCTTCATCGGTTGATCTCCAGCTTCAAAGACGTTCACTCGAGCAACCAACTGCTGACGCCGTTCACCGAGTCCGCTCAAATGATTCCACTAAACTACATGGACTTCAAGCCGTGGAACAGTCAAGGATTCACTGTTGCCGCGTGGATTCACATGCCGACCAATAGCGACGACAAACTGGCGACTCATCTGATGTCCTTAGGATCAGAGAAGCTCATGATGGCCATCTACGTCAACTGCGATGGATGTTTCACTGTCAGCATCATCAAACCCAACCAGAACCTCAGCAAAGCTTCAAAAGTTCATCCAACGACGAGCGCTGCAAACAAAGAGAACGTCAATCATACGAACGTCTTTGGAATCGCACTGGCGACGCTAGGAAATCCTGAACAGCCTCGCATTCGAACGCGAGGGTTTCTAAAGAACGGGACGAAGAAACGTGACGACGAGAACGTTCGTCGATTGCAGACTTCGAAAATCACAGTGAATTCGAAGCGATTGAAGTTGAGATGCGATCGATGGATGCACGTTTGCTTCTCTGCGCGTAACAGCGACACTCAAATCATGCTGCTGATCACAATGAATGGAACTGAACAAGAACTCATTGAGATTCCAATCGATGGGATGGTCGAGCCTGATGTCAACGGCGTTCTTCAACTGCTTTGTATCGGATCGCAGAGAGACCCAAAAGATGAATTAACATCTCTAAAATATTCGATGTCGACTGTGATGCTCTTCGGGTCGCCATTAGAGTCGCCGCCGCAAACCTCGCACTTGTTCTCGCTCGGGCCAGACTGTGACAATCTTATCGACTGCGAGGCGATTCGAATAAACTCGCTGCCTGGTTTGGTTGACTTCAGCAAGCTTGGGAAGGCGATTGCAAGAGTTGGGCAAGATGAACTCTCGGCGAGGCTCAAAGCGAACGTCATTGCAATTTATTCAGCTGGCAAACCTCGAGCTGCGGTTGGATTCAAGAACGGCGATCATGGAAAGTCTCTGGAAATGTTCATCGTCGGAAAGATTCCCGAACCAGCTCCAGTAGCTTCGCTGGCACGCTCTGTTCAGTTCTGCGGTGGACTGTCAACTCTGCTTTTCCTCTTCGCGAGAGTCGTCGAACTCACAGAAGACCCAGAAACTCAATCGACCGCACTCTACGTCTTCCTCAAAGTCGCTCACAGCAATAATCATCTTTACTCGGAGTTCGAACAGAAAAGTTTGTTCAATCTTATCGCTCACGTGTTCAAGCACAGCAGTTGCTACAACGGCCCGGGGATGCTGAAAGCGATTCTCGACGTCATTTATGGAGGCACAATGTTCAACAGGCGATCGTCAGCCGACGATTACCAGATCAACGAGCACTCGGAACTAAACATTCAAAACCCTAAACTGTTGCTGACGCTGCTCGAGAACTTTTCCATCTTTCAATCGCCGGAAGTGCTGGATTTGCTTTTCAAAAGCTTGATGGTTGTGGTCCGCGAGACTCATCCACACAAGGTTTTCATCCGTCAATGCCTCACCGACCACGACTTCTACGCTAAACTCATCGAGTTCTGTAAAATTCACCTCGCCAACTCAGCTAACGCCATTCCGATATCGGCGACGACCGCTCTCTTGATTGTGGAACTGCTCAAGATGTTATCCAAAGATCCTCCAGTGATTTGGAGCATGAGCGAGCTTCAGAAACTTTTACTGTTGATGCATCACCCGAGTGAAAGTTTTGTGACGCACGACCGATCAAAGTTCTACTTCAGTCTATCGGGAAACAAACCACTGAAGTCAAGCAGACTTAGTTTGGGATCCTCAAGCAACTCAAAGTACTTCAACTTTAGTATCAAAATCAGATCAACGAATGCGACTCCGTTGTCGCCCAAATCGCCAAGTAGTCCACCAAGAACACCTCGAACCTACCACGAATCGACTTCACTTAATCAAGAGATGTCAACGTCATCAAGAAGTTTACGAAGCTCGATTGTCTCGCCACTGCATAAAAAAATCAAATCTAGGAAGTTTGATGAACTAGCTGAAGGTCAAACAACAAGTGTGGTGAAGGCGCTGAAGGATTTAAAGACTAGGAAAGACATGAAAACCAAACGGAAAGGTCACGTGCGACGACTGAGTCACACTCCGAAGAAAAGTCCGTTCAGGAAGATGAAGACGCCAAATAAGAAGGCGAATGACAAACGCGTTTTGACGCCTGACGATCAAGAAATGTTAGAGACGTTCAAGACTCTAATGACTGCTGGAAGTGTCAGCTCAATCATCTCAGATGTTGACGCAAATCGCTATGAAACTGGAATCAGCGTTTTGCAAGAACATTTGTTCGTGATGCTGCGCGACTCTGTAATGCTTCTCGACGATCAAAAAGCTGAGCAGGAACTTCCCGAGTGTCTCAGAATCGAAATGCTGATCCTGTTTGCGAACCACCATGACGGAAACGTCCGCTCTGCTATCATCGATCTAATCCACGAGATCACCAACCGCCTGTCGAAAGAAACGATTGGACGCTATGAGAAGACAAACATTTGGATTCATCTCGCTAACCAGCTCACAATTTCAAGAGCTAACATGAAAATGGCTCAAGCGTGCGCCAGTTGGATTTGTGGGAAGAAAGTTTCACTCCAAGACGTGTCACGTGCTCAGGATATCCAAGTTGTATTCAAGCCAGCGTTGGGAGTTCTTATCGCAATGCTTCCGTCAATAGTTCACGAAGCTCAAGCGATGTCGTGCACAACAAAATTCCTTCGATTGATTCTTGAAACTAATCCAGATTGCCTCACGTCGTCAATGTTGAGCAGCTTGATAACTTCATCGATAAAAGCTTTGGTGAAAGTGGATCGACACCAAGAGAGAGTAAAAGATTCGATTCTGATGGTGCTCGAGCAGATCGCTGTGAAGTCATTGACGTCGTCCGGTTCCATTCAGAATCTTTGGGAAATTCTTTACGGACTTGCGTTCGTAGAAAGGCAGAAGAAACTCGAAGTGATTCGCGAGGCTCACGTTATGATCCTTAAGCAGTTGATTTCGCTCTGTTTGACCGAGCAAAGTCGAAGGTCGAGTCGTGCTGGTGACATTACACAGCCAATGATGGTTGTGGTGCAAGCTCTTGGAACTTTGCCGTCGTCAGAGATCAAAACTCGCTTCCATATTATCCACGATCGAGCGGTTCTCTTTGTGATTAGTTGGGATCCCGAAGACGAATTGCTGGCTTGCGAGATTGAGTTCGTGAAGTTCCTGATCAGTCTGACATTCTCTGGGATCAATCAAGGATCGAACTTACTTCTTTGGGCCTTGCACCCTAGAGGAAGCGACGAGCTGAAATCTTTCATCGTTCAAAAACTCAGCGACGCGCTTGACTACGACACAAAGTTTGTCATTCCCGGAAGCGATCCGAAGCTTGTCAAGTCTTTGATCCTCGAGCATCTGAACACGATCGAGAGTTCTTCAAGCGACGATTCTCTCCGAACTCTGACAAAGTTCTGTGGAACATCAGTTCAGCATCAAGGCTGGAATTGGAGCATGTCAGCCGTCGAAAAGATCGAGTCCAACAGGCAATCTTCGCTCAAGGATCAGAATTCAACTACAGACAAAATCGTTTACAAAATGGAATCGACCGTGCAACTTTGCATTGACAGCGCAATGAAAATGACTCGCAACGTTATCGATGTTCAAAACAAGGAGCGACGACATCTCATGAATCAGCTGAAGAAGTCACAGGAGATGGATTTCTACCGCGAATGGTTCGATTTGATTCAACGAATGATCCACGAAGATGCAGCGTGGTACAGCGACGAGCTTTACCCATCGACCTGGGAGCTCGACGAGACCGAAGGTCCTGACCGCATGCGGATTCGTTTCAAGCGAAGCGTTCTGCAGATCGAAGAACGATTCTTTGTCAAAGAGTTCAGACACAAGGCGAGCTATCAACACCGGAAACCGCTGCTGAATTTCCTGCTGCGTCCGAAAGAAGCTGAAAAGTATTCAATACGCGACCAAGTTGTATTCACGTTTAACGGAAAACATCTGACGATGGAAATGGAAGTCGAAGGCGAAATTATCATCACTGACCATCAGCTGATCTTCCTCGCCAACGTCGACACCTACGTCAACTCAATCATTTGCGATGTTAAAGGAATCAGCGAAGTTTGGGATCGTCGCTATCAGCATAAGGAAGTTGCATTGGAAGTTTTCCTCTCGACGCAGAAAACTTTCTTCATCATTTTCGAGTCAAACTATGAACGCGACATCGTGAGAAAGTTCATCAGCGACAAGATCGATAGAAGGAAACCTGACGATTATGTCAGTCGGTGGATCGACGGGCGATCGACAAACTACGAATACCTGATGGAGCTAAACAAGGCTGCAGGGAGAACTTACAATGATCTCATGCAGTATCCGGTCTTCCCTTGGATCCTTCGCGACTACGAAAGCGACGTGTTGAATCTGAAATCACCTGACGTCTACAGAAAGCTCTCGAAGACAATCTCAACGCAATACGAAGAGATGGAAGAACATTACGTGACGAACTACAAATATCTCGCGCAATCCTTAGCGGACCAGCCAACGATCATGAAGCCTTACCACTATAGCTCGCACTATTCGAACTCTGGAACGATCTTGCATTTCCTCGTTCGTGTTCCTCCGTTCACGAGCATGTTCTTGTTGTATCAAGACCACAACTTTGATATTCCCGACCGAACTTTCCATTCGATGGCCACGACATTCCGACTGACAAGCAAAGAATCAGCGACGGACGTTAAGGAGCTCACGCCAGAGTTCTTTCATCTTCCCGACCTCTTCGAGAACACCGAGGGATTCAACTTTGGCAAACGACAGTCAGGCGAACTCGTCAACGATGTGAAGCTGCCAGCATGGAGCGAAGGATCTTCTAGAATCTTCATGTTGGTGCATCGTCAAGCTTTAGAATCCAGCGTTGTTAGAAAGCAGTTGCATCAGTGGATCGACTTGATTTTCGGCTTCAAACAAAAAGGAAATGCAGCCATCAACGCTATTAATGTTTTTCATCCTGCGGTAATTTGATTGGCTTT
Source organism: Smittia sp. YW1114-2 (assembly GCA_033064975.1). NCBI lineage: Eukaryota > Metazoa > Arthropoda > Insecta > Diptera > Chironomidae > Smittia > Smittia sp. YW1114-2. The sequence goes on along the minus strand of CP093834.1, from coordinate 7,749,746 downwards.
CTTATCTTCTTCCTTTCAACTTTCAATTTATTCACAGACCTATCCGGAGTTCCAAATCACCAACATAACAGATCTAGTTGAACGTCAAGCTTATGAAACGATGATTCGTACTTACGGTCAAATGCCAAGACAAATCTTCACAACACCACACAAGAAGTCGAATGCAAGCAATGACAACTCGACGGAGACTCGACAAGTGCTCAAGACTGTAAAAGGATTGCGATGGGGAGTCTACACTGGTTCACCACAGCTGCCCAAGCCCAGAAAAATCGACTCGCTGCGTTGCAGTTCAAGACTCTCGCGGCTGGTGCTCGTCCACGACTCAAACATGTTCTATGGATTGCCCGACAAATGTCACTTGATGCGCGCAGCAAAAGTCGAGCATCACGATCTCGTTCTGTGGGGCGAGAAGGATGGAATCGTTCGTGTGAAGTCTCTGAAGGATCCTGAGGTGCCAACAAGGAAATTGTTCCATATTCCTGCTGCCGATCCAGTGACTGCTTGTGGTTCTCATCTCAATTATACAAACCTCTGGTTCGGACACGAGTCAGGAAACATTAGCGTGTTCGTTCGGTCAGATGAGAAGTTGCCGGTTGTCAGAAAAGAGAAGAAACCGCGGCCGCTGAACGATGCACTCGAAACGATTATTGGAATCAAGGAAATCAACGCTGTCAGTAATCATGAAGAAGAGGAGGTCAACGTTGAATCGAAGTGGAATTTCCCTATTGTGCTTGTGAAACATCGAGGCGAGATCGTTGATATAAAAGTTTGCGTGGAGTTCAAGATTGTCGTGAGCATCGGAAGCGACAGCAGAACAGTAATTTGGGACGCTCAGAAAATTGAATACATAAGAACTATCGAGCCATCATGCAACACATTGAAATCGCAGCTAAGCTTCGTCGAAGTTAGTCCGACCCTCGGCGACATCTTGACAGTCTTTTCACCGCGTCCTGGCACCGAAATTGCGACAGACGACGGAGAAGTTTTAGAGGTTTCTGAGAACAGTGGCGATGAAGATTTCATCAACGTTTCAATGGCCATAGCTGGAAAATCGCAGCTGAGACTTAACTCCATCAATGCAAAGTACATAAACCACACGTTGGCCGATGGTTTCGTGACCTCCATTTGCTTCAGTTTCATTAAAGAGGGAATCGGTGTCAATGCAATTGCCGTAGGCTTCGACGACGGTTTTATCAGACTCTACTCCACATGGACGCTCGAGTTGATTAGAGAAATCGCCACTGGCGTCTACTGCGAAATATCAGAAATCATTTTCACGACCAATCATCACCTCGCGTTTCTCGCCGATCAGGAAATCCAGGTCTGGGAGTCAGAAGGCGTCACAGGCGAACCACCAAAGCTCAACAGTATCGTTCTATTCTAGAATATATCGAACAAGTCTTATGTAAAAGTGATCGTTATCTATCAACAGTCATGACATTAAAGTATTTGAAAAATAGAATGTTGAGTTTTCATGCTTCTTCAATTTGTGTTAAACTTTGGATGATTCTTGAATTACAAATTTTAACTTAGTCGATGAGAAGTTCGGTGAAATTTTAACAGTCGCGAAAAATTCAAAAGTGATGCGAAAAAAGATGCAAAAAGTCAGAACTAAAAAGAAAAAATTCTACACACAAAAAATTTATGTAAAATTTAGATTTGTGATTAGATTCGTCACTCTTCGAAAGCATGGAAGAGATTCATACAAAGCTACAGAATGTAGCTATTAGTAAAGTGCAATCAAATCATGTCAACGACACAAGTCATGCCTGTAAATCAAAAAGTAATTGCGAAAATGAATGTCACCAGGAGAACGGCACTGACCAACTTCAGAACGGTTCGCTATCACCGACGAACAACGCATCACACCAAACATCCTTCGATTGGCCTCTACTCAGAAAGGCTCTTCCACTGCCAAATAATTCGCCCGCAGTCCCCGAGCTGGATATCGAGTCTGTTGTGATAGATCGTGGCGACGAGAGCTTCAAGCTAACTTACAAAGTGTACGAGTCAGAGTTGGAGCTTCCAAGCATCATGAAACTAATTCAAAAGGATCTTTCGGAGCCGTACTCAATCTACACGTACCGTTACTTCATCCACAATTGGCCTCAGCTTTGCTACTTGGCTCTCTACGAGGACAAATGCGTCGGCTGCATTGTGTGCAAGCTCGACATTCATCGGCAGGTAGTGAAGCGTGGATACATCGCGATGTTGGCCGTAGACAAAGATTATAGGAAGCTCAAAATCGGCACAACTCTGGTGCAGAAAGCAATACGAGTGATGATAGCCCATCAAGCAGACGAGGTCGTGCTGGAGACAGAAATCACAAACCGACCAGCGCTTAAGCTCTACGAGAATCTAGGCTTCGTGAGGGACAAACGGCTATTTCACTATTATCTCAACGGCGTAGACGCTTTAAGGCTCAAGGTGAGATTGCGACACTTTGCAAACTAAAGCAATCAGTTTGATTCTCTCTTCCCTTTCAGCTTTGGTTCAGATGAATTGTTGCCCTGTTAGTCAATCATCACAGTGGAAGAATTCAGTTTCAACTCATCAGCCAACGTCGACGAAATATTTTGTAAAGTTTTCTGCGACAAGAGAAAGAAAATTTGATAACAAAATTTCAAGATTTATTTTATTCAAATATTTTGAATTAGTTTGCTGCTTTTCTTTTGATGTTTTTCACGAGCATGTTCAGTGACACATCCTTGATCTTCTGTTTCTTCTGAGTGCTCCCATTCGTAGCTTCGATCTTGTCATCTCCATCGAAACGCCTCTTCAGCTTTTCTTGTATCAGCACTTCCATTCCTTTAGTCTTCTTGAAACTTGGATCAGTTGGATCGATGTTGAAGTCTGGTCGCGTGTAAACAGCATTGAAGCGATCGTCCTTGACGTTGAGCGCAAAGTTATCGACTGGTTCGTCACTCTTAAAATCTCTCTTGTTCTTCTTGAGCTTGCGCTTGCGTTTCGATGAAGTCATCGTTTCGTTCTCCTGAATCTTTTTCAGACTGAAGTGGCCTTTGTCGTCAGTGCCATCATCGAGAAGCAGCTCGAGTTGTTTCTGAGCGTTCGCCTTGTCTTCGTCGTCGCTGTCAACGTTCTTCGCTTTTGGCTTTTTCGTTTTCTTTGACAATCTCTTCGGAAGCTTAAATTCATCGTTGTTGAACTCTTCAGCGAAGTAAGGATCGTTCATGTCGATGTCGTCGAAGTCGCTTGAGCTGTAACCGTTCTTCTCTTCGTCCTCTTCGTCGTCACCACCTTTGAACTTCTTCTTACGAGCTTCTTTCTTCGCCTTCTTCTTCTGCTTTTTCTTCTCAAGGATTTGTTCAAACGGTGTCAGCTCTTCGTTCTTCGCTGGCGCTTCATCTTCCGAGTCCTTGCGATTCGTTCCAACTCCCCACGAAAATTCCATCTCGACTTGTTTCTTTTTCTTGTCTTCTTCCTTTTGGTTGATTTCCTGAAGCAGCGATTTGTACAGGTCAAGTTTATCTTTCGGTTTGCCTTCATCATCTGACGACGCAGCTTCATCCTCTGACTTTTCTTCAGACTCTTCACCTTCGCTGCTACTGCTGCACGCGACAAACTTCTTCAAATCTTGATCTGTGATCTCGCTGCGCTTGTCACTGAAAAGTTTTTCTCCGATTTCCTTTCGGCTGACATCGGTTTCGTCCCACGTCAGTTCCACCTTCGCCTGTTGCAGCGCTGTCGTGAAGAATATCCTGGGAACGTATTTCGATCTCTCTGGAAGCTCCGTGCAAACGTCTTTCGGCTCATCGTCGAATTCCAAGTCGTCGGGAATGAATCGCAGATCCATTCGGTTGGCTGTGCTCTCGTATTCAAGGCCATCGCATTCCTTGTAAACGATATCCGCGCACCTCACAGAATCGAACTCAATCACCGCGTAATAATATTTGAGTCGGTTCAGTTGATATTCTCGCAACTTTTCTTTATACGCTTCGTCTTCCTCGTCAACTTGCTCTTCTTCCTCGCTGGCATTTCCATTTTTGTTGGTCAGCTCTTGTGGACCTTGCAGCTCTTCTTTCGCCATTCGCTCCTTGCCAAACTCCGATGGAAATATCTACAAATATTCAAGTTGTTAGTCGATTACTACTCAAGTATTGGTGGTTTTAATCTCACTTTAACGGACAAGATCGATCCGCTTCCAGAGGGAATAAAGGAGTTGCACATCATCATGATATCCACAGCTCTGATTCTGTCCCAATCCATGTGCATGCAAGCAATTCGTCTCGTTGAATCTTCAGTTGTCTCTGCGTCGTGATCCAACTCGCCCCAAACATGTTCGATGAATATTTCGTCGGCCTCGTCCGAGCTGCTCTCGTCATCTGAGCTGTCTGACTGCAGAACTCCTTCGCCACGAATGTAGTCGACTTCCAGATTCTTCAGCTTCTCTTTCAACGTCTCTGGCAAGTCGTGACCGCTCTCAAGAATTGCATTTCCAACTTCATCGTCTTCCTTAACTTCTTCTTCCTCTTCTGATGATTCCTCCGAGCTCTGCTCGTAATATTTCTTGAGATCTTCAGCTGACGACTTGTTTACCTGCCTGCCGTACTTATCAACGCTGTATTTCACTTTGAATTTATCATCCTGGAACATGGATTTGAAGCGATTGTCGATTTTGACTTTGCCTTCCCTCGTCGGCATTTTCTTGAAGCGCGGGTTGTTGATGAGGTGAGCGAACCGCTCGTCTTTGTAGATTTCATCTGTTTTCCTTCCACTCATCTTGAGTTTTAATTGATTTTTGATTTGTTTTCGTCTTGCACGTTTCTGATGTTTTGATCGAGAGAAGCAAAAAAATTTTCAGCCCCGCAAATTTAGTAAACAAACAAACATTTCCCAATCGTGTGCAATCCATCGGATTTCGTGAAGAATGAAGAGTGAAATCTTCGTGAAAAGCGTCGACATCAAAGGCGCCGGGAAGGGTCTCGTGAAATCGAAATGGATCGACGAAGATGATCGAGTGGAAATCGAGATATTCGTCGACGATTGTCTTTACATCGGCAGCCAGGAAAACTTGAAGAAACTAGGCGAAGATGTAGGATTGGGATCGATCAAGGACGCTCTAACGAAAGATGTTGAAGGTGTCGCCTTTGAGCTGGACTCAAGAAAGCTGAGATTGTTTGTCACGAACTCCCTTGAGTCATCGCAATCGTCGGACAATTCGATGGAGATCGTTTACCTAAAAATTGATCTCAAGAAGGTCGAGCCGGAAGAAATGTTAATGTTTACCAAGCAGATTGTTGAGGACTTGGTCGAAGTGAAGCGGGAGAGTGCCAGAACTTGCAGCAAACTCGTTGAGACGCAGGAAGAATCGATTTGCTTGAAGCAGAGCCTTGAGAAACTCGTCGCCGAGAAGGAAGAGTTCGATAGAAATGTGCTAGCTAATGTTCAATCATTGTTGAACACTAAGAAAAGCCGCATTGCCGAGTTGGAGCGAAAGATTTGTCTTCTTAAAGACTCCAGCAAGTTTGACAGTTCCTGTTCAGATTTGGATAGATCCGACGTTACATCGAAGAACAAAACAAAGATATTTGGTTCACGTCGCATATCCCGCGATGGCTTTCTGCGAGAGCCTCAAGCAACTACTTCAAAGCAAGTTACTCCATCTAGAAAGAAGCCGGAGAGCAAAAGCAACAGCCCTCGAACACCACGAGCAGCTAAAGATTCAACGACTTCAAAAACAACTCCGAACCGAAAGCTTTTCGATTTCCGCGATCAAGATTCCAACGATGCACTAAACTATGAACCACAATCGCCGCAGCCAACGACATCGAATGAAAACATATTCGCCAACATCAAAGTTACTCCAAAAAGCGCCAAAGATGTCGATCGAAGCGACAGTGAACTTTACACTCCGAACTTAAGATCGCGACGAAGACTTAACTCGAGCAGCTCCGAGCTGAGCCTGAAGTCGCAAGACAAATCGTCTGACCAAGCAGCACAAAGAATCGTTTCAGATAAGACGGAAGATTCGCCCGCAAAGGAAAAAGCTCGAGAAAGCAAGAAGAAATTTCGCCTGCGTGACTTAAACTCCGACGATCTTTTCAACTCAGATGAAGACATTTTCAAGCCTACAAAAGCTGCAACACCGCGAAGAGCAGAGGATGACGACATCGTTCCGAACTCGCAGAATTCCGACTCACCTTCGATATTCGGCACTAGCCGGAAACGAAAGCAACCAACTCCTTCGACATCAAAGAAACCTAGTGATAAGAAAAGCAAGTTCAGTATTGATACGATCGACGTCTTAGGCGATGATTCGTTCTAAAGCAAAATTCAACAAGATGTGACAATTTCAAGCAAATAAATCAAATTTTCCACAGATAATTATTGATTTGTATTACATGCGGTCACTTCTCCAGATGACACTAACACTTGCCACCGAGTTTATGATCGAACTGTACTTTCCCGATCCTTTTCAGGTAGCTTTTTGACCACCAATGATCCCAGGTAATTAAGAAATTGCTATAAATTGACCAGAAACATTTATTCTAAATCATTCAGCTCTCAACTCTCGTAGCGTGCAGTTCGACTTAGCATTTATTAAGAAATATTTCAAAGCATTTATTCACCGATATCGTAATGGAAGGCACATTGTTCCAAACCAACTTGTTGAACGAAGGAATTTTCTTCGACGATTCATCAGACACTTTGAGTTTGGATTCATTCGAAAGCGACGAAATGTTGCGGGAATGTTTCCAGCACTCTGGTTCATCAGCCAGCAGCTCACAAGGCGGAAGACTGCAGATGTCGATTGTCACACTTAATCGAACGTCTGAACGCAAGGAATACGAGCATTGCTTCATCAAAGCCGACAAACTCTTCAAAATGTCCGAGTACGCATTCTTCAAACAAAACCTCGAGGAGTCGATTGAGGTTTTCAGTGACAGCGACGAAATGGACTTGAACATTGGAGCAACGACACCGCCAAATTTTCCGGCGTTCAGCGAATATCCACAGACAATGATCGACATTCTTGGAGCTTTGGAGCCAGTTGAAGTGCTCACAATTATGTACACCCCAAATGGGTTGACTCACGAGCAAATTTCATTGGTCCCCAACGTGTTCTTCCTGCCACCACCACAAGAAGGCTGCTTCTACCCACAAGAATGGCCCCTCGGCTGCGTTCCAGTCATACCAGTCATCGATGACAACACCGGCGGAGTTCTTGGTTTCGTGACTGAATGAGCCATCTTCGAACAATTAACAGCAAAACGAAAACGATTAAACTTAGATCTTAAGTTAACAAAGACGAGTAACGACTCGAAACAAAAATGATAAAATCATCAAATGATAGTCAGCATGTGTCACATTTATAAAATATTCTTTAATCTTTTTAATAAAATATGAAAATTCAAACAAAAAGCTGAACAGTTTTTGAATTTATTATTGAACACATGCGAATTCATATGCACAATGTTCATTCACTTCCTAATAGTTTACTTCATTTTCTGAATCATGTGTCGCAAAACTAACAACATGCGAACTGAAATGCTCATCCGACGATCACGAGAATGAGAAATCTCATCTCGCGACTCGACTTTCCCTGACGTCGATCTAGTTTCGTCAGAGTTCTCTTCTTCTTCTCTCATCTCATTAACAAATTTTCGTGTCTCATTTGAATAGAATAAGCCACTTCAGTTCCTACTTAGTGCTCGCAAGTGAAACCCTCGAGATTTTCCGCTTGAAATATTTTCGCGCGAAAGTCTAGCAAAAAGTTTCGTTACAGCAAAGGGAACTTTGCGACCGTTTAAAAAGTAATAAATCGAACTGAACCTTTCGTTTTCGTCACCGAAATTCGGATTATGAAATAAATTTCCTCACTTCGAAGTTAATTATAGAAAGTCACTCGGACGAAGGAGAACTCAGTGAAGGTCGAGAGAGGGAAAAGTTCTGTGCCAAACATGCGACTTTTATTAATGTTTGCGTTAATTGTTCATGCGATTCACGCTGAGCTTGTTGTGGGGGATGATAAGAAGTTAACGAGTTGCCCGCAGCTCGTTGGGAAAAGCGGGAAACATCACTGGGAGGTCGAGCAGGTGGGAATATGAAAATAAAAGCTGAGAAGTGGGAAATGTAAAACTGTCATCGCTCTCGTTTCGAGCAGTTTTTAGGGCAATGGAGTGGCGTTGAACTTTACTCGCACGCGGAGAACCAAACTTATGACGACACTTGCCTGCGGCTGAAGATTACCGAGGTCAACCAAGTGAGTCTTTATAGTTTTACAATCTCTCCTCGCCTACAATTGAATTTCTCTCGTCAAGCAACGCAACGCCGTCGCGAAGTCTGTTGACACGCTGGACTTTCATCCCTCACTGAGACATCTGCGGATGGACTTCTCCTATTTGACCCACACTGCCACTCACTATGCAACTCTTAGCATGACTAACGTTGGATTGTGGAAAGGAGAACCGACGTCGGTGCAGGTCCTTAGGTCAGACGAGAACCAGCTGTTGTTGACAATCTGCGAGCCACAACAGTTGAAGCTGTACACGATTTTCCTGCACAAGAACATTGACGAGGAAATTTTAGCCAACTCTCAACAAGTCAATCTGCACATTCTGCAAATCAGAAACCTCAAAGTTCTTTCAACGACCAGTCTGCAGACCAACTGTACGGCAGAACATGAACCCGAAGTTAAATCGGTCGCAAAACACACCCACGCTTCCTTCCTTTCAATCATGTGCTTGTTCCTGGCGAAAGCTTTGATTTCTTAGATTTGCCGAGCAATGATTTGGCCGATGGAGGTTCTGTCTTAAGCCATAATCATTTCAGAATTTCTGTTCTGAAGTTTGTTTTAACTGAACAACTAACTGTGTGACAATATTTTGTAGAAACACCAAAAGAAGACAAACTAATCAATAACAAACTGTCAATGATCTGCTAAATCTTTCATGATTAAATTTAGAAAAACTTTCAGTAAGCAATCAAACTCAGATTTCTTTCGCTATTTATGTAGAAGTTTGCAGAGACAAGAGAACCAATAAATTTAGATTTTTGCAAAGTGGAAAACGCAATTAATTTGAAATCATTTCGATCGCGTGAGCAAAATGTTTGCCAGGCTTTATTCCGACGGGCAATCGTGGAACAGCTGAACGAGCGCCTTGACCTTTAATTGCCCAAAGATTTTCATCTTCTCTCATTTGAGTCGTTAAATTTTCCGTCTGTTTTGGAGGAAAACACTTCAGCTTATATTTCGAGCTCCCACGAGAACGTTTGTTGTTATTTACAGAAAAATGATCCGCACTCTTGTTAGATTGCTATCGAAGTTCATTCGAAAAAGAGAAACTTCGTCTCAGTAATTTTAAATCGCTGCTATCGATTTCAAGCCAAACAGGTGGAAACAAAAAAGTTCGAGCGTCTCAGATGGCGTTGGCTCGAAAACTCATAAAGAAAATGAAATATGCTCGCTCGACGTTAAAGATTATCGGGGTCACTAGAGTAAGCTTAAGTGTTAATAAATATAATCTCGTTGATTCCTAATTGATTCTGTGTCGGAAGCTTTGATGAAAAGGGAAATTGGTTCAAGAAGTGTTCGACTGACTTTTGTGGCCGAGTTCATCGGAAGAGCTGGCAGCCTAACGTTACGAGAAGTTTGAATAAATTATTAAACAGATTTACAGTCGAATGAATTGCTTAGTTCTTCATTTTTGAGAGGGAAAGATTGAAAAGTCTTAAAACTTTTAATCTGAAAGAAAATCGATTGGATATGATAAACAAAAAGCTCTTTCACATTGAATACTTGACATTTCCTTTAATCGTCCATCGCTCAGTGATAGCTTGTTATCAAGCACGTATCAGCACAGCCTACACGCCTACAGGTAATGTTATCATATCTTGTGAAAGAGCATCGTGTCATGCTGGAAGAAAAGGTTTGAGGCTTAAGCTTGAAGCGTATCTTGAACCTTTTTACATAAATTTAAAGTTCACTGAACTTTGAAAACAAAGCTTCAATTATACAAATGAAAGACTGAAAAAACTTTCCCGAGTCAAATATTCGAATCGAAAGACATTAGTCATAATTAAATCAATATCGTAGCAGTCTCGAGGGAAAGTTCATCGAAATAATTATTTATAAAAGCTCTCCAACGTTTCTCGGGAAATCTTGTTTGATATTCACGTTGCATTGACTGGATTTCTTTCATTCATGGCAACAGAATACAACAATTTTCTTTGCGTGACTTTCACCCACGCTCATGCTCTCGCTGACAAACAGAATTCGCTTAGATGAATCTTTTGACCCCGCACAATTACCTCACTCATGACGTGTGAGCCGCGCTCTCACGCGAAAACTCCTTTGTACCGAGGATGCTCTTCGCTTGTGCCATGTGACTTTTCGTGCTTCTCTCAAAACGCTGCTAAGAGAAAACTCTTTCGGAAAATTCGAGCGAGTTGGTGGAAAAATAAGTCGGACGAATTTTCATCTCTCAGTTCGTATCGGTGTTTTCGTCGTGTCGCAAGCTCAAATTCGTTCGCGCTCGCACTCGGAATAAAATGATTTTCTTCGACTTAAAAGAAAATCAGGAAAAGATTTATTATGAAATTTGAGTTTCAATCTATTTTCTTCTCTTTCGCAACTTTGAATAACTACTTCATCGAACTTTCTTTTCGCTTGTGAGTGAGCTCAATCGACAGCCCCGGAAGGGAAAATAGTTTCGCCTCGTGCAAATGGGACAAGTTCACAGCGTGATGATTGTGTTGGTGATATGAGAAGAGACAAATCAAGTAGGAAAGTGATCGAGAAAGTCGAAACTTTGATGCGAAAGTTGAGGGAAACGTGAGAAAACGCGCAGTGAAAATCGTAAAAATATTTTTAGAAAAAGGAGGAAAATTAGTAAAATTTCCTACATTTTACGAGTTTTTCGTTTTGTTGTTGATAAAAATAGCCGAAGACAGAGAGTGTGAGTAAAATATTGCGAAATCTATCGTGCCCCGAGTCGCCACAGCATCTGAGTTCCATTTCGCGGATTGTTTTTCACGTAAAAACCCGGTTTCTCGAATTTTGTTTTCCTCTGATAACAACAAAAGCCGCTCGCTGCGAAAAGTTTGTTGATTCATTTCGGCGAACGGCGGCGGCTTTCGCAAAGTGTCAGATTCGTCTGAAGTCCGTCAATACATTCCGAGAATCCGTTCGCATCGGGATAAATATTTGTGTCATGCTGGCTGAATAATGAACAGCGAGAATTCGCCGATGTGGAACGACAAGCATTCTGCTTTAAGTGGGAAATTTAATGACTTTTACATTTCGTGCTCGTTGGAAGTCGCGGAGTGCAAAATGCAGCGCTCAGACATGTCGGAGAAATCTGCTGCAATAAAAGTTAATGGAAGAATTCCATTCGCAAGCAGTTCGAAAGTCGTAAGACAAAGGAGGCGAATAAACGATCCGGCCATTCGTCATGCGATCTGTTCATTAAGGTCGATTGTATCCGTTTCCACTTCCAACCCCAATTTTTATTTGTACGCCAACAAATCGTGCAATTAAATTCAATTTTGCTTTGGCAAATTGCTGGTTGCTCAAAGGAGAGAAACGCGTTCGCACCCTCTTGATGGAAAAGGGGAGAAATATTCATAAGGTGTTTCCCGCAAATTGAATAATCATGTCTCGTTGGCCCGCAAACGCCAAGATTTTCCCTCGCACGCTCGCTCGTGACGTCGATGAAATCTCAGATGATTTGCAGCGGGAAATTTTCCTCGAAAGTCGAACAATGATTGACCCAAAATCGATGACGTCAATGGAAGAAGCTAGCGGAAAACTCATGTGAAGATTGAAAATCTCGTGAGAAAATCGAGCGGGCCGACGGGAGAGTGGAAAGCGGGAGAGCCAGACGATTATTCATCACAATGCCGTGCCGACTCTATAAATAGAGAAGCTCGCATTGTTTGTTGCTGTTGTTGTCGGTCGCACGACGATGTTTTTGTCCCACAAACAAAATAGGAAAATCGGAAAAGAGGAAGACGAACAGGAGTAGAGTTCATTGAATCCGTTCGCTTCTCCCCTTTCTACCCATGAGGTTTTCCTTGCGGCTATTTAAGGGAAAAGGAAACAGATGGAGCAATTCCCGTGCGAAATTTATGTGTTTTGTGACATGGTGGGCATCGAGGTCCATAAATTACATTTTTATTTCCCTTTGCCTTAATACAGAAAGGGGAAGGCAAGATGGCTTTGGTGATGCTGCCGTGTGAGTTGCCTTGGTGGTCTGTCGTCGTTCGGAAAATTGCTTCCATTGAGAATACAAACGAGGTTGACAAGATTCTTGAGATCATGCAGAAGATTCACGATCTGTGCAAGTGAGTTTTCTTCTCGCCGCTCTTGGGTTTTCCTATGAAACTCTCGATGAATTTTTAGCATAAGTCTCGACCCAGATGAAGATCACATGGACAGCACAGTGTTCGATGGCCTGAGACTGTTCATCGACGAGCTCGACGAACTGGAACGTGACAAGTTTCTGAATCACACGATTAAAACGATTTGCCGCTTCGCTAAGAATCTGAAGCTCCATCGACCACCACGGGGTTTGAACTTTAGTCTGCAGCAGAATGTCGATTCAGTAGAGTTCGAAATAAAGTTCGTTGCATGGTGAGTCGCTTGAGCTCTTGAAATCAGTGTTGATGCTCAACCCAAATCAATTTCAGTTTATTAGCCAACTCCTTCTTCTCGACATATCCGAAGCGGACCAACAAGACTCATCCAACATTGAAAGACTTTAACTTTACACATTTCTTTAAGGAACTGAATTCGTAAGTCGTCGAGGGAACACAAAACCCTTCTTGAAGCTTCCAAATCTCATAAATCGTCTTACGCAAATTTAATTTTCTATCTTCGCAGAAACTCTCAAAAGGCCAAGTTTCAGAGTTTCTTGTGGTATTTCGAATGGTTGGATTTGCAGAAGCCAGACGAGTTAGATAGGAAAATTAAATTATCGAGAAAGGTCAGAAGGGAATAAACTTGTTTGTGAATTTGCCTAACAATCCCAATTGCTTTTTCTCACGCACGTTTTAGGTTTTAACCGGCAAACAATGGCTGACGATTGAAGATTGGATTGAGTGCAAGCTTCCGCTTTGTCCGATGGACGTTAAGCACGACTCACGATTAGAGAACGCGCCCGAATCAACAGCTCAAGTGATTTTCTCGCAATCAGCGATCGGAGCGACAGTTTTGACCGACGGCACGAGCCAGGAGGCAACGCAGATTATCACACATCCTGAGCTCTTGATCCTTCTTCTTTTCGTGGAAAACCTTGAAGACAACGAGGCTTTGTTGGCCGAGAACATCATGCAAGTCTCGAGAATTATTGATCCAAAAAATAAAGCGATTCTCGAGAAGCTGCAGAGGCCAAGGCTCAAGTCCTCTCTGATTCACATGGATGCCGAAAACTATCAAACATTTCCCCCAAGCCAATTCGAAGAAGACAATTGCCTTAGAGAGCTCAACAAGTGTCTGTTGGCCTTTCGACAAAACACCTGCGCGCCAATGTCATCGAAGCTATTGAGAATTCTAAGCAATAACAGTCACAGCAGCAAGGACCACCGGGGTCGTTTGTCACCGATTGGCGAGAGCTTTACGACGTCAGGCAAGAGCAGTTTGGATTGTGGGACAAAGATTTTTATAGAGTCCGTTTCCCCGACAACTTCAACGCCGACCACGTTGGGCTCTCACATTGACACAGAAGGAACGAACAAACGAAGGTCCTGGCTGAACCTTCCGGAAAACAAATCGCGACAAAGCAATGATAATGATAAAGCATCAAATGAAGAGAAGCGACGTGGGCGTTTCATAGTTCTCGGTTCATCAGGTGAATGCCTTCCTGTCAACCGTGAATTTTCCTCGAAGCCTAACAACAGAGCTACAAGCTTCTTTGCAAACGGTGATGGCGAGTCTGATGACGACGATGAAGTCTTCTACAGTGCAAGAAACTCTGTCAATAACGAGTCAGACTCTGATGAAAGTCGTGATGATTTCTTTGATCATCAAAGGTATTCGATTGAACTTGAAACTCCCGAGAACCGCTTTAGATTTGCGCAGCAACTGAAAGATGCACTGAAGCTTGAAAATGGATACACAGAAAGCACAGAAGACTGCTCCGCTGATGAAGACGATTTCGGTGACAGTTATGCCGTTGATATTACAGTAGAAGGAGCACGAATGAATGATAAGAAGATTAAGATCAAACGCGGAACAAGCACTGGATTTATTCTTGAAGACGATGAGTCGCTTGACGATTGTGAAAGAGTTCCAATGACAGATATGAAGCGTTCGCGAATGAAGCGTAACAAAACGGGAGACTCATCAAGTTACAGCTTCGAGACTGAAGAGTCGGAGCTCGAGGAAATTTACGACCAGCTGGCTAAATGGCTCAATGACCCTCTCGACAAAGGACGGAAGCCCGACTCGCGTGATAAAGCTGTTTGCAAGTTCGCTGACTCGCTTCTCAAACGAGCCTTGTCAGAAAGCTTTCTCGGAGAACCGATTGATGATGCGTCGCTCGAAAGCATGACAACAGGCGATGACGTCGCGCTCTCCATCCAACAAAAGCGGAAGATGATTTCGAACTTTCGGTCCCTTTCCTTGGAGGTCGCAAAGCACAAAAACCTTCTGGCTTCACAATTGGTAAGAAGATTTTCCTTCACTACGAAGATTTTAAAATTAGACGAGGAATGCTAGGTTTTGTCTCAGACATGTCTCATTGGAATGCTGATAGTTTAGTCGAGTCCTCCCGAGTCGAGCTTCATTTGTTCGTAGTTTATTTGATTCTTTATTTGCGCATTTGTACAATCTTGAATCCTTGAACGAATCTAGAGTCAACGGAAGGATGGGAGCCTCGAGGGAATGTGCAGATTGGTTTGGCAAAAGGTGATGGAACGAGCACGAAAGTTGAAAGGAATGAACCGGCGATGGTCGATCACGACGATGGTTCAGGAGAACATTAATTGCAATGTGACGTTGAAGGTAAATTCAGCTGCTGCGTTGCTTTTGCTTATGGCTTGTGACTCCTTTGACTTCCATCTCCAACTGTCGTGTGACTTTTATTTCTCGATGTCAAAACTCCTTCAACTCTTTCCTATGCTGAACGCAATCTTTCTTCCAGCTAAACCAGAAGAATTTCCATCAGAACTCGAATCTCCGATCCATAGCCACGGGTTCGTGGGGTTGCGGAAGACAACAGGCGGGTGATCCCCAGTTCAAAGTCGTTATTCAGTGGCTAGCGGCCAGCGTAGCCAACGTGCCGTCTTTGATTTATTACACTTGCGCCAAGGAAAGTTTGAGTAAATTGGATACGGTCGTGAGGGTGTTACATGGTGAGTTCCCAACGGAATCTATCTGTGGATTATGAATTATTGAGAAAATAACCCCCCTCCGCCTTTCTTCAATCAGATCGGAAATGGACAGTCGGCGAACTGCTGCGCCACACGCTCTTCTACGCCAAAGATATTCTCAACAATCCGACCAACAACTATGATAAGACCTTTTGTCTCTTCGACAAGCTCATTGGATTGGAAAAAAGCAATTGACGGCGGAGAGTCTAAAGACATGAAAAACAGTTTTTCTACTGGAGATATTTCAAGAATTTTCTTTTGTCTTAAGAATTTCTTCTCGAGGCCATTTTTTGTGAACAATTTAGGAAAAGTCTTCCAGTTCAATGAAGAATTTGAATAAAAAGAGAGAAATTGTCAATTTTAATTTGGTTCTTCATCTCAATTGACTTCTCGTTGTCGAAATTAAGAGTGAGCTTGAAGGAGGAAAGGAAATGGTGAGAGGGAAATTTAAAGAGAAACAAAAACTGTTGGAGGGTTTTCAGATTACTGTTGAATATGTTTAGATATCTGAGATATTTCCTCTGGACAGAATCAGGAATTTCCTTGATTTTCACAAAATTTATTCAATAAAATTTATGATCAAGCAATGATCCGAGATATTTTCATTTTGAAATCTGTGAAAAGTCGGAAAATCATTCAAGTTTCCCGAAACATCCAAAGCGCTTTTCAGTGATTTCTTGTGCAATTCCAACATCGCTCCGAACCGGCTCCATTTCCATACATCGACAGCCACCCGAAATGCACACAAAACATTCACCTCACTCTCGCATAGACTATCGTTCGGTGTGATTCGCGTTTACCGCTTTCCGGATATTTTATTAAAGAGAAATTTCAGAAGAAATTTGCAATAAACTGTGAACTCGGTGATAAAGTTTTACTTCGTGCTCGATAAAAATTTAATTGTGAAAGTGCTTCGAGCGCTGAGAATTCTGAAATTATCACGAAAACTTATAGTCAGAGACGCAATTTGTGTTAGTTGTTTTTGTACGAGAAAGTCATAAAATTGAAGTGAAAAAAGTAAAAAGAAAAAATTTATTCAAAATTATTCCGATCGAGGAAAATTGAAATTGAAATCATTGAAAGATTTGTACTGTCGGTCCGAAGGCAGAGAAAAAGATTTTTCCCAGTGGCAGAGTGTGATTAGAATTTCTCGTCTTATGAAGGAAATCATTAATCACTCCGGAGGAGAACAAAACGAAGAATAAATTTAATGGAATTCTCTAAAGACTTTTCACAAGAGGCATTTTAAGTGTTTGTGTTTATCGTGTTTAGTTGCTCGCTCAGATAACGAGGATTAAGCATCCTCTTTACACAACATCCAGAAATTTGCTGTTGTTGTGTTGCTTATTTGCGGACCCAACAGCACAGGAAAAAAACGAAAGGCAGAAACACTTTGGATTTATTCGGAGGCAAAAGGGATTGGAGCATGTAAAAACACAACAAATCAAACGGGATTTAAAAAATAGGTAACGATTTCACCGACAAAAAGGCTGGTTCATTGTGCCTACAGTCAGAGCTCTGCCGGCTAGCAAACTCACTTAATGGAAAAAGTTTTTTTCCGTTTCATTTTGCCGTCGCTAAAATCGATAAGCGCTCGCCGCTGACTGAAGTGAAAACGTTCGCAGACGCGTCTCTCACTGTATGTTCAATTTATCCAACAATACAATTTTTAATTATTTAATTGGACACATTTATGTTATGAACTGAATGAGATTGTCAAGAGTGTGGAGTGGGGGAGCTGGGAAAAGCGTCTGGTTGGGGCGGGTGGAAAGTCTGGGAAAAAACTTCCGATTGCCAAGAGCTTAATGAAATAAAGAGTTATTGGCATTTCATAGAAGAGCGGCCGACAATTAAGGGAATGAAAGGAATTCTCCTTCGCCACCCAGTCTCCGCATAAAGTTGCATTCTCGCTTCTCAACTTTCCTGACACATAAATTCAGAACTCTTTAAGAAATTTATTCCTTCTCGCTCGCAATGTGACTCTCTCACTCACTCGCTAGGCTCTGAATCGAATGTCTTGGGATTTTCTTCGTTTGTTTGTGACTGCGAAGCCAGCATAATGTGCATCAGATTGAAATTGAATAATTGAATTTGAAATTTTAAAGCAATCGAAGATTGATTTTCCGAATTTAATTGACAGACGGATTCTTTAGTCGAGATCGATAATGTCGTAAATGGTGGAAGGAAAGAGAAGTCGAGATGAAATATTCATGCAGTTTTCTTTCGGGGGTAAACCGACATAATTTCAGTAACTCGATGAAATTTCATTTCAATTTCACGTTGACGTTAAAAGTTTTTCTTTCGCTGAGATAAGCAACTTTGGCGTTTCCAGCGGGGTAGAAGCAAAAGTTTCTCAGACAAATTTTGAGTGACATTGCCGGGATTTTTATGCGAAGGAGAAAAGTTTGCGTTGATGTTCGAGCCAGAAGCAACAGAAATTATTGTTTTCCTCCGCTCTCGTTCGTCTTTGCGCCTTCACGACATGATGTTCGCAGAACAAGAATCTATTCCAAGGGTTCCGGAGTGATTCTCCGGCCCATCACGCCTCCCTGAGTAAATCCCATCTCCCCAAGCTCTCCTTTACTCCCCCGAGCAATCCCAAAAGTTGATCAAAAAGTAACTTATCTTGCTACGAGAATGAAAACGAATAAAAAGATGTGAAATTAATAAATGCCAAGTCTTCGTTTGGCTTTGGAATTTTCTCGTTCTCGGCCTAACATGTCTGATCCTCAGCTACCACTGTAAGCCACAATCAAACATCGGAACGTGAAAACCTGTTTGCTGTGTATGCCTTCGACTTTGAGTCTCTACAGGCTTCAGCTTTTTGCGCTCGAAACGAACGTCTTAAAGTTTATTTCGGATAACTTTTTATAGCTTTTCTTCTTCGCTCATGCTTTCGCAATATCTCGTCTCTCGCTCGCTCACACAATCAGGCGCTGCATTAGTGTTCCTTGGCCTGAGACCTTTCGCCGCAGCAGACACACACAGGCAAGTCACGTTCCACCAACATTGTCACAGCGACGCGTATTCCGTCGTAAATCGGAATGATGGTGAAGCATTGGAATCGAGCTCGAATATATTATTAAAGTTCGTTTTCGTTATTCCGCTGCCGAGCAAGCGAGAAACGCGAGAAGAGATAACAATGAGTTGCACCAAAACGAGTTTTCCGACTCGGCCGACCTTTTTTCGGAGTTTTTATGCATAAAAATGTGCAAACATATGAAAGATGAACAATTTAATGGTCGAAATGCATTAAGGAAAGAAAATTCCTTAGAATTATCATCAAAGTATTCTGCGGCGATTCGGAAAATCCAGGAATCGGCTGCTTGCTGCTGCTTTACCCGTTTATCGGATGGATTTTTGGATGACAAGAGAGAAAATCCCTACGAAAATTATTTCCTCCGCTATCTTGGGAGATTCTTTGACATCTGAAGCATTCCATTCCTTCGAGGCAGAGAGCTCAAGTGTTTGTTCTCCTGTCTTCCCCATATGTCGAGCTTGCATCTTTTTTCTCATTTCATCTTTCGTTGGCTGTTTGTGGGGGTGGACATCCGGTTGTGGGTGGAAGGGATCAGAGGCGGGAGGCGAAACTTTTCTTCGAAATAAAAGTTTTACAACAAGAAAGAAAAGTTGAATCAGAATGTATAAATTTTAGATTATCTCTGCCTTTCGACTCGAGATTACCGGGGGTTTGTGCGCCTTTTCTTTTGCCTTTTACGAGATGGAAAATTTTATGAGTCAGAGGGGAGGTTGGATGTCATGTGGGGGAGAAGACGAGGTGTCTACGATGCGAGCCCTAGAAGCCGGCAGCGATCGATGGAGAAAAGCCAAACCAATCGATGAAAATCCGAGCAAGAAAGATTCAAGTGGAAAATCAGCTGTTGCATATTTAATCGCTTTCCGAACAACATTAACTACACGGCACACATTTCGAAGAAACAATGTCGTGTCGTGTTTGATTAAAGAATGAAAGACTTTCCTTGTCGGTTGCTCGCTCCTTCTCGTTCGCACTCGCATCGGAAAACTTGGCGGAGCATTTTCCTGTTCGAAGAAACAATTTATCAGGATATAAATGACACGCTTGATTTTATTATGAGATATTCACTAACAGTTTCTGTTCAATCTTAGATTGACAATCTTACGACGATTCTCCCCTCGATGGAGAGAAAAGAGATTTTTGTGTCAATCTCGAACATCTTTGTTATTGGAAAATTAAGATGACAAAATATCCGATTCGTAATGTTTGCTGTAATATTCAGCAAGTCGGTTGTTGTGTCACACATTGTGCTCGTTCTGGTGTGCGCGCTTAAGGGACGAGCGAGAGTAGTAAAAGAGAACTTGACACAGAAAACGTTGGCGCGAGCGGGGGTGAAATATCATTTGGAACAATTTAAATGGATACAAAATGACAACAAAAATATACGAACAAACATTTAAATGGCTCGGGGAGGAGAACAAGGAGAAGTAGAAGGAAATTTTTAAGACGCAAGGATGGAGAATGAAAAATGTTCACACGGTTGGAATTTCCATTTTCTCTTGTCGTGAGCCTACAAACTCCCTCGTTCTCTTTCTCTGCTCGCAAGGAATTGGAACGCAAGGAAGCGAAAATATTAAAGATTAAATGAGGATTTGTACTGAAATTATGGTAATAAAATTATTAAACGGGAATTTACATAAAACTTCCATTACGGAGCTGGTGGAAATTGAAACTGTCGCGAGACTCGTAAAAAATTCAATTTTCAGACTGTTAACCTCATCGACAAATTCGGCCCCTCGTTCGCTCCCTTCAGCAGCCGTCGCGGTTCATCCGACAGAAATCTCATAAAGAAATCTCCCATGAAAATCTTTTTCATCTCCTGCCGAAGAAATTATTAATAATAATCCATCAGCATATCATTCCGCTCATTAGAGAATCTGCCCCGTCAGCAGAGGGAGGGAGCAACAGAAGGTTTTTCGCTACTTTCACCTGCTTTCCCTTGAGTGGACGCACGTTTCTCTGTCACGATTTACCTCTGATAACGCTCGACGGAAAACATTCTTGCACCCTTTTGCTCCTTTAATAATTGCGTAGTTATTTTTCATTAGATTCTTGTGAACAAAGTTTTCCCATCACGCAGGAGTACGCGCTCCCCAGTAAGAGGAAAATTAATTTATTATTTTTCCCTTTCGTCGGCAATCATCTCTTGATCTCCCACCCCCCAAAATTACGTTTCAATCCCCTCCCGGCGCTCTCCTCCTGAAGATTTTTTGATCGAAAACAACTCTCTGATGGCCTGGGAATCATCAAATCGAAATGAAGTTAATTAATAACATTTTTCCATTCGGATTCAATTTGCTGGGATTTAAGATTGCCTTCTCTCTCCTCTCGATCTCTTCGTGTCGTGTCACATACAGAAAGCAGCAAAACGATAGTATTTATTATTTATGAGCTTTTAATTAATTGACAATTATTAAAGATTGGTGATATGTGTGCGGGGGAACAAGATGAAGACGGTCGCTTTCTGTTTACAGGAAAATATTCTGGGGAAAAGTAAACAGAGATTGCCAAACACTTTCAAGGAGGAATTAATCATACACAAAGTTCATTCATTCGAAAATGTGAAAACAACCCAAATTATTCTCTTTAAATAAATAGGAAAAGTTATTGAAATTGGCAAACCGAGCGGCCTTGTCTTGGAAAGCTTCAAAGTGTTTCAAGTTCGGGCCATGAGAACCTTCAGTCCATCGGCCTCTCTCGTTACCTCATGAAAACGCAATCGAGTTCCTCGAACCCCGGCTGAAGATACAAATCTTTGCGAAGCATGCAACCCGAAGAGTCATTCGTCACACTCCAAATAACATTTGCCTCGGCCAATTATTCCAATGTTTTCCTTTCGACGGCGACGGCTGGCAGGCCACTCGACGAAGTGCTGATTCCAGTCTAATGCTTTTAATTGGGATTCCCTAATTTCACCCGAAACTCAGTCGTTCGCTTTTATTCCTTCTCCTCTAACTGTACAATTATACAATCAAAAATTGAATAAAACCACATCCACATAAACACAAGACGTTTTTGCGTTCGGCATCGAGAAGTGCCTCTTGTGTTTTATTTCAATCTCACTCGTCGTTGCTTCTATTTCCCGTTCATAACCTAACACAATAATGTTTAAATTAAATTCGTAAAAATGTGAATTCATATTTATAAATAATGTGGTAGAACAAATAAACAACAACAAAGGCTTCGGCTCTTACCGGGGGAATGGAGAGTGAATTTCCATCAAACGTGCCTCTCCACAGCTCTTTTCCGTTGCAAAAACTCCCACGTGCTTCGCTTTGATGCCCTGCTTCGAGATTAAAATTCAAACACCATCGCTAAGGTGATTTCAAAAGAATTTTACGGCCGGAGAGCGAGGCTTGGGAGTGACCCTGCGTTAATCAAGTACGTTTAAGTTTGCAAGACGACGTGGACGAGGAGATTTCGCCCTGGTGTTCCGTTGTCGATGATGAATGATACTTGAAGTGTTTATGGTCCGATAGCTCCGTTCTATCGGCGCTTCACCTAGGCAACAAGCACCAGACATTCTCTCGTGTTTGTGTTTTTCTAAACACTTTCCGCTCCAAGCCAGAGCAACTAATGAAATTTTCTCGCCTCGCTAAAAGCGCGCGCCCGCATTTATCGTTCAAGAGAGACGAATGAGTGCCGTATAGAACGCGGTTTATATCTTAATTAATAAATCATAAAGCACACATACACACACGAGTGAGCTTGACGAAGAAAAATTATATCAATTATCGCTGTGAAAATAGATTTTCTAGGGGGAGGTGGAAGCGTTGTGCGGATTTTTCGGGTAAACATTTGAAAAATGTGTTTTCGCTGATAACTTCTAGTAGGGTTCGAGGTTACTGCGGATTTGCTTCGCGCTGCTGCTGCCAGATCGCGCGAACAAAGAGCTAATTTACATCGTTTTTACATATTAATGTTTCGAATTCCATCATCGTCGCTTGTTAAATTCCACTGAGGCTTTTAATGAGTCAATTATGAAGCCGTTTAATCGACCTCCAGTTGCTTGTGAAGAAGTCGCACGCTCGAGACGTCTTCCAACTAGACACAAGAGCTCACTCTCACCGCAAAATGGTAAATATATCAAGCATAGACCGAAACTGGGCCTGCGATATGTGGAATGAGGTCATGGGATAATCTGAAGAAAATAATAGAATTTCCTTCGGCACGAGTTTCGATTGTTTCTCTTTTCTTTCCCTTCCAAATTGATATGCTTGACCAGCGTAAGATGCCGGTCTACAGGATTCTCGGGGTCGATTCGAGGAGCGAACGTTTCGATATAAATTTCAATTATTTTTCTCTCTCGCCGAGAATGATTTCCCTTCCTTTGAAGTGCACCCACGAGACGCTTTCTCCGAAGGAAATTGATAGTTGCTTGCTGCTTCCCCTTCTCTGCCGCTTGCCCGATATTTACTCGACAAAGTTTGATTCTGTCAGAGGAAGGTAGAAAAGAAAATTTATACGATTTCTTACCTTCCTCCCCACAAGAATAAGATTCCCAATAAAAGATTCCAGTTACTTACAAGTCTGGATTGTGTAAGAAAAACACAAGTTGTGTCTGCTGCCTCGTGCAATTTAGGGTGTCGCACTAATTATGGCATCAGGCAAATTGAATCAGCAACCGAGGCGAAAGACAAAATTTATACTTCTCGTAATGTGCGGTTGGCAAGAACGCTCGAAGCGCAATACGATCCCCGATCCTAATGGAACTCGTTCAAGGCAAGCTCGGAAAGTTGTTTTAACCGCAGCAAATAGTAGAACGAAGAATAAAATTTGTGTGATTGATTGTGGAATTGCTTGCTCGTCGTAAATTCTTTACTTTATTATTATTATTTGTGTTTGTTCCAACGAGTTTTTTCGTTCAGCGTTTCTTTTTATTGATAAGATATCGATAAACATTCCCGTGCAACTTTTCCATTCCGAATCGAGAAGGAAGGGAATGACGAGGTTTCCGTCGCCTGCTCGGAAGACTTACGATTCTCGTTATGGGATTTTAGGAAATGAATAATGATGATGGAAAGGTAAAAGTTTTCCGTCCATCGGCTCGGAATGCTGGAAATTTTATTCGAGTTTTTCTGTGCGTTGGACCAGAAATAACTCTCAGCATCCTAACAAGCCGGCAGGGGTGACCCGAGAAGTTCTTTTCAAATTACCAGTCCATCCACTTGATTAAACAATCCCAATGAGAATTTCTCGCAAATGTTTAATAAATCGTAGCGGGATGATTAGAAATTTTAATAAAAATCTTTTCATCCCTTGCGGAGATAAATAAACTTTCCCGAACTCTTCACCACTTCTGTTTATTTTCATTTCTAATTTCATTGCGCCCTTATTCAAATAAAAGCTTTACATCAGCAGCAGCACAAATTTATTTCCCGACCGCGCCGTGAAATTAGAAGCGAAGGGCTTAAAGTTCGCCAGGGGTTTTTTTCCGGTTTCCTTTAAAGTTTTGTTCACCGAGCCCGATAGTTTATTAGTTTCCACTAGATATCTACATGAGAATACTTTCAACTCACACCCACACAACTCTTCCTCCCCCTTCTTCGATGCTCTGCAAACATTAAAATTTATATTCAAATGGATATTTTTATTCCTCTCCAAAGGAAAGTTGGGAAAACAGAGAGAGTTGGAAGGAGGCGAACAAGCCCATAACGTTTTGCTCCATCTGGAATGTGTAGTGTGCCATTCAAAATGCAATTTGAGCAATTTTCTTGTCAATGGCAAACTCATTTTTTGCTCGAACAATAGTTTTCCTGAGCGCATTTACAGTCGTTCTCCCCGCCCGCCTAATCGGATCTTTCTCGAGCGTACTCTAAGAGATCTCGGCCGACTTTTATTTCCATCAGCTCGATTCAAATCGCTCTAATTGACATACAAAGTTAGACGAATGAATTCGCTTCATGGGGGAAGCCGAAGCAAGATAAAGTTTGAATTTGATTGACGGACGAAATTTAATCAATTTTCACTCAATAGTTTTTCGCCTAAATCGACTTACAACTCTCAGCAAACTCAAACACTTGAGATGTCTTTGCAAATGGATTGAAAAGGCACAGTCGAGCGAGCGCACACAGAGAAGACCGAACGTGAACGCTTCGAGAAGAGAAGAAATATTTTTCGTTTTGCCGTCGGCATTTGCGGCAGCAATCGAACTGTGAAAATTCTCTCGGTTTCCATCGAAATCAATTGAATGAGACATTTATACACGAAATAAAAGGAGAACGAGGCCAGGATTATTTAAGAGTTACAGCGCCTTTGATCGTTCATAATACCTCGGAGGATGCCGGAGTGATTAATCGCCTTCCTTCCTTTTGATTCATTTTATTCAGAATTTACATTCAAATTGAAATGATTTCCGTCCAGTCGGACACTGCGGAACTCTCTGCCGCAGCCACAGCAATCTCTTACCTTTATTTTCTAATTAATTTTACCTCTCGCACATTCCCTTTTCTGCAGAGGAAAAATCTCTAAGCCTTTTGTTTCATTTGAATTTGATATTAAAATTGTAGAAGGCACAACAGAGTTCTTCGGTCTCTCATTTAAAAGAGAAGCAAACGTTGGACCGTCTCACCTTCGGCGATAGCTTTAAGCTCCCTAAATTGTGTTTTTCCTAATGAACTCTCTAAATTTCCCAAACGATAGTTAATATCAACGAGCATCTATCATATGAAATAGAATTATAACAACAACAGTCATTTATATAAATGGTCATGGCCACAATAAAAATCATAAAACTCCATACATGTGTGCACGACATCGGGAGAGGAAAATATGTTGTTGTGCGGTGCCCCGAAAAAAGCAGAAAGAAATCAACACCGAACTTACTAATGTAGCAAACGGTTGTGTGGATGTCTGGAGCGGCAAAACATTAAATTACACTCGTGGAGTCGAGAATGAGAAAATTCTTTCATGTTGATAAAGAATCTGGAAATAAAAATCGCTCAGGTTCACGAGATCACTCGGGAAAGGGAAGGCACGTTGGTAAATCAGGGCAAGAGAAAGAACGCGAAATCTCATCTCGTTTGATGAATGGAGTCGCTCTTAAGTTGATGTTCTATCCTATAATTTTTTCCTTTCGCTTTTCCTCCTTCACGACGGGTACGAATATCTGTCTTTATTTGTCTTCAATGAAGGAGAAATATGAGGCAAAGGGAAGAAATTGCACTTTAAGTACTCGCGGAGAAGTTCATGAGTATTAATAAAATATTTTCCCTTCCATCTACCTTCGCCACCCATTCCTATTCATGTTCCCCGCGCGCTTTCGCGTCTCCCGACAAATAAAAAGGAATAAAAAACCGACGCGCAACTGGGAAGGAAGGTGGCTGCGACGAGATTTATGGATTTTTGAGCACAAATCACGGTTAACTAATCGGCGCTTCGTGTGCAGACGAAGAAGGGACTTTCGCCGCATTATTATTTATATCGACTTTTCCGACTATATTCGACTCTTGGGATACCGGCGGGGGTGATCCTTGTATAGTGCGAAGACAGAAATCATCTTTAACAGCATCGCACGTCGGGAAGTGTGCTTGAGCGAGCGTCGAACTTCGACGAAGGTACTGATTGTGCAGATTTATTACATTTATTATGCCATCGATTATCGGCTTTCCTACCGGAGCCGGAGAGCGTCGAGAGTGTGCGGTGCAATAAAATATTTTATTGTGGGCCTGCTAATGTTTTTTTCCTGGGCCGAAAGAGAATTGGAAATCTCTAATATTGTTCCATGTACGGAATTTATGGCTGTCGACGGAGAGCGAAGAGTCCCTGGCAGAAAATGAAGTGAAGAAGAAAAATCAATAAACATTCATAAGCGAAAACGCTTTTCCATCCAGAAAGAAACTCTTTCACTCGCCATTTCACATGCACATTTGAAAAATGGATAATAATTTATAATGAATATTGATGTTTAACGCGTCGGGGAATGGAGATGATGTGCCTGGATGTGAAAAATTGTTGTTTGACTGGCTGTTGTTTTAGGACGACGTCACACACGAAGGCTGGCAGGGCCCGCATCCAGAGAGAGTGCAAACAATTTTGTTAACAAACACACCAGTTTTGTTTCGTCTGTTTGCCTTCACAGTTCCAAATACTGAGCATGCATGAATTGAAAAATGTAAACTTTGCTGTTTATGTGTCTACAGTCGTCTCACAACTTTCTGAGAACCGGCGATGAGACTCCGATCAAGGAGAAACTTTTTGTCATATTTCACAAACAATATTAAAACAGAACATCACGACGTAATTCAGTAAATATTGCAGTAAAACCTAATAAGATGGAAGAGATAGCATCTTTAGTTTTGTGTCTATTACGAAATGATGCTCTTCGTCCCTCGCCTTGCCAAATATCGAGGACATTGTTATGGCAAAGACAAGAGAAATAATAAACACTTCGAACGGATGGCCATAAAATTTTTCCATCAAAATGGCAAAAGCATAAAGATTTATAGATTCGACTTAAAGTGCTCGACCAACAAGTTCAATGGGCCAAGATTTGAGCTTGTTCGAGGGGACTTCAAGGCAGTTTGCCAGTTTGCTAGAACCAGTTTCCTTAGCTTTTCATCAAATAATCAAGCAAAGTGCTCATTGCGATTAGCTCGAACTCGTTTCTAGTTCATAGAAATCGCTGCTTCGATGCGGGCGATGATTTGGGGACCGAGACAATTGCTAATAATAAAAGCATATTGAAATCTTTTCAATAACATAATGATACATCTTTACTGTTACCATTATTATGTAGCCAAGGAGCTGGCTAAGCCGTCGCGCAGCTAGCAAACACTTCACAGTCGACAGCATCAAATTAATATATCATTTTTTCTAATTCATTTCTCGGAATGAATTAATGGGGAATTAAAAACATATTTTTTCGTATTTACGACCCGTTTCTCAGCCGACCGAACTAGTTTGGGCCCGTTGCGTGACGAATTGCCTCGGCGCGGATTTCGAGTTGGAAAAAAAGTTGTAATTTTAGACCAGAGACACGACGCTTTGAAATTGATGTTCGGTTGGAATCAACAAATCGCTTTTCGTGTTTGTGTCGGCCGAGAGAGAAATAAATGGCTCGTTTCTCATGTCCTTGCGAGATATTTCGAATTGCGCAAAACTGTTTTCGACAAGGTGACCATCATGCAACATTCCGCTGCGCTATGATTTGTTTTTGCAACCTGCACAAAGATCCGCCGTTTGCCTCGAGGCGAAGGCGAAAATCTCTGAATGAAAAGCTCGCCGTTTAAATCTATTTTGTTTTCCGCGTCTTGTATGCGGCGCGCTGGGGAAAACACATGATTCAATTTGTCGGAATGTTGCTTTGCATAATATTTTTCCTTCCTTCCAACCACCGCCACCTCGCTTCAAGGCATCAAATGTGTTTTTCATCCTTGTTGTTCCTATCCCGCCGCACTTAACTGACGTCATCTTCACCTTCCTTAGAGCGAGCGGCGTCTTAATGGCGCTCGAGATGAAATTATTAAATCATCAAGCTCTCTCTTCCCTGTTGCTTCTGATAACGACTCGAACTAGGCTAAAGGAAAGCTGTTAAACTGTTATCCAAATTAAAATTAAATTACATATCCAGGGAGGCTGAACGACGGGAGGGGAGAGAGGGCGACAAAGCAAAATCTCTCGCAACTTCTTGACGCGAGCGTTTGATCGTAAAAAGCATTAAAAGCGTTATGAAGTCATGGGTAGGAAAAGAAGCGAAATTTCTGATTGGATTTCATGATTTGCTCCTTCTCTCTCTCTCTCCCACCCCGCTAACGAATTCCAACTTTGCGCCTTTGATGTTTCTCGGTTAAATCTCGAGTGTGAGTGTGTATACGAATGCCTTTGATGCTAATGTGTTTTTTCAGTATTCCATTTATTATATTTTTTCTGCGACTGATGTTTTCTCTCTTTGCAATGTTTTTCAGGTTAATTTCCTCCGGAGAAAATATCTGCGCGCCTATCATTGACAACGTTCGCTGTGGTGGAAAACACAACGACGACCGCAGAGCCAGGCTTACGAGCTTCGAGAGCAAGCAGCAAGTGAAAAGAGAGCGAGAATATATTTCTCGAGAAAAAGAAGAAAAGCAGAAATATCACGTCGCGATCGGCCCTGAGTCGAGGAGAAACGGGTCGAGTCAGTGCATGACTGTGTGCTTAGATGTGTTCAGCTCATACATCATCGTTTCTTTTTACTCGGTTTTGTGAACAAAGCACAAAGAGCTGAAAACATAACAGAAGAGTTTTACAACTCACACAACGGGCCAACAGAAGAGAAAATAATTATACATTTAATTAAATTGTATGTTAATTGTTGTTATTGTGCAACAATCGCATTCATAGTTTACTGTGTACTAGCAGCGAGCAGTTGGAATACGAAAGTTGGTAGTGAAGTGAGTGTCACGAAGGAAGACAGCGAACAGCAAAACCCTCTCGAGAGATATAACGAGCAGAGGAGGGAGGAAAACAAACACAATAATTATCATAATAATCATTTTCATAACGACGTGAGAGAGAGAAATATCTAATTGTGTCACATACAAACGCCAATTTCATATTCTTTCCAATTAAATGCTCGTCTCTCGTCTAATCCCGATTTGTGATACTAAGAATAATATTTTTATGTGAAGGAGTTTTTCCGCTTCCTCCGCCCCGAGAGCCGCCACGGCAATAACAACAAAAGCGAGGATTAATTGATGGCTTAAATTGATATAAATTAAAACCGAAACAGCGGCGGGAAGGATATAAAATCTCATTTTTGTGCCGACGCCGTTCGTTGAAGAAAAGAAACGAGTTTCAATACGAGCCGAAACAATAAAAGCAAAAAAGCAATTTTCCCGTTCAATTGAAGCGCTGGAGTTTGCAAAGAGTGAAATAAATCCAAGAAAACTTCTTTTGAGTGAAAATTGTGCCCGCCGGATAAATATAAATCCCATCGGCCGCTGCTGCTTCCAAAGGATTATTAAATGTTCGATGGCTGGGCTTTACACCCAGCAACAATCATAAAAGGTATGTTTCACTTCATAATTACATTATTGTTCTTCGCTCATTCGCTCGTAAGCGATATTACACAACAAGCGGCAACACTTCCCTCGAAACAACTTTTATGAATTTCGGCTCTCCCTTAACAGCCCATTATCGACATCATAGCTGCTAAAGAGCACACATTAGGAATTCAATTTGTCGGAAAAGTCCTCGCTTCCATCTTCTTCATCGTTCTCCTCCGATTCCATGTGACGCATCGGCCACGTCTCGGGTGTTTGGGGAATCGGATGGAAGTCAAACATGAACTGGCCTACGATGATTTACTGATGTTGATTGCGAATTTCATATCGAGAGAAGATTCTCGGGGCATGTGTTGTTTTGTGTTGAGTTGTCGAAATGTGAAATGTATCTCAGCACCGCCTCACTTCTTCGCCCTTTCGAATGAACCCCCGATCAATCATATATGTCATTATTGCGTTAGCTTTTCCTTAGCTCGAATGTCAGGCCTCCAAGGGATTGTAGGAGCAATCTTCGATTACATGTGACCGGTCGAGTCTCTGCTGGTTGGATGAATGATTGTGAACAGCTGATTGCGTTCTAAAACTAGTAAGAGGTCAAATGGCATTCAATTGAAAACACTCACGAGGCAGAAGTGATTTGTTGAAACTTGTTGGCGACAGCGTCGCTCGCATTTTTTGCTTTAATTGCTCTTTGAGGTTGCCAATAGCAACTTTTCCAACCTCTCGAAGCAATTTGCAACAAAGGAACGACATGACTCAGTCGCTATCCAATTTCCACCGTCATTTCATCCCTTTATCACAAGAGTCGACAGCGTAATGCTCACACATAGAGAGAGAAAAAGTCCTGTTCTACATCATCATATTCGCTTTCAGACCAACATCGAAATATTATTGAAGAGACGACGGGAAAAAAACGAGGGAATTAAATTTTAGTGTATCGTGAATGCGTCAGAGTGAAACGGAGAAGGTTATCATCCCCCGTTTCACTCTAGTGCATGCGTCAGAACGATGCGCTTTGCTCTTTCGATATGTAAAGATTTTTATTCCTAACGTCGCAGCAACTCGACTGCGATTTCATCCCGCAATCTTCCTCCTTCGAAGGTAATTCCAAGCCATAAAGATGATTTTTTATCTCAAAGAATAGAGTCAAAGCAAGGTACATTAAAATTCAGCATTAAGGGTTCGCCAGCCCTTTAAAACAACAGAGGACCGGGAGAGACAAGACGAAGTTTATTGCACATTAGAAAGGAGAAAAGAAAGGAAAAGTTTCTCCTTAATGCTCGGCCCGCTTATCATCCTTTTAAAATTTGAAGGAAAAAAGTGAAAACAGATTTCCTCCGTCTCCATCCTCGCCCACCTCCTCGATTTTTCTTCGGTTCTCTGTTTCCTCGGGACAAGTTTTGAAGATGAGACGAGAGAGATTGCGACTGTCGATGAATTCCAAGGGTATTTGAAAGGGATTTGAGATTTTCTCCTTTATATATTCAAAGTAAAATGCGAAACATTGTCGGTCGACGTTCGCCTTTCCTTTGTAGCATTAACGGGCACCATTATAGTGTGGGTTCATCGCTTTAGCTCATTGCAATTTATAGTTCAATTACGTAAATGCTGCCTGAGTTGAGCGGGCGGAGAGTTGTAGGCTGGAAAAAAGGATTTCCTCTACTTAATGTCCACAGCCATGAATATTTTAAACGCAAAACTCTTAAGCCTTTTCTGCCAGTTCACTCACTTGCTGCTCACTCGCACTCTTCCCCTGTCTCTCCTCCACTCATGCAAATGGGAGTTGAGGAAACTTTTTCAATTCAGCTTTATTTACGAGTTCAAATCTATAAAATTAAATGCGAATCATTAAAGATGGTTGGAGCTGATGTAAAAACTTGAACGAAACCTCAGAACGCTTCGAATCATCTTCATGTGCCTCCATAACATAAAAACTAGTTTCACAAAGTGGTTTCGCATCGAGAGACGAAACATCACAAAACATTTGGAAAGTTGCAATCAGGAACTTTTTCCCTCGACATGGAACGAAAAAGAGTTTTCAGACGTACATCGGTCGTGTCGGGTTCCTCGTGGGCGCCCTTAAGCTACAAAAAGATCCCTCCGGAAAACGTTGACAGGATCTGTGCAATTAATATTAATTGAAATTTCATACACCCGGGCGAAGCGGAGGCACCCGTGGAAAAGCAAGGCACTGGCTGAATATAATTTATCGCACAATTGTCGACTGTGAAGTTTGGAATGCCAGAGATCTCTCTGGAAACAGTTTTTCTGAATTTTTCGAAAAAAGCTCTTTTAATGTTTTGTGTCGCCGTCGGCCTTTCGACGTGCCCGGCACAGCCAACCCGAAAACCACAAAAGCGAACGATACTTCCTCGCCGTATTGTGTGTGCATGCATGTGCAAGAGTGTTCGAGCGATACTGACACAAACAGTATAAACTTTAAACCAGTGATTGGACTTGGTCGCGGTTTCCTCTTGCAGGCCGACCCCGCTCATAGCTGAGACCAAGCTTTGCTTTATTCAAGAGTAAAAATAAATAATTTCATTTGAAACAAAAATATTCTGAAACGATAAATCGACATTGAGCTAAAAATTTAATTTCGGCACGGAACTCGCAACGTTTCATTCTTTTTTTTTGGTAATTTGGCATGAATGTGATGAATTCATGCGAGATCTGATGGCGAACGACAATCGGCATCTGAATTTACTCGCGAAGAAGAAAACCCGCTTTGAAAGTTCGATGATGACGATAACATTGTTCAGCCGTTGATTCAATCTCTCGTTGGGGAATCAACGCCTTCGTTCTCAATCATCGACGCATTCAGCACTTGAACTTCTTCGTCGCGTGAATGAAAAATCCATTTCCATCATCGAGAGCGATTGTTTATGGGGCTGTTAAGTGGCTGAGCAAGGGAAGTTATCGCTTATCATTAAAAACATATTCTCGTCTGCACTCGTTGCTTTCTGTGACAAGGCAAGGATAAAAAACACATTTGTGGGACTTTTCATTTCACAACAAAATTCCACAAAACAAGGAAAAACTTTCCTCTCTCGACAAGTCATTTGTCGATGGCATTTTTGTGTTCTCGTCGAAGAAGGAGAAAAATAGTTGCTGACCTCAGCAGATTATGAGCAATGCGATATCATCTCTCTCGGCTGTTTGCCATGCTGCGGAGACGAAATAATCAAGTAAATAATTTCTCGGAATGGAGGGAGAAATAAACCCAAAGATTTTACGACGAAAGTTTTAATGCTTCGCTAAAAAGTTCCCCTTCGACGATCTCGTAAGTGGGCGAATGTTTATGGAAAAGTCACTATGTGATCCGCATGGAAAATGTGTTCCGAGCGACTCCAAGCCTGACTCTGCTGATGTATGCAACTTTTTTCACTGAGAAGTTTCTCGTCTTCTTTCGGGAACTTTTTTGTTGCGACTGAAACCAGCACCGAATTGTTTCAATGCTTCCTTCACACATCGCACTCGACGGTCTCCGCACTCTCTTCCCGGTATCGTGTTTTGTGATTAATGGGCAAGTTGGTGAGCTGAATATGGAATGTCTGAAATGCTCGGCGTTTTTTCTGCTCTCTCATTTATGCGATGATATTAATCAGATGGCAGGCTAGAGCTTGCCGCCCTAGCCTCGACGAAAATAATAATGCATGAAAATTTACTTTAATCATGAGGGAACAAACAAAATATTATTACACAGAATATTAATTTGTTCTGTCTCTTCCACTTGCCGTTGGATTTTCTTTTTTTGGCCTAGCCATTATTTTTTAAAATGAAATTAAATACGCCCAGATGAGCGGAGAACGCCAAGATTTATTGGAATTGTATTTACGGTCTTTGTATCTATTTCGCTCTTAAAAGTTGTAAAATTTATTTGAAAAGTTGTCTTCGAAGTGGGAGAGTAAGAAAGGCGAAACTTAGCAAACAACTCATGCAAATTTAACGCGAGACAAATTTAATGTCGCACTTTGGGAGAGTCGCGTCTCTGTTATCAAGCGTTGGGTTGATGTTCAAGAAAGAATTACGAATGAATGGGAAAAGTTTTGAGGCAAAAAGTATTTTGCGAAGCTGCGAATTTCATCGTTGGAGAGTTAAACAACAAGCCAGACTTCTCTGGATGCAGGCAAAGACTTGTGATCTTTTATGATGTAAGATCGCTCACAGCAAAAGACTCAAAGATCTCAATTGTTAGTTAATCAATCGATAGTTATTACGAAGCTTCTAGTCTGCTCTATGCCAGGCACTGACTGCAGCAAGACATTTCGAGCATAGAAACATAAAGAATTTACGTACAATCTCAATAACATAAACATGAAAAACAGAAAATAATAAAATAATGAAACTTTTATGGGCTTTATATAAATTTTTTATGCTTCTTCTCTTTTTTCGTCGAAGTTCTCGGCTCGGGAATCTTGACTGCGCCTCCTCCATTGAATTTATTTGTTAAAATGTGTTTTGTTTCGCTCTTCCCAAAGCGGATGATTTCACTTTCACTGACGGTTTTCGTGGCCTCGGCTGGCTATTTGTTGTTGTTCGATGGTTGCGCTTTTTCTCGGTGCCGATGAACGAGTGTAGATGGTGTCTGATAACACTCTAACGTAGTGTCTCTCAATCTTGCTGTCTTTCATAACGCTCATTTTACGAAACAACATTTCCTCATTCCCGAATGAACCTCGTCTGTGTGTACAGAGAAAAATCTGCACAAACAAAGAGGATTTTTCCAAAATAAACTTTAAGCCTCGATCGTGTACACAATTTTTATGCTTTGCTGAATTGCTGTGATGAAAAATTTTCCTCGAGAATATTTTTTGCTTTGTTCCTTTGGCAACAACAACGGCAACGGTTCGGAATGATACGGGATTCAATACTTTTGGTGTAATCCAGAGATACATTTTTTGTGAACTTCACGTTCTCCGGTCTCCTCGCTTTAAAATAAACCTTCAGTTATTTACTCGTGTAGCTTGCTGCTCGTTCTTTGCCGAGGAGTTGGAATAACGCTTTTAACATTGCTGCTTAATTTGCTGCCATGAAGCAAAAGCGAGAGAGTCTGAAGCAGGGCAGATCGCTCGACCGTCGCAGACAAAGTGCTCCCATGATAGCGACTTGAATTCCACTTATCTTAGTCCCTGATTGTCGCTCATTTGTTGTTGGCATCGCTGGGAGTAATGCGAGGATTTGCCAGCGAACGGAACTTGTTGTTGCGTTTTCATTTTTCTCCGTTAAAGGACTCGAATCCTATAATGATGGGATAACATCAATAGCCATTACGAAGGAATGAAACGCAGCGACAAAAAAAGCGAATTCGCTTGTAAACGATTCTCCATGAATGGCAGGAAAGTAATTAGTGTAAAATGTCCCTCTAAATGGGTCTTTAGAGAACACGACGATATTTTTTATTCCGATAATCTCCTTCCCCGGCTCAGGAACAAGACATTTGCTCAAACAAGACACGTCGTCGTGTTGATAATCAATCTCACATTGCGCCTCTTTAAAGACACTTGACGTCCCCCCGTCAACTAAATCGTCTGTCTATATAAACGATCTCCCCGAGTAAATCAAATTAAATGATAATTCCATTTGTTTTTATAGACACACGGGAAAGCTTGATACAAATATTTACCTTCCCATATTAGAGCGAGCAGGCTCGGAAATTTGTTGAATCTTTCGACGGCTGAAGAATGTTTCGGGTTCAACGGTGGATGGAGGGGGCGATAAAATGAAAGCATGTTAAACATGGAGCGAGAGCGAAAGAGAATTTAATGTTTTCTGTTTAAGCATCGTTTTAAGTTAGACAATTAATATAAATCTAACAGAATCAAAAACGTGTGATGAACGCTCAGGCAGAGTGAAGAAGAAAATTCCTTCCTGCTTCGCTCGTATTTATTTCGAGAGTAATTCGGCAATTGTTCGGGAAAACTTTTCCAACTTTTCTTCTCGGGGCAGGCAGCGACGACGACATGAAATTTATTATTTCTCAATTCACCCTCCGCACAAACCTTCCCTCTCCCGAAGCCGGAGCAGTCGAAGACATATATTTTAATACATTCTACATTGCACACAACATACACATCCATCGTTGGCACGAAATCTTCACTCTAGGCCTGGAAAAGTTTGTCTTTCCTCTCCCCCATCAAACGCTTAAGGGAGCGAGAAGGATGGACGAGCAAGCGAGAGCGACAACATGAACGGAAGATCAATAAGAAGAATGAAGCTACAGAGAATCATTGCGAGGAATTCTGCATTGTTCTGAATGGTGTTGCTCGGAAATCGGGAAGCCGGCAAGGCTGTGAAGAAGCTCAACGAAATATCCAATTCATATTTCATTTTACAACAAAAACAAATAATAAAAAATGTATTTAAAGGGGAATTTTCCATCTCTTTACACACATACTCATATGGTGCACATATTTTGGCCTCCCACCTCCTCCTGGGCTTGCAATAAAATTCTATTCTAAGAGTTAGCAACGTCTGAAGAAAGGAGGAACATAAAACCCACTAGAAAGTATAAAAGCAAAAAAGTTTTCGGAGGCAATCAATCTCAAGACTCTTATGAAGAAAAGGGGGCCAAAGGATCTTCCGACAGTAAAGCGAAATGAGATTCTTCTCATGGCACGAAAGGGCGGTTGGGAAAGCCACACGCGCGAATAAATTATGGCATCTCTGTCTTCCCGCGCCCTCGATTGGGGGCAAAAGCAATTTCCAGAGTGAAAACTAAAGTTTTGACTCTCCCCACTCCGCGGCTTCTTTAATTGCGAGTCCCCCCCCACTCCGGTCACCCGGAAAATATTTCCTTTACCAATTTCTTCTTAATTGAAAGTGTGTTTGAAGAATGAAGGAAAAAGTTTATAGCGAGAAAGAAACTCTTATTGTTCCTTTGAAAATTGCTTGAACGTCTCTCTGCGATTTTACGAGGAGCCAAGTCCAAGCAACCAAGCTTTGCACAGAAGCAGACAAACTTTTTGTAATACCATTAAAATTAATGATATTTCTCGGGGCTGACCATCGCTCTGTAATGCAAAACCTGTCCAGCCCGCAAGCGTTTCTAATGGCAACGATTCTCCCTATCGCTCATGAAGCGAAGTACTTGAAGAGTGGCGGAAAATCTTTCAGCAAACACCGATTTAATCGAAAATGTGACGAGCGGAATAATGAAGGAGGCAACGTTGCATTTCATTCCGTCTTCTCCCCATCTGACCCTATGCGAAATGAGCACTGAATGCAAATTTCACGAGTAAGCTCTCGGTTATTGAAATAATCATCATAAATATGTATTCACTGTAACGTTAAACGGAAATTGATTCGATAAAAAAGCAGAAGACGAAACGAAGAGAAAACTTTTTTTGCGAAGCCGATTTCACGTTCGAAGTGATCCAGAAGCTTCTGGACAGATATATCGATGGAGAGCAATCCAATTTCAATATAACCAAAACATATTTCGGTGGAAAACATCGAGAGGAGATTTATTTTTCCATATTACGCTTCGCACTCCCCCAGACGATTCGTGTTCGCAGTTGAAGCTGTCGAAATGATGTTGCACGGGTGAAGGAAGTTTCCATCCTTTCTTTCCTCCCTTCTCGTATACACTCGTGCATCACTTCACTCCGTGCGTTCGTACTCTGATGCTCGCCGAAAATTGACTTGAGTGTATCGTTAATGATATTTGAGTAGAAATTACATTGTTCGAGAGAGGGAAGCGATTGTTCTGCTCGATGAAGTGCCGCTTCCTCGCTCGTGTAACGCTGCCTCTTAGTTCTATTTAAAATATTGATTGTTAAACTTTGTATGTTGGCTGGTTGGGGGTTGGGGAATCAAGCACATCACCCGCTCATCTGTTTTCGCGCGCGATATTTCATGCCACGCACCCCTGACATCAAAATATCACTCAGAATTTATTCTTATATTCCAAAAATGAAATGATGTTTCTTCCCTATCGAAACATTTTGACGTCCGGAAGGTGCGTGGGTGGAAATCAGCTCAGCGGTGTGGGTGGAAACAGAGAAAGAGCTCAACATTTTCCCAATTTCGCTGAATGGGGTGCCAAATTATTTGCTAACTCCATAAATAATAACAAAAATTATTTTTCTTTCGTTTCCACCTCTGCTGTTGTTGATTGGTAATTGCACAATGAATTATTTACTATTCCATTAAATTATGGAAAATTGTCGAGAATGCTTTTTCAATGTTTAATGAGATCTCGGCCCTCCGATTGCCTTCGCCTTTTCCTTCTCGAGGAAAAAAGGGAAAATGGATATGAATTTAATTGCAGGCTATGATGCGTAGCGAGGAGAATAAGTGGAATAATATCCTTCGGACAAGCCCCCAACGTTGATTGCATCTCGAGAGTTCATTCGTTTGCAAACTTCCTTCTCTGCTTCTTTGCGCAACATTAAATTAGCCGATTCCTTCTTGCCGATTTCATCGCCTGGTTGTGCAAACGACAAGGAAGATGGAGCGAGGATTAAGAATTTTAAATCGGCGTTAAAAAGTATTTAAAAGGCAGGAAAACCCTACGAACTTTGATGGGGGTTTCATTGCGCTCCGCATGACTTTCGTCGTTTTGTCATTGTTTCTCCTGAGCGAGCAGAAATCATATTTAATCTGCCAAGAAAAGGCGAGAAGCTTAAAACCGCGGAAACTCCTTTTTCACATCCAGAACCGCTTCACGACGCTAACAGGCACATTAATTTCTATTTGTTTCCGTCTTGAATCATTTTTCTTCGGCAAGACGACGAGCATCAGCAGTCGAGAGGAAAAGAGCAACAGCAGAAAATTCAAGCCAAAGCATGTAATCTTTCTGCTTAATTACATTTTAAATGAATTATAATAATTTCTTGCTCGAAAACTTTCGCTGTTTGCTCCCTTCTCGCGCGATGCGAGTCGTTGCTGCTGCTGCTTTCCCCCTTCACCTCACCGCCAACTCAACTAGACGAGTTGTTTTAATATTCTGTCTTCGGCCAAGTCATCGAGCAGCAGCTTCGCTCGAACAACAACGTCGGTCGGACTAATGATTATGCTTAACAGACTGGAAGATGGCCTACAGCGACAAAAACGACCCTGAGCATAAATAAAAACTCATAAAAATCGTTACATGAGCTGTGATTAACTGCGATAATTAAAAGATGTAGAAATTTTATCGAGAAGCAGAGTCGCGGAGAGAGAGAAAAGCCGGCGGTGGGGGACGAAGGAAAACGATGAAAATAATAAATAATAATGACATGAGACTTTTCCCCGGCTCGGAAAATGAAAAACAAATTTTGGCGAAGCAGAAGAGACTCGAGTCGCAGCAGCGCAGCGAGAATGAACGAAACGAGGCGAGACAAAATTGAAAAACCGATGAATGCCTGATGAGCTTCGCTCCCTTCTTGATTACTTAATGTACGACAACTTTAAATTGATCTCCGAAAGCAAGC
Organism: Smittia sp. YW1114-2; assembly: GCA_033064975.1. Lineage (NCBI taxonomy): Eukaryota > Metazoa > Arthropoda > Insecta > Diptera > Chironomidae > Smittia > Smittia sp. YW1114-2. Next base: position 7,710,978 of record CP093834.1, on the reverse strand, counting down.
GAAACAACTCGCTGGCGTAATTATATCGATTATCGTCGTTTAATTAGATGTAGAACGTCTCGAGCTCGCAACGGAATTTCCCAAATCTCAATCGACTTTGTCGTTGCTGTCGGTGCGGTTGGTGAAAGAAGAGAGCGAGGGAATGTCGTCGTTGAAGACGAGATGGAAATCGACACTGATTTTTCATGAACCGGTTTCGGTTTCTAATGAAATTCAACGAGAGTCTTAATCACGCCTCACTCAACTCGCAAAGTCTGCGAACGATAGTTCTTCACCTCGAGTAATCTCTCTATCGCTTCGAGTTTACATAAAGTCTAAGCAGAGACATGGTGGGTGAAAGGAAATAATCTCTGCTCGAGTTGGAGGATATCGGAACGACGTAGTTGACATTAGACGCTATTGGAATTCCGTGCTTCAATGCTAATAATCTCCTCCTGCCACTGAAAGCGCGCTTTGATATTGAAATTTACTGCCGAGGCGGCGGAGGAGGATTTTCCGATGATGGAAAAACTTTCATCGACGTTTCATGTAAGCTTTATTATTAATGTCATTCCGTAAAAAGCGTTTATCGTGCACCTTTTGCCCCGCGTTTGCTTTCATCAAAGCAAATAGTCGACTATCTGGAAGCGAATAAAAAATATTTATTTTCCCTTTATTTGCTTTAGCCCCGGCGAGCGGAGTGCACAGCGAAAAAATCGGTTTGGCGAATTTTGTGTCGCATAATTTTTCCTGATGTTTAATGTCGCTGTAAACAGGTCGTTGAAGCCGTTGAACTCCACTCTGGGCAATTGCTTTATTTATTATTAATCGAATCGCAAATTCCAACGGCAAACGAATAAAAAAGTTTTAGCATTCAAGAGCATGAAACGAGCGACCGTAAACATCGTCATCGGGTCAAATGTAAATTGTTTGGTGATCGAATGACGTCTGCTTGAATTTATTGACGAGCTAATGGGCACAGGATGTGGGTTCCAATTGATCTTTTCTTCAAACTCGATGATTGAACGTCGCCGAGAGTTGCTTTGAGCAAACTCAACCCTTCGACCGACCCGAGAGGCCGGGATTGACCTCCGAGGAAGGAAAATCATCAAGCTTTATTGAGTGAATGACATTTCGGTTTTATTTTCCTCCACATGCATGTTTCATTATTCATGATATTTGTAATTCGACTTTTTGTTGCTGAAGTTTTGCGAGTCATTGCGTCAGTGAACGGCGGGGGGTTGGAGCTGAACAAGCTCGATTACTCCGGCTAGCTCTTCGACAAACACGCTTTCCGTTAAAGCTGAACTCTCATCGATTCTTCTCTGTCACTAGAGATTAAAAGCCTACGAATTACACAAGCCAGAGCGTCGTTAGCGTTTCCCCCTCACGCTAAAGTCACCTGGTTCACTGTGATTTAACTTTTCCTTTGTACTCGAAATTCACTTTTAATTTCTTTCCTTTCTCTCGTTCGCTTCCTCTCACTTCCCAACCTTCTCGGAAGACCTTCTTTAATTATCGTCGAGCGAGCAAAAAATATCGAAATCAGACTTTTTAATTCCAACGCTTTTCTTCATCAACAACCTTACAAGTCAATTCCTTCGAGCGTCAGGTTTTTGCCTTTTCATCTCTCGCTCGTTTGTGTTCCCATTTTACCTGTTTTTATAGATGGACTAGTTGTGTTTTGATATTCCTCGGCTCTTAGAAGAGGCATAGGGACGGCGATGAAGTCGAAGAAGAAGTTTAATATTTCTTCCAAACTCTCGAAGTAGATTTGCAAAGAAGGGCGGAGGACCGGAGAGCTGGGAAGTTGAAGATTACGTTTCTGCTATGTTCGCCACTTTTGCAGAGAGCTTTGAGAAACCATCAAATTACATCAGCGGAAAAAACAGCATTTCGTGCGCCCAACCCATTTTATTATAGTTTCTTCTCTCTTGCTCAGTTTTGCGTTTTGTTGTTGGAACACTTCAGCAATATTTTTGCATAACAAAAATTTACTTTAATGTAAATTTTGTTTAAAACATTTTTCTGTGCGCCTTGCGAAAAAGTTTCGACGTCGAGCGAGAGCAATAAGAAGGAGCGAAAACTTTTCTTATTAACTAAGAAATTTAATACATTTTTACGTCGAGTTTGTCTAAAAAATCTATCTCGCCGTGAATTCGCTTGGGAGACGACGAAAAGATGAAAACCGTGGCGATACAGAAGGAGTTGGGTACATTAAGACGCGAAGCAGCAAGAGAGAGACTCTTGAGGAGAATGAAGAAAGCATTGAAAAGAAGTTATAAGAAAAACATAAGAAGATGAATAAGACAAGCACAATAAAGAATTATAAGCCGGGGACCATTTGAAGCAACCGTAACGGCCGATGCAAGATAAGCTGGGAGAAGAAATGCGATAATAGGATCAGCATTACCCAAAGCAATTAGACAAAAGTTACACGTCCTCTCCTAGACTACAGCCAGGTCGGAAGTTTGCTTCTATAAGTTGGGCGAGACTTACAGAACTTATCTCCTCGCAAAGCTCCGTGACGTTAACTTGAAAGCATCTTCGAGTATCGCGCTTCTTATTTAATTCCCTCATCAACGAATGGAGCTACAAAGAGTGAAAGACGAACGAATGAAAATCTCTTTAACGTCGAAGAACCGGGGAGAGTGAAATCATCATAAAATATAATTTGAAACACTTTCAATTTCATTGAATCTTCAACCAGAAAATAAATATAACACTTTGCCGACAACAAACAAGGCGCAAGCAGCGAACGAACGACTCTCCGTCTCAATCCATTCAAAGTCGAAATCTACAATCGCTGTTAATTATACCGACAATTTGCCTCGGAAAGGGCACGAGAAAAGAGTTGAAGCCACGACCCGAGAGGTGGAGAAGCGAGCGCGATTGAAAAGTGAAAGAAAAGGAGTCTGGAGGGAGGAAATATCTTCTTAAGATGCCTTTTGTGCTCCGGCAACGAGCGCGCAAATATTTTCGCTGTTTCCGCATTTCCAAGCGAGAACAAAAAAATTCCTTCTGCTAATTTCTGATTTCGCGCTTTTTGTTCGAAGCGACTCGACGGCGGTTTCTCTATTCGACGTCGTCTTCGTGTTGCTGTATGTAAATTCGCGCTGTTTGTTGTTCCATGATGAGACGAGAGAGAAATAACTTGTTATGGAAAATGATTATACGAGAAATATGCACAGCATCTGAATAATTTAATGAAAATACGACCCCGAGAGTGGAAACGTAAACGACACGGAGGAGTCCCCGTGAAGAGTTGGAGGCAAAGGCAGCAAACCACTTGTCGCAAAAGTTTCATTTAATTTCTCCGCTCCAACAACGAAAGGGGTGAGAGTTGAATAACACGACGAAATGGGCGGGTGGGCCTCTGAGCAATCAGTTAAGACTGAAAGTGCCGAAGCATTTTTTCTATTAAAGATGCAAATTATTGTAGGTGAGGGCAGAGGGAACGAGCAAGATTGCAGAGAATTTAAACCTTTTATTAGTAAAGTGGGTGTTTATTGCTGTTCCTCCTCGCAGCTCCTTCCACACCCAGCGAAGTAGGAGAAGGATTTCTATTTATAGAGAAGGTTGCTTAATGTCATTTTACTTGAGGCAATGGAAGCGGCACACGGGAAAACTCGATGGAGTTGAAACTCCATTCTCTCGAGCGCTCGGGGTAAATGAGGTGCAAATTGACTTTAAAAGTTTTCTTTCAAACAAAACTCCTTTCGGCTCATGAATTCTAAAGCAAGGCGAGAGACGCTGGTAATTTTTAATGGGATGCAGAGCAACTATCTAAGCTCCAGATGGCTTTGATTGAGTCTTCAAGATGCTTTTTCGTCCGGGGGAGCTGTCAGGTTCACTTGAAATGTTAACAATGCTTGTAGTTTCGGTGCTAGCAGGCTTGTCATGAAAGCATGGTTCAAGGATCGTGAAGAGGGTTCAAGAGATGAGACATAGCGAAAGTTTGTCTCTTCCTTCCAGACATTCGCCATTTGTGCAGAGCGTGCTAATCTTTGTGACATTGCAAGCTCCAACTTTTTCCTCCTTCCGGACAAAAGTTTTTCATTGATAGCGGTTTCAGCTATTGTCGTGTCGTCTGTGAAGCGAACATGAGACTTCTATTAATGATATATCGGGTGGGCTTCTTGCTTACTGTGCAACCGTTTTCCGATATTTCAATAAAAACCGCAAAAGTGGATTTCAATCTAGAGCGGGCGACACAATGATGCGAAGCCAAGCGCAGAGGGAAATATGTTTTTCTGCTCTCGTTGTAGCTTCGAATAGTTTTTCAGTTTTTGTACGCGGCACGAGAGAGAAGTTGTCGAATAATTTATATCGCGACTCGAACAATAAACAAAGGCGATGTGAGGAAAGGCAAGAAGAACCAACGTTGAGCAGCGAAATGCTTGAGGAATTACGCGAGTCGTATGTTGCTTCACAGCTCTCCTTCTTACATCTACGCGATGAGCGTCGCTGAAAGGCAAATGCCGTCGAGGGCCTTCGTGGCGTGAACGAAGGCAGCGCGAGTGTTTGTGCGTTTGCTTATTGCACTTTTTCCGCTGAATTGTGCAATAAAAACTTCGCTGCGCATTTTGTTATGTCTTCGAAGCCTGTTTTCGTTCGCTTTAAACGGGGCGGAGTGAGCGGCTCCAGTTCTGCGGAATGGAAAACAAAACTTCTTCACTTTCTGCTGAACAAAGCTCATTAAAATTCTAAAATTTCAGCAATAAAGTGGCCCATCGAGTCATAACTCTCGGTTTAATGACGTCACCTATACTATCAGCTGTGGGTGTCGGGTTACTAATCCCGATCCCGAAGGAGAGCGACACTCACTCACACCATAAATCTCGATTTAACTGTCTCATTTGAATAATGTACGACAGGAGAACAAATTCGTCTCCTCCACCCGCCCTCACTCCGCAGCCAACGATTTATAGCGAGCGATATTATTATGAGTTTCGTAATAATTCCTGCAGCTATAAATAGAGTTATCAGAGCCATGTGTGCGCTTGTCATTCTCCGTGTGTGGGGGATCAGTTTGCCTTCTGCAAAGCTCAAATCATTCGCATCAATCCCCTAGTCGCGTGAATAAAAACTTTAAAGCGCCAACATTCGCATAAAAACTGTCGAGCGTACATATGTTCCCAATTCGAACTTGCGTTGTTGAGACACACATAAAATTCGTTATTAGATTTTCCCCCGAAAAAGCGACGTATCGCTTTCCATCACTTCCCCCCGACCGATTGGATTTCGAATATTGGTTTTAAAGTTTCATGTGTTTCCGACGTTTTCGTTCTATTATTGCCATTGTTAGTTACCTTTACACTCCAATTCTCACTCTCGTTCTCTCCGACCGGTCTCATCTCGTTAATTTAAAGCCTTCGCTTTCACCTTCCGTAAATTACTCTACGGAATATTCTGCACACTTTCTGGAATTATGAATAGACATCTCAATTGCCTGAATGCCATTTCAATCCAACTGAGAGCTTGGACCTGATGATGCGTCCACTCGTGCTGTTGTTTCACTGCTGAATTCTGAATATTTTTACCTTTTCCCCATTCGCTTAGCTTCCGCCCTAACGATCCAGAGAATTGAAAAATATCTCCAATTTTAAAGCGTAGACTCACTAAGCATTAAACATAGCAGCAGGCGTCGAAAGAGAAGTGCTTGGCCCCAGTGCTCGGTCACAAAAATGAAAATTCATTGCTCGAAAGTTGTTTTATTTCTCGTATATTGCATGCGAGCCATATTTACATAATTAATTTTCTGTTTTATGAGTTGATGGGGACATCTCGTAGTCTGTGCGGCTTCGTCAGTTCTTCGCTATCATCTCGGCATGCTCTTTGCTTCAGCAATTCGAAACATTTGCTCGAGAGCAAAATTGTTCTATCATATTGAATAAATTTATTGATGGAATTTGCGGAACTGGATGGAGACTGGAATTTCATTCATTTCTAGTTAGGAAGCACAGTGGACGGGGGCTGGAGGAAATCTAGTAAAGTTTTATTTTATTAGAGGAATGTTTTTAATTAATGCAAAGCCGATATTTTGTTCCAAACTTTTGCCATTCTTATTCAGGTTTGGATATTTGCTCATTTGCAAGCTATTGTTCTAAGCTCGACGCCCGGATGAATCACAAACTTTGGGCCGTCTTTTCAGGGTTCGAGCTTGGTTAGCGACTCTTTATGCAGAGTGCAGCGTAACTGCTGAGTTTTAAATCGAGAGTAGCAGCTTCACTTGACCGACTTCTATCTCTGACTCACATCCAAGGACTCAGTCATGTTTCTAAAAGACCAATGGAACGTGCTAGAAAGTTCAAACTTTGTGTTCTACAGCTTCGTGCACGTGAACGTGTCGTAGCTTTGCATGACATGAGCGAGACTCGATTTCTGCATGTTTAGATCGGGAGATAAAGCAGTTTGAAATTATCTTCTTGGCTTTATTAGCCTCGACATGACGTTGTACAAATTTAAAATAATTGCCACTACCGACGGAGCTGGGGCCATTTCTACTGCGCCACTAATCGAAATTTATGAAGTCATTTGCAGTGGAAAAAGATATTCTCGTAATAATATCCAATTAGCCGCTTCATTTCGGTCGCCTCTACGGCTTCCACAAACTCTTCATTTCGCTGCATCGTCCATTAATTATCTAATGCTGTTTGGCACTCCATTAATTGATTGCCCCCCGCCGAACAACGCTCAAATGTGGTTCTTATCGCTCGTTCCCGGGCTAGGTTTTATTTATTGATTACATTAACTTTCCAAAACCATTAAAATCCCCTCGCTCACGTAGAATACTTTTCGTCGAGTAATTGCTTATGTAAAGTTATACCTTCGATTCTCGTTTATCCGGCAAGACGGAAAAAAGTTCGTGAAACTTTTCAGAATTTCAAATCAGGCACCGCTTTTATTGTGCGCCCATCGTCTTCTCATATCTATTTCCAATAAAACATTCATGCACATAGCAACATAACGAGCAATGTAAATGCTTCTCGCATCCTTCTGAGGGATGTTGAAGCTTTGTGGCTTTGTGGATGCAAAGTAAAAATGTTGGATGAAATGCAACGTAGTAATCCGAATACATTTGAATGAATAAAAACATTTGTCAGTTTGTTGTCGATTGGAAAAGTTCGAACTACTTTCAGTTAGTTCTGAGTTAGACCGTCATCGAATTGCTAGAAACTTCCAAGATTATGATGAATCTTCAAGTTTCCATGAGAACTCAGTCTTAGCTTAGCTTGATTATCTAAACCTCCGTTAAACAATCGACAAACTTCCCCGAAAACATTAAAATTAAAATCGAAATATTCGGTAAACGAAAGGAATATTTAGAAATTGTTTATACAACCGTAGATTTGAATTAAGCATTCGCTTTTTTTGCATATAGGGTAATGCTCAACATCCCAGCGCGCTCTGAGTTTGCCTTCACATTATTTATAAGTGAAAAGCATGCAATATCGCAATCCACCTCGCTCATCCTATGGAACTTTTTCGTTTTGTTCTGTCAAATATGCAAATGAAATTCGCTCGAAAAAAACGTAGAACGAAAACTCAAACATCTATCGAGGTGCAGGCGCGGAGAAACAGAGAGAGGGAATATCGATGACTCCACACGGGTTCGCGAGGCACAAAAAGTGGGAGAAGAAGAACATTATTTACAGTTTAATCTCACTCATGATGATTCCGCTCTTCAATTCGTTCCCATAATGCTAAAATTATGGATCATTTGATGATGCCGGCGAACGGAATCCGAAAAGGAGAACGAGGTCTCATGTCGCTCGCATCTGTTACACTGTTACATCATGTCGGTACTCACACGTGGGAGCGAGAGAACTCACTGTAGATGTAAATACATAAAAAATTATTTTAATATAAAAACGTGTTCCAACTTATATTCACCGATATGAACCCCCGAAATTGAATGAATAATAAAGAACGGATGCCCGTGGAAGGGGGACGGGAGGAAGCGAGGAGATGATACCGGCAGCTCAGCAGTTTCTCCAGCGCGGGGTGGGAGATGAAACATTAATAGACGGGATTTTCTATGCTCTTCCTCTCCATTGCCCTCCGCTTCACGACCGATAAGTTCATTACTTACAAGATAAAGAATAAACCTGTGTCGAAATAAAAAATTTACATGAAATTTTCGGCCCCCCAGACGGAGTTCTTTATTAAATTTCATTTTTCCCTGCGATTTGCGACTGGAAGAGAAAAAGTTTTCTCGATAATTCTGAATGGAATTTTTCCACTCGCTGCCAGTTGTTTATGGACGACCGAATGGTAAGCGTATGGCGAGAGAAAAAAGTCCGAGCCATTACAAGTGAGACTTATAGAGAGATTAACGGTTAGCACCTAGTCATGAATGCCTTTTCGGTCGTTCGGGGAAAAGCGGTTTGGCAATTGCGAGAAATGGAAATAAAAAGCGAAAGCTGAGAATTATTTTCCCTTTTATTGTTTTACAACACTCGGCAGTAACAACTGGCCGCTTGAGAGGGAAAATATGACAATCGAGTGACGTCACGAGACTCTTTTTATTCCGGAAGGGAGGAAAACGTCGGGAAATTAATCTGGAAATGATTGTCGGACTAAAAGCAGACGGACGAAATCTCATAATTGGCTCGAATGACATTTCTCTTTTCCCTCGTCGTCTCTCGTGTCTTGTAGTCTTGTAAATGGTCTTTAATTTACTCCGTTCCCTCCCCCGCATCAGACACGCACACACCGCACTTTTAATCACATCAGAAAATATCTTTCTGTCTTCCCTCCCGGCCAGACAAATGACAACAACCAAACCAAACCACCATCGTCCCCAACATAGAAAAATTGCCCCGGCAGGGAAAGAATTGGCTTCATTTCGCTCAAACTGAGTGACTTTTGGCTTTTTATGGGTTCCCTCCTTCTTCTTCTTGCGCGTCTTGCCATTTTTTGCGATCGTCGTTTACTCATTAATTGTTTGATGTAATTATGAAAGAGCTGGTTTCTATGAATATCAATTGCTTCATTCTCCTCGATAGAGTGACGGACATTTAAATGGGGAATTGGCTGAGAACAAAAGGAGGGACACACGTCCTTTCGGTCCCTCGTCTCTTGTTTAAAGCAAGCTGAGAGGGAAACGAAATAAAGAAATAATTGATCTAATTTTAAATCTACTTAATCTCGAGATTAGTCGCACAATGTTCCGAGTCCCTCACGGAACAATGGACAATGAAGAGAAGAGAAAATTATTTTTAAACGCCGAGCAAAGTTTCAGCCGAGAAAGCTGTTTCAGGTTGTTTGGTTTACGGTCTCGTTTCGGCCTTCGCTCGTAGATGACAATTAAGAGTTGTAAAACTAGCTCAACCTCATTTGCGATGATCCTCGTCTCGGCTGATTTCTCTGGAGGGCTGAATTCCCAAAATAACCAAACTCAATTTGTTCTGGTGGATAAGGGAGACGATATTTTTATCGTGACACGACCAGGCGAGCCAATTATTGAATTACTCGACTTGTCTCATGTCAAGTCTGCAAAATTGAAATGAAATATTTTCTTCGCTGGCTCGCAGTCTCGTTTCATACTTTATGGCGTTGATTGTTTATGACTCGAAGCGGGCGATCGATGTAGGCGCTGAAAAGCATTTGCAATTCTTCACTGTAGCGTTCATCGCTAGGTGGATTATGCAAATGCATGTTTAATTTACATCTTTATTGTTCTGCGCTCGAGCTTTGCTGGTGCTTCCAGCTGTTGCCGACCGAAACTTTCCAAACGGCTTTAATCTAAAGCTGAGCGAAGCACGAAAATTTACCAGGGAGAGGAAACACTTCATGGACACATAATGGATTTGCACATTAAAAATTCTCCATAAAAAGCAGCGCCCTCGGAATGTTAGAGAAGGTCTGCAGTATGAAACATTCATAAAGCCAGTGAGTCGTCATTCCATTCTACAATGAAAACATTTTCATAAACTTCTCGCACCGGAAAAGTTCTTCGGATGATAAATTTTAGTCTACAAGTTCGCTTGAATTAATCACGAGAGCTGTTGTCGTTGATTAGCGCTGATTCAAGTCGATGAGATGGGAACGAAATTAAATACTCTAAGCCCGGAGTCAAGTATCAGACGCTTGTGTGGCCACAGACGTTCACTTGACAGGGCTTTTCTTCGGCATTAAAACTCTCAAGACGGAAATGATTATCGACGAGGAATTATTTCCCGAAGACGCTCGAATAATTCGAGTCGAGTTACAGAGAAAGAAACTCGCGAAAATGATTTGCGCAAACGAAGAGTTAAATGCCTTCGACGAATTTGAAGGAAGCAGAAAAAAGCTAAATAAACAACAAACAAATTAAATTAATTAACACACGTTCGGTTGTAACTTCTTCTTCCCCCATCTCTTCGCTCCCCCGTCTATGGCTCTGCAGTATGGGTCGAGTACGTGCTCGCTTTTTATTTCGTGAGCTTCGAGAGAGGTTTGTAATATGCATTGTTGCTTGGGTGTTGGACAATATCAGGCGGAACCAGTTCTAAGCTCGAAAGACGAACATTTGCAATAAATAATTGCACTTCTCCTCCACTCACTCTGTGTCTTTGTGCATTTGCCCTTTTATCAACCATCCATTGGTGAATGATTTATGGCTCGGGCTGTTGTGAATGTGTTTCTCGCTCGGTCCCATTCCGTACAGTCCAAAAGTGGTCCCCTAATTAGCATAAAATCGTTTTTAGCTCTCCACTCTGTGAGTGCGGCTGCTGCTGCTGTAATGTATTCCGCTAAAAAGAGCTCTTCAAAGCGATGAGCGAGCAGAAAATGAATCTCTGAACCGTGATGAAAACTTTTCGGAATAAATTCTGTGCGTTTCGAGTAAATGAGAAGTTTTTGGTTTCTCTGAAACTTTGTCATGAGCTAGGAGAATGAAAGGAAGCTCTTCCAATTTGTTCAATCGTCGAGCAGTGTCTGTAGCTCCGATTTGTGTTTACAAGTAATTTTTGGCTGCAGCTCAACGCAAATTGAATTATGAATTTCCAATTGTTTCAAGACGACAAGTTTGGAGTCTAAGCTCTTCATTGTTCGCTGCCAGAAGTCTCGACGTCGTTGCCAGCTCCACATGTGCGGTTTTCAATTGTGGCTTCAACTATATTGTTAATTGCACAGAAGACGACAACGACGATGCTTCTCTCTTTCATAAACATTTCTGACTGTCGTCACACTCGCAATATGGTTTTGTCATCATTCTTCTGGCTTGGCATTCAGTTGCTAAGCCTCATTCTTCAACTCATCTTCCCCCGATGAAACGTCAAAACAAATATTCGCAGAACACCAACAATCGACTAAACCGACTCGAGCTTCTCATTTGTTGTTTCGGCAAGGCAGAAACGAGAAAAATCAGAGGAAATCCTTGCGAGGGAAGAGTGATTTCCAAGGATATTGCTAGCTAGAAAACTATAAAGTTCAATAATCTCCGCTTGCCATGGCGAAAAGGAAATGCACGGGAAAGAAAATTGCTTCGTTTCACCCTCCGGGCGATGAAAAAATAAGCGAAGCGCTCAGCGAGAGTGAAAGATGTTCTCCGATGTTCTCCCCCGATGCGCGCACACTCGAGAAATGCACAAAAGCGACTCGGGAAAATAACAACATGTGAACTCGAACACATGACGCGTTGAAGGATTTCGCAGAGAACGCAGAAAAAGTTAATGAAATATCTCTCGTGCACCCTTCGTGAAGAAAGTTCTTCTCTCACTCTCGTGTCGGAAATCCCCCGAAATTATTCTCAGAATCCACAAATACGACAAATTCCCTTCTTGATCCACTGTACAAACATCTCGAGCAATTTGTTCCAGCGCACAGAAGAGCGAGGCGAGAAGCCCCACGCCACGAGTCTCGGAATGATTTCTGTTGATTCCGACAATGGCAACTTTGTGTGAGTGCCGCCTAATCATCGTTCTGCCGATCTCGCTTTGAACAAACTCTCCTGACCAGCCTCGAGGGTGCAAGACTCGAAGCCAAACAAAAGACCTTTCTCCTCTATTTTTCATCTTTTTTCGGAAAAATTAGGCAGAGAAACGGTTTGATCTGTCTGTTGCTTATGGTGGCACCACGTGTGGAATAGCTTGAGGGTTCGGTTGCAAAGTTCAACCTGACGAGCCTCTGAGCCTCTCGCAAACCAACTAGTTCCAAAGCCTAGAGTCTCCTCGCACCAGAAAAGCGATTCCAACAATGGAAATACTTTGTATACACATCTCGGATCTGCCGGGAAAGTTTTCTCCTCCAGCGTTTGTTTGTTGTGCGTCTCCCTTACATTTTACATAAATTTCTCTTGAGCATAATGGGCAGCATCAACTACTGCGACCTTTCTATGATTATTATTTGATTAGGAAATATTTATACGCTCATTGTGATGATAGAGGCTGCGGAGAATATTTAATTTGCTATGGTGAAATGTAATTATTCACAGTTTTCCTTTTTCGTCTCATTGCAGCTTGCCACTCTAGAAGGGGCATTAGAGCATGTTAGGTAATGGGGCAAGGTTCCTCGGACCATCTGCTGCTGGTAACGCCGCTGGGTCAACCAACAACAACCAACAACAACATTCTCAGTACAATCGCGGCATTTGGCCGACAGCGACGACATTTCAGACGAATGGCGGAGAGTGTGAGTACCCAAGACGATGTTTTCTACTTAGCATAATTGAGAGAGGCTCGAGGCCTTTGCCAGGGCAGCGAAACGCTTATAAATCAACAACAGAGTGCCATGTTTTCCAAATGGAAAAACTCAATCTCGTAGTTCGGTGGAAAAATGTTGAGCAAACAGAATTTATTTGCCGACGAAGTTACGCGAAAACTCGATGAACTTTTGCATTTTACACTTCTCGTTTCGACTGCGAAGGATTTCATCCACGCGATAACGATAAAATGCTAACAAAAGCGCGACGCGAAAGGCAAAATTCCCTTTAATTACGAAATTATTTTGTCTTTTGTATTCGCACCGTGCATCTCATTAAAGTTCTCCCTTCGAACTAACATCTAAGCTCCAAAGACAAACAAACTGCCAGCAAGTTTGAAGCGCAATTTCCTGAAGCTTCTTTCCCGACGTGTTTGAGTTTACTTTCAATGCAATTCGAAACTTTCATCCACAACTGTTTACTCAAGCGCCGTTCTATTGCTTTAATCAATTTCCATGCGCCAAAGAGCTCGAACGTTAAGCATCTGTTTGTACCGCTCTCTCGTTACCGTCTAGATTCAAAGGCTCACCACATACAAATTTCCATTAACCATTAAACAAAATCAATATGTGCACAATTAATTATCCGAAGCAGATCACTGGACGTTTCAGCCTTTTCCTCTCTCTTCAGTTTGTCTTTGAACTTGATCATTATCAAATCGTTGAGCCAGCTCATGCATCTATTCATTAGACCTCCCCGAACAGCATTGAAGCGTTTCCTTTTATTGTCTCTCTTATTCCTGTATCAGAGACTCTTGAACTCTTCATCGAGTGAGCTGCACAAAGGAAAAATAAAAACTGAAAATGTAGAATTGAATTCAGGGACTTAATGCTACATCTACCAATTCTCAAGTCTCTAGCTAGTTTTGAGTAGCTAATAGGAATCCCTGACTCCCACTACTCGATGTTCTTTCACATCCAGACTGCATTTTCTTGCCGAATTAAATCAGAAATGCTTCAAACAAGCTTCCAGCGTCCAAATATCTTCAGGGAAATTCCATAGAAGCCTTCTGATCGAATTTGATTGTCTCATGGCATCGACGAACGGATTCGTTTGCACGAGACAAGTTCGATATGTGCATGTGAGTTCGAGCGCAATATCAACATAATAAAATTTATTTATGCTCGTCAGAACGCATCAATTGAATGGAATGATGGAAGCCACTTTGACAATCGATGCAGCTTCGCTTTAAATATGACGACAATGTTTGCATTTTAAACTATAAAATAAAATTGCCCGGGAAAGTTGCCCGATAGCTGGCTCATTCGGTCCGCGTGTCGTCGAGAGCAAGCGGCAGGAAATTATGTTTATTTCGCTGTTATTGTTTTTTCATTTCGCTGTGCAACCATTATAGAGTTCCGGCGACTATCTCTAGCTGCAGATCTCTCTCGATAAATTATGGAATTGACAATAAAGCGAGGGCACGAGAAAAACGAAATTAAAATCTGCCATTTGAAGATTCTTTCAGCAGAACAAAGGCTTCGCTCGCTATTTTTAGAGCCGGCAGAGGAGAAAACGGCACAAACCAGGCCATAAAAATTCAAAGTTGACCCAATTCCTGCGATTATATCATCGTCAGCAGATTGCCGACTGCAATTTGTTGTTGGTTCGGCTTTAATCTGACGCTCGGTGTGCATGGAGGGAAATTAGGATAATTTTAATTTTAAAATTTCCGAGAGAAAATTATTTTTCGCCTCGATTCTCGAGTAGGGCGGGGCAGCGCCTTGTGAACGCAAGAGCATGGAAACAATTATTCCAAGTACCGAGATAGCGCACTGAATCTTCTAAGGACATAAAGACAAAGGTCCAGGCTTCTACTTTCACCAGGCAACGGAGAGCTCAGGATGGAAATGAAAAATCGGAAAAGTTTTCCATCGAAAATAAAAAGTTGAGCGAGAGTTTAAAGCTCCACATTTGTAATAGACGGTAATGGAGATAAATAGGATAGCGGTGAATTTTAATTAATCTTTCCACGATCATTACGCGAGGAGGGGAGAACGATGTTCTTGTAGTATCAGTTCGTGTTTTCGAGCCCACCGCCATAAACTACGCAGTCGACACAAAATTTGCATTTAGTGATTGCAAACATCAGCAAGAAGTGAGGAAGGGGAAAGCGCCGATGGGAATTTTTTCGTGAAACTCAATTAATGAATTAATTCCTTTCTACGTTAAGCACATCAGCGTGAATATCTCATTTCGTTTGCAAGCCGAGGGCAGAGGGAAGAGTGAGGGAAATCAGTATAAATTAATAACATTAACATCAAATTTATTCCAACTTTTTAATGCGCGCACAGTCAACAAGAGCTTTGCGAATCTGGCGTTTATAATCTCTTTAGATAGCTAAACGCGAAACTGAGTGGAGATGCCGTCGCTGAAACGAACACCTTCATGTGCAACAAGTGTAGCAAGGAATCTTTATCGCTCAATCTTCATCGCATTCCTCCTCGCAACAATGCACATCGCGCAATGGCAAGACTCTTCAAAGTTTAATGAAATTTAATTTTGCAACGAATTATTTCTCCTTACTTTCGCCGGCCAGAGATTGCACTGATTCAAGACGAGATTAAGCGGAAATAAACTGCGCGAAACTTTCTATCTCACTCGAGTTTTCGCTCAGTTCACATCTAGCAATCAAGCGATCCATAAGACTCTTATCGTTTAATTGAAATCTATCAAGAGCTCTTCTTCAACGTGTTTGAAGCTTTTTGCAAAAACGTAATAAGTTAATCAATCACAGTCAGCTCTTCAATGAGCAACCGTGCGCGCTCTTGCGTGCCTTTTCTTCCAAATCGCATGCGACATGCATCAGCGACGCATTTTATCGATCGAACTACTCCGATTGCGACACAATGGTGTGAAAACGGAATGCGTGTGCCCTTTCCCAAATGTCTGTCGGTCTCAACCGCACGAGGAGACTTTCCGTCAAACCGCACCGAGTTCACCTCGCTGACCCTTTCACAATTGCTCGGAATAGTTTAAGATAATTTATTCGCTTCTCGCGAGCGAGTGCAGTTTGAAGAATTCGTTTGCGAATAAAAACGCGTGCAAAATTACAGCGAGCGGCGTGGCATACAAAATTTCTACAACAATAATGAGCAATAATAGCCAAGCAAAAGAGCATAAAATTCAGTGAATTGCAGTGTGTGCTAAAATGGAACGGATCATTTGCATAAATATAATAATTTTCCTCGAACAAATTCCCTTCGCTGCGAGAGAAATTAGAAACTCTCCGTCGATGTTTATCGTGTCTGCGAAAAGAGCTTTAGTTAGTTATGGCAAAGGCACTAATTAAAAATGGTTAAGTCTTCCCTCCTGCATGTTTGACTCGAACATCGAAGCCTTAATAACGTTCATGCTCATTTTCGATAATCTAAACGCTCATAAATAATTGATGAAATGGATCCAACTCGAATGCACACAACAGCGGTCGCCGAGGGAAACTCTCTGTGACCTGAGCATGATGGCCACGAAAGCCAAGTATTCTGTAAATGCCAAACACTTGAACTACTCTACACGGGTCATCGAGAATTCGAGGAAACTCAACCCGAATAGGAATTGCATAATTAACTGCGCTTATCCCCCGAATAGATTTCAATGAGTTTCTTTTGCGAAATTAATTTCGATTCTGTTCTACGTGCCAGTGGATCATGTCGACGGTGAATTAATATAGCAGGCACAAATTTCGTACTGTTGCATAATATTAATTCCACCTCCCCTTTGTCTTTGTCGTCAAGCACAGTGACAGAACAAAGGACGATGCTGGCTTCTTGCTAAGCTCAAGAGATTTCTTTGCATAACGCAATCGTCTTCCCGAAATTGAGTTTCGCTCGCAAACTTCTTATTTCCACAGAACCGAGCCAATCAACGAAAAGGTTCATAAATTTTCCCGTTTCGTCGTCGATTAATATTTCTTTCCATTCCACATACCGAAGAGCAGCGAAGGAGAAAACAGAACGAAATAACAAACGACGTAAAAAAATGTCTTAAGAAATTCTACGAATTAAAACAACAACGGGTGAGAGGGAAGGAGCGACTCACGAACGACAAACGAAGTTAAGAAATCTAGTCGAGTGGAAAAATGATATATGAGAACTTAAGAATGAAGGTGATATGCAATTGGACGCTCTCGATCCGATGGCACCAGCAGTAACCTCTCAGGCGTCGCCAAAAACTTTGGAACGACTAGCTTAACCTAGCGAGCAGCTTAACCGCTCGATAACCATCTAGTTAAACAAGGAAAATGATATAATATCGTCTTACGAAAATCATGTGTGTGTGTCTGTGAACCTTTCCACTTTGCCCATGCATACACGCAATAAAACGTCGTCTAAATCATTGTTTAAAAAAACAACAGCGTCTTTAAGAGCAGCAATAAATTTTTCTTTAAGGCGAACGAAACGAGATGAAAAAGTTTTAAACTCGAGAGAGATCTTCACGAGGAGATTGAGTTGAGTTTATGGAATGCTCAGTCTAGGGTGAAATGAATTGTATTAAAGGAATTGTCATGGAACTATGAATCGTGAGCCCTGCCAATGACAGCCTACGAGTCTCTTCTGGTGCATTGTGGGCTAATCCGCCCGTCGATGCGGCAGGAAACCTGAGAGAGATTTATGAATTCCGATCGATAACTCTTGTTTATTTATCTTTCCAGTCACCGTTCCAATAAGTGACTCCAGCTTCTTCGCACCAAGTTATGCACCACTGCAGACCAACAACAACTCACCGTTCATCCCCACGTTGCCGTTTGAGTTGGTGAAAAATTGGAATTCTGGTGCGCTCGCCTTCAGTCAAGTAAGTTGAAAAAGAAACTGATTACATCAGGCACATCAGAGAGTGATGATGCTTGACAGTGCGGCATGAAGAGATTGTCAATTTTTTACGCAGAAAAGTTTCGCTATTTACTTAGACGAGGAGAGGAAGATCCATTAGTTCATAAAAGACGGCAATTTTTTATGGAGCCGGGCGAAGTTCCTCGCATCCGGCCCGTCAATAAATCATCATCATTGTTCTACTGATTTGATGTGATTTGCAAATATTCCCCGAGCATCGGCTGAAGATGGAGGATGCTCGTTGCAGGGAAAAGTCATCGCATAATTTCTTACACAACAGAATAGTCACGTTTTGGGATTGTATGCCGAGAGTGGCGGGAGGAAAAGTTTTTCTGCTGGCGTAGAGTCATTGCCACCTCTCCCGTCT
Source organism: Smittia sp. YW1114-2 (assembly GCA_033064975.1). Classification (NCBI taxonomy): domain Eukaryota; kingdom Metazoa; phylum Arthropoda; class Insecta; order Diptera; family Chironomidae; genus Smittia; species Smittia sp. YW1114-2. The sequence continues at coordinate 7,693,115 of CP093834.1, read as the reverse complement.
CTTCTCGTCTCGTCGGGAATGATGCCTCGCTCCCCCATAAGCATCAAATTCATTCTCTCCCCCGCCGTCAAACAATGTTCCAGCTCATCATTTTTTATGCGAGCGCTTTTTCGGATGCTTTTATAAATTCTATAGACATCGCCATGAAATTGCCGTCGCATTCTGACGTGGAACTTCAATTTAATCCAAAAGTTTCAACTCACACCTCCACTTCTTCCCATCATTTGCAGGCAAACAGCAGCATTTTCGTCCAATCACACACAGCAGACTTCATCAATTGTACGACTTCCGCTTCCGTTTCGACATCGGCACCCACTCAGCCTAAGAAAGTCGAAGCGAGCTACGGGAAATGGGAACCTGGCTCGTTAATTGAGCCTCTTCAGATTCACCTTCCCGCGACTAACTACACATCGACGTCTGCAATTAAGTCGGAGAAGAGCCACTCGGGAAGTTCCACCTCGTCGACGTCTTCGTCTTCATCGAAATTAAAGCGTGGACCGAAAGTCGCGAAAGCTAACAAGAACATCAACGAGTGCATCTTGAGTTTGCATCAACAGCATCAAAGCAAAACGAGCTCGGACACGAAAGTGGAGACGAACGGTGGAACAGGTTGCAGTCGCACGTTGCCACTTACGTGGAATCAAGCGTTACAGCAGCTCCAAAACAATGTAAATACTTCAATCGCCAGCAGCTACGGTAATTGCCCGTCTGCCGACACGACCACTCACACGACCGCAACACTCCTTCAGATCAAGCGCGAGCCATGCCAGGTGTCTGAGGTCACAACGTCCAACAATCTCATCGCGACCACCTCCTTCTCTGGAACGCCGGCAATCATCAAAATCGAGCAGAAATCTCCAACAACAACCTCGTCGTCGTCGCTCGCCTCCATCTCCTCGAGCATGGATTCGAACAACACCAGCGGTGGACAACAAAACAACGGTAAGTTCAAGAAACCCTTTTTTTATTGCCGGCCGAAATAATTTTCTCTCGTTACTAATTGTAATCCTTTTTTACTCGCTCTGGGAAATTCTCCACCCACACAGCAGGTGCTGCGATCCCTATTGGAATTGCCGTCGGTCGACAACGTTTACAAGAAACAACAACGAGCCTTCCACAACTACAGTCGAAGGACCTGAATCGCTTCAGTCTCGGCCTGGCCGACTTGGGTGAGTGTCGAACGTCACTTGATTATAATCTCTCGGGTCCATTCAGCTGACAAGTCTTTACCCTCGAATATAAATGATGTTGTACGCCAACGAGTTTACACTCTCGGCCGAAAGTTCTCAATCATCATCATTAAATATCATTCATGAAGCAGCGTTTCATCAAGATAATGTTCCCCAAAAAAAGATCGTTGAAAGAAATAGAAAAATCATCAATTTCTTTCCACGTCCCTCACCTCACTCATCTCTCGTCCCCCGATCTCAGCAGAGCAATTTCATTAATTTAAAAAAGAAGAAAGTTTCATTCACCCCACGAGGGATTGCTGAGTCTCCAGAGCGCTGTGCGTTGATGGAATGAGTAATTCACGGAAAATTGGGACAACAATGACGACATTCTTTCTGATGTCTTCATTCAATCAAACGGCAGTAACTCGAAGAAGGGAGCGAGAGGAGCTTTTCCGGTTCAATTAAATCAATTTGAATTCGGTTGACATCAAAAAAAGTGTCATAATTGTTCCCAATTTACCATCCCGCAGCATTTTCTCGGCCTTTTTTATGCCGCTACCCTAAATAGCTCTGCTGCCTTCCATCGCGAGAGATTTAAACTTATTAGATTTTAATTAAGTTGATGTTTATTTTTTTCCGCGTTGGCCCTTTTTGCCTTCCGCCGTCTCCGAGGATTTTTCTGTTGTTTCATGGAAATTTATGTTGATTTGATTTTATGATTATTTTCTCTTTTTTTTCGCCATCATCATCCATCAATCGACCTCATCGTCATCATTTGCACTTCAATTGGCAATCAATGTTGCGTTGAAAACAATTAGGATGCACCACGACGCCGAACTTGAGCCAAAACATGTTTTTCACAGGAACGACAACGATACCGCTGAGTGATGTCATGCACCAGAACCATCAGAGCGTCGCGATGAGCCAGAATCGAACGCCGCCCACGCTCTTCCAATATCCAAGTAAGTCTCGCGTTTTTCTCTAACGCTTGTTGTTTAGAAAACGATCAATGTGAAAACGGTAGCTGCGAGACTTGGTTGAAAGCCAAAACAAATGCGACAGACTTCCACGTCGTTGAGTAGATGAGAATCTTGCTCTTTGTCTCCAGATCCCCAGGAACTTTTAATCTGCGGTCATTAGCAGGTCTTACTGCAAAGAGAATTCTCCGAAGTAAAGCTGACAAGCCTGGAACATCGTCCATTAATCTTGCTGTTGACTTTCGCTCTCTCAGTCCTTTTTTGCGCGCCACATTCATTTTTGCAAAAGTATAAATCTTTCACTGGAGACTGTTTTTCTAAAGTTTGCAATGCTACAGTGACCTGGGAAGTGCAGGATCGAAACTATCAAGTTTAAGACGACCGGATTTGGTCAAGAGAAGTAGAACAAGCTAGAAGCTCGCCGTGAACGTTGAGATACCTCGAAACGTGACCTGTTGATCTCTGGGTCACTGGCAGTCCCACATAAAATCAGAGACAAACAAGAATTGCACAAAAGTACTGAGCAACATGCATATTTCCCACACCGACAGAGCAGCGACTCGTTTAACTTCTTTCCGACTCACTCACATACATTCGGCGTTGTATGTTCTGGCAACAGAGTCTTTAGAAAATAAACAAAGAGGAAGAATAAATATGATAATCATTCAACTATTCTTATGTTAAGAAGGCAGCGTACAAGCGACTTTTCGTCTCCCGCTCTCACAGCATCTCCCACCACTCGCGGAAAAAATCTGAACAGGCTTGCAAGAAAGAACTCTGAGCTATTAATTTTATAATGCCAAGCGCTTCGAGTGTGTGAGACTTTCTTGCGAAAGGAGCAACAGCAGAGGAATCTTGATTAATGAAATTTTATACGCGAAAATGTTTCATTCCTTGTTCTCTCGAATCCGCAATGCTCTTTACGACGACGAGGCAGCTAAGGAGAATTGTTCACGTTGTGCTTTCTGTTGTTGTTTTTAATTTATCGTTCGCGAGTGAGTCAAGGGAATTATCTGTTCAGTCAATGGTGCAAAGACTCGTGCAGACTCTCTCCAAACTCTTCTCATCTAGAAAGCTTTAGCCGAACGCATAAATAAAATTTTAACTCAAATTTGTCGAGGCGAATTTTCCACACAAAAACTTTTCAGTTTGTAATAAATGAAGCCTAGTGGTGGCCTCCCCTTCTAACGAAGAATTATTAATCAAAGACGTCTAACAATTCAAGCGTTAATGGCAAACTATGAAGTTATGAGAGTTGTGTAAACAACGGGATAAATCTGGATGATTCATTAATCATTTTTCTCGTCCCTAATCGCACACGATTTCTCCAGCTCTGAACGACACACACATGTGAACCCACTAATTTATTTATGATGATGATACAACAGAAAACGCCAAAAAGAATGCGAGACGTAAGAAAACACACAACGGCGGCTAATGCCATTTCGTGCCTGATCGGAATTCCGCGAAAAGTGAAGCCAAACTAACGAGCGTGGAACAAAATATCGCTGCGAATTACGGTGGCTAGGATGACGACCGGATCACTGAACACGTTCCAGGAAAGAAACCATGAAGTTTTAATCTCGAACTGATACGAATCTGAAACGACTTTCGAGGAAGTCGCCATGCAAATTCATGGAGAGTGAAACTGCAGTGGGAAATGAAGCGTGTCGTTGATTTCATTGGAGGCTTCTGGGGATTTGCAACGAACTGTTATGTACTCATTCTCAAATTAATAAAGAACACTCGCTCAATCTCCAATCAATCCTGAACCCTCAAAAGTGTCAACCGAATCATAGCAAACGGTGACATCCGTGCAGATGTCGTGAGAGTTTTCGTGCAGAAAAAATATGCAAATTGTGCCTCGCAAGCATCTACAGTTGATTTGGCTTTTACGTGCTCACTCCTCGAGTCTCCTCGAGTTTTCGTGCAGGTAAAGAAACGGCAGCGAAGTAAAAATAATAATCAGTGGCAACTGGTTAAGAATCTGAGGTGATTCAAGAGGAAATGGGAATTAATTAACGTGAGAGACACGAAGCGATGCAGTCGAGGCTATCGCAGCAGAAAATCGTGCTGAACTTCTTCGGTGACTCGCTGGGTGTGGCGGGCAACCTTTCGCCGCTGATTGCAAACCTTCAGTCTCTGCCAAACGAGTAAAGATTAATCGAATTGATTTCGTCAAAAAGTTTTTAGCAATAATTAGGCAAACAGTTGCTGCGAACTTGTCGAGCTCATTATTAATTTCCAACGAAGATTGATCATAAAGTGTGCTTTCTTGCGAATCCATCAATCACTCAGGCTCGATAGGCGTAGCGATAAATAATCCGAACTGAAAATTATTCATTGCCTCACATTTGCTTGCGACAGTCAAACCTACAAATTAATGAGAATTCTCTGCAATTTTCGCATGCAATTCGCTGGCCTATTAATTTTTTCAACTTGAAGAAATCGTAAAATTAGCATTTGAAGTCGTTAAAATATTTTACGAGAGACGAACATAAAAGCTCCACGTGAATGGAAAGCGCAACCGGGGGCGGTTCAACGCCTCTTTTCACTTCACATTCGTCGAGCGACCAATGAGCGCATGAAGCTGCCGACGAGCCAATGGAAACTCGAGAAAAGCGGGGAAGACGGGAAAGAACGTAACGCGTTGCAAGTTTAACTGCTGCGTTTCTTTGATTAATTAAACAATTTTACTATGTCAGCTTAATTAAAAAATAAACCTTTACTTTGTCGCTAATAAATTCAGAAACTTCCATCTCGTCAAGAAAATATTCCGCTCAGAAATTCGACGTTGAGAACTTTTTTATGACTCTCAGGGTCTGATTGAGTTCATGTTGCTGCCGCAGCGACTCTGCGTGCCTTTAATTGCAGCTATAAACCGACCATCTTGGCTTTCAACCAACTTTGAGCGGCTCGTGCCCAACAATCTCTGGCGATTGGCATGAACTCTTTCGGTTTATGAATAAGTTTCGCTTTGTTGTTTGACTCTAATTTCGATGATTTAAATGTTAATTTTTCTTCTCTCGTTTCACCTTATCTATTATTAGCAATGCCAATGGAGATTCCTAGTATGCCACCAGTTGGCTTTCAGTTAGTCCGTGACCCATCAACAGGACAGTTCCTGTTCCTGCCCACAACGACAACCATAGGTAAGATCTCAGTTAGGTTTGCGAGGCTCAGTTAGCGGTTTAGGATGTTTGTGGGTTTCGGTTATCTGGTGGCCAGCAGCAACTTAATTAGCTGTTTGATCATAGTTTATAATTTGCTATAATTGCACGAAGAGAAAACATTAAAACGTCCGTTTGATTTACGACCTTTTAGAAACATTTTTCCAATTTAGTTCAAGAGTGTCTTGACCAATTAAATGTTTTCTTGAAATTTATTTTATTGGTTGGTAAAAGTTCACTAGAAAATGATTGAAATTTGGCACCGAAACTTGGTTGAAATAGCCACCACAATTACCTCATTTCAAGACACATTGGGATCAGTTGTTACTTCTAATTTAACTAATTTTAGTCGCTTATTACTCATTTTAACATTTTTTATTTTTTCTTTTTTTTCTTCACACATTCGAAATTTTCTGCAAAACACAAAATCTCAACACATTTCAAACACAAAAACTCATGCGCTTTAATTAAAAAAACTTCCCGTGTTATGCAAACTGAAGTTACATTAGATAAAATCAATATCTCTTGCATAGAACCGATTCCGCAAGCACTTGTCTGGCCAACATATCAGCAGAATTCTGGCCAGAACGGCATGCAACCACCGCACCTACTTCTACCACCTCTCCAGCAAAGCCTTCAGCCGCCTCCACTGGCTCTACTCGGCTCCGATTACTTGACAGCAAGCACGACTTTGCATCAGGTGAGTTACAATCCATGATCTCTTGTGAACCATTTGACTAATTATTCACTCGGTTAGTCTCACTTACAGCACACATCGACGCATAGCACTCGACTAGTCGCCTTGACGTCCGACACTAAACGTACAAAATGCACTCAGCAAAACACAAACGTCCCAATGCCCATTCCGGCCCACACGCTCATCAAACTCGAAGACACTATGAACCATCACCAAGCGCATCACCAGCCATCGTCGTTGTACGAACACGAGAAAACGATGGCAACGGCGGTGCAGACGCAAGCAGACCTGAGCGGTCAACTGTACTACCAACACCCAGGCTTGATACAAATCGCTCCGCAACCCGCCCACCAGGCCTCGTCTATTTCGACGATAATGGAATCAGCAGACTGTCGACATCAAATGTCACCGCCTCCGCTCCAGTTAACAACGTCTTCACATTCCACAAATCAAAGCGAAAACTGCAATCAAATAAATTATAATGTTGTGCCATCGTCTTGTCCGCCTGAAGTTCAAGATGCGAATATTCAAACTTCGCCAGTGATGAGCGAAGACGATAACACGAGTGGTCACGATGACATTCCTGAATCGAACACGACCGAGTACGATGAAGAGAGTCAGGACGACCATCGTCGATCGCCAGCGGAAAAGCCAATCATCATGGAACCGGAAATCACTCGGGAGGAGACGGTAGAGCATAGAGAGAGCGTTCCTGACACGAGCGTAACGTCGTCATCATTGATCGTCATCAAGAAGCAGAGCGACTCACCTGACACTTCATTACACGAAGGAAAAGACGAAGCCAATCAATCAGAGGAACAGCGAGAGCCTGTCGACTTGAGCGGACTTCAGCTTTTGTCGAATAGCATCGACGTTTTCCAGAAGAAAATCATTAAGCAAGAGCCTCAAGAACATCTTCAGATCACGAGTCCCACGATAGCTTCAACGACAATCACGCCGCCAATTCAAGAGCCCATCGAGGAGAAGCATCATCTCGTCGTTGCCTCGTCTATTCCAAAAGGTATTCCCGAAGACCTCGGCGGACTGAATCTTCTTTGCGCTTTAGCTGAACAGCGACTCGAAGAAGATTTCCAGAATCAAGAACCGTCGCCTTCCAACGACGATTCGGAACTGCAAGTAAAGAAGCGCAAGCATAAAGTGAAATCGAGCAAAAAATCAAAGCATAAGGAAGAGAAGAAAGCGAAGAAACGAAAGCACTCAACGTCCGAAGAGCGCGACGATGACCTGAAGGGTGAAATGGCAGCTTCACTGAAGCGTGTAAAAACCAAATTCGACAATTTGCCGCTCGCATCTGTCGACGATGTTTGCCGCTTGATGGAGAACGACATGAAGGAGAAGTTGGCCAACATCACTCGGCAGTTAGAAGAGAAAAGACGGGAACTGAAGCAGATAAAAACCACACCAGATGTCAACGAGAAAGACTCGTCGTCGTCATCGTCATCGTGTGAACAAAACAAGACACCAAAGGTTTCTTATCTTGGCAGCACCAGCCCACTAAAGTTCAGCATAATCCCAGCGTTATCGCCTTCGTTTTCGACTTCCTCGAACTCTGATAGCATCGTAGATATTCCGAAGCTATCGAGTGACACAGACTCGGGAAGCAAAGACGATGGAGATGGAAGTACAAACGAGAGATCGAAGCGGAAGTTCAACATTCCCAATAAAAACATTGGCGAGAATCAGGGAACGGAAACAATTGTGGCGAAGAAATCAAAGTCGTTCGTTGGTTACATTCTCGCCTCGAAGAACAAGCAGCCTGTGACTTCATCTCCGACGATGGGTTCGTGGACGAGCAGCATCAGCAAGAATGGAAAAGCTTCGCTGCCGTTTGTGAAACAAGAAGACCAAGAAGGTCGCGGCATTCTCAAGGAGTCAGCGTTCAAAGACGATCGCGTCTTCTCGATATTTGGCGATGGAAACCATCAAAAGTTCCAAGCGTCGTCACCTCTGACGTTGCCGAGTAGCTCTCGATCTCAACCGACTTATAACAAGCACCACTCAAAGCACAAGAAGCACAAAGAGCGACGACGACATCGCGAACGTCAACGGATGGACACGCGATGCATGATCACATCAGAGCACATGAAGCAAGCAAAGACCCGCGTTCTGATGGCGCAGGGCGGTCTCTTCTATGCTGGCTCGCTATCGACCGTCGAGCAGAACGAAATATTTTCTATCACTCTCGACGGAGAACGCGGGAATCGACCACATATCATGCCAAGAGAAGAGATTCTTAAGCAAGCTGTAAGTCGAACAAAAGATTTAATTTCAATTCAAATTTTAACTTTATTTCTTCGACAGATTTTGGAGATTCAGCCAAAGTCAACGACCGAATGTCCACCGGGGACGAGGCTTTGTGCTTATTGGAGTCAGCAGTATCGTTGCTTGTACCCAGGCGTTGCGACAGCGCCAAGCTCTCCCGACTCGGACATTGACGAGAAATATGTTAACGTCGAGTTCGACGACGGCGACAATGGGCGAATCGTTCTTGATCACATTCGTTTCCTGATCAGCGATTATCCTATCATTGGTAAAATGAGCAACTTATTTATGGAGACGAGAGTTGAACAATCTCTTCCAGAGTACGATCCAAACCCGCTACAATCACTCAACAAACGCAAACGGCCCTTGAGCCAAGGTCCTCCACTGTCGGAGAACGAGAAATCGAGTACAAACGTTGTTGACACAACTAACCGAAGCAAAGAGCGGAAACGTTTGAAAAAGATTCGCAAGGATAAAATGAGAATTGAAGCTTCTCCAGATCACGCTCAAGATTCATTCGCAACGACTAGCGCACTCGAGCGAAAACATAAGAAGAAGCACAAGTGTCAAGACGAGCTTTGCAAGCATCGGAAGCATAAGAAGCGACGAAAGCATAAGAAACATCACCACCGAGAGCTGGACGAAGAAGACCGAGACCTACAACATCACGTTCAGAGTGCAATGTCGATTAGCAATGACAGCAACAACAACGAGGAAGAGTTCGACGAAGACACTTTGTCGTTGAACGAGAGCGTGACTCAATACGAGATCGTGAAGAAGGTCGACGAGGAAATGGTCATCAAAGACGATCCTGACACGATGGAGTCGACAATCACTGAAAGCTCTGGTTCCGTCTACGTAAGTTTGCAGTGATTTCCCTCGCTATCGATTGAGAACTTACAAACGTTTCTTTTCAGCAACCGAAGAAATCTGCGTCGACAGAGAAGCTCAACAGAAGCAACGAAAGCGGCAGCAAAATCGCCGCTTTCCTCCCAGCTCGACAACTCTGGGCGTGGGCCGGCAAGGGCTTCAAACGGTCAGCTGGCAGAGTCAAAAAGCAGTTTTACCGCTCGATTCAACGGGGGAAGGAAACGATTTCGGTAAGAACTCGAAAGTCTTCATGAAGTTTCAAGTTTAACGTTTGTCCATCACATCAGGTCGGCGACAGCGCAGTCTTCTTATCAACGGGACGGCCAGACCGACCTTACATCGGCCACATCGAGTCAATGTGGGAAACGGCGAACGGAGGAATGGTCGTGCGTGTTAAGTGGTTCTATCATCCCGAGGAGACTCAAGGATGTCCAAATCTCAAGTTTCCCGTAAGTTTCCTTGAACGGTTGGAGAGAATATTTGTAAAACATTATTCATCATACACAGGGCGCTCTGTTCGAGTCTCCACACGAGGACGAGAATGATGTGCAAACAATCTCTCACAAGTGCGAGGTGCTTGAGCTCGATCCTTACGTGAAAAAGTACGGCAACGATCCCAAGAACTACGAGTCGATCTACGACAACAATGACACTTACTACTTGGCCGGCCACTACGACCCGACGCTGTACCACATCAAGATGCAGCCAGAGATTCCAGTGCTGCCCGACAACCAAAAGTGGGTTTGACTGGCGAATAAGCGACAAGCTTTGTGATAAACTTTGTGAGGAAAATCCGCGAAATTGATTTCGAAAATCCAAATTGCATGATGGCAACTTACATAAGAAAAGAAAAGTCACTTTTGATCGAATTTAATGGCGCGCAATCGAAGTTAGTCGGTTTGTTTTTGAAACAAAGGATTTTGCTAGGTTTAAGGGGGATTTGGATGTTCGCTCACTTTTGATGGAGTGAAGCGATTCAGTATACGAGGAAAAGTCGCGGGAACGTTTTCCCCACAAGTCGTGTCAAAACTTAAACTCGCAATTTTGTATTTCAAAAATTTAATTCAAAGAGATTCACGTGAGATATTTGAAGCTCACGGAACACGATGCTTAACTACACACAAATGAAGGCGACGAGAGGAAGGGAGGCGACGTTAATTAAGAATGATAAGAGATTAGATTTCGTTTCGTCTCGCACCCTCATCGCAGCCCCACAACAACTTCTTGTACAAAACAAATGTTCCAGTTAGACGCTTAGATGATGAAAAATGAGAGGAACATGAAATATATTTTTCTACGTAGCAGGAAAACTCTAAACAATAGCAGCAACTCCAATTAGACGAAATCAATTCAGGACAATTGATGGCTCTTTTCGTTCGCAGACTCTGCTTGCTTAAATTAATCTTCTTTCCCCTTCGAGTGAATGTTCCGCTGGGTTTTTATAAGCAACAAGGTCTCCTCGATTGTAAATAATCTTTTATAAAGAACGGGGAGATTTAATTGTATTTCGAAAGGTATTTTGTATCATGTTAGGTTCGTAAGACATTTCGATGGCTAGTTCAGTTAAGATTTATGTTGTTTTCTCATCGGTTGATGAATTGATTTAAAAAGTTCTTCCAGTTCTTATCACAACAAGGAGAGGAACAGAATAATATCGCGAAAGTTTAGGATGCTCATTGAGCTATAAGTTTAAATTTTCTAAAACTTCTTGAATCTTCAAACTTGGGAAGCAGAAGGAGATGAACTTAGAACCAAGAGTTTCGGGTCGATGACTTCGTTGGTTGAATGGCTTCATCAGTCATTCAACCAAACAGAGAAGGAAGAGTTTTTCATTATAATTCCAGTGCAGTTTCTATTGGCTCTGATTTGATCTGGCCGATCCAAGTCTCAATAAAATTGTTGACCCGAAGCTCTACAAACAGTAAAGAACTTTGATCATGCTGATGCAATATTTTTTATTTTGATAAATTTATTATTTTTCTGTTCTGCAATATCAAAATCTAGTAGTTAAGATTGTAAATAAAATGATAAAACTTCAACTTCAAGCGTTTTAATTGCCAACTTAACCTGGTTTCGTTAGTCTTAAAATATCCCAACACCGAACTGATAGAATCGAATTTCCCGAAAGCTTATTAAGGACGCGGAGCTAAGCACTCTTTAATAAACTTTTTGAGGTCCTCGTGCTGGACACGCATCGTCGTCTTAAGCTTTTTCATCTCTGCTTGCAGTGACTCGACTTTCTCGTTGACACTTTCCTCTTGCAATTGCTTCTTCGCCACTATATCGCTGAGCTTCTTCAAAGTTTCTTCGTCCAATCTGTAGCGACCGATTTTGCCTGATCTCGTCCTGAAAATGTTGAAGCGTTTCTGGTCCTGCTCGTACTTTACTGTGTTCTGCTTGAAGTCGATGCACAAGTTGTCCATTTTATGGAGGTAAGGATATCTTCGAACCAGCATGCAGATTACGTAAGTGACAGCCCGACGCCACCAGTTCACGTTGCGAGTCTTGCCATCGGGCGTTTGTCCACTGACTTTCCAATAAATGTCACACACAACTCCTTCGCTCTCTGCAGCATTTCGGATTTGCTGTTTCAAGTTCAAGTACTCGGCGTAGTTTCGAAGCAAAGCGATGTCACTGATAGCCAGACCGTTGATCAAATTGAAAAGAATGAACGAAGTTAGAACGAAGATGAGGAACAGAAGTTGCTTCGAAATGGAATCGAGTGTGTAAGGGTCAATCGAGTATTCGCCGCTGAGCATCTGGAGAGTTTTCAAGAAAGAAGTGAAAGGATTTTCGAAGTTTCTAAATATTGTGCTGTTGTCCTCGAGCGCTTCCTCTAAAGTATTGACAAACATCACCGCTGGTTCCTTAAATTCATAGAATGGCACAGTTTCATTCGATAGCGCAGTGTAGTTGTTCCAATCCTTTCTCAGTTGCTTCCATGGAGAAGGCGATGAAGACGACGGAGGCTTCAGGACAACACAAAAGCTGAACGTGAAGGCGATGATGACCAAGATGAAAATCGTGAAGAATTTCATGAACGTGTGCGTCACTTGTTTCAGCATGAACATGTAGATCGACATCGAAGGATATGGCAGAATACTTAGAAGCTCGACGGTTGCTGTTGAAGACGGAAATTAAATAGGAGATAAATAAACATTCGATGAATTCTTGGTTGTCAGTTAACAGCATCGAAAACGCTAAAATTATTTGGCTTAGTTTACCATCGAAAGCTCATACATAATTGTAGAGCTTTCAAAGCTCAATTTTCCTCATTTTCAATGATCATTCGAAAGCTTTCCTAACTTACCAAAAATGATGATGAAAGCTGATGGGATCGCCATGTAAGTTTTGATCTGCGCCAAGCTCAGGTTCGTGAAAGCGTAAAGCAAAGTCCACGACAATGCGATGATAATGATCTCGAACTGATTGCTTTTCTTCTTGAAGTAATCTGTTAGTTTGTCGCTCACGAAAAACAGCTGGAACGATTCACGGAGCGTTAGATAGATCGTAGCACAAAGACAAGCCCGATATGGAAGACTCAGGAATTGCGCCAATGTCAATCCAAAAATCTTGTACACTTTTTTCTTCTTGATCATCGTCAGCTCGCCGTAGTTCTTGAATAAATCGCTGTAGAACTTGTTGAAGGGAATGAGAGTCACAAGCAGGAAGAATGGCACCATGAAGAAGAAAATAAAGATGAAGAAGTTCATATTGAAAACTGTTCGGAACTTTCTCGACTTGAGACTGATGAACGTCGACAGAACTGGATGAGTAATCGAAGTCTTCAACCGCCCATTGTTGAGAATGTTCTCGAGCGATTGCATTCCACGACTGAACAAGAGCTTGCCGTTATCGTCATGATCGCTCTTCAGTTTCTCGTTTCGGATCTCCGGGTCGATCAAGAAGTTATAATTGATTTGACAACCGTGAATTCCTGAAAGCAGAGACGATTAGCTCTGAAGGTTTGACTGAACGAATTTCACTCACCGTCTTCGGAAACTCGCGAGTCAAGAAAATCTTCAAACACTTGCGTGCTGATCCAGTCTGTTGGGACTCGAGTCTCGTCCGCAGATCCCAGGTAGTAACCCTTATCAAGCAACTTTGACATTATGTAATGCGCTGTTGTGCTGTCGAAAGAAGAGTCGTCAACTTTTATTGCCACCCTATTGGGATCGACTAAGGGGCTGTTGATTATAATGTTGATGGCTCTACGTTGGCCATGACTGAACGCGAACTCAAGCAACGAGTTGCAGTCATTCTGAACCATGAGCTCGTATTGATCGCCGTGTTTCTCCTTCATCGACTCCAAATATTGTGGGAAAATTTCTTCGAACTCAAACTCATGTCGCTCTTTCAAAGTAAAGATTAGTTTGAAGTAAGGCGACAGCTCGCTCAGAATGGTCTTATAATGATTGTATTCTTTTGAATAAATTTTCCAGTAGGTCATCAGCATTTTGAGGATCTTGTATTTGTAGATCGGGTTGTCCATTTTTAGAACCTCGTCGATCGCTGTTTCACCTTTAATGTCAATGATTTGTCGCATCTCCTTCAGAAGCTTGTCCATGATTTCAAAGCAGATCTCCTCGCACTCCTCGTCGAGGATCGAATAGAACTTCTGGAACAGCGACATGCCGGTCTTGGCCGTGAACTGTTCGTTCTTCAGCTTGAGAAAATATTTCTTGCTGGCGACTGCGACAGTTTCCGATTCGTGAGCGAAGTCGAAGACGAGGAACGCGAAGAGATTCTCATCGTCGTTCGAGTCGATAACATAATCGATGGGCTGCTTGCCTTTCGGGTTGGTGGCGAGCAGAACATCGCGGTTCCTCCACAGCTCGCACTCAGTCCAAATCAAGTTGATGAACTTCGAGTTGCCGGCTCCGGGCGTTTTCAAAATCTCTTCAAACAAGTTCTCGTCGTTGTCTCGCTCGAATAGTAGATTTCGTGAAGTTCTGAACTTTTGTAAATGCAACAGCGTCCACAAGTTGTTCTGCGAAATGTCGTCGTTTTGCGTGTCTTTGTAATCGGTTCTTAGAAAAACCTCGAGAAACGCATTCTCGTTCTTCTCTTTGTAGGCGGCTCGCATGTCTCCCTGAAGAATTTCTGAGTTTACATCATCGGCTGATGAGCTAATTTGAATGTGAACTCACCAGCATTGAGCGTTCTTTCCTCTGCAATGTCTTCAGCGTGTCGAAGCCATCGCTTACGTACCCGCGGTTATCCATTTTGTTTCGTTTATTCACTGGCCTTAAGATTCTTTTATAACTTTAATTAATGTGTCGACTATTTGATGTTTTATTGATTGACCAAAACTTCCTCGTAGATCAAAAATTCCAAACGACTCTCAACGGTTTGGCTTGGCTACAACAAGAATTCTTGTTAAAAAGTCACGCACGCCAAAGGCTCGCCATATATTCAGACAGAAAATGATGAAGATCCGAACGAATGATAATGGCACAAGCGGAAAACTGGTTTGGATGCTGCGCATAAACTTTATGCAATGACCTTGACTTTGTCCCGACCGCGAACTTTCAACTTATTCTTTCGAATCGATTGCACTCTTATTTCCAAGTCATTTAAGGATGTCAGTAAATTATTAAACTTGAGTCGTCGACACGTGCCGCAAGCCAAACGAACTTCTAACCAACTACCTCAACCGCCGGTCGCTTCGCAACTGATTAAAAAGAGAATTCTCCAAAAATCGAAAACGATTCGCTTTATCCACGATTTGATACACAAGAGAAGTGATCCGAGTCGCCGAAGAAAAACCTGCCGCGATCGGGAGGAGAAAAACTTCCGAGTTGTCTTCGCGCACATGTTAGATGGTCGTAAATATTCAACGATCAGTCGCCGTCTGGTTCTGTAGATTCGAAGCTTCTTGAGTCACAAATTCTAGGGGTGAATGGACCGAACATCTCTGAAACAATCTTGAATAACACGAAGCTTTTTACTATCAAATCGAACGATTGATTGCATCAAAAAATCTTCCCGTTATCCTGCAACAACAAAACGAAAGAAACGAAGTTTAATCTTTCCTAAACATTTATTTTTATCCTCACTAAACTCCTAATGATCTTTACAAGTTTTATCTAAATCGGATTTATAAATTAAAAGCTAAAGTTAGATAAATTGATTCATGTCAGCCGGTTCAGCTTGGGCTGAACAGGTTTGTGTGTTATCTTCTCTTCTTGCTACAATCGTTTAGAAAATACGTCGCGGTGTGAAAATAATTCAAATCATTGTTGAGATCTCTTGAATGCTTTTTGTGTGTGAAAAATATTTTTCCAATCTTTTCGGATTCGTTTTCTCTCTCTCGGTCTGCTTCCGATTTTCATCTTTGTCGCAAAAGCTACTCGACGATGATTTTCGTTCTATTGCACTGTTGATGAGAAGAAGAGCATGAATCAGACTTGGAGGATTCAAAGTTTGACGGCTACAGCTTAAAGCTTCGGCTGAGTTTTTCAACACACAACTCAAGAAATCGCATTCAACTTACCAGTGAAGAAACAGAGCGAAGGCTCAACTTGTGCTTATTCTTTACTTTTGTGATGTTTGAGCGACGCCGGGTTTGTCGCTTGGCTTTTTGCAATTGTTGCAGATAAACACCATGTCAGGCTTCACTTCCTTAATCTTGAGTCCAACGCAGACCATGTGATACCAAACCTCGCAGCCGCCATCGCAGAGGATCCAGTCTTGAACGGATTCTAGGGAAGACGAAGAGTTAGAGAATGAAGGAGATAAGTTAGAGCGTGTTACCTGATGGCCGCTGGCATTTGAGAACACCACAAGTTTCATAAGCGTCGGACTCTTCTTCTGGCGAAGTGTCCGAGTCGTCGGCATGTCGCGACTTCGTTTTCACTTTCTTTTCTTTGATTTTTGTAGTTTTCTTAATTGGCTTAGATACATCAGTAGGTGTAGCTGGCTTAAGAGGAGTTGTACTTTCGATTGTAGGAGCTGGCGCGGGCGGAAGTTTCTTCTTTCGTTTCGGTTTGACCTTCATCACATCTTTTCCGTCCTTGTCCTTCTCAATCTTCGCGATTTTCTTTATTTTCTTGGTTTTCATCACACGCTTTTGCTTCGGATTCAGTTTGCCTTTCTTCGGCAAAGTTCCGTCGGCTTCTTCAATGTCCATCACATCATCGTCGTCGATGTCTCCGTCTGAGTCAATCGGCTCCTTCTTAATCGCTTGTTTGATAGACTGTGTATACTTTCGTGTTGGCTTTTCATCGCCTGACATGAGCTTTCGCTTCTTAACGATTTCTTCGCTGTAGATGCGTGTCGGCATTTCCAGCTGTCGAATTCAGATTAATTAGCTTTGGTTGGTATCAAATGATTTCAACAACTCACCGGAATATTGTACTTTTTACGAATGACGTCGAGTTCATTGCCATAGTTTCGCGAGGCATTCAGGAGCCGCCACAAGTAGACAGTCTCGTCTAGTGTGACCTCCAACAAGTCTCCTTCCATCATCAGCTCTTCGAGGTACTGCTGAGTTGCCTTACATAGCTGAATTGACGGTGACGGAATGCCCGCAACTCCGAGCACTTTGTCGCACATCGAATAAGGACTCTCGGGTTTTCTGAAGGATACAAACAGTTAATGACAAGCAAGTTCACTTTAAAGGAAGACTTACATTAATTTTGTGTCAACTTCACTGTCGCTGACGTTTCCGGTGTCTGATCCAGCGTCGGACGAGTTCGGTGTGAGCTGCGCTGATGAGTCAAGATTATCTTTCGTCTTGTTCTTCGCTCGCTTCATCTTTCGTTCTTGACTTAGCGTGGCTGGATCTTTCATGCCTTCTGTTCTCTGTTGAAGTTCGAGCAGCGCCGTTGTCACGTCTTTCTGCTGCAAAGCTTGTCGGACTCGATCCTGCCAGTGCATCGCTCGCTCCGCAACGCTAGAGAAATGAAATTGTCAATCGGTTTCAACTCAAATTCGTCTAGAACTTACCACTGAACTATCTCGCCTTCGGGAACACGTAGTGGAATCTGTTGAAGTGCCACAAGCAACGACAAAATATTGTCAAGCTTTGGTCGTTTGGTGCGCATACAGATCGGGCACAAGTATTTGCTTTTCAAGTCGACTGGCTCTTGTTTCGACTCGTAGTTTTTGGCCATCGGTGGGACGCAGGAACCGTGGAACCAGTCAAGACACAGTTGGCAGTGGAACATGTAGCCCATGAATCGGCCCTTGCACAAGCAATATTGATCACGTTCTGGATGCTTCTCTGAGTTGATACGACGAATCTCCATGATGCGGCAAATTTCATTCTTTTCGGCTTTCTTGAACGTGGCGACGACCACCGCTGGTCCCAAGTCGTCAAGGTAACTAGCTTCACTGGAGCCGTTTGAACTATTGGCAGAGATTGTCGAAGAAGAAGACGCAGTTGAGCTTGGTGAGCCTGATTCGCAGTCGTCGCTGCCTCCTCGGTAATTTGGAGGTGACGACAGCGTCTTCGGCACAACCGCGAAAGTCAAATCCGACTCGTACTTTGGAGTCAGCGCTTCGAGCAGCGTATACTTTGAATTTTTCTTCAGGAACGTTTGACAAGCGTTTTCTTTCCAAGCGTTCGCTTCGTTCACGTGCTTCTCCATCGTCTGGATCGGCTCAAGCTGGAAAGGCAGCGTTTTAGCGCTGTTGATGATGAACTCGAGCGAGTCGAGGTAGGGATAGTTCTCGTTTGTTTGAAGAGCTTCGATGTGCTCGAGAATTTCTTTGGCTCTGTCCATCGCTTCTTTAAGAATCGAAAACGATGGCAGGAAACCTCTGACTTGTTTCCCACATCGCAGTAAGTCTTGAATGTCACGTAGTTTGATAGGAGTTGAGGACTCGTAGATCTTGTGCGCTCGATCTTCCCAAGTCTCCATCTCGATAATCATTTCTTTGATGTCGCTGAGTTCTCGCTCAATCACGTGATGCGGTGCCACCTTCAATCCATCGGTAAGATGTTTTTTTAACACGACAAGTTGGTGGCGTTCTGTTTTTTCGCGATAAGATTTGATTGTTCGATACCAGGTGACTTGCTCGAGGCGAGCTTTCAGTTGGTCGATCTGAGGAAGCTCAATACACAAAGTGCTTCCGTCCTGAATTGTTTTATGGAGCTCCTTAGGATCGTTTGTGGTAACCGTTTCCTGATGGAGAATCCGCTTCACAGTGCTCACAAAGTCGTAGCCCATTTGCTGGAGCTCTTTGACGGTGGCGAAGTCATCAATTGTACAACACAAATTGTCAAGCTCGAGAACGAACAAGTCGAGTTCTTCGAGTGTGATTTTGTAGCGTGATGCGATGTCGTTTGAATTCCGTGTGCGGATCTTGTTGATGTCAAGTTGCTGAATGACAGTGATGCATTTTTCCGCTTCAACGACTGCAAAGTTAAGCCTTTCGAGCAACGGACTCTTCGGGAATTTCTTCTGCTTCGCTTCGGATGCGAGTTCTTGCAACTCGTCGAAAGAAACTTTTGTAGCAATCGCTGGATCGAGGATGTTGCGAACCTTCGTCAGCCACGTCTCGAACGATTCGGCTTTAATTTTGAGTTTCTTCAACATGAGCGGCAACTCGTCAAGCGTGTAGCGATACTTGAGCGTGTGATGCTCCGGCGGACACTTTTTGCAGAGCTCGTTGAAGTGGCGGAGGCAGACAAAAGCACTTGTGCAATTACAGGAAACGGCAGAAAGGAAGCAAGTAGTCTTGCAGTAATCACATTGTCGTTCGTCGTCTTGCAGAAGTTCAAATGCTTCGCGCTGAGCTTTGGTAACGCCCCACTCGAGCAGTGACTTGCGAAGCTTCTTCTCTGTGTCAATCATCTCTACCATGTCGAGGTAGCAAGCGGTTGCAACTCCTAGGTTCAATCGATCAGCTTCGAGCGCCATTTTACAAACAATTTCATCGTGCGAGAACACGCAATAGCGACGTAGCATCGAGTAATGGTTGACGCATTCGCGACCAAGTTTCACCCAGTCGGCAGGGCAGAAGTTCACTGCCTCAGCAAAGTTGTATCCTTGATTGAATCCAGCGTGGTAAGCACGCGGGAAAGTCACGACAAACTCACCGGCGTTCTGATCTGTTCGGTAGACAGGAATTCCGTCGTTCATCAACACATTTGGGTTGAGAATTGTGACGAGCTGATGAAGAAGATCTGGCTGAGACTGGAAGAGTTCAGGAGCTGCTCGCTTCATGCAAGTTTCCAGCTTCTCTGCTGATGTTCCAGGCACTCCGTACCACGTCTTCGATTCACCCCAATGAAGGTAATTGATCGAATAACTCCAGTGATCCTCGTTGTGCCAGCAGAACGTTGCGAAGCACATGCCAACGTACATCCACGGAATCTTCATGCCGCTGATATCAGCGTTGATATAGCCAAGCACGGATTCTTCCATCACTGGCAAGTTGTTTAAGTTCCAGTGTGAATCGGCGTACTGTTGATCATCTCCCAACACGCAGACAGAGTTCTTCAGCGGAAATCCTGACCCATGTTCCATCGTGTGAAGGTCAGCTCCGTATTCAACGCTCACGTCTTCGTCGAGCGACGATGTGATTCGCCAGAACTCTTTCTCGACAAGATCCGTTGGCACCATGTGAACGGGCATGTTGAAGTACTCGGCTTTGAACTGATCAGCCATCTCACCGAACTGCTGAAGCGTGTACTCTCGTGAGGCTTGCTCGAAGCCAAAAGCTTCGATCGGCTTCTTCACTTCTTCACAAACACACTTTGGACAGCGCCAGTCGCCCTTCGGGATGTCGTTCAACGGCGGAATCAAACAGAATGTGTGATAACTGTCGTCGCATCCATCGCAGAGCAGCATCGCTTCCTCGACGTCTCCGCGGTTGCAATTGAGGCAAATGTACTTAGCAAGTGGATCGGCTTCATAGCTTGCTTGCATTTTTACGTCACGCCGTTGCTTGTAGGGCGAATTTGATGATGCGCGGGTCGATTTGCTTGGCGAGGTCATTTGAAGGCGACGCAGTTCAGCGTTTTTATCTTTCATCAGATTCATTTCGCCAGGATCAGGCGGCGTTGCTTCAATATTTTGTACTCGTTTCGATCGGCGAGCGACCGTCTCTGTTGGTGGTTTCACTGCTTGACGTGACACGATGCAGTGAGGCTTGTAGTCGCAGTCGTCTGACTCTTCGCCGACTTCAAGATTCTAAAATAAAGTTTTGGTACGTTAGATCGGAGTATAAGAAGACGGTTACACAACTTACAGCTCCATCGACAATCTTCCCACTCATGTAAATGTCATAGGGATACAAAATCCTCTCGTAATGTCCCTTCAAAATGGTTCCAACGTTCTTTCCGTTCGGGTAGTTGAGACGAACAGCAATCTTCGACCATTTCCTCTCCTTCGTCACCATCTCAAGTCCGCCTTCCTCCTGAACCAGTCGATGCAACGAGTAAAGGTCGAGCTGCTTTCTTTCAACCATCGGGATCTTCAACGAGCTACCTTGAAGCTCCCAGAACTTTGCGATCTGATCGAGAAAGTTCAACTTGATGCGCGTCTTTGCCTACACCAAAGAAAGCAAAACTGTAATTGCACAACTTCACCTACTTTCAGTCTCGTCTCACCTCCAACTCGTTGATTCGCTGAACTCGCGGCGTAAAACGCAATTTGTCTACGTCGAGCGTGAACGGCGGTTGCCAGTCCTATCAACATCACAAAGAGAAACGTTTTAAAGTTCAATCAAATGCATTTGCAATCGCATCAAAGTGAAGATGGTCGGAGAGGCAGAACGGAGCGAGAAGAAAAAGTTTCTTTCTCGCAAGATTCGGCTTTGTAAAACGAAAATATTACAAAGTTCTGTTGTGATACGTGAATGTCGAACAAACTTTAATGGCGGAAAGTGCATAAATTTTCAAAGGTTTTTTTTTCTCAATCTAAATCACGCGATTCCTACAACAGCCTTCGATGATGATTCACGAATGTTCTCAGTTCTTAGAACCCACGATGATCGTCTGGGTGGATTGGGGAGGGGGAATGACGCGATGCGATTGGGGGTTGTGATCAATAAAATCGATGGACTTACGGCAGGTGGCTTAATCTTGCAGATTCCGAACTTCTCTGCAAGTGGGCGAATCTTTTGGATGTAGAGCAGCGGGTTCTTGAACTCCTCGGCGGTTGGGATGAAGACCGGAGCCTCTTCGGGCACTTCGAACTCAAATTCGTCGCACTTGTCCATCTGTAGATGCGGATGAATGGCCGTTTTGATTTCATCACCGCCCAGAGGATCTTTCGACGGTGATGTGAGATCGTAGTAGCTTCGGCCGTTGGTTGAATCCTTTCTCGGGGTCGTCGAGTGACCCCGGTGTTGTTGTTGTAGTGTGGGAGACATTTTTACTTCGGCAGACATGTTTTATTTGTTATTATTCGTAATTTCTCTGGTCTGCTGGGCTTGCGAAATGCTTCGCTTGCGATTAAACTTCGACTATCACTGATTTTAGCCTCAATTTCCTATTTGTTCCTGATTCGCGACGTGTGACTGTACTTTTTTGACACTTTCACGTCACGTTTCCTTTTGCTTTCAAATCCACACCCGGCCTTAAGCTGGGCCCTTGCGTATGCTATTTGTTATGTAGTTAGGCCTCACTCGAGTGCCTTAATCTCAGGAAGAAACTTTCACAGCGAATAATTTTCTTTTTCTTCCATTTTGGACTTCACTGTGCTGCTCATCATATTTCTCACTCGATTTCTGACGCTTCCCGGACGTATTTCTTATCAACTCCACCATTCTGAAGCACACTGGAGTGTCACGAAAGTTTTAACACATTGCGGAGTCGCGTACACTCCAATTTACAAGAGATTGCGGATGAACAAAATATTGAAAGAAACTTGAATCGAAATCACTTCGGATAAACTGGCGAACGTCGCGTATTCGGATTACATGGTTAAGATCGCTGGCAATTCAATCGCTCGCTGGCAAGACCCGAAGGTATAAAGGAAACAATTGGATTGACTGGCTGTTTAACTGTGATTTTAGATAACTCCGGTACTTTGATTCAACCTCGTTTACCGTCCACAATCTGAAATATTTCGAGTCAACGATTAACATTCCTGGTCACACAATCTTGTGAAATGCTGAAGGAGAAACAAACCACAACGACGTCAGAGATGATTGCGGAGCTTAAGAAAGCTTTGGCTAACAAGAAAATCTCTCAGTTGCAACACAACGTCTACAAGTGAGTTGCAGACATTTCAATCTTCGATAACTTTGTCACGTTTGCTTTTAGATTTTTGCTGTTCATTCCACCGGGAAGAGTCACAACATATAAGACGATTGCGCGGGAAGTCAAGTGCAATAGCCCGAGAGCTATCGGCCAAGCGTTGCGCAAGAATCCTTTCGCTCCTGCTGTTCCTTGTCATCGTGTTGTGAAGTCGAACTTTACGCTTGGCGGCTTTTCTGGCTCGACCACGAACAGCACTGTCGAGAAGAAAATGAATTTGCTGATGAGCGAAGGAGTTAAGTTCCAGCAAGCCAAGCACGACCAATGCAGCGACGCAATCGTTCTTCCTGATCATGTCTGGACATCAAAGTCTTCCGTTTAATGCTTAACATCGATGAAGAATAAAATTCTACCTCAACTTTTTTTAAGAAACTTTGTCGCTCTTTATTCAGTTTCCCATTTGCGCAAGGCGTTTGTAATCAATCTTCTCCAACTGAACCAGCGGCTTTAGCTTCTCTGCAAAGATTCTCATGTCTTCAGCGACGGCGTCTTGACCAGTCGGAGCGAGAACGGACAATTCTACTAGATAAGACTGTGAGATTGGCTCCTGGTTCACCTTGAATATCTTCGAAACTGAGATTTTCATTCGACCTTTCCGGAACAAGTAGCCGCGGATCGCATACTCGAACTCCAATCGACAGCCCATCTCAGTCAGGAAGTCGATAATGGTTGGGGAGCATGAAATGTCGAAACTTGCACGCACCAGTGTTGGTTTCTTGACATCCAGCTCAGGATTTCCGATGTACCGAAGCTGGAACGGCATACTGGCGTCAGAGGGATCGTTTGACCGTCGAACTCGCAGCAGCAAAGGTTGTTGAGCTTGAAGTTGATCGGTGATTGGAGATCGCAACGAGAAACACGCTTCGTAGTCGGAAAACTGTTCCGGTGCTGTCTCGACGTTGTCACAAAGTCCCTTCAATCTTAAATGTCAAAGTTATTGCAGCGAAATTGACGGAATCAAAATATTTACCGGTGCAAAACCCTCTGAACGCAAGTATCCAACACGGAGCCTTGCAGCAGGAACTCTTGATTTGGAATGATGTTCACGTTGAGTGCTTGCAGCAGACTATCCATTGCTGGTGCGGGTTGGTTCTCTCCAGCCATGTCTATTTGAAAACTTAACTCCGAGCGATGATTTGTTTATTTGGATTGAAATGAAACGAATTGAGTTGCCCGATTGATCGAACTGAGACGAAACGAACTTTGGGAATTTTGACCGTTGAATTATCGACAGCGTGATCAAGATTGTAGCAAATCAGTAAACAGAGTAGAAAGTTTTAAGTAGGGACAACAAGATGTGCCCGTTTCAAGTCAACCTGTCAATTTCGCTCAAGCAAGCGATCGCCTAAGAACGCCAACTTCACGTTCAACTTTGAATCTAAACAACTTTGAACAACACGATTCAACTTTGAATCTAAAGATGGTAAGGCTGAAGTTATTCAATAATGGATCGCCTCCTCATAAATTATGAATCAAATTATCTCTGGATCAAACATTGTCGTAGTCCTCAGGGAAGTGCGAGCCTTTGATCGAAGGGTATTTCGTCTTGTTGCAGCTCTAGCGTGCGATCGCTTATCCATATCTGCGGACCGTAGATAAGCAGCATGAGGTAGCGAGCTTTCTGACAAACATAATTGGCTTGGGAATCATTTAACGAGCTTTGTTGCCTGATTCATTTAAACTGAGGCGGGGACGACAAAGTTTGCGAAGCCTGAACGCGGACAGAGCCGAGGAGAAATTGAAATTAAAATTGAAATATAAGTTAGAATGATTCGAGAAAACCCTGGAATGTTTAGGTGAGCATGAAGTCAAACTTCACTGTGAGATATTTGCAATTATTTCTGATTGATCTGCAGCCAAGAAGATCCTTTGGACACCACCGCTCAGCAGCGTTCCAAAAAGGAAACAGTCTTTGACGCTTTGGAATGGAACGAAACTGTCGATCCGTTGAATTCAACGCTTCAGTTCAAGCCAAAATTCTCATCAACTCCTTTCACCAAGGAAAAACCAGTGAAATCTCAGGCTAAGATTCCAGTGAAGCGTCAACCAAAGCAAGATCCTCGTCCTGAGACTAACGAAGAAGCTTACGACTTCGTGAAGTACGATCCAGCTGAACGCGGCTGCTTACGAGAAGGACTGCGAGTCCGTCGCTACGCTCGTCCATGGTGGATAACGAATCCGACGTTTGCCGTTGAGTTCAAGCCTTACACAATGGAATTCTTTAAGCTCAAAGATAAGTTTAATCAGTTGGAGAAAAATAGCGGCATTAAGAAGGACAAACGAAAGGTTTCTATGTACGATCCCATCCAGGACTTCTTGCCACCGAAAGAGAAAATCGCTCGGCTTAGAGCTTCCATCGTCAAAGCGAAGGCAAAGAAGCAGTCCAACGTCTCAGACGAAGAAGGGTAGAATCAACCTCAGCAGAGGCTGGTTGTTCTCTCAAAAGCAGTAGAACTGCATGTTTTGAAAGAGTTTAACATTGTAGCACAAATTTTATTGCAAAGAACAAAAATAAAATAAACTCTACGATCCTACTCAATGATATCGGTTTTCGCAATGGTCTCGTTGATAACAGTAGTGAGAACATCCTCAGGTAACGGAGCGATCTCAAATACTCTAAAGCCATCGACATCATCCATTTCCTTGGACGTGAATTTGGCGATTAACTTGGCGCTCCCGACGTATGGCGGTTTGTAAGCAAATCGAGTTTCGGCGAACGTCTTGGGTTGAATGTCCGGCACTTTGAGCAGCATTGGCTCGTCGATTCCGGATCCTTCGATTTGGAAAACGGCTTTCGTCAACGGGATCGGCATGGGATTCTCGAGTCTGATGTGGATGTCGTGGGCGACTGTGTGCGTTGGCTTGCCGGTGAAAACGAACTTAATGTCAGGCTTGCGAACGCGGAAATCGTCTTGGGCGAAGTACTCGTAATCAGTGTTTTCCACCGAAGCCATGCAAGCGATGTTGAACGCCGACTGATCCAGCAGCTTTCTGTAATACTCTGCGAACGTCACCTCGAGTATGACTTGCTTCTCAGAACTCGCTTCGACAACTTCGGAAAACTTCATCGACTTCAAGTCCTTGCGGCTCTTGCCGGTGTAAAGAACCGACTCGACAAGGAGATTCCCGTTGATCGTGTATGGCTTCTCTGACGATTTGTTTTTGATGTTGAGTATCTGAACAAAAATAAAGTTTGTGAAATTTATAGGATTGAGAAGATCAAGCTTAACTTACAACTGAAAAGTCTTCCCCGATCTTGATGTCATCTTTCAGCTCGAAATGGAAATTCACTTCGTTGAACTCTTCATTGAGATAGTAACGAGAGAATGCGCTGGTCGCTTGCTTCAAAGCTTTCAGCATCGTCGCTCTCTCTTCTTCCGTTTTCTCCTCGTACTTGTAAGTCCTTGTGATGTCTTGTCGCTCCCATCGGCCGATCGCTTTGGTGCTGATGAAGTGCCCAATGCCAAACTCGTCCTTCTTCATTAACTTCAAGGGATTTCCGGGTCCAGTGTATCGCCAGAAAACCTTGTCAGCATTGACCTCCGCGTACAAGAACGTGTTATCATAAGGCTTCAGTATCTCGCCACGCTTTACAGCTGCGACTGATGCTGGTCCACATCGGAACATTTCATCGGACATTTCTTGTGGCGTCGCATCGATTGCTTGCCAACCATCGTAGTCACCGTTTTCATTGTTGCCCAGGTCAGGCCGTTGCATGTAAACTTCGTTCCACACGTGGTAATTCCAAATCGAGTCAGAGTTCATTTCTTCCATGATTTTTCCGTCATCGTCAACGAAGTAGTCGACCGTCATGCTCGCTTGCGTGTCATGAGCAGACGAATAGTTTGTGACGATTCTCGACGGAATTCCGACAGCGCGTGCAATTGTCGTCAAACAGCCGGCAAACACCCAGCACTGTGCGAACTTCACTGGCTTCTTTTTCTTGTAATATCGTTGCATGATGTCCACCGATCCACCCCACTTTGTAGGAGCAACGCCGCCTGAAAAATCTGTAGACCAATTGCCAAGAAGTAGACCATCGTCATCGGGACTAAAAATTAGAAAATTTAAGATTAAGCAAGAATAAAGTTCCTGAACAAATGAAAGCTCGAAGCTTTTGAAGTTGATTTGCGAAGTCTCGAAAGCTCACCTGTTGACTGCAGCCGACAAAGCGCGTGAAATTTTGATGGGATTGCCACGGCTCGACGGCCCAACTTTGCCCACATAAGCTATCACGTGGAGTGCGCAATCGAGAACGTCACGTTCGAATTGTCCGAGTTTCCACGGTGTGGGTCGGAGACGATTGTATGTTCCCTTCCAAATGAGCGTCGTGTCGGACAAAACGTATTCATTGCGAGCTCTTTCATCTAAGCAGACAGAAATAAATCGTTGAGACTATTGTTAAGTTTCTGGTTCTTCGAATTACCTTCCAAATAAACTTGATCTTCACGACACCATGGATTGAACAAGACGTAAAACGGCTGAGGCAGCGAGAAGCTCTTAGAGATCGTTGAGTCCAAGATTTTAGAATCTATGTCAAGCTTCCACTGCGTGACAATCGAGTTCGCTGCGGGCTTGATAAGAATCTCCAAGACATCGCCGTTGATTGCATTGACAGACGCTCCCCACTCGGTGCTTCTCCCCAAATCTGTTGATTTATTTTTCAAAGCACAAGCGACGAGTGTTCCGTGTCCGAACGTTGGCTTCTCTACATCAGCAACCGCAAAGACCAAACTGATCGCGTCTTTCTCAATATTGTACGGGCGGTTGCAGTGCAATTGGATCTTGAATGGATGACCGCGTCTAACTACCAGTTTAGGGATTTCTCGTTTCATCAAATCAAATCGATCGGTGTGGTGCGTCTTGCCATTTCTGTCGACGCACAGGTCAGCCTTCTCGATCGTCAGAAGATCATGAGAGACTGAATCTGTAATGAAGAATTGAGATTAATGACGAGTCGTGATGATTCAACAGTTGAAAAAGATTTTGTCGTGAGTTTTATCGAAAATATTTTTATGAAGAATTCGGATGAATAAATAAAATAAATAAATTAGTCACAATTGGTAGTTAAAGTATCGTTGAAGGCGTCCCGTTCTGAATTACGGGGAAGAAGCCGTTCTGAATGCTATTCGCTGGCTTAAGCGTCTCGTGGATTTTCTCGATCATATCGTTGTCGAACTCGTTGTGCTTGTCCATCGTGATGCCGTAGAGCGGCGACGGTTTGAAGTCTAGCGGAGCTTTTTGCTTCGGTAGCATGTCAACGTCTTCGAGGTGCATAATCGGATTAGTCAGAGTCCACTGAGATTTTCTCACGGGCTTGGAAGTCGTCTGGGCAGTCGTTGTCGTTGCCACTGTGTTTCGAGTTCTTGAAAGGTTTCTGGTTCTGATTCCTGTAACTTCTGGTTGCGAGTGATCGGCTGGCTGAGTCGTAGCAGGTTTTTGGAACCTTGCGCTGCCTCTGTAAGGCTTTGAAGGGCCGACAGTCGTGGGTGGTCGTTGTCGCGTTTCCTTCATCTTCAATCTGTGCGCCGTGAGCATTTTCTCAACAAGCTTGATGTCAACACCTGAGTGAATAGCCGATAATGTTTTATGAACCGTTTCAATCATCGCCTTGTGCTCAAAATCGATTTCGCTGAGTTGCTTATTAACTTGAGGTGTTGTCGGAGTCGTAAAAATTGTTTCAAACGACACATAACTCTCGGTCGAAGTCGCTGGTCGTGTGCTTGTCGGCTGCTCAGTCGTCGTTGTAGTTGCGATGACCTCAGGTTCGATCGGCTCATCATCATCGAAATATGATGGTTGGGATGAAGGCCGCTTCAAGAAATTCGTGCGACTGCTCGTGTCGTAAATTATCTTTCGGCGGGATTTCTTCGTAGACGATTCAATCTCGCGCTGTCGATGCCTCAAGGTCGTCGATGATTCTAACGGCATCGCCTTCGTCGGTTCTCTCTGCTTTCGATATTTGATCTTTCTTTTTCCTTCTTTCTTCATCGTCGTTTCCTCAACCGCAGCTTCTGTCGTTGTTGACGTTGTGGTGCTCGATGTCGGCTGATTTCGAATCCTCTTGCTCCGGTACATTTCCGCCAGTCGCCGTTTCACTTCTTCAATGTCCATTTGCTTCGGCTCGATCACAGTTTCCGATATTTTACTTTCAGCTCCTTCGAGTATCTCCGGCACTTTCTTTATCAGTCGCTTCTTGACTATCACTCGCTTTGCCGGTCTCTCAGTCGAACTCTCAAGACTGCTGGCGACGGTGGACGTTGCCAAAGCGGCTTCGATTTCGCCGTTGGGGAAAATCAGAAACAGATGCTCCATCGCAATCTTCTTCTTGTACTCCTCGGGATATTTATGGTTCGGGTAAATCACCGAAATGCTGTTGTCCATGAACTTCGGCTTTCGACTCAACTCTTCTTCTGGTTTCGGAAGCTCTGTTGTCATTAACTCTGTTGTTGCCTCTTCGGCGAAGTCTGTTGTTGTCTCAGGTTCTGCCGCAGTCGTGAATGCAATCTCTTCAGTGGCTTCCGTTGTCTCTACGCCTTCAGTCACGCTCTCGATTTCGGTTGTTGTCTCAGTGGGAGGCGAACGAACATCATCGATCAAAATCACGTTTTCTGCGTCGTCGGATCGTCTCACACCTTCGTCATTGAGGCAACATCTTACAAATCCTCTCTCCTTGCATTTTAACACAGTTTTAAAATATTTCGCGTCTTCCCTGCTGAATCGATTGACGTCCGGGCAGATGTTGAGTGGAACACACGAGCACATTTCCTTCTGCTTTGCACTGGCAACTGCACTCAATGCAATCAAAACCACTAAACTAATCGTCGATGGACTCATCTTGTCATGTCGTGAGCTAAAGACAAATGAACTGATTTCCCTCCGCACGTCGCTAAATAAGTCTCGCCAGAAATGGGTCAACTGTGGTAAGGGGAACGTTCCCAAACGCACAACTCACTCTCACTCTCGATTGTAACCAGAATATCCAGACGGAAAGTGAAATTTAGGCAAAGTTTCGTAATGTGAAACTCTGGTGACGAGTTTTGGGTCGGAAAAGTTTTGAGTTTTTATTGCGCAAGCAGATGACAAGTGATTGAGATAGCTCGACTCATCCAGAAGCTCTCAAAAAATTATCTCGAGCGGCTCTGCTCTGGGTGAACTGCTCGCTTGTTCACAAGTTCCATCGACTCCTCGAAAAGAAGTCATCAGCTCTGACGACGTTCAGTATGATTAGAAACGAGCGAGGTAGTTTTGGTATCAAACTCGAAGTCAAGTTTAAGCGTGAAGTCATTTGCTTCTCTCGATCGTTGAACGAAAACAAAATTTGCATAAGTCTCAAAACTTTGTTTGCTCATTAATTTTCTGGCTGAGAGAATTTTGTCGTGTCGGTGCTTAGGTTCGTTTCAATTAGAAAATCACTCAATATGTTTCGTGACCACCCACGCAATTCTCACGTCGGAATTGTTTCAATTCCGTTTGGTTACAATGTGAGACGAGACCCCAAAAAATCTCTCGCGTCATCATTTTGAAACATATGTCGTCTCTAAACAAAAGCAAACACTCACTTGATGGCACAAAATACATGCTCGGCGGCGAGCGGCTCACGCGATATTTGTTGCGATTCCAGAAGTTTGGAATGTTCGAAGTGAAAAAGTCCGACGAGTCCGACATGTCTTAATTAATTTGCTTCTTCGACGAATAAAATTCCTCGGGCGGATAACTGAAACTTGCTCTCGCGTTCGCGGCTTCGACGAAACTAAGTTCACAGACAATGCAAGCAGTCTCTTAAAACCGATCATGAGCGTAAGCGAAATCGAAGAAAAATCTTTTCAGTTCTCTGCTGTGCGCCGAGATCTCTCGCATGACGCCATCGAGGAAGACTTCGCATAATGAAACCAACGAGAACATGAGTCAGTTCATCATTCTCGCCAAGATTGACTGCTTTGAATTGAAAATTTTCGGAAACTCTCGTTATTCACTCTGCAGCCGGCAGCCGTCGTTTCATCGGTGACATCATTGCTAACTGTCGATGTCATAACTCGCGTCTCCAAATAGGATTTCAATGTCACACGTTTTACGTTTGACACCCGCGCGCTCGATTTGAGATACGATCGGTGTATGTAAGCGATTAATCTGAGCGCTAATTTGATGCTGCGAGACTTGAGGGCGAGTTTGATTGAAGGTTTCCGATCGAATCATTCCTTCGGTTCTCACAAGCTTCGAGTGTTGTTCTGGCACAAGCCAAGCTTGCACAGCACGAGCCGACTTAAGATCGTGTCAACTTAATCTTTTTCGCGTTGTTCTCGCTACTAACTTATACGAAGATCGCGGAGATTATTGAATCGTCTCCTCGATTGTGTTTACTTTGACGGCTTTTTGCAAAAGTTTGCGCAAATATTTCACGCCTGGACGTTTCCGCGTCGAGAACTGTTTTGAGATCTCGTCACGATTCTCTTGTTTTATTAATTACAAAGTCTTCGCGAACCGAAAGACAGGAAGCGAAGGCTCCAACGCATTCTTTACTCACCGACTTGATCAATGTAAGGCATTGAAATTGTTTCCAGCGTCGTGATGCTGTTGGGCGCTCCAAGTCCACGCGGGCTTCTCTTGAAGCATCTTAAGCACTCACAATTGTCTAAGCAAGTTACATTCCGGCAACTTCGATAAGTGTCACCGCACGACTTTGATATTTTGTTGCCCATTGTGCCTCGTTTACTGTTTCTTCACTTCGAGGTGCATATTTTAACTGCAAATTGAATTATTTGTCGCACAAGATCGTCCGCCACTAACAGTCTCCGAACTCAAACTCCAATCGTCGTTTGCGCAGCGCTAAGAGAGACACAAATTCCAATAAAGCTATGGCATGAGGCTGTTATGGAAATAGCGACTTTTGCGTCGAATGAATTAAATGTCTATGAAGAGGTGGTGGACGAGAGGAAGCGAGTAGGTTAGGGCCAGAGCAAAGCGATTCACATCGAGATCGTAAAGAGAAGATTCAATTAATACACTTTCAAACGGTCTAGCGCGTCGTCTGTGTCGCTGATTGCTTGATCTCGCTGACCTCTGCGTCTAAATTTAAATTCGAACCCGCTGAGATAACGACGCGCTTCATCGCTGATGCAACCTGGTCAAGTTGAAATTCCCAGGTTTCAACTTTTTCCTCTTCGCCTAAAATCTAAGCTGTTGGATGACGAACGCTTACAAAAATGTCAGAGGAAAACACCAGCGGAGAAACGAGTCTTTAAATTTAATCAATCGATCGCGCATGCATCGCGCACAAAAAAATTGTCCAGAAAGCTTTCGATTATTATCTCATGAATTTATTCTTAGCTCGCGCGTCGTGATAGATCGCGAAGATAAATTGAAACGTCTTGTCATCTCAGCTGAGCGGTTGCAGCATAAATTACTGCGAGACAATCGATGCTTCTGTTCCCAGAAAACTCTTAAGTAGATAAGTCTTTATTACTTCAATAAAGCTTAGCGAGTAGCCCGAAACACCAGTTCACTCCGTCAAATCCGCGATCGAACTAAGCAACAACTTTGTGTAGGCAAAAATGTTTTTATGGAGCAGAGTGAACACGCGATGCTTGAGCAGCGGCTCGAGATGGAGAAGAAAAAATTTGAGTAATTAAGAGTTATTTTTAAGTTGAGGGAAATGCTTTGCGATCCAAGTGATCGATCGAGCTCAACTGAATCTCATCGCTGCAAAGCTTTGACGAATGAATTGCAATTAATCTTGCAAGTGCGTGGGCGTTGTGTGAGGAATCTGCGACGAAGTTATAATTTTATTGTTTAAGATTTTTCTAGAAACA
The DNA here is from genome assembly GCA_033064975.1 of Smittia sp. YW1114-2. Classification (NCBI taxonomy): domain Eukaryota; kingdom Metazoa; phylum Arthropoda; class Insecta; order Diptera; family Chironomidae; genus Smittia; species Smittia sp. YW1114-2. Next base: position 7,660,921 of record CP093834.1, on the reverse strand, counting down.
AAATCGAGTTCCGCAGCTTTTAATTAAGACCAATGCGAGGGAGTCGTCGGCGATCTTTCCACTGGTGGATTGCAGCACGGATTTCTGGCTCCATTCAAGCAGCAATACGGACCTGAAAGGTCGCGCTTAAAGATCAAAAGTTTTGTTTATCGACTCGAGATTCTTACCACTTCCACCGTTATCGCAGTCGCTTCCACTCCCAGGATCGTTCAACGCTTAAAAGATTCAAGAAATTAATTCGATGCAAACCTTGACCATTAAATCTTTTGAAGATCGCATCACCTTCATCGCTGATTCCATCAACGATCTGCGAAAAGTTAATCGGAATTAGTCATAATGGAGCAGAATGGATTCCGATAACAGTAAAACTAACCGGGTCTTGTGTGGAATTTGGAGGCAAATACGATGGAGCAGCGGTCGAGACATTTTGCATCGCGATTCCTTAAAAAAGTTAGAATGAAATTTCACAAATGTCACGGCTGCGAGTCAAGTTTTTCCTGATTTTTCTAGTAAACACTCAGGTTCGGGAAACTTACTGAAACTGTTGCCGATGCCAGCGATCAACGAAATCGTGAGCAAGATGAAATTTAATTTAATTCCCGACATTTAAACCATCCACAAACAAGAGTTCTATCGCCAATGAACGCTTTCAACTGAGTGACCTCAGCCACATCCCCGATGCTTTCTTTTAAAGTAATCATCAGATCGAGCAGAGATTTGAGTTCTCATTAAAATTTCTTTTGTTCAACCTGCGAGATTCCTCTGCAAAGAAATAATTCCCATCAAAACTCGTCCAAGTGTGAATGAAACGCACGCAAAAAGTTGCATTTTATTAAACTGAAAAGCGGTTTGATTATTGTACACTTGTCGACATTGCTATTGTACGTTTGCATTTGGTTTCATGTGAACACCATCTAGCGAGCTGAGGCAGCGATTGTTTCCTAATTAAGTTTTTGCTTAGACTGAATTGTCTTCGCCTTGGTAATGTATCGAGTTGATTGGCTGTCCATTGTGGTAAAGCGGCACTGGCGTGGTAGTGAAGCTCGTGGTTGATCGTCTCGGGCCGGGAGTCCAAGTGCCGTGAGTCCAGTTGTAGTGATGCGTTGTGTAGATGAACGTTCCTGTTGGGTACTCTTCACTGTAGGGTTTGCGGGTCGTCGTCTCTTTGGTCGGAAGAGGCAGATATGTTGGTCCCTTGAATGGAGGTTTCGATGTCGTCAGCTTGCTGGGAGTCGTTGGTGGTTTTGTTGCTCTTGATGTGGTGCCGCTGTCGCAGTCTGGGTTGTTTGATCCGTTTGTGCAACAATATTTTCCTGTGAACCCAAAAATTAAAGTTTAAAGCTCCTTCAATCTAAAATTGTTTTACCTTTTCCTCCATTCTCGCAGCAATCTTTGTTGTTTGCTCCGTTGGCACAGCAGAATCTTCCACTTCCGCCGTTCTCACAGCAGTCTACATTATCAGCTCCGTTCTTGCAGCAGAAAGCTCCAGTGCCTCCATTTGGACACTTAGGAGGTGGTGTTGGTGGCGTTGTTGGTTTCGTGCCTCTTGTAGTTCCTGGTGTAGTGACAGTTGTGCAGTCAGGAGTGTTAGCTCCATTTTTGCAGCAGAAGGCTCCGGTGCCTCCATTTGGACACTGAGATATTCATTAATAAAGATTCAAAAAATGAATAAATATTAGAATCAAACCTTTGGTGGTGGCGTGCCTCTGGTAGTTCCTGGTGTTGTGACAGTTGTGCAGTCTGGAGTGTCAGCTCCGTTTGTGCAACAGTAACGACCTTGACAAAATAGATAGAATAAATTTAAAAATTTGTTGATTGGTTTTTGTCAGAGTGAAGTCACTGACCTTTTCCTCCGTTGGCACAGCAATCTTTGTTGTTAGCTCCGTTTTCGCAGCAGAATGGACCTGATAATAAATTCGTTAGTGGAAAGACATAAATAAAGTTCGAGATTTTACCGCTTCCACCTGATGGGCACTAAACGAGAAAAAGAAAATTTTATCTCATAATTTTTAAAGATAACTTTTGACCTTACTGGGCCTAACGTTGTTGGTGGCAAATAGGTTGGGCCGGTTGGTGGAGTTGTAGTCTCAAATGGTCTCGTAGCCGGAGTTGTTCTCGGTGTGACCTTTGGTGTTGTTCCAATATCGCAGTCTGGTTTGTTGGATCCGTTGGTGCAACAATATTTTCCTGGAAAATTCATAAATTTAGTTTTCATTTCCGTGATTTGGTAGTAAAATTTACCTTTGCCGCCATTCTCGCAACAATCTGCGTTATTAGCTCCGTTGGCACAGCAGAATTTACCTTTTCCCCCGTTCACACAGCAGTCAGCATTCTTGGCTCCATTTTCACAGCAGAAAGGACCTGACGAAGCATTGAAATGTGAAAAATATTCAAGATGTTTTATATTCCAACTTACCGCTTCCACCTGATGGGCACTGAAGAGAAATAAAGAAACAAAATTTTTAGTAAAATTCATTTTGAAAAAGCTTCGAGCTTACCGGGCCAAGCGTTGTTGGTGGCAGATAAGTTGGGCCTGTAGGTGTTGTGGTCACAATTCTGCGAGTTGTTGTGGTCGTTGCTGGAGTTGTTCTAGGTGTCACTTTGGGGGTGGTTCCGCTGTCGCAATCTGGTTTGTTGGATCCGTTGGTGCAACAGTATTTTCCTTCAAAGTTTAAATGTTCAGTTTTGATCTTCCTGACTTAGTTGAATCTCATACCTTTGCCACCATTCTCGCAGCAATCAACGTTGTTAGCTCCATTGACACAGCAGAATTTACCGCGACCATTATTTTCACAGCAGTCTGCGTTCTCAGCACCATTTTTGCAACAATAAGTTCCGCTTCCTCCGCTTGGACACTGCGAGGGATGGAACAAAGTTATTAACAAATATTTTCCAAAATATTTCTGTTCTCTGACTCACAGGCTTGAACGTTGTTGGTGGAAGATATGTTGGGCCAGCTGTCGAAGTTGTAATGACGCGACCAGTCACAGGTTTCGTTGTAGTTACTACAGGTGCTTCAGTCTTCGTGACTGGACGTGATGTCGTTACAAATTGAGTGGTTGTGACAGGTCGCGTTGAAGTCACAACTGGCGATGTTGTGCTCGGAGCTGCTGTCGTTGTCACTTGCTTGGAACACTTGCAATCACAGTCAGCGATTCCAGTAACTGTTGCAAACGAGAACGAAGAACTTTCCCCTTCGAGAAGGGCAAAGAATCCGTTGTCCTGTCCAAACTTCATTGGTTTAGCAGCTCTTGCATTAAATTGCGAGTCCTTGATGACATTCATGAACGTAGCTTTATCGACTTCCATCGATACGACGTTTGATCCAACGGTGGCATCATCGTACATATATAGAATCACAGCTTTAACGCCAGCTTTACCTGCTTGAGACGGAGATTGATCAGAACAAGTGCTGTTGAGTTACGCATGAGTCAATAGGGAATTAAGTAAGCAACATTTGTCTTTTTTAGCGATAGTCAATATCATCTGATGATTCAAACGCTCATCGACGAATTCCAACGACCTTGAAAGAGTTGACGACTTTCGTGGATCTGCGCTGTGATCCGACTCGGGTTTCTTATGTTAATTTCTTCTCCTCATTAAATTTCATTTTGCCTTATTAGCTCCGGTCGAGTTACGACAGCGAAAAGAAGCTTCTAATCTGTTTTTTATGGACTATGAAAATATTGGAACAACGCGAACGGCAAGAATTTGTAAGTCTCATCGTTTTTGGAATTAAATTTTAAGTGAAAATATTTTTGATGAAATTTTGAAAAGTCTATTCAACATTTTTTTCAATTTTTTTTGGTTGTAATGTTCCGTAACTTGAGGTCGATTTTTCAAGACTTTTTGACGCAATTTGTCAAAAAAAATTAAGTGATCTAATGACTGCACAGGGACAGTGGCTATCTAAATTTTTGAAGCTTCTGGGGCCTCGAGTTTCTTCTCGATTCAACGATAATTTTTCACAGGAAATTCGCTGAAGTTTCACTTGCCTGGCGCAGCGTGAACGTTGTTGAAAACTATCGCAGCCACTATGAAAAAATTGGTAATCCATTGTCCAAATCTTTTCATGATCAGAGCGTCTTCAGTTCACTTATTCTCAACGACAAAAAAATAATTTTTTCTTCAGATGTTGTTAGCTGTAAATATCCGAAACGATTGACCACGGAATAAACTTTGCACAGGTTTATAATACGAAAGAGAGGCGATGTGCGCTCACAACACATTCGGCGAATAGGAAGAAGATTTAATAAACTTGTATGCAAATGATACCTGACACTGCCGACCGAAGAAGATTCTTAAATATCTGAACCGCGACAATGTCGGGAGAGAAAAGTGAAGCAAGATCCTGTTCGATCAGCGACAAAGAATTTCATAAGCCGCAAGTTTCTCTTTCGCAGAAGATCTTTTCTATTTGTAGACACTTTCCCTTTCGCTCCCAGCCTATTTGCTTATGCGAAAGAATCCACGCTAGAGCTACCAAACGGGTTCTTATCGAATCATCTCCAGCGAACTCGTCGGAACTGAAACATTTTCTCACTGTGGCGGTGACAAATGTTGGATTAAAGGTTAGACGGCCTTTTGTTCATCATTTTGATGACAAATGACTTGTGACCGAACACGTTGCGTTGTCATCTTTAATCGAACGCTAAAGCGCAGGCGATGAAGCTTGCGAAAAAAAAGTTTTAATTGGTTTGGCTGGCGAGTTTCTCAAACAATTTTGACTATTCACAAACCACGTTCATTGTGGATGCCCGCATGGATAAGTGGATTATTGAATGCTTTATTGCCTTGCTAAATCGATTATTGTCAAGGTTGCATGCGTTGATTAATGCACTGACCTCTAAATTGTCAACGCGTTTCTGATTCGAAGTTATTTGTTTTAACTCTGGGCTTTGCAAGATTGGAAATCATATCAAACTGACAGTTGTCTTCAATCATCCCAGGTAGAAACATCGAAAAACCTTTGCCGCAAAATGGAATTAAATTATTTTTCTTCAAGCGGAACTAAATAAATTTGAAAATTTAATCATAGCTTGCAATGTGAAGGTTTTTTCAGGGATGAAACATTTTTCTTAACACAAAATTAGTTGAATTTCATGCATAAGTTCTAACAAGGAAGTGAGAAGAGCTTATACGCATTTCGAACGAAGCTGTTAATTACCGAGAATTAACACGATGACTGTTATTGCATAAACCGTATTCGGCTATTTAAAGTAAATCCACTCGCCTCTTTCTGCTTATCAAAAAAAAAAAAAACATTCACGAATATTTCCTCCAATCTTCAAAGAAAGTTGTTTGATATCTCGTTGGAAAGTTCTTTTGAAAAAACTTCATTTGATAACGATTAGTAAGATTGCTTTTCGGATCGAGAGAGGAATCAGATTTAGTCAAATGTTTGGCATTTCCAATCGAGCGATTCGATGGGGCTTCAGCAAATGGTTTTATAACCAGCAATCCTTGCGCTTTTCGCACACAGAAAATGTTTGGATTCGTCCGTTACCAACCGTTAGTTCAACCTCTAGTCGTCATCGGAAACTAGTTTCAGCAGCGAAATCCTTTGCTTATTCTGTAAGCCACAACCGTTCCGGTTATCTCGCTTCTATTTTGAGAATTTCGCACACGCGAGTTCGGGAAATATGCAAGAATTTGAATCGATGAATGAAGTTCAAACGGACACAAATTCAGTTCGAAAGATAATTTGATGGAGATTCGATTTAGGTAGTCAGGTATAATTAAAGGACGCTTTGACCTGACAAAAACTAATAGCAATTTCTCCTGCTTCCTGTGACCCTTTCAGCTGCAACTCTCTCGATTTGCCTTTAGTTCCAAGAAGTGCAAGATTGAAACATTCTCGCCATTCGATCCCTTTGAAACTATTTGTCGCTTCAACATTTAAACATGAACATGGCAATACTCTCAAATATGTTTATGTTATATCTCATTTAATTTTGTGTTTGGTTTCAAAACAAAATTATGATGACTGTGGTGTTAGTTGAGAGTGCACTTGAGATTTCAGTTCAGTTCTGAGCCTGAAGACGACTGAAAGAGTATTAATTAAAGTTCAGCGCAATGGAGTTGGATCTGCACGGATACTACAAAAACGAGGCGCTAATGAAAGTGGACGAAACCATTGAAATGGTAGGGAGAACCGGCGAGGGCGTGCTGGAAGTCATAACGGGCAAAGGAATTCATAGCAGCGGACCACCGGTGTTGAGACCAGCGGTGATCAAGCACATTGAGGAGAAGAACCTGCGATGGTCGCCCGTGTTTAGAAACTCAGGGCGCATTAAGGTTTACGTGAACGGCGAGAGAAGCGCTGAGGCTTCATACAGCTTGAAGCAAGAGACTGGCGAGGCTGCGTTCAGTTTTGAAGCTGATAATTCCAATGTGGTCAGAACGTCATTCGAAGCGACATACATCGAGACATCGGAGACTCAAAAGCCTTCTGCAGCTTGCGCTACCGTCAGAAATTGTTTGATATCAACAATCCTAATCACAGTCGTGTTGCTCATGATGTTTTGTGCTGGAAGATTCGTGAAACTGTTTTGAAGTTCGAGTTTTCTTCTCAAGATAAATTCAATGGGAATAAATTTTTTTTGCCGAAAACTTTGAGTATTACTTTAGAACTTGAATATTACAAGAACGCGCGAAGCAGAGGTGAAATTAAATTTAAGGATAAATGTTTTTCACCTGGAATTTCAGATCAATGTACATTCAAAACGCTCTCAGTTGAGCTAGTGAAATATTGTTACTTAATTAACTGCGCAATCATCGAATAACTGAATTGATGTATATCATTGAAATTCGTTCCTCTGGCGCTGCCAGACTGGCGGCTAATCTTTATTACCATGCGTTTCAGTCACAACAATCACACAGTGACAGTTTTTATTTTATTAAAACTGCATGCGCCTTAGCATTTGTATTTAAGTTATCAGCTTTCAGCGACAAAGTGAGTTGTTTCACGATGATCTACATATGTATGAGAATTTAAGTAGGTAACACATCGCAGAAAATTCTCAGAAGAATTACCAGGTTTTGTTGAGCCTTTTTGTCGCTTTTACACGCCCACAATAAATCTTATCATTTATCTAAAAGTCAATATAATTTCAGCTACCTGAGTTGCTTTGGTCATCAACTTTTAACAAGTTTCGTTTGGGATTAAGCTTGACATTGTACAGATAAACAGACAAGAGCTTTCGAACATTCATTAAACCAGTGGCGAGTGGAATACGTTTGTATTGCAGCATAAAGTATTTAGAACTCTGCAATGTGACAGTCTTCTGGCAACGTCTGAACAATAAAGATCACTTCATAAATTACGCCCGTTGAGTCGGAGTTTCAGGTTTAATCGAAAGCTTGTCAAATGACGGGTACAGAGGCTCGCTAATGTGATTCTTCATTAAATAGTCGCAGCAAATTATCAAGTGTATCGACATAGCTTTCGATTCGGTAACACATCGACACATGAGTAATAAGACTGCCGGAGCTTAAAGATAAGTTGTGCAAGTGTGGTTCATTGCGCTGCCAACTTTATCGGCTTTGTTTAGTATAAACTTTGTAATATAAAGCGCGAGACGTAGTTCAGTTCAGTGCAAAAAGAACTCGAGATGCCGCTCAGAGTCGACGAAGAAGAGTGGAATGAATTGAGGGAAGAAGCTTTCAGGCTTACGGAGAGAAGCAAGCAATTTTTTCTTAAATCAAAGCGAGCCTACAAACTCAATGGACATTATGAAGCGAAACATTTGTCAAATAAATCAAAACAGCTGAAGGAACAAGCAAACCGCGCTCACAAGGCTGCGGCAGAAGAGATTTTCCAACGGAACAACCAAGACTGCGACTACCATGAGATCGACCTGCATGGACTTCTAACATTCGAAGTTGAAGAACGTTTGAACCAACGCATTAACCAAGTGAAACGTGCAGGTTTAAATTCTCTGACTGTTATTGTGGGCAAAGGAATTCACAGCAAAAATGGAGCAAAGTTGAAATCGACTGTTGAAGACTACGCTAAGAATAGGAAAATTCAATTTATTCCAAACGTTCCAAACGATGGCTGCATTCGTTTTAAGCTTGACAGCAGGGACAGAAACCAATCTATGAAAACTCGAGCGGAACCAAGCGACAATGAGAACTACAACGATTATGAGTACTATGAAGACTATGACTATGTTCCATCTAGTTTCGCAAACTATGAGTACTATGACGACTACGTTTCATCTAGTTACGAAGAAACTCGGCGATACAATAGAAGTGGAAAACCACCCAACCGTGGAAAATGGCTGAACGGAATCGTCATAGTTGTCATCGTCTCGTTGAGCATCTTTTTAGTCGTCAAGTTGATGATTTTCACTTGGGGATTAGCTGTAACTTTGTTCGAGCTCGTTTCCAGCTGGGTCAACGAGACGTCTGAAGGCATAACAGATTTCTTTGGCAGCATCAACGATTTCGTCAGCGAATCATACGAAAGCGTTATTGGTGGCTCCAGTAGCATTGCCGAATACTTCATCAAATCGTATGAAAATGTTGCTGGTGGTTTCAGTGGCATCGCCGATTTCCTCAGGAGCATCGCTGGCTACCCCAGCAGCTCTCATGCAAATGTTGCTAGTGGCTCCAGTAGCATTGCCGAATACTTCATCAAATCGTATGAAAATGTTGCTGGTGGTTTCAGTGGCATCGCCGATTTCCTCAGGAGCATCGCTGGCTACCCCAGCAGCTCTCATGCAAATGTTGCTAGTGGCTTCAGTAGCATCGCTGATTTCTTCATCAAATCGTATGAAAATGTTGCTGGTGGTTTCAGTGGCATCGCCGATTTCCTCAGGAGCATCGCTGGCTACCCCAGCAGCTCTCATGCAAATGTTGCTAGTGGCTCCAGTAGCATTGCCGAATACTTCATCAAATCGTATGAAAATGTTGCTGGTGGTTTCAGTGGCATCGCCGATTTCCTCAGGAGCATCGCTGGCTACCCCAGCAGCTCTCATGCAAATGTTGCTAGTGGCTCCAGTAGCATTGCCGAATACTTCATCAAATCGTATGAAAATGTTGCTGGTGGTTTCAGTGGCATCGCCGATTTCCTCAGGAGCATCGCTGGCTACCCCAGCAGCTCTCATGCAAATGTTGCTAGTGGCTTCAGTAGCATCGCTGATTTCTTCATCAAATCGTATGAAAATGTTGCTGGTGGCCTTAATAACATCCCTGCATATTTAAGCAACACGTGCAACAGCGTTGCAGGTTTTTTCGCTGTTATTGAGGACTTTATCAAGGTAAGAACCTCTGACGCATCGAGAAGAAGAGATCCAGTCAAATTGATCTCAAATCTTTCAATCTTTCCAGAACATCTAAGCAAATGACTGATTCCAATTTCAAACTAAAGTCGTATGAACGTCTGATATCCTCTCAATCTTACTTCAAATACCAACTATCATTTCAACGAATTTAATGTCAACGATCACTTAAATATCTTTGCCGACGAGAAATAAAACTAATCATCGTTTCGAAGGTCGTTGAAATGGAGTTTTGAATTTAATCGCACAAAAAAGAGGCTCGTCCATGTAACTCTTCCTAGAAAGCCGTAGTTAAAAAAGTTTGAGCTAAATTCAAACTACGAAGATTCGTAATTCTGCATCGAAGCTTTTATCAGTTATCGATAATCTACATATCACATATCGCGAAACGAATTCCAAGAACAGGAGAATTTTGAGTGAATGAGTGTGGTGTTCAATACCAACGCAGGACGCTGAAGACGAGTTTTGTTTCGTCAGTCAGTATAAAACGAGACGTAGTTCAGTGCAGAAAGAACTCGAATTATTCGAAATGCCGGTTAGAGTTGACGATGAAGAGTGGAGGGAACTTAGGGAAGAAGCTTTCGAGCTGATGAAGAGAAGCAAACAATTGGCTCTCGAATCAAAGCGCACCCTTAAACGCAATGATGAGTCTGGAGCTAAAAAATTGTCGACCAAATCAAAACAGCTGAGGCAGCAAGCAAACCGCGCTCACAAGTTCGCGGCAGAAGAGATTTTCCAACGGAACAACGAAGACTGCGACTACCATGAGATTGACCTGCATGGACTTCTGAGGTCCGAAGTTGAAGAACGTTTGAACCAACGCATCAAAAAAATGAAACTTGCTGGTTTAAAATCTCTGACTGTCATCGTGGGCAAAGGAATTCACAGTAAAAATGGACCGCAACTGAAACAAGCTGTTGAAGTCTACGCTAAGAATCACAAAATTGAATTTACCCCCGTTCCAAGCAAAGGTTGTATTCGTTTTAAGTTTGACAGTAGTTCATCTCAAATTGCGCCTCGTCGCAAGCACAAATCAACAAATGTGCCATCGATACCAACTGGCCCATCCATTCATAACCAGTCAATTGTTAAACCACCAGCAGTTCACGTGCCTTGCGGTCCTGTCAGAATCGAGCCCGTTCGACCAACAGTTTATCAGCCGAAACAGCCATCAATACCGGCCAGCCCAACCATTCGGAATCAGCCAATTATTAAACCACCAGCAGTTCACGTGCCTTGCGGTCCTGTCAGAATCGAGCCCGTTCGACCAACAGTCTATCAACCCAAGCCCAGATATGTGCCATCAACACCGGATCCGGCGACTTATGAACAAACTTGGAGATTCAATCGTCGTGAAACTGTCATCGAAATGCCGAATGATGCTCGCACTTCAATTCAATCGTCTTTCAAGGAAATTGACTGCGGAACTTCATCATGCTGGGGAAAATGGCTCTGCGGAATTCTCACAATCATCATCATTCTGCTGATCCTGTTTTTTGTTGTCAAGTTTCTGATTTGGATTTACGGATTGATTACAATTTTCTTCTCTGCGGTCGGTGTCACCGTTTCCGGCTGGTACACCAAGGCGGCTGACGGCATAACAGACTTCTTTGGCAGCATTGCTGATTTCTTCAGCAACTCGTACAAGGTGAGAACCTCTCTGATTCAAATAATATTTGAGGCTCAGTGAAATATACTTAAAATCTTTCCAGAACATTTGAGCCAAGGTTTACAATATTCGATCGTAAGCGACCTCAGCAAACGGATATTACCTCAAACAGTAGTCACACGAACGTCTGACGCCCTCTTAGTATTTCTTCAAACAACCAACGAATTTATTGCCAACGATCTCTAAGAAAACTTTGTAACTGCCAACGATTTTATTATCTATAACAACAGAGGACGATAAATAAAAATATTCATGAATATTTGATTTCGAATCTGCAGCGTTTTCAATTTAACTGTAACACTGCTTCACGGAGAGCTTATCAGCTGTCGATATATTTTATCATACCAGTTCTAAGAACGTCGGAGCTTTGGCGACGTTAAACAAGTGTGGTGTTCACTTACATGCCTTCCAATACAGACGGCGAAGCATATCGGTGTTTTATTTCGTCAGCATTGTTTAGTTTGAAGCGAGACGCCGTTCAGTTCAGAGACGACGAATAGTCCGAAATGGTGGTCAGGGTTGACGAGGAAGAGTGGCAAAGACTGAGGGAAGAAGCCTTCGAGCTTGAGGAGAGAAGCAAGCAATTAGTTTGCGATTCACAGCGCGCCTACAAACGCAATGATAAGTCTGAAGCTAAAAGCTTGTCGAATCTAGCAAAAGTGAAGAAGCAGCTTGCCGTTAAAGCTCACAAGCTGGCTGCAGACAAAATATTCCAAAGGAACAACGAAGGCTGCGACTCTCACGAGATCGACCTTCATGGGCTTCTAACGAACGAAGTGGAGGAACGTTTGAACCATCGCATTAACCAAATGAAACAAGCTGGTTCGGAGTTGCTGGTCGTCATTGTGGGCAAAGGAATTCACAGCAAAAAGGGACCGCAATTGAAAAAGGCTGTTGAAGCCTACGCTAAGAAACGCAGAATCAAATTCACTACCAACGTTCCCAACGAAGGTTGCATTTGCTTCGAGTTTGACGCCTCGGATCGAGCTATCGAACGACCACCAGGCGTTGCGCCACAAAGGAATCGTACAGACCGCCGACCTAATCGTCGTGATACTGTTATTGAAATGCAAAGCACTGCAGTTGAGCGAGAAACTCCCACAAACTATGGAAAATGGATCTGCGGAATCGTCGCGATCATCGTTGTCGTGCTGGTCTTGGCAGGCTCACAGGTAAAAACCTTTCTCTGTTTTCAGGAAGCGCATTAATCCTTCCCACTTTCTAGAAATGATATGTGCCGAATCTCCTGATCTCCACCGAAGTCCCAACGTTCATTCCAACGAATTTAATGTCGTCGATCTCTTTCGTTTTTTCTAAAATGTTTTTTGTAATGCCAACTTCCGATGGTGTAATATTATTCATAAATATTTTTATTAACTTCACGATGTCGAATCAAAAGCACATTCAAAATAAATGAAAATTAAATATAAATTTGAGGTTTTTGGTTTGGAGAGTAAAAATCTTAACATCAATCTCAGACGAGTTTGTTCCGATGCATTAAAAGAATTAGGAGCTAAGGTTCATTCGAATGTTGATCAAGCACTTTGTTTGCGAGTTAAAAGCACTAAAACGTTTCTGATCTCGTGTCCATGGCGTGGATCGACTGCGAGAGAGTCAATGTGTCCTTGATCTTAATTCCTTTCCGTCCCATTTCTTCCAAGCGATCGTTGATGATCTGCGCTTCTCGCCCTTTTTGCCACCACAAATACGAGCACGTGTTGAGTAACGGGATGTACAGAACGAGTAGGTCGACGTCAGACACATGATCGAACCTTCGAAGCGCGAGCTCTGCCCATTTCTCGCTCGATGGATGCGGGATCGGCGACGTTGTGCAGGCAGCGACGAGACGACAGAGAAGGAGCAGAACTGGCTTTGACTTGTCCAAGTAAACTTTGTTGACGAGCTGGAAAATGTTCTCGAGAATCGGCACGGCGACTTCGTTTCTGCGTTCGTCGAGCAGCCGGCAAGCTTTGTCCAGTTCGTCGTCCTGAAGAAAGCTTAGGAAATGTTCACAATCGCGAAGCTCTGATACGCTAATCACGTAGTCGAGGAAGTTTTCAAAGGCAAGAGCTCGTTCGCTGATCAGTTCACTCGTGAAGTTCCCCATGATCCTTTTCTTTGGAAAGGCGACGCAAGCCATCAGCTGCGGGTTGTCCTTCTTCAGCGCCTCAAACAGCTTCAGGAAATCAGTATATCTTCTCTCAATCGTCGTGGGATTCGCGTCACCGACTGTGCACGTATCTTGTCTGCAAGTGAGGTCGTAAACCACATATTTCTTTGAATTGTTGCTCTGCTCGCCCTCGTTCGGCAGAATTCTCGCGAACTGAATCTCGAAGTTTGTTATTGTTCCATCTCTGTTCGGCAGCGGCTTGCGGGACTCTCGCTGCCACACATCTAAAAAGACGAAGAAAATGTTATGTTTATGAGCTCCGTGTGCGCGATTTCAATATAAAATCAGCTGATTTCTTTGTGTTTTGTTGTAAACACGGTCAATGAGTCACTGTCGATTACCCTTAACGATTTTCTGCTTGTTTATTGAGAGCGTAGTTTTCTCGAAAGCCTCTTCCGCTATTGGACTGTCGACGTCATCGACCTCTGCTGCGACATGCTCACGTGATCCTCTGATAGCCGCTTTCATAATCTAATTACGACGAGATGAATCAGGAAATGTTTGAGAAAAATATTTGACGGTGAATCACACTCGATATTTCTTGATGTAACTCACGTTAACTTGACTTTCTTCAATTGCGAGACGATTGTTGACAACTTCACTGCACTTTGACGAATATAAACGCTTTAAACTTAATTTATTTCGAGGTAAAATAGCGAGAGAACAACCGCACAGAAAAATTATGTCAATTCAAAGTTTGAGGGCGCGCGACTCAAGTTTGAACTTCGAGGGGTTCGTGACACATTTTGAACCCAACAAGTAATCAAAACACTCCGTGAAAATGTTCAAAATCCTCGGCAAATCCGTGGCTTCAAAGGCTCAAAACCAGTTGGTTCCTTCGCTAAGAAGTCACTCGCTTCTGATCGTCTCTCGTCATGCGTCGTCAGGTTGTATTTCATAATAATTCTCCAAATCGCGTTGTTACAACAACAAAACTAATTGCAGGCGTTCCGAAAAAGGGAATTTACAGTATCAAGGATGAAATCCTCGACGGCAGACCGCTGTATCTCGATGCGCAAGCGACAACTCCGCTGGATCCTCGGGTTTTAGACAAAATGATGCCTTACTTGACGAACTTCTACGGCAATCCTCACTCTCGAACTCATCACTATGGCTGGGAGACAGAGAAGGCTGTCGATATAGCGAGAGAACAAGTGGCAAGTCTCATCGGCGCGGACCCAAAAGAAATCATTTTCACCAGCGGAGCGACAGAGTCGAACAACATTGCAGTTAAAGGCGTCGGAAGATTCTACGGATCGAAGAAGAAGCACATCATCACGACACAGACCGAACACAAGTGCGTGCTCGATTCCTGCAGAGCGCTGGAGGGCGAAGGCTTTCGAGTGACATACTTGCCAGTGAAGGCGAATGGAATCATCGACTTGGAGCTGCTGGAGAAAGAAATCACCGACGAAACTTCGCTCGTGTCCATCATGGCGGTGAACAACGAGATTGGAGTGAAGCAGCCGATAACGGACATCGGAAAGCTGTGCAAGTCGAAGAAAGTCTTCTTCCATACCGACGCCGCTCAGGCAGTTGGAAAGATTCCATTGGATGTAAACGCGATGAACATCGATCTGATGTCGATTTCGGGTCACAAAATCTATGGACCCAAAGGCATCGGCGCGATCTACGTGCGTCGACGACCTCGCGTTCGCATTGAACCACTTCAGAGTGGCGGTGGACAGGAGCGTGGCCTTCGTTCGGGCACTTTGGCGCCTTCGCTAGTTGTCGGAATCGGCGCAGCTTGTGATTTGGCGAGCAGGGAAATGCCTTACGATCACAAGTGGATGGAATTCCTGTCTCAGCGACTACTGACTCGCATCTTCGAAGCACTCCCAAACGTCATCAGGAACGGCGATCCCGATGAATCTTATCACGGCTGTATCAATCTTTCGTTTGCATTTGTTGAAGGCGAATCGCTTCTGATGGCATTAAAGGACGTCGCCTTGTCCAGCGGCTCAGCTTGCACTTCAGCTTCATTGGAACCGTCGTATGTCTTGCGAGCCATCGGCACAGACGAAGATTTAGCTCACAGCTCGATTCGCTTTGGCCTTGGACGCTTCACTACCGTTGAAGAGCTCGACTACATAATCGAAAAATGCATCAAACACGTAACAAGATTGCGGGAGATGTCGCCGTTATGGGAAATGGTTCAGGAAGGTATCGACATCAAGGAGATCAACTGGAGTCAGCATTAATCGAAACGACAGCTCGGACTAGTTTACAAAGCAATTTGGTTTATTACGACGTACGAAAATAATCTTCACCGTGGCGTCCTCAATCAAAATCTTGTTCCTTTCTATGTTATCAGTGGCGATACTTGTAAATACAATAAAGCGAGGAAATTATCTACGTGAATCGCACAGAAACTTTGAATGGCTTAAATGCTTCTGGAACTGTGAGCCTTCAGCCAACGCTTGACAAGTTCGCTTGGGTTTTAACAATAAATTAATTAGTCACATCTTAGATAAATTTATCCTTCTGGTTAGCTCAACAGTTCGGTGCAAACTTAAGATAGCGTGAATGAATTAAAAATGTAAAAATCTCTTGTCGTGCAACCAGCGCGCTTCCCTCTCGAGGCTCTTAAAGCTCTGAGCCTGGGATGAACATGGAGAAGGCGCTGGCAGATTGCTAACAAGCGCAACTCTCGACGTTCTCTTCTGGTGGATGGACTTTGAAGCCATGCGCCTCCAGCGTCTGTAGCTCGAGTCGTGCCCGATTGTTTTCCACTAAGGATGTCGCAATCTCCTCGAACATTTCCTTGACGCCTTCGTTGTTCTTGCACGACGTTTTGAATGTGGCTGAGATCATTCCATGGCATTGCTCGCAAAAGTTTTGCATGTCCAAGTCGGTCACCTCGCTGTCCAGATCGGATCTGTTGCCGCAAAGGAAAATCTTTGCTGATTCCGCCCACATTGCTAGAAATAGAGTGAGCTGTCAGTCAAAAGCTTAATCGGTGTGATCTCAAACTTACTGACGTCCACCAGATGTTGGCTTAATGAATGGAATGACTGAGCGTTGTCAACAGAAAAGACGAGAATCGCTACCTCAGCGAATTTGTAATAACTTGAAGTGACAGAAGCGATTCGTTCCATTCCTGAAATTGAGTTAGTTCAGCTCTGAAAGTTCATTGCGCAATTGCCCTGATTACCTCCAGTGTCGAAGAGCTGCAGGTTCAGATCGCGTCCGTTGACATGAAATGTCTTTGAGAAGTGGTCGAGCCCTAAAACACAAGCACAGCGGTGACTTAATCAGTCTTAAGCTGGCGATTCAAGTCTCACCTAGAGTCGCTTTTCGATCTGACGAGCTGACGAAGGTATCGCACATAAATCTCCGGAACAGCGACGATTTCCCAACTCCAAAGTCGCCCACCAGGATAACTTTCTGCTCTGGAACCTTCTTGGAAGCCATTTGACTGTTCAATTTTCTGAAAAGACGAATTTCATGTATTTATTAGAAGAGGGAGCGATGGACTAACTTTTCATTGAATGGGACAGGCGCAGTTGGGCTCGACGATTTGACTTGAGGATCAGGAGATTAGGATCGCGAGCTGATGTAACTGAGACGGTCAAGCTCTGCTCGTTCAGCTTCAAGCTACTTAGGCTTAGCCAACAAACACGTCCCGACTTCCAGCCACTCGCTCGTTGCTCGGCTTCGTTGCTCAATTCCACTCGAGAGAGTCGCGAACGATTTTCTTTCTCAATCAACTGTTTGGCGTGAAGTGGCGAACCTCGTCTCGTTAATTTTAGCGTTTTTCTTGACTTTAGTTAAAGTTCAATCGATTAGTGTCGCGTCCAAGTCGATCTGAGCTAATTGAATAATCCAGAAAGTGTTTTAATTTTGTCCCAAAGTTTGTTTGTTTCGAGTTTGGGAGAAAAGTGAAGAAAGAAAAAAAGTTAATTGGTGGAAGGAAAGCCCGAAACAGCCGTAGTGGAGTTGTCGAGCTTTGCATACGAACACAAGCTGCGGATTAAGCGTAAAGTGCATAGCAAACTACAAACTAATGAATAAGTTAATGAAGGGAAAAGGAAACTTGCGACTGTGAATTTCCATTCCAATCGATAATCAGCAGTTCACCTCAAGTTTCTGTGTTTACGGCGAGTTAATCGCCAAGTTTACGAGTGATTTGTCAAGTCCGTGAGACATAAAATTAGAGAAATAAGTTCCAAGTGCATTGGATAACGTTGATAGACAGGAGGAGAAGTTGAAGGAGAAAGCAAAGGATCAAGAGAACAAAGCGACCCGCAGGTAAAAACTCACTTGTTGGAACAAATCCGACTCTTCATTTCATCATCATCGAACCCTCAAGAAAGCCAGAAAAATCCCACACGCCATCGACAGAACTGGACGCTTATTCATGGCGCTATTCGAAGAACAGTAAAGTAAAAGAAACCTTGAATAATCTTCGTTATCAGCCGCGAAAATACAAAAGAAAACAATAAATGCATAACGCCTTGATAAACTTTAGTTGGAAGTGAAAAGGTTCACAAGCAGTTGACGACTCGTGACATTAAAATCGACACCTTTGAGCATAAGTTTCGTTGGTGCAATGACATCTGAAGTTGTCAAGTCACGATGGATCAGAATCCACTCGCAACAGTGATTGTCATCTCCTCTTGAACCCTCACGCCTCGTTGGCAAAGTCGATAACCACAGAAGCTTCATTCAATCTCAAGTTTGCCCTTGACATTTGCTGACACAAGCGCAGCCTTCAATCCTTGTTACCTTTCAATTCGTCGCACGGCAGGTTCACAAAACCTCGTTCCACCCACGCAGGGAATCCCGAGCGTCTGCTAAGTCATCATCTGCAAAGGAATCCGCGCCATGCCGTGATTTCCCTGGTTTCGTTTTTGCATATTTTCTCTTAGTCATGAAGACGAGAACAGCCAAAGTAACGGTTAGACAATTTCATTTCTCTTCTTCCCTCGTTCTCGTTGTTGATCTTCTTCTTTCGTTTGTTCATTGTACTTCCTCTCCCATCAGCGTCGTAAAGCATAGCGATTTTTGACTTTAATTCGAAGCCGGCGAGATCGGCGAGGCCTTCTCGAAACGTATCAAGTCGGCGATCTTGTTAAGCGAACAATGGCCGAGCCAACTTTTGCGTCAAGTGTCGGTTGGAAAATAGATTATTCCTCGCGGAACCTCAGCGACTCTAGCATTGCGCAACAAACTTTTCGGTCGCTTTGTGTTCGCTGTGCACTCGCGATAAGTGCAAACAGCTTTTTCTCACGTTTCATTTTCTCTCAGAATTTCGTGCATCAGCGAGCAGCGAAAATTGAATGAATTTCCTTCTCGCCAACTTTTGATCGTGCAGCAGCAGTCAGTCTTATCGCAATTACGCTTCATCACATGCTCCGAAAGACAATAATGGAGGGAGATCGATCGTCGATCATGTCATTATCAATTACTAGCGTCGTGCAAAAGTTGAGTCGACGAAGGTCTTTGCTGGCTGTTGATCGGTGAAGGCGCACGTGGGACTGTTGAGCTTCGCATGGAGATGCAACCGACGTTCGATGTAACAAGTTAATTCCATGCACATTCTCCCATCCTCATTATTGCATAAACGTCACTTCCATCGTCGCCTTCGGATTTCTCTCTCGCTATTAAACACCTGCCAATACTAGACTGGCCGTTTCATTCCTTTCCGCTCCATCAGCGACGACGGCGTTTCACTCTCGGGACTGTAGGAAGCGCCCAACGGCTCTCGCTGTCACTTTTTTCCTACCTCGACCTTTTTCTCCTTTGCTGCTGCTGGTGTTTGCAAAACATTTTTCTGCTCACAGCAAATAGTTTTCAGTTCAGCCATGTGGCGGTTTGGCATAGCTCAGCCAAATAAGGCGCAATCAATGTTATAAACAGAATTGTTTGTGTTTGTCAGTCGGTTGAGATTCGATATCGAGTGCGATTCGGGCCAGCTGATCATATTTAAGTTCGCAGCGAACGGCTGACATTTCAAACGTGGTCGGTGTGAGCTCAACGGGCAAACGACTAGCTGCGGCTGCCTCGCACTGTAGGAAAGCTGAATTACGTATTAATTCATTCAAAACGATGTAAATTGAATAAATTTTCCTCCTTTCGGCTGCGAGTGCTTTTCATTTTGCGACACTCGAGCCACGCTAGGCTCGCAGTCTTGCTGGCTCTAATAACAGTTCTGCCAACATCTCAATTGCACTTCTGAGTGATTTTCAGTGTTCAATTAAATATTCAAAGTATCTGAAAGACGTAATGAGCGCTTAGGCTGAGATTGCGCCACTCGATTTGTCACTCGAGAGCGTGTCGCTCCTTCTCGTGCTGCACGCGAGGAATAAAAAGACATTTTTCTCAAGAGCCACCCGAAAGCTTCAATGACGATTTGATAGGCGTGTGCGAGAAGAGACGAAAGCGTCAGACAGTAACACAACCGTCGAGCGCTTAGTAAACAGAACAATCATAACAGCGAAGACCATCAAACAATATTTGCTGATAAAGTCGCTTTTATAGCAAATGTGGCCAAGGATTAAACCTGGTTCGCTGGTCTTGTCGTCGCTGCGACGTTAAATATCAAAGTTTACCACTTGTATTTGAATATATGATAATGAGACCCATAAAGAAGAAAACTTGAGCAGCGCGAGAGGCGACGAGCACGATTCGTTATCGTGAAGAAATCAGAAGACGGAGCAAGCCGATAAGAGAAAATAAGAAACGAACAAGTCGCGCAAAGTCCATCGGAAGTTCTTGGCGCTCAAGTTTACACGACAACCGTCCTTCAACCTGACTCACTCGACTCTTTCACTGTTTGTACAAGTTTAAGCTGCCTTGAAGCGTCATCGGTTACGCGAGGTTCACACACACTGCTCGCGGTTATCTCTCGGAAACTTTGTTAGTTGATAAGAGCGCCGCATGTTGTTCGAGTAGATCAACAAATTGAAAGTTGAGTCGATGTTGTTGATGTCTCCTCAATTAGTGATTTATTGTGAAACTGAAATTCTCTCCCCGCTGATTTTTACGATTCACATCATGAAATATCTTCCGCCCATAAAAAGATTTTGTCTTGGCGCTGACCGCGAGTCCATTGTTGGATGCCAATCGTACTCGTCATTGTTACTTAGTCGTTGCGCTGTCATTTCCTGAGCGGTGGCGCGCGAAAGATTCTCATGGCAAACAATTAGAGAGAAGCGAAAGTGAAACTGCGACTGATGGATTCGCTAGTAAAATGCAATTAGCAAAGTCTTCCATCAGCCGCTCTTGCATAAACAGCTTTCCAAGAGCGATAAATAAGAAGCGTGGAGCTCTAATTGATGGCACGTCCAGCAAGACAGCGTCAGCTCCAAGAGACTAATTAAAGTTTTTCGTTAATTGAAATCTGTCGTGCGAGTCACCGGAGACTTTTGCGCAGCAATTTTGAACTTCAAATGCCGCTAATTGGATATCATTGATGTTTGAAGTCCTCATCAAGATTGTCGATAGTTGCCATCACGGCCATACGCATGGTCGCGTCAAGATAATGAGGAAAAGCCAACACAAACCGTTCTCAAACCTTACGACCAAGTCGCAAGTGAACTCATGCAATACGTTAGGGGTTTCAAAATCAATAAAACTTGGGATCGTCCTGGCTTTAAAATTATGAAGCGCTCGATGGGAACTTGATAAACCCAGACGGGAAAACGTTGAACACACCTTGAGAGATTGGAGGAATTTCGTTCCCCCCGGCGAACTAGTTGAACCCATTAGTTGGCTGGATCCATTTAATTTCCTTGACGAATCCGGGAATGCAACAACACGAACATGTTTCAAGTCACGCTTTCGCTCTGAATATATTTAGCACTTTTCATTGAGTTTTAGAAACAACTAGCAACACTTGGCAGCGATCTTCCTTTACAGTTGTTCTTCCATCCATACCAAGCGTCGAAGTTGTGACGCTTGAAGATTTTCTGAGCGCAGCGGATGTCGTCGGTTATGTCATCGTCGATTAGTTCTGGAAAGAATTTCCGATAAATTGCAATGCAACCGCTTTGTTATTCAACTCACTGTTGCAATCGATGTTGCAGTCTCCGCCTGCCTTTCCAACCTTGCACCAATACTTGTCATTGATTTGGAAGATTCCCCAGTCGTACGAGCCGTTCTTGTTCCTCGGGCCTTTGGCTCTCGAGTTGTAGGAGCTTTCAAACTTCACCAGGCAGTTCCAGTCAGCAAGTTTGTTACGAGGAAACGTTTTGTCGAGCTTTTTAGCTAAATCACACTTCGAGAAAACTTTGCCGTGAGCACTTTGGCTGACTGCGAAAGTCACTAGCAGCAAAACTAAAAGTTTCATCGTTTCAATGGATGGGTTTGCGTCTCTTCGAAGCTCTGAAAGTAACTGATGGCTTGTTCGACGCTCCATGGGAATTTAAAGCGAAATAAAGTTCTGATAACTTGGGGATTTTTAATTATTTCGCAAGAGAACGTCTGCAAGATAAGCTAAACGAGGTTTCCAGAGCAACAACGTTTTGCACAAAGAGCCATTGAAATGCTAATGACTAAGAGTTCTCTGGAATAAAATTCAGTTTAGGGGATCCCAGATCTTTCATTAGAATTTCGCTTTGCTCTTCGAATTCGCCGGAATAAATTTGTTCAGGGCGCCACACGCTGTCGACATCGCAGTTACAAATCATTTTAGTTTCCATTGTGAAAGCGAGTGACGGCAAGCGAAGATTGCGAATCATAAAGCGCGACGAAGTTCTAATTCGCGGGGAGTTCCCGGCAAATGTCTCTTTCATGTGCGGATTCTTTGTCTACCAATCTCGTTAAACGGGATTTGTGGGTTCTGCATCCGGCTCGTTCTCAAATTACTTTCTTAGCTTTAATCGATGACGGGAAGGAAAAAGAAAACTGAGTCAGAACAGACAGAGGGTAAACACACTTCAGCGCACCTCAGCGTTGTGCAATACAGAAGCGAACGACTGAATGAATAATAGAAACACAGCTGAGAGCTCATTGATCCTTTCCAGCACTGCCAAGCGGTCTTAGAAGTGAAATAAATGTTCAAAGTTTCACACGAGCAGCAGCTTTTGAAAAGCTGGCGCTGTCAGGTGCGAAAACTTTTGCCTCGTCTTTCCACACACTCACGGAATTTTAACGAAAAGTTGGCACAAGTTCGGGAGCAAAATTCATAACTTCAAAGTGCAAAGTTACCTCGAACTTCGAGACAGAATTTCATTCGCTTTACATGACGAGTGCGGCTGTTGACTTCAGCTGTGTGAGTGCTGGCGTGGATTAAAACTATTGAATTTCTTGTTCTGCTGACTAATTGTATTAAAGAGAGAGAAAAACTTTGTTGCGAGGAAGTTAAAACAAGCTAAATCACTCGTCTCGTCCCCGGCTTAACGCAAGACGTTCGTTCGAAGTCAAACAACTCGCAAGCTGCGACTGACTCAACGAAGAAGAGGAAACCGAAGAGAGAAGCACAAATCAGCTTGCGAGGCAAATATTGACCGATTCATTCAACATTTCTAAAAATGGATTCGAAATTTTCTATAAAAATATTTCGATTTCTGAACTAGTTCTATGGGCATAGAGAGTATAAGACTCGAGCGAACTGTAAATGGTGCTATTTTTATTTTAATCATTCGGGCACGCAGCGGAGTTTTCTCTTTTCGTTCTTGCGATCGAGCGATCGACTCACGATTCTGTGCCATTGTCGCCATCGACTCTGGCAGGAAAACTGTGTCGAGCTGATTCTATTCAGTTGGATAATAAACGACGAGACATTGTGGAGCGAGAATGTAGTAAAAGTTGCGATGAAGTTTATTGCCTCAATATGTCTCAACAGCCAATCGATAGAAGGAAACAATAAGCACGTCACGTGGGCTTGGAGAAACTTCTACCTTCCGGGTCGCTCCCATCTCAATCATAAGTGCTGACGATAAAGCTGTCGAAGCAATCTGCTTACAAGATGAGTGATGAATTCGATTTTCCCTTGATTTCCTAATTTATTTCTTCACTCGCTGATTTCTCGATAACGCACGCTAACTCTTACCAACAACGACAGCTGATAACAACGGCCTCATCTGTCTAATTACAGTCGTAAACAGCTTAAAGGGTTCTGGAAATTAATTTGCGCTGTCAACGGTATAAAAGTTAAGCGAGTGAGTCACTTAAAGACAATCGCATGTCGTTCACATCCAAATTTAAATCATTTTCGCCTCACGAAAATAAAACGACCTTGCCACTATGTTTATTGTACGCCAACAGTGAGACAAAAAATCGGCTGAAATGAATGAGCTTTGATAAAAACAATGTGAAATTAAATTGGCTCGGTGCTCGGTTAACGACCCGGTCGCTTGCCGATTCGATGTTCGAGCGGCTCATGAATCATGTCTCGCGAGAATGAGAGAGACGGAGCTGTGGGGGAAGCTTGGATCGGGGGGTTACGATCGATAACTTTTCGATTTTTCTGCTCCATTAGAGATTCATTGGTGTAGCGAGCGTCTTCGAATTTGTTGCGCAGAGCTTTTTATCAGACAATCTTTATTGCCGTTTTGCGAAAATGAAGGCGAGCTGAGCTGCCAAATGGAGAATCTTCACTCCGTTTTCCGTTTGGAATTGACCTAAATATCGCAGAGCGATACAAAACAATAATAAAGAGGCGAAATTTGTTGCCAGCACGACAAGACAAATTCTTTTTGTTTGGCTTTATTCGGCTCGCAGTTCCGCGTGTATTTCGAGGCGCTTAATTAGCCGGAGCAATCAAGAACCGTTTGACGGGAATTCCTCGTGAAATACTTTGAGTGATTGTCAAGAGATTCGAGTCGAAGCATTCGACAAAGAAAAAAGGTTTTCGTGCGACCATCAACGGGAAATTTGTTCCGAGATTTATTTTCGCTGAAACTTTATTTTTAAATTATCGAAATAACTCGCAAACAGTTTCGTAAGGTTGTTTATGCAATTTAATGCAAATCGTAAATCGAGCTGAAACGAGATTTCTAAACTTTCGATCTCGTTGCAGTGAAAGAAAGTTGCTTTGCACTGATGTATGTTAATTAAGTAAAGAGGCTCAGGCCACGGGATGTTGCCCATCATGTCGGAAACCTGTCCACGACTCGTCCAATCTGCGAACCATCTAGCAACATTTTCACTGCCTCAGTTCGGAAACTGCTGAATGCGTGTCAACTAGAAATGTTCGCTTCTACTTAAAACCAAATTGGCGAACATCGATTGCCTTGTTGGAGCAACATCGTCGCGAAACAACATTATCGATTGAACGACAAAGCTAATTTGTCTCGAGATTCGCGATCGAAACTGGAATGACGCAAACTAGTTTTGGGTTAAATTAATTACCAATTAATAAAACCGAAGTTCTGTTTTTATCGAGAAGAGGGAAAACGAGTCTGCTGGCATAGCCGTTAATTACCTTATTCAGCGGCGCATTTTATCACTTGGTGGCTGAGGGATTATGAAATTCCATCGTCTGAGAGTGTCCACGCGAATTTGCATAACATTTTCCGTCCTCATGGAAATTTCGTTGGCGAGAAATCGATCGAATAACGATGACAATATTTTACTGAATGGCGCAATTAAATCAAAATCGCTTTAGAAATGTTTACACGCAACACGGACCATGACGCCGTTAGACGCGCGCTGTGGCATCAAATGAATCACTGCCAAGCTCTATCACAGATTCGTTTGCGTTTCGACTCATAACGATTTGAAATTCAAAGACAGCGCGAGTCAAGGCGTAAGAAGAAAGCAATCAACATGTGATTACAAGCCGTCCGATTAATTGAGTTGTGCGCTCTCGTGAACCGCTCGCGATTAATTAATGTTTACTTGCTTCAACTACAAATGTGAATCACGCGCAATTTCACACATCATAAATCACCGGAGCTTCTTAATCGTTGATGTAGTCGTGTCATGAATACGCCGTATTTGTGGCACAGCCCAATCGCCATTCATCATCAATCACATCTTATCACTTCACTAACGTATCGATTTCCTTATTCGCCATTTCAGAAACCATCGGAAACTATGCGGCTTTGATGAAGGCCCAGCTTCGTTACATGCAGAAAAGTTCCAACGCAACAAATAAAATCAACGAAACATGGACCCAGTGAATGTAATTCGAGCTCCGTCGTTGAAACGTGGAAAGCCCGACGAACGTCTTAGCGATCGAGTAAGTAAAGAATAAATTTTATACTCGTGTGCGATTACTCAGCAAGTCGAGTGACGTTCCAGTCAAGTCGAGAGGCCAAATGTGAAATCAAACCTCAAATCGGTTAGCGAATCTCGAGCGTCACTGTCGTCGGAATCAAGAACTTTGAGAAACTAGTCGAGCGTGAAACGACAAAGTGTTTGAGGGACTTTAAATTGTCTGTTTCGGCGAGCAGAAAGTTGCCGAATGTCTGAGCATGAACATCAACCTTTCACTCGAGTAGCAACGTTGTAAATCAAACACTAAACTCGGCGAGATGGAAGACAGCTCTGTCTGTCTCTCGCAACCCATTTCTCTCGTCTCAATCAAAAGTTTCCATCGCTTTCGTCTGCTGCTCGCGTTGTCTAACCGCAAGGCGACGTCTTGAGACACATTCGCGTCGTCTCGCTGTGGCTACGTCATTAATATACTTCAGAATGAATCAAAGGAAAGGCGCCGATACTTAGAATCCCATCGACGACCTTCACCGTTCGCCAAAAGCAAAACTTTTCCGTGATCTCAGCTTCGCTCTACTGAAATTGAGCGAGCGCGACCGCTGTGTTAGTCTTTTTGGCGAATTAATATTTTCCTAATGATAAGGCGAAACGAGAAGTCAGCTAACAAATCAGTTGTAATTGAATCAGTTAGCAAAGTGGACGGTTTGCGTGTCGCAACAGTCAAAAGCGTTTCAACAAAAAAAGACTCCGCGTCGTCACAAAATGTCATACGAGCGCTGTGAAAATGTGAGTGGGACTCGCGAGCAGAGAAAAAGCTTCAATTGTGCAATTTGTAGATATGCAGAAAATTGAAAAGCGAAAGTTTGCCGTCGAGTTTTCTTTTTCGCTTCCTCCCAATTGCGCGCGCGACTTTTCTGCGTTTGGCGAAATAAAGCTGTGACAGCAGCACGAAGCGACTCCGAGACCGAGCCGCGGTGTTTGTGTCGACCTGTTTTGTATCAAATATGAGACGTTTTCGTGTACTTGAGGAGATTTAGTGACAACGATAAGAGAAACCTTATTGTCGAGCATGTAAACAGATAAGTTTCGCTGAAAGTTTCTCGCCCACCGTCTCCGACATTCCGTCGTGCTAAGAACACGAGCGCTGCATTATCCTGCACGTGTAAGCATGGCGATCGTTCTGTTTGTTTATGGAGTTTCGCTAAGGAATGCGAGAGGCTCAACAATAGCGATTAATTGGCAGTGGACGTGAACACATTTGTCTTAATTCACTTCGGGGGTGTAATTGATTCAACGCCGAGATTAGACGCGAGCGAGAATGCCTTTACTGTTTATGACCATGTGTGAAATAGTTTCCATCGTCAAGGCGATAAAGAAAGATTGCTGTGCGCATTTGAGAATCGACATCGAAGCTCGATGTTAAAAACAACAGCGTGACATAATATTTTCCTTGGAAAACTAGCTCGCTAAGCCCGTGAAGTCTTGCAGATTAGTCGCCGGACAATTATCTAATCTCCAGTGTGTAAAGCAGCTCGCTTGTCGAACTTGTCCGATAAAATTATCATAATGGCAATTTAATATCCACCCACACGTCGAATACTTGTTGCGTGATGGATTGAGAATCTCTTAAGTGCCTTTGAGGTGGAATTTTGAGCGAGAACTGGTGGGCACGATCCTCAGTTCTCGTTCGATTCGCGGCTAATCATCCGATCGCTTCGGAGAAGTTCGATGGAAATGTGCTTTAATTATGGCGGTGATGACCAATTATACAATCGACGGCTGCTTTAAATTTCAATTTCTCGACTTAATGGCTTGAAGACAGTCGTTAGCGATCAGCAAAACGACTGTCTCATCTCACACTCAATTATTTAGTTTTCAAAGTTACATCTTTCAAGGTCAAAGCGACGATCGCGATGAGGCTAAAACAACAACGAAAAAAAGCTCGACTCAAATATTGACTCGAGTGTTTGAGCCTCGTAATTTGCTGCTCAACCCGAGATTGTTTTCGATTTCTGCGGCAGTCGTTTCTCCTCGTCTTAAGTGTATGCAAGAGTTCATAAATGGCAATTGGCAACAACACAATCGGCAGAGCTGTAAAGCCAGAACTTCGCTTCCGCAGTGCATTAAATGCCTGCTGATGAATGATTCAAATAGCTGCGCAATGGAATGGCACAGCAGCCCCGGGTAACAACAAGAAGAATCAAATTTTATGACCTCAAACTCTCTGAACTGGCTGGGTTAATTTATGGCGTTGACTCCGGCAGTGAAAGAGAAGGATAAAGCTGAACTAGAACACCATCTGGCGCAAGTATTTAATTCTGCCAGCTCAATTAAAACTTCTTAAGCTGGCCGCTCTTGCTCCGCTCGCCTGGTAGTGGTTTATGAGTATTTTGCCACTCGACGGTTCAGCTGTTTGCGTGCGTTGAGAATGGCGGTGATGCATGGCACGGAGAATGAAAGAAAGCAGTTGAAATTGCTGGTTGTTTCTCCATTAACGTCGCTGACGTTTCCGGGTGACATTAAGCTTCGACTTAATTCCGGCTAATGTACCAAGCATCGCTCATCGACTAATCAGCTTGCGACAATCTTCTCTCGTTGATGGAATCGATCGGATCATCTTTGGCAGTCGTGGTCTGCATTAAATCGTCATCGAAGCTCCGACAGCCCTGACTTGACACGTTTTTGTGAAATGAATATTTAAAGAGATCTCTTTTAATTCATTGTTCAACACGACCACAGCTAGAGCGCGGCGAGCTTTTCGGTCTTTCTGTTGTTCTTGAAACGTATGAATATGAATACACGCGGAACCGGAGAGCTTACATACATCAACGCCACAAACACTCGAAGATTTTATAAGCGAAAATAAAGTAACAACAATAAATATGTGTATGATTTTCAAGAGAGCCGCGCCAGAGCGCTCGAAAGACACGAAACTCGTTTTAGTTTAACGGTTACCTTCGCTCGAGTCTGAAGTCTTCGCGCGCGCCAGCAGATAAAATAAACCGAAAGGCTTAGAGATTTATTACAGAAAAGAAAGAGAAATATTTGAATTCGTCATAATTTATGTGTGTGGCAAAGTGCAATCGCTAAATGGGTTAATGCTGTTTGCAGTAGAGAAAAGTTACTGAAGAGAACCGTGACGCGACAAGTGCCGATGTAAATATATCGATCGAAAGTTCAGCTCGAGACCAAGCCTGTCTTCCATCCGAATCGGAATTCGCCTCTCCGATCTTCGCATATTTGTGAATTGCCAAACGGCAAATCGTTGCTTAATCGACATGCTGCCGCTGCCTACATTTGCTGCGCTCTCTGTGAGCTCCCATTATGCATTCCATTGTTGGAATATTGTCAGCAGCATGCCATTCCGAGTAAACGGCTCCAGGATTGAAATCACTTCTCTATTAAAGGCTCCATAAATGGTCGCGCCAGCTCATATCACGTCAATTTCCATTTTCCCATTCAGCTTGATGTATGAGGCATCAAACATGTCTCTCAACATATGTTCAGTCCGACTTGTCACGTCTCCTCGCCCGGAGACGACGCGAAACTGTGTCGTGATCCACAAATGGTCCGTGGAGCTGAGAAACTGAAACGAGAAGAAATTTTTCTGTACGGCGAGGAGAAGTGAATCGAAAAAAGTTTTCTAATTCCGGACAATGTTTTTTGTTTGCACGGCGATTGATCAATAAATCTCCGATTGTGTGCCGCGTATCGATAGAAAAGCCTTTCGATACTTTCTCGCCGCGCTTTTCCACGTGCACTTCTTCTCGTTCCGATCAAGTGAAGCATCCCGCGATGTTCACAAAGCTCAAATTTGCATTCGCTGTTTTTCTGATTCGATGGAGCATTTTTCAATTGGTTTTCTTTTATTGCGCGAAACCATGGAACGTTAATTTTCCATTCACTTCTTAGCTCTGAGATCGCTTGGATATTTCTCTCGATCGGTTTTTGGTTCGCGAGCGTAATTAAGAATTGACATAAATTTGCATAACGATCGAGTCGTTGAGCAGGAAAGTTTGGCGACTTAGAAGTTGAAGCAGAAGACTGGAAGGCAGGCCGATGGTCACGAGTTGATAACATTCGATTGTCATTGATTAAATCCCCAGAAATGTGTTGAATAATTCAGAGACGAGCGCACGCGAACCGGATTCATGAAGTGAACAAATCTGTGATGTGACCTTAGAGTTTTTGCGAGGAAAAGAATCTGAGGAGTAATCAAGACAAATTCTCAATGAAAAGAAATCCGAACTGAGTCGACGACCACAATGTTTGCCCCGCGTAACTCTTCACCGCCATTGAGCCACTATCCGAACCATGACGACATGGCAGCGCACCAGGTAAAAGAAAAGAACAATCGACGTTCTGAATGGCCGCGAAAGTAAACAATTGCGTAACGCGTCTCGATGGAAGTTGAAGATCAAACTTCGATTCTTTCGGTCGCGGCGATGATGTAACCGCCTCGCGAGGCGATTCTGAGACTGGAAATTTTTCGTGCGACATCTCGCGAATCTTGCGAATAAGCATAACAAGTTTCTTGAGCGACAAAGCCTCGTCGAGAATTCCTGACATTTGAAAAATGTTTGCGATTATTTCTGGTGAATAAAAAGCGAGGAAACAATTCCGATCGAATTGATACGGCCGTGTAGATGAAGAAGAAACCCGACAACGAGCCATTGTTGTAAGCGTTTTCTTTCTATCGCTGCGGCTGCAGCGAAAAAGAGTTTAAGTGAAAGATGATTGCATGATAAAAAGCACAGCACGCCCGAGCTAAGAAAGTTGTGCTGGTGGAGGAAAGTCGAGACTTTCTCTCTTTCCGAAACTGGCAGAGTCCGGCGATTTCTAAGGTCTCGGCCTTTAAACGGGTCTCGAGTGTCTGAGGTGGAAGCAAATTGCCGAGGCTCGAGTAGACAAATGGCATTCTCATGTTGGACAGATTTAGAACGATAGTTCACGCTCTCTCTTCGGCCGTCCATTCTCATCAGACACCGGTGAATAATTGATTTTTATGAGGCCAAACTCTTCTGGCTGCTCCGCTCTCTTCTGTCAGTTGATTTATGATTTCGTGAAGGCTCCACATAAGCGAGCGGATGTACTTACGTCTTGGTCAATTGCTTGACGCGTCGACCCGAATTGGGCTTCGCTGGATATGGAAATTCTCATTCAGTTTCGGGCGGGCAAGTGGAAAAATATTGGACGACAAATTTGCCAAGGAACCTCAAGGTCATTTCAAACAAAGTTGCGCAATCTTTCATCTCGGAAACGTCGCAGAGTGAAACCTCCAGTTCATGCCCTTGACCGCTCATCTGGGTTTTAACACAAAGAAACTAATTAATCGAGTCGAGATGTGACGCTAATGATTATTTGCTAAATGACATCACATGACACGAGCGATCCCGAGCGTTGTGAATTGTTTACTCTGCCCGCTGCCAATATTTATACAGGTTTGACTTCCATTTATGAATCGCTTAATCGCGTTCGAAACAGAAATTGATTGCTGACCGCTAGGAATCTCCGGATTCGATCGGCACAAGAAGAACGGTCGATAAAATGATTCAATTTACGAGACGATTTGCATATTGTTTGGAATGTTTTAGCGAGAAACTTTGTTCACTCCACCCACGATCGACAAAAACGCCTCGAGCAATGCGAAGATTCCGAGACAATTAGTGGAATTTCCTTAACAAAATTTCCTTCGGAAAGGATTTGCGAGCTTCCAAGCTGCACCTTCTCGGCGTCGCGCTGCAAAATCTCCGATCGCATATTACGAAATCGCCAACGCACGTGCTCGCAAACGCTTTTAATTTTGCATCTCCGAACTGCCGATTCGCTTTATGCTTTGCCGACTCATCGGCCTTGTGTGGCAATCACATTGTTGTTCTCTGTGCACCTGACACAGAAAGCTTAAGACGGCCACTGAAATGCGGACGAAATCGCGTTTAACGCTTGGGAGCGAGCTCGAGACAAAGACGCAATTGATGAGTTTGGCGGAATCTTTCGCGGCAATAAATTATCTTCGAGATTATTACACGCGGACTCGTGAAGCAATAAAAATGCTCAATATTGTCGCTGATCAATTGAAGTTTATTCCTTTTATGGAAAGCATGAAGCAGCGCGAACCTGATTTGATTTTAGTGCGAGCGCTGGGGCTGCTTGAGCATTCCACATTAATTAGATAATCGCTGAGTGCAGGTGATCATGTCCTTCACCAGCGTGGCATTTAGCGAGAAGTAATAAGATTATTTACGCTAGTGAAATGGGATCAGCCTCATAACGATTATTGCTCAACGGCCGTCCGGCGATTCAATTGAAATCACCGTTGAAGTTGCACGAGAATCGTGAACAGACGAAACGAGTCTTGAATGTTGAATCGAAGATTTCTTTTGTTTTAATTACGAAACATCAAGCGCGATTAGTCTTGCGGTCGGTTGATGAACTTTCTCTTGAAATTCTTTCCATTTTTCCGTCGAAGTAATCCACGCTAGATTATCGCGACTTGAATTGAGTTGTCGAGAACCTGAGCCGTCAAGCTCGGACTTTACTAATTGATCCTACGATTAAACAAACTCTCCGACTTAAGAATTCGTCTCTACTTCTTTACAGATAAAGCTCAAGAAGATAATTGGACTGACAGTTTGTAGCAGTGCCGGCTTAGATGTTTCGCCGACGACGGGCGTGCTCGCTTATCCGGCTGGGTGAGTGTTTGTTTATTATCGCTAATTGATATTCCGATAACGTTGCCTCCATCAATCGCAAATAAAACTGCCGGTTCAATAATAGTTTAATGCTTAGCGGCTGTTCCTACTCGTTGTGATTATAGCTGAGCTGCTTTTATGGCTGTCGAAGTAACCGTAAACCTCGTCTGCGTTAACTATGATGAAGTGGCGAAAGATGATTTCATTGCTCGATGCAATCAAAGAAGAAATTTGATTAATTATGATTCGACTTTTTGGAGCGGCGCGCCGGTGCTTCCGATCTTTTTGTACGAAATCAATTTATTGGACGGTGTGAAAATGATTGGAAAAGTTCGCTTCGGCTTTCTCTCATTACGACAATGTCGATGAAAGTCGCAACCAACCGCGAAACGCGAAGAATCGTTTCAAGGTCGCGATTAGTGATCCGCTTAATGAAATTTCACGCTCGGAATAAAGAGATACGGGCAATCAATCATTGTTCTCGGCTTGCCTAATGACGATGAATTGACTCTGACATCACTTTGTGTATCGAAGTGTCTCAGGAAAACATCTCGCGCGCGCTCTTGAATCATCGGCGGCTCATTTGCATCAGATTTTGTGCGTTCAAAAGCAGAGCGCGATCTCCTCCAGCCACCTTGAAACCATTCTCTGTTTACACACAATCGACGCGCTCGGCGCAAAAAGACAAATCGGAAGATCGATTCATCAATCCGCTTCAAACATCCGCCATCGAACTTGCCTTTGTTTAGTTCCATTTCGGAACGAGCGAGAATTATTAAAATCGTTTCTCGAACAAAGTGATCGCGCAGCCATTGACTCTCTTGCGCAGTTCCTCCCACGCACTTAACTTGGAACAGAAAATTCCTTTTCTCTCTTTTCGCGGTCGTTCGCTGTTTGTCTTAAGTCGCAGGCAGTTGAAATTTGCATATGAATTACGACTAATCATGCATCCATCTTACAGATGCACTGTCGTGCTCTTCAACTCGAAGAAGCTTAGTCAGACTTATTTACTGAACACGTCGCGGAAAGCCATCACAGCTGTTGCCTACTCACAATGCGGCCGGTACTTGGCGACGGGCGAATGCGGCATTAATCCGACCATCAAGGTCTGGGAATTGGATCTGTCGCCCGGCAACGAAAGCAACTGCGGCGGAACCGTTATTGCCGAATTCAGCGGACACAAATATGCAGTCAATTGCGTTGTAAGTCCAGCGCTAACCACGCACGTCCCTTAAACTAGGTCAACGCAGATTTAATTTCTTCTCTCATTCTCTCTTAGGCCTTTTCGCCGACCGGCAAGTATCTCGTGTCTGTGGGCTCGCAACACGACAACATTGTCAATGTTTTCGATTGGAAATCGAACCTCAAGATTGCATCGAACAAAGTCAGTGCCAAAGTCGTCGCAGTTTCATTCAGCGAGGACGGAAACTATTTCGTTACGGTCGGTAATCGTCACGTCAAGTACTGGTATCTCGAGGGGGGCCGGAAGTACAAAGAGCCGATTCCTCTGATGGGTCGAAGTGCCATATTGGGTGAGCTGCGCAACAATGACTTCTGCGCTGTGGCTTGTGGAAAGGGCGATATGATCGACAGCACCTACGCAATCACCCGCAACGGACACCTTGTCGAGTTCAACTCGCGCCGACTCCTCGACAAGTGGGTAATGTGTCGAACGACGACGGCCAATTGCATGGTTGCGTCTGCCAAATTCATATTCGTCGGTTGTGGCGATGCCATCATTAGGTAAGTTTCAGTCGAAAGGTGCCAACGATCTCGGCTTAACTTGAACATCCTTCCAGAGTTTTCAATGCTGAAACCTTAGAATACATCACTACGCTGCCCCGAACGCATTACCTCGGCGTGGATGTGTCGCAGGGCGTACAAATTAGTCACATGATGTCAGCTCCACCCGCGTCCAAGTATCCCGACACAATCGCCATCGTTTTCGACGAGTCGCGATCAAAAGTCAGTTGCGTCTACAACGATCACAGCCTTTACATTTGGGACTTGAGGGACATCCGGCGTGTTGGCAAGAGTCACTCATTCCTGTACCACTCGGCCTGCATTTGGGGAGTTGAGACAGTGCCATTGAACTTCCTTCGGAATGGAAACGTTCAAAGCAATTTGCCATCTGACTGTCTAGTCACTTGCTCGTCCGACGACACGATCCGCTTTTGGGGTCTCGACAATTGCGAGACGAACGAAGTTTTTCGGAAGAACATTTACAGCAAAGACCTTTTGAAGGTTCTCTACATCGACAGTGAGCTGAACTTCATCAAGGACATGGACAATCCTACACAGAGCAACGAAAAGTCATCGAGTTACGATGGACGAAACGGTGTACGTTGCATCAAAATTAGCGCTGAGAACGATCAACTGGCGACGGGCGATCGCAGCGGAAACATTCGAATCTACGATCTCAAGACGATGAAGCAAATTCAAGCGATCGAGGCACACGACTCGGAAGTTCTCTGTCTTGAGTATACCAACGATAAGATTGAGAAGCGACTTCTGGCCAGCGCCAGTCGCGATCGACTCATTCATGTGTTCGACGTTGAGAACAATTATCGAATCCTTCAGACCCTCGACGATCACTCGAGCAGCATCACATCGGTGAAATTCATCGGCAGCGGTCTCACATTCCAAATGATTTCCTGCGGCGCTGACAAGTCGATCATCTTCCGCAATTATCAAAACAATCAATTCACGAGAGGGAACAACTGCGCGGGGAAGAACACGCTTTACGACATGGAAGTCGACAGCACAGCGAAGCACATTCTAACTGCTTGCCAGGATCGAAACATTCGCGTCTACGGCACGCAGAATGCGAAGCACACAAAGACTTTTAAAGGTTCGCATTCGGACGAAGGAACGCTCATAAAACTGAGCCTGGATCTGAGCGGTATTTACATCGCGACCTCCTGCACCGACAAAACGCTGAGTGTCTACGACTACTACTCGAACGAGTGCATGGCGAAAATGTATGGACACAGCGAGCTCGTGACAGGCTTGAAGTTCACCAACGACTGCAAGCATCTCATATCGGCGAGCGGCGACGGTTGCATTTTCGTGTGGCAAGTTCCTCACGACATGATTGTCACGATGCAAGCTCGGCTCAGCCAGCAGGCGATGCGATCAGGTCACGCACCATCAGTTCCTAGACAAATCTCAAACCCATTCAGCGATAGCTTGATGGGAGAACAAACGTTTGGATCGCCGCCGCCGGTTTGGATTGAAGAGCCGGCAACGCCAAACTACAGACTCTCTGAGGTTGGACAGCTGCCGATGTGGGCGAAGAAGAAACCTGACGACAACTCAAGTTCACCTGTAATGGGATCGAGCCCAAATCAGAATCAAGTGAGTTAAACTTTGTTCGATAATAAATTCTCGTCTTATCGTTTACTCGCTCGCAGATCAACAATCAGAAACCGCGCGGCAAGTGGGCTCAGCGAGGTCAGTTCGACGCCGAGTCACTCGACCTGCGAAGCATCGTCGACGCGCCAAATCCAACAGCTCAAGCCACCAACAATATCATGATAAGCAATAACACGCCAACGTCAGGCTACAACAGCGGCAGCTCGAAAGATGTTTACAGTCACTATCTCAGCGAAGACAGCTCGATCGACAGCGGAATGGAAAACCGACGCGACCATCCGTTCTTAGCACCGAAAAATGTCCTCGAACATAATAAACTTCACAGTCTCAACTCTGAGTCGAACACCGAGCATGACGGAGACGTTGAAGACATTTCAGATGGCGAGCGAACAAGTTCAGACCACGGAATGATTTATTATCCAGGCACACTGGCAACAACGCCAACGTAAGATTAATTCGCTTGTTTCTCAAATTGAAACTGAAAGTTTTCCTCTCCACAGCGACTTCAAAGTTAACGAGATGAAAGAAGATGAATTACGAAAATCGATAAGACGAGAAAAGCTTCAGAAGCAAGGGCTCAGCGTAAGTCAAATCATCACAGCGACCGCGACAGCAGGAACCGGAACGTCTGACGACGAAGACGACGCCTCGACTCCAAGCGGTGACAACGCTGAAAGGTCGCTTGCGTCCACGTTAGGCGGCAGCTCCGAATCGATTCCGCATCCTTCAACATTCCTGCAAGTGGCGCTTGATGGGCCGGACTCAGGTCGCGATAAAGAAAGAGGTAGGTTGTCTCACTTTGATTCATGAAGCCGCAAACTTAATTCGTTCATTCGCCAGGCCGCAAAAGTCTCAGCGCGATGCACAACATCGACAACAAAACGGCCAGCATTTCGAAGAACTACACCAACAGCAAGAAAGAAGAACTGCTGAAAGTGATCAATGAGGCCAAACAGAAATTAGAAAACGTAAGTCTGGCGTTAAGCAAACAATTCTGTTAATTGGGAGAAGAACGATAAAGTTTAATAAGACGCCTGTAAATAAGCGTTGATGGGAAACTCAACGCGAGTTGAGGACTTACAATTACGAGAGCTGTTGAAAGCTTGCACAGTTGGCCGAGAGCAAACTCTGTTGGCCACAAGCAATGGCTTTCTCACGACGAGCCGAGTCGACGTTATTGTTAAGCGCTACGCCATCGGTTTACGACCATTCACTACTTCTACTCGCATATCTTCGGCCCACGGGAACTTGACCATTTTGTTGACACTTTTATCTCCTTCTCTTCTGCTCTGAGATTTTGAATATTTCACATTTTCATCCATGAACAACATCCATTCATATTTTTTTAGGAAGTTACGATCCATAATCGCGATGTTAGAAATTCGAATAAGACTCGGATTAAGGTGAGGAATTCATGGTAGACGGCGGCCTTCTTCCTTCCTTCTCTTTTTGTTCTTTCCACCTTGCAACTTCGTTCAAGCCATATTAGCCGTTGATAAACTAAACAAACAGCTGCAAATTATTTCCGATAACACAAGCTTCGTATACCTTTTTAGTTTCAATCACTAATCACAGCCGAACGCAGAGCAAAAGCTCTTTGTTGTGCAACTAAATGTCGTTGATTATCATTTCGAACCGTCGTTTGTGCACCGCGAGTGGAAGATGAAAGCGGAGTGTTTTGTAGATATCTCGACTAATAAGATAACTGGATTCGTCAATCGACAAGATGAAAATAATTTAACACGCAAAACATAAAATGAAATTTATGGAAAATTTTTATTAATCGACTTAAAAGAATTTTACAGCAAAGTTTAATGATGATGGACTGACCGTTTCTCTTTCTCTTCCTCTCGACAGGTCGGCTATAAATCGAGCCTACGTGCTAGTCAAAGTATCTCGGATCTAAGTCATGTGAATGTCGATGCCAGAACGCGATTGCTTCGCGGAGTTGTCGGTAAGTGTGAGCCGAGGGCTCAGTCTCACCTCAAGTTTTGATTCGTTTCTGTTTGGTTTTACTCGCTTTTCTGTTTGTGAACTTTTTATTTTGTGTTTAGTTTGTTCTGGGGATCGTTCATCAATGATGTAACTCCAATCGCATCTAAAAATCCTAAACCCGCTCCCTTGATGACGAAACATCACTCACAAGCAGCTTGCTCTTCCAGCGCATCTAGTCTCCGTTACGTAATTTACGGACGATCCCCTTGTAACTCATTAACAGCGCCTTATCATGGGCCTTCGGGTCTGCTGACAAGGTTTTCCTCATTTTCGTTCGTAAACAAAATCTCTTGAGTTCGATTTGTAATCATTGAAAGTGCAAACGTCGTCAGCACGTGACAGTACTCACCGTAAGTTTTGAAGTATGTTAGCGCTGTAATCGTCGATCTCACACTCCATGATTACAACACATTCAATCGTTAAATTTCGCTTCATTTCCTCAATCTGAAAACGTGTCAAAGTTTATCAAACTTTTCGTTCTTCTCTTTCTTTCTCAACGCTGCTTAATTGAACTAACCAAAACTAACTTTTGCCGTAACAAAACCGAAACATACGAAACACAAGACGGAGAAACGAACATAGCAAACGTGCCAATATCGACAAATCAAACTGCACCCGCTCATCAGCACCATAATTTCTATAATTGCGCAGCACCGAAAGCCAAAATCGCACACAATTGCCACTTAATTCGTCAAATTCAGAGCGATTATCCACCGTATCCGAGCCAATTGGGCTGTTACGGTCATGCTTCGTCTGCCAATGCGTCGCCACAGCATAGACCGACGCACTTGATGGTGCAACCTGACGTGCCAACCCACGTGCCACCGCCTGACAAGCTCAAGAAGCATCCAGGTATCTTAAAGAATTATAAATCCTGCCCTGTATCGCCAGTTCACGAGGAGCTCGACTGGGCTGCGGTCCACGATCGAGCGAATCAAGTAACGTTTAGTGACTCAAAGCCAAAGCGCCACACGCTGTATTGCGATGATGCGCAAACCATTCTCGATATGATTCAGTCCGACACCGAGCGAATGATCGCGGAGATCACTTCGAAGTATGGCGACTTGGACGAGTTTCAGCCGCCCGAAGGAGAGAAAGCAATTCAGAAGCTCGATCCAAGTCATAAGTGCACCGCGAAGAAGGAAAAGCATGAGCACGATTTCCTATCAGAGGAGGAAGGCAACTTCAGCTCGGATTCGCTCGAAGATTGCAGTCTTGATTTGGAATGCGATCGCAACGAGAAAATCCTTTACATGAAGAAGAAGAAAGGATCGTGCAAGAAGCACGCGAAGAAGCACGAAACTGCCCCGCCAAAGCGATCAGTCTCCGAGTATTTCATTTACGAAGACTACTTCACGAGTGTGGACATGAACCGCAAGGTTTCGTTGTCCGATATCCTCAAGGAAGATCCAAACGACAAGTGCAAAGAGCAAAAGTTCCTTGAGACTCAGCGACACTCGAGCGCGAGCTTCTTCCTCGGCCATTACCCAGATCGCAAGAGC
Organism: Smittia sp. YW1114-2; assembly: GCA_033064975.1. Lineage (NCBI taxonomy): Eukaryota > Metazoa > Arthropoda > Insecta > Diptera > Chironomidae > Smittia > Smittia sp. YW1114-2. The sequence continues at coordinate 7,622,126 of CP093834.1, read as the reverse complement.
CAGGAAAGCATTTTGTCTGACGACTTTGGAGGCGGCGCAGTGAGTTTCTGCAACAGCATGGAAAGCATTCTGTCTGACGAGTCGGAATGCAAGAGCGCGCCACTCGAAGCTCTGTTCGAACGAGGGAAACTCGGCCAGAAGAACATTGGCTACATTGATCGATTCGAAGCCAACAACTCCAAGTCTTATGGCTCGAGTCCAAACTCAAACCCAACCGGCTTCGATTACTACATGCAGAACCGTTATCAAGATGATGTCAAGTGCGATATTTCCAACTACGGATTTGACAGCTTGGACGGTAGAAGCTTCAAGGTTCTCACTGCCGTTCGACCGTCCGCAAGTCGAGTTATTCCGAGCTCGTTTAGTGTTCCGCATTTCGGTGACGAATCTCTGGATTGCTATGGAGAAGATTTCATTCCATCGATGACGTCGAAGGCCGCTCAATATAACATGAACTTGAACAAGAGTTTGAGCAAAGACTTCGCAAACCAAAGAAAGCAGCATGGGATGCACTGCGAGCATAGCCATCCTAAGCCAATCATCCGATCAGACATTTTCTCTGATGCAGCTGTCAGCAGTGCAAGTTCCTCGATTGCGATGAAGAAATCTTGCAGCTTCGAGATTGACATGGGCAACGGTCAACGGAAGATCGTGCAGAACTCGAAGAAGTTTGAGCAGAATCTTCAAAGATTCGAGAAAGATCGGCGAGATCAGCAGGAACAGAAACAGAAACTGCAGAAGAGCGACTTCAACTTAGAGATGGACTACGTTCCGCACAAACCGCCGCCGGCTCACAAGCGATCGTCAAGCATGAAAGGTCGAGGAAGGGCGAAAAGCAAGGAAAAGTTCAACACGATCAGCTGCTCGCAGACGTCAAACGCTCTCTCGCAATCAAATGAAGTTCGTGACTTTGTAAACCGAGACTACTTGAGCAGATCGAGGTCGAGTCATAAAGGCGACGAGAAGTCTTTTGAGGTTTACATCGCTGAGAAGGGAATTTGCGAAGACGACAACATGGACAGCTTGGACTCGTTGGATCACCGAAAGAAGAAACATGATTCCGAAAACTCTGTCGACTCGCTCGACGCTGGTCCATCGACGTCAGCCAAGTCCGATGAAGTTGGAATCACTCAGCTGATGGACACGCGCTTCATAACTCCGGCTGATCTCGGCAAGTTTCGTGACATCGAAAGGAAGATTGATGTGATCAATAAGCTTGTGGAGCTCGAGGAAAAGAAACTGGAGCAAGAAAGAGTTCGACGAGAGAACCGGATCAAGCCTTTGTTCGATGGCAACACAAAAGAACGCGGATTCGTGAAGCATTTGACAAAGAACTTTGACATGCTCGCCCGCTCCGGCCAAGACAACGTCGCTAATTGGTGCATCAGCCCATCGAGCGGCAGCGGAATGAAACGAAATTACAGCCTTCCCGACGTGCTCGAAGGCGCGAAATTCCAAACATTTGAGATCGACGACATTGATGAGCCAAAAATGGCATTTTACGAATCGTCTAACATGAAGCTTTACGACTTCGACGACGATTACGAAACGCTCGGAGAAGGTGTGGAAATTGGTCTTCGACTCTCTCGTTCATGTTATGGCTTTTTCCTCTCGAAAATGTTTCTTTCCGCACGAACCGAATTCGCTTTTCGTTTGCATGTTAATGTTGAACAGATCAAGGAACTCAATGCATGAGCACAAAGCTTTCGCTTAATTTGGCATGGCTCGTTTCACTTTTACAGCCGAATATTCTTCACTATGCTAATTTATTAACAGCCCACTATTGAATAACAATGTCTGAACGCTAATTGCGCTACCAATACGAACCACATTTTCATTCATAGTCGCGCACTTAAGCTTTTAATCCGACTTGATCTTAATTTATTGAACTTAATCTTGAACGAATTAACTTTTTCTTAAAAACACTTTACGACAAGTTTGTGAGATCTCCGAGGGTTTATCTTGAACCTCAAAGCTTCCTCACGTTTTTCTTCAAACTTCTTACATTCAGTAGAATTGATCATTTGAATATTTTTGAATTTCTTCAACTTTTTCTCATAATTTTCTTTTACCGTTCTTATCATTTCATGTTCCCACGACACGATTGTTGCTTTTATGTTATTTTGGAATGATCGTTGTTGTGTGAAGGCAATAAAGCTTTTTTGCCTGATGACGACGAAAACGAGTCATCGATTAGACGAGCTTGTTCACTTAGCGACTTAAGTATGGGAAAAGGTAAATTCGTTTATCCTACACACGATCCACCGATTTAATGAAATGTGTGTCACGAAGTTGCTGCGCATGTTTCACATTTTTCATGTGCTCGTCTTGCGATTCTCTTGATCGAGCCGAACACTAATTCGTTGAAATATTCCCGTGCAGGCTTCAGCAAAGGAACCACCGCCAGCCCGAAGTCGCCGAAAGAGCGAAACGGAACTCGAAATCTAGTGAAACGCAGCGCTTCTTCAGTTGGAAAGTCTTCGACGTCCGGGATGGGAATGCGAAGCGTTTCCGTTGGAATGTTGAATCAAGCGGTAAGAATCTTCAAGCTTCATCGGCTTTGCAAATTCCTTCACCTTTCTTTTCTTTGCAGAGCGATTCAGATCAATCCGAGCCGATTGCGTCACGTGGCGGCGTCTTACGACCGACGATCTCGTCGCAGAACAAATCTAACGGAACCAGCGCCAGTTCAACTAAATACATTAACCCTCGGAGCGCTGCTGGCATCATCAGCCGCCGCAAGGGAATGCAAAACTCTTACAGCAGTGTCAATCTGTCAACTGCCGGCCAAGATGAATCCAGCTCCGAGGAATCGCCACCGCCCAATGTTACCACTAGTCCGACAAAGCCGGCAGTTCCACCGAGACCTCGAAACATTCCACAAGATCAGCGTCGCATCACCAACATCAATACGCTAATCAACTCAAAGAAGATGGAGCTGGCAGCTGGAATGGTTGAGATGCCAGTGAAAGACAGCGACATCGAGAATGTTGACAGTGAGTTTTATTGCTTTGAAATCAAACTTTATTTTCTCTTAACACGATTTTCTCCTCTCAGTCACGACACAACTTTGTTCAAGCCTCATTAATCAACTGATGGTAACGACAAACAACGTTATGCAACTTCATCAGCGGCTTCGTACGAACGACGAGCCGACAAGCACCGGAAACAACAACTTGATGCTGAAGGAGCTTGAGAACGCCGTCGTGATGACGCAGAGCATGCTAACGAAGATAACCAGCAGGTAAAACCAAATATTTTGCTTAATCTTCAAAGACTAAGTGTTAATTGTTTCTCGTAGAGACCCATCGACCTTCAGCAATAGCAACAATCTCAACCACGACAAAATGAACAACAACCACAGCGCCACGAACGGCGGCGGTGGCGAATATACTCAGATGTACGAAAAGTGCAACGACCTGCTGACCAAGGTGCAGAACCAGAAGCACGTCAACAACAACAACTGAAGATTCTTCTCATCATTGCCAGAAATCAACGAATAAAGTCACTTAAAGCTCTTAAGTTAATTGTCAGGGATCAGTGCTCTGTCCAATCATCTCTGTCCTCTGCTTAGAATGGAAATTCGTTTAGTTGAAACTGTTTTTGTTGAGCAACTGAGGAGCTTTTTAGCCGAACAACAAATCTGTTGGTAGCAGCTTGACCTTCCCTTCTTAAATTAATCCATCCGGCTTAGGTTAAAAGTTTATTTCGTTAATTGTTTACGTCTTGAAATGCGTTAATTACTTCTTAAGACTTTGAAAGACAAGAAAGACTCATAATCAAACATTATCATAAACATTAATTCCTTTTCTAACAAAGTTTTTAATTAAATTAGTTGACTTTATTAAGTGAGATGAGCGGAAGTTATCCGCGTTAATTGATTGTATTTGAATCATATTGATTTTTAGAGCAAAGAAGTTTCGTTTCGTCGGGTTTCCAGTGTGGAGGAAGACAGAAGTTTAAGTTAGTTTAGCTGGATCAATTCGCGTTTATGTGTTGACTTAGGAATTTGAAAAGTTTTAGGAATGTGAAGGCGAGAAAACGAATTGAAAATTGCCAAAAAAAAGTTAATTAAATTTACTAATCAGCGTCGTAACGACCGCTGCACTAACAGATTGACCTGGAATTAAAGAAATTAACCTGAGGAAACTAAATTTACCAGTAAACGTCGCTTAACTAACTCAGGCGAAGACTCGGAAGCTTAATTGACGATCAAGCCATGCTAAGTCGTCTCGAGTCTAAGTTAAAGGAATTTGAAGCAAGATTAACATGATGAATTTGACTTCCACAGCAATGTGAAGCTGCTTATTCACTAACTCAAACCCCAAGCTAAGCAGTGAAGGCGATTAAGCAACTGTCAAGTAGATTTTGATAAGTTGACTCACTTCACACTCACACATTCTGCACTAAACTCAGATGAAACTTTAATTTTGATGAAAATAAAACGAAATTAATTCAATTGAAAAGAAAATTAATCACTTCAGAGGCTTTTTCATTAACTTCTAACATTTCAGGTGGAAACTCTCGGAACGGTCGGAGGACATTCATTGATTGATTGCTCAATCTTCTGGATGTTTAGCGGAGTTCTTCCAACTTCCGCAGCTTTTGAGCTTTTCTGTCGACTACGAAAAGCTCATAAAGTTGCTTGAGCACAAAATTTCTTTGCCTAAGTTTCATCTTTACCCTTCCAACTGCTTCTAAGTGACCAAGAGCAATGCCAAGGTTGAAAGGAATCTACTAAGAGTGACAAGAAGTCTTAACATTACCACTAATCAAATTCGAAGTGAAACTTTTAATAAAAATATTTTGCTCGTTTAGTTTGAGGAGTTTTCAATCTTAAACTTTCAGGAAAAATGTTTGGCTGACTAAAGAATTTGATCCATCAAATGACGTTGACGTCTCGTGCCAGCTTAAGAGTATTTAACGTCTATCTTCCCTAATTAGAGCTTTCACGTTTCTTCCAAATAAAGTTGTTGCATTTCTTATTTGTCGGAGCAATCGATGTACATGCAGCTCGAAGAAGCAGTTTCGTTCAACCCAGAACTTTTTATTTTGTGCACTTTTCATGAGGTAAAATCTCTAATTCATTGGAGGTTCCGTTCGTGTTTGCATCCAACTGCAGCTCAACAATTCTCTTCGGCACCCCAAACAATTGCATCGCACACCACTCTAGTCTACCTTGGCATCGAACCCACAATAAGTCCCGCTGATCGCTTTGTTCGCAAAATCGATAAACAATAAATAAAGAAACTCCTTATCACAATGTGCTTCGAATCGGGTCGAAGCGAAATAATATTGACGTACTACAATAATATTATTTAATACCGCGCGCCGAGTGATAATGAAAGTGAACGAAAAAGAAAACTTAGTCGCGGTTCAACAGCTGGATAATTGAGACGTTTTTTCGATTCGCTCCTGATCGTGTGTGGGAGTTTAGTGAGAATACAGAGAAAAACTTTGAGTGATGGAGCGCGATTTAAATGTGCGTGACAAGGCCGGCGTGCCGGACGCGGTCTTGCTCGAAGACTTCACGAACGAGGACGTCTTCATCGAGAACTTGGAACGGCGCTTCGGGGAGAATATTATTTACGTAAGTCGCGAGCTCGACGGTTTCGTCATCAGCCGCTCGGAAATAAAAACTATTTTCATCGTCGCCCGCTCGATTTTCGTGAATGCGATTAACGTGAAACAATTTCCCTCCAGACCTACATCGGTCAAGTGCTGATTTCGGTGAATCCCTACAAGGAACTTCCGATCTACTCCGAGGAGGATGTGCACGCTTACCGCGGAAAATACTTCTTTGAGAACCCGCCACATGTGTGAGTATCCTAGGGCCTTCCCTCGTCCTTTGCGCCTGCGAAAAAGTGTCAATCAATTACATAACGAGTCGCCAACGAAAAAAAAAAACTCCTTATCAAGAGACATTTTTCGCGGTATTATCGATGAAGTCGCTTTTATTTGCCACTTGAGGCCGAGACAATAAACACAAGAAACCAACCGACGGCGCGAGAGTTAAGGGTGCATGTAGTGAGGCAATAACATTTTTCTGTATTGAACAGGTTCGCGCTATCTGATAACGCTTTTCGATTGCTGATCGAGGAGAATCGGAGTCAATGCATATTGATTTCGGGTGAGTTTTCACATCAATCAGGCCGAGCGACATTGACTAAATCCGTTCTCAAGGTGAATCCGGGTCGGGGAAGACCGAAGCGTCGAAGAAAGTCCTTCAGTTCATCGCTGCTGCGTCCGGACACATTGACAGCGTTGAGTCGGTGAAGGACAAACTCTTGCAGACGAACCCAATTCTCGAGGCTTTCGGTAATGCAAAGACCGACCGCAACAACAACTCATCACGCTTTGGAAAGTATATGGACATTAACTTCAATTGGTAAGCGCCGTTATCTAATCAGCGGTGAGACTGCTCTTGAACGTGCGGCTTCTATTTCAGGCAAGGAATTCCGGACGGTGGCGATATCTTGAACTACTTACTCGAGAAGTCGCGAATCGTTCATCAGAACGCCAACGAGAGAAACTTCCACATCTTTTACCAACTGCTTAAGGGTGCCGACGATGCGCTTCTCGAAAAGTTGCATCTTAAAGGTGACTTGAACGCATACACCTACCTAAGCCATGGCGTAAGTCGAAAGCCTTTTCCGATAAGCTTCTTATCAAGCCGCGATTTCTTTCTACCTTAGGACAAAACTTCGAACTCCACCGATAAGAATCTTGACGACAAAGCCAACTTTCGCACAGTGATGAATGCGTTGAAGGCAATTGAAATGCCTGAAGAAGACCAACGCGAGTTGATCGAGACGGTTGCCAGTGTCTTGCAGCTAGGCAACGTGACGTTCGGTGAAGATGAGCTGCAAAAGTCTGTGGTTTATGAGAACGAAGCGATTCACGCAGTTGCGAAAATTCTTGGAGTCGATCAAGATAAGCTGAAACATTCCTTGACTCATCGCACAATCGACGCACGTGGTGACTTAATCACGTCGCCGTTGGATCGAGAAATGAGCTTCTATGCACGGGACGCATTGGCAAAGGCCATTTACACGCGACTGTTCGATTGGCTGGTATCAAGAATCAATCAATCAATTCAGACGCCGGCGACGCTCTCGAGAGTCAAGACCAACCACGTCATGGGAATTCTCGATATTTACGGGTTCGAAGTCTTCCAGACGAACAACTTCGAGCAGCTGTGCATCAATTTCTGTAATGAAAAGCTTCAGCAGCTGTTCATCGAGTTGACATTGAAACAAGAACAAGAGGAGTACTTGAAGGAAGGAATCGAGTGGGAGCCAGTCGAGTACTTCAACAACAAAGTCATCTGCGACTTGATCGAAGAGAAGCACGTTGGAATTATTGCGCTGATGGACGAGGAATGTTTGCGTCCTGGAGACGCCACCGACTTGACGCTGCTCGAGAAGATGAACGAGCGACTGGTCTCGCATCCTCATTACATCTTCGCAAGCTCCCGAGCAAGCTTAATGATCCGAAAGTCTGTTGGCGGCAATGAGTTCCGACTCCGTCACTACGCTGGCGATGTCAAATACAACGTTGATGGATTCCTCGACAAGAACAATGACTTATTGTTCAGAGACTTGAAGGAAGCGATGTCGGAGTCGTCGAACAGCATTGTCAAGACTTTGTTCCCGCAAAGCGAATTCTTGAACTCAAAGAAACGACCAGACACTGCGATCACGCAGTTCAAGAACTCGTTGAACAAGCTGATGGAGATTTTGGTGTCCAAAGAACCATCGTACATTCGTTGCATCAAACCAAATGATATTCAAGGGCCAAACAGTTTCAACACGGAGCTCGTTCGTCATCAAGTGACTTACCTCGGTTTGATGGAGAACTTGAGAGTTCGTCGCGCTGGTTTTGCTTATCGACGAGACTACGAGTCGTTCTTGAAACGCTACAAATGTCTGAGCAAACGAACGTGGCCGCATTGGACTGGCAACCCAAAAGACGGCGTCCAAGCTCTAGTTGACGACTTGAAGTACGACAAGGAAGATTATCGCATGGGCAACACGAAGATCTTCATCCGTTTGCCAAAGACTTTGTTCTCCACCGAAGATGCTTTCCAGAACCAGAAGCATTACTTGGCTTCGATCATCCAAGCGAGATGGAAGGGACGCAAGCAACGTCAAGAGTATTTGAAGATCCGCGCGGCAATCATCATGTATCAAGCGCTTGTTCGACGATATCTGGCTAAGAAGAGATTGGAGCAACGTCGTGCTGCCGTGTCACGCATTCGATTCTTCATCAAAGGATTTATCACCAGGAACGAGCCTCTCAATGAATGCAACGGCGAGTTCATCAAGGCTGTCAAGCAACATTGGCTCATTCGCCTTTCGAAACAACTGCCGACTAGTTTCATGAACCATACCTGGCCACAGCCAGCTGCACATTGCCATGAAGCCTCCGAGCTTCTCAAGAAGATGCATCTTCTCCAACTAGCCCGCGTCTACCGCCTGAAGCTGAACGAGGATAAGAAGAAGCAGCTCGACTTGAAAGTTCTCGCCGAAAGCATTTTCGAGAATCGCAAGAAAAGTTATCAGCAAAGCCTTCCGCACTGGTTCATTAACGAGCGCCTGGGTGAGCAGCACAAGGTCTCCGTCAACAACTTCACAAAGAGTCCGCAGTTCGGCGAGAAAGTCATCGTGAGTTTGATCTAGAAACACATTTCCTTATCAACTCTTAATTGATTTCTTTCGTTTCAGTATGCGACAAAGTGCATGAAATACGATCGACGAGGTTACAAGCCACGAGAGAGAATTCTCATCTTTGGCGATAAGAGTTTGTTCCTGCTCGACGCCAAGACTTACAAGCAAAAGCATCGCATTCCACTGAGCAAAATCCCTAAGATCGTCGTAACGCAGGAGCGAGACGGTCTCTTACTGATCAGAATTCCGCTCGATCTTAAGAAAGACAAAGGCGATTTGATCCTTGACATCCCTCAGATTATTGAGTGCGCCATTTGGTTCATCACCGCTTCGAACAAAAAGGATTCCGTGGAAATTGTCGACAGCACTTCGTAAGCTTCGTTGCATCCTTGAAAGCTTTCATTACCAAGATATTTTCAGCTTCTCGCACAACATGCTGTCAGGTAAATCCGGAACCATCCAAGTTGAGAAAGGAACAGCGACGATCACAACCTTCACTAAGGCGAAATCAGGAAATTTACTTGTGGTAAGACAAGTTCATGATTCTTGAGAGCTTTTAAATGCTCGTGGAAAGCTTTTTGCGTGAGCTTTTAGCTCAAACAATTCTTGATTTTTTTTATTTTCTTTTGCAGATTGCAGCTCAATAAAAAGGAGAACTGCGTGCCAAAGAGAACTGTGGGAAAAATATTTTATTCTTTAATTTGTCAATTCGTATTTTTCTAACATCAATAAAAGCAACGGAAAGTATTAAATTTTGCGAAGTAAAATGGAATGCGTTTCACTTTAGAAGACGAAGGTTTGCTGTTTGACATCAAGGTCAAGTCTACTTATTGTTGCTGTTGTTGTTCGAGTTCACGGAGCTTGGCCGAGTTGTGTGCTTGCTCTCGAGTGGTGGAAGCACGTTTTCGTGGTAGCAGCCAATAACATTGCCTGGCGGATAATAGAAAGCTGCGGAAGAAAGATTTATTGGCTAATGGCGACGGTCCAAGCAATTCATTAACTCACCGACGACAAAGATTTTTCCTGTTTTCGAAACCGACTTTCCGACGCCAAGAAACTTTGTGTTTTTCCACACGATTTGCGAGAAATGTCCAGCGTTGACGGTCGTGTGCAGCAGCGAAGGTCGCTTGAAGAAGTCATAGCGCTTGATTGACGAATACCAATAAGTCGCGACCTAAACAAAAATAGTTTGGTTTTAGCTTTCCCGCGATTCATTCACTCACCTCTTGTCCGGATATCGAAAGCATCAGACAAGTTTCAACGCAACAGAAAATGTTCTGCCCGAAGTTGAAGCTCGATGGACAATAATAAAGTTCGTTTCTTGAGGCCAGATGGTTCGCCCACTCTTGAGCTGACACGCAGAGCTTCATCGAAATGCTCATCGCTGGGACATTGTGGCGGGCACGATATTCATTGTGCCAGCACAAGCAATCAATAATGAAATCTTTTTCCGTCGTCTGCTCGAGCACTGCTTTCAGTAGCGGTTTCTCTTCCTCTTCTTTCTCTTCATCTGCAGCCGTTTTCTTTATGAAATTCTTGTCCAACTGAAGGTCGCCGACGCGCTTTCGGAGGTTGTCCATCACAGTTTCTTCTTCCCTAAAGTTCAGGATTCAAACTTGTTAGAATGCGGATGAGCCAAGAAGCTCAAGGTCGAAGCTTTTAAAGCTTTGAAAGCTTCTTAAAACTTGTAGAATTTCCTTACCTTTTCCTATTTGGAATCAAATTCGGTTTCACTTCGAAGTCAAACTCATTCTCGAATGAGACTTGCGGACTCGAAAACTGAACGTTCTTGTTAGCTTTCGGCATTTTGTTGCCGTTGATGTCGATGTCCGATGAGAAGTTCACAGTCTTATCCTTCTTGCCCTCCTTGACATTCTCATCTTTGGAGTTTAGCCGCTGCAGTTCAATGTCGTCGACGCTGGAAGTTTTCTTGTAAGCCATCGTTGATAGAGTTGAAGATAGTTAGAGTAGAAGAGGAAGCAGTAGAGGAATGTTCCAATAACATTCTAGAGAAGTTGGAAGAAAAGTCGTCGAGCTTTGCCGAAGTTACATGGCGAGCTTTTAAGCTTGAACTTTCACAAATTTACTCGACACTTCTTTAAACGTCTTTCTTGGTTAAGATTTGGCTTTCAAGTGACTGAATGGAAGAAATTTAACTTATTTTCTAGACGACTTCAGTGCTCTTATCGCTGTTGAGAATGAAAACTCTTTCTACTGATGCGCTTGCGTCAGACAATTCGCCGTTTCAACATAATTCGCCGTCTGGAATAACAACAAACACAAAGCGCACGCGTCGAGTTTTCCATTGGAAAATTGTGAAAAATTCTTTCCGACGTACAAAGTTTCATTCAGTTTCTAAATTTTCTCTGAGCTTCACAATGGGCAAAACGACCAAGTGCTCGGACCTGAATCTCAACGATTCGGGATCCCTTTTCTTCTGGGGCTTGATCATTTTACTTTTCCTGCTCGTCATCAGCAACTTCATTCTAACTTTAATGATAGTTTCCTTCTTCAAAATCGGAATGGGCATGGAGTCAATTAAACTGGTCCCAGAGATGAAGGCAATAAAGTTCTATGGAACGGCTGACTTCAACAAGATCTACAAGAAGGATGGACTGATTGAGAGCTTCAGAGATTCGCCAGAAGTCATTGAAGGTAAATTTGACATCACAAAGATTTCCTCAGTTTTCCAAATTCTTCTTTTAGCCGACGACACTTTCATCAACATTAATCTGATCGACCGCAAAGGTCTCATAACGAACCGCTTCATGATGGGATCGAACGGAACTGAGTTCAAAGCTGTCAACACATTGACGATCAAAGACCCCGACACGAATCTTCCAATCTTTGCCTCAACGAAATTGAAGTACAACTTTGAAAAACCAACAAGAAACCTCGAAGCGAATGTCGTTTATGCAGCAGAGCTTGTCAGTCCTGTCGACCAGAAACTGAACATTGAGTCTGTCAACATGTTTGTTCGGGGAATCGAGGGGACGACGATTGACGGAAAAGAAATCTTGGTTACAGCTGAACAAAACATTCACTTGAAATCTTCCAACGGATCCATCTCAGTCAACGCGTTGAACGGAATCTTTGTCGATCTTAGAAAGGTCCAAATCGCTCCCGATGCTACCAACAATCAAGCTCGCCAGGAGTTGCAGTATAAACTTTGCCTCTGTTACCCGAAAGGTGTTTTGTACCGCGTGCAAATCTCGAAGTTGCCGCGCGGCACCGAAGACCCTTGCCGTCACTTTGATCGCCATCGCTTTAACCCCTGCTTGTAAGAAACGAGGAACCCTCAATAATCATCTTAACCAATTCATATCAATTAGCCGTAAGCGCAAGATATACTGTAGCAACGATGATCTGTTGACGAGCGCGATGTGGAGACATTTGTTCGCAGTCTTAAGGATCTAATTACGTCATTTTGTAGTTGAGATATTAGGAAATAAAGGAAAATCTGATAATTAGTTGGGATAATGAATTGCTGGCTGCGAGTCGACGAGTGGATTTCGTGCGTAAAAATAGTTTGAAGTTATTTTGGAAAATTATTTTTAGAAAAGTGAGACAAGAGAGCGGGAAAGTTAGTGCGAGAGAATTTTCCAATGAGTTTCCAGATGACACGGAAGCGACATTGCGTGAAGAGGATGAAAAGGTTTTGGTTGAATTTGGATCGGTGATTTAATGACAATCATTTTTGATTGGTTGATATTCAAGACAACCTTTAATTCTTCACAATAATCGGAGTCATCTTCCTCAACTTTCATTCAACAATCTGATTCAGAGCGAATTCAATTTTCCCAAGCAACACGACTGCAGCTCACAGCACATCGTTTGACTGCAGGCGACGCGACAGCTGTTAAAAAGAACGTCGCACAACGACCGGCCAGAAGAAAAAAATGAAAACAGAAAACATATGTAGCATAAAATATGTAGCGCCGTGTCGTTCGAAGCAGCATGCTGCGCGAATGGAAGGCAAAAACCCTCCACATTGCCACATTTCTTCTGTCTCGTGTGACTTCTCCGTGAGCCAAGAGATTTATGTGATGTTCAGCTATTATTACTGTTAGATGGTTGGAGAACCTTCCACCGAGCGGACGCTTTTTCGTGAACTCTCTAAAGTCGACGCAATCCCCAGCAGCAACTGGCAAGGAAATAAAATGATTGAAGCTGTGTTCTTCATCAAAATTTTATAAAATCTTTCGGCGAGCAGATAGGAAAAATTTGTGAACCGATAAATATCGTCAAAAAGTGCTTTAATTAAAACCCAACTGGAGAAGATCGTCTCGTCTGTTTAATCCGTGGAGACAACGAAAATCGTTTGAAGAAAGTTTCCAGCTCCACGTGCTTGACGGAGCTCTTACGTGATAAATTGTAATATTCGCTTTCTTACAAGGCGACAGCAAGTGAAAGAAAGCAGGACCGAGACATAAAGTGAAACAGATTGAAATAGAAGTTAAGCAAACATGTTGTTATCACATTTAATGGAAACGTTATTACTAGTGTTGATTGCATCGAGCAGAAATGTTGAATCGTCAACAGGAATCGTAGCAGGAAATAATGGTAAGGCTGCCAGGATCTGCAGCAGAAGTCTCAAAATTCCCTCGTATTGTTTGTAATTAGCCGGATGGGGAAGAGCGATAAATTTAATTATTCTCGTTGGATTCGGTTATGACAGAGCGGAGCGACGAAGTTTTCCAAAGGTGGAAAGTACGAGAGAAAATCTCGGTGATTGTCAAGTTTAATTTGTGTGAGGAATGCAAACAGACTTTCATCTAAAATGTGAGAGAATTTTTGTCGCTGCAGGAAAGTTTAATGAAGATTTCTTGTCCATGACTTGACTGCTAACATCAAAAGTGAATTTGCGATGAATTAGAATTCGATTGCAGCTCTTAATCCATTGACAGATCGTTCCCGATAAATTCATCGCGCTTGTCTACTGGCCATAAATCTCCAGCTCGCTAGAATAAATTAACGACCATCAAGAGTCGATGAAAACAAATTTCTAGAATTCTAACCATTCCCATTCGTCGCGCGCAATGTTTTCGGTTTAATTATAATCTCAACACATTAATGTCGCGTGTCTCGGATTCCTTTTATCTCGCGGAGAAAAATCGCTCGCATTTTCTTCGACTCCCTCTTTTGTCTTTGCTCTTCCATCGTTGTGATGATGATCTTGTCGCGTGAACCAAAAATAAACCGACATGATCTCGGTATGTCGCCAACGAAAAAATATCAAAAACTCTGCTATTTATAAACAAATTATTTATGTTGGATTGTGCGTCGACTTCTTCTTCTCGCGGGCGAAAATTTGTAAGCTCTTAATTGAAACATGTTTGTGAATATGTGAGAGAAATGGATTGACATTCATAGAGTCAACTTCGCGCCTCTGAAAGCAACACAATTTATGCTCAAATATTAAAAAGAAAACAAACGTGAAGTGCATGCTGTTCATAGAAAGAGAGGCAGAGGCTCAGATCGGATAATTCGATGATATTCCGAGTGACGAGCTTCACTCTGCAGCCCTGGATCCATTAAGAAATAGTCATTCACAGTCGTGAGACGAGCAGAGACGTAAAATGTAGGAAGGTGAACCTGTTAAATGCTAATTGAAATAAGCGACATTTATTCTCACTAGCGAAATCGCTTCACTCTGTCGCGTTTCGGAGGGGAAGGAAGCGAGCACGAAAGTGATTTATCGATGTTTTCCTCCCGAAACTAGTCGCTGAATGATTTCTGACTCGACAGACTCTCGAGATATGGAGCGCAAAGCTCTTGAGGTATGTTTATTGCCTCTTCTCGTCGAGCACGAGTGCCAGGGCGCATCATAAAGCTCAAATAAACCGGGATCGAGAGCAAGGAAAATGATATATGAGGTCATAATGATTTTTGGTGTTCAAGCACGACGCTAATTCGTTAAATCGACGCTTGTTTGCGTTCCAACAAGTTCCCGCTGCAAAATTATCGAAACTCGATATTTTGCATTGTCGTCTGTGATTTTGTTGCACCGAGCGACGAGAGATGTTCAACTCATGCGAGTGAGAATTTATGAGCAGTGATTTCCGTCTCCAAGTCACCACTGGCTCGAGCGTATAATTTTCAATCTGATGAATTATGAAAATCGGATATAGCAATTAAAGTAAAATGGGAGCAGTGTCACAAGAGCTCCGAGTGCGAAGATCACCACATTAAAATCATTTTCAAGCATATCTCATTCAATTTGAAATTTTATTTATAAACTTTCCCTCCTCCCCACTCGCTCCTGCCTGCTGCCTCGCATTAAAATCATAAATAATGACCCAATTTAATTTGTGCTGGAGAGGGAACGCCGAGAAGAAAAGGTTTTAAAGATAAACAAAGAGGGATACGGAGCTTCTCTAATTAAATTTCAATTCCATCCTGTTGATAGTGTTAAAGTGATAATCGCCTTTCCGTTGTTGTTGATTGACGCAGTCAATTTGAGGGTTTTTACTCGGATCTAAATCCAAAGTCGTTAGCTCAATTTTAGTGTAAATATTTTGCGTTCCTTTCAAGCGTTTATTGGAGTCATGAAGTCAACAAAATTTAAATTGAAAATTCACTTGAAATTTTTAAAAAAACGATCTTAAGCTGAAACTTAAATTTAAAATTTTCAAATTGAAAAATGACAAAAGTGTTACAAGTTAAGTCAACATAGCTACAGACTTAGCTACTGAAAAATGTTACTAACAAAATTCTGGGCTTTTGTACATATGTATTACACATGAAACTCCTCGCTTAACATCTCTGAATTCTCTTTTTCATTTAAAACCCTCAGCTCTTCATAGTTTCGTTCACTTC
The DNA here is from genome assembly GCA_033064975.1 of Smittia sp. YW1114-2. NCBI lineage: Eukaryota > Metazoa > Arthropoda > Insecta > Diptera > Chironomidae > Smittia > Smittia sp. YW1114-2. The sequence continues at coordinate 7,606,638 of CP093834.1, read as the reverse complement.
TATGAGCAGACAAGGGATTTCAGCTAATTAATTGTGATTTCCAAGAGATTGTGCAATGCAGAACGGAGAACAGTTTATTAAAATTCAATTATGGCAGAGAAAAAAGCTGTTGATTGATGCACAGCTTCAAATGTTTAATTGATTGTAATTCGATTTGGCGTGTGACATGACAATAAGTGAGGCGCAGATTTGATGAATTCTGCTCGTTGAATTATCAACCGCTGCTTCCCACAAATTGAATGACAATGAGTTGACGAGTTTCCCAATGCTGGAAAGGAAAAACTTTCAATTTTCCACCATTCGCTCGTTAATTTAATAATTATTTTCACCGAAAATCTTTCTGACACTGCCAATTAAAATTATTCTACTCGCATAGCGCATGAAAATTTTATCATAATTTCATTATTGTTATTCCTTCCCTCATCGCCACAAAAGAAATTCGAATGCTGCTCGCTTTAGTTTTTCCGATGAATCTGAGGAAATTTTTAATGCGTTTCGCCTCGAGGTGCAATTGAGAGAAAATGAAATTACAATGGGAAAAGCGTTTGTATCATATTTTCATTCTGCCTCCCTCCCGGCCCCTCCCCACCGCCCTTTGGTTGATATTTTCATCTCGCAATTGTTCCAACGAACGAGGCAGCAGCTTTATTCTCATTTCTTATTATACTTCGCAATCTTTTCGTGCAAGCAGCGGCGAGCGGCAAGGCGAGCGGATAAATTGGGTTGAGGGTGTTTGCAGTGGTGAATTGAATTTCAATCTTCTCTGAAACGAGTAATTCGAGCATTGCGTGCACCTTCCGGCTATCCAGCGGCTTCATTTGGGATCACCAGGCCGGGGAGAACCGCAAAGAAATTAATAATTTTTGTTAACTTTGGCTAATTCTGTTGGCTTCCGAGCGGTTCTCCATGACCTGCTTGTTTGTCTTCTGATTTGATTCGCTTTTCTAATCTATACGATGATGCTGTACACGTGCCGGCCTCGTATATTTAAATTAAAATCTCCTGGTGTATTTACACTTTAAAGGAAGCGAAAAGCAGAGAAACAGTCGAAGGGAAATTGGGATGATTTTTCATGCCTTATCTCTGCCCCCGGTGTTTTGTTGGTGACAGAGACACGCTTGTTGAAATATTGCGGTGGTTTAGGAGTGAAAAATGTATTGCCATCGATACCGCTGCCATCAGGAAACTAACTTTATTAATCTGCATCCTGTCAGCATACTTTGACAATTACTCGGATGGCTTTCCTCCTTCGATTTCTCCAAACTGTCGTTGGGTAAATTTAGAAAGTTGCAGCGAGCGAGAGAAAAATGTGAAAAGAAATTGAATTTGGTTGTCGAGTGCAAAAGAGCGAAGTCGTTCGAACCTTCTGAGCTTGACATAGATCAAATAGGACAACCGAATACAATTTTGGTGATCAAAACTCGTTGCAAGTTAAATCCAGATGGAATCTTGTTTCCTGTCAGAAAAGTCAAACACTCTGAAATCTCAAGTCAAGCGCCGCTGCAGCTCTTCAATCCAGCTAAGTTTTTAATTCCTCGGATCTCCATTCGATGCCAGAGTTCAAGTGAACGAGATCAAAGCGAAGAGCACAAATTTTCCCTAGAAATAAATCAAGATCTGCAATGCTCAACGACGATTCTCGAACTCGAAAGTAATTTTCCGTGGAGAATGAGAAGCGATTTAGTAAAGCAGCCGACCTACTTGCGTTGTCTTCTTGTTGTTCATTCCTTTTGGAATAAGCGCCAACAAGCAATGACAGATCTGCCGAAAAAGTTTTATCTCTTCTCCGTGTCTTCTGGTCGTCACAGAGTATGATTAGGACTTCTAATGATGGCGAGAGCGACGAAAGATCTCAACGTGAGGCTTCTTTAAGAAAACTTTACGATAACTCCGTCCTGGGTCGCGTGTGAAGACTACGGAGCAGAAATGTTTCTATTTTCGATTTTCTCTCTTGCTTTTCCAATGTCGTTCGAGCTATTGATTTTAACGGAAGTAAGTTTTGACATTTTCCTGACATAAAGGAAATAGAAATTTGAAAGTCACAACGGTGGAGAGAATGTGACTCATGTGTTCGGTTCCGGGCTGGGGAGCGACGAGAGATGTTGGGGAGGATATTGTCGTAAACATAATAAAACCGATACACAATAATCATAAATTTTTTCTCTGTTGAGAACGAGAGACGTCGAAGCAAAATCTATCAATTCAATCAAAATCAGTTCGCCTTTTACGACAAACGAAATACACTTCGGAGAGCTCCCGCTTTGATTTAAATTCAAATTAAGAAACAGCAACGTCGATCCAGAAGTTGAGTAGCTTACGCAATCCCAACAGGGAAAAAGTTATTAAAATTAAAATATTGTAACTGCGAGTTGGAACTATCGACGAATGAAATTTATTCATGAACTGCTTCTTTTCCATTCCGTTGCAGCCTTGACTGAAGATCCGGAGTTTACAGACATCATCGAGAACATAACGGTCAGCAGCAATCCAAGCTAATTGAATTTCTTAAACTAACTTTCCTCTCTTTCTTCGGACTTCCAATTGGCTCTGTTTGTTAGGTGCCAGCCGGAAGAAATGTTAAATTAGCATGTTCCGTGAAGAATCTCGGCAGCTATAAAGTGAGTAACAAAGTTTTCATTTCTCTCCTCGCTTTCTCCAAGCGAAAAGGTAACAAAACAAATTTATTATTTTCCAATTCTTGCCAGTTCACATTGCAATTTCCATTCCGTTGTTCGAAAAATTTTCCTTCAACATTTTTTATTTCAAAACTTTAATTTCCTTTTGTCGCGCCTTTACAAATCGCTCGACGGTGTGCTTGAGCAGAGTGTGAGGGGATAATGTGTTTGTAAACAAGTCGATAAATCGTCTCCCAATATTAAATATCGTCTCCACTGTCTTCTCCGTGTCGTCGATGCGAGAGGGCAGTGCGAGAAGCTGGCAGGGAAAGAAAGGGGAACCGAGGAAACATTTATTAGCACGGAGAGAACGTTGAGTCGAGCCATCTACAACCTTTGTCGAGCTTCTCTTTGAAGAGTCCTTAATCATCGCTTCGATGACAGCGTTGGCGAGGATTGATGAGTCAAAATGGTTCGATGGTTTGAAACAACTTAAAAATGGCTTGGAGAATGTTGACGTCATTTATCCTCATTGCATCGGTTCAGTTGTACGTGCAATTCAACTTGTATTACCTGTAAAGTTTCTAGTGAAGCAAAGCGACTTAGAATGCCTCGGCAATACTCCTTAGCTCTCACGCTACTGCTGTTGAATCGTTCACTCTTTTTCCTCAAGTTAAACCTAAAAACTTTTCTTTTAAAGAGTCCATCAGGTGGCCAACAGTTCAAATACCTTAGAAGCTTTCAATTTCAGTCACTCCCTTTAATCTCTTTCGAAAGCTTAAATTATGTTACTTCCAGTACGCCGGAAAATTTCTTGCCATCTCTCTTCCCAAATGTCCACAATTCTTATTGTTTACACCATGAGTTTGTCGTAAAGGAAGATTTTTCATTCGTGCAGAAGCGGAAATTTAGTAAATGAAGGAACTTTAGACCTAGCTACGAAAAAGAAAGCTTTCGTTGCCATAATGGAATGCGACAAACTGCCTTCTTCCCTCATTCGTTTCATTTTCTCATCAGCACTTTGCCACCCCGAAGGAAAAGTTGTTGAAAAATCGGTTTATGGTGCCAGAGTCGTTTCTGTGCTGCTTTTAATTGCCATTTTAAATGCAACTATAGTCGATTGAATAAAACATAAGTTCGCCGCCGCACGGCCAATAAAAGTCATCCCCAATCGGAATGGCTTCGGGAGGTTTTGTGTGAGAAAAATTAGGATGCGGGATGAATCGAGAAGTGTCGTGGAATGCGGAAAATTTCAAATTTCCAAAATTGTTGAGCCGGAAGGGATTTTTGATAAGCATTCTCACCCTCGCCTTCGACAAGAACCGTCTTCGAAACTTTTCCTTTGCCTCTTTCACCCTCGATCGCTGCAATGCGAAGCTCAAGAGAATCGTCTCGAGTTCTTCTGTCGTTGGCAAGAAAGAATTGTATGAACTGATATGTCATTTAACTTTGCGGATCATTGCAGGTGGCGTGGATGCACTTCGAGCAATCGGCAATATTGACTGTGCATAATCACGTAATTACTAGGAACCCTCGAATCTCCGTGACACATGACAAGCACGATAAGCACAAAACCTGGTTCTTGCACATTGCAAACGTGCAGGAGGAGGACAAGGGTAGATACATGTGTCAGATTAACACAGTGACAGCGAAAACCCAATTCGGCTATGTTCACGTTGTCGGTAAGCAAATAACGTTCACCCGTCTCTCTGTTGGAGCTTCTCAATGTTGTTCAAGTGGGGAACGATCAAGAGTTCAATTTATCTCAATCCCTGGGAAACTGAGAAACTCTAAACTCTGAGTATTATCAAAACAAACCTAAATCTCGCTTTTTATAAAAGTTCCACCGAACATCGACGACGCGCAGACATCCACAGACACTGTTGTCAGAGAGGGTGCAAATGTTACGCTGAGATGCCGTGCAAACGGTAGTCCGCCGCCCACGATCCGGTGGTGAGTTTCGATTGCAAATTAGACGCAATTACAAAGTAATTTCTCGGGATTGCTTTCGCAGGAAGCGCGACGACAACATGAAAATAAACATAAACAGATCTTTAGCGGTTTCTGAGTGGGAGAACGAAACGTTAGAAATGACCAAAGTGTCGCGTTTAGACATCGCCGCTTTTCTCTGCATCGCCTCGGTAACTTAAACGCGTTTTAATGACTGTAATCAATTATTTTCACTTCTCTCCTTCGCGTTCCTTTATTTAAATTAAGAATGGAATTCCTCCAAGCGTCTCGAAGAGAATAAAGCTGAGCATTGATTGTAAGTCGTTGCCTTGCTCCTGATGAACGTTTGTAATAAAATCTTCATCTCCCTCCACAGTTCCACCAATGCTGATTGTCCCACATCAACTGGTCGGCATCCCGCTGATGTACAATGCCAGCCTTGAATGTATCATCGAAGCACATCCTACCTCATTGAATTACTGGAGCAGGGAGAACGACAAGATGATTTATGAATCAACAAAATATAAGTACGCAAGTTTTTCATGGCTGTAAACTTTGTTCACTCACTCGCTCTCTTTATAACATAAAATTATGCCTGGAGGACTGAAACTTTGGTGAGTGCGCCATCCTACAAGAGCATAATGAGGTTGACCATTTTCAATGTGCAACACTCCGACTTCGGCATCTATAAATGTCTTGGTAAGCCGCACGAGAAACAAAACAATTCGTTAGCTTTTGACATCGTTCAACTTTTATAACTTTTCAGCGAAGAATCCGCGAGGCGAAACAGAGTCCTCGATTCGGCTCTACTGTGAGTGCTTGATGATGAAGCAGATTCTTGTTTGATGGATGGCCAGAGCTTGTGGCGAAATTTATGAGCTTTTAATGTCCTTAAGTTCTGGTCACCCCGACGTGAAACTTTTCCTTCGCTCCAACGAAAATTGACATTTTTCAACTTTTCTTCTTCCCTCGCAGCATCGCAACCGCCGACCACAATTCCACCTCCAACCACGGAGATCGTTGAGACGACAACGAAAAAGGTTGTCAATTATCCACCGGTTGGACAAACAACCGTGTACACGGTTCAGATGATTGATAAAGGTAAGGCGCATTCGGAATCTTCGAGACGCGACTAACTTTAATTAAATCCACTTTTCACATTCAATTAGGATCGAAATATCAAGCCAGCAGCATTAATGAAATTGAGAATTCAGAGCAGAAGCTTACGGATAGTGCTAAGAGCGTCGATTGGACGGGAGAAGTCGACAAAACCAATAAAGGTAATTGTCGGAAAGCTTCTAGCGAGAAGCGAAACGAACTCGAACAGCCGATTGAGTTTCAAATTGAAATTAATTAATTCAAATTTTCCTCTTCCTCCATCTCTCTCTCTCTCTCTCTGTTCCTACAAAATCGGAAAACCAAACCACGAAAAAATCATTTTCCGGTGAATTAAATCAAGCAGCCTACGAATTGAAATTTCACACAGCACTAGTCAAATTAACAGTTCTCTTCTATTGTGCTCGAGCTCTCGTCTGACATTCAAACGCAACCGATATCCCGTCTATAAACTATCGAGCCTGTATCATAATGTTATCGCCGTTTATTTTGTTTCTGTTTATGAGCAACTATAGATCGACTATGAGTGTATGAACGCGGGCAGGCCTCCGAGATCTCTTTGCGTGTACACGGAGGTCGGCAAGCACCGCAAACTGCAGAGAGGAGAAATGTTAAATTTATTATTATATCACATTAAACTATGTACACACGCATGTATCTCTTTAGAGTTTAAAATAAAATAAATTTATTTGTAAAATATTTATTTTGCCCGCAACAATTTTATTATTTCAACGAGCGTGATAAACAGTCGCGCGACGCAGCGAGTTTATTTTGATTATTATGACTTTTACAAAACCATTAAGGTTGAGTTTGGAAACTTTAAACTGAAATTGAATTTACGTTATCAGTCGCTAAGCTTCTACAACTGTTTTCAGCACGAGAACTCGACTAAAGTTTTTTACCTTTGAATTTCCAACTCTGTTCGCAAAGTCACAACGTCCCTCAGTCGCTTTCAGGTCATCTGGGGACTTATGGATGTAACTAAACACGAGTCACGAGACAATATTTTCCCGATTTCACTTCCGCTAAAATGACGTTCTTCCACTTTTTCCTCGAACGCTTTCTCGCACACAATTCCGACGTCCATTCATCGAGTGCTGCTGAGTTTAAATTTAATTATCTTCCCCTTTTTTTCATTTGCTAAATTGAAGTTGATTTCAAGTTCTATTTGCACGTTGAACTCTCCCAGCCACTTACTCAGTGTAATCTGGAACGTTTCAGGATGTAAGTTTGATGCCAAACGAGCTTAAAACATGTTTTTGCTCGATTCACGAGAGTGAAAAAGTGGAAAAGTTTCGTCGCATGAGGACGAAAGCTCTCTCGAGCTTTCCCCGAGTGCTGTTATGATTTTAATATGAAATCCAAATTAAAAACAAAAAGATTATGTACATACGTCAGGTATTAAGCGCAATATGTTTCCGTTGTTTCGTCTCTACAAAATATCTGACAGACAGAGAGTCGAGAGCGGTAACACGATTTGCTGTGCACATGCAGCTTCATAATGGGACTTAAGGACTCTTTCAAAGTCAAATTATTCTCGTTCGTAAGCTTCAGCATAAATGGGAATTACAATCTCTTCCATTGAGCTTGCATTGAGCTTCTCAGCCCAGAGATTGAATTTTTATTTTCCAACCTTCGGAGAATACGAAACTTTCGATTTATGATCAGATTTCCATCGATATTGAGACTGCAGTGAAACGACGAGAGGCAGGCAAGCGTCAGCAGAAAATAAACATTCGATCGTTAACGGTTGACAGAGCTCGTCCAATAAAAACCCAAATTTCGTCTTCATCTTTCTTCGAATCTATAATTTATTTCCCGCATCGTGCCAAGAGAGGTGATCCATGCAGTCACCTAAGAAATGATGCATTGCCCTTATTAAACTTTCATTATGCGCAATCAAGCGCGTCTCAAATGCAGCACGAAAGGCAAAAAGTCGGAGATTTAAAATGTTTTATTTATTCTTTTCGTTAATTTATGTGATAAACATTTGGAAAGGCGAACGAGAGCTCAGGAAAAACATGGAAAACAATTCACTTGGGGCATCATCATCATCGAATGAAAAGAACATTATTCAGATTCGCTCCTCCGATGCTCAGCGTCGCAGCAAGAGGCAAACAACGCGATAAATATTCTCCCGTTCGTCGTCTTTCGGTGAATGGAAAGTCACGGCAGTAGGAAAGCGACAAGAATAGGTGAGCGCTTCTCTGTTGGGGTTGAAAATAAAAGTGAAAAGAATTAAATTTTCCATTTCACGGTAACGTTCGAGAGGAATCTGTGTGAATGAACACGCGCGTGTTGGTTCGCATAAACTGCGGCATCTTCCCCCAGACTCTTCAGCAATTAAATAATCTTGTAAGCCCGCACTCGAGACCGTTCAGCGTGTAAACTGTTTGGAAGCAAGCAGTGAAATGCGTTCGGTGGCGAAAAGTACACAGCTTCGACAACAAACCCGCCGTTAAATTTACAATAGAATGTAAAATAAGCATAAAATTTATTTACACATGGGAATACTCTCGCTCTCCGAGCCATCATCGACTCTACGCTTTCGCTTTCCATTTACACGAAGGGCGCGAGTTCAAGTTTTATGCTCGAACAAGCGACGGGCCCATTGAGCTTTTGTGTTTTGATTTTCCCTCTGCGAGTTTTTCCACAGGACAATTCGCGTCTCCTCCTCTGCTCGCTCGCACGTTACAAAATATTCTGCATATCAATCGACTCCCTGATTTTGTGTTGTAGCGCGTGAATGTAAATACGCACAGCAAGCGTATCATCGCTTTCATCACGTCGAGGGGAGAAGTCTCGAACAATATTTATGCTTAATAACATTCGCAGCATCGACGAGCAAGTCTGTTGTGCGTTTTCGCTTGATTATCATAATTGAAAATCTTCAACGAGAAAGATTGCAGCGATTTACCGGGTTAAATCGAAGTTGCGCATCGATTAAAGGTTGCTACGAGGTCAACAAGTCTGCAAATTTGGTTGTCAGTTTGCCTGACTATCGAAAGACTCAGAGCACATCATAACCATCTTCATAACTTCCATTCAATCATGCTTCAAAGTCAACCCCGAAACGATTTAATTTAATTTGAGCTGAGGGATCACACATTGTGCACATCTTGAATATTCATCCGCTCCCCTTTTCGGTTACGAGCGGAGCAAGGCGACTCTATCCGCAGGGAGTTCTCGAGATTCTGGTCTTTAAATTCAAATTTATTCATGTTTGATGCAGACCACTTGACCACAAGGTGAGTTCGGTGGCTTTAATGGATGGAAAGCATCATGGGAATGCGATTACTTCGAAAAACTTTGAATGTGGAATTGCTGAGAGAAAACTTTGAATATTTCTGAACAAATAAAAGTAAAACTTTTATGAATCTCTTCCGTCACATTGACCAGAACAAATCAAATGCCATTACAGTTGAGCAAGCGTGTGCTTGCGTCGACTATTCCCGTTGAACTCTTTCCTTTTCAAAATGATGAGGAAAGTTTATTGAGAATAGGATCAGCACATGCCTCGAAGCTTTCATAGGCAATGCCTTGAAAAGGACAAACGTTAGGAGTTTTATTATTTTAAGATGACAAGCTCCGCTCCAATAGAAACTCTTTTAAAGAATACAAATAATTTTTTTATTGAACAAAACGTTGGCATTGCCTTGGCCCATGAAAATCTAACCAAAAACCTTCTGCATGCTCGAGCAAATTTGCCTTTCGAGCTCTTTCCTAACTCTCCTTGGCTGCGCACGAATATGAATTAGTTTTAATCTTGTTACAAGTGTGTTTTTATGGGATTCTGTTGTTCCGACGAGAATTTCGACAGAGTTTTTCCAGTTCACACATAGCTACAAGTTAAGAGAGTGTTCTGCAAAATGCAAATAACTTTTCGGTCATTCTTGCTTCAGGGGATGCGCTTATGTGTCATGGCAACGCAGGATTTTTCTGGTGTCACCACCCAAGGCTGAGCTTTGTTCCCGTGTCAAGCGATTATCTTTTATTGGAACTTAGCTTAGCTGCCTACTGCGGCACTGAAGCCAAAGTGGAACTTTCGTTGAACTTTGTTTGCGTGAAAAACAATGTCAAATTGAGAGTGAAAAGATTCGACAAAATGCTGTGGTTCTTGTGGTCGTCGCCTAAACTTTCCTCTGTGAAAAACACTCAGTTTTTATCGATTGTGATGGCAAGTCGCACCATCAACACTGTCGGACGATGTATGAAAAGGATGAAAGAAATTTCAATGGAGAATGACGAGCTGTAGTTTGTTAGCAATAACTTCTCCGGTAAACAGCAATACATCATGTGATTCATCAACACGTTACAGCGTATTGGAAGAGTTTTGTTGCGCCATCAATCGATAAATGACTGAATCACAGTCGAGGCTTGCACGGCCGATCTGATGTTGTGATAAATTGATTGTTTCTTTCAGACTCCCTTGCCCTAAGCTTTAACAACGTCTCGATGAAATCAAACGGTTATTTATAGTTTTGTTTACTTTCGCAACCGTTCAAGGAAGAAGGAAAACTTTTATTTTTATTTTACTGCCGTCAAAGGAGAGTCGAATGCTTTCAAGAAGCAACTTGCCGAGAATTATATTCGCTCTCTGCATATTCAAAAGTTGTTTTTGTCAACATGAAAGTTTCAGGCGGTAGCGCGCATCATAAGAGTTAGGAAACAGACGGATTATAATGTTTTCGTGAGCTCGGTGGCATGAAGACGTCGGAAAGATGAGAAGGGGAATAACGCTTTTTATAGTTCCACTACTCATCCAATTATACGAGCATGATGGAATTTCAACGAGATTAAGTGCAGGAAATTGTGATTTCACGATCCTTCTAGTGAGTTGTCGAGGCAATTTTAGTGGTCCACGTTAAGGAGAATCCGCATTGAATGTGAATAAATTTGAAAAGCTTCACTCGTAGGCTACATCATTAAAAATATTCTTTCATCTGATAACATTTTACAGGACTTGCCAACATGGAACAATCTCGAAAAAGGAAATGCATTGCTGTGTTGTACTTGGTTTAAAGAGACTCTCGAATGTTTATCCAGAAACTCCACAAAATAAAACTAGAGAAACGACATGTAAAATGTGGATGAAAGAAACTCAGAATCACTGAAATTTTCTGTATGTTTTCATCTTTATCTCACCAGCTTTGGCGTTAATAAGTTCGATTCGTGGATCGATTCCGAAAAAATATAATTAAAAAAGTTTTATCATCAACATTTTCGCTCGCTTGTGGTGTGAAAATTTATTTCCGTTCATAAGCGATTCTTCTTGTTTGGGAGAGTTTTTCCCTCCATCGCTTTGTCAACTTCTTTGCTCCATTCTCAACAAAGTTCTTTCGAGCTGCCAAAAAAATGTTTGAAGAAGATTTTGACAAATTTATTTGCATATTAATTGGTTATTTCCAATTCCGAATAATTTCTGGAAAGATGCAAATCATGACGTTCATCGTTCCACGGCGTTCTTTAAGAAAAATCGACAAAGGTGACGGATACGGAAACAGCGAGGATGGATCATCGTTGCCACTGCTTTGGTTTGCGGGGAACTGAGCTTCCTGTCCGTATTAAGAGTGAAAACACCAAACAAGTTTCGCTATCGCAAAATTCAACATCTGTAACTGGGATTGGTAACTTTGACGCCTTCAACCCGCAGACAAAGAATGCCAAAAGAGTTTAAGCTTCACTCCACGGGTTCATTGAATGTTGGAGTGTCAAAGCGATTCTCGAAAGGTAAAATGTCGAAAGACTCGACACCGCATTGTCGCTGCGACAGTAAACAAACCCAACGCGAATCGGAGGAAAACTTCATTGTAATAATTCAATTGTTATGCAAATCAAGCGCTCGTTCAATCTTCTGTCCATCAGGTTTGAAAGCGCAATTCTCAAGCTCCCTTTTGTGTGGCTTTCCAACTGAAATATTGCGACGAGGAGAAAAATTTCGGGATAATTTATTTCGATTCTTCAAATAATGCGACACGAGAAAAGAATTCAATGGCTTCACCGAAGGAGAAAGAAAATTAATGACTTGTGTTTGGCAAAATAATATGCAGCCATGAAGCTAAACAATGAATATTGACTCTCGACATCAGTGCTTTCTGTGTCCCCCCAAAGAGCGCAACGAGAGAAGACAAATATTGAATAGTGAAAAGTTCTTTCGATTCTTTCGGATAGAAAACATTTTGGGAAATTGTCAATATTTGAAGTCAACAGAAAGGCTTTTGTTGAAAGGAGGAAACTTGAAATTATCAAAATGGATCAGATCACAATCCTCGAGCTCGACGAAAGCTTCAGCCTTAGTTGGCTCATTCATTCTATGTTCATCTTCCCAATGCAGTCAGCTTTCAATTGCGGCTTTCATCGAAATAAATAGTTGGCGGTTCATGCGAATGAAAGCGTATCATTCAGTCGAGCATCCGAGCGAACTTCAACTATCTCATCAAAATAAAAAGCGGAATGAAATAAAACAAATTGAATCCGAAACGAGAGGAGGAAAATGCGGGGAGAAATAAAATTGTGTAAATATTCGAGATACAAATCACGTAGATCTACATCTGCAAGCATCAGCTCGTTGCACTTGCCGAGATGGAAGTATTTCTGACTCTTCTCACAACAAATAATTCAAACGCTTGAATTGAAACTCTTTTTGGATTAGCAAAGCACTTGAAATATTAGAGAACTCTCGGGAGAAGCAGCGACTCGAGCTCTAGTGGTTGTTAACAACTTCAAATACAATCTTGTGCGATATAGCAAGATGATATAACGAAGCCTCGTAACTAACATCGAATCTTCTATTTAAATGAAAACTCGTGGCTTTCATCAATAAAATCCCCCTGGCCTTTAACTAGAAATCCCACGAAATTCCTTGACTGGCCATAAAAATTAGGACACAACAAACATTAACAAGCGCCCTCGAGCCGCTCTACCTGATAAAACTTATCAAGACCAATTGGGTTAATTAGACGAAATTAATGGAAGAAAGAATAAATCTATCGCCCGGGGCCGTGGAGAAAAGCGAAGGAGATGAGAATCTTCGATGCCAATATAATCTTAATTGTTGTTCCCGAGGAGAGAAAGGGTGAATGAAGACTTTTCTCTTATTAGCCTCGGGCAATTGTATAAAAATTCTGCTCAAAGTTTGCAACGATGAAAACTGTGACAGTCGAGAAAGTCGCTCTATGCGAATTGATGACATCCTGAGGAAATTTTAGTTGAATGATGACGAGTGGTTGTGTTATTTAATCCAAGGAACCTTCAACAGAATGCGAAGTCCGTTATGAAACTAAATCTGGTCGGCTTCAAGAAATTTTCCTCTAGAAACTTTCGCCAACTTTCTAATTTCTATTCACCTGAGCTCTCCCTCAACATCATAAGCATTTCATTGATTAAGTTGAATCGCATGTGTCGAATTGGAAATATTACTGAAGCTACTGCTGTGTTCCTTAATTAATTTAATTAAAATAGCGCTGGAAGAGGAAACAGTGATAAGGAAAATATTTTCTTAGAAAGTTTTTGCTGCTCTTCCGCTCCACGTTAACGACGAGTTGTTTATGGATGATTATGAGAGAGAAAGGGGAGGAAGGTTCTGATAGTTAATTTCTCACGTCACGTCTTATCTACCCACAAAGCGATGTCTGAAAGATCTAGTTTGATGTTGCTGCCGTTGTTTGCCAGTGTGTATAAGAGCAAGCATATGCCTGCATAGTCGTCGGAGCGTCGCTTGTTATATAAAACATAATTTTTATATTCCTAATTCAAGTCATGATTTCTCCTCTAACGAGGCTAGACCACGTATTAATTTGAGTTTTTCCTTCTCTTGTTTATGCTCCATTTTTGTTGCTGCTTAAATAGTTTGATGCCGAATTGAGCGCCGGCAGCGGAAAGGAGAAGAGTTGAGAAAAGTTTTAAAGAAAAGTTTCGATCGTGGCTTGCAAGAGAATCGGTGAAAAAAATTATTTCGGGTTTAATTAAAATGTGATTGACAGTCGGCAAATTATTGCGATGCAAACTTTTGAGTGTTCGGCAGAGACCTGAAAGATTTGTGCTTAGCTAGAACGAGCAAATTTCATCCAGATCAACTCCAGACTATTTTCCAATGGTAAAGATGTGAGAGCAGATTTAAGAAGACAACTTTGTATGTAGCATTCGTTATTGTATCTCTGCCCGTGTACTGAAGTCACCGGTTGAATGATTTATTTCAACAATTGAGGCGACGCAAAGCAGCAAAGCGTGTCGAACCTCCATCGTTTTTTCAGGCTCAATAATTTTTGTCAAATTGAATAAATCTCTCCATAATTAATTAATTCTTTCGCGCGGTGTTCGACAATTTAAAAACGAAGCAGATCGTGTGTGATTTATTGGTAAGTCTTGTGGGGAGATTCAATTGAAAATTAAGTTGAAGCCCTCGAACCGCATCACCATTAATCACCATCAAATCATAATCCGAGTAAAAACAGACTCGGGAAGAAATTGAATTTATGATTTGCTTTTCCTTGTGTTGACAAACATTTCCAACCAAAGGGAAAGCGATAAGAATTTAAAACTCGACCAACTTCTCTCAGTCTTGGAGGAGTGGAGCGGAAGGAGTGAAAGCAAAGCGACATTATGTTCAAATAAAAATGCTGTAAATATATTAAACTCGATGCTAGTGAGGCTTTTATCGTCGCATAAATATTCTCGTCGCATAAAAGGTAAAGCTAGTTCGCTTTTTTATTTGAACAAGAGAACGACACGCTACGTGAAATGGTCTAATAAATCATATCCTCGTGATTTAGATCTTCGGTCTCCATTCTCGGCTTCAGTTTTGTCAATGATTTCGGCATCAGTCGGACGGGTGAGCACGTAGCCGCCGAACACATGTGAATGAGCGACCCTTCTTATCATCAAACAGTGCTGAAGTCGACTTTCTCCTTATTTGCTGTGCGGTCGGCAAATAATTTTCGAGTGGCTTTCCCGTCCTCCGGGTATTTTGTCATTTAAGTTGTCAAATTTGTAATTCATAAACCTTTTGGCATGCTTTATGTACTCTGTTGATGTGTGAGCGAACTCGCAAAGCATTCCAGTGATGATTTGATTAGGCGATCGTTCCATAAATCTCCGGGCAGTCGCGACGAGGGCTGATAATCATCATTTCTCAAGCGCATTGTAGACGTCAAGTGAGGTCTAATGTTGCTCGAATAATTCATCCGCTGATGCCTTGTCATTAGCTTAAGGGAAAGCATGCCAACAATCTACTAACTTCACTTCATTTCATTCAATTAAGCTCGATGTAAAACACAAGGATTCACACTACGAACTCTCAGCGCCAAAGTCCATAATCGAATTTATAACCGATTTTCGATCCTCCAAGCTTAATTGTTCGCCGCATGGGAACGACTCGACATGAGTTGGTGGGTGAAAATATAAAAGTTAATCTCATGAATATGCACAATTGAGAATTACAAAAACAACAACATGTATGGTCGTGGAGAGTCAGCAGAATATAGGGAGCGAGACCGAAAAATATCCAATAATAAGTGAATCCAATCAGCCACGCAAAAATGCGGCATAGAACGAGCACACGAGAGCAGTCGATTCATGCGGAAAATATGATCCAGGATGCTTGTTGTTGCTGGCTTAATTCAGTCACAACAAAATAGTAAAGCGAGGAAAAATGTTTTTGTGCCTTTTCAGCACATCCTCGAACTCTCCTTCGCCGATAAAGCGTTTGTTTGCTGTTGTTTTCATCGGGTTGAAGTTTATCGAGATGTTGAAGTCGAAAGCGGAAGCTCCGCTCTCAAGTTTCTGTTATCATTCGTCGACTCTCCTCTTTAACTCGCTCGATTATCAACAATCAATTTAATAAATTTTAATGTTCGGATAATATTTTCGTTTCGTCCCGAGCTCCGGCAACCGCAAAGCCTTCGCATTGAAATAATTTCCACCTCCGAGAATTTACATTTCAATGCTGTAATGCTCCCAATGATACTCTCGAGCCCGACAACCTATTCACATTGTTTGCCTTTTCAATTAAACACATTCGAGCTTCACTGTTTCAAACGATTTCAATTACTGCGTAATTCGACTTTTCACCCGAAAAATCAATATTTTCCCAATTGTGTAACAGATAAAAATGGAAATTTATTCGCAACGGTGCAGTCAAGCCAATTAAAGCAATTTTAATTACCTCGAGATTCCTAATCGAAATTCACGAGTTCATTTTGGTGTTGCTGCGGTGGCTTACTCGATGCAATCATTTCACACGTCCGCCCTCGAGCACTTCACATCTTAAGTGCTGAACACGATCGTAAAAGAAAATCTTGAGGAAAATTTGATGTAAATATTTAATACCTTTAAGCCTCGGAGGAAATAAAATGATAATTTTTATGGATGTGAAAATCAGGGCGAGATGGAGAGGAAGAAAGGCTTTCCGCAATTTGCAGGTTGAGCTTGGCTGTAGAGAAAAATTTGAATGCAAAGTATCAATGAATTTTTATGGGCAAAGCGGATGATAATTATTTTGTTGATAGACGGAGTTGAGGAGGAGCTGTCGACGAGTTCTTGGCCGGTTGAAAGTGATGGTTTGCCCTATCGACTCGATAGTATCGAGTAGAGTTCGTTTGTTAAATGAAACTTGCCGTTTCAAAACTAAGGAGGGCTTCAGTTTAAGTCTTAAGTTTTCCTCAATCCTAGTACGTCACATGTGAATGACGCCACAGCACCGCCGACTCTTTTGCATCAGCTTATTTCTTGTCGAGCCAGTTGAAACTGTAATCGTTTCGGTTGCGAGCGAGTCAATTAATATGATTAATTATTGAAGACACGGCAAATTATAAAAGATGAATTCTCACCTTCGCGAAACTTTTACGGAAGAATAATTTGTTCATTTTTTCTCGCGTTTTGCGAACAATAACAAGTCGCGGCGAGGAGCTGAAAAGAAAGAAAGAAAGTTTCTCCATAAATTTAATCTTCCACGTTGCTACAAATTTCTTAATTTATCGCAAAGTTGTGCCGGTGCGTTTCCTATCTCTCGCCTTCCCTCGCTTGAATTGATGGGGCACAAAAGATCAACCGATATTGTGTAAGAAAATTAATTGGAATCGGGTAGCAAACTATCGGTAATTCACGTAGTTCGCCGAGTTCCTCAAGCGTTAAATGCCTGATTGTGTGGGATGAGCGGAGAGATAAAACCCTTTAGAATTCTTAATTACCTCGTCGATTTTCTCCTTCTTCGGAAAGAGCTAATTAGCCCAAGTCAGTACCTTGGAGCAAAAACTTTTTTCTTGTTTGCGACACAATAAGCAAGGCGAAGCAGTTCTCGTTTGAGGGGTGAGCGAGTGAGTGGAAGGGATGCATGCTCAACAAAACAACGACGATTAAATTACTCAACTTCTCGTGCCTTCACTGATGAACCGTTTAGCTATCTGTTGAAGGACAGTCTGCCTCAGTCGTTGCTCGAGAGAGTAATCCTCGATCATCAGATTAAAATCGATTCATTTGATTTATATCCCAGTGATATATGCGACCTTTCCCCTCTTCCGATTTCTTCGCTTCAATTGCGATCTGTTGAAAGATTCGACGGATAGAAGTTTTCAGTCACCAGAAAGTCTTTTGCCTCATAAACGTTTTGACTTCTCGGCTCGCCCCTCGACTTTGCCTTCTTGTTTTCCTTTCAAACTATAAATCTGCTAAATTGACTTACTTTCGTCTTTCGACGTTACGACCGAGAAAGATAAAATCGGAGCGAGATAACTCGAATCTATCGATGAATGTTGGGCATTTCTCATGATGGGCGGGTGTAGGCTGAAGTGACCCGTGATGTGTGTCAACAAGGAGAGCGTAAAGTCATCAGTAAAAGAGTTTCTGTCATCAGCGATAAGACGGAAAAGATTCCAGCGAGATTTATGATTGTTTTGCTGAATCCTCGCTCTGTGATGCTATCGCACGCTTGGCACAAATCTGTCAGCTTAAAAGAACAACTGAAACTCGACAGTCGAGTTTTAACTCGCACCATAAAAATAATTTCAGCATTAAATTGCAACAAACAGAGGGCTAATTATACAAATTGAGGCACGGCAATATTGCGTATGGTGAACAATAATTGTGTCTAGCTTCATGATTTACGGTTATTGTACAGTTTAATGGACAAACTTTTTTGGGAGCTCGACAATCGTCTCCTGACTCCGGCGAGGACGTGAAGGAATCTCTTTCTGGGCTTTTGTTTCTATTTAAATGGAAGCTTCGTGAGTGATGTGACGAGACGTTGATGCATTGGGATTGAAATGAAACTGAGAACAAACTTGTAAACGACGAAGAGATCGAACCAGATCATTGTAAATAAATCCGCAACTGACGAACCAATCGGACTCATCCGCTCGACAGAGCTTTGCTGCAAAACGATTTATATTTTCGGGTGTGACAGAAACAGCAATAAACCGTAATAATCGTCCAAGAGGCTTAAGAAAACTTTTTGTATTAATAATTATCATTCTTTGTGACAACAGATTTATTTTACTTTCCGCTTGTTTCTAGCTTCGTCTTTTTTTTGGCTGCTCGAAACTTGGAATCTCTCAATGCCAAACATCGAACAAGTCATGACACATATTCGGAAGATTTTAATGATGTTGCGAGGGTTTGTAGGTTCACATGAATAGTTGATTTGGGCTTTGTATTGTGCTTTCACTGAAAAGATTGCTTGTGAAAGATGCCGAGTTTGTTGTGGAGTATGTAAAGTCAAGTCTATTCAGCTTGCAGTTCGTAATCAACCACAAACTGCACGAGTTTGAATTCATAATGATGCAACTTGGTTTGATTTTTTTTCTGAGGTTTTGCCCATAAAAAATCGAGTATAGAAATCTTGGTAAACTTTACCAACTTTCGAAACTCTTTGCACTTCCAACATTCGTAGGCAAAATAAAAAGTCAAAATGCGTTCTCGAGAAATAGCTGCAAATTTATTTCTTTGCTCGTGAAACAGTCGACGTCTCGTAATTAGATTTCATTGTCAATTAAAGTTTGCAAACACAGAGATGTCCTCGCTTTTAAATCCAAGTTTTCATTACAATAAAAAATAAAGTGTTAAATGTTTAAGCATTATCAGTCTTAGTTTGAAGAGTTTAATAGAAATTCCGACTTCATCGCATCAAAACTTGCTAAATTAATCTTCGTTCCTTTCGCTTTAAAATTAATAACTTAAGGAAGATGTTGAACAGTCTTGTGAATTCAGTGAGAGATGAAAACTTCTTAAAATCTCGGAGTTAGCTTCAGCGGGTAAGTCTCAGGAGGCACAGCAACACACGTCGGATACATCTTGATTGAATCTGGATGGTCGCTGGAGACGTCGTAGTTCTCGAGGATGTTTGTTAGCATGAGGAATGAGAAGCAGCGAACGAGATTCTGTCCAATGCATGTTCGTTTGCCCACCGAGAAAGGAAGAAAGTGTGGGATGTTTTTGTTCACCCTCAGAACGTTTGGAGCGTTTGGCGGAGCGTCTTTGCTAACTTTGTGTGCGGGAACGGTTTCCAAAAACCTCTCGGGATTGAACTCCTTCGGGTTGTCCCAGTACTTGTCGCTCGTGTTCAACTCGTAGTTGTTGATGAAAACGATTGTGTCCTTGAGAACGCCATAACCGCTGATTTGAGAATTCTCCGTCGCAACATGCGGCACGATAGGCGACGATGAATATCGGAGAATCTCGTAGATTGTGGCGACGGTGTAAGGCATGCTCTCGATATCGTTAAGTGAAACTTTCGTCTTACCGTTGCTTGTGATTTGGGCGACTTCTTCTTGAATCTTTTTGCCGACGACGGGATATTTCGCAATGTATCCAAGGGCAAGGTAAACGAGATTGCCTGATAATGAAAATAAACAAAAGTTTTAAAAGGGAAGCTGGTTGAAGCTTCGAGTGTTTTCTCACCGATGGCTGAGTGTCCTCCCAAGAAGTCTTCGAGCATGAAAATGATTGTGTTCTTAGTGACGTTTTCCTCCTTCGACAGCGATCGCAGCAAAGCATCCGTAAAGTCATCGTCGTCCTCCGACCTCTCGTGTAGTTTTTCCGACCGCGGATCAATAACTCGCTCTAATATGAATTCTCTTACAGTTCTGGCGAATGACTCGATTTTTTTCATGTGCGAGGCATAGAATGGGCTGAGCCATGGTAGAAAATCGACGGCGTAGCCTTGATTGATTTCCCAGAAAATCTCGTCGAAGCTTCTGACAATCGCCTTGAAGCCGGCATCTTCGTAATCGAAGCGAGTTGAGCACATGTAAAGCGAGAAAAGATTGGCGCATGTTTCCATTATCATCGGCTTTAAGTGGATTTCCGTCTCCGGCTTCACGATTTCTCGCAGTCGCTCCATGCATTTGTCCATCTCCGAGCAGCCGATGTCGTTCATTTTTTGGAAGAATGAAGAGCTGTCGCGTGGTGAACAATGCTTCCGAGCAAGGTTGCGTCTTTTTTGCTGAAGAGTCGACCAGTCGCAGAGGGCGAGAGCTGAAAATGAGGCGAGAGTCATAAAATATTCTATCTGAAAGTGAAGTTTATTCAAGCTGCGATCGTCTTTATTCAAATGCAACCGCATCGCTTGCATTCCCAATCAAGTTCTTGTAAAACCTCAACAGGCTTAAGATTCTCGCTGCGCTCGTAAAATATTCTTTTCATTTTGAAGTTGCACAGCGAAGATCGTTGGCGCATCTAAGAAGAACTTTGTCTTGAATCCTATTTATAAAACCTTCGGATAAATATGTGAAGGCTGCGCAAATGCAAGATCCAAAAGATGCAAAGTACAAACGAGTTTTCACTCGCCTAGCCCTTCTCACAACATCACGAAACGAAATCGAATGAGGAAATTGTGAATTTCTTGGTTCGGCGAACACGTAATGCAGGTCTGAGCTCTCCACTGCAGCGATGCAATTACAACATCACGGTCAAGTTCAGAGATGTCTTGAAGATCAATGTTAAGTGAAACTACTCTACCCACATTTTTCTTCTTCTCGATCAAGCGAGCAAACTGGAAACTGGCGAGCGAGTGAAAAAATCCTGAACGATCGAAGCGCGTTTCACAACGGCGTTCTTTTAATTGCCATTTCGTTCTTGTTTTACCAACTTTCCTCGGTGACCGAGAACCCGTTTTAATTGGTCGATCGCGAATCCGTGGAGAAAGGAAAGAAAGGTAGCAGAAGAAGTTTGAGCATGTCGCTTATGTAACTCTCGCCGCTTCTTGGATCTTAGTTCAAACGAGTTTTTCCGTCGAGAGAATTTCATTTCGATTTTGTTTTACGGTCAAGCGCGAGAAGTCTTCTGCTCGAGGGCAAGACAGAGAAAGTAAAAAGAGAAAGAAAGTAAAGCTGGATTGCGGGACGAGAAGCGAGAATCTTGTCGAGAAGTTCGCAAGCGATCAAAAGCTTTCAGTAATTTGAGGTCGCAGTAAACATTTGACGACGTGAAATCCGAACCGAAGCGTTTGTAAGGTATTAAGTTCTCTACTCACAGTTGTTGCGATCACCGCCAAAGATTCTGTGGAAACGCTGCAATCGAGAACAATTTTCAACCACTTTTCTCGAATGGAAATCACTTCGCTCTCACCTCAAAATCTGGTCGGCCGCCGAAATATTTTCCGTTCTGGTTCAAGACTTCTTTGATCGTCTCCAGGTTGTTCACGATGACGCAGCGTGTTGTGCCAAGCGTCAAACTGTAAACGTCACCGTAGGTCTTGGCGATCTCACTGAATCCTTGAAATGGCACTGCATATTGTCCGAGTAACGCGAGATTGCCGAGAATCGGCAGTGGCAAAGGGCCAGGCGGTTGAGGAAACACTTTGATTTTTTGCAAACTCTGCGAGTTGCTCTCGTCAGTTTTTTTCGTGGAAATGACGGGAATTTTCACGCCACGCTTGCACTTATAGATCAGCTTTATGTAAATGATCAGCAGAAGAAGAACCACGAGGTAGACAAGGTACAGTCCGATGAAAGCCATTTTCACTTTTGATTTGAACTTGATCTAAAAATCCTTTGGCTCCTGAGTCGCGATCCCAGGTGATTCTAACTTAAGCAAACGGTCCGTTTAAACTGATTGTATCGATCGCTCGACTCTGCTTTTATAACATTTCTCTTCCTTACTCACCACTTCAGCTTCGCTTCTTACACTTTCTGCTTACACTTTAAGAACTCTACGGTGTATGCGCAATGTGCTTGAGTGTGTGCTCGTATCCAACGATATCAACTCCATCGACTTGCTTGAGCTCTGCTTCGGCAAGTGAGGCCTGAAGTGTTGAGCCTCAAGCCGATTCTCGAGCAAGCACACGAACGAGTTTTGTGTGCGTGGAGCTTGTCAACGCGATTAAAGTTTCGCCGGCTCGCCGGTCGCTCCTCTTCTTCTCCATTCTGAATGAAATGGAAAAGAAATGAAACGATTATGTAATTCTAGTTCTTCTTCCACTTCGCCATGAAGTTCCAACAAATTCGAATGACACAAGCTTCGAACTCCCATCAATCAATCGAATGGGGTGAGCATAAATCCATCTTCATTGACCATCCCGTTTTATCATTTTTCACTTCTCCCCTTTCCTCTGATTTCCCATGTGCTGGATTAGTGTTAGCTCAGCCCAAGATTCTGATTGTCGCGCACTCACATTCGTCATCAAATTGAAAGTGGAATCGTTGATGTCACCTCAAATATTTATTTTTCCCATCACTAAACGTCTTATCGGTCTGCTCGCTGTCGTCTAAAGTGCACCTAGTTTTGCATCAGTTTTGCATGTTTATTTGGGTCTCGAAAAAACTTTGAATTCGTGTCGACAAATATTTACTTCTGGTCGAAACGATCGAATAGGAACGAAGGCGCAATTTTAGCCCGCTATTAATGAAGAGTTATTTTTATCAGAAAAGCATATTCGCAATCGATATTATGGTTATTGGAATTGTAGGCATAGACAAAATATTGGGCCCAAATCGATTTGTTTGTCTACGCAAGCACTTCAACGCTTTTCATAACATCGATCCGCCATCGGAATTTCATTCAGTTTACGAAGCAGAAAGGCTCGATTTTGGCCCGCCGTTGCTAACTTACATCAGCACGAAAGTCTGAAGCAGCCTTCGGATCAAAGTCGGCTGACAAAATATAATAAACGGAAGCAGTTGTTCTTACTGAAACTGCGGTGAAATGGAAATTTAATTAGAGTGAAAATCTGATGCGACAGCAGAAAAGTTTAAGATCAAGAGAACGCCAATGGACTCAGCAGTCTCTGATATGTCAATTTGCTCTGAAACAGAAAGTGTTGCAGCTGCGGAATCTCGTCGATTTGACGTTGTCATTCTACACATCATATCGAATAACGCTAAAGAAGACGCCGATTTGTTGCTTCATTTCCATTTAAGCTGCTTGCGTAATCAATTGTAATGATCAGCAAATTTTTGGTTGAAACTTTACACCGAGAATTTATCGTTAAATCCACGCGCTACGCTTACAACGAAATTATTTAATTGCTTTTGGAAATTGGAAACCCCGAAAAAAGTGGAAGATTCCTAGAATCGACAAATAAATCGAGCATCGATGATCAGTCGCGACGAGATGTTGATGAACTCGGATGCTGTCCAGTGACATCACGACGAGAAGTGCTAACAAGAAAGCGTAAGTTCGAGTGAAATGACTCAAATATCGCTAAGCAAACTACAAACAAGTCTCCGTCACATCACATCTGATCGCTCAATCTTTGGCTCCTTCAAGTCTCCTCTGAGTTTTGGCTACAAGCGAAGGTAAAGATTTCGCTGCCATCACATAAACCTCTTCTCGTTCGACCGTTCGCAGCAAACGTAAAGGAAATATATTGTAATCGATTCGTTCTCCGTAACCATTGACGGCTGCGACGGGCTTAGAAATCTTAATTTATGGAAAATCCATTCGGACAATCAAGATACGTCAGTCATGGCCTGTATTTACTTTACGCACTTGTGGGCATGTTATATCTTTTAGTCATAACGTGTTTCGCAATCGTAAATGTTCTACGAGAATTGTAAGAGGCGGACTTGGATATCAGAGACAAATGTGTATAGTATTGGTTGCCTTAGTTTCCTTCTGCCTTGACGAAACGTCAATCACTCACAGCAATCGGAAATACCATTTTTGTATGAACCAGTTCTCAGAACTTGGATCATCAAAAAGCTGAGCAAGAGACTTTGATCCTGGGCATTTGAAAGGCATCAAAGAGCTCGTCAACAAGCCCACGGTATACCACGAGTCAGCGATATCCGACACCGAACTTGATACAAAGCTGGTTCTAGATCGAATTTCGATACTACTTAAGAAATATTTGTCATTGATTGTGACTCATTAGAAACGGCAGCACGTTTAAAGACACGTTGAGGAACACGAGCTGCCGCTTCTCACAGTTAAACGGTAAACTTTAATGCTGTTGATCGGGGAGATAGCCAAGCTCTCAAGCGTTTGTTTGTGCACAAAATGTTTTTATGATACTTTTGCGTCGATGCAATTTATTTTTTGAAACTAATAGCAAATGTGGTCAACCACAAATTCATTTCTATCAATTCAGTAATTGCTTGAAGCTTCTTGAGCTAAGACTGCGTTTGTTTGTTTTGGTCTGGTTGAAGGTTTAAAAGAAAATCTAGGAACTGAGTGTCTCCGTTTAGAGAATCAACCTGCGGTTAACGTCGGTGGTTTGCGACCACATAGAATTGTTACATCATCTATCGACTCTCCCCTAACCAGTTTTCAAATCGAAAGCAAACAACTGTCGCCATGAAACTCCTGAAACTCAAATTGATCATCAGACAAAATATTCAGAGCAGTTCATTTTGGAATCTCGTCGAACTTTCTGACAGCTTTGCCAAAAAATATCAATTTCGTTCATCAATTTTATCGCCGTTTAACACTTTTACATCAACGGCGAGTAAACAGCAAGCTTAAAAGCCGAGAGAATCGTCAAGTTTTAAGGCGACGAGCGACAAGGCTTTAAAATCGACGATGAGACCCAGAAACAACACGAACGGTTAAGAGTGTCTGCTTTATCTTCATCAAATCATTTTTCAACGGAACATGCTCTTGAATATCATTATCCTCGCCGCCATATAGCAGCTTTTTCATTATAATAAAAAATAATCTAATTTTAAATACACGCTTTCCAAATCTATGCATGTTTGTCGAGCATCTCCCTGCCCTTCATTGTGGCGTCGACTCAACTCGACTTCCGACCAGCCAACTGACATCGGGAGACTGCAAAAAGTTAATTTGACTCTTGTTGGGGTTAATTGTTGACACTTGTTCGCGAGGGGTCGCTTATCTCTACAACAGATTCCACCCCAGGGTTCTCGGGCATATTAACAGCAAGGGAAAGTTTGAGAGTTATGGGACAGACAAAGACATTTTCCATCGGCTTATGTTCAGCTAGCAGGTAAAGCTCTTGGAATAGTTTCGCTCGAGACAAGTTCTTCTGGATTTTCAGTTTTCCACCCTCGTTTTCTTGGTTTGCCACCCGTTTTTTTTTGCAACAGATCCAGTTGTTCCTTGAATCAAAATATCTCACAACCTCATTGCCACTCGTCCCAAATAGCCTTCCGTAAAAATCCCATAAAGTCTTTAGTTCACTCTCGGAATTCTTCGTTCAAGGGTTCGACATTTTGTTCGATGTGTTTTACATGCCACGACTCGGACTGCCAAAAATCCGATGATTGAAGACCAGATAAGGAGAAGGTTTTTAAAGCCTTTCGTGACGGAGCGGAGAGAAACGCTTTTTCGCATTTCATTCCCTTATGCCGTCCGTCTTAAGACGTTAAGCCCCTAAGAAAGCACATTCTGAATTCTCTTCGCTTTGTAATTTATTGCGAAAGTTTTATGTGAGTTTTTTGCTGTTTAATAGGTTTTATAAATAAAAAAATCTTTGCCTTCTTTCGCTCTCTCTCCCTCCTTCGTTATCTGTTATTAAATGCTGCACATTAAGATAAACAAGAACGGGAGGCAGAAACAAAAGTCAAACTGGATAAAGATCAAAATTTAATAAATGATAATAATTACAATTGCAAAACTTTCTCGTTGTTGCCATCCCAAAACTTCTCTGTCTCTCGGTTAATCTTATCATTTTTCCGCCGCCTTCGCTAGCTAAATCCTTTTGCCGATTCTTCTTCTTCGTAAGAATCATTTCCCTTTGAATTACACGTCGTTCTCCACTGAGAGGAGATGATGCTGCGAGGTAGAAAGAAAGGCATTAATATAATATCAGGAGTCGTAACACAGTAAGGTGCCAATCAAAATCGGAATTTTTGAACGCGTGAGGTATCTCCGTGATTATTGAAAATTCTAGACACGCTAGATGGGAGAGAACGCGAAGCATAAACACATTAACGTATGATGTTGCTACTTGACGCGTTTCTAATACAATTCGAATCGGAAGGAAATTGAAAGCTGCTTTGCATTTTTTATCTTCGCCATTATCAAGCGTGTGATTGGCCTGAGTCAGCCACGGCAGTCTAATCTATGGCATGATTAAATAAACGAAGCATGAAGTCACTGCTGCCATCTGATGAGCTTTCGCTACGGCAACAGCTTGAACACATATTGAATAAATTTTCAGCTTGACCTTGCCTGCTCCTCGTCCGATTCCGATTCGAAATCCAATCGAATTATTATTAAAATATATTTATGAATGACATCGTGACGTCATTAGAATGCAGCAACAAATATCCAATCTCTGCTGAATAATATTTCGAGAACATCGTCACGAGTGCTCTATGTCGAAATGTAAACAAGCAGCATGTGATGCTCAGCACATGTTTCATGATTTAATGATCGTGCAGTTTTTAACGACATCCAACGCTATCTGTCGGCAAAAGGAAAATGTCTTTGCCATCGTCTTAGGATGGAAAGTTTCAGCTGCATGACGCGCGAGTAAATAAGCGCAGACGGTATATAGCGAACGACGAAAAAGTTTAAAGGAAATTTTCATCTTTCCTCAACTGCATGGCGCTCGTTTTTTTTTTTTGGCCCCGTCCCGCGCTTAAGGAAAACGAATAACCTTCTCAACGAGCAGCGTCTTTCTCTTTGCCGCTGGTCCAGGGAAGACAAAACAAATTCAATTTCCCTTATGTAGGAGCCGTAAAGCACGGCAACGACATGTCTTGAACGTCAATGATAAAAAGAAAACGCGAATAAATAACAAAAGCTTCAACGCACACTGACGACGAGATCCCTCCCCGTCTTGGCGATTTGGCGTCGTCGATTGGTCGACAGTGCGCAGTTCCGCAAGCCTTCGGCTCGAGAAGAAAAAGCTTCGTGGAAATGAGAGAACCGGCGTCGTGAGAGAGCGTGCTGATGCTTTCCTGATTCCGTGCAGAGGAGCTTGATAGGAAAGACTGTTGTTTGTCTTTCCTATCTTTCAACACACGGAGGAAAAAGTGCGGCAGCAGGAAAATATCTTTGCACGTCTATAAATTGCTCAGTTTTTATTGAGCTCTGCTGCGTGATAGTCGTTAGAAGAGAGTAAATATAATTTTAAAACACAAATATCATAAGACATTGCACTGGCAATTTAATTATGATAGCACAAGTGGCAGATTGAGTCAGGCATAATCAGCCTCGTTAGGCATCCGCATGATAAATCTGCATTTGAAGGCGCTCGATTTTTGAGCTGCTTCGATGTTATCGGTGCTTAATCTGATTAGTAAACAACGCCAGAGCGTGTGTGTGTCGGTGCCATAATAGCATGTGATTTCCCAGTGCACATTTGAATAATAATAAAGTGAAACGAGCGAACGATTCGCAACGATCAATTAAATTTTCAATAATCGATTCAGTGATTTTATCGCACAAAGCGAATGAAATTATTTCACAGAATTAATCCTAATTGAAAAGTGTTGCGAACAGATTTCAGACAAAGCGTTGTTGACATTAAACCAGA
The DNA here is from genome assembly GCA_033064975.1 of Smittia sp. YW1114-2. Lineage (NCBI taxonomy): Eukaryota > Metazoa > Arthropoda > Insecta > Diptera > Chironomidae > Smittia > Smittia sp. YW1114-2. The sequence continues at coordinate 7,579,080 of CP093834.1, read as the reverse complement.
TGATGGTGCGGATGTTTGACCCTCGTGATAACCTTCTTGTTTTGACTGCGGTCCGCAGTTGAGCGGCAGCATTGGGCTGTTCTGCCTCGAAACGTTTAGTTGTAGCTAAAGAGTTGAAAAGCCAAACAGAGTTTAGTGGGCAGGCTGTGAATTTGAAATCATTTGAAATAAAAGACTTGTTTTTAAGCTTTTGATATTGCTTCTAAAGCAATTAAATGCGTCTCGTTTATGGCTTCACTTATAACTCTTCTGATCTCTGCTACAAAGTTCAGGTTTTCTTTACAATTTCTTTTCAAATTGTATTATCAAAACTGCATAAACTAGCGAATAGCTTCTCTAAGTTTCAAGATTCATTTGCAAGACTCTTAAGCATCTCTGCCTGATTAAAGTTCCGCTAATCTCGCTGTTTGTTTATAAACAATTTAATTAAAACCTCGAACTCAACTCAGCATCCATCTCCGACGAAATAAGAAGAAACTTCCCCGGCAACATTTCAAAACTGCCTTTGAGCAATCTAAATAATTTCTTTTCCAGCGCGAGGAAAAAGTTTGAATATGGAAAATTTCTTAACCCTGTTTTCATGTGCCTCGTCCTGAGCAGCAGCAGCCAGCGAAGGAGGAAAGAAACTTTTCAATTAGTTATGAAATCTTAATTATAAAAATGTGTAGAAATGCGGCAAGTTTTCCCTCCTCTCCGAACCGCTATGCGAGTGTTTGCCGTCACGTTCCTAAATATGTTTAATGATGAAAATGAGCAACTTTTCCGTCTGTTGACGAAGAATCTTTTCCTAAACAGTTCATGTTCGTTCGACGTGCAACTTTGCCGTCTTGAGCTTTCCTTATCGCCGAATCTCTTCAACCAGTTTCCGTCTTTTGGCTGCGTCGTTTTTAATTAAAGCTTTTTCCGATAATCTTCGAGGAAACTTTTTCAATAACGGAAATCTTCGGAGCCAATAAATCTGCTTCGAGAATCCTCACCAAACATTCCGAGCCATCATCAACAATGTTTAATGTTTATAATGACAATAAAGCGCGCATAAATCAACGAAAGCTATTTTTACATGGAAACATAAATTTCCCACAGGGAGCATTGAAACCACTAAAATCATAAACATTCAAGCGAGCAACGAGTGTTTAATTTGCAAGTGAGACGAGACCGGACCGTTAAGCCATAAATTAAGTGCTAAAGCAAATTAAATAAAATAATTTGGTGTGCTGGCCGAGCTTGGCTGCGAGATTGAAAAGTACGCAGAAATTTTAATCAAATGAAATTAAATCAAACAAAGTGTAGTTGATGGTTCCGCGACACTACATAGGAGCTCTCGTGCTGCTGGTCTCATCGCTAGCACCATCGAGAGTCTCCTCGAACTCTAATGCCATAATTCCGTCGACCAATGGTGAGTATAACTTGTGCCTTGAGTGCGCTCCACAGCCATGTGTGAAATAATTGTTGAGCGGCCACATAAAGTGCTTCAGCGTGATGAATGTTTGTCACACGTCGATGACGATCACTGGAAAATGAGTACGGAGACCATAAAACGCTGCTGAAACATTTTTAATGCTCCTGCAACATGAAATGATTTTAATTTATTTTTATTTGACACATTTTTCGGGGATGTGAAGCATGAAAGCTACATCCGAAATCATCAAGTTTAAATGTTGCGAGCACTCGCCGGGCGGAGGGAAACTTTCACAGCCATGAAATTTAATTTTTTAATGTTTTTAGTAAAATTCTGTAATGAAAATTTTTCGGGGAAATTCATTCGAAAAGTTTTTCATTTAAAATGCAAATAAATTAAATAAAATGTAACGAGTGCTTTGGGTGCTTTGAAGCGAGCGTGCGGTTGTGTCGGGTGTCAAACCATAGCGGGAGGAACTTCAAAGTGACGTACGCTAGCGTGAAGACGAGTCGAGGGATTGGAGTTATGATAATGGTTTCGTGGATGAATGAATTCGTTTCACTGTAGGCTGCCGAGATTTAGGCGGAGAATTCTTGGCTGTTGACGGAAGAAACCTGCTGAGTGTCTAATACTTAATCGAACGATGAAATGGTCAATCGTCATTGATTGTTAAGCAAATTCTTCTAAACCAAATCAACCTAAAGCTTCAGTTCTATGTGGGGCGAAGCTAATAAAATTCGAAAGACAACAGAAGTCTTCTCCCCCTCCCTCCCACGCAACAGCAGAATTGCTTTTTAATTTCCACCGAAAAGAAAACAACTTCCACGCCTACGACAAACAGCCGGAAAATAAAAATTAAGCGCGCAAATTAACTGCTGACAATGATAATCTGCTCCGTAATAATGTCGCGATGATCATAATCCTCATTAACCACAACGGAGGGAAGCCGCCACCTTCCGATTAAAGCCACGTTAATTCACGCAGCGAAGCGGCCTTTAACACAATTAATCTCGTGTTGAAAGCGAGCAATCTGGAGGGAAGCAGCGTCTACCTAATTTACACTGAGATTTAATGATTTAATGAAATTTTAACTTTTAATTTTAATCTTTCGCTCTTTGTTTTCAACGGCAGAAAGGAAAATCGATAGAATGACTTTTCAAAGACTGAGTTTAAGGGCGAGGAGAATGGAGTGAAAGCAACAATGAAACAGATAACAGCGTAGGAATTCATATTTATTTGCTGTTGAATGCTGTATATAAAGACCTCTCCCGGCCCCTCAATCTGCTAGATGTACATTCGAAATAAAAATGTGGAAGTTTTATCTCTCCAACGGAAGGAATTCAGGAAAGAGAATCAAGATTTGGGCAGGTTTTTAATCCTGATTCGGATGAAGAAATACGCGCGCTGCGTCTGAGTGGAATTTAAATGGGAAGCAAGAAGGAAAAGGTAGAAAACGAACTCTTCATTTATCTATCGTAATTAAGGGCGAAGAGAAAGTTGAGAATGTCACCAGATAATGAAGCACAAGTTGTAGCTTTTGCAATCAGAAACTGTGAAATCCCCAACTGAGCTGAGGCTAAATGAGGATCGGAAATGAAAAATCTGCTGGATTTAGGACTCTCAATGGCTAAAACTTCCTTCCACCGGATGCAAAGCAATTGGAGAGAAAGGAAATCCTCAATTATTCAGGCGATTTATATTTATCAGTTCAATCTTCATGTGCCCAACGGTACGCGATAGCGCTGCATCGAATGAAAGCGAAAAAATATGGAAATGCAATTAACAGATATTTGCAATTGAAATGCGTGCGGCGTCCGAGACTCTCGACTAATTTGGTCGAGATTTTATCGGAATTCATCGTTGTGGCTTCAGCAATTATCACATTTACATATCACGTCGCAACGTTGCTAATTTGCGCTCTCGTCTCGTTTCAGTGATAACCGAGGAACCAGAATTTACTGAAATTATAGAGAATGTCACAGTACCTGCAGGTAAAGGGTCGGCTTTAATAATTGATCGCTTTGGTATTAATCAAGGTCGAGAAATCTCAAATATTTTACTCTTTTCTTTCCAGGAAGGAATGTTAAATTGGCGTGTTCTGTAAAAAATTTAGGATCTTACAAGGTGAGAGCTTAACATTGTAACAATTTCCCCATTTCTCGAAGCAGACGACAGAAAAGGATTGAATGAATTTCATTACCCATAATTAAAACGATCCAAACTCGTTGAAGCTTTAATTGAACGCCTCGGGGTCAACGTTCAAGTTTCAATTTAATTGAGACGATTCTTTAATCTCAGCGTAGTGCTTGAAGCTGTTTTTGTCGAGTTCCACGTTGTATAGAAAATCTCGAACTTTCATTAATGTTTTGCTCGAAACGGAGCGACATGAAATGAACAGAATGAAATTTTTCTCAACTGCAGGAATGAAACACGATCATCACTATTCTCAGAACAATTGCTAAACTTAATTGCGAGGCTCTGTGGTGATTTCTCCAACTCGAACTAAGCGGAAAACTTTCTACTGTTTTCGAAGTTTCGTAAAAGAATTTGAATTGCTAATTAAAGATCATTAGCAATGTTAAACATCATCACTTGTATAGCCCGCAACTCATTACAAAGTCTCTGAACCCGTTGCTACGAATACTTAATTCGCCTGCAGACGTCAACACATAAAAACATCAACAATTATGAGCTGATTAATTGCAGTTTAATGATCAATCACTGTAATTGATGGGAAGTTGAATTTAATACACCGAAGTGGAATAAAAACAAAATCGGATTGTCGCTGGATTGCTAGCGAGAAAAAACCGGCAAACAAACAGAAAAGTGGCACAAAAACTGGATCACGAGTTGAGCCTGAAATAGAATTGCGAGATAAACAAAAACAGAGCATCGGAAATTTGCGAGATAAAACTTTCCAAACTGCCAGAACTGTTTTTTTCCCGCTCATCCTCCCGGCTGGTGAATTAAAAGCGAGAAGCGACACACAAACAATTGCTAAATGCAATTAAAAATCGCTCCTCGCAATGGAACTTCCAATGTTTCCACGATTATGGGGTGACTGCTTGCACATAAAGCGAGCGTTATGTGTTAAATACATTATGCACAACCACATTCCATCGCGCCACATTTCAGGAGAAATTCAATTACAAGCACAGCCGAGTCAAGGCCACAGTTGAGTTTTTCTCCGGAAAATCACGAGGCGAAGTCTTTTGTTACACAAAACAGGGAACGCAAACATGAGGGAAAATATGTTTGCAAACATTTCCTCGTCGGAAGTTCGTAAATAAATGTCGAAGTAATAAAATGCTGGAATTTATTCATTTTCAATCTTGGAGAGTTTCATGCTCTCGTCAGTTGCACCCACTCGGGGTTTACGATTTTTGAAAATAAAGAATTACATTAGCAATTAGTGGGCTAACTGGATCTTGATGAGATGAATAAGCCGACGAATTTTTGCTCAGACTTTAAGGCTCAAGATTGAGGTGAACTGCACATCGGATCAAACTTGTAAAATATTTCCACAAATCTCATTCACAAATTTCTCCCATGTTTTTCCAATGTTTTCACGATCATTCTCATCGTTTCATAAATTATTGATTTCTCCATCACAAAGAAAACTTGGTCTAATCCTCGTTGAAAGCACCAAGACACAACAGCTGTCAACAGAAGCGTGAAACAGCTTTAAAAATCCTCACCGAGAGTGATTCATCCTGTCGGCAAAAAGTACTTAAACTCCCGCAAAATTACGGCCACAAAATTATTCGGTTATGTCTTCCTCGTGGCTTGTGCTGAAAGCTGTTGTACATAACAATCGGGAGAGGAGACTTAGAATCGGTTGTTGAATTCCTTCAAGACCTTTTTCATCTCAAGGCGGAGAAGAATGGAAAAAGGATAAACGTCAGATGGTGAAACAGGGAGAGAAGAACTTAAGAGCAATAATTTGGCAACTTTGTTATGATGACTTATAACACATGTTTTGAATTGTTTCCTTTTTGCGCTCCCTCGTCTCCCGGGATGTGGTGGAAGCGTCTTATAACACAATGAAGAAGCCTTTTATTAGTCTCGAGACAAGCAGCGAGCGGAAATCCTTAATTCAACAGACTTTCGAGAGTTACAACATAATAATCAAATTATGCTTTCCTCCCTAATCTTCTCCACGTCTTCGTCCCCCAAAAACTCAAGTTTCTATCTCTCTCTCAACTTGATTCATCCGCATTTTTATTCATAAAGTCAAGGTAAATTACATACTCGAGTGAACAACATCTCATGAATAGGTTTTATTATGCTCTCTCATTTCGCTTCTCCTTATGCTTCTCCCTTGCGTTATCTTACGTTGTACAAATATTTGTCTATGAACACATTCAATCTCTAACAAGCGATAGAAATAACATCAACAGAAAAATGTTTTCTATCGAATTTCCTTTCATCGGCCAGCTCGAATTTACTGATTACAGCTTCTTAACTCTTCAATGGCATCGTTAAGTTTCCCTTTGACTTCCGATTGCTCTGAGGGAGAGAAAATCTTTCACTTGACCATCGTAACTCAGCCAATCGTTTGCTTTTCTTCTTTTGTCGTTTCAGGTCGCTTGGATGCACTTCGAGCAATCAGCAATATTGACTGTACATAATCATGTAATTACTAGAAATCCACGAATATCAGTGACACATGATAAGCATGATAAATACAAGACCTGGTTCCTACACATTGCGAACGTGCAGGAGGAAGACAAGGGTCGATACATGTGCCAAATAAACACCGTCACAGCAAAAACGCAATTTGGCTATGTCCACGTTGTCGGTAAGGAGCTTTAAGTTACAAAAGTTCTTAGGAATCCTGATGAGAAATGTCAAGAATTGTTGGGAAAAGTTTGCAAAGGCTTCGGATCAGATATGTTGGAGTCAGTTTGTTGTGGAGATTCCCACTGCAGATTGGTTGAGTTTCCTTCGAGTTTTCCACTTTCAAGAATATTTTTAATGACGTCTCAACTCACTCAACTTCTGGAAGCTCCTCAATGCACCTGAATGGATCGTGAAGCATTCTTGCTGATCTATAATACAAAAGGGCTCGAGCATTGAGGGAAATTCTGCATTCACTGTGAGTTTTTGTACTCGCGTTTTCAATTACTTCCTTTTCAATCATTTTCTCTGAGCTCTCCGACGAAAAACTGCAGCGTTTCACTTAAGCAACTTTTAATAGAAAAAGAAATTTAAATGAATTTTTTCCTTCATCTGCCAGGCGAATGTCGCTGAGGAAATATAATGAATTTTTAATTGAGAAAACACGAAAAATATTTAATCCGTTTGAACCATCCAGGGATGGAAAGTTTTTTCTTCGCTTTTCAATTTAGAAGAAATTGCTCGATGTTGCTTAATACTTCTAACATTGCTCGAGACTTTCGTCTTAACTTCATCGCCTTCTTAAACTCAAACACTTCCCATGGAGCCAAAAGAGCCGAAAAGAAAACTTCAAAGTCATTTCCTTGTGGAATTTTTCTTTCTCGTCGCTGTTGCTCTCAGAATAAATTACGTTTGCAAGTCGGAAAGAAACGAAACGCATGTAGCAAACTTTCCACGACTTTCGTACGTTGCAGGAATTAATAATCGATGTTAAAGTTTAATCAAACCCTTCTTTAAAAGCTTTAAACTAGAAGCGCTCTCGACGAACTTTCCAATTCGATGTGAATTTTGCATTCCGCAGCAGCGAACAAACATTAATTCAAAGTGATTTCTTTTACATTTCCCCGCCAACACTTTCCACAATCGAATCCATTCAACTGTTTAATGAAATTTTCATCAATTCCCTTTCTTTAGTGCCACCCAACATCGATGACAGTCTGAGCTCGAGCGATGTGATTGTTCGAGAAGGCTCGAACATAACTTTAAAGTGTCGAGCACATGGCTCGCCACAGCCCACAATTAAATGGAAGCGAGACGACAACTCGAAAATCAACATCAACAAATCATTGAGCGGTATGCAAATTATTTTTTCATTGAGCGCAATTCAATTTCCTGCGAATATTTTAATTGAATTCTCTCATGTTTCCCCCTTTAAGTTTACGAACTGGACGCGGAAATGCTTGAAATCTCGAGGATATCACGTCTGGATATGGGAGCGTACTTGTGTATCGCGCATAATGCAGTTCCACCGTCAGTCAGCAAGCGGATTAAAGTCAGTGTTGACTGTAAGTACCTTAATCAGTCACCCGCGTCAATCTTCGTTTAAAAAGTTTTTCATCGAAAATTGCTCGAGATTAAACATGGAAAGTTGATATCAATTTTGAAACTCGATACAATTTTAAATTCTTATGCAAATACATTAGCACGAATGCCTCTGTGTGTGCTACATGCTCGAGCATATTCCATTCAATTAGAAGTGCAAACATTAAAGCTACTCGAACGAGAGAGAAGAGTTTGTTATTCAAATTGTCATTAAAGTTTGGGCTCAGTTCGAGCTAAATTTCTCATCCGGATTTCATCAACCTTGAACTAAGCAATCGCCACAAATTGTTAATTGATATTCGCACGACGATTGAGATTGCTTTTTGGAAAATCGATAAACGGCATTTGGTCGGAAAAGACTCAAGTGACCGAGATTTTAACACATGGTCAATGGGATGTGGATAGGGCGACTCCAATCTCGGGCAACAGTTGAGGGTGAAAAAGTAATTATTGGAATCTAGATCGAATTTTATGCTCAATTTGTGAGTTTATTGGGTTTTGTTCTCGATAAAGAAGATGTTGAGGCTTTCGAGATGGAAATAAACAAACAATGAAACTGGAAGTTTGTGATAATTTCGGGTTTGAATGACGATAACGAGAATAAGATTTTCAAAGCTGAGGAGTTCATGACAAACTTGAGAACATTTTGATAAGAAGATCGCATGACTTTTCAGAAGAAATTTTTTAGTAACTAAGAATTAATGTTTATTATCAAAGTCGTCTGAAGGTTTTCGAGTTCTTGCTAAATATTCAGTGACAAATTGAACAAGATTCAATTCAAATTTCCAAAGAAAAAACTTAAAATTACCGCTCAAGTCTCATCAACAAACGCTCACAGTTGCAATGTATCATTTGCTGTCAAAAATTGACGCGCATTTGTTAAACTGCTGACGACGACGAAGTGTCGACTCGAACAAGTGTAAATATTTTAATAACAATTTTTCATTCTTCCAATTGCTTAACAATAACATTTTCCTTCCGCTTTCTCTCGCTATTAATAAATCCGCGCCGTATGGATTCCAGTAGAGAGAGCTGAGATATCTTTTGAAAGGCCATGTCAAGCTAAGTATCAACATTATGCGGGAAGAGATTTGAGGCAGCGAGGGAAAAATTATTCAATATATTAAAACAATATGGAACACTTGTTTTGCATATTATTAGACGACGGGCGATGGAGGGAACGGAGAGAAAAATTCTTTCTTTTCCTTCCACTGGCTTAAAGCGATATCAAACATGAAAATATTTGAACATGGGTTTTCTTTTAAGACTTAAGCTGTTCGGTTCTTCTGCTCTCGGTTTAAGAAGTTAAGAGGAAATAAATATTTACGTAAGAAATCTGGCGAAGTTCTCCGTCTCCTTTGTCGAAAGAGGGTCGGAGCTGGAGTTGGAGGAGAGATTTTATAAATTTTTAAACTGCACGCAAACTGGCAAACCATGAGAATCGCGAGAAAGATGAAAAATTAATAAATAAACGGGATGAAAAGTCTTCAGCCTTCAATTATTTATGTTTTCGTTTTATCCTACCGAAACAAAAAGAAAAGAAAACACTCGGAAAATCTTCAGCGAGAATTTGCGCCCCAGCGAAATTGAATTTAATTTTTATTTGATTTTATTTAATTTGCCATGCTTAATTGGAAAACAAGAACGTTTTGAATTTAAATTGGCGATGTGAAATCGATAAGGGTGGAAGACGAAGTCTGAATTATTGTCAATTGACGATGAGTTTGAAAAATCGAACGGTGGAACGCGCCATGGAATTTAAATGAGCCTCGTGCTTCCTGGAGATTTAAAGGTTTTAAAGAGATCTAGGTTTGTTAAGCTTGAATTTTGTGGAAAGTCAAAACACGGAGTTAAGATTCTTCAATGATTCTTCGGAAGAGTTAAAGGTCCCGAAGCAATGAATCGAAAAAGGCTAAATGGTCATAGTAGTGAAGATATTCGCAATTAAAAGAGGACAAAAGTGGCAACTTGATCGTTACTTTGAGAATTGTTTTGTCTAAAATTTACCTCCACAAAAACTCATTGATTTGTCTCAAATTTCCTTTCAAACAACTGAAACTCTTTCAAAAGAGCTCAAGCGCTGAACGATTGCATTAAACACAAATCGAACGAGACGCGGAAACTTTCGAGTGTATCTCAACGAATGAACGTCTCTCCGCCCTTCTTCCCTCGATTTCATTTACTTTCGACGTTTTTTATTTGAAAGCACTTTAGATATGTGCGAATGATACAACAGACGTGTGTGAAAATTCACCGACTGTTCCGCTTCGCTCCACGTTCACATAAATATTTTGCCACTTTTCGCCTCGGGGCGCCTCTTACATCGTGGGGTGAATACGTGGAAACTCGCAAGTGGAATATAAAAATTATTTGTCTTACACGAATTCTCTTTCATCTTCCCGAGGGTGGAGGGGGAGCAGTCATAATAAAGTGATTTCTTCCGTCTTGTTCCTTCGTAACGCACAGAGCGATCTGTGGATGTTATAAGCACATGAAAACTACCAAAAAGATAATAAATGGCAAAACGAAAACCAACTCCATGAATACGAAATGAGATTGGGAAGCAGTGAGCTCCATACTTTACGGCTTTCGTGCGTAGATCTCTGATTAAGAATATGTTTCCTGATTAGAACGTATCATCGTTGCCGGAATCATCAAAGTGTTAATTATGAATTCCATAGCTGATGTTATTGATCGGTTGAAGCTTCGCATTAAAGCAAACTGTTCCCGTTAGTTTAAATTCATCAACTTTCCCTGCACATTTTGGGGAGGCAAAGTTAACCGGAGACCTTTCATAATCACACAACACTTTACTCCTCAGCGACATCATTACGGGAAACGTTTCATTTCGCTCTTAAGTGCTGCACGAGGTTTTATCACACAAGCGGGAAGAAGAGAAGAGTAAAATGAAGTGTGAAAATTTTCTTTCAGCTCATGGGATTAATTTTCTTTTAATTAAGGCGGAACATGATACAAAGACTCGTTCCAGATCGATAATTGAAATGAAGAGCAACAGTTGAGGAACGACTGGGCGGAAACCTTTTTTAGTATCGGAATACCGTGAGGGAAGGAGAGTGTTTATAAGGAATGTTCATTGTCCTAAAGATGGGAAAAGGGAAGGATACTCAGAGTAGGCCGAGTTGAGCCTTAACTTAATCACGCTCAGTGATGAAGCGCCCCCTGCTATCACGCTCGAAAAACCATCGTTGCCGCTGAATGATAACTTGACTCCTTCATGTTAATTACTGTTTGCATAATTTGACCTTTCTGCACTCCGTCAAATCTTTCATCCATGCTGAGCACTCGCGATGAATTTCGAAAGTTTCGAGTAATTACAAGAATGGCCGCAACAAAGGAAAGTAGCTGAAATTATGTTGGCAAAGCGCTCTGCTCTGAGAGATTCCTTGTGGGAAATCCCAGTTCATGAATAATAAAATATTATTCATAAAGCATTCAACAATAAAAAGGAATGTAGCTTTGGATTTTCCTATTAATAATTTTCCGAGCTCTCTCGCTTCCTTCTCGCTCACTTCACTTTTTTGTTTTTCCACTTCCACTTCGCCGTATCCTCTCTCGGTCTCTGGTGAGTTGTATCATTTCATTGCCATTATATTCATCATACTTTTCGAGCATGAATTTTTACATCATGCTCAGCGACCCAACCGAGAGCTCAAAATGCGTACAAACCTGCGGGGAATCTAAATCTTTTGCGAGCTGCTCAGGATGACATCCGGTGAACAAATGATTTTATCGCGGTTCGGCGCATACTTTTGGCGGTTGTTACCCAAAGTTATTTAATTATTTCTACTGCGATCTCCCTCTTGGCGCTACAAAGATTAATGCGTGTTCATTGTGGCTCGACAAAATGATGAAAAACTTTTTAAAATTTGATTAATTTCTGAATTTTAAAATTAATGCAAAATCTGCTCTCTTCCAGTTCCCCCGATGTTGTGGGTGAGTGTCATTTATTTTTGCATAATTTCCCCAAGTTTTATGCTAATTTATGTTGTTTTAACATCCACAGATTCCCCATCAGCTTGTCGGCGTTCCTCTGAACTTCAACGTCACTCTCGAATGCTTCACCGAAGCTTTCCCAACGAGTTTGAATTATTGGACGCGAGAGGACGGACACATGATCCACGACAGCAAGAAATATCGGTAAACACCGTTGACATCCGTTCTTGCATAATTTTTTCATTATGAAAGTTTCGAGAGAAACAACTACAAACCAGCTGGCGCTGCCATGAATTCACTCGACTGTGCACACATGTAGCTGTCGACAAATTAAATTATAAAATCTGCTTGCTCTTTTTATGAAACAGCGATTTGTATATGACTCGCATTATTATGAAATGTTGCAGAAATCTTTCTCCTTACACTGCGTCGCCTCATCAACGAGAGCCAGAACAAATCTAATAACAGCAAGACTGTTTCCCTCTATCTCTCGTCGTCGTGTGTGGCTGGAATCTCACTACAGAATACATAATCATAATTTTTTATGTAATAACTTTATTATAGAACCGAGCAGAGCGTTGGAGTTCCATCCTACAAGACTCACATGCGGCTCACAATTTTCAATGTGCAGCACTCGGATTACGGTACCCACTCCTCGAGATGTTTTTGCATGGATAATTAAAGTTTTTCTTCCTCTTATCCTCACCAGGAACGGTGAAGTGTGTTGCTAAAAATCCTCGAGGTGAAACAGATGGAACGATACGACTTTACAGTAAGTCAAATATTAAAATTTTTCGCATTATCTCAAAGCTGTAAAGATTTTAAGTTCTCGTCTGGGGTGCAGAAAAGTTTCGTCGACTTGTGCTTTAGTTGTCGTTTGCATTGCCATCTCAGACAACAGATCGAAACACGAAACTGCAAAGCGATTGTAAACAAAGCCATTTGACATTTATTGCATCATTGAAATCGGCAATTCATCTCTCTGTCGCTTCATGAAAGGCTTCATAATGCACAATTTATAAATCACACCGCAAGAACAATAGCAGAACACAAACATTTCACGCTCGGCTTTGAGGCTTTTCAGTTTTCACACAGAACAATATGTTCAACATGTTTTCAGTTTATGTTCTCTCCTCCTTCCAACCCCGACATCGCCCCTTGCACACAAGCTTCCCTCCCCTAGTCTAGATAGCTATTCACTTGCTCTCCACACGATGATGCCTCCGATTTGTGTGAGTACAAATTTTTAGGGTTTTGTGTGATTGTCGGTGTTGTGTTGTTTTGCTTCACCGAGAAGTGCTGGGGGAAAATTCCTCTCAATCTGAGACAATAGTTTTCATCGCCAGGATGAGGAGGATTGTTCATAGATTGGGGAGAAATGATTAAGACGATGCCTCGTTCAAGAGGTTCTCAAGCCACTTCAGGAGAAGACTTCTTGTTTAATTAGAACTTGAGATAGTCAAACCTCGATTAACGTCACTCTTTTTAGGTCAAGAAGAGGCAAATTTCCAACTCAATAAATCTTAGTTCAAAAGAAGAGAACAAAAGTTGTTATGAACTCCTTCAATTTAAAACGTCAATTAATTACGTAGTCATAAAAGTTCAAAACAGCTTCATTAACGGTGGGCGACTCGGAGTAGAAATTTATGGGTAGAATATGCTCGCAAATTATTTCTTCACCCATCGCTGAGCTTTCGCATTGTTGGGAAAGAATCAAAGATTCGTTTTTGTGTATCATGATTCGCCATCGCCTCGTGGCGGCCAGAGGGAATAAAAAGAAGTCGGAGCAATGAGGGCGCTTTATGACTTGAAAGGAAACTCGAGCGAAAGCTCATAAATCATTTCTGATAACGTTTCTTTTCGCTCGCTTCTTCTCGGCCCGCAATTAAAGACAAAAATCATCTAAACGATTTCTTCTTTTCAACTTTTATTCATGCTAAATGAGCATCGCGAAGCAGGCAGTTAAAAGTTATTATCATCTTTATTAGAAGCGTAACAAAAGCGATTGTCGCTGCTTCGCCCCTTCCTGTCTTGGCTGGCATATGAAAAGAAAAATCTTGATACTTTCCCTTCCCTTAATGCCTTTTCACCTTCCAATTGTTATCTCGAGGCGCAAACGAGGCGAGAAAGAATGAAAGCTTGCCGTAAAGTCATTAAGATGGAGAGGTGGAGGCAAGTTCCGCCGTTGGGCATTTGGAAGATGCTTCGCTGCTGTCAGAATGATGCATGACTATCAAATGAAGGAGATAGAAACCAGCAGAGTCTTCACGAAAGCCAACAAAACCCGTACAAAAGTCAAAAGGTTCAAACACCTGAACGAGACGTGCAGTCTCCTTTTTCCACTGACAACTCGATGATTAAATTAAGACATAAAGTTATCGTTACATCGCGATTATGAGGACACTTAAATAAATTATTCAATCATCATTCCCCGCTTATTGTCTCAGTCGTCGTCTGGCTGAGAGCAAGCGGAGCACAATTGCGTAATGAAATTAAATTTTCAACAATCTTTAAGCCCTTAATGCACACACATATTATTCCCATTCAAACTCATTATTTTCCTTCTCCATTGTTGATTCTCCAAACTTGACGTCGCTCGGCTTACACAAAACTTCAAAAGTTATTTCAAGTGCTTTTCCCACTCAAGCAGCCATTCACGTCAAATTATTGTCTTTGCCTCTTACCGGCTTGAGCTCGAGAGAGCGTCGAGAACGTCATTCCATTACCGCTTCGCATACATAAATCATATTTGTTTAAACGACAAATTAGCAAAGTTTCGGAATTGAAATCATTGCTGTTCCTTTGTTCCGGACGTGGAGAGGGAAACGCAAAGTGCCATCGACAATGAAGCCGGAGGAAATAACAATAAAATGCCATTTGAATTTAATTTATTCATAATTCATTGACAGGTGTTTATTCATGCCATTAAATATCTATGTTGCTGAGCCAAAAGGCTGAAGATTTATGACTCAATTTCGAAAATATTTTATTGCCAGGTCGATGGGGCGGGGTGAGATATTTTTGAGAACTCGTCTCCCACTCCCGAAGAAGAAATTTTGAGACAAGTTGCGGCACATAAATCTGGCTTAGAGGTGAAAAATCGCTGGCAAACGATTTGTTCGAGCACTGCGGTAAACGCGCGCCAATAATTTATCGCACTTCCTTTTAACGCTTCATCAATCGACAAGCAAATTGATCATAATTCTTCTTCCTACTCATCCATCTCGAAAATTAGACTTTTCGCACTTCATTATGCTGGGAGATAAATCAATATCGGTTTGGTGAATATTTCATGGCTCAGCGTGGGTGCTCAGAATCCGGCCGGAGATTTAAATACAGAACTCGCAACCCCCGACACGATGAAACGAGGGATGAAAATGTTTTCCTCTCTTCAACAAGAAAAGCAGGAATGTAATCGTCGTTTGATAATAATCTTAGACATTTCCAGCATCATCCTTTTAACGTCTAATATTTTACGTGTCGGGTTCGCCAAGGTACGAAGATTTGTTCATGAATTATGTTACAAGGAGGCAGAAGTTCTTAGGAAGTGAAACGTGGAGCTGTCAAAGTTCTAAGATCGGAGAACGAAATGATAACACTCAGAAGGACGAGCACCCGAAACGAACGCTCACAGCGAAAATCGTCTGAATAAATATTTTCTCATTCTCGAAGGAATAAAAGTCGAGAAAGAGATTTGAAAAATGATGGAAGATGTGAAAGTCTCAAAGGAGTAGTCAATTTGAACAGCAAATTGTAAATGATAACATCATTTTAATAAACTCATGTCTCACTCAAATCCTAATCCTTTAATAACATGCAAATTGAATAAACTATTCAGACGGAGGAGGATGGTGAAAGCAGCGTCTTGATAAACACTTGAAGAGTTTGAGACTTCTCTGTTGGAAGATATGAAGATGTTGACGTGTTCTTGGTGACTGTTAAGATAGTGCTCACGTTGTTCTGTCTTGTCTAGCTTGTAGCAACCTCTGATCATAGCCAAAAGCCTAGACGAATCTCGTAAAAATTTGATTGTCTAGACTATAAAACTTTTACCTTGATAGCTTCAAGCTAGCAGCTCACTTGAAATTCTGCTGCTCTTCGTCTAGCTCAGAGAAGTCGATGACCTCATAAATATAAAATCATTCACCGCGCGTTTCCCTCTTCCTGATATCATGATACACCGTCTTAGACGAACTTTAAAATTCCCTGTGATGTTTACGCTTTGAATGCAGTGCGACTCGTCTTGATTTCGATCTCTCGCCGATTTTTTCCTGGTTTGCCTTCTTTATCCTTGTCGTAAGTGAATAATCGATAATTCAAGCGCTTCCTCTCACATCCCTCGCAAGAAAGGCAGTGAACACTTTATAATTTTAACTGTTCGCATTCCCTTAAAGTTTATTTTCGGCTCTCACTCTCCTCATCCTGATGGGTCGTAATATGTTTTTGTATCATCTTCTTCTATTTTTTTTATTTTCATGCTGGAAATTTATAAGGTGAAATGCGTCTAGAATATAAATTACAATCACGGGATTTTTATATCTCTCCCCACGACTTGATTCACATTCCGATGTGCTCTGCCCGTCTCTGCAGTCGAAACATCGACAGGAGAATGTCTCGCAGTCTTTTTTCAATTTCGGTAAATTAGTCATATTTTAACAGAGCTTTGTGGAGAGCTCTGAATTGCATAAATTAGGAGAGGGAATTATGAAGGCAATGAAGTCTTGTCGTGTGTCGACGAAAAAGCTTTATTTATGATCACGTCGGACGTCGCATGATAGCCATCGATGTCATGCTTGGAACATTTTTTGCGCTCGCTTCACAAAGCCAATGAACGAAATTCTCGAATGGCTTTGAGCAGGAGACATGAGGCAGGAGACGCAAGGACTTTTGCTGTCAATGGTGACGATTTCCGAAAAGTGATAATGGCACTTTATTAGGTTTTCTCCGCTTCGCATCTACCCTCACTAAACTAATTCCCGCCATTAATTTAGGGCATTAATTTTATTTTCCCCGAAGTGAGAGAGACGAAAAGCTTTCTGCACCCCGATAATGGTCTCGATTTTTTGCTTTATCATCCACACGAGACGAAATGTGTTTATCTTCACCGAGAATCCTCTCTCGTTACAGCTTCGACGCCCCCAACCGTTCTGCCTGCATCAACAATCGAAAATATCAAAGACTGGTCGGATCTAAGGAACGAAGTGAACGGAAATAACACAATCATCAACGGTCAGAGTCATCCGAATTCGATCCACGTTTCGGACAGAAGTATGATAATTAGTTTTTTAAAATGAAAGGTCTGAAGTTTTTAAGAATCGAAGACTCGAGTCGAACAGAAGTTTTGCTACAGAATCAAGGGCCTTTAGCCAGCTTGATTAGCGACTACTTCAGTCACACAGTTCAGTCTTTATCTGTCTCAATCCTTTAACACCACACGACTCTAAAAACCTTCTCTCCTCTTTTCAGATGGCAAGCATTCATCAAATTTAAATGATATTGATCGGTTCGAGCAGAAGTCATCGTTTGAGAAGAAGTCAAATTGGCCGACGGAGGACAGTTTCAGTCGCGCTGGTAATTTTCGTCTCTCTCTCTCTGCATTAATTATCTTCTTGCTGCTGCTTCGACTAATGGCTTTCCTCCTTCCTTCTTTCCAGACAATTCGAAACTCAGATCGTCCTTTCAACTGGGAATGATACTGTTATTAGGGTTTGTTATGCAATTATGCAAATTCGATTTGAACAAATTTCCTTAATTGAATTGGGAAGTTTTCCTTTGTTTTTTGATATAAGAAACACACGAATCAAATGCAGGGTCGTAAAATGTTGAACTTACCGCGAACACTTAAACTATTGAATGATAAAGCCGACTCGGATAAGCGTCGCCGACGCGCATAATTTAATCCCCACAGCATAGAGGAGAATGTATTGAGGTAGTTACCGGAGCTCACTTTTTGTTGAATGGCGAAGACACATTTTTAATGTTACCTGTAGAGCGTGAGTTTGCCCAGCGCTTACTTAGTTTGTAAATCTCTGAAACTACTGAAACTCTACAACGTGGCTTGCAAATGAATGTTAGACCCTCTGTAGTTTTGGGACTTTTATTTCGTCCATGATCGAAGGAAACTGTTTTGATGTTAATTGAATCATGTGATAATTAATTTGAATTAAGTCCTACAACGATACACAAAATTGAGTTGGATTTTATTGAGAAGAAATCTTCAAATTAGAGTAAATTTGCTTTGCTACGTGCTCAACTGCATAATCATAAGCCCACTCGTTCGCTTCACGGGCTCTAGTCGATTCCACCGAATATCCAAGAAACTCGAGTAGACAAAGTTTTCCTTGAAAGCACTCATGAAATTTGTTTCAATATTCAGTTTTATTGGGAAATGTTCCAAGAGTAATGATAAGAGTCATTGAAGCATGCGATGAGAGTGCTTGACTTTCTTTAATTACAAGCTTTCGTCGACTCTACTGATGTTTCAATCTCTAAATTCTATTAAGTCGATTTATGGTGAAGAGTTGAGAAAGGCGGTATTGAAGTCCTTCTGTTAAAATGTATACACGGGAGCTTTCAAAAACTTTGTCACGATGCGAGAAAGTTGTGCGATGAGAAATGTTTATTTTTAAAACAAATTTTATTCAGTGAGAATTGTTACAAACTTTGTATGACAATGTAAAATCCAATTTGTTGTTTCATGGTTTATTTCCTTCGTTTCCTCATGGCTTACTTTCGGTGACAAAGTTTATGAATGGCACCCGGCAATACTCAAGCGAACACGAATATAAACTCAAGAAACATACGCTTCGATATACTGAAATATTATTAGATTGTTATGAGTATAGCTGAAGATGTTGGTTGATGCGTCAGTTACGTCATCAGAACTTGCTGGCTCGTTTCTTTAGCTTTAAGTCTGAGAGAATATTTTTAAAATTTCTCATAAAACTTTTACCCTAAATTAGAAATCTTCTGATCAATGATTTGATAATTGGATCATCTCCACTTATGTAAAATATTTGCATGCTGACGTAACTTTCGCATCCTCATCTTAAATCATGCATGAATGAAAGGATATTGTAATTAAATCATTGATAAGTCTACGAATATTATGATTCTCATATATTTTAATTATCAATCACATACACACATGTAACGATATTGTATGAAGATAGCAACACAAAGCATTGAAAAGGAAATAAAAATTAATTGCATTTAGAGATTTATCAAATAACATGAGAGAACATTTTATGGCTTCGGCTTGGCATCTTCATGATCCGAAATCACCTCTGAGACATCAGAAATTTCGACAACGAAATCGATTTTTCGTTCAATTTCGTTTTATCGCGAAACTTTAATCAAATCAACGTGAAACGTTGTTTGAAGTCACGCCTAGGAATTTAATGCTTTTCTTTTATTCGCACCTTTGCGCTTCTCCCCTGACGACGATGATCGTGCTGATACATGTAATTCGCGCATTTTATATTCATTATCAATCGCTGGGAGTTCGCTTCGAAGCGAGAGAAAGTAAAAGTGAAGACTCATGAAAAGGTTTTCCTTCCGACTTGCGACTCTTCGATGCAAGACGAGGAGGTAAAAGTTTATTAGGTGCCGGGGAGTTTTATTTCCAGATTTTAGTTGACTTCATTTGAATATCTTTGCTCCCTTCGAAGTGCTTTTGCTCCGTGGAGAAAATAAAATCAAATTTCACAAGGAATGTCATAAAAATTCTTTTATTCTTATACTGCTGTCGAGCGAGTTGCTCTGACTCCCAAAAACGTGGAACGGAAAAATATCACTTAAACAAATGTGCAATGAAAATTCTTCGTCAATGTTTTGCTCCAAGTTTCATGAGATGTTTCCAGCCAGATTGCTGTGAAAACTTCCTTCCGTGACTCGGCGAACAACGAGCGGAGCATTTGACAAAATCAAATTGTGCTCAGACTTGACTCTCTTCCTGAGTTATGACGGCAATGCGACATTGCTACTTTTCAATTTCCCCTTGTCGCGCCGCAGTTCTCCCCAATCCGCCAGCCAAACGTAGAGCCTGCCTATTGCTTTAATCCTGCCAACTAAATTGCCCGTGAAATTCGCTTTTATCGTTCAGCAATTCAAACATTTTTCACGTAGTTTAAATAAATAATTACGTTTTCCTTCACTCGGTCGTCGCGTTGTTCGCATGGTGCCAACAGCTTTCCGTAGCCAGACTAAATCACAGTGATCGAACTCGTGTCGTAATCCAACAAAAAAGTCATCGCCCAAGAGCGAGAGAGTCAATCTGGCGAGCACGATGCAAATTGTTTAGTGAATTAACTCGAAGCAGATTTTGAAACTTTGATTGATTCCGGATGCTCGAGAGTGCCGACACAAAAAAACGCTTCCAAAAAAAGCGGCAAGAGATGATGGAAAATGTAAATAAATCAATCGCAGATTTTCCAATTGTGTTTCGGTCATGAACTGACTGCAGAGGAAAAACTTTGTCCGAGCAGTCTGCCAATAATTTTATTTCAATTAAAATCTTTTCCCTCGTACGAAGCTTGTCATTGTTGTGCAACGTTATCAAATTCATATTCAGAGATGATTTCAGCAACGGCCACAATGTTGTTCTCTGCTTTCTTACTCCACATGTTTCCTCGAAAAGAAAAATTCTCTTAGCCTTCTGTGGAGTTCCACAGGAAGGAGAAAATTTGCATTGTAATAGACTCAACATTTGGTTTGCGGGATTAAAATTTAATCCTCCTGACTCTCTATAGCTTCGTCGAGATTAAAATTATTTTCATTTATTACTTCCGCATTCTACACACGAGCTCATCGAATGTTCTTGAATCTCGAGCTGCTCGACAGAAACGAAATCGACTGACGGCTCCCAATCAAATCATAGGCTTAAAATCGATACGAGATTTCATCAGACAAGTTGTTGAAACATTTCCCTGCTCATGCCATCACTCAATTTCTCTCGGAACAGGATCAACTTTCCGAGTCAATTCTTCTCTTGACGTTTGCAGGTTGACTGAAAGAGACGAGTCAACCAATAAAGCTTCCAACCGTAGCGTAATTCCTCCACAAACATTTTGTCTTCGATCAATTGCCATCAATAAAATCTGCAAAATTACTAGAATGCAAGGTTGTGGAGTGTGAAGAATTTCCAATCAACTAGCTTCGAGGCAATCGTCAGTGACGTCACCAGAAGATTATTTTACTGGCATTTCGTCTCTAATTTCAGTTTGCTAGTACAGAAGCGCCTAACGTTCGCATTGTCAAGCATCTTGCGGAACACTTTGCGACTCTTAAGAACTCATGACATAACTTAGCGACTTGTCCAATCGTTTAAAATGGGAAAAATCCTTGCGAGCTGTGATTGAAATCAGACATTCATTTTCCATGCCATTGATTCACATTTCTCCGCTCGTTGTTTTAAAATGTGCTCGCAGAACGTTTACAAGTTTCCGTTAACATTCTCCGTCATTAGATATTCAAATTGATCGATGTGACTAATTTCACGTCAGCGATTTGTAAAACATCAGACGATAATGTTGAGAATCTGCTCGTCTCTATTTGAAGTTGTGCGAAAATCCCGTCGACTTATTTTTGTAGCGAGTGGGAAGACGAAGCCAGTCCCCGCTTAGTGTCAACTTAGTTTGGCTAGGGGGATTAGTTTTAACACTATAACGAAGCCAAAAGTCTCTTTGAGCGTTGGCAAAAAGTTTCCTGCTTTACTTTGGCACTCCTAATGCCACATTTAATCTTATTTTCGACTGCGAAAATCCAATAGAGAAAACATCGAAGGATTTCCACCTCTCGTAGCTTTAAGAACACGGCAAGGAAAGTGCTGAAAAAATTATGGGATGCACGATAACGATTTTCCGATTTCTTTTGCCTTTTCAACGCGACTCTTTCTGCTTGAATTTTTAAAACATCCACTAGGAAATTCTTGATCTTATTTATTGGAAGTAAAGTCGGTCGATGGAATCTGGGAGCAGTTTTAAAGCTGTCGGAAGATTCCGACGAGATGATATTCCTTTCAAATTCAAATGCAATGATTGCGGTATAATTGAGAAAACTTCGGTTATTCCGGCGAGGCAATAATCGATTGAAGTTCTTCTCAAACCTTCGCCCGGCTAAATCCAAACGGGAGGGAAACTCAGAAACGTGGCGTTTCCTTCTTGCTAATGAAAAAGTAAAAAAGATCAAAACTACTTACGTGACTCAATTATTAATATCTTGGCTTTTCTATAAAGCGATGAAAATTCATTTGCTTCCCCCCGTCCCTCCCCTCTCGGAATGTCTTGAGACATGTGTTTACCTAGTTGAGGGATTAAAAAATTCCCTCGGATGCACAGCGGAATGTGCCGAGAATCACTTCGAGACGGAGGTTGGGATTATCACACCGTGATGTCTCAAGACTCTTCAAACCCACAAGCAGGCGATTGAAGTCTTCTTACCTCTTCAGCTGCTCTTGAAGCCTCAAGATCTCATTAAAAATCATCTTCACGTCGAAGTTCGTCACTCGACCAAAGCAACTCCTGTTCCAGGTCGAAACATTTGATAATTTGCGTGCAGGGACTGTGAGAGCGAGAAGAGGAAAATGTATTTTTCTGGCCCTGAGATGTAATAAAAGCGAATGCGACGACGAAAACTTTTAAAAAGACATAAAAGTTATTACTTTCCAGATTTTCCTCCTTTTCATTTTTCTCCCCTCTCGTCGTCCTCGAACACGGGCGAAATTTATATTTCTGTTTTGATTGCCATTCCAATTTATTTTTCAATGGCATTCGGAAAAGTTTTGCGGTGGTTCGGGCGAGACGACGGCACTTGGATGCTTCCCAACTCTCACAACGGATTACCAGCGCAATTCACGTTAATCCTCGAAACATTTTTGATTCGCATAATTGGATTCGTCGACTTTGCGATTAAAATCGGTGGATTAATCTGAAAGCTAATCGAATCAAGTTTAAACTTGCACACTTAAACGACCCTCAGACTCATTTGCGATGATTTGTATGTCAGGACCAATTCAAATGATAATCAAAGTTAACATGACTGCGACAAATGGACGATGTTATTGAAACAAAAGTCCGGGTAGTGATCTCGAATCCCTCACGCTCCGTCCGAATTTCATGCTGGAGACATGAGGGGATAATAGATTTTTTTATGGTTTGCAATAAAAATAATGCGGTTCAACCGTAAAAACATCGGATGGGGGGAGGACGACGAGGAGTTGCGGAGTGAGCCACTTGTTATTTAAGATAAGAACAATGCGAAGAGAAATATCTGGCGTCAGTTTTATGTTATTCATGAAACAGTCTCGCTTCCGACATAAATACTTTCGTTCATTATCTGTCATGACGTTTGCTGGCAGATTGCTGATTATTGTCAATCGGACGTAATTGTTCAATTATTCACGTGTGCATTATTATAATTCAATAATTGGTTTAATGTCAGTTAACATGGAGTCGTTAACGATCGACCGAGCGAGACATCGCCGCGGAGCGCGCTCGATATTAACGCGTAGCGTAATAATTCTCCATGACAAAATTGTCCAGTCACCGTGAAAGATAAATTTAAATTGGAAAACTCATATCGATGATTTCAATCTGCGTGGGCGGCTTTTTGTACGAGAACAGAGCGAAAACAAAACCGAAAAACTTTTGTGTTTTTTTCCTCTAGGAAAATGTAATTTCGCTTGGGCGAAATCAACTTAAAGTCCTTTGACTGGCAGAGCCTTTTGTGTTTGGCAAAATGCAATAAAAAAACTTTAAATCGAGCGAACGTGAAGAGCCGAGGCGAGAGAGGGAATTTAAATTCATTCAGCATTTGCCCATTCATTTCATTGTTACCGATCATTTATCATAATAACTCCACGAAAGTTGGGCGCTCTCAATGGATTCGGTTACACTTGAACTTGCCTCGGTGCTCCAATCCTTTGAGCATTCACCTCACTCGAGAGCTCTCCCGGCGAGCGATAAAAATTAATAATAAATGAACGCCGCCGATATGCAGTATGTTACTTACACTCCGATCTTACTCGACAACGTTGTTCGGTCGCACAAATATTTACCCGTAAAGCATAATTTTAAAATATGCGACACTCGACAACAAACGCAGACGAACGAGAAAGGAGTTTGTTGTGTTCATATGAAAAATTAGTATGCAGCAATGATACTCTTGCCTCTGCCACTCGTCCTCGGCGACTCTGGAGCGGCAGACGCGGACGAAAATTAAAGTTTCGTCCTTATACAACATCGCTCGAATGAATTAGATTCGATAGGAATCCTCAGGGATTGATGAGGTTGCATATTCGAAAGATGCGAATGATTTTTCTTTGAGGAAAACACAAAAACAAACTCATTCATCATCTGAAATATCGAATTTGCATGAAGTCGTGTCAGGTTAAACGACAACGATGCGGCTTGATAGAGAGCAAAAACGTTCCCAGAGACGGTGACATCAGGATGCATCACGATCGCTCTCACATCACATTTATTATAAATGCACAGAAGAAAACTCCAATCGACACATTCCATCAATTTATTATTCCGTAATGCTGGTGCATTATTCAAGAGTTGCTTGAGAGCCGGAAAAAATTGGTGAAACAGAAGAGCTTTTGTGTTTTCGCAAATTGATGTCGAACGGAGTTCTCGCATTTCTCACTTTTGACGTTGGCGAGCGAAGTCGAGTGAGCAAAAAAGCGAATGGCTTAAATTGCTTTAGCTAGCAAATTCGAACTGAAGACCAATTTGTGTTGATCGCTCGACCCTTCTCAACGGCTCAGCATGGTGACAGGAGACAAAAGCAATGAATAATAAAACAAGTTTAATTATGAGAAGGTTTCCGTTAAGTGGTTAGCAGAAAAGAATGGACAGACTTCAGGTCGTCACGTTAATTAACATACCAAACAGTCCCTCTGTTTGGCGACGGGCTGCCACGATGTGAAAAAGATTCCGAATTCTATCAGCATCGGATTTATTACGGGTAAACACCGCAATTCCACACCCAACCCTACACGTGAAGCTCGTCTTCTCTGAACTCTAACAGCTTCCACGCAGCGTGAAATCATGGAAATGCTTGCGGGGACGCTGCAAAGCTAATCCCTTTCACATAAATTTATTCCAACTTTTTCCTTCGTCGTCACCTTTCGGCACTTTTGCGAAACGGCAGCGCGTGTAGGTTCGTAATATTTTAATCCCCCACATATGCTGCGAGGAAAATTTTCGATGATGTTAAGCTCGTAACAAATCTGTTCCGTTTATGACGTCGCTCCCTGTTGCGACGAATCAGCTAAGACGGGCTAAGTCGTGTCACACGCAGCAGTCTGCAATCACAGGAATCGTGTAATGTTTAATGTGTCTAGTCTTTGCTGTGATGACTAGATAAATTATGAGAGGCTTCCACTATTCGCGAGCGAGTTTAATGCTAGCGTCATCATCTGCTGCATAGTTTCTTTAACCATCGTGCGATAATCAACAGGTAATTTTACAGAGCTTCAACCCCATCCAGCGAGAAACTCTGCATGAGATTAAAGTATTCCAAGCTTCCAGTTTTATTCCGCTTCGAGTTCTCACTCTCATAGTGTTTAAATATTTTTTCCACTTGACAGCGACACTCGGCATTTTGCGGTGAGCCAGCATCATCATCGTGATGATGCGATGTTCGGTGGAATGTTGTTATGCTGACACACAAGTCACCGAATGTAATGAAAAAGTTTTCTCGCCCCCAATGCAAATAGCGTGTCATTTTTACAAATGTGTATACAAATATTATGATGTTCATTGAGAGGAAAGCTGAAGAGAAAGGAAACGAATTCCACAACGTCTTTGCTGCGCCTCGAACCCTTCTGTATCTTCGAACGTGACGTGAACGACGCTAAGCCAACTAGGACACGTTCTTCCTAGGCATCAACGACGTCAACGCCCTCATATGGTATTCAACGCCACCATCGGATCCGTTTCGCAGTACGAGGAAGTGAAACAAGGAACTTCAAGATCTCAGGTGCAGCGAAAACTCCTCCGTGACTCTCGATCACAGCTCATCCGTTAACATTGTGTCGAAGGCGCAAAGTAAGAGGAAAATTCGCCCCCGAAGGCAGTTGTCAGTTTGTCAACACGCTTTAATAAAAACGGAAAACCTTTCTCACGCATTTTATTTATTCTCTCTTATGCCGTGTTTCGCATTCTCATGCAGGGATTATCTTAAGACGAAAATATCTGCAGGAGCGACTCTGACGAGCTCTCCCCCTCATTCGTTCTGACAAGTCGGATTCCTTTACGTTGAATTTCCATTGTGTTGGGAGATATTTTGCATATTGAATAACTTGGAAGTACACCAGAACGGAATCGGCTCGAGTGAAGCCTTCGATGTCCCAACAAAGGAAACAAACATTAATAAATTTTTCAGAATGAAATGCTCTTCAAGGAAAAGTGGTCGATTGCTCAATGCGGAAGCCCCGTCTACTGAGAAACTTTGAATTTAACAGATGTGAGGTTCATAGGTTTGATGTTGTTGCAAGCGAAAAGGTTGCAAGAGAAATTATTGAAGCTTCGCCTTTACGGAAAAGGGAAAGTTCCTCAAGTCTATTTCCATCACACAATGAACGCGGGCTTGACACATGCGTCTCTTCGATTCAAACCCACATGTGGGAAACTGTCATTTCGTTGATTGAAATTCGTATCTGATTTGAAGATCTCACCACGCTGCTTTGAAACTGAGGATCTAAGTTATAAGATTTCACTTCAGTAAGTAAGCAACCAAAAGATCGAGCCCGTTTTCCAAACCCTTGAAATTCTCTATCGAATAGCGGAAACTAAAATTTTCCAGCTCGATCCATTCACGAGTTAAAGGCAAAGAGACGGCGCAGCAAAGTGAAACAGATCGAGTTTTTGACTTCGAGAAAAATTCAAGTGAAATTTTTCTTCAATTTTATTTCATTATTATTTTACAACTTTGATAATTCAAAGTAAGTCGAACAAGTTGTTGCTGACCATTTCGTTCATGTCATAAATAGTGGCAACGAGCCTGCGAGAATGTTCGAGCTGGAGATGCTGCGACACGAGTTGGAGATGGACTGTCATCAGCTCGAAGCATTTGATTTTGTTGACTCCATTCGCGATCTTTGGGAAAAACTCTTCGATGAGATTTCTGGAAGTAAAAACGTTTAATAATTTCTATTGTTACAAAGCTAGTGTCGCTTACTGATAATAATCATTCGCCAGCATTCCTGGAATCGAATGCGCTTTATTTGTTACCGAGCCAGCATGATCTTTAGGCTTCAATACTTGTCCATTCGAGTCCTCGAACCACAGCGAGTAGAGATAACTGAATCCGAAGTCTTTCCAGATCACGGTCGTCTGCCCGTTCTGCAAGTAGTTTCTAGAAGATTCAATCATGCTCCAGACTTTCTTCTTGAAAAGTGGTGAAGTTTCTTTCGCTGTCGCATCGATGTTCGGCGTGAAACAAATTCCTCGCTGTCGATCGATGAATATAAAGTGAACGAGACCCGCGAACTCATCGAGGTAAGAACACATCGACGAGTTGATCTTGCCTTTAGCTTCAAGCTGCTCGCAATACTTCGAGATTTTGTCAGAAACTAGCGACGACACGCTGAGAAGAATCTTTTCCTGCTCGATTGTTGGTTTTCTGTCGCACTCGTTCATGAACGAAAGCTTAAAATTTCGAGAATCAATAAAGCGACCAACAAATAAATTGACCAACTTACTCGATAAAATTCTTTGGTTGCCTCAAGGAAGTAGGGAAAGTAAGACTCGACCTTGACAAGCTGATTCTTGTCCATGATCTTCAGCATCTCAACATATTTCTTCTTCAAGCTTTCGTACTTGTTCTGGAAGTTCTTCGCGCTGTCGTCAAGCTCGGTTGAGTTGTTTTTCGTTTTCTTCTGAACGTCAATGACGCTTTTGACTGCCTTGTCAAGTCTATCCGTCTCGATGACGAGCGCATCCATGTCAGCTTGCGACTGAAGAATTTTGATTTTGTTGAGTTGCACGAAGGTTTCATAAAGGTTCGATGAGATGATTGCATTGCCGTGCTCGGAGAGAAGCAGCAGAGTGACTTCGGAGCTGATGGCGATGCGGTTGACTTTGTGTGGAATGCAACTGGAGCTGTTGGTGCCTCGAAGGAACAGAAGAAAGGAATCGAACTTGCTCGTCGCCTCAACGGTTTGGCAGAAGATGTTGAGGAAGAGAATGTCGGCTGGTGTAAGCTGTTGAGAAGTCCGTGACGAGAACATTGAAAGGAACTTTTTGCCGACGAAGATGACAGCGTGGTTCCTCTGGAACTGCGCAGACTGCTTCAGTTTCTCGAGCGCACACTCGAGAGCCGTCACAATGTTTTTCTTCACATCGTTGTTGACCGTCAGCTGCTGAATGACTTCGAGACAAACGTCTTGGTCCTCCACGTACAACGTTTTCCACTTCTCAATAAGATTAACCAACAGCTCCGCTGTCTTATTATCTGTCTTGAGTTGGTAGATTGCTGGTCCAAGCAAGAACCGTAAAAAGGAGATAAAAACTCCTTGCGACCTCTGCATGTACTCGATGCTCTTGTCGTCGTTGATGGTGATGAACAAGAAGCCAAAGTACTCGTCAAAGACCATGTTGAAGCCGTGCTGGCATTTAACGTAGTTGAAGCTGTTGTCGAACTGGATTAACATGAACCTCAGGTTCGCCAGGAGCGGATTGAATATGTGGATCAAGCTGTCAGCGGTAAGAGAATCCGACTCATCGTCTATCACTGACATCTTCCTCGCGATGCTGAGCAGCTTATCCTTCATGGCATCGTTTGCGTACTTGAAAACCAAGTCGTTGGACAAGTCAAACACGAAGAAGCCGTCCATAGTTCCAGATATTTTCGCGTCGACAATAAGTAGAAGAAACTCGAGTGTCGAGTAATGTCTAAGTTTGTTTGAAATTCGTGGAAATTCACATAATTTTATTGAAAATTCTTTTTCCAAATTTCGTGATGGCAAAATTGAGAAAAACTTTGAATTGTCTCCAACTCAGGGTGCACGAGTAATGACGTGCTAGCGCCGCTTCCATGGAAAGACTCTGGAAATTGTTACACAATTTATGAACTTTCAGACATGCGCACATCAAAGTCTCCGAGCAATTGATAACATAGAAGTGGCGGGCTGCATAGAAGAAGCGATGGAAGATTAGGTTTTGAGTGACTTTATGAGGAAAAGGAAGCGTGGAAGCTCCGATCTTAGTAGTAAACTTTCTTGTCACCATTTGGTTTCAGTCACGAGGAGGAACAAAACGATTTTTACCACGCGATATTTGTCCACGTTTGCAACTTTTCTGAGCTCATTCAACGTCAGATTAAAGCCTTTTTCTGACTGAAATCGAACGCACAATTTTATACACAAAAAGATTGTGAATTAAATTTTCAAATTTCCTTGCAACATAAATCTGCCAACATAATTTTTATGCTAAATTTTTTCATGAAATAATTTCCAATTTGCAACGACGCAAAATAATCGAGCGATACCGAAAAGTCTCCAAATACTTGTAAACAAAAAGCATCTGATGATCAGCCGATTATCAAGAAATATAATAAAACTTCCGGTTAAAATGTTGCGCAATCCAGCGGGCGAAAGGAACAAGCAGCCGATCCTCGAAGTGTTAAGTAAATACATCGACCAGAATGTGAAGGCAACGCTGCTCGAGATTTCTTCCGGCGTTGGGCTGCACGCGAGTTTCTTCGCCGGGCATTTTCCGAACGTGATTTTCCAGACGTCGGAGTTCGAGAGAGAAGTCTTCAGCAGCATCAACGAGTATCGACGGCATTACAAAGCAAGCAACGTGCTCGAGCCAATCTTCATTGACATTGCCAAGGACGTTTCCGAGTGGGACGCCAAGTTCCAGCAGAAACATCTGCGAGACTGTCAAGGTTCATTCGACTTCATGATGAACATCAACATGATGCACATCAGTCCGTTCGCTTGCTCTGAAGGATTGTTCGCCAACAGCTCGAAGCTCCTGAAATCTGGCGGACTTCTCTTCACTTACGGTCCATACGCAGTTGACGGAATCTTGCAGCCCGAGAGCAACATTTCCTTCGATCAAAGCTTGAGACAGCGCGACTCATCTTGGGGAATCCGCGACATTGCGGACCTGAAGAAGCTGGCGAACAAAAACTCAATGGAACTTCTTGCAGCCTACGATTTACCATCGAACAATAAATTCCTCGTTTGGAAGAAACTTTAAGCTCAAACTTGTTTCATTAATGATATTTATTTTAAATAAATCTAACTCTAAGAGATGAATACAGTTTATGGTTTCTTGTTTTTCAGAAGGAAGCGATTTTGAGCTTCTCGCCTCGAGCTTGGACACTCGACAAGACCAGTTGGGGTTCGAAGCAGAGGTCGAGAAGGAACCGAAAGAGTTTTGAAAATGCTTGGAGAACTTGATTGGTTTATTTCGTGTAAGGGGAAAAGTCAATGCGTTCATCAGTCTCTCAACTTAATCTCCAAGAATCGGGATGAGTTTATGTGGTGGGAAATTACGACGAATCGCTGCCGTCGCCTTCGCGCTTCGTGTAGAACAAAATGTAAGGTTTGCAGCCAGCGACGACGTCTTCAGCTACTTCCTTCACTGACGAGTCGTTGAAATGCATCCAGACGCCGTTGTTATGAGCGTAGCTCGTGTAGTGACCGTTTGAGGTACCCGAGCCGTGGTGAACGATGACAGCGGCCAGATCGTAAATGCTGCTCGAGTTTGAACGTCGAGTTTCTGGCCCGCTGTTCAACACAAACTTGGACAGGTCGAGCGCCGTGATCGGGAAATGGATGCGTAAGTCGATCTTCGTTCTGTAATAACTGTTCCATCGAAATCTCTTGATGTGCAGGCACAGCACATTCGGGAGTCTTCTTATCCAAAAGCGTTTCGTTGACCGCTGTTTCTTTTTGCAGTTGCTGCAGTGATAAAGTTCCGTCTCTGTCAGCTCCTCGATGGACACGAAGCTCGAGAGACAGTCAGCAATGTCACAGAACTGCTGCTTTTTCTCCCCGTTCTCGTCGACTTCTTTATCTTTGTAATATTTCTCGGGAATGTCCAGTGAGAGATCGAGAAAGGGATCGTGTTTCTTGCTTCCCTGGCCGCACACCAAGCAGCGAACTTCGCTCAGCAGAGTTCCGCCGAATACGTTTGTGACGAATGAAGCTCCTTTCTTCACCGGCGACGGGCAAATGTAATTCTTCATTTTGCTGTTGGTCGGTGGAGCTGGAAGTGAGTTTGGAACATTTTGAAGTTCGGTGTGGAGACGGTCGAGCATGTATCGGAGGAACTCGTGAGCGTCGTGCTGGTGGTAGCCTTTGAACTGCGGAACGACCTTCCAGATCACCAGAAACAAACATTCCGGCGAGATGGACGATTTGTTGTTGTCAGCGCCACTGTTCAGATCGATGAGAACCTGAAACAAACACGAGACTTTACGAAGCGAACAGAAAAACAACTCGCACCGAGCCTGACCTTCCTCAACTCCTCGACAAGGAATATTTCGTCCAAGTTCTCTTTGATGCTGCGCGAGTAATACGGACGCGGTTTAGGTTGCTCGATTTTCGGAAGATTGCTGAAGTAGTAAGTGAACTGGTGAATGTTGTGAAGCGACTGAAGCACGCTGTTCATGAAACAGGTGTTGCCTATTGTTTGAAGTGAGAAATGAGAAAACGCTCGTAGAAAAATTCAGACACTTGCCTAGGTTTTTAAGTCCGACTCCTTTCTTCTTTCCATTCGCGACCTTCTTGGACTTTCTCGGCGTATCGCCATCTTCGCTCGATTTCGTTCGCTTGCGTGGCCGAAGATTCACGCCCGATTGTAGCGAATCCAAACCTGAATCACATGAGCTCGTGCTGACGGTTTCCTGAGACTCGACGACGATTGTAGACTTTGTCGACACTTCCTCGAGGTTCAACGAGGTTTCTGAGTCGCTGGTTGCTTCTTGTGTCACTGCGAGCTCTTGCCGGAAGTCGCTCAGGCCGTCCTCGTTGTCAACATAGCCATCGCACTCGTAGCAGTAGCAAGCGCTGCTCGTCAGACTTATCGTCAGATTGTGTCTCGTCCGTTCCCAGTGGATTTTCGCGTGCTCGTTCACATACCGCGAACAGAAAATCTCGCCGCACTTCAGACAGATCCAGTTGTCTCGTTCGGCTTTGTTCGATCCAGCAGCCACACAATCTGAATTTAATTTTTAGAGAAGAACAAATTAGCTTCAACACTTTTCATGCGACCGAAGCAGTCTTCACACTAATTGGGCAGGAATGACGTCAAACGATGATTCCGCATTCCAAGAAAACACCTGAGCCGCGAGATATCTGAAGTTAACTCAATCACGGCTCCTGTTTGACATCATTGTCGAATCTTTCCCAAATGGAAAAAAGATTTTTTTACCCAAACATTCTTTTTGGTTTTTCCGCGTTTTGAGAAATTCGCGATCGATTCCGACATCAGTTCTTATGTGTGTACACTGCTTAGCTTCCATCTTTTACGTCGCTACACTAATTTAATGCTATTTTATTAGTTTTATTCTTAATATTCTATCTCTTCCGATCTTAAAGCTTTTGATGGAGAACTTACTGTAATTTTCGAAATTGCAAAAGTCGTTGAGCCATTTAAAGTTGAGAACTTCAGAGGAAGAGGTTGATGCAGATTCAGTGAGTTAAATGGCGTGGGAACGATGACAAAGACAAACCAGAAGAAATCAAAACAATCAAGATAAATTTGATCAACAAATTTCTATTGACAAGAAAACTTCAAAACCTTCAACTTTTAACGGTTTTTGTTTGAATTCGAAACCTTGAAAACCGTTAAACGTTGTAAGGTTCTCGTAGATTCCGAGTGACAAAATTTAAAATCGGGCCGAGCGAAAGAAAAATTTAAAGTCGGAAAATAAACCTGAAATAAACAATAAGAGAGTGTCCTGCGCTTGATAAAGCTATGAAAAAGTGATATAAGTGAGCTTTGAGTTTGACAGCAGCGTGGGAATCTGTGGAAGGATCGACAAAGTAGCAAAGTGGGAAATGTGATGGAATAAAATCTTTGACTCAGTGGCAAAAAAAGGCTTTCGCAGGCCAAACGCTTATCAAAATGTGCAGATGAACTATCAAGCTGTAAACTTCATAATCTTTTGGTGCTCATAAATTGATTCAAGTTCTTGAAAATCGTCAGTGTTGTTTGTTTTTCGTTCGTGTTTTCATCACAAAAGTTTTGGGTTCAAAGCGAAGTAATGGCCAACAAATTCAATCAGGTAATTCAATAAAGCGCTCCAATTCGCTTCGAGCACTAATTAAGTTATTACGGAACGTCTTTCGGGCCATTTTGCATTCGCGGTGTCGTCATCGACGTCGTTAGAAAGAAATCCAATTAATCGATGTTGTAATCGTCACTCTCGGACTCCTAAGAACCGCTTCGCGAAGAAATTCTTCAGCATTTTCTCTCTGTTTACTGTTATACCTCGTTACGAGCGAGACACAACACCCGAGCTTCACATACGTTACTCCTTTTTGCATAAATTATAAGTCGAGCCAAGAGCGCGGCCGAGCCAAGAAGAGGAAAAAATCAAAATTGAATGAAAGAAATCTCGTGAAGGTTTTTTCTTTTCGCTTAATCGACTTTCGATCGAAGCATGAAAATGGTTTGTTTGTCTCCTGCTCCCATTCGTACCAATGATGTCTGCATTGCCTCTTCGCAACGATGACGAAAAGTTGGAGAAATTCCAACGCGAAGATTCGCGCAAATTTCGATGCAGTTTGGGAGGGAAAAGTTTTTGTCATCTTGTGCGGACCTTGACCGACTTCTCAGCTGTTCTCATGTCTGTTCGTTCTCTTCTTATTCCTCTCTGTAGAAGGTGGACCCCGAGCTGATTTTCACCAAGCAGGAGCGAATCGGCAAGGGCTCGTTCGGCGAGGTGTTTAAAGGCGTCGACAATCGTACTCAACAAGTAGTTGCCATAAAAATCATCGACTTAGAAGAGGCTGAGGATGAGATCGAAGACATCCAACAGGAAATTATGGTGTTGTCGCAATGCGACTCGCCGTTCGTTACTAAATACTTCGGCTCGTACCTAAAAGGAACGAAGCTATGGATCATTATGGAATATCTTGGAGGCGGCTCCGCTTTGGATTTAATGAAAGCCGGATTGTTCGAAGAAATGCATATTGCCATCATTCTAAGAGAAGTCCTCAAAGGTTTGGATTACCTTCACTCGGAGCGGAAACTGCATCGAGATATCAAAGCCGCAAACGTTCTGCTCAGTGAGATGGGCGAAGTGAAGCTTGCGGATTTCGGAGTAGCGGGTCAACTCACCAATACAACGTCGAAGCGAAACACTTTCGTGGGCACTCCGTTCTGGATGGCTCCTGAGGTGATTAAGCAATCGATGTACGATTCCAAAGCCGACATATGGTCGCTCGGCATCACTGCCATTGAGCTTGCCAAAGGTGAACCACCTAACTCAGAGCTTCATCCAATGCGCGTCCTCTTCCTCATCCCGAAGAACAACCCACCACAGCTAACTGGGAGCTACTCAAAGCCATTCAAAGACTTCGTCGAAGCGTGCCTCAACAAAGACCCAGAGAATGTAAGTTGATCGCTTGTGTGCGCTTGGAAAAACGTTTGACTTGATGACATTTATTGCAGCGCCCAACGGCCAAGGAGCTTCTCAAATATCCGTTCATCAAAAAAGCTAAGAAGAACGCTTATCTGATCGATTTAATAGATCGCTTCAAGAAGTGGAAAAACCAGAAAGGCGAGGAGAGCGAGACGGAATCCGAGAACTCTGATTCGTTAGTTTCTGCATTATTTTCGTAATGTCTGCCGATCTAATCTAGATTTGTTTCAGCGAGGAATCGAAACCAGATAGCGATCTCGATGAGCCGTGGATCATGACGGTGAAGGGACTGCACGCAAACAGCAAACCGTCAGTTTTCAGTCTTGATGAATCGTTTAGCAACGGCTCGTCGAACAGCAGCAGCCCATCGCGCGACGTCAACCTGAACCATTTGAAGATTGTTAATCCGGCCCAGCGATCGCCGTCACTTAACAAAGGCTTCTCGCCAAGCAGCTCACCAACACGAGAAGTGCCAGAGTCGCCGACTCAAAAGTCTGTCGTCCACTTAAAGGAGGATCGCTACGAGTCGAATATAGAGCCGCTTAAGAACGAAGAGTTCGTGTTAAAGAGCCCAGAAAAGGAATTCAACCGGCCAGTTAAGCATGATGTAAGTTCACTTGCCACCAAAACCTTTGCTGCTTTTCTGACCAATCAATTTCTTCCGCAGAGTCGGGAAAGCGATAACAAGGAAGAGTCAATGAATGGACGTACTGCAATAAACATTCCGGGTGATTTGCCATCGCCAAAATCAAAATCGCCACCAGCTGTGGTCGAGAAACGAAACTCGCAGCGACAAGAGCAGCAGCGAGAACACCATCGAGACCGAGAACATCACAACGGTGCCAAAGTGAGCAATCACCACAACAACAACAAAGTTAACAGCGCCTGCTTAAACAATTTGATTCTGCCGCTGCTATCAGATGTAAGTGAATGTTTGGAAATCAAAGAAAAATGAATCACGAAAAGATAACGAAACATTCCACACGCGCTGATAATTATTTCGCTTTTAGATAACGACGAGTAATCGACATCAATACACGAGCAGCAACAATGGAAACCGAAATTCCACGGACGTCGTCGATCTGCGTTCCTCATTCGAGCTTGCCGAGCGAAGTTGCCCCGGCGTAACGGACTTGTTCGTCAAGGAAATCATCCACAAGCTCATGCCGGGCTTCTCCGAGACGCGTATCAATCACATCATCGACAAGATGTCGCGATAAGAAACCTTTCATTGCATTCATTTATCTTTCTTCTCATCCCCCCAACATTCAACTAAACCTTCACAGTCGATCAGACTGCAGTTAATCCACACGAACCACACAAACTTTCTTTTGTTGCATAAAACTTTCCGTGAAATCTACGAGAAAACATTAATTTATTAACATTGGACGTAAGATTTTAAGGCACAAACACAGAAACTGCAAGAGACACGTTTAGAGAAAAAGAAATATTTTTAGTTTAAGAAGTTACGCGTCGGGCGTTGTCGCCCAAAACTAAATTAATCAATCGCCAATCTTCCATGAAAAGTGAATTGGAAACTCATTTTGATTTGCCTGATGAAGTGGACAGAGAAAAGTGAAATGGACAGAAAGTATTTGGAGCTGCGAAGGCTTCGTGATGTAAAAACTGACGGGGAGGGAAAAGTCATGAGACGGTCGACTGTAAATATTGACGGAGGCATTTGTATTATAGAATGTTTTAAGGAGAAAGAGAGGAACGAAAGTCAGATGGTTCGGGTTAAATGGTTTCACACAGCAACACAAAGTCAATCATTTATCCACTTTCACAAATAGCAAAATCAAGCGAAGGTCGCGGGAAGTTGCGTCGACTGGAAACAGGAAATGTTGGCTGACGACGGTGACGTGATTTCCCCCCGATCGTCGCCTCAGTTTATAGTAGAATTTCAAAGATGAATTTGTTGGAATCACTTTTGAGTCTGTTCGATATTGAATTTGTTTCGTAGTCGCTCCCAAGCATGTAACAATAATTAGGCGTTCATCTTTGTCTGGAGGCTTAGCTGGTTAATTGGAAAGCTCAGTGTTGAAGCTCCAAGGCTAGCAAAGCTTCCAGCATGAGGATGAAGCGAGCAGTCTTATTTATTTTTAAACAAAGTCCTTAGATTCACTTCTGTTCCCTGTTCGAATGGAGTAACAAGATTTACTGTTGAGAATTTTAATCCTGAAACATGAAAGCTAATAATTTAACGTCAATAAAGTGAAATACTGAAAAGAATTTTAAGAAAAACCTGGCGAGTTCTAATCAGAAGCAACCGTTGTCCGTGAACTTGAGATTCACTTTATTTGTTCCTAATCTTTCAGCAAATTTCCGCAATAAAAAATAAAAGATTTTCATCTTAATTTTCCTTCTCTTTGGCTTAACATTAGTCAGAGGTTTGTAAATATCTCAATTTCCTTTTGTCTGCTCCTAGAATTGCTAATTGATTAAAACTGGCGTGTGTGAATATGTAGCGCGTGTTGGACAATTTAAACAATTTCTCACTTGATCAACATTGCTAATTGTTTGCTTGAAGTTAAAAGCTTGGACATTAATGAGGAAAAGTTTCTCTAAGCGTGAGATTTACAGATCAGCAAGCTCTTGATCGATGCTATTGCGGCGCTGCCGTTTCCGATACCGGATGATGACGACGAACACGATCGCGTTGAGAATGAATAGCGTCGACACGATGAAGATAGGCAGGAGGATGTCTGAAAGCAAAAACATTCAATTATCAAGGCGCCGTACGCTTATCAGCACCACAAACCGTCAAACATCTCTGAGTCGTTCGAGCCCATTCTGTTGTCTTTCCTCAATCTATCGTTATACCACAAGTTAACTGGACCGCTGCCGTGCACTGCCTCGAGTTCTGTAATTGAGCAATCAATTGGCTTTCTTATCCGGGCGATAACGGCAATTTATCTTAACTCACCAACGCAATTCACAAGCGTATCGTTCCAAGTCTCGTTCTCGCACCGCAAAATTCTCTCTGGTCTCGACGAATCGGGAAAAACGTGGTTGGGCTGACAGACGAATTTAGCGGAGTTCTCCACTCGGTAATCCAATATCACTCGCGATGGCGTAGGCGGAAGAATGCAACCGACAGCTAAGCACAAACAACAGTTTGATAACGAATCAGAATTGGCGTTTACTCAATCAAGTCGAGATTGCAAAGCGAGAAACAGTTGCAACGAATACGAGATGATAAAAGTACGTCAAGTACGCAATCGAGAGAGCTCTCAAATGTTTTACTGCTGCTCTATTCTTGTGACGGGTGACCACGATTCGACGTCACATGACTGCGTTGGTTAAAGTCGATAGTTTGCTACTCGAGATATGCAGATTGTTGCTTCAAATATCCAACGGCAACTGGTCACCCTCGATGAATGTTTTATCTGATTTTCTCTGGCCTCTCTCTTCGCATCTTAAAAATATCTCGACGCAAAACATCCATTGGCACTCAAAAATATCAAGCACGCTTACAACATTTGCCCGAAATTTTATCCGAAATTTATTTTCGTAACATGGAAATTTTTCTTTCAAAACTTAATGGAGCTACGGAACGGAAATTGTTGCTTCGAATCGTGTTGAAGCCGATGGAAGCTCGGACTTTAATTTGCCGGGGTAGCTCGAGCCATAAATAAAATGTTTATCGTTGAAGCCTTGAGACTTCATTTTGCTCTTGATGGCGACGCGAAAATTTCTTTTTGATGGAACGACTGCAAATGAACGAGGCGCTTCGCTCCCCGAGAGATTTTTTCGTAACGCATAATGAGAGTTTACGCACTGAGTGGCAGATTGTCTAATAAGATTATGGGCATGCACCTACCTTTGTAATGAATGAGGAACCCTCGCTTCGGGTAGATGTTCTTCGACTTCGTCCTCAAAACAATCTTCACGCAACGAGGAAGCAAAAGGGGGAAAAAGATAAAAGGAACGGAAAGTTTTTCTCTCGTGAATGTAATTACGAAATTCCTTCGAACTCACTTCAACGTTGCTTGATAACGACTGAACGCGAATGGGGCGACTTAGCTCAGAGCAGCCGCGATACAGAGTTCGTCGGTTATCGACGTCAACAATCTCCAGCGAGTCTTTGCAAAAGTCGTCGACTAGAACGAAAGATAATTAATTAACCAGTTGATGGACGGTTCTCACGACTTACTCCTTAAATGCAGATCCAAGATGGTCAATGCAATATTTTGACCCTCCACAAGCTTTAGTTTCCACTTGCAGTCGGAGCTCTTGCCGATATAGAACGACGGATAACCGGGATTAGCGATGAAGCCATGCAGCAACGTGCTACTTGGAAGCGATCGCTGCTTGCTTGAGTAAACTGTCGGACGCGGCAACTTCAACACCGTCGTGTAGTCTTCATCAGAGTCGCTGCTGTCATCATCGTCGTCGTCGTCAATATGAAAAGTTTCAAAAATGCTTCCTTCTAACACGCCGCCGTTCGGGAGGTTTAATAAGCTTTCCTTCTCGCGGCGCGTGTCAACTTCGTTCGAAAAAACTGTCACATCTTCATTGGCCCTCAAGTCACTTTCGTCATCAGGCTGCCGGTCGGGAATGTTCAATTCTGACGGCACCTGATGCGTCACAGTCTTTTCTAAGTCTTTGCGTTCAATTATCATTATTTGGAGGCCTTCTGTCGTTGCTTGTGGGCTGAGATCTCCGTCGATTTCGTTGCTCCTCGGATCGTCAATGCTCGAGATTATCTCCATGAACGGTTCACTGGCGTTTGGCAATCTCGGCATCGTGTCCGTAGGCAGAACTGAATCGATTTCGTTCGTTTCGATACTCGACTCCACGGGGGTTATCGATGCTGCTTCGTCGGTTTTGAAAACATATTCTTCCTTCTTAACTTTCTCGATGTCTGGGTCTTGCGGCAACTCGTTGGGGAGAATCTTTAGCGTCTTGTAATCCTTCGGGTTTCAATTTTCGTATCATTTTACAGCGATGAAAAATATTTATTCAAATTACCTGCGAGTAGATTTTGTTCCGGGGCGGTTTCTCTTTTTCCAGCACCTTCAACAATTTCAAGTCGGCGTTGTTTTTCGCCCGAGGCGAGGCAGCTTGTTGACTCTCGTTCGTCGTTTCCGCCTTGATTATCTTCAAATTTGTAAACTGATGAAAGTTCTCCAAGTGGATTCTCGCTTCTGCTACAGGCTCGCTTAGTCTTTCCCCGGAATCGTCGCCTTCTTCTCGATCTTCTTCCGGCCAGACTTCGTTGCCAATATTCAGCAACTCCCCGCAGTATTTGTTCACGCGGTAACCTAACACAAAGGAGAGGGAATTGTCAAGTATCTGAGTACTTCTCGCTGCAATTTATCGTCCGTTAAGCCAACACACAACTACGACCCGTTGAATGAATATTTAAAACCCTCGCCGCAATTCACAAATTTGTCCTCAGCAAAGTGAGCAATATGGCCCGCAAAACAGAAAGAAATGCACATTTCAGATGTTTTTCAAGGTTCACAGAATGCCAATTAATCATTGGCGAAATATTTCATCGACGGTTGAAGTTTTGCCAGGGGTTCGCGACCAGATGTGAGAGACAACTTGCTATCGCTTTGGCTTTATGCATCTGAATAGTTTCAAGCTCGAAACTAAGGTTGAGCCTCAGGCTCTGAGCTTCCCCCGACTGTCGATCGTTCATGACGCGCACCAGTCGAGAGCCTCTGGCTTTTCCCTCCGCTTTCGCGTTTCACAAATTCTTCTCTCTCCGTTGGCTTTATGCAATTTTTCAAGTCTTTATGCACTTGGCAGTTTAGTGTAGATGTCTATTTAAATTGTTCGATACGGCGCGGCGTGACACCCGATAAGGGGGAGCGTTGTTATAATGGCTCTCAGATGTGAAGCTAAGGAAGCACAACTGTGAAACTGATCGTGTTATCTGATCGTAAAAGCGAAATAAACAGAAACTTAATTGAGAATTCCCAGGAAATTATTGCGCTCGACCACGCGGTTCTTCTGGTGACCGAGAAAATGTTTTGTGCATCTGTTGAAATTATGTGAGCGCACGTAAACAAAACAAACGACATCGTATTAGAATAACAATGCAACGGCCCACCCTCGGCTGCAGAGGGATCGAAGATTGCATCACGCCACGGGTCTCGGCCTCTTCTCTCGCCCGCTACCCTTGGCCTTCATATTGAGTTTC
This sequence comes from Smittia sp. YW1114-2, assembly GCA_033064975.1. Taxonomy (NCBI): domain Eukaryota; kingdom Metazoa; phylum Arthropoda; class Insecta; order Diptera; family Chironomidae; genus Smittia; species Smittia sp. YW1114-2. The sequence goes on along the minus strand of CP093834.1, from coordinate 7,538,737 downwards.
TGAGGTTTCAGAATTGATTCCCATTAGCTTAATAACCTCGTGCGTGCTCTTCGACAGATTATCAGCTACAGTGATGACATAATTTACGAATCGAAGACCCCGCATCATCGTAAACGGCGAACGTGTGCATTGTCTCATAAATCTTATCAATCAGCGAGGCGCTTCGAGACTCACCATCCATGCAGATGTATTTGATGTGCACGACACCCTGTTCCCAGAACATTGCGTAAGGATGATCGGACGAGAAGATAAACGAGCAGTGGTTCTTCCCCGAGCACCTATAAAGAGGTCAAAATATTTACGGTCTGCGATCGTCGCGATAAAGTCAAACTGCTGACCTGTAATTAAGTAATTTTCTAATGTTGAACTCTGTGCTGGTAAAGTTGCGAAGGGACTGCTCGATCTCGCTGTGATCCAACGTTCCGATCCGCCGCTTCATCGTTCTACATTTTCCGGGGATTAGTTTTCTTCGACGGTTTGCTCGTCGACTCAGCTCTCGTCGTTCACGCGATGAGTTCTCGTCTTGCTCTTCGAGCTGACTGAACTCTGTGCTATCTTCTCGTAGCTTCGTCAAGTAGAGGCTGATTAGCTTCTCTAGCGAGTTCCTTAACGACCTTTTATCACTTTTCGGCGTTATTTCGTAGTCGACTGAAGACGAGTTTTCATTCTCGTAGGTCGAGAAGTCGTAAATGTCTGTTGTGTTATACACTTCCGACCGGTACTCGCTCGTCTTCGCTTCGTTTTCTTCTTGCTCCTGCTCTTTAAGCCTTGCGTTACGTAACACTTCCAGGAGCCTTCGTGCTGCGAGTTCCTCTTCTTGCTCGAGCTTATTGCCGAGAGACTGAGCGATAATTTTCATAATACTAAACAAGAAGAAACATAAATGTGCCACATTAACAATTTAATCGTGAATGCCAAGGGTTGAGAAGGGTGAATTTGGAATTCAAATGAGGACCGGATTCAATAACGGTAATAAAATTAATAGGCTTAGAATAGGCAGTAGAATGTTAAACAACAAACTTCACTCACCTGTTTTGTCCCTCATCGTAGTTCTGAATCAGAAGTAAACACAATTTATTGCTCTTGCCGTTGATGTTCTCGCAGTTCGGCGTGAAGGTTGCTTCTAGGATCGCCACCGTCGAGTCGATATGATTGCAGGTCAACTTAAATTCGCTATCATAACAGCCCCACTCCTCGACCAGCTCTGCACATACGAAAGTCAAACAAGACGGAAGGCGAGAGTCAAATATTTATACAATTCGAATCGAAATCGAGTTATGTCAATTACGAAATTGATTGCGCAAATCGCAGTTAAAACTTGGCGAGCTGCGTCACGTTCCATTTGATTGGGAAGCAAGGGAAACGAGGCTTGAAGGTTTGGGGAAAGCATTTCGGTATTAAAGAGTGACAGGACTTCAACTTCGTTATTGGAAAATTGGGAAAAGTTTCGGCTGTTGATAGAAAACCTGGAAGTTGCACGAACCCTCGTCAACCTCCAGCTTAGATGTTAAGAACAGATTGTCGCATCGGTTAATGACATAGTCAATTTAATATAATAACAAGTTCCGTGGAACTGCTGGGCTGTTGATAATTTTGTTTATTAGGCAAACAAGGAACAAACCAATAAGGAAATAAAGGTTTAGCCCGGCGGATCGAACTCCTAATTAAAATATAAATCGTAGAAAAGTAATCGAGTCCTAAAGAATATCGCAGGACAAATGATGAAAGCTCCATCATTAACGACTCATTAGCTTTCTTTTCAAAGCTTCAAATCCAAATTTTCCTTTCAGTTTGGTATTTCATTCGTTAATCTATCAATTATTCATCCCACGACCCTACGTCACTCCAATAACCGCCAGATATCCCCAAAGCCTATGCAACCTGTCTGGGTAACCATCACTTCAATCATGACATTCTCTCGATCGGAAAGCGTGATAATAAATCGACTGAAATACCATCGAGTTGAGTAATGAAAAATTAAATTCCCGGTCGCCCTTCAACCGGCGAATGTCAAGTGAACGATTCTTTCTGTCATAAAAGTCTGTCGTTTGATTTCATGGCGTTCTTAACATGCCCTCTCGTCTCGGTAGGCTCGAATTAAGGTCGACAGAAAGTAATTTGGAGGATCAAACATAAAAGCGTGTCGCGAATGGAAACGGACTAAGAGAAAGCCATTCAAGGATATCGATTGTTGGACGTTGTTAATCATTTACCTGTGGATGTGGCAGCATAACAAAAAAGCAGTCTAACAGTAACAACAACAAGAATACTGAACTGTCGCATATCGATCATCTTCGCTTCAAGTTGGAAAGTTTCCAATTTCAAATTTCAATTACAGAATTTTCTTCTGTCCGCGCAAACTTTTTTCTGTGTCGTCGTCGTTGTCGTCGTCGGCCTTGCAAATGTTTACTTTCCCAGCGGCGAATATCCGATTTCGTCTATCATTGACCTCTCGGCTCACCCTCGGGCCCGGAAGGAGCAAAGCAGAACCAATTTGTGATTGACGGCGAGCAGTTTTCCTTTGATTTGTGCTCGAGCTACTTCGCTTTCACTTTCACTAAGCTACAGACGATTATTTGTTCGATAAAAACATCCACTTTGGCCGCTCTAGCATGAGTCGCATGTTCGTTCATTATCACGTTGCGTTCTCGAGAGTTTCTGTTATTATTCTTATTTCGGCTCCTTTCACCCACAATTCCGCATCGAATCGAACGACGCACACAGGCTCAGCGAGGAAAATTTATTTTAATGCTCGCTGAAGGATGTTTTTCTTCTTTGCTCTCTCGCTTTTCACATCATTCCATGTCATGAAGAGGAGAAAAATTTCTTTTCGAATGTCAAATGTTGCCTTGAACCAGTTTCTCTCTTGCGGCAATTTGGGACAACTTTGTTAGGCCTGCAGCATCCTCCGCTGCACCTCGCGCACTTCACAACACATTGCACTGAGGGAAAGCACTTTAGACTTGGCAATTGAACCTGAATTTAGTGTTTCTAAATTACATTTTACGACACGATCGGAATACTTTTTTTTTGCAACTAAACTCTAGAAAGGCTCGCAATAGAATGAAGCATAAAAGTATGAGAGGAGAGAAAAGAAAAAATGTTAGGGGATCGAAATACATTTCACCCTCATGAGCCATGCGCATTGACAGTCTTGTGTTTGTGTTCACACGGACCGGAGATAAACATTGAACCTGTTCGGGGTTCGAGCACTTCTGGCTTTCATTCATAAATTGTGCAATATCTTTCGCACATTTACGAGTCGAGCTCGAAAGCTTTACGGTTTGTTTAACCGACACGAGTTTGCGTAGCCGTTTTGTGATTATTTCTGTTTATTTGGCGGATGGACAACAAGCGATTTATCCGACTTGTTAAGAGTGGAGAAAAAGAAGATTTACGAGCCACGAGAAAAATGTTTAATCGAACAAAATTGTGCACAAAGATTCGTTTTATCTTTTGAAAATTCTTTTTAACACGACGTGGTAAAAGATTTCCACGAGCGATAACAGCGATCCTCCCATCAACAGGCCGAGAAAACCTAGAGAAGATAAATTTTAATTCTAAGTTTGTGCAGCTCAAACTCATTCGAACCTCCGCAGCTTGAAAGAAAGTTCGTCCATCCGTACAGCTCTGATCGTTTGGATTCAATGAACTGCTCTTCTTTGATGACAATTGTGATGAACGCATAGCTGAAGTAAAATTAGAAATCTTTAGAGAAACCAAGCCGACACGATCAGGCGATTATCTTACACCGTGTCATTGGCGCTGTCATCTTTCACCCAATTTCCTAAGAGCGAGTGATCGTTAGAGAAAAGAGAAACGGAACCGTGAAAAATTTATCACTGCAACATTTTGTTAGGTGAGAGATTTTTAAATGGACTGAGAAATGATTTGTTTCTAAGCCTTGACCGCGATCCAGGCAGTTGGAATTTGAGGTTTCTGCGTTGAAAGTTAGCAGCTCGAGATCGAAATCTTCTTATAAAGATTTTGATAAACTAGTTCACTCTTCTTATCGTGACGCTCTTCCACCGATGCTCATCGAACAATTCAGTTTGTTTATAGTAAACTTACTGTACTGCTTGAAGTCTAAGTTCGTTTGGGATATCTCAGTGTCATAATCGATCGATGAGCACGACGGCAAACACTCGCAGTCGCTCAAGTTGTTTTTGACCACCTCGTCGTTAGACTGATGATGAGTTTCGTCGTGCATAGGCTCAGCTTTCAACTCCGCTGCATGCTCTGCGCCTATTTCTACATCGTCGTTATCATCTTCGTCTTCTTCAATGGTCTCAAGGATCTCGCTTTGCAGTTCCTAAAAAATGAGCAATCAGTTTACCGATTGAAAATCATCTTAACAACTTTCACCTCGAGAAACATTTCCTTCCTCAGTGTTGCTAAGCGCTTCAAGTCCATGTGACCACATATCGGCGTTCCATCTATGCGTGGCACCGAGAACGGAACACATTTGATCCGACTCAAGGTGAAATCTTAATGGAAAATCAGCCGATTAGATCACCGAATTCAGAATCGGGTCATTTAGATATTAACTCACTCGCAAAGCATTCGAGCTGACAATTCGACTGCGTGTACATTTTGAAAAAGTTCAGCTGTTTCTCGCCTCGAAAGTAGCATTGTCGCTTTTTGGGAGAGTAGTGCTTCAGGCTCTCGGATGTCGTCATCCCCCTGGGCTTGATGTTTATCAAGGTCTCCTCATCGAACGGAATTCTGATGAACTGTGAAGAGGGCCTGAAGTGCCAAGCCATAAAGTATTAATTGAAACGAACTTTAACCAATGGAAACTTTTTCACTTACCGTGGCATCTCGCCTGGCGTGTGAAAAGACAACCTAAAGCCGTCAACTGCTTCTTTGCACGTATAAGTCACATCCTTCCTCCTCATTTTTAGCTTCAACTTGATGCCGTTGAATTTACCTGATCCAAGGATTCTCTTTGGATACGTCGAGACGTTCATGTTCCCGTACCCAAAGATGGTCCAGTTCGATGTCATGTTGTGCTTTGGATAAGCCAGTGTCGGTGTCATTCGCTTCTTGTACATCTCTTCGGCGTTGACCATGTTGTAGACGAAGCAGACGCCTTCCTCGGTAATTATTTTGTGGAAGCTCTCCGAAAAATTAGAGCAAACATCCTGACACGCCTGCGACAGGTCCGCGAAGTTTACGGAAATATTATCAAGATCGTTGATGAAGTTGTTGTAGTCGTAGGTTGAAAGAACGTTATGGTAAAGACTCAAGGTCGCTCTTTTCTGTCTAGATAAAAAAGGCTTAAAGCGTTTGAACTTGAACACAACGTTGTCGCAAATTTGATGGACGACCGAGATGGCTGACTCGTCAGCTTTCGTTATGTAAGCGTCGTTGTTCCCTTTAGCCTCGATGAACTTCTTGATGTCAAACTTTTCAACGTTAAACTTTGATTCAGGACAAACAGTAATTGCTGGAAATGGAATCTAAATAAACGAGAGGTCAAATCAAACGTCTAAATTCCTTCGACACTTCTTACCTTCCACGCAGGAGTCGCTCGTTCATTGAAAGTCACAAGGACGGGGTCCCTATCCCACTTCATATATGTTTGATAAGTCAGATAGGAACAAGTTGAAAGCGAAAGGGTAAAAGCAAACAGCCAAAAGATCCTGCGAATAAAATTTGTTGTAAAGCTCATCAAAGCACCAAAAGCTTTCTGTAGCTTTAAGCTTCCAGATATTTTCAATATTTGTACTTCAATCTTTGCAATCACCTCTCAAACCAATGAAGATTTCTCTGTCCGATATATTTAATAGAATGAATTGTGCTACATTCAGCATAATAAGTGAAAGCTTTCCACATTCCTGAAACGAATTCTTTTACAGAGTCACTGGTGTTTACTAAGGATCTGTGTCTTCTTACTCATCCATGAGGATTTTGGTCTGGGATTCGAGACGGCAGCGGAAACTTCCGTCATTTTCAAGCCTTAAACTTCTGTTTCGACTACTCGCGGAAAAGTCACAAAACGAACTAAACAATGAGAGCGACGTGCTGGGTTCTCAAGAGAAAATGACCGAAGGACATTAAAGAAGGCTGGCCAGATGGCAGGGTGAAACAATCAGCTTCATGTCACGCGACAAAAGCTCTGGAACAAATTAAGGTAATGGTTTAAATCGACGGTTGCTAGTCACCCAACTGCAGGCCGCGTCATGGAGGTGTGCCGTCTCACATTTCACCAGCTCGTCAACAAACGTTTATCGGCGATAAAGCTTTTAGATTTTTATCAGGACATGCAAACTTGCTGTTCTCGCCTGGCAATCGCTTGAGCTGAATGCAACATAGCAAATTAAATTCCTATTTTATTTGCCCAAGACGATTAGGCAAAGCGCGAGAGAGCTTAAAAGCTTCTTTGAGCATAAACGGAATAGAGGTGAAATGATATAAGAACATAAAATATGACGGCGAAGTCTTTGATAAAGCGAAAACAAAAATTTAGCGCTGGATGTTTGTCATGCGTAATTAGTTGGTCAACATAGGAAATCCTTCAGTCTAATTTGATAGAAGTCGAGATATTCAATCTTCCGAAGCCCTAAACGTTACGCCAAGACTAGGGACAGTGATTTACCGTAGAAAATTCTAAAAGCTTTAATCATGAGGGAAATGAACACGTTTGATTCTTTTCAATACTCTTCTTCTTGGGAGTCCCAGGCTGGGACCCTTTAACATGTTAAGCTTTAGATACTTCTACTCAGCGATCGTCACAAAGACAAGTCAAATTATTTATCCAATTACACAGTTCATTTATCACTTATCTTGCTTTAGCTTGGCTTAGGTTTTAGAAGAAACAAGAGAGTCAACCTCAAATCAATTGACTTTGAAGCTTAGCTCCCAGTTTTGGAAGAAACGCTTTTATTGAAACAGATAAACGTCAGGAAAACTAAGAAAAAGCTCACTCGAGCTTTCGTCAGTTCAAAAGCTTTAATTTGAAATTATTCTAGCCGTTAAATTTATTTTGTTGCTACAGAATTTGCCTGTTCAGCATAACTAATTGTATAACTATTTATAACTAGTTGAGTTATACAGCTGAATCACCCTTTGAATTTTCCTTATCAGTGAGAGAGAACCAAAGAGAGCGAGAGAGGATTTTTCTCAAAGAGCGAGAGAGGATTTTTTTAAAAAAACTTTTGTGAAATTTCAGTTTGCCGTATTTTCTCCTCGAGATCAGTCGTGAATTTTAAGCTCCGCAAGAAAATTGTGAAAACTCTACAGAAACAAATCAGGAAAAGATCAAATTGAGAAATTCAAGCTCCCATTAATCAAAGTCAACACTTTCGGTTCGCGTGAAAGTTGTCGCATCTCGTCTCGAGACTAAACAAAGTTCAAAGAATATTTCGTGTAAGTCGCCGACGAAGAAGAAGATAAAAGTCCAAAGTTAATAATAGCAGAGTCAAGCGCTGTAATTACCGCAGCAGACGAGTCAGTTCTTCGAGTCCCGAAATAGATTTTGTGCAACTTAACGCGTGGAGCGCGAGCGAGAAGGGTCGTGAAAAATCCCGTCTTGCTCCCTCAGTTTTCAAGGACGAGGAAAAACGAGGAAAGTTTTATTGATTTTTCTTCCTCGTTGCAATTTTCATGAATGGGGGGAAGAAGACGAAGTCGCTGAGAGTGCACAAGTGTTTGTTGTGCGACTCCCAACGAGGCGACTTTCCTGCTTACTTGTGAAATTGAGCGTCGGGAGTAATAAGAAACTTTCGAGCAAAGGTTGGGCGATAAGACAAACGTGACTTGTGAAAACAAATTCCGGTGCATTTCTCGGTTCGTCGTCGCTGTCCATTCAGAAAATGATTAAAGTTACATAACGAAGCGAGATGGAGTGGAAGAAGAAATGAATCGCGATACTTGTGATGTGTTGTAATTCAATCTGACAAGATCAAGGTCGCTGCGATCTGCGTAGCAGCGGAAAGCTCAAGCTAATCGAGTTTAGACTGCGCAAGAAGAAACCGAAATGCGTTGTTCGTTTGCTTTTCTCCAGAGCGATTCAGTGAACTTTTCCGCTGCTCTTTCGACTCAAACGGGAACACGAACCGTGCGAGCTCTCGAGGCTTTCATAATTCTAGTTGTGTCATCGATTCGTCGCCGTGTTAATGAAAAAGCTGTTAAGCCGTGTAACTGACCGATTGGCAAACCACGAAATGCGCGACATGAACAGTTTTTGCAATAAAAAGTTAGAGCAGAATCGAATCGTCCTTTGTGCGACCTTCACGGCGTTGCCATTCGTTCTCATAAATCGAGTTTGATGCTTTTGCACGCAAATTCGCTATCACTGACACGACTCGTCCATCCGAAAAGTCAATTGATATTTTATTGCCGTCACTTTAGTTGATAGCTCGAGATAAAATGGGCCTCCGAGCAATCGGGCGAGAGCATTCGGACTAATTCAATTTGGCAGAGCTCGACGGACATGAAAGTTATCTCTAGGCGAAGGAGCGATCTGTGCAATAAAGTAGCAATTGCGATGGTTAATTCATTCCGTTAATGCTCAATAAAAAATGTTTTGCGAGAGTGATAAAGAGCAAGTGAAAGATAAAACATTCGGTGATTTGTCGGTCGATAGTTTAGTGAAAAGGTTGGATACGCAGCGCTCACTGTTTGATCAATAATTCAGATATTAATAAGGAAAAGTCTTAGCTAACTGCCAAGCCTAACAGATGAACGTTGTCACAAGAAAAAATTGAATTAAACAGCAAAGTTTGCCGTATCGTTCTGCATGAAGGAATCGAAAATCGATAGCTCTGAAGTTATGAAAACGCTCCCACACTGCTGCGATAAGAGAGACATTAACGCTATGACGTAAATGGAAGAAAAGGGAACGCTTAGCTTCGTCAGAAGTCAAGCTTTTGTCAAACAAAAAGTTGTTTGAAGTTCAAACTTTGAATGTCATGCAATTCCTCGCTCGATTGAATTTGATTCGAAAATAAAAACAAAACGCGAGTCTGGATTGAGCTGGATAAAAGTTATTACGACAGAAGCGTGTTGAGAATGCAAATCACATAATTTGCAAACTTAATTCTTCGCAAATGAATTAACTCATTACACTCAATCAGATTACATCACGACGAGCATTGAGCTGGAAACGAGCTGAGCCTTCGTCGTCGTCCTTGTTGTACGCGACGCTCTCCTAGACAGTGGAAGCTCATTATCGTTTCCCTAATTGCTTCATGCATTTCAATCAACAATTTCGCTTCACATTAGTCACAAAATGCGATACTCGACGCTTGTTGCCTCTTATTTACTCAGTTCGTTCTACCGCCGGTGTTATATATAGAAAAGCGATTTCGTATTCATTCTCGTGCGATGACGAACGGCCTGTTCGAGCATGAATCGAGCGAGAAGATGTCGGGCTTGTTAATTGCATTCTTCGAGGGACCATGAACATCCTTTAGCGTGACAAGCGACAACAGGTTTTGTTTTGCTTTCTCTTGCCAAGATTCTCTCTTCTCGGCCACTCGTGTCCAGTCCTGATCAAAGTTCAAAACGTCGCAGCGAGTTATTAATACATTTTAGTCCAATACCGGTATTTTCGATAGCGAAATCCAAATCGTTGTCACGTGTCAATGAACCTTTAGACGCTTCATTGCAATTCATTTTATTTTCGTGCCGGCGTTTCGTTTTTGGCAGCCGCGAATATCACACAGACATGACTCACTTTGGCTGTGAACTTCTCAGCCATTTGTTGCTTCGGGTTTCTTATTACACTCAGCGATTAAAGTCCGAAGACTTGTGGAGCTCGTAAACATGTGAAACGAAAAAACAAGTTGCGATGCTGACGCTTGTGCGTTTCAAATTTCTATGGGTTCGCGGAGCCCCAGAAGCGTAATCGTGTCGGTTGCCATGGTCGACATCGCTAGATCGATAGCGCATGTTTGTGTCAAACTATTTCATTCTCAGTAATCGTGAGAGGTCGATGATACTTAGACGCCAGCGACTCACGTGAAATAAGAATGCGAAAAGCGACGCAAAGTTTTATTTTAGTAGAGTGCCAAGAGGAAAGCGAAGGCGATCGCTAAACGGGGTTAAAGCACAGTAAATATTTCTTCTAATTTCCGCGTTTTAATTTCGCGTGATTAAGTTTAAGTTCGTTCGAACAAAGCGATTCTATTTATACCTCCGAGCTTAATGCAACTGCGTGAAGTTAAACATTCAAATCGGAAGGCCGTGAATTTAGTTTCCCAATTGATTAATCGGCTTCAGACTGTGGTCGAGAGCTTCGTCGCAATTCTATCACGCTTTGTATTTATTGTGTTTTAAATTCGGGCTTTGACTTGGCAGAATGTTTACGATATATTTTGGGTTGCGTGCTTTACATGTGATCAGTTTAACGACGCGGAGCACGAGATAGGGAAACTCCACTGTGGTTCGCGATGGTCAAATGTGTTCGTCTAAAATTAGATTTCTTCCCTCGTCTAACCGCAAGGAATCGAGAGAATTCATTTGTGAAACCGGCGAGCATTGGTTCTCGCGTTTGTTGATACAACAGCACGCCAATGCCTTCGACGACGATCATCGTTCGCGATTTATCGCTAATGAAGTGAGATTTTTCTGTCGGCAGTTTGCTCGAAAACGACAAGAAGAAATTCCTCAGTTGTTCAAAGTCCTCGTACGACTCAGACGCTTTCGATAATTGCAGCAGCTCGACTCAAGCTCGTCAAGTGCGACTAACTAACAGCTACATGATTGCAGGTCTTCCCTTTGAGAATTCAGCAGTTTGCAGTATTTTTTCGAGAGGATCAACGGAGGATTCAAAACAGTTTTGTTGAGTTTAAGCGAGCGAAGCTCCAAGGAAAATATTTTTCAATACGAATCAGTGAATTCAGTGTACAAAAGATAATAATCTAGAGACGTTAATTGATAAGTAATAGTGACACCATAATCAAGTAATTAGACGTTTAGTGCTAAAGTTCATCAAAGCTAAGGAAATTGCGCGTGATTTTTCTTAAAGAAAATTCAAATCAGTGAAAGAAACCAGAAGGAAAGAAAAGTTGTTGACGTTCGCCAGGGAATGGCACCGCCAAATAACGCTTCTGATTATGATGCCAAGTCGATAGAGAATGAACATGAGTTGATGGACTGGGAGCCGCCGAGGGCCCAAGGGCTCTACGATCCCCAAAACGAGCATGAAGCCTGCGGCGTTGGCTTCATCGTGGCGATTGACGGAAAACGTAATCACAAGGTGAGACATTGCTGACAAATTACATAGATGCTTTGTTGATTGTCGTCACTTGTTGGTCAAGTTCGACTCATCACTTACAACTGCACGCTTGCGATGATGAAAGTGACTGGCGTCTGTCGCTTTTACGTTTCAATGAATTGGCTCATCCATAAATTATGAGCGTAAAACAGCGGCTGCCTATCGCATGACGTCGAGTAATTCTCGATCGTTATCATTTGTATGACATTCGACGCTCATTTACATGAAGTTGTAAATAGTCAAAGCTCGAATTGGGTCACGCCCGACATCACAACATCGCAACTTGGCTTCTCTTGAGCTCAACGATTTTCTTTCCTTTTCAGATTTTGCGCGATGCTCAGAGATTGGCTGAGCGAATGTACCATCGCGGCGCGTGTGCTTGCGATAACGACACTGGCGATGGAGCGGGCGTGATGACGGCGATCCCCCACCAGTTGTATGCTAAAGAATTGTGAGTTGAATAATTTGTTAATCGCCATCAACGTGCCATCAACCTGTTGCTTCAAGCTTGATTGATTGCTCTTAAATGTCGAGCAAATATTTTCGCAAAAATTCGCCATCGAATTCCGTTAGATTGGTGAATAATAAATTGTGCGATCTGCTTGAGGCACTTGAAAGTATTCGATGCACTAAGCGAGTTTCTTATCAGCACTCCGATGAAGCTGTTTAAGTGTTTATCGAAATGAAATTTAATGCCCAACTCGAAGCTCGCAACGGCGTCAAACAGACAGAAGAACGATTGATCACGCCAAAGCTTCGTGGAAGAGTTTCGAACACATTTGCTGCTTTTTACACTTTATTGTTTCTGCGAAAGATAAAATTTATTGCGCAATTTAATCTCTTGAACCAGACACAGCCGGAATTTTATCTCGTTAGTTTGCAACGCTTCGTGTTATCGCGTTTTAAATTTCTCCCTAGCCGGCAACCGAAACGTGTTGACACATTTTCTGGCGTCAAAGTAAACCAATTTTTCGAAGCGATAGTCAATAATGTGCTGATAAGATAAAAATAGATTCGACTGCATTCAAGCGAACGTTTGAAATGTGCAAGGCGCGACAAAAATCTCGTGAGTCGTTACTGCAACTCGCTTTGTTTTGCCGGCAACCGGTGGAATTAACGAATCTTATCAGCGAATTAGCCCGCAAACGAAACCGACGGAGACGTTTTCGTATCTTATCGCGTTCATTCGCCTTTAAAAGAGTTGTCGTGAGAGTGACACAGATGCTTGGCATGCGATTGAGTGCTAACGACCTTACTTACACAGATCGAGTTGTTCGAATGTTGATTTTCATGAATTTCTAATTCGGTAATGACGCGTTAGCCTTTGGACCCTTCGAGCGCCGAAAATACATTCACGAGACTTGCATCACAGCGGTGATTGTCGTAAACGCTCTAAGCATAAGACCTTGAAACAGTTTCTCTTCATTAGGGTCTATAAATAAACGCTACGCACATTTCGCTCGCTCGTACCGGAGACTCGGAAGACCTCCGGAATGTGACGAGAAAAAAAAGTTATTCGAAAACAAAAAGTGTGGAAATTTTCCATTCACTCGCTTTTACGACGGTTCTCGTTCGGCAGATTGCGTCGGCACGTTTCTCGCCGTTGATTTCGCGCGATCATTTTCGATCGGCTGCTAATTGCATAACAGAACCAAAGGGCAACGCTACTTCGATCGAGGCCCGGTGATGTTCACTGGAGTTAGCGACATGAAATTTGATCTCACGAAATTCGCTGGAAACTAAACAATTTGATAACAATAAGTCGCAGTCTGCTGGAATGTTTTCGTTTCTCGTTGACGAGTGGAACTAAGACGCAAAAACTTTTTACTCACAAAGTAATTCATTTATATCTTTAGAGCATCGAAAGGCATTCAATTACCGGAGTTCGGGCAGTATGCGACCGGCATCTTCTACTTGGACCAGCAGACTCACGTGGACGCTGAGAAGGAATTTGAAGCGTTGGCTGCGAGCCTCGGGATTAAAGTGATTGGGTGGCGCGATGTTCCAGTCGACAGCAATGCGATTGGGGTCGTTGCCCGGAAGAGCGAGCCGCTGTCTCGTCAAGTTTTCGTCACTGCTGACCTTGACAAGGAAGCTATGAAGAAGCAGACTTTCGTTTTACGAAAGCGCGCCACTCACGAAGTCTCAAAGCCCGGCCGCCGATTCTACATCTGCTCCCTCTCGACCCTAACCATCGTCTACAAGGGATTGTTCAATTCCGATCAGCTTTGGCAATACTACACTGACCTTCTCAACCCAGAGTTCGACACTTATCTGGCTCTGGTTCACACGCGCTTCAGCACGAACACTTTCCCCTCGTGGGAACGAGCGCATCCGTTACGTGTTCTGGCCCACAACGGAGAGATCAACACATTGCGAGGCAATGTCAACTACATGAAAGCTCGCGAGGGAGTCATGAAAAGCTCAGCTTTTGGATCTGGTATGAGACACGAAGTCTTTGACATTCAATGAAAATTTAAACGAACTTTTCGCTCGCAGATTTGAAGAAACTCTACCCAGTCGTTGAGCCAAACCTTTCGGACTCCGGATCGGCCGATTGCTGCTTGGAGTTCTTGTCCATGGCTGGTCAACGAACGCTGCCTGAAGTGAGCTTTCGAAAGCTTAAAACAAAGCTCAGTTATTTATAGATTTCATTCTCAGGCGGTGATGACGATGGTTCCCGAAGCTTGGCACAATGACAAAACGATGAGTCAGGAGAAGCGCGACTTCTACCGTTGGTCCGCTTGCGTCATGGAGCCTTGGGATGGCCCAGCATTGATTTCGTTCACAGACGGTCGCTACATCGGCGCTATCTTGGATCGTAACGGCTTGCGACCATCTCGCTTCTACGTTATGCGCGACAACGTTCTCGTGATGGCATCGGAAGTTGGCGTCTACGATGTCGACCCGAAAGATGTTCTCTTGAAGGTACGCCTAGAAATATCTTTCCCCTTAATCCAAGTCCACGAAACTTTTATAGATCTTATAGATGAAATGATAGCGAGAGCACGATAGAAAGAGATGGACAAATGAGCCATAAGTATATCAAATTTCTAGGACTTAAGGAATCCTTTTTGATTATTTACTTGCACAGTTCAGTCGAAACCATTTCTCCAACGCCCAAAACGAATCATTTGCTCTCGAACTCTAAGCTTATTTGCCAAAGATCTTAAGTTAGTCGAACGGCTGGAAAGTTTTCTTTAACTCACTTTCAAATTCTTCTTCAATCTGTCGCATGTTCATAAGATATTATCAGAAGTTTTGAATGATTTCCTTTTTCTTTCAGAGTCGTTTGAAGCCCGGACGAATGCTGTTAGTTGACACGGAGACGAAGGCGCTCATTCAAGACGTCGAGCTGAAGACGAAGATCTCCAAGTCGCGTCCGTATGGTGAATGGCTGAAACAGCAGGTGAGAATCATTGCAAGCGACTCGCGGGTTTCTCTCATTGAATGTTTGATGAAGGACATGGAAATTCTTTCGGAAAATGTTTCTAATCCTTGACAATTTTTCTCTCTCTCGTTTCTTTCCCAAAAATCTTTCAAAATTCTTGTCTCTAGATGGTAAGTCCGATCCAAATCGCTTTCCCTGGATCACGCAAAGTTTTTATTTTCTCGCAAACTGTCCAACGCTTTTGTATCTTAGATGTTTGTTCACTTTAGTTAATTCTCCTTTCTCGATGGGTTTGCTTGATTGTCTTCATGTTGTAATGCTCTGTTTCCATCTCAGATCTTCTTGGACGACATTCGTCGCGAGGATTTGCTGAAGAACGGCTGCACGACTGGGATCAAAGTGCCACACGAGTTGAAGAAGTACACGAAGGGACTGTTCGATCCTCGGCTGTCTCTGCACGGCTACACGACCGAGACTGTTCAAATGCTGTTGGTGCCAATGATTAAGACGAAGAAGGAAGCACTTGGATCTATGGGAAATGACGCGCCGCTCGCCTGTCTCTCCCAGTTCCAGCCGATGCCATACGATTACTTCAAGCAGCTGTTCGCGCAGGTCACGAATCCGCCGATTGATCCGTTCCGGGAAAAGATCGTCATGGCGATGCAGTGCCCCGTTGGCCCAGAGTATAACATTCTGGAACCTTCAGCACAGCAAGTTCATCGACTGTGGCTGAACAATCCAATCCTAAGCATTCCCGACATTGACATGATAAAGCGAAGCCGTCATCGTGATTGGAACACTCACGTTATCGACATTACGTTTGATTATCGTGATGGAGTTGAAGGATACATCGATACATTCCGTCGCATCTGCAGCGACGCTCAAAGCGTAGCAGAGGCTGGAACACAACTCATCATCCTTTCGGATCGAGCTGGTGGACCTGAACGTTGTCCCGTTTCCTCGCTGCTGGCCCTCGGATGCGTTCATCATCATTTGATTGAAACGCGCCAGCGAATGAAAGTTGGATTGATCGTTGAGACTGCTGAAGCTCGTGAGGTTCACCACATCTGTGTTCTTCTCGGCTACGGAGCTGACGGAATCTGTCCGTACTTGGTCTTCGAAATGGCAAAATCGTTGCGTGACGATGGAGTGCTGGATGGTGCGTTGAGCGACGAGGACATTTTTGATGCTTATGCAACTGCCATTGACACTGGAATATCGAAAGTCATGGCCAAGATGGGCATCAGCACATTGCAATCGTACAAGGGCGCACAGATCTTCGAGGCTGTCGGCTTGGGCACTGAAGTTATCGATCGATGCTTCCGTGGAACTCAAAGCCGAATCGGTGGTGTCACGATGGAAATGATGGCCAAGGAAAGTCTCCAGCGACACGAAATGAGTTTCTTCAACGTCGCGCCTGATTTCCACATTCTCCGCAATCCAGGAAATTATCATTGGCGAGCTGGCGGCGAAGGACACATCAACGAGCCTGGAGCGATCGCTGCGCTGCAAGAAGCTGCTGTCAATGAAGACAAGAACGCGTACAAGAAGTTCAGAGAAGTCACAATGAACAGCGTGCGACTCTGCGCCATTCGAGGTCAATTGGACTTCGTCGACAACCAGGAGAAAATTGACATCTCAGAGGTTGAACCTGCCAGTGAGATTGTCAAGCGCTTCGCCACTGGCGCCATGAGCTTTGGCAGTATTTCTTTGGAAGCTCATGCCACGTTAGCGGTTACTATGAATCGTATCGGAGGCAAGAGTAACACTGGCGAAGGTGGAGAAGACGCTGACCGCTACTTGAATCAAGATCCCGAGTTCAACCGACGATCCGCAATCAAACAAGTTGCATCTGGTCGTTTCGGAGTCACAGCAGCTTACATCGCAAACTCTGACGACTTGCAAATTAAAATGGCTCAAGGTGCCAAGCCTGGCGAAGGTGGAGAACTTCCTGGTTACAAAGTTACTAAGGAAATCGCTCACACTCGTCACTCGGTCGCCGGAGTTGGATTGATTTCACCTCCACCTCATCACGACATCTACTCGATTGAGGATCTCTCTGAGTTGATCTACGATTTGAAGTGTGCCAACCCTAAAGCTCGGATCAGCGTAAAACTTGTGAGCGAAGTCGGCGTTGGAGTTGTTGCTGCTGGATGTGCGAAAGGAAAAGCAGAACACATCGTCGTGTCTGGGCATGACGGTGGAACCGGCGCTAGTTCATGGACAGGCATTAAGAACGCAGGCTTGCCCTGGGAATTGGGCATTGCTGAGACTCACCAAGTTCTTGTGTTGAACAACTTGCGATCACGTGTCGTCGTTCAAGCTGATGGTCAGATTAGAACTGGATTTGACGTAGTAGTCGCAGCTCTGTTGGGAGCTGATGAGTTTGGATTTTCCACTGCCCCGTTGATCGTGATGGGTTGTACGATGATGAGAAAGTGTCATCTCAACACTTGCCCTGTCGGTATTGCCACTCAGGATCCGATTTTGAGACAGAAGTTCGAAGGAAAGCCGGAACATGTCATCAACTACTTCTTCATGATGGCAGAAGACATCCGAGAGATCATGGCGAGTTTGGGAATCCGCAAATTCCAAGAGTTGATTGGACGCGTTGATTTGTTAAAAACGAAACCTGACCCGGCTAACGATAAAGCTCGAACTTTGGATCTTTCCTTGGTGTTGAAGAACGCGTTGGAAATGCGTCCAAACACGAACATCGTCGGTGGATCAGTCAAGCAAGAATTTGGACTGGAGAAACGTTCAGACAACGAATTGATCGCCAGGTCACAAGGAGTTATCGATGGAACTGAAAAGTCTGTCGACATCTCGATGAAAATTGTGAATGAAGAGCGAGCATTCGCTTCGACTTTGAGCTACCACATCGCTTGCAAATACGGGGAACCTGGTCTGCCCGATGGAAGTTCGATCAACATCAGTCTGCAAGGATCCGCAGGTCAAAGCTTCTGCGCTTTCATGGCCAAAGGAATCAACGTGAAACTGGTTGGTGATGCAAACGATTATGTCGGCAAAAGCTTGAGCGGTGGAACTGTCATCATCACGCCGCCCGAAGAGTCGCCATTCGAGAGCCATCTCAACGTCATTGTCGGCAATGTCTGCTTGTACGGAGCTACGAGTGGTAAAGCTTTCTTCAGAGGAATCGCCGCTGAACGTTTCTGTGTCAGAAATTCTGGATGCACTGCCGTTGTTGAGGGAGTTGGCGATCACGGTTGCGAGTACATGACTGGAGGTGTTTGCGTCGTTCTCGGTTTAACCGGTAGGAACTTCGCCGCTGGAATGTCTGGAGGTGTTGCTTACGTCTACGACATCGATGGATCATTCATTGGAGGAAAAGTCAATCTTGAAACAGTTGAGTTGTGCCCAATGGACAATAAAGAAGATCGCGATCTCGTTCACGGTTTGTTGGAAGAGTTCCTGCAGCATACCGGATCGGTGATGGCTAAGGATGTTCTCAACTCGTGGCCTGGAATCTGCTCGAAGTTTGTCAAAGTTTTCCCATACGAATACCAACGAGCTTTGAAAGCTTTGGAAGCCGAGAAGAAAGAAGTCGCGAAGGAAACCAAGGCGATTACCAATGGCTTCGAACCCGAACCGAAGGTCAAGGATATCGAAGAATCCGTTCAAGACGGAGTCGCTGAACAACGTAAACTGGAAAAGATCCTGGACAAAACACGTGGATTCATCAAGTACAAGCGTGAAACTGGAATGTACAGAAACTCCACGGAACGTCAAAAGGACTGGGACGAGGTTTACAACTTCCCTCATGTTCGTAAGAACCTGAAGACTCAAGCAGCTCGTTGCATGGAGTGTGGCGTTCCATTCTGTCAGTCCAACTCGCATGGTTGTCCGTTGGGCAACATCATTCCGAAATGGAACGATCTAATCTTCAACGGCGAGTGGAGAGAAGCTTTGAATCAACTGCTTCAGACGAACAACTTCCCCGAGTTCACTGGTCGAGTTTGTCCGGCACCTTGCGAAGGCGCTTGCGTCCTTGGAATTTCCGAGCCAGCTGTGACCATCAAGAACATTGAATGCGCAATCATCGACCATGCTTTTGAGCAAGGATGGATTAAACCTGAGATTCCGGAACATCGAAGCGGAAAGAAGGTCGCAATCATCGGATCAGGCCCGGCTGGACTTGCTGCTGCCCAACAACTCAACAAAGCTGGCCATACCATCACGGTATTCGAGCGTAACGATCGTCCAGGCGGTCTCTTGCAATACGGCATCCCAACAATGAAACTGTCCAAGGCTGTCGTTCAACGACGACTCGACTTGATGGAAGCTGAAGGAATCCAGTTCAAGTGTAATGTGAACGTTGGCGTGAACTACAAAGCAGCTGATATTGTCAGCGATTACGATGCAGTTCTCATTACAACCGGCGCAACATGGCCGAGAGATTTGCCACTCGCGAACCGCGATCTCAAAGGCATTCACTTCGCTATGGAGTTTTTGGAAGCGAACCAAAAGCGACAGCTTGGAACACGAAATGATTGCATTTCCGCTGAAGGGAAGAACGTGATCGTCATCGGCGGCGGAGACACCGGATGCGATTGCATTGCTACATCGTTGCGTCAAGGAGCCAAGACAATCACGAGCTTTGAAATCCTGCCAACTCCGCCAGAGAAACGCGGTGCAGACAATCCGTGGCCGCAGTGGCCAAGAATCTTTAGGTGAGTTCGATTGAGTGCGTTATTAAGCACACTTTAAAACTGTTTTAATTTTACAGAGTTGATTATGGACATGAAGAAGTCAAAGTGAAGTTTGGAAAGGATCCACGACAGTACAGCACAACAACGAAAGAGTTCTTGAACGATGGTAACGGAAACTTGACGGGCGTCAACACGATTGAAGTTGAATGGACGAAATCACCGACTGGCCAGTGGCAGATGAAGGAAGTCGCTGGCTCTGAAAAGTATTACCCAGCTGACTTGATCTTGCTGGCAATGGGTTTCCTTGGTCCAGAGAAACACGTGCCAACAGAAATTGGTGAGTAGAGTTGTTTGCATCTTGTTGAACTCCTCTAATGATTGGTTGACAGGCTTGCCATTGGACAACCGAGGAAACATTCAGACCCCGAACGGAACTTACGGAACTTCGAACCCGAAAGTCTTTGCAGCTGGCGACTGTCGTCGCGGTCAGTCGCTCGTCGTCTGGGCGATCTCCGAAGGAAGACAGGCAGCTCGACAGGTCGACTCCTTCCTGACCGGCAAGCAGAGCGTGCTCCCGGGTCCCGGCGGCGTGATCGACCCCAACAGACCGTTTTAAATTTACTATTTAAGTTTGAATTCGTTAGATTAAATTTATTGCTAAATTCTTATGGAGTGTCAAACAGAAACTGTGAATGCATTTCCTCATATTTCTTAGACAAGTTCGACTTGGTTAGATTTGTTCGAGTTTATTTGGGAAGGGCACGACAAGAGTCTTGGATTTGCTAACGTTTGATGACTTGAACGTGTCACAAATCCAGGCGAAGGTCGTGGAATATTTTTGTATCTCAACACATTTCCTTTAAATGATTTAAATAAAGAGAAAGATGAACGACAAATTATGACGAAACAAGATTGGAAATGTAACGAAAACAATAACTAATTAACTATTTAGATCGTTCTAATCATAACCGACTGTGGCATTAAATAACTTGTGATTGATAGTTGATGAATCTTATGTTGGTAAACTTTTATGAGAGCTTAAAGCTTGATAGAGCTTTCGAGCCAGAGGATCCAGGTCAATGATTTAATGAAGTTGCCAACCTTAAGAGATCAATGATCTTATCGTGTGCCAGATAAGCAAACGATTGGTCAATGATTCCTGAGCCCTAGAGGCTTCAATTGATTGACTTGCCCTTGCCGGATCATGGATCAAAGATCTGGAACTGATGGCTCGAGCATCGAAGTGGCGCTGATGAAAGTCTTTTAAATTGATCTAAATTTTAAAGCTTTTCGTTTGCTTCTCGTTTCACATGTTGATGAAATATTAGAAAAATCTTAGCAAAACTTTCGCGGCGCTTCGCTCTCAATCTTGAGTTAGCCTTCGCCCTATTAAGTAAGCTGAATATCCTAAATATTTTATGCAAGGGTCGCTTCTAAGCTTAAACTGTCATGCTCTTAGTTTGAAGAACAAGAATATTTCAAAATCATATTTACAAAGCTTTCCCTCGACACACAACTCTGAAGAAGGTCTGTGAACATATCTCGATGATCAATTTGCATTGCGGCGCAACTAAAAACCCTCAAAAAGTTTTAAATATTTTAGATGGAAATGTTTTATGCAAGACAAACAATTGTTTGATGTCAATTACTGAAATAGAAAACTTAACTCTACGTACAAGGAAAGTTGCCAGCTGAAAGATAAATCGAGACCCTTCGGTTGACTTCACGTCGTTGAGATATTCATTTCCATCTGAGTAGTCAGCCTTTCAACGCCTAGTCAACCTAAGGATCTCCGCAAGATCATTGGCAGTCGTCAGTGGTTCAAATGGATTCTACGAATGAGCGACGATGAAAAGTCCAAAGACAATAATTAGCAGTTAAAGTTTAGGGTGTGAGAAAGATATAAAGACGATATTTGGCTCTTTTCCTGAGACGAGGAAACTACACCGAAATTACTATTCGCTGTGTTAAGAGAAACTATAAAAGTTATTAAATAAAAAGCACAACAAGACCTTTGGATTTGTTTCGAAACTTTTGTTTTCTAGATGGTCGAAAGCCCGTAAAGGGAAGGAGAACTTTGTTCTAGCTGGCAGTTCGAGTTACTCAACCACTCTAGCTCACAGCCCACCCTGCTGCTTTCGAATTCCTAACTTTCGCAGCTTCAATGTCACTGAAATATTAAATCAAAGTCGTGTCTAGCTCATCACTAGAAGAACTAAACTCTGGCACAACACGTCAGGAAGAACTTCCAGTTTCTTATCAATAACTTTCACATTTTATTTCACTGTTTAGGAAGCTGATCTTGACAGCGAATGTGAAGCGATCTTGAATGTTATCATGGTCTGTAGCAGCTTACAAACGACGACCACGGCGACCTCCCTTTCTGCGGGTCGAATCGGATGGAATTGGGGTGACATCTTCAATGCGTCCAATCTTCATGTTAGAACGAGCCAACGCACGCAATGCGGATTGGGCTCCTGGGCCTGGAGTCTTTGTGCGGTTACCACCAGTAGCGCGCAACTTGATGTGGAGAGCTGTAATTCCAAGAACTTTGCACTTCTCAGCGACATCCTAAAATGAGAGCGGAAGATTAGTAAGTGGACGACCAAGAGATCCGCTCAAGGGAGATGCGAAACTAGTTACAGCAAGCTGAAGTTCGAAATTGTTCTGTTTCAGTGACTAGACTCGCAACAACCGTGCAAGGAATGTGTTTAAGCAACTTCACTGGGAACTCACCTGGGCAGCCAACATAGCAGCGTACGGCGAGGCTTCGTCACGATCGGCTTTGACCTTCATGCCACCGGTAACGCGAGAAATCGTTTCCTTGCCAGACAAATCCGTCACATGGACGAAAGTGTCGTTGAAGCTTGCGTAGATGTGGGCAACACCGAACACAACTTCGCCTTCGCGAACTTGGGGTCCGAGCGAGACTTGGACTTCTTCCTTCACAACTTTATTCTTGCGGGGAGCCATTGTATCTCCTTAGTTTCGACTGCAGTCTACAATGAGAAGAAGCAAAACAAATTATTGAGGTTAACGTGTGCATTTTGTTTCGTGAATTTCGCTTTGATTGAACGTCGAGACGCTTCTCGTTATGATCAGTCTGTTGGTATACTGCTTATCTTCAAACGGTGCATTGATTCAAGCTGTTTAAAGCGAGTTTTCCCACGAAATTTATTTTAATTCTGCAAAGCAATACTCACTCGAAAATTATTCCGACGAAAAAGGAAGTTGGGAGCCCCGGAAACTGGAAAAGTCGAGCGACCCGCGGCCGTCGAAGGGAGAACGCTACGAGTTTCGGGACAGAGTTGGACAACAGCAGAGTTAATTCGCATCAAAATGGGCTTCTCCGTGAAGATAAAGACCAAGAACGGTGCTCAGCACATCATCAGGTTCGTCGCGATCGTTTGCAGTTGAAAGTTGACTCGAAGTTTTTCTCGTTTTAGTGATCTGAACGATGACACCAAATTCGAGCAGCTGAAGACAAAGATTCAGGAGCTCACGCAAATCGCTCCACCCATTGAGATTAGAGCGGGCTTTCCGCCGAAAGTGCTGGCAGCGGAAGACAACGACACGTTAAAGAGCAGTGGGATCTCGTCAGGAGGTGGAATTTGATTATTTTCGTGCAATCTGTGACCTCAAATGGAATTGTTTTCGTCATTTTAGAAACCTTGATTGTCGACACAAAGCCCTTGAGTCAGGAGGAGAAAGACGCAATCGAGAAGGCGAAAAGACTGGCAGAGGACGAGATTCTCGCGAGGCAGTTGGCTGAGCCTGGCGAGGCTGGCGGGAACATGACAAACGGAATTCTGCTGAAGCAAGTGGTGGACGCAGACAACAGCTGTCTCTTCACGAGCATCGGATTTCTGTTGAGTGGCAAGGTCGACACAACCTCTGGCAGCTACATGAGACAGATCATCGCTCAGACCGTTCACAACGAGAAGGAGACGTACAACTCGGGCATCTTGGGCCGAGACAACGCCGAATACTGCGCATGGATCATGCAAGAGAGCAATTGGGGTGGAGCGATTGAAGTCAGCATCCTTAGTCAACATTATGGCATCGAGTTTGACGTCGTTGATATTACAAACGCGATGATCAACCGGTTCGGTGAAGACAAACATTATCCGATGCGAGGATTTCTTCTCTACGATGGCATTCACTACGATCCGTTGTACCTGGAATCGTTCAACGGAGACTCACAGAAGACTTTGTTCTCCGTTGAAGACGAGCCGCAGATCTTCGACATGGCCGAGAACCTGGCGAAGGAAGCCAAGTCGTCACGACAATACACAGACGTCGACAAGTTCACTCTGAAGTGTCTACAATGTGATACCCATCTGAAGGGTCAAAGTCAAGCGACCTTACACGCTAAGGAGACGGGACACACTCAGTTCGGCGAGCACTAAAATTCTTCTTTCACTGCACAAATCTGATTTACTCTTCTATTCGAAATTATGAACTTTTTGTTTTATTGAAATTGCTTTTAGTGAGGAAACAAATTAAAGAAGTTTGACTTGAAATTAAGACTAAATAGGAATTGTGATGATTAAGGTCGCTTGAAGAAATTGAAGATCCGTCCGACTTTGGTCTTCTTGCTGAGCTTCTTGAAACTGTGACGTCTTCTCAAAACTGGCGATTTGCTTATCAGACGTTGCTCTTCGTCATCTCCGACGTCAAAGTTCTCGACTGAATCTTTATCGTCGTCGACTCTTTTGACTTTGTGCAAAAACGATTTGTACTTGAACGAATCCAATCTGCTGATTCTGTTGTGTTCCATTGATTTCATGAAGACTCGCGCTGCTGGTGGAAGTTTCGGGTTGAATCGATGATGAATTCTGAACGACTTTCTTGACTTCGATCCTCGAACGAAAGTTGATGGGAGAACGTCTGAGAAATCTTCTGCGGTGATCGACATTTCTCTGCTGTTAATTTATCCTTGCTTTCTCCTAACTTATCTTGCCTAAAGAACTTGAAAGACTGGTCAACATCTCACAGAATATTCGCATTATAAAGGATCACGAGCGTTGGCATCCAATAAGAAACCCGAACATTAACGACCTCAATTGCTGATGCCATCGCCTACCTGTCACCGTCATTAATCGCAGGTTGCTGCTCCTTCCAATGCACGAACCAACGTGAAACTATTTATCTGTTATAACAGACGATCCCAAAGCTGCAAGATCGCTCTCGTTTGCTTTCGTCCGTTGGAAAGTCATTAAGAAAAAATGTCAATTTTATGACGGAAAAACCATTGATTTACATAAAACGCCTCTCGAACGTGAACAAAAGGATCTCCGTTGTTGTTGGTGCTATCAAGCAAAGAAGGTTTTAGCCTAAAGTATGACAACAGGTTCCCGGAATGCAATCGAATGATAAAATCACGAATGTTAATTTTTTCAACATCTTTATTTAAAATTAACTTTAGTTGAATCATGGAAATGTTTAACAGGCAGTTCGCATGAAAATTGTAATAGAAACGAAAATCATTAATCGAGTAGAGTTGCCTCCGGACTTTTCCAGCTTACAATTGACTAAGGAAAATACTTTAAAATTACGTTTACATACGAGTCTTGAGGACCTGAAGCAACTGGAGCTATTTACTGAGGCTGTTGTGGGAACTATGCGAGTCAGAACGGCGCGCTGGAAGTTCAAATTGCCAGTTCTGGTACTCATCAATCTTATTTAAAGGCGGGCGCGAGAAGATCCCAAAAGTCGTCGGTCGTTCTTCCGGTCGCTTCGACAGCATCAGTTCGAGAAGCTCATACTGAAAAGGTTTGCAGTTAGCATGAGATAATTACACAACAGCTGATGAACTCACCTCGTCTTTAAATTGTTCAATGAACTCGTTAGGGAAGATATGCTTTCGAATGTTTTCAAGAACTTTGTACCTTTCAGTCTCCGTGCCGAAGTAGTTCAGTAATTCGAAAAGAATTAGCCCGAGGGAGAAAATGTCAACTTTGTAGTTGTACGGCAGTCCCTTCGATTGCTCTGGCGACATGTAGAGACTCGTGCCGACCCGTTGCGTGTGCTTCTTCTGGCTCACGCTGAAGTCGAAGTCTCCCATGTTCGCCGATGAGTTCGACGATGAAGACGTTAGTGGATCGCTGTCAGCCATGTCAGTCACGAGCCCGAAGTCGCCGATCTTGATCTGACCGTCGAGCGCGAAGAAAATGTTTCCTGGCTTCAGGTCACGATGGATCAAGCCTTTCAAGTGAACGTAATGCACAGCCTCAATGATTTGATTCCAAATGTCATAAATCTTCCCGTTCCTTCGCTGCAAGTCATTCGCTCGCAGCCAGTCCTTTAAGCTGTTCTTCATGCACAACTGCATTTGAATGTAAAGATACATTTTGCTTGGTGATGCGATAGCACCGTTGACCTTCTTAAGCTTCACGCCTGAGACAGAAGGCAAGTCCAACGACATTTGTCTGCGATGGCCTTTCATCTTGCTTCTGGACGTCGTGTCACTCCAACTGTCTTTATCACTTGTTTGAAATGAGATCACATGGCTTGGTTCACTGGGTGCTTCTGATGCTAAGTCTTGTGTCGGCTCTTTGAATTCAATTTCAAATGATTCGTCGTCGTCTTCTTCATCCGCACAGTCTCCGTCAGCCGTTTGACTACAACTCACATCTTGCGAGTCGGCTTTGAATTGGATGAAGGAAGAGTCGTCGTCGAGGCTGACGGATTTTGCAAAATCTCCTCTGCTGAATTCATCGAACCGATTCGTATTGTTAACGTTCATCAGCCACGAGCTCTTGGAAGCAAGGAACTCACTGGGCTGATCTTGGATAAATGCTTTCGATTCTTCAGTCGGTGAGGGCGAATCGATTGTAATTGAAGTGGAGAGAATGTCTCGAGTTAAGAGATCTTTGTCTTTCTGCTCCTGCCAACCCTTCGGTGGCTGTTCAACCCAAGCATGGAAGTACCTGACAATATTCTTGTGTTCGCAGTTGGCAAGAGTTTTCACTTCGCGCATGACTCGCTCCCTCGATTCCTTCTTCGATGGCAGCAGAATTCGTTTGATCGCGTAGCGGCAATCGTCGAGCTTGTTGGTCACCTCGAAAACAACTCCAAACCCTCCTTTTCCAAGACATTGAACCAGATCGAAGTCTGTGAGGAACCGCGAGATGTAATTAACTTCATCTCCGTTAGTGTGTGATTCACTCGCGCTTCGGATCTTCGCCTCTTGAACTTCGTTACGAAGCATCTCAACTTCTTTTCTGTTCTGCTGCTCTTCCTCAAACTCGATCGCTTCCTTTCCAAACGGAACTGTCACATAAACGACTTCAGCGTCTTTTTGTCGCCTGTTGTTCAACATCACATTGATGATAAACGCAGTTGTCAAGGCAATGACAGAAATCTCTTTCCAGTAATCCCAAAGCGAAGACGTTCGAGTGAGGAGCAATCCGTTATCCTTGAAGGTTCTGTTGTCGAATTCCTCTGGCGATATTTTAGTGCTTCTGGTCTTTTTGCCGCATTGGATTGAGTGATTGTAATCGCTCTCCGTAAAGAAGTAGAAGCCTTTTCCGTCAGCGTATTGAGATGCGTAGAGCACAGATTGAGCGTCAAGCTGCTCGTTGATCTGCATCAACTCATGCGAAGGCTCTTTCTGTTCTTCAGTCGGTTCAAATCCGTTTCCTTCAATAAGCTTTAAGGTATTATCGCTTGCTGGGTAAGGCTTGAAAGGAATCTTCAGGGATTGAGCTTCATCGCTGATCAGATTGTGCTCAAGTTCCTTGTGATGCTGGATCGAAGACTTCATGAAATCTGACTCTTGAATGTAAAGTTGCTGTTGAAACATTCCGAGATAGACCGAGGGAGCGATTTTGTCTTCGATCGAAGGCTCCAGAAACTTTTTGCCTTCCCAAAGCCACTTGACGTTTTTGAACAAATCGACGCTGTACAGTTGATTGTTGCTGTCCATCCTGAAGATGCTGACGATCGGTGCGTCGAACTTTTGTTGCCACAGCATCTGGTTGGGGGATTTCTTGCTGTACCCGCAAATGATTCCATCTGGAACGATGACACGCAGGTCAAAGTCGAGAATAAAACTGTCGATATCGTCGTTGCTTGGTCCTTGCGACTTGCAGTTGTCGCTTGGCAGCATCTCCAGCTCATGGTGACCGATAGAGAAGTTCCATCGTTCACTTCCCGTTCGAGGCTCGATCGCTCGAACTGTTTGAGTTTCTCGTCTAACCACTAGGATGTCATCGAGCAGCTCATTGGGCGTAGCTCCGCTTCCTTCTTCAACCATCTCTGTCAAGTTCTGGTTCTTGCAGCCGCCCATCGAACACTCATAGACGACTCGTCCCGTTCTGCTGTTGATCCCGTACGATCGAACGTCTTTTCCTCCTGAGATCACCATGTCGTCGGTATATCTGAACGAAGACTTCAGCAAGTCTTCTGCTGTCACGGGAATCGCTTCGATAGAATCGCCATCGAACTTGTAGAGTCCGCCACTGAGCGACGGGATCATTCGAACATATTTTCCGTTGTTCGTGAGGTCAAGCCGGTGGATCGACGATGAAACGAGATCGCCGGGTTCTGTAGGAATGCTCCATAGAATCGAGCCGCCTTTAGTGTAGTCTAACGTCGAAAGGCGACCGTCGAGAGTGGTCACATAGAGATGCCTAACGGATAAACAAGAAGAACAATGCAACAAGTTAGAAGTTTGTGAAATCATCGCGACAACTCGTACGATAAAGGAACCAGTCGTATACTATTTGTTTAACACGAGACACCCATTTGTTTTGGAGCTACGAACGTGAGTAATCGCGTATCAGATGTTGTTATCATCAGTGAGCTAATGATAGCGCAACCTTGAACTAAAGACTTCTACCTTTTGCTGGCATCACGATCGTTGATCAATTTCTCGTCACAGAACGGCAACTCTTCCGTCTTAATGTCTACATCGTCGTTCGTCGGACTCGATCGAACATTCTTGAACAGCAAAGCGAACGCGATCAAAAATGGAATCAAAACTTTTTTGTCAACTAATTTCAGACTGTTCAGGATGGACAACACGCTCATTTTAACACTTTTTTAGGTCCATAACTACTTTAACGTCCTTCGTCTTTCACTAAGCAATGCTTCAACTTCAGCTTAAACTCAAATTTTGCAATGTTTGGCTTTCTGACTGTTTGTAAACCACGTCACGGCTGAAAACGACGCAGCTGCGCTCAGCCGCAAAGGTTCGGGAAAGTTTGTTTACAAGATTTATTATTCAAGGAATGGCCCAAAAAGACAAGCAGAACCAACGACGATACTTCAATAAATAAACCATCAAAGCATGAGAATCTTCCCGATCGTCCGTCAACTTGCCAGTGGCTTCAAAGCTGGAGATTCAGTGAAGCTGACGAGGATAATTACACAACACGAGCTTGACCAGTTCTCTGACATATCAGGCGATCACAAC
Source organism: Smittia sp. YW1114-2 (assembly GCA_033064975.1). Taxonomy (NCBI): domain Eukaryota; kingdom Metazoa; phylum Arthropoda; class Insecta; order Diptera; family Chironomidae; genus Smittia; species Smittia sp. YW1114-2. The sequence goes on along the minus strand of CP093834.1, from coordinate 7,510,031 downwards.
CCAGTACACAAAAGCAGTTCCATCAAGCCATTGGTGCATGGAGCGTTTCTCAACAGCATCGTCGCTGGTGTGATTGGCACGAAACTTCCAGGACCAGGAGCGATTGTGTGTTCGCAGAGCTTCACCTTTCCCAACAAATGCTATGTAAATGATCCAATAGAAATTTCCATTGAGCTTCTTGAAGCCAGGAAGATCCTGACGGTCAAGTACGAGTGCAGGCAAAATAATAATTTGGTGTTCGAAGGAGAAGCGAAGCTGATCATGAGCAAAGTTTGATGATAGAAAGACTCGATTAAAGAGGCTTTTGCTGTTAGGATTCTCAAGGATATTCAATTACTTTATTTCTCTATCAATTAACGTTTCTTTACACGTAGATAACCAGCCACAAACATGATAACTATTTGCAATTAAGTCGTTGCAATGCATTAGATTTGAAAGTAAGAACACAGGAGGAAAGTCAGGAAAAGTATGACGATTATTAGAATGATTGCGATCCACGCCGGGAAAGTATCTGAAACGAAATGGTTGTGAATAAATAATGAAGCCCCAATGAATAATTGAACAACTCACGTCTGTATTGCAAGCTGTGGATACAAATGCGATTGTCCACTGAGAACGAGATGACTGACGCTTCCGAGTCGCTTGAGATTGGCGGCGCATCTTTCACCAAGACGGGAATGAATTCAAGTCCCGTCACAAACATCGAGTGTGCACCAGAAACTTGAAGAACCTTTTGCAAGCTGAAGGCAATGTAGATTGAGACTGATCCGCTGAACATTGTTCCAACTGCGATGAAGCGCCCGTCGTCACGAACAGCTAAGGCTGACAAGCTCTCGTCGATCCCAACTATGTTACTGAGTCGGCCCGTTTCCGTATTCCATTGCTGGATGAATCCCTTTTGCTTCCCAGCTTTCCCGAATGGGTTCGATAGCGTGAACAGTCTGTAGCGATCAGCCTGTCCCTCAATAGTCGAATATCGGCATCTCTTGAACAAATACTTGACGCCTTCTGGTGGACTCCACTGCAACTTCATTACTTCTTTCCCAGTGTTCACGTTCCACACGATCGCCAAGCCATCCTTGGACACTGACAAAACATTTTTGTTGTCAGGACTAAAGTCAATGTCGTCGATTTCTTTCTGGTGAGCAGCGACGTCTGTCAACGGCGTCATTCTCGGGAAGTTCCACACTCGTATGTGTCCATCCAAGCCGCCAGTTGCCATGAATCTGCCGTTCGGACTGATCCTGACGACTCTCTGCAAAGGCTCTTCTTGTGTAAAGTCAGTCTGAATTGAGTCAGCAGCCTTGATATCAAAGTAAACCCGTTTCATCCTGTTGACCTCGCCGTTGTCGTTGCTCTTCTCATGCCCAACTGATTCAGTTCGTTCGCGAGTCTTTCGTTGTCTCAACTCTGTTGACGATTCACGACGGTTAGCGTCTTTCGGCGGCAACTGTCCAACCTTTGGATTTATCACAAACATCTGACTGTGACTCTCTTGTCCAACGACTAACAAAGACTTCCTATCGACACTCTTAATCGACATGTTCATGACGACTTCAGATCCAGTTTCGTGTCGCTGAATTTCCTCCGCCACGAAGTGCTGGCCATTATGAAACAGCTCGTAGATCTCGAACCCGTTGGCGACGCCTGTTTTCGACGCTCCACCTCCTCCTGCAACCAGCAAGTGCCTAAAACCATCGCTCGTCTTTAGAAAGTTGGAACTTCTTCAAGTTTTCCGATCGTTTACCTGCTCGTGAGCATTTCCGCTGCGTACAGCGGGAAATTGACTTTGGCGAGAAGGCAATCTGTCACCATGTTCTTGTTAGACCCCATGTTAACTGTCGTTGAGCTGAGTCTCGCGAAGTTTTCCTATTTTGCTGATTTGTACGGGTCGAAGGGATCGAAACTGCGGCTGGAAATAAAAGAAGAAAATCTCGTAGTCGCGTTGCACTAACTTTAATAGCAGGAAAAAGTAAAATTGACTCGTTATCGCGAAAGGAAGGAGAATCGTAAGCCGAAGATTACGAGGAAAGTGAAGAGAGCCGCGAGTGAGCGTTTGCAGATACTTCGGGGCGATCGAAAGCGCAAAGCATTTATTCAAATAACAAAAATATAAACATTCGGAAACGGGAAAGCGAATCAGTAAATATCCTTGCATTTCGGCGTGTTTCTTCGATTCGGAGGACGATAATGAGAAGGTGAGTGAGCACAACGAAATGAGATTCAACGATTTCATCTGAAGCGATTTACTGGACAAAGTGATTGATAATTATCACGACAGCGTCCAGCGTTCGATTGTTAAACATTTTATTTGTTGCCGTCGCCCTTCGCAATTAGCCCTCGTTGATTAAATAATAACTGATACAAACCTCCATCCTCTCTTTTAGATATAAAACACATCCAGTGTCGGAGTTGTGGACTTTAAGATGAAATAATAGCAAGGATATGTGACCAGTTCCTGCCTTCCAGATCAACTCGAATCGTCTCACGAAGTGTGTTTAGTCAACGACAGTTAGAAATAATCGAAACGATAGGCAAAATGAATAATATGGGAATGGTCAGGCCGGATATGTATCGAGGAGGCCCGGGAATGATCCAGCCAGACTTCAAGCCGCCCTCAGAAACGCAACCGCCTGCACCAAGTAATCCGAAGAAGAGAAGAAAAACCGCAGCGTCCGCCGCGAACAATGCCATTCAGCCGACTCCACCTCCAACACCTGCAGACCTGCTTCCACCGCCGCTATCAGGCTACGGGGACACGATAGTCGCATCTAATCCATTTGACGACTCACCTCCTCAAAGCTCAATGAGCATGTCGCACATGGCTCACATGGGAATGAATCCGCACCATCATCACATGAATCCACATCACATGGGACATCCAGGCGGGCCGGGGATGAGAGGCATGAATCCCATGATGATGAATCAAATGAACAATCCCGGAATGGTGCCGGGGCCTCACATGGGAATGAACCATCATATGAACAACCGCGGCAATCTATCACCAATGACTCAAATGGGGGGATTATCTCCAATGGGCAACATGAACCCGAACCTTTCGCCAATGGGACTTCAACACGGCCTCTCGAACCACGGAATGAATCAGATAGGGCCCGGCCCAGGCAGGCCAATGTCGAATTCACCGATGCCTATTGGATCGCCGATGGGAAATTCAATCAACTCTCCGCTGAATTCAGGTCCCAACATGAACAACGGGCCTCCGATGGGTCCACCAATTCACAGTCCACTGAACAACGGGCCAATGTCGGGGAATCCGGGCAACAGAATGAACGGCGGTCCAATGAATCCTTCCCAGCAATCTCCGCATCATCAAATGGGCAATTCAGGACCAAATATGATGAACAACAATAACATGTCATCAGTAAATAACAATAACTCCCCGAACACAATGCCCGGCGGTGTGCCACAAAATCTACCTGGAAGCAATAACGGACCCAACGTGAACTCGATGCCGGTCAGCAGCAGCGGCGGACCAGTAATGAATAATGCAAATAGCATTAACACATCGAACATGAATCAAAACAATCAACTTCCACATCAAATGGGCGGTCCAATGATGAACATGATGTCAAACAACCCTTCGCAAATGAACATGGGACCGAATCAAGGACCTCCGATGGGAAACATGTACGGAGGCCCGAAGCCAATGCCCGTCAGTGCTGGCAAAGTTTACCCTGTCGACACTCCAATGGTGTTTAATCCTCAAAACCCAAACGCCCCACCAATTTATCCGTGCGGAGTTTGCCACAAAGAAGTTCACGATAACGATCAAGGCCTCTTATGCGAGTCGGGATGCAATTTTTGGTTTCATCGGTGAGTTGTTCATCCGTTCTCATCCTTGTCAAGTGCTTAATGCAACGTTTTACCTTCCACAGAACGTGTAGCGGTCTAACGGAGCTCGCTTATCAGCTCATTCACTCGGAAGTCTATGCAGAATGGTGCTGCGACAAGTGTCTCTCATCAAAAAATATTCCTATGGTGAAGTTCAAACCATAGAATTTAATGTTTCAGTGAAGTCACTTTGTGATCGATGGCATGAGAAAGTAGAAACGAAAAAACTGAGTGAAAGTTTCATGAAAATTTTAAGCAAAATTTTTAGGTAATAAGAGAAGAAAATGCCTTAAACATGTTGAAATTAAGAAAGCTAAGATATGAGTTGACGCATCATTAAATAGTGTTTAAGAATGATTTAGTAAATTAGGATGAAGCCACGCGAGAAGCAGTGGATGCTAATTTGCAACTTTTCGAGATTGATTCATTATCGCTTAAGTAAATTAAAGTCTTGACTTTCTGTAGCTTTCAATATCGATTTACATCTCCGTGAGTGTGTCGACTTAAGTTCGATCGACAGGCCGGCGAATCTTTCATGATTTAAACTCTTTTCGTTCGACTGTAGCTGAGGTTTTACAAAAAATTAAAATTAATCGAGGACTTTTTATTGTCTTTATTCGCGATTGAGAAAAGTATTATGGAAGATTTTTTTAATGTCCAGAACCAACATGCATGAGATTAAACAAGCAACTCATCCCCTTGAAACGACGTAACTCTGAGTTAGAGAACGCGCAGACGAGTCACGAAGCAGTGCTTTTTCACCTTGATTTCCGCGTCGAAAGTCATCACACATTTGTTTACGATAATTTACTCTTGTTGCCATATTATTGTCGCTACATTTTAAAGCTCTAACTGATAAGCCGCGGACTTTGTTTTAAATCGCTACGTTTTCACTATCCTGAGCTTTCTATAACTTGTAAATATTTTCCACACGAGGACAACGCAAGCGAACGAGCGTCGAGTGATCGTCGCGATGTATCGATAGCTAATTTCATCTCCTTTTTCACAAGCACATAAACTTTGATAAGCAAACAAACAAAAGCAGTAAATCATTTCGTTTCATTTTGTGAAAGAATTGTAAAAAAGTTCTCGTTCTTATTGAAGGAAATATTTTAATAAAAAATTTGAAAATAATTTTTCCTCCGACAATTTTATTGATTCGCACAGAATTTAGAACACATTTCAGTAGTTAAATTATTTTATCAGTAATTTGTTGAACGTTGTGCCGCTTGATGACGTTGGTGACCTGGCGAGCGAGATTCGCTTTCGTGTTTCTTGAAAATTTCGCATCTTGCAAGGACGGAAGTTGCATCCAATTGGCATTGGCAGTTGCATTCACGCTAGGCTCCACTGGTAAATTGATCGGCACCACGGCCGTTGCTTCGCTCTGATTGTTCAACACCTCTGGCGCAATCAAAGGGTTCAAGTTCGTCGGCATGCTGATTGGAAGATTCAACGCGGGTCCTTTTATCACTTTGGTTTTTGATTGTATGCCACTGAGAATCGGAAGACTCGTGACTTCGTTGGTATTGCTGATCAGCTTCGAGAACAGCTCTTTGTATTTGCGCTTGTCAGAATCAGTCAAAAGTTGGCTGCGATGAAAGTTAACGTAAATCTGTTGACGAGAAACATTAAAACGAGGCCTTAATGTTAAACAGAAACTTTTACCGATTGCAGGAGACCGCAGCTCTTGACGATGTATTCGCGTTGGGACATCGATGTGCAACGGTCGCGCTCATCGTTCTCGCCAATCTCGTCGGCCTTGAAGAAGTTTCGTTTGTTCTTTTTCGGCTTCTTCTTTTTCACGATGTCGTCTTCACCAGCGATGGCCTTCCCAAAGCGGAACTGCTTCAAGATGTGCTGATTATGCTTGAACTTCTCCTCGAGCTCGATTCGCTGTTGCTTGGCGCACTCCTCTCGACGTTTGCTTGCAGCTGTTTCCGAGTAAACCGACAGTTGGTTCTGCTGCACGTGGAACTTCTGATAACGATTTTTGTCATTCGGGCAAGGCATAATCCTTCGAAAGCCTCCAAGATGCGTGTCTTCCCATGCGATCTGCTGCGCCCAAGCGTGATGCTTGTCCAGATAAACCTCAGATTGGGAATCATCGTCGTCGTCCTTGTTCGTATTGTTGTTGTTTGCATCTTTATTGTCCTTGATTCGCTGTAGCAACCGATCTCTGATTCGTTTTCGGTCTTCCTCAATGACCTGTGAATGATATATTGTAATTAAGAGATACTGAGACTTATTTTACGCCAACCTTTTTGCGAATATCTTGAGTGAGATTCAGTATCAAGAACGTGTCCCTTATCAACGCTTCTTTAACTTCCTTGTCAACTTGCTCGCTCGTGTGAAAGCTCGGCGAGTGGTTGACCTCGAGAATAAATGGTTTCATCTTTGAATCAATGAGAATGTCCATGCCCAGCAGCTCAAAGCAAGCTTGCACCATATCATGGGACGGAAAGCTCGCGTTGTAATTGTGTCTTAGCATGGGCAGCGCACTGAGAATCGTTTTAATAATCACGTCGTCAATATTCGACCAAAGCTCCGCCACGTCATAACCTTCGTTGGCGAGAATCCGGTTGAGGGTTGACAGCTTTCGTTTTGTCCCGAGCTCGTCGTCTGTCGAATACATCCGGCTGTTCTTGTTGATCGAATAATTTGTAAGGTGCATAAACATATTGCTCGTGTTGTAGTCAGAGGGCTCGCGGTATTTGCTCGTTGCGAATCTGTTAGGCAAATTTATGCAAAAATGCTTAAATGGAATTAATGTTGCCTTCTCACCTAGCCAGGCCTTCGTTGTAGACGAATATCCTCAGTGGGTCAGTCGATGTTATCAAGGCGTAGACACGCAAGTCGAACTTGAAGCCATCGACGAGCAGCGGCTTGTTAAGGTAAACTTGACAAATCATCCGCTCGTTGATTTTGACTTCTTTCAAATTCTTCGTTAGCCAAATTCCTCGCCCTTGCGACCCTTGATCAGGTTTGATAATAAACGTTTTGCTCTTATGCTGTCGGCTGTATTGAATCGCGTCGCCAAGGCTGTAAAAGGGAAAGTTAATCGTATTCTTCACGGGGTGCTTACGCTCTCCTTACTCGGCAGGGAAGCACCAAGTTTTCGGGAAAATGTTGTAGTCGTTAGGGAAAAGCTTTAACATCCGGTTCAGGTTTCTTGCCAGCAGGTCTTTGCGACAAAGCTCAAACATGCCAGGGAAATGCTGGGAAACAAACGAGTTAAGCAAAGCTCTCAGCAAAGTTTTTATCGCTCACATTAATCTTCTGAAAGCGACGCATCTCGCGGCAAAAGTCAACTGCCAACACAGAGTCAGTCCAACAAATATTCCACAAGTCCTGTTCGTTCTTTCGGTTCTGCATCGCGTACTTCAGCTCATAGTTAAACTCGAATAGCGACGCCTTGTTCGGCATCTGATTGTTGCGCGTGATTTTGTAACCGAGCGACTTTGCAACTCTGATGGCAAATGAATCAATTTAGCAATCGATGAAAGGGGAGACCGATGACTGAACTTACCGTGGGATGCAGTCGTAGCGGCAATTGAGTAAACAAATCGAAACAGGTTGCCTACAAAAAAGTCGATTGTTATTTCTCGGAATGTTTGCGGTGTCGTCAGCGGGTAAGCAAGCGTGTTTAAGGAAGCATGAAGTGATACGTCAAATTGGACGAAATCATTTCGGTGCACAACCACACACAAAATGTCGATCGGGAGGGAAAAGCGAGGAGAAAGGAAATCGATGGAAACGGCGCTATTACTGTCGTGTCATGTGTGATTTGTATGAAAGGGTTTAGAGCTCATTCAAGGATGAGGATGAGCGGTCTCGATGGCCTTCTCTCGGGGCTTGTGTGTGCGGAAAAAGTAATTTAAAAAGTTTTTCATCGCTAAAATGACAAGTTCAAGCGGAACATGTTAAAGGAAGCAGACAGGAAGAGAGGAATTAATTTGGACGAAGCACGCAAGCGGCAAGCGAAAAGCTCAGCGGGTCTCCAAGTGTCATACTTATTCTTCTTCCTCCTTCTCAAGTCCTGATGATGTTTGACATATTTGTATTTGATTTGTCTGCAAAGGAAGAAGAGTGAGAGAGAAAAGGGAAAGTTCGAAAAATGTTTATGGCTAAATGTCAGGTCGTCGTGCCGTCGTCACCCTGCTTTAAAAAACGGTTTTTGGAGAAGTCATCAAATCAATAAACACGAAAATTGGCTCATTCAATCGCTCCAGTTTTTTCCTCCTTCTCTCAACCGAAAAAACAGCGAAAGCTTACCTGGATGTTGGCGTTTGCTTGAAATCGTTGCCGCTTTCGTTGACTCTACTTTCGCCTTCGCACAGCACAGCGAACGACTTGGTGATCCGTGACAATCCAAGCTCGGGTTTGCTGATGCTCCAGCTGAAGTTGTCGCTCATCGTGCTGTTGTTGTTGTTCGTCTCGTTGATCGACTCCTCTGATAACTCCGATGAGATCTCGCAGGTTTCCTTCGCACTCATTTTAGACAAATTGCCGATCATCAACTTTTCCACAGTCAATTGATTATTGTATCTCATCGTAAATTATCCTCGCATTAATTTATCGATTTCTCATGTCTTCTCTCCCCTTTCCTTACGACTTCGATCAAAATAGAACAGCACAAATCAATCAATCCTTTTTCCTTCACACGGCTCACGGAATTCTCACTAAAATTTTTAAGCTCAGAGATTCCAAAGCTGACGATAATTCGAAAACTTCTAGGCTTAGTCGCAGAGATTGCTTGCTTCGATTTTATTTTTCTGGCACAGGCTAAACTTCACCCGATCTAAGTAGGTTGTCGAACAAAAATCAATCACGAACGGCTTCATTATAATGAAGCCTAAGCCCAACGGGATTTCCATTAATCCAGCACACTTCCCTTGGCTAACAGTAATTACAATTCACCATTGCTTATGCATCGACGTAGCCTTGAATCCGTGATCTCAATTTCCGTTCTCGTGCCTCTCGTTCGCTCCCGAGGCTTTGCGACTTTCGACAACAACCGACGAGCATTAACTGAAAGCTCCTTCTTCGAGCATTTCCCCATTTCGCCAATGAAAATGAAGTTTTTTTCATGAAACAACAAATTCCATTCAACTCGACGAGCAGACATAGAACTCGAATGGAAAGAACACGAGGAACTCGGCGCTCAGTCGACGGCAGGAACGAAACTCGCTTCGCTTCCGACTTGTACTCGGATGAACAAATTGTAATTGTTTGTTGTTATAGTTTAACCCGAAAACTTTTCTCTCGCTTTTATTTTCGGTTATCATCCGTTTGACTCTTTCAGCGGAATTAAAAATAGGCTCGCTCGAAATATCGCAATAAAACTTTATTCGTTATCATTGACAATTAATCGGCTTACGAGAGCTTTGCGGTTGGTGGAAATTAATTTATTTATGTTTACTTACTGCTATCAGGATCGACTGGATTCTTGTTACTTTAATAATCGGAAGCGGTTTAGCCTGACATCAAGCTAGGGGAACACTAACTTGGACAAACTGACGCTAGTATTAATCTAGACGTCAGAAAACCTTCAATATTTTGTAGCTTTATGGAATAATGATTGCAAAACCAGATTACCATCGAGTTTGCTCATTTAGATTCAGTCTGTAATCCATTGGACATGCCATGCTTGCTGACTCCAAGCGCCATCTTTCGTCACTAAATCGCGGATCCCGATGTTTCTCACGTTTAATCAATTCCACTTGCGCAACGAATGTTTTCAGTTAAATTCCCCTAAATTCCGAACCATCAACAAGTATTTATGCTCGTTGCCATATGAAAGCCCGAGCTGTTTGCATGCGAGAGTTTATTAGACGCGAGACTCGTTCAGACCGAAACCAAATCGAATGAAACGTTCGTCTGGAGGTTTTATGGAATAAAACAAAGAACGAATCACGCTCTCAGCTTAATTCATTAATTTCAACCACTATTCGATGCACTGGCAGACACGAAAGCTTTGCGGCTGAGAAGGCCGTTTTGTTTGTCGTCGCTAAATGAAGTTAAGCACGTTGCCACACAACAACACGCGTCGGCAAGCGAAAGCGTAAATGCACTTGGCAATAATCAACGCATTATCCTTAACAAATCGCTTTCCCTTTGTAGTTCTTACAGGCTTTTGTCGTTAATTACATAATTCTACTTGCCTCGGTGGCAAGACGAGTCTTCTCGTTACGGCCAAGCAGCACGCAGCGAATTAACGAGAGTAAAAGTCGTTATGGAAACATCGAATCAACACGGCAAATGCCAAAGCATTAATTGTCGGTAATAACTCGCTCTTGTTTCTTCCCAACACGAGCATATCAGATTACGTGGAAGCTTCCACCGTTGTAAATAATTAAAAAAGTTTTCATTAAAAGCTCAGGCGAGAGGGACTCGAGGATTATCGTCGTTTGCGTATCAAGTGAACAGCGCTCGTGCAAAAGAAAACTTTCGAGCTAACATGAAACGTTGCAGTTTTCTTGCTTTCAAGGTAGCGCGAGTGGGCACGACAATAAATAAAATTCGCGTAGACGTTGAAGTCTAGCGAGCTTATCCAGAGTTATTTTCGGCATCGAAGCTAGCGATTTGTGGTGGCGCTTTGAACAAGTTGCATAAATCGTTCTGGATCGTTCTCACGATAGTTCATGTTGGCCTTTGCAACTTGACAGCAAAAATTTAAAGATGAATCGTCCCGGATCACGTGTCGAAGAGCTTCGAATTAATCGAATCAAACTGTCTCGGAGCAGAATTTATTTCGTCTGGGATTTGCACTTAACATAAAGCTCCACGAAATAATAATTCAACGATATTGAACTTTGCCGAAGAGGTGAAAACACTTTAAGACATGCGATACTTGCACTTGTCTCGATCCGTTCATGTTAGGAGAACACGGATCAATTCCAAATCATGAGCAAGCAAGTGTTTATGATTCGGATTGCAATAATCGTTCACTCATTAGTAGCGCTCTTATCGGTTGGGATTGTGAATCATCGCGCGAACCGGACACCCTTGAATTGCACACACGTGATTCACAATCGGTCACAGTGAAATGTCTGGATTTCAGACTCTGAACACATTCAGGAAGAAATATTTCAGTTTTCTACCTGCACTAGGCTTGAGCCTCCAGCCATCTGCCGCTCTCTGAATCTCTTTGTCGAGCATTTCATTGTCAAGACTTTCACTGTTCGTTATTTATTTCGTGCGACGTCGTCAGTGTCATTTCGCCCGCTGCTGATTCGAGTGTCTAGTTTGTAGTTCTAGAATATTTTATTAGAGCGGCTGACGAAGCTTCTTGAGCTATTTTACTGAAGGTTAGTAGAGTGAATACCCAAGCAACTGTTTGCGTATTAGCGAGTTGCATCTCTCGTCTACTGATAAGAGAACCAAGCCAATCTGAGTCAAGCAATCAGATCTTATCAAATAGTTTCAAAAAAACGATAAGAGTTTGTAGAACTTTCATCTCTCTGCTTTCAGACGACGATGAACCAGAGCTGAAGTGCGACTAACAATTGAGACTTGAGTTAATATTTTAATTAAAAGTGCAAGAGCGTCGCCATCATGAATCCAGACTTAGCAAAAGTTGTGACCATTCTAGCCCTTGGCTTTGGTTCCATGTTGTTCGGGTTGCTGCCAGCTGCACTCCGAGAATACAATTTGAGACACAATATTCTACTTCAAACAGTCCTGTTATGCTTCGGGGCAGGAATCTTGTTGGCAACGTCTTTGGTGCACATCCTGCCAGAGGTTCGTTCTCAAATTTAAAATTGTTTTTCGTCTTCTAAAATATGATTGCAACAGGTTCGCGAGGATTTAGGCGGTGGATTTGCAGAGATTGTCTTCTGCATTGGCTTCCTCATAGTTTACTTGGCTGACGAGCTTCTGCACTTCTTCTGCGGTGAGGCTATTCAGCATCACCATTCACACGATTCATTCTCCGAATCAGAGCCAATTCTACCATCGCACACGCACGGTCACGCTTCCTACGGAACTAGCAATGGCAGTGTAATCCACAAAGACGACGCAGAACACACAGGGAATTCCTGTGCCGATCATCAAAGCAGACATAACGTCGAGGATGAACACATCAATGCTCGAATCTGCCACACAAATCACATCGAACCGTGTCGCCAAACGTTAGCGGGAATCATCGGAATGTTGACGGCTCTCTCAATCCATGCGTTGTTGGAGGGACTCGCGATTGGCATCCAAGACACGACAGCTAAAGTTATGATTCTGTTTACCGCTGTTATCTCGCACAAACTCGTCGTCGCTTTCTGTCTCGGAGTCGAGTTGACGGCCAGCCAAGGTTCAACCTTCAAGCAGCACTTCATCGCGATTTTCGTGTTCACCGCCGGAAGTATTATAGGAATTTTAATAGGAATGGGATTGGTTGACTTAAGCAGCGTCTCGAACTCTCAGTTCTTGCCAATCTTGCAAGGCATTGCAGGTGGAACTTTGTTGTACGTGACACTCTGTGAAGTTCTACCGCGAGAGAAAGCTCGCTGGCATCAAAACTCAACTAACAAATCCGCCGGCTTAACTCAGTTCGTCGCATTTTCCACGGGATTTGCTGTCATGACGCTGATGACGCAGATGACCGAATAGAGATTAACTCAACATTAAGTTGATCGACTTGTGACTGCAAGACGATTGTCAAGTGACCAAAAATTTTTAATTTGTGCGTAATGTCCAATTGCAATTAGAACAATAAAATAAAATAAAGAAAATCTAAGTCGGTAGTCAATTGGAAGCCTCCAATAATTCCATTCTTTGCTATTGACTCTTCCCCAGTTATTCAGCAATAGTTTTCAGTTCTCTCATCGCTGTTGGTCATGAATCCATTCGAATCAGCCATCGCTTCAGTGACTCTAATGAGCCTGACACAACTCTACATTTCCTGTTACATGAGAGGTCGTGTCAACGATAGGATCAAGATGCTAATTAAAAGTCTTTATGATACTGATTGGTATTCAACCAAACAGCGCGAGGAAATGTGGCTGATCCTGATGTGGTCGCAAAAGTTGCGAGAATTCAACGGGATATTCGCTCAAGTGAACATGGAAACTTTTCAACCTATTTTGCAGCCGGCCTACTTATTCTACGCAATACTTAGGACAGTTAATCATTAGATCAAGCAATAAACATTTCAACGAAAGCAGCGTGATCTTGCCGTTGTTGTCAGCGCTGCCTTTTATCCCACGTTTCAAAGCTCGTGAATAAATATTACAGGTTCAGTTCTCATCATCATTGCATACTTGATTACGCATCATATCCAGTCAAGCCAATCTATCGAATATCATTTCCAGTCTCGCTGACACTTTTCAGTAGTGAACATGGGCTCGCTTGTTTACTTTGACCGGATTTCGATCTTCTTGAGATTTGCTGTTAAATTTTTAAACCAAGATTATGGATCGCGTAACATCAGCAAATTGTAAGTTTCTGTTCTTTTTTGATAAACACAACTTAGTGTGAACTTGATAGGTTTCGGTTCATTCTCTTGATGGAACACTGGAGTGTGATGTTCGTGATTGTGACCTACGCGGTCACAAAATCAGTCACCGGTGAGCTGTCTGGAGTCGACGAAATCTCTGAGCTCGTCGCATACTTTCGTAAGTTCACTTCAATGTTCGGAGATTTCACTGAATTTCTTTGTTTTCTCTAGTTGGTGGAGTCCGACAAACGATCTACGTTACTTGCTCGTTTATATGGATCGATGCCATTAAATCAATCGTTAATCACATGATTGCTGAAAGGTAGAAAAGTTCAGTTAAAAGCTTTGAACGACTTTTAAATTCATTTTTGAACAGAAAATCACTCATCGCGTCATTTGAACATCGTTCGACAACTCTTCGCTATTGCAAACAAGAGTTTATTGCCTCTGCTGTCTTCTCAGTTCTTTCAGTGATTGGTTTGCTTGTTGCCATGTCAAGCGCTTTATTCTTTGACGACGACCGATTGCCACTCAACTATTACATCATTTATCTGCCAGTCGAAGGGAGCAAAGCTAACTGGTTTATCAATTACGGGTTTCAAGTCTTTGTAACATTCGGCATGGTTCCCTGGCTTTTCTTTTTCTTTGCAATCGCATGGATGATGATGAACCAATGCTGCTTGGTACTTGAAGTTGTTACAGAAAAGTTACAGTCTGGAACTCAACAAATTAATGTAAGAAATGTCGTCGATAAATGCGTTCAAGTCCTCGCTTTCAAGAAAAGAGCTGAAGGGCTTCTTCAGTTCATTTTCCTGGTGGAATTTTCCATTCTCTCCTTCATGTTCTGTCTCGCGTTCTACTCAACGAGCATCGATCCCTTTGGATCAGTACTGAGCTCGATTCTTATGATGATCCTGTTCCAACTGTTTTTGTCTTGTTGGATGGGAAATCGAGTCATCGTCAAGATTGAAAAACTTGTAGAAGCTGCGTACAATGTTCGTTGGTACTCGATGAAGACCAAGCAGCGCGAAGAAATATTGTTAATCATTTTGTGGACCCAGAAGTTCAGCGGTTTTAGTGGAATATTTACGGAAGTCAACATGGGAACGTTTCAATCGGTAAGGTAAAATTTTTGAAACTAATTCGCTGAGAGAATTTGAAATATTTCTTTAAGACTTTGCAGTCGGCGTATTCGCTTTATGCTATTTTGAGGACAGTAAACTAACGAGCGATGAAAGGTTGATGGAATTTATCGAATGGATATAATTAATTTAGATAAGTTCTCTAGAAAACACGAATCAAATAAATTTTCATATTTTCAAAATGTTTCGATTTTTAAATAAATAAATAAAATGACAATTCAAATTAAATACTTTGATGGCGAATGTTGAAATAGCAAATTAAACTTCGAATTTGAGCTCTTTGGCGATTCTTTTGATCTCATTGTCCAATGTCTTGTCGAGGATGATGCACATGAAATGCTGTTTGCCTGAGCAATCGAATCCAGTGTAACCATAGTTAAACAGCGTGGGATTGTACGACAACCTTAAGCACCTTCCGTCACCCAAGATCTCGGGAAATCCGCTCAATGTTGCTTCACCTTTATTCGCTGACTGATTCGCAACTTTAAGTGGCACCTTGTTAATCGATTCAGTTTTGTTCGCGAACGATGTCAAGTTTGCATTTGGATTGACAGGGCGAGCAGACGTTGACCAAATCCAAAGAAGACCTGCAGAGAAGAAAGTGAGAAAAGAAACTTGGGCGAAACAATTTCGAGGTCACCTGGATTTAATCCGCCAAGCCAATAGTCATGCCCGCGAAGGCTTTGGTTGCCTAAAATATGAGCGACAACGTCCTGGAACTTCTCAACCTTATCGAACTCTGCTAGACTTGCACCGAGAGTTCGGCACTTTGTTGCTGCAGTCTTCCAATCAACTCGCTCAGCACTTGAAACGTGATAGCAATTCCCGCCAATTTTAGTGAAGTTCGATGGACAAGGCTCAGCATCCGGCTTCTGGTTATTTCCGGCCATCATGTAATACACAAGCTGCTCAGTTCGTTTCAAACGCTTCTCCATATAATCCACTCTGTAGACGAGCTTTTCAATGGCGCCAAGCAAATACAAATCCGTCTCGGAAACTTCGCGAGGAGAGTTGAACTGACTTTGTCGTTGAGCTTGTAGCTTCAAAGGCGCTGGCTGAACGTTTTGATGGACTGTCGGATATTGCTGTGTATTGACAGCATTTGACATAACTTGGCTCTCTTGTGGACGCCTGAAGTTCGCTTCAAGCTCGACAGACTCGCCGACGCGTCGTGTTATGTAAGCTTCTGATGTCGGAATGTATTTCTGATAAGACTGGGGAGGATTGTTGTAGAATTGTGGCGCAGCGACGGTTTGTATGATCCTCGCTTCTCTTCCACGAGTCGGCGGGTTTCTACGGAACAACAGAGATTGAGTCACAATTCGTCATCGCACGAAAGAAAGTTACAAAATCGACTTGTGGATTTTCCGTCTTCGCGTAACTGAAAATTTCACTTTCGACCGCGCTTGACTTGAAGATCACTTACTTGTTTTTAAGTGTCCATTCTTCAAGTAGCGTGCTCCAAAGTCCATCTTCGTATGGCTCGGTCCATTCCGCTGGCGTCAAGTTCGCGCGCTTCGTCACGTTCCGCAATTCACTATGCACAAAAATTCCAACCGCTGACGAAATCAAAGTTAAGCTGATCACGAGGATCGTCAGGCTGCACTTCGCTCTTAAAATCGATCGCATCCTGTCTGCGTTTACACCAACGATCTTTACTTGATCACCGACATCAAACGAATGTGGCGAGTTTCTCTCAAAATTTGCGAATATTCACATGCACGCGCATTCAAAATGAGAAAAATAAAGTGAAAGAGAAGACCACCAACACTCCGGCGCCTTACCAACTTTCTTTTGCATACGCTCAATTACAACACAAGTCTCGGCAGCTTAAAACGCGACGATTGAACACTAAAATCAATAACAGAAACGATTGAATTGTGTGGATGGTTTGAAACGTTGTGAGACTGATGAAGCTGGCCAAACGTTGCACGTTAGGTTGAAAGCTCGTCGTGAGTACTCAAGTAACATTGCCGCAGTCACTTGAAACGATTAGACTTGGTCGAACATCCTGAAATCCCAGCAAGTCAAACAAAGTGCTTTTCAGTAACATAAGAAAAACTTTAATGAAATTATTAATCTGTAGACATTCTCAGTTTGTAAAATAGTTTTTACAAGTGTTGTTAGAACGATATTTTGCTTGTTTTGCTTAGAACATGCAACGAATCACAATGAAACATTTATTTGTCTCGCTATCGCTTCCTGCTTGAGCTTTGTGCCTCCAGTGATTCGTGCGACAGAGACATTTTGCCCATCGCGGGTTAACTTTCATGTTCAATTATGATTTCCGATTGATAAAATTTCCACTTCTTGTAAAATATTCGTTAGGCACATTGAACATTCAACATTTCATAAAAATACTTTATAACGTCGCATATACAAAATATATTTTCGCTTAGAGCTATGACAATCTTTTTTGTGTTGTAGAACAGCTTGAACATTATAAATAATTTTGACTTCTTATTCGAAGATGCCACAAGAGATTTGAAGCTCGCGATGACCTGATTCGACCTTCGAAGCTTTAGCTGGCCAGCCAATCTTTAGAACTTTCTGCACTGGCGTAAATGTGACATCTTCGACGTTATCTCTCATTCAATTGACTTCTTCGAAGCGGCAAAAGTTTCTTCTTCCTAAAATTTGAGTTTAAAACTGGTTCTCGTTTGGTTTCCTTTGCGTATCACAGAATCAGGCACAAGTAAGAAATTATTTTTCGTCTGTGATCGGATCCGAATTAATCTGAATGAGGGTAATGATTCCAAGCGGCATACTGGAATGAAACTTATGAGCTGTTTGAAGTCCCGGGAGAAACATTTCCAAAAGAAAGCAATGAAGATTGTGATTTCCTTATCGCTTCACACATAATTCACGAGTCTCTGTTTGCGCAAAAATTAGACAGCAAACGTTTTCGCCTTCTGCTATCATTCGAGCGCTTCTTCTTTATGTTTTCGAACACAAAACAGCTCCAGTGACGACATCCAGCTTAGCGCGAAACAGAAATGACAGAGACGGCGTTCTCGCCGGGTTTACATCGTTCACAGCTAATTACACACAATTATGTCGGATGAGATTTCATGCATGAATTGATTTCTCGCAGTTCGCATAAATGCTCCGTGATTGACACTTGCGAGACGTAGTAACGTCAGCAGAAACAAAGTTTACTATGCCGCACGCGTGAGAATAATTTAAACAGCAGAAGTCGTCAATACTCCACAATTGTCACACTGGCGATTTGTTGATCAACTTACAACGGTTTGGGGTTTTAGCAAATTCACTTACAAGCTATTCAACAAGCTCGTGTCGAGGTTCGATAGATCGTCAATGTCGTTAGGCAGATTTCCATCGTCGTCGTCCTTTGATATCTTGTTGGTGTTGTTATTAATCACGTTAATGTTGTTATTGTTGAAGCCGTTGATGAGAAAGTCTCGCGTTCGCTGCATGTCCGGGCTGTAGCGAAAAGGATTCCCGTTGGTCCCTAGCGGCGTTGTTGGAACCGATTTCCCCACCGGGCAAAAAGTGTTCATGCTGTTGTAATTGACGTGGTATGGCAAGGGAGTATTGGGAACAGACCGGCTGTTGGCGAATGTCTGGCGGATCGATTGGCTGTCGCTTTGACTTAAAATCTCATTGTCGAGTAAATCTATGACATCGTCGCTGGCTTCCATCTTAATCGACGACGGCGGCGCTTGTTCGTTGTTGAAAATGTCGAGAATGTTGGAATCGGAGAATTCTTGATAGTCAGAAGGCACTGGTGTCGGAGCCATCGAACTACAAGCTGATGAGTAGCTGTTGTAGTTGTTGAACATATTTGTGTTTGTACAATGAGGTGGAACACTTTGCGATCGTGATTCGGGGTAATTGTAATTTGTACCTTGATTATTCAGCGGTTGAAACTGAAATTGGTTCTGCTGAGCCTGAGGACTGTAGTTGTAATTCTGAATCATCGACGGACTTTGTGGAGCTGATGCGGGCTCGAGTTTGAACTGATGAGGTCGACAAAAAGCAGTGCTGTTGGCTCCGATGACCGGAACTACCTTGGAGTCGATTGACATGTTAGGGTTGCGTATGTTTAGAAAAGGGTTAGCTCTTCGGTTCACCGGGGTTGCACGCGGACTGACAAACGGACTCGAGGGCGTTTCGCCCTTGAATGCCGGATGCAAATTGATGTTTTTAGCTCTCGACGACTGCGAAGGAATTGGTACAAAGCTGAAATTTTTCCTTCGAGTGTTTGGCGACTGTGGGACGAACTTATCATTCCCGTTCGATGAATCGACTTGAAGGCCTCGAGGCAGATTGTGCTGCGGAGCTCCCTGTCGTTGTGCGGCATTTCCGTAAACATTTATGTACTGATTCATTTGCTCGCAGCTGTTCAGCTCCATTGGAGCTTGTTGGCAACTCTTTTGCAGTAAATTTTTAATGACCGAGTCGTTGCCGTTAGAGGTGGCAGACGACGAATGATACTTTTCCTCGAGCATCGAGCGCAGCTGCGAGATCTTGTCCGAGTTCTTATCAACATTGTTTCGTCCTTCACCGAAGAGCTGGTAATTCTCTAGGCAGGGAACACTTGTCGTCGCTGGACCCAGATCGACCTCGACGCATTCAGCGTTTCTGTTTCTATCTTCGCCAAAATACTGCAACAGTTCCAAGTCCTGTGAGTTTTCCTCGTTTGCGTTTAGGTACGTGTCGAGCGCGTTGCGATCCATGTTGCAAATGCTGATAAAGCGTTCGCGTGGCAGAATAAAATCTTCTTTTAAATCGCCGTTCTTGACCACGAGGTCGCTTTGCTCTACGTGATTTAGAGGCGAGATTGTTGCCTGCTCTTCCGATCTGTCAGGATATTTGGACTTCTTTGATTGTCCGTTCGCATCCTTTCTCTGCTTGCGCTTCGAGGGAATCTTTGAAGGCATCACCATCTCATGCTGCACTTCTGAGCTGCTGACTGTCGCATTGACTCGAGAGCTGTCATTAAACTGGTTCATCGCCGCAGCCGAATTCGCTGTCATCTTGAGCTGCTGCGCTTGGCGCACTTTCTTGCAGAACACGTACTGATTGTCGTCGTGATTCATGATGTTCAAATCGATTGACTCCGGTATCGTCGCGGTAATTTTCTGCTTCAATTTATTTTTAACTGAATCACTGGCCTCGCAATCGAATTGAGTTGGAGTCGTTTGATTTGCACTTGAACTCATTTCACTTTCAACCCTTCGAGCTTGTTCGGAACTCGTTAGATTCATCGGGACGTCAGAGGAGTCTTCCGAGTAGTTGTTCTCGATAGCGCTCCCGTCCGTCTCCTTCTCCTGTTTTATTTGAATGTGTTCGTCGAACAGATCCTGTCCCGTGTCCGGCGAACCTGATGAATTTCTTCTCTTCTTGCGGCGTTTCTTCAATGCTTGATTCTGAAAAAGGCAAATTACTTTCATTAGAAGCGATTAGATTTGGGCGATATCGCTAATTACATTGTTTCGTCTCCTGTCTTTAATTTCACGCTGCATGATTTTCTTGTGGAGCAACTGTTTAGAAGTAGAAGCGGACGGCGAGCTCAATTTGTTTTCGGAAATATGAGTAGCAAGGTCGTCAAAGCAATCAAACTGGGCATTGAGAAGACCTTCAGACCAGCTCTTTATCACTTTCCACGCGCTTTCTTCTTTTTCCAAATTCTTAGAGGTCGAGGCGCTCGCCGAGCTAATGTCTGGTAGATGCGGAGGCTGAAGCTTTGTCGCCTTTCGCATGGCCGCATAACAATAGCGTGAGTGGCCACGTGTGCCCAATCTTCGTGGTCGAATGTCGGGGAAGACCTGCTTCATCACTTTACCGAAATCAGCCGTTGACAGAGGCTTGATATTTATCTTTCCGCAAAAGCTCCTAATGGAACGAGAAGGAAAAGTTTATTATCTGTTTGCGTTGCAAATTAGGTGAGCGCGTGGAACACTTACACATAATCTTCATAAACCTCTTGCTTGGGAATCGAGACTTTTTCGTCGTGCTCCAAATGCGAGCGGACCCAATTGATGGTGTGCGATATCTCCGACCTAGATCCGA
The DNA here is from genome assembly GCA_033064975.1 of Smittia sp. YW1114-2. NCBI lineage: Eukaryota > Metazoa > Arthropoda > Insecta > Diptera > Chironomidae > Smittia > Smittia sp. YW1114-2. Next base: position 7,489,571 of record CP093834.1, on the reverse strand, counting down.
GCGGATTCTGGGACTGCTTCAGTGGGTCTGCGGGAGAGTCAAAACAAATAAACGATCAGCGTCTCGAGAACTTTTCATCGTGTAAACAATTTTTGTTTTTTCATGGTCACGCTTTATGTTTCTATTTGGCAATTCAATATTTAATGATCTGATTATGCTGATTATTCAAATCGTAGAATGAAATCATACGCTCGCGAGTCATAAGAAACTTCTTAGCGCGATAAACAAATTCGTTATGGGGAGACGACGCCGGAGAGTCGACGAATTCTTAATTCGGGGCTGATTTAATCGGTTGAGACTGTTGCACGGGGATTGTCGATGTGAGTTTCATGTCGATAAGTTAGTCGAATAGCTCCTTTGAGTGTTACGGGGTTGGTCAGCCATTGAATCGGGGAAGTGAGAGTCCAACGAACGGCTCAAGAACAAACCTGACCGTTGCGAATCGTTTTCGTCAAACGACCTTTCGCGTTGTGGAATTGATTTCTGTTTGAGCCATAAAGTATCAATTGGTAAAGAGTCGTGAAAGCTTTTATTGCTCGTTCATTTGGTGCAACAAGCGATTGAATTTTATTAGAAAAGCGTGCATGTCGATGCATCGAGAACTCCAACATGGATCTCACTCGTTACATCATCGGTCGGAATGTTTGCGGTGAGCAATCAAAAACCTAAAGGCAGCTCGTAAAGATTCAAATGTATTCTCATGTCGTCTTCGAATCGATCGTTCGGCTGTAAATCATTGATTGCAGGTTAAACGAATTCGTGAATAAGAATGTGAAGCGAGAACTTTCTGATTTTCCCATTCTCAGCTGATAATTCCGAGAGCTCAAACTCTTATCGTACAGCTACGTGACAACCTTCATTATCAGGGACTTTTCACAAATCGCCCGCATGTGGTCGCACTTGCGATTTTGTCCCCGTCAAAGCGACTGGAAAACTTTCAAAATTTTATCAGATCACGAAGAGTTTTGCTCTTGTTTGCTCAAGTCAAACGCGATGTTTTATCACTTGTTTTCATTATAATAGAAGCGCGTTTAATTTGGGCTACAGTCTGCTTAATGTTCAACCGTTTCATGACATCGAAATGCAATCGATGGCGATAACAACTGCCAACAGTACTTACCCACTTCAGAGTGACCCGCAGGCATTTTCAAATACAGCAACAGCTTCTCGGCTGGCCGCAGTGCTGACAGCTTCTCCAGGATGAATGCAATTTGCTGCTTCGCCTCATCGCTATGTATTCGAAGATAAATACAAATAAAGAATTATCAAATATTTGGCTTCGGATTGTTGTTATTCTTTTTGCTATTCGGCTTCGCAAACAAATTAATTAGCATAAAATTTAAGATTTGCCATAAAGTCCGCGATCGAGAAAATGGACGCAGACGTTTACCTTATAGCTTGTTCCATTAATTTCCTGATGCCCTGTCGCTTGTCACTGCTCAACTCTTCGTCATCTAAACTCACTGATGCATTGAGCAGTAAATTATCGAACGCATTGATTTTATTCAAGTTCAAGAGCTGCGAAAATATCGAAAATTTGGCTCCACTCTGAGACGATTTGCCTGTTGGCTGATCGGAGTCGAGCGGTGGAGCGCCACTGTTGGATGACGTGACAGGAGGCTGATAGGATGTAGAGTCATTGCTCAAGTCAAACTGATGCAAAGGGCCGGACGACACTCCAGCATCGCCGTTTTTCACCTTGCCAAATGTCGACGACAACTCGCTGTCGCTTTTGCGATAAAATTGATTAGGCAGATTGAAATTCTGCTTCCAAGGTTGAAATGGATTTTGAGTCATCGCGATAATCACATCGGAGAAGAGGAAATAAATCAACTAAGAAATGATAGACTTTTAAGGGAGGAAAACTTAAAGTCAACTTCACTTGAACTTCTCTGACACTTCCTATTTTTCACTTTGCACATTGACTCACGATTCGAACACGCAACGATCTCTGAAGGTTATCGCGTTGTGTAGTCGTTAAACCGATTTCTCTTCAATATTTGTGTTTTCCGGTGTTCACTTTGGTTGGTCGAGGTTGGACGATCAAACGGAAAACTTTTAATCGTCGGACAATTGGAGAGAAAATTATTTTTTAAAATTGTTTTTTTAAATATCTAAAAATATTTCGTCAATGCTTTCGCCATTTTGCACCAGCTGATCGATTAAACTTGTTCGTTAGTTATGTCAAACTTTGTATTTCAGATAACTTCCTCTTGAATTGCAATTATTTAATTCGTCGAGAAGCGACGACATTTTATGAAAAAATTGACATGCAAATATCTCGAGATATTTCTCGCGAGTCGTAATTTTTGTACAAGATATCTCGCAGCGTCGCTTCGCGTTCGAACGTTATGCAATCGTTCGTTATTTTCTACTCGCGCGACGCTAAGCAAATAAATCCAAACTAAACGTTTTCCAGAATGTCCCGTCGCTTCGCGCATGACCCGCCGTCGAACAATCCGTGAATGAATTTTCTCGTTTTACTTCCAGATGCAAGTTTAGTGAATCACTGGCGGGGGATATTTTTCCACAGTTGCGTGATAGGAACAAAGGAGCGGCAAAGGAGCGAGACCGTCGCTCCTCCAGCGATTCAGTCTTTGTGTGGAACTTCTGTTGAAAACATCGTGCTGAGATCACGCGAAGCGTTCATGTTATTCGCGACTCTCTTTTTATACAGGAAAAAATCGAATCATTAAATGAAATTGCCTTAAATTCCATTGGACTTTTTTAAAAGCGAGTGTTCTTGCCATGACGTGATGTGCTTTCACTTTAATAGCCTAAACTTGTTAGACGGCCGTGTTGTCCGTGAAGTTGTTGAAATCGAATTCGTTGCGAAGTGAAAAACTTTCAAGACTCGAAGCTCCCTCAACGTGCATGTGTCGGTGTGTCGGGAACTTTTCTCATCCTTCAGCATCTCGGAAAATATTCCATTAATGAAAAGTTTCATTCAAGGTTTTTCCGGAACGAACTTCTGAAGGGAAGAGATTCGGGAACAGTTCGTTGACAAAGACAAAACTTATCGTGTTGTGCAAGGGCTGAAATAACCTATTTCCGCCGTCATCTGGAAGGGTTCTCGGCTGCTCTCAACACTCAAGAGCAACTGGAGCATATGTGCACCTACACAAAAAAATTTATTATTACGTTCGATGAGAGGAGATTGAAGTAGAAAGTTCATTTCTTATGTAACAAGCCAAAAAGTGCAAAACAGGCGAGGTGAATAGAGCCTCGAGAGTGTCAAATGTTTGCGAAAACATCGTGACAATGAGATATCTGTGAATGTTTTCCTTTTAATGATATGCGAGTGAAGGCGGCGGCGAGGTCAAATTGATTGATTGATCGCGCCAGAGTGAGAAGAGTGAGAGGAAAAGTTAATTAGTGAAGTGATTGATATAGAAAGCACGAACTTCATTCACGTTGCATTAAAGGATAATACGAAACGACTTAATCGCCCCGAAAAGAGAAAAGCGAGAGAAGGGCAAACGTGCAAACAGTTACATAATTGAGTTTTATTGTAATCCGTTTTATCACTCCCGATGATTCGGTGCAGTTTATCTCTCGCTTTCGGTTACACAAGCAAACAACCGCTGCAACAACGACGATAAAATCTCGATCGGAGCTTTTTACACCAAAGACATAAAAGCTTCGCAAGTCGGTGAGCTTTAGACGCTTGAAGAGCCAACGTGAAAATTGGAAATAGGAAAATGAAAAAGGTGATATACACTCGCACACCCTGAAATGAAACGAGAAACATAAAAACAAGAAAAGCAGAGGAAAAAATCAATGATACATAACAAGACGTCCTGCGAGCTTTTCGAAATGCCACTTTTATTGCCAAGATTATGTTGCTCTCTCCATGCTGTTTCCATTGTTCTCTGATGTCGTGTACGCCACACATCGAAAGTCGTAAATTTAATTTTGAGCTGAGCTCGGGGGTGTGAGGGAGCAACAAGATATTAAGTTCAAGTGTATGTCGAGGCTTCATAAACACACAGAGCCATTTCGGATTTGGTGGCTCGGACAATCCAACAAACCATAAAATTGAAACAATACACAGTTAAAGAGAGCAGCGCACTCGACATTGTGATTCAATCGAACAACGAAACTTTTTAATTGGTGGATTAAATTGATGGGGATGTTGTACGCGAGAAGACGACGAGCAGAATCATTAGAGCAACAGACGAGAAAACAGCAGCAGCGAATCATTCGTAATGATGAGAAGTGGCACATCGGAGGTGAGAACTGTTTGCAGGAGTTTTGTTGAGCTTCGAGTTGACATCAAGCTTTCGTGTCGTTCAAGGAGCAACTGCTTGAGCAACAACAACAAGAGCTTGAACTTATTAGGATAGCAAAACTACGTGAATTAGAGAAAAGGAAGTTGAAGTTTAGCGAGCGAAAGTTCAAAGGAAAAAATATCCGAGAACATAGCATTTTCTACACGACGGTAACGTTGGCATTCTTCTCTGTTTCTGCCGGAGCCTCAATTTTATTTCTGGTTCCACTCTACGTCGGTAAGAACGAGCGCTTTGTCAGCAAACTTAATCTCCGACAATCTGTTGTTCGTTCCAGATCCGGCGCTGTCAACACTCGCTGGCGATTTTATTGAGCGACCTACACTATGCGTCACGACCCGACGTGAAGACTTAACCGGATTATTGAATTGCTCATGGAGTTCATGCCGTGAGGGTTGCACGTCCGATGTTTTCAAATGTTCCCATATATACGTACAATTTGTCGAGTTGACAGATGATAATGTCAATTTCACGTTTCCATTTAATGCCACAAAACAAGAGCTAGCGAACTTTACTACCGATATCGAAAAAACTACCACCGAGTCTGTGCTTCAAGTGAATATCAAAGGATGCGGATGTGAGTGAAGCAAACCTTCTCCTTGTCCTTGCTTCATTACTTTTCTCTCTCGTTCGCAGATCCGCCCAGCGTCAAATGTAAAAACTTTACAGATGCTTACGGATACCAGGTATGACCTTTATCGATATGAAGATTGTTTTTAATCCAAATCGATATCTCATCCTTGTTACAGGGTGCAGTGTTCCCTTGCTTCTACTCAAAGAAGAACAAGACGGTCGTAATGACGACCTACAACCGCGACTCGCAAGTGAACACAATTATACATTTTTTCATAGTGCCATTTATAATTACCGTGATATCATCTGTGGGGATTTGCGTAATCCACTGCAACTGTAGCTGCAAGAAGGAGAGACCAAAGTATCGACGTCCTCGGATAGAGAACATCAGGCATGTATCCTCTTCCCCTTCCTTTTTCTTTGAAGCTTTGAGCTGCTCGAGGCTTTTGTTTTGCGTCCATCGATTTTTTAATGAATCTCATTTCTCATTGAGTCTTGAACTTTCCGTCAAAACTTTTGGCTAGCGTTTTGATCTTGATGCTTAGGTGAAATATTTAACGCTGAATAATTTATGATTGAACAGGCGCACGACAAAGTTCCAGAGCTATCGCCCTTCAATTGTTGCACAGAGAGCTCTTTTGTCGAAGAAACCTTCGATTACTTCGAGGGCTGTCACAATCTAGATTGACGGTCGTAAATAGTTAAGGCGTAGACGAAAGTAATAAAGCGAAACTTGAAGTTCAAGGAGGGCTGCGACGCATTTAAAATCTTTGACATAAACGCGAAGGGTGCAAAATCTCCCCCGAACTGTCAACATCCGACCGCATGAAACCATCCCGAACAACAATAAAGCAAACCCCCGATTTCCTTTTCATGGTTTTAATCTTCAGACTGTAATCATGCTCGCCGGCCACAAACGACTTCATAAATCATGTGACGGCAACTTTCGGTCGATTTGCATTTCATTCGGCGTGATTCTCATGGTGGGACGTTAATAGAGAAAGGGTTTTATTACGCACTTCTTGGGTGAACCAGCGCAGAGCTTTACGTGATGATTTGAATCGAAATTAATTAAAATCGAATAAAGCCGGGGCTCGAGGACGTAGCGAACGCCGCATGGATGGGCGAGTTACGGAACAAAAAGAAAGCAAATTGAATTCGTTAGCGTAAGGGAGTCTCTTTGGCATCGACAGTGAAAATCGCTCCGCTGCGGTTGCGAATGATTTTCCACTGACTCGAGCAACATGGCAGAGCCGCTTTACATTATTTATTCCAGCAAATGATAAATGTGTGTCATATCAGTAATTGTCACGCGAGTTGTATATATCTCTCAGTCGACTCACACCTGTCTCTGCGTTCCGTGCCTCCACACCGAATTTATTGTAGCTTGTACATGCGACTCTGCGGAAAGTTTCTCTATCGAGAACCCCCGAGTGTGTGTGACATTAATTTGACAGTGGTTGGTATCAAATTCGGCCAGATGTTCCGCGCCTCCCCTTAATAGCTTTGCTTCGACAACAACGATTAACGCGAACGAAAGTCCCCGTGGACAGTTTCGTCCTTCAGCGTAAAGGACTTGCATCACGAATCGCTTTTCTGCAGCTCTTACTTTGTCGTGCCATTGACGATGAGTCACTTGGGCCGCATGACAACTTCATGATTGAAAAGCACCGAACGTGTCCTTCGTTGTCTGTTTCATTCTCTCTCGACACAAAACTCCTGGAAATATTCGTTTGGTAAACAATGTCAGTAAAATATTCCATGAATATTAAATAACAAAACAGCTCATTGCCAGATATCTAGCTTTAATGGGGGCGAGTTTGCGAAAGCACAACTCAACGACTAAGTTAATTTGGAGCTTTCGTTCGTAAGAGCTCACGTCAACTTTCGATTCACCCTCAGCACTGAATACGAGAAGAACTTTCGACCGTAATTCACCTCGACCCTCTCGGTTTCCTCCAAACATTCTTCGCCGTTTTCTCTCGCAGTAGGAAGTAGAGCAGCAATCTCGCAGCCACTTTATGCTAATTAACGTGTGATAAAGCTCTTTGTGAAACGAGGCTTCCCTGCAATTCATGCATTCATTCTTTTCATGGCGCTTACGGATCTTTTAACTCGCGAGTTATGACTTTTTAAAGTGGCTTTTGAAAAGTTTTCCGTTCTCCTTTTCGTGTAGCACCAACCGAAGAGGTTTAAGGCTGTCGACACAACTGAGTGGAGGTTAATTTGAGTTTAACAATTCGGCAATAAAGAATCGTTTCCCCTCTCGAACTGTTCTGTAGAACTTTGTGATTTATTGTTGCAAGTACGACTCGTTAGTTTCTCGTTCTTGAGCACTCTCATCGAAGTGTTGTTCGTGGCAATGTTACAGAAAATGCTTCGATGTTTCGGTCGAGTTGATTGCTTTCATTCGAAAGCAACAGAGCAGACAGATGGGGATAAAAAGAAATCGCTCTTCCCGTCTGTCCGTCAAGCATTAGTTCGGGTCCTTATACATCCACTTCTCACATCATCACGCTTCAACGCCTCTCAATGTCGACGAGAGCAGAGAACACAAAGAGTCGTGATTAAAGGGCAAGCTTGCTCGCTAGCTTTTTCTGGGTGGAGTTGCCTCTCTAAACACCAAATTGCGTAAAAATTTGATGAGATCACGTACATTGAAAGTCTCTATTGAAGGGACAGAAAGGGCGGGATGGGGAGCTTAAAGCCTCATCAGTGTCAACTGGCGGGAATGATTTGGGATTCCTCTAGTCAAAAGCAAATTTGTTGCTCTCAAGAATTTATAATTTTTCCCTCGTAAATGTTCGCAATCAATCTCGAGACTAATTCAACTAAATTTCCCCTTTCTTCGCAGTGATTCTTCTATCTCAACTCGAGTAGATATGCTAACGACTCCAGTGAGTTGCGGACAGGAGGGCATATGACAAAAGGACGACACCCTGGAGAACTTTGGAATGAAGCCGTCAACGAGCGACCTATGACGCGAGGACTAAACGCTCTAGCACACATTAATTAGTTACCTATTAAAGTTACCTCGCTTTTGATAAATATCACATGTGAATGTCATCTTTCATTCATTTCACCTTCAACGACGAGCGGACTTCGTTTCGATGTGTGCGCGCGATGGCCACGAGGGACTGAGATGAACATCACAACAATTAGGCGACAAATCAACCGAAAAGAAATTCCATGGGTGTCAACTAGAGAAAAAGCAAACTAATTAAACTAATACCATAAGCTTCTCCCTACTACTAAATGTATTTAGAATAACGGAAAACTAATTGATAAAACATTAGCTATAAATCTAAATGACGACAAAGGCGACTAGAAAAAGCAAAGAAATATTTGAGGTTCACCAAGTTTGATTGAATGTTTGCAGTAATTTCCTCGCCTCAGTTCTTCCTCTCACCCACAAGCGATCAGTTCAATTAGAGCTTTCAACTCGCTGTTGAAGGAAATCATCGGAAAAGCTTGTTTGTTCAAGCGACTGCAATTCTTACTTAATTGAATTTGGCAGTGCGAAAGCGATTGAGGGAAAAATTCATCAACTCGTGAAGCTCTACGGAGCTTTGAAAGCTTTTCTCCCACCCGCAACTGAAATCCACAAATCGAATTAATCGACAATGGAAACGCTTCACGAGTTCCTCCCTCGAGCTACATTCGCCAGCTCTCCTCATTAATTAAATTGAATTACAAAAATCTGTGATCAAAATTGAACGAAAAAGCAATTTTCTCCTTAAAATACACAAAGACCGAATTGTTTCTCCACTAATTGAAGCGTGCATTATTTTCTTCGCGGCACTAATTGGCCGCGAAATGGTTTAAACTGCTGAAAAATCGCGCGGGGATTGTTGCATAATTACGAACGCCATTTAACTAAATAGACGAAAGCTCCAAGCTAAATAATGCATGAAAATTCTCTCATTCAGTTTTCAGTAGCTGTGCGGGGCGCGATGAAACTTTGTTGCCGCTGCCAACCCCCATAATTGACTGTTCGCAGTTTAACGAAAATTTATTTTGACAAACATGTTGTTTCGGTTTCATAAATAATTAATTTCGTCATGAAAGCCTCGCTGCTCGCTTGTTAAGCCTTCATGTAGGCATTCATTCGATTAAAATTGAACTCGAGTGTTTTATTGGGCGATTAAGTTTAATTTCGCCTACGCATCGATTGTAACGTCCTAGCAGCGATTGCATCGCAAAAGCTAACGAAGGGAATGGTTTGAAACAATTCAGCTAACTTGAAGTCAGAGGAGAGAAAATGTTAGAAAATTGTGCATGACAATATTAATTTAAACAAACTAAAGTAGAGAGTTAGCGTAAATAAAGGCTGGGGGATTTGTTGTTTCGAAAAGCTTTTCATGGACGCCAAAGCTCGCTGTGTAATGCGATGACTGTCGATGCATTGCAACGAAGAATAAATCGTATTAGAACCCATTGCTGGCACAAGGCTTTGATGTTTGTGAATAAAATAAACTCGCTGCAACTGAGAAAAGAAGATTGACGTTTCGTTCAACTGAAGTCGATCCTCGGCAGATTATGAATTTAAAGCTATCGAGAGCACGCTCGATTGCAAGGCCGAGAGAATGCTCCGGCTGGAAATCAAAACTAACATTAATTAAACCTTGTTTCCCGAACGACAACCCAAAGACAAGCTTAAAGTCCTTAAACAAGTTGCTAAAATCTTAATGTAAAGGGAAACCTATTAGAGAAGAAGCGAAACGATGAGAAAATAAAAGAAAATCAATACCACGAAGAATAATGAAAACGTTCCGTTCTCTGATTGCGCTTTGCCACCATCGAGCAACATAAGTTCCAGAAGAAGGAATAAGCACCGGGAACTCTAAATAAGACGCAGAAGAATTGTCAAGACATGTTGATGGCGACGAGGTGGATCGGGCGTAGTGGGAGGGCTGCTGGAAAAGTTCACGCGATGTCAAGGCATCGAATGACTCAATTACCTTGAACGGTGAGTCCTTCGATTTGGTTTTTTGTCGAACAGACCTACACAAACGTAGGAGTCTCTACATGCGCGCGGACTTTTCTTTCAAGCGTGATAATCTCAGTGGAAAAACATTTGCTCATTTGCTTCTTGCTCGCTTCGTAACTGAGTCTGTCGGTCTTTCTCTTCCGGAAGGTTTTTGCTTTCAAGCGAAAGCTCCCACTGAGCAGCAGCGTTCGTTTCGTCCCACAACGACTTCTCGCCAAACGTCACCGATAAAAATATTTGGCGCGGCTTGCGGAAGAAGAAGTGCTTGACGGTGTTCGTGCGTCTGAAAGCTGATTCTTCCACGCCACCCAACGAAGACTTCATTACCTCAACAGCCTTAATTAAGTCTCGCAGCTCCTTGGGAGATTAAACACCGAACGCTCTTCGATGTTCATTAAAAAGCTCTTACGTCCAAGAGGAAAGAGTTTATGAAGGCGATGACGAAACACTTATCTCCTTACGAGCAATCAACAAACACAATCTTAGCCAAAGAACGGGCCTCTAAACTATTATGCTAATGGGACGAAGGAAGAAGAGGAAAACATTTCCACGAGCTTTCGCAAAGTTTCTTAGTCAGCTGTTTTGATTTTATCGATCGACTAAGCTACAAATATACAACAATCTTCCATTTAATGGTCTGCTGCCACACTCAAAGTGGCTATTTTCGTTGTAACCTTTCGCTCGAAGTGTCACGTCGTATGTTGGAATGGCGATGCTTGGCAACTGATTCAGCACAGATTTGTTTGGACCTTTTTCGAGTCGTGAGTAATATGGAAAACAAGTTGTAGCCTTCGTCTGAAATAGCATCGTCGACTGAATTCCTGAAGTTCATCTCATGGAGACGTCGTCAAGGTCGAGCGGCTCACTCCCGTCTTTTTATCTAGCGCAGTTTGAAATCAATAATTCCAATAGCTCGAAAACATTTTTCAATTTATGTAACGAGCAAGAAATTGTTTTTTTCAATCGCGAACGCGAATTAATTTCGCTGACGTTAATTTCCTGATTCCATTGCTTTAATTGAAAGCTGCAGCACATTTGTTATTGAGTAGCGCTCGGTTCTCTGGCATCCGCTTTGATGAAATTGAATTTCCAGCTTTAATATTTCGAATATTTTGCTGCTACAAACTTTTATCTCTCTGCAATCGTTTTAGAATTGAACCCCAAGCTAGGGGTTGAACGTTAGGTGAAGTATTGTTTTATAAGAACTGACTCGCTTCCTAAGCTTTTCAATTGAAACCAACTACAACTTTTCGTAGGCAATCCAAACTTGACTCGCTCAAATTCCTATGAAAGAAAGTCCAAAGAATACTTCTGCTGGTGGTAGCTGAACTTTGTTGATACCATTGTCAATGTCCAATCCCTCTACCAAAGCATTGCAAGGATGAGTGAACAAACAAGAGAGCTCTTTGTGTAGTAAGCGCCCGAGTTCCTCGAAGGAGAAAAGCCTCGCAAAACTTTTGGGTCGAGAGTTTCAATGTTCGGCCTAGGACGCAACGTCAGAGCTCGAGTTTTATCAAGATCAATATGAAATTTCACTGTCAATTTGAGGCATGAAACGAAAAGTGGGCCAGGTTTGTTTTCCATAAATGCTGCAGAAAGCGCCCGAAGCGGGAATCATCAGTCGAACACATGAATAGCATTGAATTCATCATTGAAAATCGATAAGCAAAAATATCGAGCAACGTGTCTAACGTGCGGAGATGAGGAAGGCTTTCGCTTCGCTTTATCATCGTCGAATATCTAATCGGGACGATAGAGGGATGGGGGAATGTGGATATTTAAATTTCAAGTAGCAAATCATCAAACAGAGATAAAGTAAACTGTATTAGGATCGGAGATACAGTTTGCCTGCTCCCCGACGTGTCTCTTCCCTCACGATGCCTCACTCATTCAGGCAGCGGCGCTTGATTGATGCGCGTTGCGTGAGCCATAGAAGTCAGAACATTTGCTTGGTAAAAGCTCTTAATTTTCTCTTCGACTCCTTAATTGATCGAAATTCGAAATGAATTATAGAAATTCAATTCCAGTTCGATTTCGCTTCTCGCTCTCTGCTTGAGCCTCCACGAGTTGCCTTCAATTTGACGAATTATCCTCCCACGCGTTCATATTTTATTCATCGCGACTAGCACTCGGGTAAATATTTGATTGCGCCCGACGAGCTACGCTCAAAGTCTCGTGCGTCGCATATGCCCGAAAATTTGTAGTTTGCCGAGTTGTGTGAGGAGCGAAAGTAAACATGAAACGAATTAAAGCTCAAAGGCTCAAACGTTCATGTCGAAAATCCAAACAGCTTTCGCTTTCAACTGAGAACTTTCCAATTTGTTCATCGCTCACCTGATTAATTATTCAATCACCCCAAAACAATCATCAATTTGTTGGCTCTCTACCCCCGGTAGATGAGTAAATGTCGAAGAGCCGGAATTAATGAAATCCTTCTTCGATTTTTGGGGTTGAGACAAGTTCGGTGATTAGCGTAGAGCAAATGACACGAACAGCTAATGATTTTTATTTCCATTTCCCCCGCGTTTACCCGATGGAATGACATGTTTGCTGACCACATTTTGTTCCGCGCTTTCCGCAACATCAAGCGAGTCAATCGACAGCCTTGACAGCTGACCTATAACACCGGAGAAGTTATGCACTCGTCGCGTATAGAACAACGACGGAGTTGTGCATATGTTTATGAGCTTCTGCAGCTCTATTCGCTTCCGGCAGACTTTCGTGACCCGAGCAGATACTTTTGAGCAATTAAAGGACAAGCTCAGGAAATGATAGGATTAAGGAATGGAGTGTGGAGGGAAACGGCAATAATTCCTCGTGAAATCAGGATGAGATATGGAGAGGCAGATTTTCCTGTTCGGCGGCACGCGATCAACTCGCGCTGTATGAAATATTACGCTTCATGCTTTCGATAATTGAAAAAATACTTTCGCCCGACGCCTCGTCGAGTTCATCGCTAGTCGCTGTACGATTTACCTTTAGTTTCCTGCACAAATGAAACATTAATGAGAATATTTCCCCCTCGTCAACCCGTTCGTGGAAAGCTTCATGAATACTGACATCGTGGAATGTTCGAGCCAACACAACTTTCAACCCTTGTTTATTTAAGTACTAATGGAGCATAAATACGAAAGTTTCCAGGAGATTAATAAAGATATTTTAGTGGTGTGGAAATATTAGGTTCGATGAGAGTTTTAAATCGCTTCATTCGGGATGTGAATTTGGGGTTCGATGGCTATAACATTCCTCCTGCCGCCGGCACCATTCCACCAGCTCCACCAGCTGCTGCTGTAGGTGCTGTTACAGTTGTTGCTGGTGTTGTTGTTGCAGTTGTAGTTATCGTAGGAGTTGCTGTAGCCACGGTTGTTCCTCCCAAGTCTCCTGTTTCCACTGGCCTGTTGTTCACAGACACCGAACAATTCTTACACGAAACTGTCAAGATTATTTGTTCAAATAAAAACATTTTCTCTTCCGAGTAATTGCTACGAACTTGTGACATTCGAGTTTGAGTAGGATTGCTCCTCGCTCGACCCCCAACCGAAAAGATCAAGGATTGCGTCAAAGAAATCCCAATCGTCGTCGTCGTTTTGCGGGGATCGGAAGGCTTTCGGATGGTCGTCATCCTGGGCGCTCAATGTCGATGAGCTCAAGCAAATAATCAGCAGAATTAGGAGATTGCTTGCCATCACTTTTGCAAATGTAAACTTGTCAACTGTCGAGCATGATGTGGCGAACGAACCTTTTATACGGTTGAACACTTAACGACTCCGCTTATCGTCGGCTTATGCTAAAATCGCAAGCTCGTCAGTCATGAGAAGTCATGCTTTCGGATGAAATCTTATCAGCAAATGGTGCAACATGTGCAAGGTGAAGTTGGCGAAGGTCTGTAAATTTTATGTGGAATCACGCTTTGCAGTTATGAGCAAAGGTCGTTCGATGTCCGGTCGAGTGCGGCTTGATACCGCTCTTGTCTCCAGTAGATCAACAATCACTTGTTCTTCATAGAGACGGAACATGTTTATTTAAATTGTCGAGTAAAGTGATAACTATCAGTACATGTTAGAGAAACTCTTAATAAATTTCAACCGTTTCTGAGGTCTGCCCATTCCCGACGATCGTCAATAAGAACGAAAGACTTAGGAAGTTCAGTCACTTCTTTGTCAGTGCTAGTACCATTGATTGTAGGCTCAAGAATATTTGGTTCCCTCGTAGTGGTGGTTACACCGTCAGGTTCAGGAGTAGTGCTGGTGGTCGTAGTGCTGGTGGTCGTAGATTTGATCGTGACCTCAGGCTGGGTACCATTTGACGCCGAAGTCAAATTGAGATTCACAGAGCAATTGTTGCAATTAACTGAAAGGAATCAACGTTGTTATAAGGTTTGGTTTTTCAAAGTGTCCGATTACTTATAGCTGATTCGATATCTTCGTCTGAATCTTCGAAAAGGCTGTCAAAAAAGTCCTTTGAGTTGGATAAGTGTTTAGTAGATAAAATGACACATGATTTGTAATGTTACCCATAACGATCTCTCAGCCTTTTCCAATTGAATGTCTTCGGTCGAGCAGAAAGTAATGGCAAGAAATAAAACTGCAATCGTGAGCCTCGACATTTTCCTATTCGATGATCAAATGTTTACTGGTTCCTTTGGGCAGATTCTTCATGGTTTTAACGAAGAGTCTCCAATCAATCAACTCTTGGGACAATAGACTGTTTAGGTCGTGTTTCAAGATCATCAGCATAAATTTTTTACGGCCTTTTGTTACTCGATATCGCAATCATGAAAACCTTATCAGCTTCGTAGTAAAAAATGTTTATTCACAGTAATGATTTTCAACATTCTAATAAATATCTTTGTGTGTCGAGCAGCGCGACTAATTTGTTCTCTAAGGCTTGTAATTGTTCCGTAGCACGTCGATGTCTCGTCGCTTGAGCTTAATCTTGAACATCATTTCCAGAAACGAGTGGCAGTCGAGCATGCGTGGATCCTTTGACACGTTGCGGAAGAGCTCAGCGAGCTCTGATATGTCGTTGGCGTTCATGATGTCTTCCTTTAGCGTGAGAATGATGGCGAGGGCAGCTCGGAAGATGATTTTGTAGCCTTCAGCGAACATCACGTCCCAAATTCGTAATACTGTTTCAACTGGAAGAACTTCCGCGAAGAGGCAAATGAGCCATTTCGTTAGTATCACAGCCCATGGGATCCCCAGTTCATTGATTTTTTCGTTGATCAGCGGCTCTCTCAACTTGATTAATTGTTCGATTACTGCGATGTCGCGTTGAAGCCCTGACATCGTTCTCGTGTGATAATCGGGCGCAACTATCTCTACTAGATGCTTCAGTAACCAAAACGTCGCCACCTCATCCTTTGTAACGATGATTATCAGTCCAGCTATGTAGTTCAACCCTTGGCAATAACCGACGGAAGAATTTTGATGTGCAAATGCAACGAGAACGTTGAACAGCTCGTGCTTGTGAACTTCAAAGTAGATGTTCTCTGGAAACGTTCGTGGCACGTCGATTTTGATGATTTCTACGATCTCAGCTTGGTATTGGGATTCAATCAAGCTGTTATAGAGTCCTTGATTGTGGTCGAGAGCTCGCTGCGAGCCGCTGATGAACATCCAAACGTCTTTTCTCAAATTCAATGGAATTCCTTAAGTGATAAACAAGGTCAACATGAGTCACGATATTACTGAAGCTCTCAATTAGATTACTCACCCTTTCTGACGAACCTCTGCAGTTGCCTTCCGCGTTCTAATCGTCTCCCAAACACTTTGTTCCATCGCAAACTCCTTTTCGTCAGAGTCGAATAATATTTAGATTTGAAGGCGTTTTCCTCTTCCGTCTTCAAGAATCCATACTCGTCCACATCGCTCATCAGCTGTTTATCCATGACAACTGATGAATGATTCGATCTTTATCAAAGATCAATTGAATAAACTAACAAATTGTGAACAACAACCGTCGAGCGGTTTCGAGTTCGCCGTCGCGCGTTTGTTTTGTTTAAGCAGCGGCGCACGTTGTCGGAATTAATTAAATAAATTGCAATGGAGCTTTTCGTGATAAATCGGTGAGTAACAATCTGATTAGCAGTCTTCACACTCTCGTTATTGAATGGAATTGTAGATATGATGAGACGAAGGTCGAGACGCAGGAGAGTTCGATGCTCGAGAAACTGCAGAGGAAAATTGAGCAGAAGAAGCTGAAGAAGAAGGAGTTGCAGCCTGAAGAAGTGACGACAGCAGATGACATCGAGATCGTTGAGGAGACAGCTGAACCGGCGAAGAAAAGGAAGAAGAAATCGCTGGAAGTTGAGATTGAGGAAGCTCCGACTTTTGATGAAAATGGAAGTTCAGATCACGATGAAGACGACGGTGACAAAAGCGAGAGTGAACTGCCGTTCCAGTACACAGTGCTTGGAGAACAAAAGTTCGAAGAGCTTCAATCCATCGAGATGGTTTTGCCTTATTGGCTTGCACATCCTGACATCATTTCCAGTGACTTGTCCAAGCCTGGAACACCAATCAACGGACTTAGCTACATCTGCGACACGATTCAGAAGAACTTGAAGAGCATGAACATCAAGAATCTGTTCCCCGTTCAAGAGAAGCTGGTGCCTTGGATCTTAGACGTTCAAAAGAAGCCAATTCCCTTCAGGCCGAAGGACGTTTGTGTCTCAGCAGTCACAGGCAGTGGAAAAACCTTGAGCTATGCAGTGCCAATTGTGCAACATATCATGGAGACGAGAATGGAGTGCAAGGTCAGAGCGCTGATTATGCTTCCGGTGTTTGAACTAGCGAAGCAAGTGTTTAACGTCATCGATAAGTTGTGCAACAACCTGAAAGTTCGTTGCATTTTGCTATCGAAGAATCGCTCATTGGAAGTTGAACAGAATCAATTGCTAAAGCTGGAAGGAGATCACTACGTATCCAAGGTAGACATCATCGTGACAACAGGAGGACGACTGGTTGAGCATTTGTTCTTCACGAAAGGATTCGACTTGAAGTCGCTCAAGTTCCTCGTGATCGACGAAGCGGATCACGCGATGACGCAGATGCACAACGACTGGTACTACCATTACATCCAACATCTTGGCATTTCCAATGAGCTTCAGTCGAACCGATTGAGTTACAATGATCTAATGTCGCTGGTTAAGGACGACGGAGGCTTTAAGATTCCACAGAAACTTCTGTTCTCTGCTACACTCAGCCAAGATCCCGAGAAGATCAACGTTTTCAATCTCTTTCAACCGAAGCTTTTCACAACATCTGACAACAAAGAAGATTTGCTTAAGTATCAGGCGAGAAAGTTGCAAGAAGAACAGCGAGGAAACTTTATTGGAAAGTACACAACTCCAGCAGAGCTCACGGAGAAATATTGCATCACTGAGTACAAGCTCAAGCCGTTGACGCTGTTCGGTCTGATCAAGCAGCACAAGTGGAAACGATTCCTCTGTTTCACAAATACCGTCGAGGCATCTCATCGACTGTCGTTTGTTCTTCAAACGCTTTTCGGAAACGAGCTGGTGATTGAAGAACTCTCGTCGTTGCTTCCAATGAAAGTTCGGCAAAAAGTTCTTCAGAAGTTTAGCAGAGGAGAAGTGAACGGATTGATCTGCAGTGACGCGTTGTCTCGAGGAATTGACGTGCCTAACATAGAAGTTGTCATCTCGTACGATCTCCCGAAGCACTTGAAGATTTACATTCACAGAATTGGACGAACTGCAAGAGCTGGTCATCTTGGAACGGCCGTCACCATCATCGCTCCAGATCAAATCAAAACGCTCGAGAGACTTTTGGAAACTGCGAGCAAGAAGTCAGTGACAGAGATGAAGCCAGACCGAGAAGTAGAAGAAGCTAATGCGCTGAACTACGCCAACGCATTGAAGAAGCTTCAGAAAGCTTTGGAGCTTGAAGAGAAAGAACGAAAGAAGGCTAACTCGAAAGCAACAACGGTCTCGTTGTTCGAGAAGCTTCAACGCCAAGTCAAACAGCCCGACGTGTCTTACGCTACTCTGCCTGAAGCATGGAAGCCGGAGAACATTCAAGCAACTGCCGGTCCGACTGAAAGCAAAAAGAAGACGAAGAAAAAAGCTCCCAAAGTTAAGCAAACGGCCAATTAGTTTATTCCTATGTGGTCTTTAACATCAAATTGAATTAAAAATAAAATGGCAAATAACTAACAATTAAGTTTTAACCTTTTGAGCTTTCATGGCAGGCACAAGTAAGAAATATGATTGAGTATTTAGATTGTCGCTATTGTTTCTTGTTCGATTTGTCGGACTTCCCGCTGGCGTCTCCTTCAGATCCTTTCAGGGTCGACAGGCTGTCACCAGGGAAGAGTTGAGTGTTGCTACTCCTGTGCGCTGAGCTGCTGCCTTTGCCTTGCAGTGGCGTCGACGTTCGCACTCGCTCAGCATCTGAACCTTCGCCGCTTCTCGATAACGAGCTTGAGTTTGCACTGGTTTTCTTCAGCAGTGATCTCATGAACTGGCTGCTAAGCGACGATTCATCGGACGGTGAATTTTCTCGATCAGCCTTCAGTTTGAGTTCACGCGAAAGGAAATCTCTAAGGTTCAGTGGCCGCCCAACTGAATTTGACGACGACGACGAAGCAGATCGCTCGCATGTTGAAGTCTGAATGTCAATCTCTATCGATTTACCCGCTGCACTGGAGCTCGAGCTGCTACTCTGCAGCTTCTGGCTGGCGACGTCCCGTTTCAGCATGCTCTCCGCCCAGCCCAGCCCCATGCCGTGTAAATCCAAGTCGTGTCTCTGTTCCTTGTCGAGCTCTTGAATGCCTGTCAAAGTGTCGTTTGACTTGGGGCTTACTTCTGGATTTGGGTCAGGGGATCGTCTTCTCTTCGAAGGCGTCGATTGAATTTCAATGTCAACGTTGTCGGGAACTTTGATCAAAATTCGACTTTGCGGTGGAGCTTTCTTTGGCGATTTTGGCTCTTCCTGTTGCGCTGTGTTGGTCGGAGTGGTGTTCTCCTTCGAATCACCATAGACAAATGGCTCGTTGATGATGTTTCTACGCTTCAGCTCTTCCTCGATGTCCATGATTGAAGAATCACTCGAAGCTGATTCGATTTCGTCCTCTTTGGAAATCTCTGCAATTCCGAAGTCTTTTGGAGCGGCGAAAGATTTTAATTTAATCTCATCGAGAACATTATGCAAATCTCCAAATGTGGCGAAGCTTGAAGTTGATTCGCCGGCTTGTTGGCTTTGTCCTTGTAACGTTTTAGCGTACTCTTCAAAGTTAGGGAACGACTCGATTCCGGGAGCGACGTTTTCATCAATTTTTTCAAGGAGATTCACTTTGCTAGCGGTTGGCGTTTCAACTTCGGCGATTGTCGACAGCTCGTGCGCTTCATGAGGCTTTTCCAAGTGTGGACTGAAGCGATTCAAACTCAGTGGTGGTCGGAGTTTTCTCTGAGCCTTTTCCTCTTGCTCTTTGATCAACAGTGAAACGTCTTTGAGCGTCTCAGTCGATCCACCATCAGTAGAAGTCACTTTAACTCTTGGGGGCTTTGGAATGTCTTTGAGAATCGGCTGGAATGTGTTTTCTCTTTCCTCGGAGGTCACACGAGCGTCCGGCGAATCACGGAAATCAGAAGATGTAACTGGCCGCGACCACATCGAAATCCCTGAATCTTTGCTGACTCCGAACGGTCGCGTTTGCTTCTGGAGAATGTTGTTGATCTCTTCCGATGGAGGATCTTCACGTTGGCTCGGTGATTCCTTGAGATCACTTGCCGAAGTTGTTGGCGGATCTTGCCCCTTCCCTGGCTCTGCAATCTCTCGATACTCAGTGAAATGGCCGAACTCCCCACTCGACAAAGTGTCTTCAATCAGCTTCTGTCTTTCTTGTCGGACGTCTTTGATCATCCGAGCGAGATTATCTGCTCGTTTCTGGCAATTTTCTGTGTACTCTTTGTAGTTGTTCATCATGTGGCCTTCTAATATCGTCGTTACTGTCAGCATGTCGCTGGCTGTCGGGCGTGTTAAGCTTCGAGCATCGACTCGTGGTTGACTACTCTGAGCCGCTGTTGATGGTCGACGAGTTTGTGTCGGTTGAATCGATGGCGGCGGCCGCAATACTAAAGTTGGCTGTGGTTGCTTTGTTTGCGTTGCTGTCGAAGGTCTGGTGAGAGTTAGTTTCGTTTGCGAAGGCGGCGGTGGTCGTGATGGAGGCTGCTTAGAAGGCTTTCCCACAGTCTGGCTGGAAACGGGTCTTGGAGTCTTTTTCTTGCGCAAAACTTCGTTCCAAATGCCGTCCACTTTGCTGATATTATCCTCGGTTTGCTCCTGAATTCGACTGCGCTCCAACGACTCGTTGACTTCGCCGAGGAAACTGTAATTGTCGTTGATGAAGTCTTGCAACTTCTCTAACCGTTTCTGGTCAAATTGCGGAGCTTGAGCATCGGAAACGTTCGATTTATTCCCCGAAGTATTTATTGTTGAGCTTCCCGGCGTGCTAACTGAGCTCACGTCCACATGAAGTTGCTTGTCAATGTTCTTGCCCATCCCTAACAAGCGAGTGATGTAATGCATGAGAACTGGATTAAGTTTATGATGCGTTTTACGATTAGATTCACCGGCAGTTGGAGCAGCGACGGTGATTCTTTCCGGGAGGGATTGATAGGTCGTTGAAACAGATTGAGAAGAATCGTCTGACTTACGACTGCGAGACGGCTCAGGCGGTGAAGCTTGCGTAGGTTTCTTGAGGATCGTCTTCGGCGCTTCGCAGAGCGATGGAGTCGTTTGAGTTTCTTGTTGGACTTTCGCTGGTTCTGGTTGCTTTCTTTCACCTTCTGTCGACTTCTGCTTCCTCGGCGTGCGCGGGTAAACTTTCCCTGGCTCGCGGTGCAAGGTATCAAGACAACGAATCGATTTCCTGTGCTTAGATTTTCGTGGAGATTTCGATTGAACTTTGATGATGATCTCAACGGGTGGAATGCCGTTTGAGCTCTCCGACGTTGACGTCGCAACCGACTCTGGCTGTTTAGCAGCGACTAAGACCTTTTGGCTCTTGTACAATTCCCTGACACCGTTCTCGAGCTTCTTCTCGCGCTCCTTCAGCTTCTCCTCTCGTGCTTTTAGCTCTTCAGCTTTCTTGCGACTTTCTGCATCGTCTGCTTTCGCTTCTGTTCCTGAGCTGAGAGCTGCTTTCTCCTTCTCGAGCTTCTCAAGGCATTTCATCACTTTGTCCAAATCCGGTCCGGGAATGTCGTCGCTCTTTTCGATCTCTCGCATCAAAAGGTTCTTCTGATGGTTAATTCTCTCCAGCAAATCTTTCAGTCGCTCGGTTTCCACTAACTTCTTTAATTCGCTGCTTGGCTTTTTGCTCTGTTCGATTATCGTTATGGAATCGCTTTTCGACGACAGCCGCGTGCGATTTCCAGGCCCTGCCACGTTCACCTCGCAAGATTTTTCCTTCGTAGCTTTCGGAGCCGTTGAATCAACAGGTGGACACGTGATGATGTTCCGTTTGAAAGTTTTCTCAACTGCCTCATTCATCTTCGCTTTTCGAGATTCTTCTTGGCGGTTCAGCTGAGAGCTCGAGATGTTTCGCAAAGCCTGGAAGTGAAATTAAATCTTATTATGAAGCTATTTGAGGAGAGGTTTATAGTTTACCTTTCCAGCAGCCTCTTTCGCTTCCTTTTCCTGTTGCTCGAGTTCGGCAAGCTCAACACGGAGGCGCTCGTAATCACGTCTAGTCTTCTCTTTCTCCAGTGCTTCCTTATGACGAATTTCTGCTAGTTGTCTGCAAGTGAAAGTTGTTATCATAAGCAATAGAATAGCTAAGTAGTTCAAGCACAAACCTTAAGACTCCTTCGCTTATGTTATCTAATCCAGCTCGTTCATGCTTTTGAGCGGCGTCAACGAACGCATTTGATTTTGTACTCGGTCGATTGTCGGTGACTAAATCCTCACTTGGAACGTAATTCGTCGAATATTTATTGCTGAAGTCAACGTATTTCACTCGCTGCTGCTGCTCTGCTTCCTTCGACGGCTTTTTCGATTTCTCAGTCACCTTTGGTTTGACTGCAATTGATTTCTTCGCAGTTGTCTTCAAGATTCCTTTTTTCTTAGGCGTAACAACAACTTTCTTTTGCTTTTCTTTAGGCAGTGAACGTGGAACGACTTCAATGTCTGACGAGTCCGAGCTCTCGATCGTGTGCGAAGATGATGGTCGACTGTCGGTTTCGTAGCTTTTCTTCTTGAGAATGTTTTTGATTTGGTTGAATTCTTCCTCTGATTCAACGTCGCGAGACGTGGATTCGTCCGAGTCGCGGTTGTTAGATGAGTCAACAGAGTTGGATGTAAAGTTCTTCGGGTTGTAGGCGGATGCGGAGGACTTGTGTAAGTTGGGTTTGCTTGTGAAGACTTCGTTTCTGCCTTCATCTTCGTCTTCCTCTGATTCTTCTGACTGATCGTCAGAATCAATTTCTTCTTCGACACCACAAAAGTTGGCACCAAACTCCTTCCTACTTACAATATCGGCCTGGACTGCTGCGTTTTTCTGCTGTTTACGTTTCCTTTTGGCTAGCCGTTCTTCAGCTTCCCTGTCGCGCTTCCTCTGCTCCTGGAGCATCGCCGATCGTCCTCGCTGTGCTGCTAACAGATCGTACTCTTCCCGTTTCTGTCGTGTCACCTCATCTTCCTCGCAACTTGCATCGCATGCTGCAATGTGTGCCGCGCCAAAGCCAGCCAAGCAATTTCCGTATTCCCTCTGGATCTCGCATTGTCGATTCTTTTTTGACTCGCAGAACTCTTGTTGTTGTATTTGCTGGAATTTCCGCAATTGATTTTCCTTTTCTTTTTGCACCCTCGCACGGACGTCTTTGGCTATTCTATTCGACTGCTCTCTGACCTAGAAGCGTGTGAGGTGTGAGAAAATCAATAAGAAATTATGGAAATCACTCGCTGCGAAGTAATACCTGAGTCAATCGTTCCTTGCGCTTCCTATCCACCTCTGCACGCTGCGCACAACTCAAATGATCGTACTTGGAGCTCTTAATGTGAATTCTTACAGACATCTCACTTATTCAACGGGTAACATGCTTATTTTTAATAAATAATTCAGCAGCGAATGCTACGAAATCCAAATTTCAACGGTCAAAACAAAGCGACGGCGACGTCGAAGTTTGAATTTTACAAATCCGTTAAAATTACACTTTAAATTACAAAAGGACGAAAACAAAACAGCGAAACAAAATGCAGGCAAACGAATTGAAGAAAGAGATCTTCAACGCAAAGATTGAAGTAATTATTGCACAGCACGTGTTGAAGGAAAAGCAGAAAGACCTGAAACAGTTGCTGTTGTCACAAAGCATTGACGATTCGGTGAGTAAAACGATAAAAAAACATTCATCACTTTTTTGTGCAACGAACTTTTTTGTAGTCGCCATCAGCATCGATATCAACATTTCCAAGCTCTTCAAAGGAATCGTTGGAATCGTCAACCGACCGCAGCTCGTTTTTGAGCTCCACAAACGACACTCAAGCCACAAACACTGGGTTTCCCGCCAGAATCCACTATCCTGATTGGGACGAGCAAGATCGCGCTGAAAACAAGAATCCATCAACAACAAACGAAAACGGACGTCTCGAACACATGCCTCAGGTCACAAAAGCCACAAGCCCGAATCTTCGCTTGTTTGTTGGACATTTGAGCAAGGAGACAACCGAGGAATCACTTGCGAAATATTTCGGCAACTTTGGCTCCATCAGTGATCTTTACATTGCAACCAATCCTCGCCAGAGTTACGCTTACATAACGTTCTCGGAGTTCTTCGATGAAAGTCCAATGTCGATCAAACCGCATGTCATTGACGGAAAGTAAGAATCTCACTTTAGGCATTTGCCTATTGGTTAATCATTTTGCGATCATTTCAGGCGAGTGATTCTGGAACATGCCGTAAAGAACGTTGGTCGACACGGATCGAGCTCAGCTTTACTCGTGAGTGGACCGCAGAATCGAATTTCCGACCAAGCCTTGAAAAATCACTTCTTGAAATACGGCCACGACTTCAGATTGCGTCGTGAGTCCAAGCAGAATGGGCGAACTGCCTTGGTGATCTTCAACAGCCCCGATGTCGTGGACAAAGTCATCAAGGACTACGAGTACAACCAATACATTGGAGAAGTTCCAATTGACGTTCGACGCTCAAACCTCATGTAGTCATCTTTAAATTGTTCAGTATTTTATTACATTTCTCCAAACATGTTACCATGAGCTCAATCATTTTCCCTTCTCCCCAATTCGATCATTAAAGAACCAAGACTAAAACAATTTCTTTGGATTTCAATTGTCTGCTCAAATCAAGACTTCGTCACCTCCAGCGCTCTTCTGTGGTATCACAATTTAATTGTAACTTAGAACCTGTGCAGACTAAATAAGACTTTTGCTCAGTTCATTCTTGAAGCTTTCGATCTGCCCATGGCGAATTTCTCGCGGTGGCTTACAAGTTTATCGTTTTCTTTTCAGTCTTCTAAGAATTTCCTAGTCACAAGATGCACGGTGGAAGAATCTAACGCTTGCGAATTAGGTTTGAACACGTGCGGATGTGTCGATCGAGCTCATTGTCATTAGTTTCGCTATTGATGAGGCTTCGCATGCGTCGCAAATCGGGCAGATGATTCTTGTCTTTTATGTTCAACAGCTTAGAGAACACTTCGCCCCACACTGCTTTGTTCAGATATCTGTGGATTGGCGGAAACGTTAGAAACGAGAACGAAAAGATTAATTGCGCACGAACCTCGGGAACTTTTGTTTGATCTCCCAAACGCCAAACTTCTTGTTGACTTGCATGTACTCGCCGAACAACATGACATGAATTGTTCCGGCAACGCAGAAGAGATCCGTTTGATAGGACCACGGCCGGCCTTCCTGCATCTCAGTGCAAGTGAAGCCATCAGTTTGGATGATCTGAGGAAGGAAATAGTTTAGGGTTTGAGGGTTTGAAGAAGGCTAAGACGTTCGAACCTTTTTGAACTCCGTTCCTTCATTGAATAAGTTCATATCAATTGCGCAACCGAAGTCGATGAGCCTCAAGCTTGGTACGTAGGTATCAGCTGACGGTCTGAGAAAAGATTATCGTTAGCAATTTTGACAATTAAACTATGATAAAAAGGAAACTTACAAAGTCATAAGTAAAAAGTTGTCCGGCTTTATGTCGGCGTGAATTATTTTGCAGCTATGCAAG
This sequence comes from Smittia sp. YW1114-2, assembly GCA_033064975.1. Lineage (NCBI taxonomy): Eukaryota > Metazoa > Arthropoda > Insecta > Diptera > Chironomidae > Smittia > Smittia sp. YW1114-2. The sequence continues at coordinate 7,464,508 of CP093834.1, read as the reverse complement.
TGATGAACAATGTTCAAGATTTGACTCGTGAAGTGCATGACCAAGCTCTCATGCATTACTTTGGTTGTCGCCTGACGGATTCGGTTGTTGATGTCTAACAACGAGCCGTATTGAGAGAACTCCGAAATCAAAACGCTGGCGTTCGGGGCGATGACGGCAGCAGAGATGGACATGAAGCCGGGGAACTGTGGAATGATTTCAAGTATTAATCTGGTAGAACAAAACTCAAGAGTTCCTTACTATGTCTGTGTTCTTGAGACGCTTCCTGACTTCCGTGCAGATGTAGAGCTCCCAAGAGTTTGGCGGCTTCTGGTACTTGAGTGCAACGACTGATCCGTCGTATGTGTTGATTCCGCTGTAATCAAAATGTCACTCAGCTGTTCTCGATGGAAAAATCAGTGAACTCACCGGAAAACCGCGCCGTAAGATCCTCGGCCAACTTCCTTCTCAATCTGATAGTTGATGCCGGATATCGGGACGATCTGGTTCTTCGTCAGCTTTGGTAGATTCATGTTCGTGATTTTGTAATCAGTCGTGTTCTCGCGGTTGGGGAAATTGAGCTTTGTCAGGAAGGCGCGGCACAGTTCGGTGCTGAACGGGTCGATGTCGCGCTTCTTCATGTGATCGTCGATAGTCAGAACTGCGCGATCCATGCGACGACCCTTGAAATCTTCATCGTTCTCAGCTTGAAAGAACGAGTTCTGGTCGGCGCTGAACGAACAAACGCTGTCGTCGTTTTGGTTTGACACAATCGATTCTGGCTTCTTCAGGAATTTGTAGCTGGCAACGGGCGTCGATGACTTGCTCGCGGGCTTTCGGATCGGAGTGACGCAGCCGTTGAATGAAACGCTGGCAAACGAGTTTCCTTCGTAGTTGGCATTCGATGAGCAGCTGTTTGTTGCACTTGGCATGAACTGAGTGCTGTCACCGTCGAAAGTATTCAGGATTTCTCTCTGGAACTTTTGCTTTCTTGACTTCTTTTTGCTCTTCGACGACGAGGAGGTTGACGCTGGTTCCAAGGAGCTTTGAGTTGCCGATGGTACTGTGTAGGATTTTATCGGAGGGATTGACGATTCGGAGTTCGACTCGGAGTTGATGATCGCCGTGGACGTTTTCTCTTTCCGGAATTTGATCGTAATCTTTTTGTCCCGAGATTTTCCATTCGACGAGAAGCTGATCGTGCTCGCCTCGATCTGCTCTTCCAGGTCGTCAAGCATATAAGAATTGACAACCGGCGCTGGGCCACTGTAAGGTTGTTCATCGTCTGACTCATCGTAGCTCGAATCTGCGCCATCCTCATACGACTCGATGATCGGTTGTTGCAGCATTTTCGGATCAATTTCGCCTTGGTGGTCAATCAAATACTCAACGTCTTGATAATCCGGCTCTTCGAACTCATTCTTGCGGACAGAGCCTTCCTGATTTACAATTGAATTCGCCGATGTTGATTGAACCACTTGAGCTTGCGGCTGTTGGTAAGCTTGATATTCGCCGGCAGCGTATTGCTGTTGCTGTGGAGCCTGATAATACGCAGAATCGTCAATCATTTGTGGCTGAACGTGTTGGCCTTCGTACTGATTACGGTTCACAATCACTGACTGTTGTGCTGCGTGCCCTTGAAGATAATTCGGTGAGTTCTGATAGTTCGGTGAGTGCTGAAAGTTTTGAGGGCTATTTTGATACAAGTTTTGTTGCTGCGCGTAGTGTGATTGATAGCGATGATCATGCGAGTAAGAGTATTGTGGACTGTTCTCATAGCTATGCTGATAGTAAGACCCGTAGTTAGCTGGACTTTGAGTGTGACAGTTCCACGATGTGTTTGGCTGCTGATACGGCAACTGAGATTGGTAAGCCTGAGCTGTTTCATCGCGTTGCAGTTTCTCCTGCTCCATTCGAATACGCAGAGCTTCTTGATCCTTTCGAATACGTTCCTGCTCCTCGATAAGTCTTTTGGCTTCTTGTTCTTGACGCAGTCTCTCTTGCTCTTGTCGCAATCTCAAGTTCTCGTTTTGAACTCTAAGCTCTTCCAGCTTTTGCTTTTCCAGATGCCACTTTTGAGCTTTAAGCTCTTCTAAGCTGTACTCTTGACCGTTGTTGGGATAAACGAGATGCTTCGGATAGAAGCAGCGTTGATTTGGATCGTATGGCTCTTCGAGGCATAACGGAACATTCCAAGGCTCGTGTGAATTATGAGATTGACTTACGAAGTTCTGTGGCGGTTGAAATCCGTGCTCAAATGTGAAGACTATTGACGGCTCTTCCTGTTGATCCTCAGCGGGTGCATAAGCGTTCGCATCTCCGTAAACATAGTTCAAAGACGAGCTGATCACGTAGCCGGGATCTGAAGAAGTGCTCGCGAATTGATAATCTGTGTCAGATGCATACTGGCTAGTTTGGGCTTGACCAACTTGATCACCAAGCTCGCCATCCAGTTTGATTCGTTTGTTGGCCTGAGGATGATTTTGATGTGGCGAAAGAGACGTGATTTGCTGTCGCTGCTCCTCGAGCGATGAAATCGTTCTTTTCTTAGACGATTCATCGTTGTAAAGCATTCGTTGCGCAACTGAGAACCGAAAGTTCTTTTGAGCACTTTCAAGTTCAGCAATCGGCTGCGCCTTCAACTGAATCCCAAGATTGAAAATTGATTCGGCATGTTTGAGCATATTGCTTGAGTTATAGTAATACGCCCACCCTTTGTAGAAAGCGGCACAAGTCGTCCCGATTCCTTGTTGATATAGAATCTTATACAAGTTCAGTGGGTTTGGTTGAAAGTCGATCTAAAAAGCAGAAGTTGGTAAAGCAAATGCATCACGAGTCCGACAGCAACTTACGTATTTTATCCAGAGCTTCACCATCCGCAGGTCTTGCTTGTAGTTCTCAAACTTATCGTACGTCGAGAGACATTGCTCCACAGCCTTCCGGAACTTGGCCTTAAGCGCCTTGTCCGCATTGGCATTCGATTCCAGCCAGCAGATGTAGCGGAACCAAAGATCTAGAGGGTCAGTTCCCTGATAGGTGTGGATGGCGTTTTCCCACTGCCCAATGTCGCTTTGGAAGGCAGCAATCGGATCACCAGTCTGCGGATCCATGTCCCCCGAGAACCTGAAACGACAATTTGGGAAATTTTATCATCGTGGGACTTTTTTTGCTCACGAAAAATGTGTCAAATGACCAGAAATCGAGAAACTTCGTCGCTAGTTAGCGTTTTCAATTGAAGCTCTTCTCACCCAGAGTTTGTTATCGTTGTGCAAGCTCTGGATAGATCGGAACGGAAAACAACAACAAATCATTAAAATCCAATCCAGAAACGAGAAGAAACTTTGAAGAAAATTTCTGGAATAATTTCGTCATTTTTTCATTGAAATAGTTTCGCGACTGCTGCAGTTTTTAATCAAACGGTTGGCTGATAACTTTACACACCTCGTTGACGTATTATTTAAGCTTCTGTGAGACGAATTATCGACTAAATCCACAAATTTCACTAAACTAAAAAAATTCTTTGCTACTCAAAGGGCGCGCGATGTTCGAAGGATTTGAAAGTACGCGGGATTTGAAACTCAATCGACCGTTAAATTTTAAAACGAAAATCTTGTGACAGAGTTTGTGACAAATCCAACAAAATCAAAACAAAGGGAATGAAAATTGATAACAAAGTGAAAACATGAGTTTGCTTGCTACTTTTATTAAAGAAGTTGTGAAATACTTGACGAAATCAAGCTGTGAGCTTTGTGATAATCTCCTGAAGTTAGTGAAATTGCAAGAGAGCGGCGAATACGATTTCTCGTTTCCGCTTTCGTTGGCTATATGGAAAAACTACTTGAAAGAGTTCAATGAGGACGAACGTCAACTCTTTCAAGACAATATCATGAAGTACGCTCAAGACTCGTTGATCGAGAATTATCAAGAGAGCTTCCAATCGGCCTCAGCCAAGTGGACTTTTGCTGTAAACGAAATTCAGATAAAGGAAGGTCGATGTAACTTTACAATACAACGGTCCTCGAGCTACCTGACTCTGCTTAAAGAACTAGGGAACAACAGGAGTTACGGTAGAAGTGAGAAGGAAGAGGCAGAGACGCTAAGCTTGGAGTCCGAGGGCGATGACAATTCCTCGATTTCTGATTACCGAGTTGAGCTGGTGAGCAAAATTGTGAGGAATCTCTTGGCGTATTCTAAATTCATTTACGTCGAGGATGAATCAATCGCTAAGCACAAAATTCTAGTTACAACCAAATCAAACCTCAACAAGAACCACTCGCTGTCGAACCGGAAGCTCCTAACGGTTGGAGTCGTGACGAACCTTTCCGACAAGAAAATTTGCCAAGTCCACGCTCAAGATTACATAGAGAAACGTTGCGAAGACATGCACCTGACATCAATCCATAGATACGGCGTTCGAGCGAAGAACGACGAAACGTTTAGGAAACTAGTCGATCAACTAGGACGAAATGCCGTGACGTTGGATCTTCTTGAAGTTAGAGCGTCGTCAGCTGTGATACTTAGAGCGAACCCCAATCAAGCGTTCATCTTGTACAATTCTGCGCGATTGGAAACACTAATGGGAAGGTTCCAGGCAAAGGTTGACGAAGGCTACTACGAGAAGCTGCCAGATATAAACGACATCGACTGCAGCCTGCTGAAAGAAGAGGAAGAGTGGCAACTGCTGAAGCTTCTTCTGACCTTTCCTGATGTCATTAAGCGATCGATCGATGATCTGACAAAAGGCAAGGTCGCAATTCATCTGATTCACAAATACCTCACAGATCTCGTAAACATATTTTCGATTTACTATCGTCGAGTCCGCTTGTTGACTGAGAATCGAGCGCAACTGATCGCCGTGCTGCATGCGAAGATTCATTTTCTTCGAGCCGTTCAAACGATTTTCAATGAAACGCTTGCGATCTTCTGCATCGAACCCATCGCCTTCATGTAAGACTAAGACAATTCGTTTGCTACACAAACTCTGATTTGATAAACCTTTTATTTTACTCTATTAGTACACAAATTTCTTTATATATTCCGGCAATAACACAAAATCATGAAAGTTCATAAATAAAGTCTTTAAAATTCAACAAAAAATAGATGAAAGGAAAGAAAATGTTTGATTCACAGAACTTTTGTTACGGAATGAATGATAGTTAAAGAGAAGAGCTTGTCCCGGTTGCGGGTGGCTGAAGATTGTCGAGGATGTTCTAGTCCTCAGTGTGAGGCTTCTCAGAAAAGAACAGAAAATAAATTGAAGTGCCAGCTACGGATATTAGTTTAAAACTTGATTCGATCCTACTTTCCTTATCGAACTACACCCATAAAGCCTTTGTGATTGATAAATTCGCGTGCCCTGAGAAGCTTGGACAACGAGTGAGGCGTCTAATGGCAAGTTTACTTCCAGAACTTGTTGAACAAGTCCATGAAGCTGTCGTAAATCATGAAGGTGATGGCAACATCAAGGCAGACACGTGACAAACGTGGGACGGTTCCTTTGTAGAAGGCCATTGGGCCCTCGTTGCGCCAAATCTTCATAAAGCAGTCCATTGTGCTCTTGTACTTTGCAGCTTCGAGTCCCTGCATTCGAGTTTTGACGACGTCAATTGGAGTATTACCAAACACGGAAGCAGCGCCAGCCACCGCTCCGAACAATCCGACGAGAAGCTTTGGCGTTTCCTTGTTCTTGTCACCGCCCTTGTGCCACTCACGCAATGATTCCATGACGTAGAATCTGATCGCTTGGTTCGAACCTTGTTTCATGATTGTCGCCGAGACGCCCTTGTAGAGTCCCGCCATGCCTTCTTGTTTAACGATGCATCCAACGCCGTGAGCGAATCCTTTGAACTTTGGATTTGCACTTCGCTGGTCATTGATGAATTTGACTTTAACGGTTTCCATTGGCGTCACAGCGAAGACAGCTTCAAGCACACCAGCTCCGAGACCGGCCAGAAGCTTTCCCGATCCACTCAGGTTGCCATTCTCATCGACCAGGTAGAGCTTGATCTGCTCAAATCCACCAAAACTAAAATGAAAACGAAAGTTCTTCGACCTTGAAAAGCATCCACGCGGTTTAGAGCTCACCGAACAGCTGATTTTGGGATTGATCCGTAGAGAAGAACACTCAGTCCACGATAAAGGCCAAAGAATCCGCGTTCCGAGACGGTTTTCTTGACGCAGTCCATGATGCCATTATAACGTTTGTTCGCGCCTATCGAGAGCAATAAACGAAACGTGAATAACAATCAGACGATTGCAGCGACGTGATTGTGTAATGTGTAGCGAGATAAGAACTGCCACGATGTCTCACCTTTCTCGTCTAACTGCAGCTGAGTCTTTACGTATTCGGTGGGGAAGGTGATGCAGATCTCGATACCGCCTGTGATTCCACCGGCCACGATTCCTTTCAGTCCTTTGCTGCCTCCAGCGGCTGCTGCCGCTCCGTTGTCAGCCATCCATGGCCGCCGGATGAAAGGATTACGCGTGGTCGTTTGTCCAGCCGAGAGCGCCGACGACTCGAATTGTCGGTAGAACGAAAAGCGTTTTGACGAGTCCATGCTTATCGGAATTTGTGTGTGACTCGCTGATTGATGTGCTGAGCTAGTTCAACGAAAATTATAAATTCGACAAAATGTTATTTTCGGTCGAAAGTGCGCGGACGACTGGCTGCTCGTGGAGCACCGAAATACTCAGAATACACACGAAGGAAAAGAAAACTTTGCCTTCCATCCAAACACGATGACGTCAAAGTCTTAACATATTTTTCGGGTTGCGATGTGTGCGAGCAAAACAAAAGGCAGAAGCAATTGCATAATCGCTTATCTGGTGCTTTATCAATCAGTTTTCGGCACTCAATCATAGACAGCGTGCTTATCCTACCGACGAGACTTACTTGATAATGCGATACGAACGAAATTCACTCGGTCGATGCTGTTTCCACTTGCCAACCTGTTCAGTTACCTCACTCCAATCGAATGCACTTGAATTGTCATTAAATGCAACGTTCGACGAATGGATTGGACGATTAGAAACGGAATCAATTCACTCGTAAGCGAGGCGATAACGAACTTTGATCAGTCAGCGAATATTATCGGAGCTGATGTTGTTCGGCGGATGTTTTTAATGAAACTGAACGTGCCGCTTGAGTGAGGCGCTGGAAAGTAACGCAACTTCGATATAGCGAAAGCCGATTCGGAATTTAGCCGGGAGATTCCGAATCGAGTTGGACAGTTCGCTTATCAGATAAGAGCTTTAAGCTTAAACAGAGCTTTCATTCAAAATTCTGGAAATGAAATTTGAGCTTTAACAAATCAAGCTTTTTGCCTTAATCGAGCTTTCACTCTTTTGTTTCAATTGAGCTTTCACTCGCATCGTTTAAGCTTCCTTGGATATCTCGCACACGTGAAACCGGCAAAATCGCGTGGCAATGAAAATGCGAATCACGATCAAATGCCGAGATCGTCAAACCTGAATTTTCGTCGCAGGCTAAAAATGAGAAATTGGCTTCAGTCCAGGAATCTTTTTCCTTTCGCATGAGTTCATAGACACTTCGTACAAATTTGATTAAGCTAGATTGTTGTTTGTTTATTCATATCAAAAGTCATTGCGTGGGAGTACAAAACACTTGGAAAGGTAATAAATTCTGGACAAGCGAATAATTGTAAGCCTGCAAAAAGGAAAATGCTTTAAGCCATGATAGGTCGAAGGGAACAGATGTTAATTCTGTCGATGGCTTGATGAGATGAATAAGGAGAATGCTTAGGCGACGACTTTGTACCAGCGCTTGCATGGGACGTCTCCGTAAACGCAGGTGGCGATCATCTCGGTTTCAGTGAACTCGCGGATAAGCTCCGACTTCTTCTCAGTCTTCTGGATTTGGGTTAACACGTTGCCGTTCAAGGTGAAGACCGACTTGACCTTACGTCCATCGAGAGTCTCCTCGTCGATTTCCTCTCCAAGCTTGAACTTGAGTACGGTGGTTTTGAAGGTTGAGACGGTGTGGTAGGAGTATTCGTCTCCATTCTTCTCCAAGAAGACGGTTGGCGAAACAGTGTTGCCCATTTTACGGAGAACCATTCCGACGCCTAAAAGAACGTACAACAAAAACCGATTAATTCATCGCAGAGGAAATAGCAATTCATAAGAAGAGCGAACGAACGATCATTGTCATGTTTCTTATTGTTCTAATTCCATTAATTAAGTTTCCCCTTTTCTTCGCTCGTCGTCCGAAAGATCAAGAAGATCTGAATTGAATTTACTTTAATCAACAATCCAGACCGCATTGATTCGTCAGTCGCGACCCTTACATGTGACGTCTTTAAGCTAATTCAATCATATCTGTCAATTGTCGTAGAATTGATGAAAGAAATGCGCCGAATTGTGCGATTAACTTCGATTCAAGCAAATCAAATTTGAACAAAGGAAGCCACTCAAGTCGAGTAAGGCTCGACGTTCCTCCGAAAAAAGAAAACTTTCCATTGAGTCGTTGAGTTATCAATTGAGACGTGAGAACGAAAGTCTGTTTTGTGTTTGCAATCAACAATTCTGTCTAAAAGCTACATCAATTGCAAGTGTATGAAGAGTATGATCGATGACTGAATGATTATCGAACAAATTTTCTTATCAGCCAAAAATAAATCGCCGAGTGAACTTTGAAATAATCATCGCGACTCGCGAGCTGTTTGTTTTTCATTAGATTTGGCTGCCAACAAATTGGAAGAAAGCTTATCGTGTGTCCTCCTGTCGCCTGGTATCTAATCGTAATTGCAGTTTCGAGTCTTCTAGATTTTGTTTTATCTTATCGCCGGCAAGAAGCGCAGGCATCGATGAAAAGGAATTATGAACCCGGACCGACCACAGTCCCTGTGGATTAAAGGTTTACTCGAATGATAAAATGTCGAGCCAAACATCGCAACATGTGGCTTTAGACCGCGCCGACAAGTCGCATCCGTTGCTAACTCCTAACAGATACCGCGAAATTGCATGCGATGAGGGCGTTTGAAGGTTGTGCACTCAAGCGGACAGCGATACACATGCGATACTGTAATTGATGTTGTTTATGATGTGACAAAAAAAAATCGACAAAGCCGTTAAGAGCGAAGTGAGCTCAACCCGAATGCAATAACATTTATCTCTTAGAGCCAATTTCGTTTGCTTTGCTAAGATGAAAAATCGATGTGCCAAGTTGTTCTAATCACGCCACGTCCTTCTCAGCCAACCACATGTAGCCGGCAAAAGGCGCGTCTGTTGTGCGCATGAATCAATTTATGTAATTCGCCGGTAAATAAACCGGTTCTTGTTTGTAAATTCTTCTCGTTCTTCCTTTCGTCTGCACATTTAATTTGCGATTTTATTGCTCTGTTATTGACGAGAGCATGCGAATTGCCAAATTTGACTTGCGAGCTCAGTAGCGAGAGATTGATAACCTCAAGTGGCGGAAGTTTTCCGAGATTTTTCTTCCACGCCATAAATCGATATTTCTTTTATCAACGGGAGCGTCACGTGCTTCACATTTCTGAGTGGAAAACTAATCGCCCGTTGCCCCACTTGAATTCGAGTCGTCTGCTTTAGATTTCTTACCCAATGCTTTCATGTACTCATCGAATCCCTCGGATCTGTCCAACTTGTATTTTCTGCCTTCCCATGCCATTTTGAGCTAACTTATATTTTTCTTTATCACGAACGAGAACTGAAAGCGACACTGGCGTTTGGAGAACACGAATGAAGTGCTGCGTGAAATTTCGTGTGTTGATATACAAGAAAATCGCGAGAGAGGAAACGAACAGAGGGAAAGAAGAAAACCGAAGAGAGAATCGCTTGCGTACGATAAGTGAAATTTGGAGTTTAACCCACAGATGACTAGCCGCGTTTTGTATCTTTGAGACCAACTAATCTTTGCGAGCACTTACTATGCACCAGTCAACTAAAATGTAGGAAAATTTCGGAATAGATTTTTTTGTTTCGTTTTTATTGAAATTTATTCTTAGAAAATTTGAAAATCTGCCACAGATATTTAGCCTGAATAATTTAGGATGAAAATACTTATTCAGATTTCTTCTTTTTTGCTTCAAACATTTAATTAAAGTATCTATCTCATCGTTTAGTTCTCAATGGCTCAACTTAATTTAAGAAAAGAAAATTTGACTTTAATCTAACTCCGAAACATTTAATTTCCAGACATAATTCTCATTAAAATAGAGATCAGAGAACAACAGCACTTTGTTGGTGTAATGCTCACGTTCCACATTTAAACAAAAGACTTCAGACTGTTTGAAATCGACAAATTGAAATTTAAAAAAACATTTAGACAGTTTTCTGCGATATTTTTTCACGATATAATATCGTCGCTCTTAGCCATTTGGGATCGACAATATGAGGAGAGTAAAATTATGAATTTCTTTACTCCCGGCTTACTTATGGTAACAAAGATTGACAAAGATCTAAAAAATATGTACAACAAACTTTCAATTGCAGACCAAGACGCATGGATATATCCAGCCACAATGGTATCACGTCAAATGCCAGGTTGACTGAACTGAACAGCTAGGCAAAACGCGAATCACTGTCGTTCAGCTATCTCGTCGTTTTGTGTTAGATGATCTAACTTAGATCGCTTGATCATTTGTCTGCTCTGGGAAAGTTGAGTCACTTAATCACAACAGTAAATGCATTGTTACGTATGTAAATTTAAACACTATCTATGAAGTCACTTTGTTAATATCTCAGAACAATTTCCAGTGCAAAGAAACTGACCGATCTTCTTGCGCAACAATAATACGGACTAGGCCTATCTTTACTTGGAAATGATAAAGAATATCAATCAAATTTTATCACGCTACGTTGGCTATTAAAATTTAACTTCTCAGCGAGGCCTTCGCTTTTTCGTGGAAACGATAAAATTAAGCACATGCAAAGACCAACGCAACTTTTCTAATCTTTTGGTGATTTTTGGTGTCCGGACTGTAGTGAAGTGTGCAAAATATTTGATATAAAAGAAACGATTTTCAGTTTTGCCATCATTGTAACTGTTAAATTCTAAAAAGAAAAATCATGAAACTTTTCAATATTGTTTCGTTCTTGTTTGTTGTTTTGATCGTGGTAAAATAATTGACAATCAGTGATTCAGACATCTACATTTCTTTTGTTTAGTTCCTTCAACAAGGCGAATCAAATGCAATTTCCTGCCAAGTTCAGGGCGGCATTTGCCATCGGCCAGCGCCAGTCCTTTGCCCTGTTGGCCACCGACCAGTCTTCTGGGACGACGGCTGTGGAAAGGAAGGTGGTCAATACCAAAGATGCTGCGTTCCATGTGCCACAGGATCTGTTTGCGTAAGAGGATGAACATGCAAAAGGTCCGCTTCAAATTCAAGTTTGAAAATTGCTGTGAGCGATTGAAGATTTAATAAAGTAAAAACGATTGCCCTTAAAATTCATTGTTCTTACTACGTGAAGCTCTGAGTTTTTGAAACAGTTTCAGCACCAGCAGCGATCGAAGCTCTCGGAAGAAGACATTTGTGGTAATCTTATGTATTTGTTGATTAAAATTGCAATAGAATTGGTTAAAAGAATAAGCAAACAGCACTAAAAGAATTTCGCATAATAGATCTATGAAAATGTCCAGCTCGATTGTCAGCAAATGTAGGTCAAATCTTATCTGTTCGGGTGGGTTTGTAACGATAGGCAACAACGAAGAATAACTCATTTCGTGTCTTATCGGCTGTCAAGTCAACAACGCCCCAGCTTTCTCGATAAATATATGTATTAACAAGAGCATTTCTTTGCGAAACTTGTGTTTTCCTTTGTCCTAGTTCAAGAGAAGTGCGACAAACGATTGATATAAAAGCGAGACGATTCACAGTTTGCCATTATTGAACGCTTGAATCCTCAAAGAAAAAGTCATGAATCTGATTAATATTCTATCGTTTTTGTTTGCCGTTTTGATCTTGGTAAGAAAACAGTTACTTAAAAATGATAAAACCACCAACTTTGTCTCTATTTAGTCCTTGCAACAAGGTCAATCGCATGCAATTTCTTGCCAAGTTCAGGGCGGCTTTTGCCATTCGCCAGCACCGGTTCTTTGCCCTGTAGGCCATCGACCAGTTTTCTACGACAGCGGATGTGTTAGACAGGGTGGAAGAGACCAAAGATGCTGCGTTCGGTGTGCTTCGGGAAGCGTTTGCATTAGAGGATGAACTTTGATTTCACATTCAATAAATTTTTGTATTGAATCAAATTTTTCTATGTTTCCCACACATCTGAAAATCGCAACCTTTAAGTAATCCCCAGAAAAACCTAAATTAGATAGAAAATTGTTGCTGTTCAGGTCTTTGTTCATATAAAAAATTTAAAACCACTTTGCAAATTGCAGTATTGCACTGTTTGTCAAACAAATTCGTGTCGCCAAAGTGTCTCATGTGTCGTGGTTTTGAAATGATATAACTTGTCGCAAGTTATTTAGTAGCGGCTTTTACAACATGAAATCATTTCGTTTTATGAGCGAATTAAAGGTTTAATTGTTTCAAATAAGAAATGATTGAAATTACGCGGTTTGTTAAGCATAAGCTGTAAAAAAGTATGTTCGGTTTTATGCGTTCAAAGTTAATCGCCATGTAGTTGTTGTTAACATTTGTTGGATCCAACAATGTGAATGTTTTCCTTCCGATAGCTCCAGACTAATCGAACAATTTCCTTTCATGTGGTAGACTTCTTTCAAGCTGATCAATAGCGCCGACTTCCTTTCAGCATCAATCGGACTGATTGTATCCTTTGATTGACTTTCCGGGCAACTCCCAGCTACTTAAACCGATCCTACAGTAACTGCATTAAGCACATATGAAAGAATTTCCTACATCTGTAGAAATCATTTCAACATTCATCACTCGTGTCGGAGCATGACAAGTTCACTGTCTCGCCACTTAGAGCATAATCGAATGAAAAAAACATGAAGTAAATTGCGGCTTACAATTTTTGTTGGTAAGATTTTGTATCACGATTCTCGACGAAATGTATAGAGTCATTAAAGCACAATTAGGGGTCAATTAGGGGAACCAAAGCAAGGTCGATTGACTTGCTGTCTCACTTCTGAAATGCATGTTTGCTTTAGCGATTGAGCCGACAAGAATTCCGTCAGCGGCTACTTATCGATCGAGCTTCTCAAACGACGTACGAGTTTTTCAAGTAAATTTCTCTTTCACGTCGAACGATTGATGAATCAAGGTCGGCAACACGATTCTGGCTCTCGCGAAGGCAGTGGCCAATATCAAAGTCATCTGCGAAGTGGCTGCAAGGTGAATTGAATCTTATTGTCTTACATTTCAATAAGGTATTTCAGTTTGAAGTTGATGCGATTTCAAGTTGCGAAGCTTGTCACAATTAGTCTACTCTGAGCCTTGAGATGTTCGCAGCTTTGTCTTAAAGTGTTGCACAACCGAATCATTTGTCAGCCCGCAGAATTCTCAAGTCACCCATTTGAACGATTTCTCTTGAGAGCGATCGAGGCTAACTTCGATTGGGTCAGAGGTTAAACAAATGTCATAATAAGCCCGAAGTCCTCAAACAGTTTTGCTGGTTATCAAAGCTACGATGCAGCGGAAAACTTCATAACCGAGTCCATAAAATTTCTTCATCGTCCAATGGGCGTCAGTGATATGAAAGAAAGTCGGTTGGGCAGTGCTTTCCGTAACCAGTTCAAGGCTGTGCAATCACTCGTCGTCTCGCGTGATGTTTGTTGCCTTTTTGCTCGACTTCTTGCAACTGACATTTCGATAGTTGATCAGAAGATTGGCCAACGAGTTCACGAATAGTTTGTTGAGCCAGAAGAGATTTTTTGTCACTCACACGAGTTCAGGGACAAAGCTTTCTAGCTTTTGGCGATTCTTCTCGCCTTCAAGAGATCGTTGCCGCAAGGATAATTTAAATATCAGCGAGAGGTCGTTCGATCTGAGGTCTGTCCACCTCCTCGGAATTTCGGACGGATCAACGAATTAATAACACTTCGAAACTCGAGACAAAGAAATCGTAATTAGCGTCAAATTGCATTCCATTTGTGCAAGATTTATCGCTTCGCGAGGTTTTCTCGCGTCGGCTCACGTGATGTGACAACTTGACGAAACAACGATTGCGTTCCCTCTAATGAAGCTCTTTTTCTTGTTCTGTCAAGTCACTTTTCACTCCAATTTTCCCGTTAATTGCCGAACGCACTGTGGAGTCTCCGTCGATGTTTCGTCACTACTCATTGTGCGTGAAGTTTCGCGCTTCTCTCTGAGTTAGATCGCAGAGGGGTGGAGTGCCTCCCAAGCTTCTGTCGTTTCATCAGAATTGATTTGGTTCACACCGGCGCTTCCAAAAATCGCTGCGCATGTTGCGTCATGGCTTGATTGAATAGCAAAACTGAGTTTTTTAAAACTCATTCAGCGATTTCAAGGATCTTGCCTGCTACCGATTGAGATTACAAATAACCCGTCGAATTACACAACTCAATTTTAAATCTAAGCCGTCATTAATCAAAAGCCTTTAAGTCTCCGTTTCAACGGCGTGTCGAAAGTCTGATGCGAATGTGTAAACTGATCGATTCTGTTCTGCAGCACTCCTCGCTTCTTGTGGCCAATTAAATTCGTCGACCATAAACATTTTCTTCTTCCGGGACAAAGACTGAAACAACGAGTATGATTGACTGACGCTCACTTGACATTGGGCAGTTTAACGACTTCGAGCTGCAAGTGCGTCAGTTTAACATCAAAGTTGTTTGCACCGCTGGAGATTCAGATGAATGGCAGATGCTGAACGCCTATTATTAAATCACGGGCTGCTGAATGATTTATGATCAGGAAGAGAAGTCTGAGAAGCTACCGAGATGAACGATTTGAGTATGTTGCAGGAAAAGAAGTTTGCTATTTGCTCAATTGAACTTCAAAAATTTAAGATCGAGATTTGCTATTTAAGTTTATTAATAAATTCGCTATCGTTTAAAGCCAGCAATGGAGCTTGAAGTCGTGTTTGACGTTATGTTTAATGAAATATTTATCGATCAAAACTTTGTAATTGAGCGGAACAGCAACGCCCTACAGGCATCGATCACAGCGGCTGGTGACTTATAGCGTTACCTTTGAGTAGGCGCAGCCAATTTGTCTCTTCAGCTCAGAAGTTCAGCAGCTCATTAATCGCAATCTGCAAAGATTCCGAGTCGCAGACAAAAAATATTAAAAGCGAAACCTTAACGTTCTTAGCTTGAACTGCTTGCAATTATGTTCTACATATTTCAGTAAAAAACAAAGGTTGAGGCTAAGCCGTAGTCTCTGACAGACTAAGGAATGAGAAGGAGAGTCGCAGCCATTGCATTAACTCTATACCGACTTCTTCTTCGTATCTATGCTTCAGTCAATTTATTTATTTATTGATTCGCCTATTCCAGTCCATCGTTGGACAAAGGCAGCTCTTCGGAATCAGCTTTGAACATTCAATTCCTTGATTCAAATCAGCCAATCCCTTTTATCTTCGCCATCTCAAAATCTACAGCCATCTAAACTTCAGTTCTAACTTCAACGGTTAGCAAATCTGCGAGCAACCAGTCAACATATCGAGAGCCTCACACTCTCGAGATCTGATCAGACTTGCCGCATGATCACCGATCTTATCGCTGCTTTCGAGTGAAAACGAAACCGATGCAAACTTACACACGTTCTCCGTTTCCGCACAGACGGTTTCCCCGAGCAATTTCCCATAGATTACGCAGCATAACAAACACCGAGATTAAGTGAGAAACTATCGTGTCATTACCGTCTCACTTTGTACCGGTTTCGTGTATCATCATTTCATCAGTCAGATAATTGACTTTGACACACAATTTGTGTTTGTTCACGTCTCGTAAGCGTCGATTTGCGACCTGTTAAAATAATTTCCAGCGGAAGCAGTTCGATTGAAATTAACGAGCATTCAGAGAAAGATGATGAGATTGCATAACGAGATCAATTAGATTATGCGCTCGTTTATAGCCTCAAAGTTGGAGGCTTTGACGCCCGTGATCGATCGTTAATCTGTTGATTGCTAGCTCGGCTTAGTGAGATTGACTCGATGTAGCTTCTTGAGTTTATGTTTAATGCAAACCATGGGCAGGGCTGCTGATTAGCTGGACAACACAGCCTTTGTTAACACCGCGACCTGACTGGTTTTCCGACTATTTAAAAGCTTAATTAATCAAATTGATCCCCGCAAATATTGAATTTGCGACAGCCTTTCCCCTCAACGAAGAACTTTCCTTTTGGTCTCGCCGAACTCTTTTTGTTCACTCGAAGTGCGTCTTACATAATCTCCGCGATTGTTTGGCTTTTCGAGAAGCGAAAAAAATGTAAAACATCGTGCAGACATTTCGCTCGCGTTCGACATATTTATGGTTTAATTGGATCTCGTGCATAATGGCTCTACGCATATTTGGGGAAACGTCAAGAGAGTGAAAAGCAAATTTGCAGCGACGGAAAATGTTTTGATTTCTGAAGATTGTTGCCGAACTATGCGATGACTCGCTGCTTTCTGTCTGCCATGCTATTGCGTCAAAGTTCATATTCCCACGCAAGCCTGAATGCAAACCGGGCTCCCAAAATAAAACCGTCTAACCGGTAAGGCTTGCATGGAGCAACGGTTGTCTCCACATGTGAAAGGTACTCGTCAACGGGCATGAAAGTGTTTAGTCGCAATTCCTGTAGACAATGGGACGCGAGCAATCGTTTGTCACAAGCGAAAACAAACATTCACACTTGCGTTGCGCAATCGCTTTTCACTCTAATTTTTCTGTTAATTACTCGAAGCTGTCAGCTCGAACAATAAGTAAAATCAATTTTGTCACCGATTTTTCGGATTGTCATGTGAATGCTCACGGCTCGCTGCCTTCCTTGTCGTCTCGCATGCTAGAGCTTAACTCGAAAATTGTGCAAAAGTAAATGTTTCAATTCGTTCAAACAACTTTGTCATGCTGCAATCGTCGTCATCTTATCGGGCAGTTCAACTTTTTGATCGAAATCAGTTTGAGGGCCAGCCGGCGGTCGTCGCCAGAAATTGCCGTTCGAGCGTTTACTACCAGGAAAAGAAACAGAGAGATTACAATTGCAGTTCGTAAGAGGCAATTTGTGAGACAAAAATTAAGCGCTCACAAAGTCGACCACTTGTGTGCAGCAACTTTCACTCGCCCGTTAAAATTGTCAGCTCATAAAATCTCTATTTCTCGCGGGACACAATCAATCACCGATTCAATAGCTCTAATCAAACATTTTTGATTAATGCTCCATCGAATCGCTAAACCCCAAGTGTGAGCCCAATAGACGCGCCGCAAACCGTTTGCTCTCGGAGAGCGCGAAAAGCTCGCAAAAGCTCCGCGAGAAAATTAAGCCAATATTTTCTTACATCGAAGTGGGATCAAAATTGCTTTCGTTTTAAACAACAAACAGTCTGAGACTTTAAACAGTCTGTTGGCGGACGTTCACGAGTTGTGTGCACGAGCTCTGGTGCGTGAAAGGATTAACGAGGATTTAACAAAACCGAATAGAGAACGAAAAAAATATTTAGTGAAGTGGAAACGAAAATATTTAAAACGGAAAAGAAAGTGCCGAAAAATATTTGGAAAGATCTGAAGTGTGAAGAATTGACGGAAAAGTAAGCGAAAATTTGGAAACATTATTCAATCGAAAGTGAAATGGAAATCGAAAGGAAATCAAGAATAATTGTGCGAAGATAATGACTTGCAAACAAAGTAAAAGCTGCATAAAATTGCTTGAGAATATGTTGACTCGTTAAGGTATTGAGCAGCACGATAGGGAAGAGCCTGTTAACTTGTTCAGAGCTAGAGCCACCAGACAGCTTGCTGCTCAATTTGTTCCAACATCAAACATTCTTTTATTCTTCCTCATAGCTAGTTTGATTAGCCTAATGAATCTCCGTCATTTACTTTCAATCTTAGCAGTTTACATTTTCATCAAGCTATGAGACAAAGACCAAAGCTAACGCATCGTCCAAGCTGATTTGTGAAAAATTTCTTGGATGTTCACGAGCCAATCGTACGGAACTGAAAGCTCTCGAGATAATTGCATTCACGACAAAGCGAAGCGACGAAAGTAAAATTCGCAAATTTGATTATCTACTCGAATTCGTTTCGTAAATGATTCGTGCTTTCGTCGGCTTGCCATGCTCAGCTGCGTTTAAAAACTTAAAAAGAGTTTGAAGGAGAAAGAGAAATTAATTGGAGTGTAGCTTTGTCAAATCAGATTAAAGTTTAATCATTAAACTGTTGCATAATCCACAATCTTTTTCGTTTGTTGCTGAGAGACTTGAGTCAAGTGACTTATAGTCGGCTTAGAGTCTCGTGTTTCGGCTTTGCTCGACGCCTCGTTACTCTAATGCGTTAATCGCAGCGAGAATTTTGAATTTCATGGGGGCAATGTATGCTCGTCGGTTGCCAAATATTCGCGGGTCTAATTGAACATTGTTCATCGAAAATGCGGGGCTAATGATAGCAATTAGCCTTCGTACAAAGTATTTAAATCAAATATCAAACCGCTTTATGATATCTTTTGCAATAATTTCATAATTCAATTGCGCTTGAAGTGGCGAAACCTAACGCAGATTCGCGTGAACTTCTTTAATTAATTTACATCATTTCTCACGCGCTTAAAAATTATTGCCGAATCACAACAAAGAAATGTTTTTGGGCAAGAATTATGCTGTAAGATCCATCAACGATTGCAATTATAGTGAACAACATAGACGAGCAGACTGAGCGATTCTCGATACGCGAAGTTCAAGCCACTTAGAGGAACTGTTGAACTTGAGCTGGCTGTTTAGACAAGGAACTGGCAAGCTTAGCAAAATCAAACATTTTATGAGAAAACTAATTTGCATTGAAAATCAATCGTTGGCGCAAGTAAAAAGCAAATTTTCGCAAGAAACTGTGGGAAAAATTAAATATGAACGAATTTGTCTGCACGCTCAGACTCATTAACTCATTTCTTGGATCAGTAATTGAACTCGAGATTTCCAACCGCGTCTTGGGCAATTGCAGCAAGTGTGGATTAAAGCAAATTTTTAATTCATTAATGTAGTTGCATGGAAATCATTTCACTCGGTGTGACACTCGATAGCTACTGCTTGCTAAAGCTTGGAGACAGCTCAACCAACGTGAGCGATTTTTTCGACATAAACATGAAATATTTGAAATATTTATGTGGCTGATTAACCTTGCCATAATTAACCGTTTCCTTTCGACAGCCATGAAACCTGCTAAGTTCGCGCTCAAGTCATTTGTCGCGTTTGTACCGAGATAGAATTGTGATATTTGCATTAAATATCAAAGGAATTGCGCAACCGATTGCACTGCATTTCTTTCCTAGCATTTAAAATCGGCCAATTGGTTTGTTTGACTGACGAGGAAATTGAAGCGATCGTAAACTTTGAATGCAGACACGAGTTATTAACCGAAGCAAATATTTAATTTATGTACGCGAGCAAAAGCTGTCGGCTCAATTGTTTTGCGGCTGCGAACTTTGCAGTCGATGCTCCTCGAAACGAACTTGTTAAATCCGCAAGCTCATGGCATCCTGTAACCTCCCAAGCTTCGCCTTCAATCACACCTTATTGGGCCATAAAAAACACCTCAGATCAAGTTCAATCCGATTCGCGATAATTCGTTATGTTTTCACCCGTTGGCATCTTGTTCAGCTTGAAGCCTCAGCCGAGCATAAAAACGGCTAACACTGAACAATGACCTTTCATTTCACGGGGTAACAGCCATTTAACTGCGGAACGAAGATTTTAATATGGAGCAGAATGAGTCTGCAGCTCTCGTTGTTCGCGGCTGATTGAAAATGAAAGCATAAAATCAGTGAAAACGAGATGACGGTCAATGCGATCGTTAGCCAACCGGCGTGGACCACCTGAAGCTTGATCTTGTCGTTTCGTAATCACGGTAGTTGTCCGGGTAATAAATTTTAGAGGATCTTTGAAGTTACGGCATAAACAAGGAAAGCGAAAACGGGAATAATAAGTTTTAATACGAGATCATAATTTCGATCGACAGTTGTGAATGAGCTTGAGAAATATTGAGATCTGTGGCTCGTCTGTAATGCTTTGGTAGTAAGAAGTCGAAAGAAAATGATCTGCTCGCTTTGTTTATTAGAATCAATGAGACAAGTAATTGCAAATGATTTAGACTAAGCTCCAGTTAGCCGCTCAAGTTCTCTCTAGTTCCACAGCACGAGAGTTGTCTCGTTGTAATCTCAAAGATTGAAAGCCAATAAAGATCGCTAGCAATGATTTGAAAGTCGTGAAGTGTCGTGCAATGACTGGGCGTATAGGGTAGCATCACGAGCAGACTTCTAGCTTTTGACTTCCAAGCGATTCCTCAAATGCCTTCAACATAAATATCTAATAATTTATTGGTGAACTTGAGATTGGAAAATGCCAGTTTTCTGTCGAAACCTAAAAAACCTTTAAGTCAAATGCTTCTAGTTGAGTTTTGAGCACTTCACAGCTTACAACTTTTTAATTACTGCTTCATTTCGTGTGTCTAATTTAGCTTTGTGAGTTTAATAAAACAACAAGTTATGATTGCGTCATTTGTTGGCAGAAATTGATTTACTTTTCCAGTTGGTTATGAAAGCAAAGCGGATACAAGCGCAACTTTGTAGCGGGTGATTAATCATTAATCTCTTTCTTCTCGCCAGATGAGATTGCTGATACTGACAGCGATCGTGATAGGAGCGGTGGGAGGAGTGAACGTTCCTTCGACGTCTTACGTCACATACCACGGGAACACGGCGTCGAGCAGTTATAATCCATTTGTCAAGAAAGCGTATTCACCTCCGCAATCAACGACAGGATCGAGTTATTATGGAACAACATATTTCGGGTCGCCATCATATTACGCAAAGCAAGCACCAGCTCCAGTTCCGTCGCAAATGTGCCCTGCCATGCCTCCACCTTGCGTGAAATCTCGCTATCGAACATTGGACGGCACGTGCAACAATCTGCAAAACCCGATGTGGGGGTCAGCGAACAACAGATACGGCCGTTTGTTGACGCCTCGTTATGGAGATGGAATTTCAAGTCCGACGACCTCAATCGCTGGGCAGGATTTGCCAAACTCTCGCTTGGTCTCCTTGATCGTGTTCGGTGAAAATGATGTGCCCGATCCGCAGTTCACAATCGCTAATATGCAATGGGGTCAAATTATGACCCACGACATGAGCATGCAGGCTGGAGGAACTCAATCGAGACGACACGCCACAAGATGCTGCACAGACGATGGAAAACTTGTCTCGACTGGAGCCCACGCCACTTGCTATCCGATTCTCGTACCCAAGAACGATCCAGCTCACTCTCAAACAAGAGTCGAGTGCATGAACTTTGTCCGAACGCTGACAGATAGAGACAACAACTGCAAAGGCACGGAACCAACTCGGCCCGCTGAACAGCTAACAACTGTCACTGCCTACATGGATTTGTCGCTAGTTTATGGAAACTCTGAACAGCAGAACCGACCGATTCGCGCCTTCACCGGAGGAAGAATGTTGGTTGAGAACCGAGGTGGTAACGAATGGCCACCTCAAGACCCTAACGCGACTGCCAGCTGCGACGTTCAAACGCCACAGGAAACTTGCTACCTCGCAGGAGATTCTCGTGTCAATCAAAATCCAGGCTTGACTATCCTGCAAATTGTTCTTCTCCGTGAGCACAACAGACTCGCCGACAACCTGCAAAGCATCAACCCACAATGGGACGACGAAATGTGCTTCCAAGAGGCTCGTCGCATTAACATCGCTCAATATCAATGGATCAGCTACTACGAATGGTTGCCGATCTTCTTGGGGCGCGAGAACATGTTGAAGAACCGACTGATCTACCAGACAACGCAAGGAAGCTTCGTCAACGACTACAACCCGAACATTGACCCATCAGTTCTAAACTCGCACGCAACGGCCGCTTTCCGTTACTTCCACTCGCAGATCGAGGGACGACTTGAGTAAGAGAAGAAAAATAATCTTGATTTCAGTTGCGTAATAATTTTCTTCTTTCTTTAGTCTCATTTCAGAGTCGCGATCACGTGTTGGCTCATTGCGGCTGAGCGACTGGTTCAATCGGCCGGTTATCGTCGAAAGCGGTGATAATTACGACTTCCTTAGCCGCGGCATGGCGACTCAGCCACAAGAGTTGACCGACATTAACTTCGATGTGGAAATCAAACACTTCTTGTTCCGTCGCGGAATGCCGTTCGGTGGAGACTTGCGAGCCATTGACATTCAGAGGAACAGAGATCACGGTCTGGCCAGTTACAACGACTTCAGAGAGTTCTGCGGCATTCGTCGAGCTAATTCATGGGAAGATTTCTTAGATCTCATCTCGCAGCGTGTATGTTTCAAACGCAAGAGTCGTCAAAGCTTTTATTAATTTCATTTCCATTGATAGGACGTTGACAACTTGAGATCTTTGTATCTGAGTCACGAGGACGTTGACTTGACCGTTGGTGCCTCATTAGAATCGCACGTGGCTGGCGCTTTGGCGGGCCCAACTTTCCTCTGCATTCTCACCGAGCAATTCTACAGAACAAGAGTCGGTGATCGTTACTTCTTCGAGCGAGGTGACAACGAGGTTGCTTTCTCGCGTCAGCAGTTGAACGAGATTCGCAAATCGAGCATGGCTAGACTTTTCTGCGACAACGGCAACAACATCGAGCAAATGCAAAGATCCGCCTTCCTTCGAGTTTCCAACGAGTAAGACAATTCGTACAACCGTTTTCAGTCCTAACCATTTTTACTTTCGCAGCAATCAAATTGTTCCGTGCTCAGAGCTCCCTCAGGTCGATCTGTCGTTATGGCGCGACACGACAACGCTGCCTAACTACAGCAACAATTACATTTCATCCTCCAGCTATCCTTCCTACTACGCTCAATTCAAATAAAGGCAGTAGGAATTCGCCAGTTTAGTCTATAAAGCTTCGCCCTGTCGTCGTCGCGAGAAACTTTAAGAACCATCGAAGATGTTCAAGCTCTCTTTTTGTATGCCATCAAAATATTTATTTTTGTAAAATATTTCACAAGAGTCTTCGGAATGCGTGTAGCGAAGAAGTTCATTTTAGATCGCACCACTTTCATCCTTTCATTTCACTGCAACTCATCATAAAGAACGCAAACGGCTTTGAGCCGCTAATGCAATGTCGTTGAGATTATTTTTTATACTAAATAAAAATAGAAAACAGTTGAGCTTTGGTTGTCATTAGTCTGATTTTGCGGAGATAGCATAGAAACACAATCGAAATCTTTGGGAATTTTATGATACATAAATTATTTACAGAACTTGAATTTGTAACGAATTTTTCTAATTTAAACGGAAACATTTTTTATGGCAAATTGAAATCAAAACAAACAAAATTTTTGACCATCCAAAACCATGAAATCTCGTAGAAAAGCCAAGGAATCTCGTATTAAAGAGCCGCTAGGCAAGTGCCGATTGTGCCTCGAGGTGCTTCAGGGCAAAGGCAATGAAGTCACCGCAGATATCGAGAGTGTTATTCGGAAAATGTTCCCGGCAGATATTTCGACCATAAATGTAAGTTATTAACTGTACCTGAGGCTTCAGTTGTCCTCAATCTACTCTTGTTACAGATCTTTCTTAATCCTGGAATCACCAAAAAGATCTGCGACTTCTGCTTATCGCACTTGAAAGATTTCTCCACTTTCCAGTCGATAATCTTCGAGAAACACTCGAAATCCTTCGAGTTCATCAATTGCGCGGTCAAAGTCGAGCGAGTTGTTATGCCAGAGGAGGAAGTTATCCTCACTAAACATGTTTCAACAGCTGTCAGTGAGGATTACGATCCATGTGCTGCTGACGACGGGCCAATGAGTGATCCAGAAAGCTATAATAACGATAAAGATGAACAAGAAGATAATGTCTTGAACGATATAACAGAAGTTGATGAGCTGCCGGAAGACCTCGAGCACAATCTTGCTAATTGGATCATAGCGTCTGACGATTTAGGAACTCCAACACCCAACGACAAGATTCTTGCTGCAGCGGAGCAATTGCTTCAACAGCAATCGCCATCAACGGAACGTCTACATCGATTCAAAGACAATTGGTTAGACGGCTTTTTTAAGCGAAATCCCGAAATCATGCTGCAACGAAATCTATCCAATAAATGTTTAGACGACGTGGAGACAACAGAAATAATTGCCGACGAACTGGAGAACGAGCCAGACAGCGACAACGACTGGATAGAAAAACAAACCGGAAAAGCTCGGAAAAATTATTCCGAAGCTGCTCTAAAAAATGCTTTGACAGCAATACGCAATGGAATGAGCATTCGATCTGTTGCGCGTAAGTTTAACATTCCCAGAACGACCCTGAGCGTGAAACAAAAGAGCAAGAGCTACGGATCCAGAACCAGAACGCAAACTCTATCGCAAGCACTCGAAAAGAGGCTTGTGAGGTGGATCTTAGCTTCTGATGAACTGGGGCTTCCGACAACGAACGAAGACATAATGACAGCAGCATTCAACTTGTCAAAACTTTGTTCACGTGACTCACGACCAATACGAGCTAAATCGACATTCTGTAGTTGGATTCGAGGCTTTTTCCTTCGCAATCCAGAGGTGGCGCACAAAGCAGAGTAAGTAAGCAACAGGAAGAAAATTGCGAAATTCATCAACTGGAAATTTCAGGGTGACAAAACTCTACGAATGTGACATTTGCGGCTACACGACGCTCAACAAGAAACCTTCGTTGACTGACCATTTCCTTAAGCGCCATTTGAACTTTAAACGGAAACATTTTTTATGGCAAATTGAAATCAAAACAAACAAAATTTTTGACCATCCGAAACCATGAAATCTCGTAGAAAAGCCAAGGAATCTCGTATTAAAGAGCCGCTAGGCAAGTGCCGATTGTGCCTCGAGGTGCTTCAGGGCAAAGGCAATGAAGTCACCGCAGATATCGAGAGTGTTATTCGGAAAATGTTCCCGGCAGATATTTCGACCATAAATGTAAGTTATTAACTGTACCTGAGGCTTCAGTTGTCCTCAATCTACTCTTGTTACAGATCTTTCTTAATCCTGGAATCACCAAAAAGATCTGCGACTTCTGCTTATCGCATTTGAAAGATTTCTCCAGTTTCCAGTCGAAGATCTTTGAGAAACACTCGAAATCCTTCGAGTTCATCAATTGCGCGGTCAATGTCGAGCGAGTTGTTATGCCAGAGGAGGAAGATATCCTTACTGAACATGTTTCAACAGCTGTCAGTGAGGATTACGATCCATGTGCTGCTGACGACGGGCCAATGAGTGATCCAGAAAGCTATAATAACGATAATGATGAACGATCTGATGAACAAGAAGATAATGTCTTGAACGATATAACAGAAGTTGATGAGCTGCCGGAAGACCTCGAGCACAATCTTGCTAATTGGATCATAGCGTCTGACGATTTAGGAACTCCAACACCCAACGACAAGATTCTTGCTGCAGCGGAGCAATTGCTTCAACAGCAATCGCCATCAACGGAACGTCTACATCGATTCAAAGACAATTGGTTAGACGGCTTTTTTAAGCGAAATCCCGAAATCATGCTGCAACGAAATCTATCCAATAAATGTTTAGACGACGTGGAGACAACAGAAATAATTGCCGACGAACTGGAGAACGAGCCAGACAGCGACAACGACTGGATAGAAAAACAAACCGGAAAAGCTCGGAAAAATTATTCCGAAGCTGCTCTAAAAAATGCTTTGACAGCAATACGCAATGGAATGAGCATTCGATCTGTTGCGCGTAAGTTTAACATTCCCAGAACGACCCTGAGCGTGAAACAAAAGAGCAAGAGCTACGGATCCAGAACCAGAACGCAAACTCTATCGCAAGCACTCGAAAAGAGGCTTGTGAGGTGGATCTTAGCTTCTGATGAACTGGGGCTTCCGACAACGAACGAAGACATAATGACAGCAGCATTCAACTTGTCAAAACTTTGTTCACGTGACTCACGACCAATACGAGCTAAATCGACATTCTGTAGTTGGATTCGAGGCTTTTTCCTTCGCAATCCAGAGGTGGCGCACAAAGCAGAGTAAGTAAGCAACAGGAAGAAAATTGCGAAATTCATCAACTGGAAATTTCAGGGTGACAAAACTCTACGAATGTGACATTTGCGGCTACACGACGCTCAACAAGAAACCTTCGTTGACTGACCATTTCCTTAAGCGCCATTTGAACTCCAAGAATGAATTTAAATGCAAGCATTGCGATAAAGCGTTGAGCTCAAAACGTATTTTGAAGTATCACGTACTTAGTCAGCATCCTCGGCCAGGAAAAGCTGCGAGCTTCACTTGTGCGTCCTGTGCGAAAGGTTTCTACACAGCTAAGAGTCTTTTTCAACATGAAAAGCAGATGCACACGAAGAATCATTCATGCGAAGAATGCGGCAAAGGATTCACAACACTATATCAACTCGAAAGTCACTTGAAAAAGTTCCATCTAGGCAACAAATGTTTCACATGTGATCATCTTGGCTGCGACAAGGCTTACACGACCAAAGCTGGACTCGTCACACATCGAATTACGAAGCACTTTGAAATGAAGACAAAGTCTCTGAAGGTCCGCAAACCTGCGACTGCTCGGATTGGCGTCAAGAGAAAACGCGTGAAAAAGTTATCAAAGGAAACTGTGATTGAACCTACTGCTTCAGTAGATGTCGAAGCACAAAACACAAAATGTGAAGCTGTTGACGAGCCCACGAGTGACCCAGAATACGACGATTGGTTTGATCATCAAGAGGAAGTTTCTAACGAGCTTGAAGTTGTAGAAGATTCTGAATTGCTATCGCCAGAGCTCGAGATGAAACTCGCTAAATGGATCATAGACTCTGACGACATCGGAGCGCCGACAACTAACAACGAAATTTGTGCTGCAGCGGGCAATATGCTCAAGTCCACAGACCACCTACATCGATTTACCGACAGCTGGTTAGAGGGTTTCTTGCAACGAAACTCAGAAATCATGGAAGAACGAAGACTTTTCACTGAGAACTTAGCCGATGAAGACACAAAAGAACAGATCGCAAACGAACTGAAGACTGAACAAGACAGCGACAACGACTGGATAGAAGAACAAGCTAGCAAGACTCCTAAACGATATTCCGAAGCGGATATAAAGAATGCTTTGAAAGAAGTCCTCAATGGATCAAGCGTCAGATCTGCTGCTCGTAAGTTCAACATTCCTTACTCAACGCTTGGCGAGAGACGAAAAGGAATCAAAAGTCTCGCCGTAAGAACCTGCGCGCCTTCGCTATCGGAGCCGGTCGAGCAAAAGCTTGTAGAGTGGATCTTAACTTCTGATGAAATGGGAGTGCCTAAGACTGTCGAGGATATTATTTCAGCTGCGTTCAACTTGGCCAAGTCAAAGAATACAAATCAAGAAATCAGATCCAAGTGGATCAGAGGCTTTTTCATGCGCCATCCAGAGGTTGCGCGCAAACCAGAGTAAGCATATTGTTCGACAAGCTCAAACTAACTTTGCTCAATGATTTCTCAATCCTTTCAGAACGCCCAAGTTCTACGAATGCGACATTTGCGGCTGCAAAGCGAAACATAAAGATCAACTGAGCCATCACATTCTGAGACGGCACTTCAAGCTCGAATTCAAATGCAAGTATTGTGAACGGACGTTGAAGTCAGTCCGTTCGTTGAAGTATCACGTGGCAAGTCGGCATCCGAAGCCAGGAAATTCTGCGAGCTTCATCTGCGTAGTTTGTGGTAAAGGTTTTTATGCAGCCAGAAATCTCTTAGCTCATGAGCTTCAAATGCATCGAAAGACTCATAAATGTCAGGACTGTGATAAGAAATTCTCATCATCGTACTCACTCGACTTGCACAGAAAGAATGTCCACCTTGGACTAAGAGAGTACAAGTGCGATCATCCGGGCTGCGGTAAAGCTTACGCCAATAAGGCGGGAATCTTTCGTCATCGATTAGAGAAGCACCTGTGATGATGAAGGGGAAGCTCTGCTGTTCGAAGCTGTTATATATTTTATGAGAATACACTGAACTTTCCTACTGTGGTAAAGCTTACATACGCCAAGATTCAAGGAAACGCCGAGTGAAGGAAAATGAAATTGTCGTCGCCTTCATTAAATAAGAAAGTGTCTTCGCGAATGCGAATGTGTACAATAAATACTGAGAAGATACGATGATGAGATTAGTCGAGACCTTCAGCTTGCTGATAAATGCTCAAAAAATGATTAGAATTTGTTTCGTTTTATTTGTTCAGTCATCATCAACGACCTTGAATCTACTTCGTTTACTATTTTCTGAGCTTCTGTGAACTGTTCGATGGTTTAGTTCTTAGCTGCCAAGCTCTTGGCGATACACTGGCGATAGAAAATGATGTGATCGTCGGCGCCTTTCCTGTTCAACTCGTTAGTTGGATGCTCTCGCATGATGGTCAGCCATTCCAAGAACTTCGGGAATTTCTCGCCGTCGATTGGGACGATTTGGTGAGTCGATTCCATGATTGCCCACAAGTACAGATCTGCCAGAGTCAATTCGCTGCCAGCCAGATACTTGTTCCCGTCCAAAAACGATTCAATCGTTGCATATCCACGCATCAAGTCGTTGATGACCGTCGTAGAGATCTCCGTTTCACCTCGCATGAACGTGCCGGAAAAGATCGTGAAAATCCTCGGGAACACGTAATTTCCCACGTAGAACAATCGCTCGTTGATCTTTGCTCTTAACTTCACGTCAACCGGGTAGAGCGAATTGTCCTTGGAAAACTTGTCCACCAAGTAAATTGCGATCGCAGTTGAGTCAAAGACGCTCGTGTCACCGTCGACCAAAGCTGGAACCGTCGACGTTGGATTAATCGCTTTGAACTCCGGCGTCATGTGCTGACCTTTGAACAGATCCACGTCTCTGCAAATGATCTCATCAATTATTCTGTAAAGAAAGTGAGTTTAATTCATTGATCATACCTGACTTCCACATCAAGTCCGAGATGTTGAGCAGTGATTAGAGCGAATCGGCTTGGCGGGCTGAACGGCATGTGGTAGAGAATCACTTTCGACATTTTTGCAGCAATATTACTCTGAGTCAATGTTTTGCACGTCCGGTTGGCTTGAACACGTAATAATCTTTGGAAATGAAAGAAGGTAAATTATGAATGTGCGCGAATAAGAATCGCGGCGGATAAAAGTTCAACGGTTTAGTAGATTTCAAACGGAATTAAAATTTAACGGCCAAAACATTTTCAAAAAGTGCAGAAGTTCAAAAAAAATTTTTTGGAGCTTTCAATCCACGTTGAGAAGTTTTGCAATCGAGCCGAGAAATTATTTTGCCTGGAAAATAGAGAGAAAAACCAACCGGAAAACTCTGGAAAATGACAATAAGCTTAAATTGCGACTCACAGAATCCGCCAGTTGGTGAGTTGCTTTGGATTTCTCTGCTTTTCATCGTCAAACTTTGACGATTTCGCAAATCTGACGAAAGCAAGAAAATTTTTAATGAAACTGTTTTGTAGGCGCTCTGGCTGTCGTTGAGCTCATCAAGACGACTCATCAAGTTGCAGTTGAGTGGAACACGAAGGAGACTTCAATCAAAATCGGAAGCGTAGCTTTGTCTTGCGTTTCCAACAACGATTTGCTTCGCGCTTTGGCTCGCGAGGCTGCGACGTATCAACTTTACGGAAAGTCACCGATAGAGAGAACGCAAGTCGATCACTGGCTGACCTACAGTCTCAGCTACGGAGGCGACCTCAATGCTGCCATTGAATACCTCAACAAGAGCCTCGCGCCGCTCACCTATCTCGTCGCTAACAAGCTGACCATCGCTGATCTTGCTGTGTTCAATGAATTCTTCGCCAAGTACGGCGACACGAAACCTGCTCTTCCAAGCCACGTTCAGCGCTGGTATGATCTGATTTCATCGCTCCCAGCTGTTCAGGCTGCTTGGAAGTCGCTGCCACAAGACGCGAAACTTCGCAAACGTGAAACGAATCAGAGTCAGGCGAATGCTAGCAATGTCGGTGACCGAAAGCAAGAAGGAAAGTTTGTGGACCTTCCCGGCGCTGAAATGGGAAAGGTCGTCGTCCGTTTCCCTCCAGAGGCGTCTGGTTTCCTTCATATCGGCCACGCCAAAGCCGCTCTACTCAATCAGTACTACCAGGAAGCTTTCCAAGGCAAACTTATCATGCGATTCGATGACACGAATCCGGCAAAGGAGAAAGAAGATTTCGAGAAAGTCATCTTGGAGGATTTGAAGATGCTGGAGATCAAACCCGATCTGTTTACGCACACGTCGCAATACTTCGATCTGATGCTGGAATACTGCGAGCAACTGTTGAAAGAAGGCAAAGCCTACGTCGACGACACTGAGCCAGAAGCGATGAAACTTGAACGCGAGCAGCGAATTGAATCGAAGAACCGCAGCAACTCAGTCGAGACAAACTTTGAGCTGTGGAAAGAAATGGTCGCGGGCTCAGCTCGCGGTCAAAAGTGCTGCGTCAGAGCCAAGATCGACATGGCATCTCCAAACGGCTGCATGCGAGATCCAACGATTTATCGGTGCAAGAACGAACCTCATCCGAGAACTGGAACACAATACAAGTAAGTTCGCAGTTCCTAATCTTATCCAACGTTGCTTGAATTTCGTCTTTTGCAGAGTTTACCCAACGTACGACTTTGCCTGCCCGATCGTCGATGCAATCGAAAATGTGACGCATACGTTGAGAACGATGGAATATCACGACCGCGATGATCAGTTCTACTGGTTCATCGACGCTCTCAAGCTTCGCAAACCGTACATCTGGGAATACGCCAGACTGAACATGACGAACACGGTGCTGTCGAAGCGAAAGCTGACTTGGTTCGTCGAGGAAGGTCTCGTCGACGGCTGGGATGATCCTAGATTCCCAACTGTCAGAGGAATTCTACGTCGTGGCATGACAGTCGAGGGACTGAAGCAGTTCATCATCGCACAAGGCTCGAGCAAGTCAGTCGTCTTCATGGAATGGGACAAGATCTGGTCTTTCAATAAGAAAGTCATTGATCCAATCGCACCTCGTTACACCGCTTTGGACAACGATAACCGCGTTGTCGTCAACGTCGCTGGAGCTAAACTAGAATCAATTCAAGTTCCACTTCATCCCAAGAACGCCGAAGTCGGAATGAAGACAGTTTGGACTGGTCCTAAGGTGTTGATCGACTACGCTGATGCTGAGTGCATGAAGGAAGGCGAAAATGCCACTTTCATCAACTGGGGAAACCTGATGATCAAGAAGATCAACAAAGCCGATGGAAAAATCACCTCGATCGATGCGGACTTGAATTTGGACAACAAAGATTACAAGAAGACGATCAAGCTGACTTGGCTCTGCCAACAAGAGCCGTCAGAATATCCACCAACGTATTGCGTCTACTTCGAGCACATTATCAGCAAAGCTGTGCTTGGAAGAGACGAAGACTTCAAGAACTACATCGGCCATGAAACACGATCGGAAGTGAAAATGCTCGGCGATCCCGAACTGAAGAAATGCAAACACGGCGACATCATCCAACTTCAGCGTCGTGGATTCTTCAAAGTCGATCAAGCTTGGGCGCCAGCCAGCGAATTTTCCAACGTCGAACGACCGATAGTTCTCTTCTTCATCCCTGACGGCCACACGAAAGAAATGCCAACGTCTGGCTTGTCGAAGAAAGTTCAAGCAGCTGAGGTAAGTTTCATCGCAATCTTTTCTCTTCTTCGCTCTCATTCGTTATGCCAGAAAATCTTCGCGTTTACCTTTACATTCGCATTGAATCATTTTATGTTCGTGTGGTTGTATTGGGCCAACATTGCTGACGAAGAGAGTGCCACATTGTAACTTTCAAACCCGTGGAGAATTTGTCTAACTTGAGACGTTTGAATTTCAGAACAAGGACAAACCAAAAGGATCTTTTGGGCAGGCCAGCGATATCAACGAGAAGATCAACAAGCAAGGTGAAGTCGTACGAAATTTGAAAGCTCAAAAGTCGGACAAGCGAGACATCGACGCTGCTGTGAAGTGTTTGTTGGAGCTTAAAGGAGAATACAAGCAAGCAACAGGCCAGGATTGGAAGCCAGCATCATCCGAACCGCCAAAAAAAGATTCCGCGCCAGCTGCAGCTAAGTCCGGTCCATCAGTAGGAGCCGTCAGTGACATCAACGAAAAGATAAACTTGCAAGGCGAAACAGTAAGAAACCTGAAAGCTCAGAAGGCTGCCAAGGGCGACGTCGACGCTGCTGTTAAGATTCTGCTCGAGCTCAAAGCCGAGTATAAGAAGACAACCGGCCAAGATTGGAAGCCAGGAACAGCGCCAGCCGCTCCAGCACCAGCTCAGGCTAAATCAGCTCCGTCAGTTGGCGCAGTCAGCGACATCAACGAGAAGATAAACTTGCAAGGCGAAACAGTAAGAAACCTGAAAGCTCAGAAGGCTGCCAAAAGCGACGTCGACGCTGCTGTTAAGATTCTGCTCGAGCTCAAAGCCGAGTATAAGAAAACAACCGGCCAAGATTGGAAGCCAGGAACAGCGCCAGCCGCTCCAGCACCAGCTCAGGCTAAATCAGCTCCGTCAGTTGGCGCAGTCAGCGACATCAACGAGAAGATAAACTTGCAAGGCGAAACAGTAAGAAACCTGAAAGCTCAGAAGGCTGCCAAGGGCGACGTCGACGCAGCTGTGAAGATTCTGCTCGAGCTTAAAGCCGAGTATAAAAAGACAACCGGCCAGGACTGGAAGCCAGGAACAGCGCCAGCCGCTCCAGCACCAGCTCAGGCTAAATCAGCTCCGTCAGTTGGCGCAGTCAGCGACATCAACGAGAAGATAAACTTGCAAGGCGAAACAGTAAGAAACCTGAAAGCTCAGAAGGCTGCCAAAGGCGACGTCGACGCAGCTGTGAAGATTCTGCTCGAGCTCAAAGCCGAGTACAAGAAGACAACCGGCCAGGATTGGAAACCAGGAACAGCGCCAGCCGCTCCAGCACCAGCTCAGGCTAAATTAGCTCCGTCAGTTGGCGCAGTCAGCGACATCAACGAGAAGATAAACTTGCAAGGCGAAACAGTAAGAAACCTGAAAGCTCAGAAGGCTGCCAAGGGCGACGTCGACGCAGCTGTGAAGATTCTGCTCGAGCTTAAAGCCGAGTACAAAAAAACAACCGGCCAGGACTGGAAACCAGGAACAGCGCCAGCAGCTCCAGCACAAAATAAAGAAAACATGCAACCCGCATCGACGAAAGAAGAGCTTTCCAACAAGATCAACGAGCAAGGAAATGTCGTTCGTCAGCTCAAGTCTAACAAGGCCACACCAAAAGCCGACGTTGATGCTGCAGTTCAAGCTCTGCTCGCTCTCAAAGTTGACTACAAAAAAGTAACCGGTGAAGATTTCCCAGTTGCTGGCCGTCAGCCTCAAGCTCCAAAGGCTGCAAAGCCTAAGGAAGCTCCGAAAGAGCAGAAGAAGCCAGAACCCAAGAAGGAAGCTAAAGACGATGCTTCAGGTGCCAAGAAGCAAACACGTTTGGGCCTCGAGGCGAAGAAGGAAGAAAACTTGCCCGATTGGTACTCGCAAGTCATCACCAAAGGCGAGATGATTGAATACTACGACGTGTCCGGTTGCTACATTCTTCGTCCATGGTCGTTCGCCATCTGGAAGCACATCCGAAGCTGGTTTGATGCCCAAATCACTGACATGGGCGTAAAGGAATGCTACTTCCCTATGTTTGTTTCGAAAGCCGCTTTAGAGAAGGAGAAAGACCACATCGCAGACTTTGCTCCGGAAGTCGCATGGGTGACTAAATCAGGTGAATCCGATCTCGCCGAGCCGATTGCCATTCGTCCGACTTCAGAAACTGTCATGTACCCATCGTACGCCAAGTGGATTCAATCGTATCGCGACTTGCCAATCCGTTTGAATCAGTGGAACAACGTCGTTCGATGGGAGTTCAAGCATCCACAGCCGTTCTTAAGAACTCGCGAGTTCTTGTGGCAAGAAGGTCACACGGCTTTTGCGACGGCGAAGGAAGCGCAGAGTGAAGTTTACGATATTCTGGAGTTGTACAAGAAGGTTTACACTGACTTGCTGGCGATTCCGGTGGTCAAAGGAAGAAAGACCGAGAAGGAAAAGTTTGCTGGCGGAGACTTCACAACAACTGTCGAAGCTTTCGTGTCAGCGAGTGGTCGAGGAATCCAAGGCGCCACGAGCCATTTCCTCGGTCAGAATTTCGCCAAGATGTTCGACATCGTCTACGAAGATCCAGAGACTCAACAGAAGCAATTCGTGTTCCAGAACTCTTGGGGAATCACGACTCGAACAATTGGAGTGATGGTGATGGTTCACGCTGACAATCGAGGACTCGTTCTGCCGCCACGCGTCGCATGCAATCAAGCCGTGATTGTGCCATGTGGAATCACTGCCTCGACAACTGAAGCTGAGCGCAAGACGCTCTTCGACAACTGCAAGGAGCTGGAAAGCGTTTTGCGTAAAGCCGGCGTCCGCATTGAGGGCGATTATCGTGACAACTACTCGCCAGGATGGAAATACAATCACTGGGAGTTGAAAGGAGTTCCAATCAGAATCGAACTGGGCCCGAACGACTTGAAGTCATCGCAATTCGTAGCAGTTCGACGCGACACTGGCGAGAAATTGACAATCAGCCGCGCCGCAGCAGCCAAGGAAATTCCGCAGCTGTTGGAAACGATCCACGAAAACATGCTGGCGAAGGCTACGAAGGACTTGAACGACCACATGAAGACCACCAAGAAATGGGACGAGTTGACTGCATTCCTCGATGCCAAGAACATCATTCTGTCTCCATTCTGCGGCGAGATTCCTTGCGAAGAGAAAATCAAGGCGGACAGCGCTCGCGAGGATGCTGCCGAAGGTGGCGTTCAAGGCCCGGCCATGGGAGCGAAGTCTCTCTGTATCCCCTTCGAGCAGCCAACTGAGATTCAAGCGTCGGATAAATGCATCCATCCAAGCTGCAAGAACAAGCCTAAGTTCTACACTTTGTTCGGACGAAGCTACTAAGTTTGCGAAATGTTTATTCCCTGAATTTCTCATCAACTGTTTGATTACAAGAAAATAAAGAAAATTTCAAAACATTCATCGCTTTTTGTAGAGACACGGCTTGAGACTGTAATCGGGAAGCTTCTTGTTGAAGGCGTTCACATCGTACTTCTTCTTGAAGTTGAGGAAGTAGAACAGATTCTCGTTCAAGTCTTTGTGCATCAGCTCGAATCCACATTGCTGAACGAAGTCGATGAACGTTTTGATATTTTCGAAGCGCGATGAAACTTCTGCAATCTTGAGAAGTCCATCAAGTTTCAGGATTCGATTTGCTTCGATGAAAAAGTCCTTAAGGTTTGTTCCCATGAGCGACAAGCAGTAAACAACGACGTGGACGCTTTTCGTCTCGAGTGGCGTCTTTGCCATGTCCGATTCGATGACTCCTTCCACGTTTGACACAAGATCGATTGAGTAGACCTTCTGAGCAACGGACTCCGCAAGCCTGGCGTCGCCACATCCCATGTCAGCGACGACGTGATTCTTTGGCCTAAAAGAGTTTTTAGGTAAACGCAATTGACCTATCGACGGTAACTTACAATTTCTTCAGGTTCTTGATAATTCTATCTAAAGGATTCATCGGCCACTGCTGCACTTGATGACGGTAGCCTTCGTGATAAGCTTTGAATGCGGTGTCGTCTTCTTTGAAAATCTGCATCGACTCTTTGCCGGTTTGCTTGTACATTTGCTCGTTGAGAAACCTGAAGCGTGATCCCTTGAGATTTTCCCGCAGCTGATCGGCGTATGACGTTGGTGGTTGACTGAGAGCTGCTGGAGGCACTGGAACTTGTTTCTTCTTCAGCTTCTTCTGTACTGTCACGTCCGATGGTCCGTTCTCAATTTCAGCTTCCACGTGTGTTCGTTTAAGTTTCTTTTTCTTCATTTTAGCTGCTGGATCTTCTTGAACCTCTTCATTGTCCTCAAGGCCATAGAACTTCGGTGCTCTTACATATTTTCCTGCGTTCGGATCTTCTTCATCTGTGCATTGCTTAACTTTGTTTGTTTTCTTGTCTTTCTTGCTGTTTTTAACTTTCGGAGGCTTTTTGAATGACCAAGCGGTTGTCCCGCTCGAATCTCCCCACGAGTCACTTTCTTTAAACAGCTTTGCAGACATATTTTAATTGGAAACTCCGCGGCCGCGTGAAAAACTTTTTTGTTTATTTTCTGATTATTTTGTATTCCGAGACAATAAATTCGAAATCTGAAAGTCCGTTAAACTTTTTAAAAGCTTCCAAGCTTAATTATGGTGACATTTGTTCAGCTTTAATAAGATTTGTCAAAGTCAAACTCACTCATGATAATGTTTTTATATCAATAAAAATCCAACCAAAGTTACACCTGATACAATTCGTGCACATAGCTCAGCTAGGCTCAGATACCAATTTAAAAAAAAAACCATTTTATTGTTGTAAGATCGAAGGTCATTTGAGTGTTGCTGCTAAAATTTCTGTTTGTCACTCAACGAGTCTGTTCCAGCAGATGTTGGTGACATTGCCGACTTTACACGTGGCCCTAATTTCCTTATCGGAATACTCCCTGATGATTGTCACTTGCCTCTTGGGTTCAACCTGCTTCTCGATCAACTTGTTGCCCTCAATCGTAAATGTGTTTTTGATCTTTCTTCCATCGACTGATGTATCCTCAAACTCCTTGCCAGGAACGAACTTCTGCTGATGCGTTTTGAAAGGAAGAATCGTGTTGATGGCATACTCGTTGTCGGCGAGTTTAACAAGCTGAGTTGACGAAGGAATCGACTTAGCAAGTTTGCGATTCAGAAAGTTGAGGCCTGAAAGTTTACACTGCAAAATTGAATCCGGCGACTAAAGCTTTAAAGTTCCCACCAATTCCACTGAGGTAATCGTCGAAGAACTCATCGGTTTTCTCGAATTTATATTTTTTGTCGAGGAATTCTTCCATTTTACACTCTGAACTCGTCGCTTCCGCAGATTGAACTGAACTAAAATCACGATTGCTCAATTGAGCTTTTGCAAGATTAGTGAAAATTTTATTTCTTATCAAAGTCTCAAGGCCAACACTTAATCTACCACTTTACACCAACTCGTGCTAACGACATCGCCAATCGAAGCAGTTGCAATCATTTCGTTGTCAGAAAACTCGCGTACAATTGTCATTGTCTTCTCTCCGATCTGCTTCTCGATCAGTTTGTTGCCTTCAAACGTGAAAACGTTATTCACTTTCCTACCGTCCTGGGTTGTGATGTCTTTGCCCTCGCCAGGCTTGAATTTCTGCGAAGCTGTGAGCAGCAGAATGGTTGAATTAAGTGAGTACGTTCCGTCTGGCTTTTTGGTTAACTGCACTGTGGTCGTCAACGTTTTGGCGATCTTTCTCATCATCGAGCTTATTCCTGGCGAAAACGATTTTTGTTAAAAGGGGGGAAACTTTTATTATTTTGCTCTCATAAAGCAGAAGCTTTGACAAAATTGATCTCTCACCCATTTCTATCAGAATCTCGTCAAGGTTCTCGCACCGGTCAAGTTTATACTTTTTGCCTAAAAACTTTTCGATTTCCATTGTTGATTCGTCGGTTGTCATTTAGCTAATGACTCGCGCTATGTTCAATACCCGAAAGATTAAATGAACCAACCACTTGTAAAATAAAAACTTATGACTTGCGCTATCGCTTTGATAAACGGTCAATCAGAACATCGTACAGCTTTTCACGAGTTCGACGAGCATTTCCTACGTTACGTAGTCGCGTGCAAACACATCATGTGCTCGAATCGTTGGGGATATTTCAATTTATTTCTAAACATTAACAATTTCAAGTTTCAACTACTAAAATAGTTTGCATCTACTTATCTACCATATCGAAGTGAACTCTCATGCACTCTCTCTTGCCTTTCTCCTCGGGAAACTCACCGATGGCGGTCGCGCGCCACTTGCCTTCATAGTTTGGGGGAAAGACGACAGGGAAGTCTGTCAAACTGATCATATCAAACTTTATTTCAGTCTGCAAGAAAAACTTAGTCACAATTCCTAAAATTCCTTCAACTTCTTACTGACTCCAGCTGGAAACGGGCAGTTCTTCGGGTTCAGCTTTGAAGTTATTTTGTACCAAGGCTTTAACGGGTTTTGAATTTCTTTGCAGAAGTCAGGAATCTTTTTGTAAATGCCTTCCTTAAACCACTGTCCTCTCTCGAATCTTTCCAAGAAACCAGTCGCGATCCAAGGGCTTTTAACTTCCCCTAACACTTTCAAACTTCCATTCAAAAACATTTCTGTATCGCTCTCGTAAATTAGTTGGAGATCTGAATAGGCAAACTTCTCGGCGTTCTCTTCAGGTTTCACACAAATCTCGTATTCCTCTTCAATCTGGGGAACGATTTTCGATAAACCAGGGATCGCTAGATACGTCACGACCAATGCAGCTTTCAACAAAGCCATCACAAGGTGGTGGAAAACTGGCAAAGGGTGAACTAGTGGAATCGAATTTATACTAGCGCTCATTAGCTCGTTAATCGCATGCCGAGTTCCAGTTTATTAACAAAAATTAATCTTGTAAATCATCATTGACTGAGCTTGATTTTTCACAATTTAGCATCAGCGGAGGTTTCGAAAAAAAAAAAAGAATAGAGCTGATGAATGTTGGAGAGATTCAACAGTTTCGGTCTATCACTTTAAACAATAAATCAAGCCATCGATTCAATTGAAACTGAGACTGTGTTGAGCTTTTGAGACCAATGAATTCTACCATTGGAATTTGAAATGCTGCATCAAAACTATAGCGAAGATCACAGCAGCTGTGTCAATGAAAATTGTTTTTTGTTTAACTTTGCGTCGAACTTGAGTGAGTTCACTGAAATTCATTTCGCTCGTATAGATCTCAAGGGCATAAAGTTAGGTTTCGACTAGTCGGACTAAATTTTTATTTTGCATCTAAATTGCAATTTATTCAATCTACAACTTTGAACCAACTCGTGCTGACAACACTGCCTAATGAAGCCGAAGCAATCATTTTATCGTCGGAATACTCTCGACTGATTATGAGCGGCTTTTCGCCGATCTGCTTCTCGATCAACTTGTTGCCATCGACCGAGAAAATTTTCTGGACCTTTTTCCCGTCCATCGTCGCGAATTCGTTCGTGGCATCGAGCTTGAACTTCTGAGTGCTCGTCGTTTCGAGAATGGTCGTTATGAGAGAATAACTTCCATCGGATTCCTTCACCAGTTGAACTGTTAGGTTTTCCATGGTATTCGCCATCTTCGTATCGACGCCTGTGAAAATAAAATTTTAAACTTCGCTCGGAAAACCTTCGATTTTAATAAATAGTTTACCCATTTCAGCCAACAACTCAGCGATATTTTCGGCTCGCTCGACTTTGTACGTCTTTCCCAAAAACTTATCGATTTCCATAGTTGCTGACTCTTCTCTTATCACCTCGATTGCTGACTGATGAATAATTTCTCTTCGATCACCGAGCATGTTTTATATTAAAAGAGATGATCAAACAGTTATGAAGGAACAGCTGCAGACCTGATCTATCTGATGACAACTGACTCATCGATTTTGCACTTGAGCAATAAAAATAATCGCTCGGTGACTTTCTGTACTTTTCTATTTTTCAATAATACATAATTTTAAACTTGCAAAGCTTCTTTTGGGGTTTCTGAGATGTTTTCAAATACATTCACTTCACATTCGTTTGTTGCTTGCTGATAGAAAATCTTTAAACCTGTTTCGAGTCTTCATTTAATCTTCAATCGGGAATTGCACACAAGTTTCTAAATAACTTCGACTATCCAGCTTGACCGATGAAGCTTGAAAAAGTCTCCCAGAACTTGAAAAGCTTAAAGTTTTATTTGAAAGCTCGTTGTTCAAAGCTTTCAAGGTATACTAAGGAAATTGTTGAAGCTTTGAAGAAATTTTTGTGCTGAAAAAAATTATAATTTTGCAGGTCGAACCAAAGCGTTTTAACAATGCAAAGAAGCCGAATTAAGTTTCAAGTTTTTTAGAATCAAATGTTACAAAATAGCAGAAAACATTTCTCATGTAGAATCATTTCCTCGATTTATCCGCTTTGAAATATCTTCTCGCGATCAAATCTTCACAATAGATCGTCATCACCATTTTATCATCGGAGTATTCACGGACAATCTTAATCTCAAAGTTACCTGTAATCAGTTTATTTTTATCAAGATCTTAAGTATTTTTGTCTGAACGAACCTCTCTGCGTGTGAACCATCGTG
The DNA here is from genome assembly GCA_033064975.1 of Smittia sp. YW1114-2. NCBI lineage: Eukaryota > Metazoa > Arthropoda > Insecta > Diptera > Chironomidae > Smittia > Smittia sp. YW1114-2. Next base: position 7,424,230 of record CP093834.1, on the reverse strand, counting down.
TTGCCATTGAACGTGATTAAGCTCCGACAAGCTTCCCCGCTCATTGCTCTTTCTTCAAATTCGATGCTGGGTGTGAATTGATATTTTGACCCGAGAATTCCTGCGGCCGACGTGTAAGTGAAAGTGCCATCGGAATTCGACATCAAAGCAACTTTGGGCTTAGCGGAAGTTGCGATTTTTCTCAGTAACCATCCCGCTCCTTTAAACGAATTTAAACTGTTAGTAAAAGCACCACAATCACCAATCACTCGCACCGCATTTCTTCATCAGCTCGTTGAAGTTCTCAGACCTTTCAAGGACGTAGGTTTTATTGAAGAACGGCTCCATGTTGACCCAGTCGAAGGCAAAACAAAACTGAAAACTCTTTGCATCAATTGAAGCCTTATCGGATTCAATTCTCTTATCTCTCCCACGCTATTAACGATATCACGGTTTATAGCACAAAACAATCCACCGCGTTCAATGAAATAACTTTATTCGACCAACTTGCTCCAACTTGTGCTCACAATATCGCCCAGCGTCGTCACTGCGATCATCTCATCGTTAAAGAATCTACGCTCGATCGTCAACGGCTTCTCGCCATGCTGCGTGTGAATCAGCTTGTTTCCCTCGAACACAATTGTGCTCTTCACTTTTCGCCCATCCAACGTCTTCTCCTCGAACTCTTCGTTTGGGCTGAACTCGACTTTTTGTGTGATCATCTTGAGCGCCGACGTTTGAAGTGTGTAACGGCCGCTAATATCTCTGGTCAGCTGCGTGGTTGAAGTCAAACTCTTCACGATCTTTCGCATGAAACTGTTTACACCTAAAACGAGAAGCATAGCATAGCGTTGTAATAACGAGTTTCGGTTCCATTCATAACGCGATTCTCCGAAAATGACGCAATGCGGAGATGACGACCTTCACGCTTTTATAATTTCCAGGCCACAATTATGAGTTCCGATATCAACAAAGCTATTAACGAAGTGTGCACACCTATTTCCGCTAAAAGCTCTTCGATGTTCTCGCTCCGCACTAGCTTGTACTTTTTGTCTAAGAAATGTTCCATCTCGATTGAGTTCTGAATCACGACTGACTGTTTAGTCGTGAGCGTCGCGTCGATGTTTTTCTTTCGTCGCCGTTTGTAAATATTTCGGTGCAGCGTTCTAGTCGCTTATCTGATCCAAACGAAAAAAAGATTGGGAAATGAGATTTCGCGATCAATTTCTTTCGTTGATCGCTTCGCTTTATTGGTAATGAGATTACAACCGTAGGTGGTTGGGCCAAGGTGCTTGACAATTCAAATTATTTCGGGAAATGTTTGGAACGCACGTGGCTTATGAGGGTCAAGGTTCTATTCGATTGCTTTGTACCAGCGAGTGGCGATGACGTCACCGATGATACATTTTGCGATCAATTGTTCGTCAGTGAACTCGCGCTCGATCCTGACAGGCTTATCGCCTTTCTGCTGCTGAATCATTTTGTTGCCCTCGAACGTAACCGTGCATTTCACTTTTCGGCCATCCATTGTCTCCTCTTCGAACTCTTCGTTCAGGTTAAACTTCAGAGATTGATTGCGGAATGTGGAGACCGTGTTGAACGAGTACGAGTTGTCGCCTTCCTTCACGAGCTGAACAGTAGCTGCGACGTTGCCGGCCATCTTACGAACTAGGAAGTTGACACCTGAAACACGAGAAGTTCATTCGAGTTCAGATTTGAGCTTAGATTCAAGGTCGTCGCGTGGGTTTGCCAACACTTACCAAGCGCTTGCAAGAAGTCGTCAAACTTCTCACTTTTATCCAGCTTATACTTCTTGAACTGCACCGACATTTTGATCAATCCAACTCACTGAAATTTGTCGACGAGAGTGAAATTTTTGCTGATACCGCTTCAAAGTCCAACACACGAGTGACGATCGAGTAACAAGAATATTTTGTTGTGTTTCTGTTTTCTTTCTGTTCGTACTCGATAGAACGCTACAAGAGAGAACGACCAACCGTAGCTTTCTCTCCACACACTTTGTTAGTCGTTTTGGGCGATAAGCGTTGTGAGTTTCAGGCTCAAACATTTTTATGTTGTAGACAGATAAAACGATCGTGAGCTGAATCATCAGTCTGGTGATTAAATGACCGTTCAATGCTTTGTTAGGCTCATGTAACAGTTCATTCCGACTGAAGCCCTTCTCTATCTTCAAACCTCTCATCTGATAATCACAACAATAATTTCAATTTGCAGCATAAAACGACGCCCGAATAATTTTATTTTCAAGTCTTACTCAATCGCTTTGAACCAGCGAGTTGCTACAACATCTTTGATGCTGCAGGTTACGATAAGTTCGTCGTCGGTGAACACTCGCTCGATCCTTATCGCTCCCTCGCCTTTCTGCTGCTGAATCATTTTGTTGCCTTCAAACGTTATCAAGCATTTAATTATTCGTTTATCCATCGTTTCCTCGTCGAACTCTTCGTTCAAGTTAAACTTAAGTGAGTGAGTTCTGAACGTTGATTTGGTGTTGAAAGAATAGGAATTCTCGGCTTCCTTCACCAGCTGAACTGTGGACGTCGTGCTGCTGGCCATTTTTCTTATGAAAAAGTTTAAGCCTTGGCATTTGCCAAAATCGTTTAATCAGCATTTTAAAGTCATACAGAATTTATCTTCTTACCATTAGCTTGCAGGAATTCCTCGAAGTTTTCATTTCTATCCAATCGATATTTCTTAAATTGCACAGACATTGCTAACACTTTCGATCGTTTCAACCGGCTGAATGCAAACTCAAAAGAACTTGAGTGGCTTGATTAAGCTTCCGTTATCAAGTTTATCTTGCACTGTGAACGGGTCACGTAAAACTTTTAAAGTAAAAATTATCTTTTGGGCAAGTGAACAACCAGCTCAAATCTTTTGGGTTTCATTTTCTCTCGAGCTGAGAGATTTATTGCCAACTTCTTTGCTAACAAGGCTCACAGCAGAGACTCTGCAGCAACACGATAATACAATATTGTTATTTATCATGTTATCATGTTCATAGTTTTTTACGACCCAATACGTTGGGAACTATCTCTCGTTATCGCCTTATGCGATACCGAGTCCTGAGAACCATTCTATGCTGATTGGGGCGTGGTGCTGAAGAGTGGCACTGAGAGAGACGAGAATAGTTTCTCGTTTAGAATTCAGACTCAGATAAGCCAAAGGTCACGGTCAGGTCCGTATCACGCAAGGATCATTCTCCAGCCTGCCGGTAGAGATACATCGCAGCCGTGCGTTCTTATCGAGGAATACGTGGTATAGCACTCGACTCAGCAGGACCCCACTTGGGCAAGTCCTATTGACAAGCCTGAGTAACGAATATGAAGCCCCACAGCTTGCTAGGGGAAGACAAAATCAGGGATGGAACCATAGCAGCAAAACGCATCGCATACAGCGGAAAGCGGACATGCCATCAATCCAATACAATAAATAATACGTCAACCGTTGTTGGCGATGGCCTGTGGGTCGATACCACAGTGCATGACGTGCCTTAATAAAGATATTGTGAAAATAGATTCGTAATTTGTGATCGTCAAATAGACGGCGCTGACTTTCTCAGCGGTGATCAAGTAACATTTGACTGTCACTTTTGTAACATTTGACTGACAGAATAGTTTCTCGTTTAGAATATGTACGTATAAGGTAAAATTATCTTTAACCATTCCCCTCAGTGGCTACCGGTTCCGAATTGTTAGTTTCCAGATTTCGTAAGGCTACGAGTTGCGTGAATGCACATTTGGTGATCATGCGTCAGATGCATTCCTGAAAACGACTCAGTACAGAACTTGAAAAACATCTCTAAGTATTTTTCTGATCTCTTCAAAGTTTGTTTTACAGAAAATATCCTTTTATTGCCAATCGTTATTATGCATCGACGAACAATTTTTCTACCTAAGAAATTCACTGCTTCGCTCCTTGATTAAAGTTAACGGAATAAGATCCTGTCGAAGGATCTTGCTTGAGTTCAAAGTTTGAGGTCGAGAGTCCGAAGGGTCGGAGGATCATGTTGCCAAGATCTTTCAGCTTGTCCATCATCTCGGTCTTCATCTTTTCATTGCGTTCGTTGATCAACGGCGGAAGTCTTACTTGGGCTGCTTGGGCATCGTGATTGCCTGGATCGAGCTCGAGAGCTTTCTTGTAATCTTCGAGACTTTCGTCGAGCTTGTCGGTTTCTTCGTAGAGAGCAGCTCGTCTGAAAACCACGCATTGAACTCACTGATATTAACAGTTTCAAGTAAGTAACTTACCTTAGTATAACTTTTACATAATTTGGATTGAACTCGATTGATTTGGTGCAGTCATCAATTGCAGCTGGTTTGAGGTCTAATTTTTGTTTAGCAACTGCTCGATTGCCATACAGAACTGATCTTTCTGTCGCACAAGCCACTGGACACGTTCTTAAGGCGGTGGTGTAGATCTCAGCTGATTGCAAGTAGTTCCCGTTCCTAAACACTTCGTTGCCTTCCTTCTTCAACTCTTCTGCTCTAACTCGAGCAGCTTCGCGCTCTTCCTCCGTTTGGTCTTTCTCAAGATTCTTCTGTAGCTCATCATCAATCAAATCAGCAGCGTCGCAGTCCACGAAGGTCTCCTTCTCCTCGTCTTCATGCTCTGAATCATCTTTTGTCTCAAGCTCAGAAAATTTTAATCCTGTTTCTTCTATCAGCTCGTTGACGATCTTCTCGTTTGCGTCTTCGAAGCGTTCATCCTCACTCGACACCACGTTGTCCTTCTTCTCCATGATCACAACACTTTGTTGGCTTTCAGTTCTTTAAGATTATTTGGAAATATTTCGCTTTGTTTACGATTCACGCGTCGTCTGCTCAACTTTGTCGCTCGGTTCGAAGTTAGAGAGGTCGAAATTACATAAAAAATAATTCGATCCGTCGGTAAAAGCGAAAATTACCAATTTATCGGGTTCTGACGAAAGGTTTCTCGTTACAGCGTCATGCTTCGAAGAGTTCTCATCCCGGGCAGCCCGTTGCTTGGCGCAGTGGCGATGGCGAAAGTTGAAGAATCAGCTGACAGCAAAAAAGAGAAGAGTTTGATTTGCAGGCCGAGCGATTTGCCGATTTACACAATTGACAGGTGGTTATCAGCTGAGGGATTCTCTTATCAACTAGATCTCACTTCCGAAATTATCGTTCCAGCGTTGTCAAGCCGAGATGCGACCACAAGCCATCGAAAGTCGCCGCTACGATTGAAGAAGGAGTCAGAGCTGTCCGCCAAGAAGTTTCCAAAGTCACAGACTTCTACGACTCCCAGAAAGCTACCGTCGACAGGTACTACGTCCAAACGATGAAGGACACCCAGCGTAAGTTGTTTATAAGCCTTAAAATGTTTAAATAAACTCATGACGTCCTTTCAGACATCAGAAACTACTTGCAAGAAGAAGACAACACTCTTCCACGCGTAGGCGCGATTGCCGTTGGTTCACTGGCTGGTGTGGTGCTCGGAGTTCGTGGTGGATTCTTCAGGAAGCTCTTCTATGCCTCCATCACTGGATCAGCTGTTGCATCCGTCTGTTATCCACGCGAAGCTAAGAGAAACGCCCAAGTTGTTTACAACTTTGCTTACGGCATCAAGCCAGGCGATGAGCGTCAGAAGGATCTGCCCAAGTTCCCAACAACCTTCGGCGAGTTCAAGGACAACGTTGTTAGCCTCTCCTCGATGGCGTACGAAGCGGCCTTCGGTAGCAAGAAGTAAATCACTCTTAAATTATTCAGAAACGATTCGGAATGAATGCGAAATAAAGAAAGTGTTTAGCGGCAATTGTAGCAAGAGTTTACGATCTGCGAACGAGGCCTGATTAATATTCAATCTCATGTTTCGTGAATAAATCACAGCCATTTCAGGACGAGATTGAGCGGAATCGAATCACTTGAGGCTTGCAGGATATTTAATTATTTTCCTTATGGTTGGATTCACGCATGAGATGGCATTGGATTGAGCGATGAGCCGCAATTTGAGCCAATTTATCACTTCATCGTTTCTCATTATCGAACTCATTGAGCTCAGGGGAAATTGGGAAGACGAAGTTCCGCAACAGTTGATAAGGATGAAAAATGCTTCACGGCTGGAAAGACTCGAGTGAAAGCTTTAGAAGGCTCTCAGTTTGAAGAGTGAAGTGCAAACTGCTTCGCAAAGAGATGAGATTCCCACCCCAACGACATTCCTCGCCTTTCTCGACGTTTATTTGATTCCGACAGAAAATGAAAATCTTTTCTTGACAGCCTAATTAAATTTTCAAGACGAAACGAGAATTTTCTTTTCGCCACTACTCGCGAGTCTGATAAAAAGTTCATCGGAGCGAAGAATCGGAAATTGAAAACGAACCTCATGATTCATGAACCGCCAAAAGTCTTGAAATTAAACGCAAGACGGAATCACGATGAAAATGAGACTCTGATTAAGCTTTGGCTCTACTCAAACTAGGCTATAAACTCAAGAACTCTTGAAGTTCTTGCGATTCCCATTAAGAAACTCATTGCAAAGAAGAAGTTTGTAGAGCAACTCACGATGCAATTCGAACTCTTCTGCTTGGCGTTGATTAAACATTGGAGGAACAATCGAGACCTGAGAATGATTCATGAGTTTTAAAGTTTAGATTTTCCTGTCACAAGTCGCTTGTTGTTGAGACAGGTCCAGCGATGATATGACAGCTCAAGTTTCTCCGTTGTGAATGAACAGCAATATTTCAATTCGTCTCACTCGCTTCCCATGATAAAGGCTATCATATTATCGTTGACATCGTGATTGACTTTTCCCCCCCATGAATAAATTATGAATGGAATCCAGTCTGCGACGATGTGCTCGGCGAAGCGACAGTTGAAGGTTTCCATCGTAACTTTATCCTTAGAGTTTAGGATGGGAAGTTTGAAGTTTCTCATCAAACTTCACAGATTCGGTTGTGCATCTGCATTGAACGAGGTGCGATGAGAATTTTTCCTCCGAATTAATCTGGAAGTTTTGGAAAGTTTAACAACGAAGACATTCAACCGCGTTTTACTTTTATCTGAAGAGCAAAAAAGTTTTTCCGAGTGAGATGGGAAAAGTTCGAGGAAGTTTTAAATTTCCAACGGGCAATTAACTACTAAGCGGATTCTTCTCGGTCGACTGTTGCTTTTCTTGGCTCGAATTGCTTTGTTGTCGGCGCTGATTTTCTTTCTAATCTGAATCTGCCGTCTGGGGAATTTTGTTTATTCAATTACTGTCAAGTTCGGGGAGCTTTTACTTACTCTCGTTGCTGCTCCGCGACAAAGAATTGCTTCTTGGCTATGGTCAGATTATTGTTGAACGCCCGTTCCTCCCTTTGAACCTTCTGCGAATGTTTTCGCTGCTCAATATCGAGAAATCGCTTGTTGTACTTGTCGATTCCAGTCATGAACCTGCGAAGTTTTCTTGTCACGAGCTGTCGAATGGAATTAACTGAAACTTACTTCGCCATCCTTTGGCATTCTTGTTCCAGCTTGCGACGTCTCATAATCTCCATCACGGTGCTGTAGCGCATCGGATTCTCTGGCAAGCATTTCTCTCCGTCAGTCTCTTGGTACCTGTCGAGAAGCTTTTCATTCTTCTTCGCCATCTTCTTGTACACTGAGTTTGAAACTTTGAAGCGATTTCTATCTAACTCATCAACAGTCTCCATTCGCTTGCGGACGCCCGTGGATTCAGTCTTCATGCGATGCAGGATCTTGCGATAGCAGTTGAAATCCTTGACGGAGCAAACGACCTCGTTCTTCTCAGTTATAAAATTATTCTTACGAAGATGCTGAGCGAGTAAAATGGAAATTGAGCAGTTTACGGCAGCGGTTTATTATGCAAACGTCTTACGTTCAACTGAACTTGACGCATGAAGAAAGGCTTGAGATAGGGATCGAGGAGCGGGTTGTACACTGAGGGAGTTTCACGGTTATGGGGATCGTAAAATGTGAAGTCATTAGCCGGAGTTTTGTGCCAAATCTGTCGGAATCAGCGTCATAGAGTTTAGCTTGGGATTCAAAGCAAAGCAAACTGAAATCTTGATTCAACGACTCACGGGTTTTCCGATCTTGGAATGAACGAATCGAAACTCGCAGTTCGGGACTTGACGGATCTGAATCTTATCGAGAAGGTGCGCGGGACAAGTCACAGGGCAATTTGGTTTGTCGTCTACTTTACACTTCATCGTCACGATTGAAATTTATTTACGCGTCTCGGAGGTTTCAATCGAAATGTTGACTGAGGCAAAAGTTACTGCGAAACGTAAATCGATTTGCTAAATTGAATTTTCTTCGCTTCATTCGAATTTCAGTGAATCTACATAACATTTTTCTTTTCTCCTGTTATTATGGGGCATTTGGAACGTTCGATTGGAGTGGTTGACCGTTACCACGTGGTCATCATCGAGACAAACAAATCGCCACGTGTTGACACTGAATTCTCCCGCCAAAAATTCACCTGACAAAGTAAACAAACTAAACCGAGCAGAAGATTTAATTAGATTTCTCAAAGAAAGCGGAAGGTAAGACGATCCTATCTCGTGGTAAACGACATATAATAACCCAAAGCCTCTTAAGCAGTTGTTACAATTGCTATTACTATTGGTGTCGAAAGATAATTGCGCAAAATGTATGGAATGCCCGCCGGATACGAATCGGACTCCGATGATTTCTACGACGATGAGGCTGGCGGATTTGTCGACGACGTTCCGAGGTTGCCGCCTGCACCGATGTCGCCAATGGAACTGAAGAAAAAGAAGCTCTTGGAACACGTGAAAGACAATCTGTTGGAGTTGCTGAAAAAAGAACTTGACAGCGAGCCTCGAGGCTTCGACATCGACGAGAAAGTGGACGGCCATTGGAATCTCTTGTATCACGCGTGCAGCCTCGCGCTTCCAGAGATAGTGCAGTTTCTCGTGGAAGAACGCGGTGCTTGCGTGAACATGAGGGAAAACAATGACACCCCGCTGTTCGTCGCCTGCTACTCCACAGCCGACCCAGACGATGTGTTCAAAGTAGTTAAAATTCTCATCAAGGAAAATACAATCATCAGCGCACCAAACAACCACGGCATCACGCCACTCATGAACGCTGCTCGAGCTGGCAACATCGAAGTCGTCCGCTACCTTCTCTCGCTGAACGACGCCTACGACGCACTCGATAACGATGGATACAACGCGTTGTTCCATGCGATTGAAGCCAACAAGATGAAGGTCGCTCAAGTCCTCATCGACGCCGGAACAGATTTGAGCGTTGTCAATAGATTCGGACTCACAGCGAAAGAGTTTGCAAGAAGCGAGTATCACTTCGACTTCTTCCAGCTCTTTGCACCTGAGCCTTATCGATATCAAGTGCCTGCCGACTTTCTCAGCTACAATCGCTTCGAAGATCTCATTCCAGACGTTTTAAAGTCGAAAGTGTAAGCGCATTTGAAGAAATCACTCTGAAATTTTACTAATCCTTCCGATAAACAGCCCAGCATATTTCCCGGACGTTGTGAATCTCCTGGATGCGATGGACTGTTACATGTTTCTCGACAACTTTGCTAAAGCCAACGTGTCACTTGAAGAATTCCTTACCATCACAGATGAGCGCTTGATCGAAATCGGCATCGAGTATCCGTTCCAACGAGCTCGAATCATGCACGGAATCCTCAACTTTCAGAAGAACAAATGGACGACAAAGTCTCTGTTCGTTCCACTAGACTTCGAGAACGAGATCAGCTCGTATGACTTTGTCATGATGTTGGCCAATCTCGCTCGGCAGCTCGTCCTTGTGAAGTCTCACGTCGCGTTCATGAAGCAGCTCGGTGAACAATACGACTTGACACGCGCCTTCGACTACTTCTCACTCACTTCCATCAACGAATTTCAAGACAAATTGGCGGAACTCCAGACTCAAGTCGAAGCCATAGCCGAGCCGCCGTCAAACCCGCTGCTCATCAAGAAGATAAAATCGGTCGTCGCTAAGACTAAGAAGACTTGCGTTTTCAAGATCGGAATTCTCATCACCGCTGTGCCACTCCTTGTCATCTCTGTCTTCCAACTAGCGAAATTGTAATTTAACTTTTCTCGAAAGCTTCAAAGGCTCCGTGATATTGAACCCGCTGTGTAATATTTGTTCATCCCATCAAACGAACCAGGCGGATTGTAACACCTGGCCGATATTCTAGTCTAAGAGCGTCTCGCAAATCTCCATAAAAAAGATTCTCAGTCCATTGAACTTGGCAAGGAAATTGCGACAATCCAAACTTTGTTATCGTTACGTTCTCCTCCAGGAACTTTTCCAGTCGCAATTGGCATTTCGAATAAATCAAAAAAGTAGTTTGTGAGCCATAAATCCGCCCCTCGACTCCTCCAGCGTCCGATTGTTCCCAAGGATCGCAGGGAGGCGAAACAATAAAAGTTCTCGAGTGCCATAAAAAGCTGGCGCAAAACACTTTCAGTTAATTTCCATTCTCGTCGAATAAGTTTTTCATTTTTCCATTTAAACGAGAAGACCGTAAACCTGAATCGAGTAAGACTTCATTGAGCGGAAGAACCTTTTTGCTCCTCTCTCACTTCCGTTCTTGAGGGTTAAATAAATAAAAGTCATAAAAGGATTTGTCTTGCGAATAAAATTTCATTGGCTCATTTCTGAGGTTTCACTCTTCTGGTGATTGCGATTGTTGGGGGTTTGAAACGTTCTCTGTTTGCGGTAGGTTGACAAATGAACTAACTTATAATTTCAAGCTCAAGTCAGCACATTTGATACTTTGAGGAAACCCTTTCATGGTTAGTTAGATTGACTTTTGGAAAGTTTTGGATTTTCCATGGAAAAGAGAGCAAAAGCTTCCAATCAGAGACTCGAGGTTTGCTGTAAATTTGAATCTCAAAACAGCAACCGAACTCTTCTTTCTTCACTTTATTATCGTTTGGAAATATCGCGACTCATCACACGAATAACATTGAAAACTTTTAAACTAATAGAGATAAAGTTATGTGGAATTAAAGTTAAGACAACGTTTGGTGAATGCCTTTAGGATAATCGTTTACTTCTTAAAATTCATGGAAGCTGTGATGTTCTTTCGAGCTGCCGGCTGACGTTGCCGAGCCATAAAACTTTGTCCTTGGCTAAGCGATGCGAGTCGAGAGTCTACAGTGTCGCGTTGGACGTTGAGTGCCATTCTGTAGAACGCTGAGGCAATTAAACGGCTCTCCATGACCGACATGAGCTCGGGTTCCGGAGCTTCCGCTGAAGCTCCTTCGAGGTGATCTCCAAGCAGCCTTGGATCGAGTCCTTTGATCACTTCTTTGGCCTTCTCGACGCACTTGCGATATTTCATATCGAGGGTGGCCAACTCTTGACTCTTTGCTTCCAAAGAAGCTTCCAGTTGTCGAACTCTGGTGTTGGAATTCGTGATTTGACTTTGAGCTTCTTCCAGCAGATGCTCTCGGGTCTCACACAGTTCACGTAACTCCACGACACCATTCTTGTTCTTATCGTCATCGGAAACATTTTGCGATGACAAAAGGAGAATTTTCTGATTTGATGCCTTAAGCTGCTCCCGCAGTTTCTCGTTCCGTTGGTTCGCATCATTAAGTAGATCAGAGAGAGCCGTCTGGCCGCCTTGCCCTTCCCTCAATGCTTTGTTTTCCGCTTCAAGCCTTACAACCTTTTCTTTAAGGTTGTCACCGAGCAGCTCCCGGGAAATGTTTGCCGAGTCTTCGTCGTCTCCTCCTGATTGATTGCATCTCAACTCGTCGACTTTTTCTTGAAGTGAGTCACGCTGCGACAAGAGATTGTCTCGCTCTCGCTGCAGCCCGGAGATTTTCGTTTGCATGACTTGCAGATCGAACTCTGCTTTGACGGTTTTTTGCATCTCAGAGTCGAGTTTCGAGTGCAGTTCTTCAACTTCTTTCTTATAAAGGTCCATCTGTCCCTTCAGTCCTGAATATTTCTTTGCTTCGTCTTCGTATTGAATGTTTTGTTTCAAATACTCGGCAGATCTGTCTTCGTACTGCTTCAGCTGACGCTTCAAATCATTGTAATCCTCTAGTTTCTTCTTGTAAGTAGTGATTTGAGCTTCGTAGATCTTTGACTTTTCACTGGCTTCACGCAGAATGTCCACCTCATCCTTTATCTGCGACAACTCGCTACTTGCCTTTGTCAGCCCGTCAATTTTTGCGTTCAGAAGAGAAATCTCTTTCTCCTGCTGGTTCGACTTCATCTTCAAATCTTCTTTCACTGTTTCCGATAAGAGCAAATCGTTTTTCAAGTTGTCGACTTGCTTTCTAAGCTCATTGTATCGCACAGATCCTTGGATAGGATTGCCAAGCGACGCAGCATCGTCGCCGATGACTGCGGGATTTTCATACCTTTCAAGAAGCATTTGTAGCTTTTGTATCTCTTGGGCCATCGAGTTCTTTTCTTCCGTCATGAAGGCGATTTGTTTCTCTTTTTCGTGGCACTTCTGTGCAAGTTGTTCTCGATCGTCTTTGAAGTCATTTTGAAGGTTGAGAGAATTTCGAGCAGACGACGATCCGCCGATGTTCTCGATGTCTTGCAACGCTTTCATGATGTTTTGCTGCACATTTTCCTCCATTTCCATGATTTGGGTGATGTAGCTTTGTTTCTCATTGCAGTTGACAGCTAATCCAAGCACAAGCTTCAGGAGCTTTTCCAGCTCGGTGATATCGTTTTTCTCTGCTATCTTCACCACCTCCGGCTTAAGATGAGCTTCTAGACTTAGATCTAGAACGTCGCTAAAGTATAAAACGATGCTGTCGACGATCTTCTTCAGATTACTTGCTTTCAATCTCCAATTATCGTCTGTAAGATTTTCCAAATAAAATTTCCAGTTATTAAGTCAACGAAGCGTTTCACCTGTGCTAATATTCTTGACTTTCGGCGAGTAGTCCGGAACTAATTGGGCCAGCAACTCGCCCAAAGCAACACCGCTAGCCAGGTCAGAAGCTGAGGCTGTGAAAGCGAAAGTCAATAAATTAATAAGATTTCACAGATGAGTCACAGTCGACTTACCGCACGGCCCCGATAGGTCCAGAATCTTTAGCCACTTGATTAAGCTCTCGTACATCTCCTTGTCACCCATATTGAATAACTTAGAAAGTGACTGGTAATGCGAAAAACAGAAGAATTCTTCAAATCTAAATTTTCCAAATATTGTTATTGCAATTTGCTCAACGGCCAACCTCGATAAATTCAAACCAATTCAAATGGATCTTGACCGTTAAATCTTTATTCGGAAAGTTTACTTCAGTTTAAGAGATCGAAAGATTTCTTTCAGCATTTTTCCAGGCTCTCTTGTGGAAACTCGTGGAAATCTTTCTAGGATATTTCTTTATTAATCCTTGCCGCACAATTCTGTTAAAGAGAATTCAAATTATTCGAGACAGTGTCTGATCCAATTGGAACGAAACGAATAGACTTGTGTCGAATCCACTTAGCGACAGTCTTGAACAGTTGGAGAAAGAAAACTTGAGGCTTTTCCTAAAATACCCACTCAGCTAACAGCTGAGGCTCGCTCCACTTAACCGAGGAAATTGAATTTTGAGAAATCGCCAATAAGTGGGCACTCAAAACTTTCCGTTTAGCTTGACACAGGACCGATAATATTTCATCCCAGTGCGGGCTCGTAATTTAAAAGGGAATCAATTTCGAAGAGAGTCGGAGCTTGTTATGAGAGCAAATATTTGAAGGAAATGGAATCAATTAAAAACTGATATTTGCGATAGCAAAGTCTCGAGAGAAAAAACTTAAAGCTCTTGTGCAAATAAATCGATGCCGGGGTTGAGGGAAAGATCCATTTTAGAAGGAAGACAGCAGATCAAAAGGGATGTAGGATTAAAGTGAAAGGTTTTCTACTCCCCCTCAATTCGAATTATCGAATAGCAAAATCCCCTTCCACAAGGCCCTGCTTTGAATTGAAAGCTTCTGCTTTCTAAATTCCCACATGTTCTCGATTTCTTATTCAATTCGATTCAGAGCCTTCGACGCAGCGCACAAAAGCTCGTAAGTAGTAAAATGATTCGAACCACAATAGGAGAGAAGAATGCTATTGACGAATGTAATTTATTTTCATTAAATTCAAAACCCGCTCAACTGGATTCGGGCCCTGCGTGAAGCTCAAAAAGAATTCGAGGAAAATGCGTTACAGGGATTCTGACACTTTTAGTCGAAAGATCTTAGCAGTTTCACGACCTGGCCAGAGCAACACACACTCGTCCAATAGTTTATGAACCTTTCCGGAATTTAATTCGAACTACATCTGCACGGAACATGACACGATTCGGGAAACCCTGCGCGAAAAACTTTTCCCTCCAACAAATTACGTTAAATATCTCCCATGTGTTCGATTAGTGATGGCAGAAAAACTTTGCCATTAACTTCTCGTTTTCTTGTTCTCGACGAAATTTAATGTCGCAGCCGAGCGAGAGCAAGCTGACTGCTCCCCAATTGATAAAGCTTCGATGAACGCCGTGGCTTATCTGATTTGCGCTTATAGATTTCCGCAATATTTCATGGATTTGTCTCTTTCCCATTTTCCGTTTCAATGCGAATTCTCGCTTCTGCTGTCGCCTTTTCCCATTTACATGCCGCATATATTACGAAGATTCTCCATTCAGTGATTGTAAGTAAACAAATTCCCTACCATTGCATAAACGAAATTGAAGAAATTGTTTTCAATCCTCGTTGACGTTTTTCCTTAAAACATTTGATGGCTCCAGGAGAATCTGTTGATGACTGACAAGCATTGATACCGGTCGGATTATACAGGATGAATGTTTGCGAACACATCGGTGAGGGATAATTTGAAATTTAATCTCTGAGAAGCGATTTGTATTCGGTAAACTGCCAGACAACTGACGTCGTAAAAGCTTACTTAACTTGATCCATTGAAGGGATTCTTTGCTCCAACTCATAAATTCGAAATTTATATAGAAAACATAACTGCGAAACAAACTTCGAGTGAAATTCAACCTTCATTCCCTTTTCGTTCTGATCGCTCTCGGCTAAAAAAATAAATACCTTGAATGAAAAGAGAGCTTTCAAACGGAAAAGGTATCGAAGGGATCCTATCAAGGTTAATGTGGGGAAACTTGGTGCGCTTTTAGTGTGCCTTTTGGATCAAACAGTGGTTTACGGTTACATGAGATGAAAAGTTTGATCGCCGAACGCTTAACGGTTGCGGTCGCGCTTTTGAAAAAGCTTCCAATTAATTCACGAACTGATCTTGCTCACTTGTCAGTGATGTAACTTAAGCTCTCTCGAAATCATGTCTCTTGAATCTCACGAGTCGTTTGATCGCAGATCAGAGAGGCAATAAAAGCTCAAAAGCTTCATAAAAGCTCATGACATCATTTTGTGTTGACTCCCAGTGCGAAAGAAAAAGTTTCAATATTGTTGTAGAGTTAGACGCAAATCGGAAAGTGCAAGCTCAACTTGTAATGGAGAAGCGAACTTCCATTGAAACAGATGCGGTTCCGACCTCGACTGAGTTGAGGCCAGTCACGGAAACCGCCGGCAGTGCTCAAAATGAATTGGATCTCAATGGTATCGTGAATCAAAGTTTAATAGTGGAACAAAGGAACCAAACGACCAACTTCACTATTAACAACTCCAACGGGTTGACATTCGGAACTGTCATCAACATTGGCAATCAACCGCCTTTTCCAGAGGATTACGAAGATACCATCGCTCGCGAGAAAAAAATCTACGGCAAAACTCCGACGATCAAAGAAATGATGGGCTGCAACGACATAGCAAGTTCGACTTTCTTGCAGCTTGTGGCTGACAACTTAGGCAAGAGATGGAAGGAGTTCACTATCCTGATCGAACCGAATATAATGTTCACCGAACGGATGGAAGTCGATTACATGGACAGGGGAGGAAGTAGCGAGGTGATACAGTTTGCAATACTTGAATTGTTATCAGTAAGCGTTGCGTCTTTTAGATTGTCATGCAAGTTATGACGAAGTTCTTCCGAGAGAACCAAGACAAGCAGACGATTGGATGGCTGACAACCTTTTTGTGGAAAAAGAATTTCAGATGCACAGTGCACATGGTTAAAGATCCATACAAGGATCTTCGAGATTTGGACAGCGACTGAGCCGAGAGTGGCGTGAGACATAAATATATGAACTTATATATTTGATACTTGTGGCACATTTGATACTTGTGATTTGTAATAAAATGTTTTAACATTCCTGCTGAAAAAATAAAGCCAAAATAACCGTAAGAACTTATAAAAAGGAGGAAATTGTGGTTCATCTTTTTTGCATGAATTTGTTGAATCCCCGAGATTAAATATCCGGCTTCGGTCTCCACTACAATGAGCTGACTCAAGAAGAGACTTCCAACAAGACACTGAGTTGGTAACCCGAACGATCACCAGATGAGTAAGCTGTGGACTAACAAGCGATTGATTTGTAACGTTTCTCAAGTAGTTCAAGTCGCGCGTTTCAGAAAGCTTCGCAAATACGTGAGGATTCCTTCAATGGTGGCAAATCTATTAGGCTTGTCTAAGAAGTTTGGAGATTCGCCAACTGAAATTTTTTTTATCGCGATTTAGAATATTTCGAGCTCAATCGAACATTTATCGACATCATTTCACATCGAGCCCCAGTGCAATATATTCTTATCGTTTTGTTTAAGTTGATACGAATAAACTGTGATGGAAAGTCGCAACAATTTTTCGGGTCCCTCAACATCAACGGAAATCGTCAGAAGTTCTGTCAACGATGTTGATTTAGTGGGCCAAAACTTGGCTGTGGATCAAGGTGTCCCGTCGAACTGTTTGATGATCAGAGACGTCAATCATCTGCAGTTAGGGACTGTGGTTAATTTTTATGGTAGCCCGACGTCGGTTCCCGATGATTACGAGTGTTTAATTTCTGAGGAAATCGAAGAGTTTCCCAAAACGCGTAGCATCTCTAAAATGATGAAGTGCACAGATTTTGCGACACCGGCTTTCCTTGATTTGGTCGCCGGCAACCTCGGAAGAAGGTGGAAGGAGTTTACGGTTCTGATCGAGACAAACACTCTGTATACGGAACGAATGGAAGCAGACTACATGGTGAGGTCAATCGAATAAAATGTGGCTTGCGACCTCTCTTGTGAAACGTTTTATAAAAACTTTTATTTAGGATAGAGGCGGCACCAAAGAGGTAAAAAAAATTACGGTCACAACTTGTATGGTTTCAAGTGCGCTTGATTGCTTCTTATCACCACTCCATCACTTTTTAGATCGTCATGCAAGTGATGACGAATTACTTTAGGGAAAATCAAGACAAGCAGACAGTTGGATGGCTTGCCACTTTCTTATATAGGAATTACTTTCGGAGAACTTTGCACACGATCAAGGAACCTTACGAGCTGCTTAAAGAGGTGGACAGCGACTGAGACGAGCGTGGGAGTTGAAGAAATGTTTGAAGGAATTCCTTTTTATTTTGCTGACGCAATATAAAAATTTCGAACAAAGTAAATGAGTTCTGATAAGGATCGAATTGGTCTTAATCTGAGGTATTTTCAGCGCACCAAAACGTCACTGGCACTTCAATAGCGCGTTCGGAATTTGTTATCAAAACTGGCGCGCTAAATAACTGGGTAATCTTATCTCATTTCCCAGAAATCGTGCGAAACCTTTTGCGAGTAAATTTCGCACCACTCGAGCTGCTTTCGACTTTGAGCACCGTAATAAACAAATTTATGGCGGAGAAGGCTTTCCCACAACTGTTTATCTCCTCTGCCAAAGTTCCATTGTTTTTATTTGCTCCGCAAGCAGACATGAAACGGAGTCGTATCATGTTTATTGCGATAAGATTAGTCGATAGTTGAAGCGAGAACTCGCTCTCTTGATTGCCATTTAGGGAAAATCGCATGTAAAACACTCGAGCAAACATCACCGCCAGTTACTATGTCGAACGAGATGGTTGAGGCGAAGGTTATGCTATCCGTTGCTGATCGTTGAGTTTGTTCATTGCATATTTCAGTTCCCATGCTTGCGAACTAGTGGTGCGAATTACTGAGTTCGACAGACTAATTGGCTACTTTTCAGTGTCAAAATTACGTCTGCTCCATTTTTTCATTGATGCTCATTGCATCTGTTAATTCTATAACATTCCCAAAGGTTCCATCGATGGCAATTTCGGTTTATCGTCGACAAACTCATACAACGGTTTACGAGTGTCTCGAATTTCTGTATCAGCTCTGCTAATTCATTTCTAACCGTGTTTATTTTGATTGTAGATGTGGTTTGTGTTGATTCCCCCGCTGTTAAATGAATCCTGAAATTCATTATTGTTTGTCCTTTGTCAACAGTTCGAAAGGAAAGCTTAAGAAAGCGGAACAATATTAAGCTTTGTTGGCGCGAATGAATAATTGTGGGGAGAAGCCTTCAAAGTTTCCTTCGTTACGACTCCCGCCTGAGCCATTTAAAAGTCTTGAGTTATTCCGCGGCTGAGATTATTTGCGGTTGAAGAGCCACGATGGTTTACTTTCAGGGATAATAACTCGAAGTTCTCTCATTGACTTTTATCTCCCCAGAGCTTAAACTCGGTTGTGGGGGATTTTAAAGATGGACAGCAAACTTAATGTAGAAGATAATTGCGTACATTTCTCTTTGCGAGTGACGCTGCATGATCCAGTTTGAAACACTGGCAATAAGGGAGCTCGGGTGGCCGTCAGTAGCGAAATGATTCGAAACAGATTCCTAGTTGAATTTCCCGGTGGATCATTAATCATTCCCAATTTTCTTGCCGTCTTTCCTCCTTCTACCTTCGCCATTTTTCACTTTGTCAATTCGAGTCCAATTTATTTCCATCGTCAAAGAAAAGCATAAAAAAAAGTAATAAACTAGCATGAGTTTCATTAAGCGGTGAACGTCTGTACGAGGGAGAAAAACGCTTTTCGAGTTTCATGGCTCGGGTCGATGCTTCTCTTCAATGAGCGACTTTAATTAGATCAAATTGAGTCTGTTGTGTTGGGAAAGCGACACGCAAGCTGTAAAGCTCATTATTGACGTCAATTCGATTATTTCTCTTCTTCGGAATAATTCAATTAGAAGCGACGCAGCTTCTGAAGCGAATAACGTTAATTGCTGAAATCTGCAGATAATTTTTACGGCATCGCCAATGGCAATTCGCCATCCATGCTAAAGTGTCCTTTAAAAAGCTTGATGGTCGTCTCAACGATTAATTTACTGGTTTTATGCTTTTTGCTTGCTGTCAGTTTTATGCTCGACATCGACTCGTCCCTCTCGACCACTCGCTTTGAAGCCCAAGTGCTGTTCTCCCTCCCCAGCAAAATTCCTCACTGGAAAATTGATTCTTAATTACGTTCGGAAATTTCTGAGTCAGAAGTCAAACTCAATGGTCGTCCTCTCGAGCACCCGAAACTCCCCAAACAAACTGAACTGAATTAGCATAAAGTTACACTTTCAGAAACAATGGAAATTGGCGAGGAGAATTCATCGGCAGCAAAGGAAAAACTTTTTTCTCTCAAACGTCTTTATTTCTCGCTTTGGCATTAATAACAACTACTTTGGCAATAAAAAATATTCTCCTATCGCATTAAGAAAGTTTGTTGAACACACAATAACGATGTACGACTATGACACTTCACAATCAAGCAGAATGGCGTTGGCAGAATGCTCTAATAACTTGTCACATGCTTTGTAAATATTTTTTTTCGTAAACTTTTTTCATTATCAACCAATCAATGTTCTGGGCTGAGCAACGTTCCAGTAAAATATCCAAACGATGCACAGGACGTTTGCTGGCTACTCTCCGGACTTTACGTATTTTCATAGGCCATTGTAACTTATTGTTTTGGTCGTTGTTAACATCTTGGGACGAGGTTTTGTTCGATGGCGCTGATGCTGAAATTTGCTGCCCTACCCGACTGCAAGCCTTGCCAAACGGGAGGCCTTTACTTCGTTTGTTACGGACGGAGGACAAACAAGTAGAAACTCAGTCATGCAGCAATTTATCGACGCTCAGAGGGTGAGACGAGCTCTGCTTAATTTGCTTCATCGCTGAACATTCTCTCCAGGAGCTTATTGTTGTCATAAATCGGCGTTCGCTCGCTCGAGCATTGAGAGCGCTCGTGATTTCCCGAAATAAGATTTAATTGCTTCCATTCGATCGATTGTTGCAGCTTCGAATTGATTTCGACGCGAGTGTGAGGCGGCACCTCGTAAGCGCCTTTTGCCATCACAAATGAGCTGTCCCAGATGCAGTCGACGTAGCAAGTTATCAGACCGTCGTTGCGGAAACTGTCGGGGTCAGAAAATTAGGTTTTCATTGGCGAGAATGAATGGAACAGCTTTGCACGGCATACCTGAATGCAATCTGATGCCATTGCAAATCGAACAGATTCAATTTCACGGCGAACATTTCCGATGTCGATTCCTTCTCTTGCACAACCTTCAAGCCGTCCTCGACTAAGCTAACCGTCAGGCTCGATTGTTTATCGCCCGACCGCAGCGACATAAGATGCTGGTTGGATTCCAAGCCTTTTTGAAACGGAAAATGTTTGCCGACCTAAACAAATGAGATGAAATCAAAAACTTTTCGAAAGCATCAATCAAATGTCGGTACCTTGGATCTAATTGTAAGCATGATGGTGAAATCATTCTTATCAACGGCTTGATTGATGTGGGCACTCAGATCCACGCTCGATCTTGTGTTGTTTGACAATGACAATAGATTCACTGCGTCTGCGGGACGAAAGGAAACACGAGATATGAGTCTAACAATGGGCACGTCGCTTTGCACTTTTACGCTTCATGTTCTCACTCATCTCAGCCTAGCGACAACGAGTGGAAATAATAGATTTTCGGAGCTTTTTCTCATCCCCAAGGCAGTGACAACGAGTGAAACAATAAAACTCTTTTTCGCATCGGATGATTAATGGCAGCTTTGGCAGCTGCTATGTTGTGTGATCTTGAATCTCGATGATGACGATGATGATGATGGAAAAGTTGAGAAAATAAACCTGAGGCTTCCCTCATGAAACTCCTCGCCGACTCGTGTGTCTTCGAGTGAGTGGATTTCCTTGTGGAAATTAATCATGGAAAATTAAGTTTCCGCTTCTTCAGCGTCTCGAAAAATACGCTTCCGCTAACTTTATTACGCGAGCCAAGGGGACTGACAGTTGGGAGGGGGTTTGGTAATCATGTTAATTGGGCGAAAGAGTTTTGGAAATGAAGCTAACTTGTCGGCTTATTTTGAGTCTCGAAATCTTAGTTTGACTTTTGACTGCCTAAGCCTGAGCTCGTCGTATAATTCCCCTCGACACGAGCTTCTTCCTACCGCGGGGATCTCAAAGAACTCCAAAGAAACTTTTATTCTTCCTAATAAGATTGACAGGAGAAAAGTTTCCGACCCGTTTCCTAGAGCCGCAGGGTGGATGGGAGAAAGTTTCAATCATCAATCGTCTGAGGCAAACTCTCAGGCTGCGAGAAGAAGAACGTGCGACATGAAAGCTCATCTGACACGCTTTCATAACGAGAATGAAAATGGTTCGCTTTGTTGTTTGTCACGACAAAGAACAGGCAAGGGAACCATGTGAGATGGAAAACTATTATTTTCTGCCACATCTAACAGCTTATTTATCCTACCTTTGCACTCAAACAAATTACATTCCCTCTGCTCGATATTGTAGCCGTTACACAACTGCTGATTTGGATTTCTTGTTGAGTCTGATTTTTCCAACTCATTCGCTTCTCCTACGTTCGTTGCCTTTTCTTCGCTCGCTTTGTTTTGCTGATTCGTCAGACAATGACGGTAGCGCTGTTGAATGCCTCGACATGACTTTGAACAAGGACTCCATTTGCTCCAGCTACTCCATCCTTGAATGCAGAGTGATTTCGAAAGTGAAAATGTGTTTTTAAAGCGACAGATGCTGAGCGGGGGTGGAGGCGTATGTGTGCTCAATCCATGCTTTAATGCGACGGGGAGAAAAGTCCATTGAGATTCATGACAAATATTTCTCAATCTCTTTTGGTCTTTTCATTCAGTCTTTTCATCTCGCAACGTCCTTTTGAATTCACTATAAGCTCCGTTCTCCGCCAGCTCGGAAATCCATTCAGGGCGACTTCTCTCTCGACTAACCGCCAAGAAATTGTTCATTAAAGACAACTTGGTTGGAAGCAAGGCAAAGGCCAGGAAGAGAATTTCTTCTTGAGATGATTTATGGAGCGGGGGAACATAAATTTAAAACTCGTTTTATTGTCAAGCGATGAAACAGGAGAAGAGGATAAGACCGGCTCACTTTGTAGAAGGCAAAAGACGTTTTTCGGTGCTTTCTACGTTTGATGTTGAAAGAGCTTCTCGAGATATTTTTCCCCATTTTTTTGTGCCGTTCTCCAACCTTTTACCTCATCCAGATTTAAATCCATTTTTGATAGAGATGGAAGTGCTTGAATGCAAACTGATATGACGCTTGGATCTAAGCGGATTTGCAGCAAAAGCTTCTCTTCCACTTCAACCTTTTTTCGAAAGCGTTGCGCGTGCTGTAAAGTCACACGAGATCGTCCCGCTCCTGGTGATAAGAATAGAAGTCTCCGAGGGCGAAGCACATAGCAGTAATTGTATCGCAATATTTTACAGCGCTGTTCATACTAGCAACTCAATTATTTATCTACAACGAGCTCTCGTCATCGCTTCTTTTGTCTCGAACGAGTCCTCGAACGACAAAGACCTTTATTATTCTCCGCATGCACACGCAATCGAGAAAATGTGATAAACCTACTAATTTATTGATCGTAGTTATTAAATGGAATCGATACGTGATGGAACTTTGTGTGAATGGAGCGACAAAAGCTCTCGATAATTGCGTTCGACTCGTTGAGAGAAAATTTGATTTTTAATTTCGATGTTACATGGCATCATCACCTGAATAAATTGCTAGGGAAATGCTGGGATTTGCGGCTGCTTTATTGCGGGTGAAATTTTAGTGAGCAACGCAAATAGTAATTAATTTAGCGATGCATATGGAACGAGAGTCAAATTGTAAGCCCGGGTAAGCGTTGAGCACACAAAGCTTCGGTCCTCTGGGAAATAAAATTTCGTTTACCCAAATTGTTCCAAATGAATTTCTCCGTTTGTGGCCTCCATCGAACGATTCCGGCGGTTTTAACAACGAAGCGATTTCTCGATTGCTCGCTGTGCTTGTCCAGACGACCGAATATAATTAATTGGCCGGGAACGAGACTCCGCATTTGTTTTTCAATCAAATGATTCTCGTTCATCGTCTGTCCTTGATCGTTGACTCTTCGGTTGCCAAAGCACTTCTTCTGATACAGAGCTCTCTCGTCTTTGTCAAGCTCCAACGTGGCGTTGAGTTGCCTGTGACAATGAAACATTCTCTCATTAATAAAAAGGCGGAAAACTTCACGGGAAAACTAAAATCCATTCGTTGCATAATTGAAACGAATATTTTTACATTTTAACTCGATGGCAATTAGCAAGCGAGCAAACAAATTTAACAAGTTCGTTGCTGTTGGAAATGGTTCAACTTCTCTCCACATGCTAAAGTTTATTATTCATGAGCACTCTTTAAGAGTCGTGCTGCTGAACAACGCAAATGGTACTTGAAAAGCTCAACTTGAAACGCTTAGAATAATTCCTTGGAATTTTTTAATTCGACAAGTCAGATCGGGATAAACTGCGCTTCTCGTCAGGTTGCATTTGAATTTCGTATTCGATGGAAATTTGAATTTCAAATTTTGAAACACACGAGATTTGGTTATGCAATTTTTCACAATGATTTTCATCGTTACCGTTACTATTTTATAGTTTAAAAAACGTTATATGCTCACAGGCAATGAAACCCGCGAGCTAGAAACTAAGAAGTGACAGACCAAGACGTTCATTACATCCCGTAGTTCTTCATAAGGGGAACGTGCCTTAAAATAAATTGTAAACGCGAAGCTAGATCCTTGCTCGACTCAGTCTATTCGCTCGCGTCGCAAATTAATCTCAGACTTGAGAGTTTCAAAACAAATTTCATGTAATTGAGACACTCGAGGAAGTGAATTTCCTTTGTTTGTTCATGTCGCTCGTTTCGGCATTAATTCAATTTATCGTGAAATGTGTCAAACGCTTGTTCCCTAATCTTATGTAAGGAGTGAAAATTGTCATAACTTTTGAGAAACTTCTGCCGAAAATAGAATTCTGCCTTGCTGAGATTCAGATTTTCCATTCGTAGCCTCAGGCTTGCGAGGAAAGAGAGCACGAAATGTCATGGGAATTATTTCAAGTTCTGCCGAGCTTATCTTTTGTGTTCTGTCAGTGGAACCTTCTCTTAAATTGAAGTGGAAATCTCTAAAGTTCACTTTGAATGGTAAACCTTAATTAAAATGTTTGACTTTAAAAGACCATCTGCAAACATGGCAGAAAGGAAGAGGAAAAGGCTTGCCATTCAACTTTGTATCAATACCCCGAAGGCATAACTGTTATTGTGATGAGAGAGGCAGCTTGAAGAAAACTTTTATGTCGCGTGAAGCTTTCGAGCACATTGATAAGCTAATTGAATCAAGTCGATGTGCGCGAGGAA
The DNA here is from genome assembly GCA_033064975.1 of Smittia sp. YW1114-2. NCBI lineage: Eukaryota > Metazoa > Arthropoda > Insecta > Diptera > Chironomidae > Smittia > Smittia sp. YW1114-2. The sequence continues at coordinate 7,399,691 of CP093834.1, read as the reverse complement.
TGACGAGAAATTGAATTACGTGGCGTGGCTTCCATCATTAAATTCACTCACCCCTTTATCAAGAAGTATTCCTGACTGCTGAACAGCTCGAGCTGCCGGAGAGTGTCAACTCCTTTGAAGACTGTGAGCGGCGTGAATGTCATCAGAATTTTAATCTTCTCATTCTCGTTGTTCTTGTAGAAGTAATAATCGTTGTAATCATCATCGTTTTCAGCATCGTTGGTGTCAACCTTTTCACTTGAAACGTTTCCGCTCACATCCGACTCTTCATCTTCAGCGAAACTAATTAGATTCTCACTACAAAAAGCCTTCAGTATCACAGTGCTTTGATCTATCAACTTCAATAAATGTTTGCTCTCATTGGTTTCGGCCAACGACGTTCCGACTTTCGACACACAGTTCTCCAACTTTTCCGCTTCATTGACGATAGTTTTCACATCAAACACCAGCAACAACAAATAGACGAGAGTGTTCTTTATGAAGTTCATGGCGCTGTTGGTCGTCACGATTTATTTCAACAAGTTTTTTCGGTCGACAAATCCCTGCGGAGCTTTTTATTTCCCGTTCGATGTCGTTAAAATGCTGGCGAAAGTTTTACGTCGCTTCTCTGCTCCTCGCATAATCAAATCACGAAGCTTATTCGGTCATGCACTTCACCAACATAAATGTTAATTTGTCACAATGCTCTTTATCACTCTCAAGTGCTCCGACACTCTGCAGATGAAATTAATCAAAACGACGATAAATAACTGGCGAAGGAGGAATTAATTTTATCTAACAGAATTGGCGATATCTCAAGCGATTTCCATGTTTACTGCTCGTAAACAAAAAGTATTATCGTTCGGGTAACCTTAAGCCGTAAACAAATTAATGGCGCAATCTATGAATTGTAATTGAAGGCAATTCCTAGAGATCTTTGCGGCGTAAACAAATGAACCAACGACGACGGTCGTGGGGAGAAGACAAATATTTGTGCCCAACGTTTAGACTGTTGATGGCGCCGTCGGGGGAGAAAGAACTTTAAAAACTTGTCAGATGCCATTAAAAGTTTGTGTCGAGCGAAGCTGTTTATTTAAACAACAGTCGAACAAAGTTAGAGACGATAAGGCCGAGATGAAAGAGAGCAATCGTCATAAAATTTCCATGAAACTTTCCTTTCTTCACTAAACAGCCGCGGGAGACTGCGGAGTTGGGAACAGACGTTTAGAAGCGACGCTGAATAATTTAGAATCGATTTCTTGGAAGAGCTCGTGATTGAATCTATCAAGTCCCAAATGTGAATGTGAGAAGCAGCAATGATTGGGGAATTATTCACCCTGGCAACAACTGAGCTGCACTCCGCGTTCCTCCACTTATCGTAAGCGACACAGTTCCCTTCATAAAGAAAAAGCTTTTGAAATGTCATGCGAACTTTTACGACATCAATTCCTATTTATAGTTGCGACTGCGAACTTTTTCTTCGCTCCAGACGAGGAACTGAGCCAAGTCCAAAATGCACTTTCTGTGTTCACCCCCGCACGACGTTAGTTCGGTTATGATTGCGAATATATCGAAAACGGGTGAACAAACTCGACGACAAGAAATTACAAAGTTTGTGTTGTGCCAATTCTCGAAAGCAAATAAAAACAGAATTTGCCACTCCAGCTTGACGACGACTTCGATTCCAAGCCGAGGAATTTAATTAGAACTGTGAGATATTTCTAGCGACTATTTTATTCTTCACATTCAAACGCACTTTGTAATCCTCTTACTGTTGTGGTGGCACTGAAACTTTCCCTCGTCGTGGCGAGACAAGAGACGAGACGCGTGTTTTCACTGTGACGATTCGTATCGCAATGAGAGTTTTCCCCGATGCTCCTTCGGATTTATTTCTCTCGGATGCTGGAAAAACTTCGGGAAAGCTGGAAAACTCTCTGGAAAGCGGCCTCATGTGCTTTGAGCATTCAACAGTTTGTGTCACAGTCGAATTATTCCTTCATAAACTTCGGAAGAGTGCTCAGCTAATATTGATGGAAAGGAAAGCAAACAACTCGAGGCATCGATGCAACGAACGACTTTCTCGTGAGCTGAAATCATAGAGACGCCGATTGTCATTCCCGAATTAACTTCGTTTAGCTTTCTCGCTTTGCAAATAAAAGCAAATTTATTTGTCTTAAAAATAGAAATTGGAACACGTCGTCTTTACACTTCAACCGCCTTTTCTAGTTCAAGAGTAAGGCTTTGAGTTGGCGGAAAACAATGGCAATGCTTTAAAAATAGAAAAGTTTTCGCTTGACACTCCATCAAGCGATTCTTTTCTGGTTCTCGACCTCGGTCAGTCGCTCCTTCTCGCTGCAGTTGAACCGCTCTTTGCTGACCTTCAGTTTGATTTCACGGTCTTGCTGTTTGCTGGGCGCGGCCAAGAAACAGTTCGACTCTCTACACTTTGGCTTCTTTCTGTCATTCCAAGGGAATCCTTGATAGATCTGCTTCGTTATCTGCGCAAGGATAAATATCAGCGCTAAATTAATATTAATTCTCGAAGTCATTAGCATAACTTATGCTTATAAATGTCGACATACCCTCCGCTTCTCATCCCTCTTCTTATGCCATTCGACCAAGTCGAGCTGCTCTGAATTCACTGTTCAAATAAAAATAAATTGTTACTGTTCTCTCTTACTCACTCTCACGCTCAAGGAAACTCACTTGGTTTGAACCAAAAATCAACGGAGTTTGTTTCGTCTTCGCTGCTGTTGCTGCTTTCGTCGGAGTCACTGACGAATTTAAAATCACAATTTAGCGAATGACGAAGCGTCACGCAACGGAAAATGGTTCTCACCCTCGCACGATGATTTTTAGCGACCGTCCCGACTCCTGAATCTCCAATTGTGCGTCAAGCAGAGTCATGTTCTCCGTCGAAACGTTATTGATAAACGCAATCTCATCACCAACTTTGATGCCCGACCGCTTAGCTAAACCGTTCTTCTTCACATTGATAACTGTCAGCGGCGCGTTCTGGTCTTTTCCACCAGCAATCTCGAACGACCACAGCTTATCAACGAAACTGTAATTAAGGATTGGATGACCCGCAGTCGTTGGCTTTTTCTCCTGCTCAATCTTTTTTGGCGCCTTTGGCTTCGGGAGCGAAATGAAAAACGTTTCACTGACTTCACACATTTTCGGCCTCTTAATTAATTTCTGATCTTTGCTTATCGACGTCTCGTAATTAACTGACTCGAAGCCACGCTTGAAACTCTTTGCAAACGCAAAACCATCGACGTCGGCGAAAATATTTTGGCGGCGGCAAATTGCTTTCTCAGATCAGGTTCATGTAACAGACGAAGAATTTCATTCACTTCTCGCATTGCTCGAGCCATGACGAAGCTTAAAGCAGAAAAAACTTGGCAGGGGAAGTTTTGTTTTGCCGGCAAAACTGCGCAATTGTATGTGAGTTATTGCCATAGCGACCCGGATTGTTTTTCATAACAAGACTGAAGTTATTTCTGAAAGCCTGCGATGGAATCCTTTTTCAATAAAATAAAATGTAAGTTGAGAAGTCAGAGAAAATTTACTCATATTTTAACGTAACTTTGCTGTTTTCAGATTTTTATTCTCGTTTCATCAACAATGTCAGAGAATTTTTCAGTCTTGAAACCTTATCAGTGTTGCTACTGATCGCTCAATTAATATATTACATCGCGGCGCTGATTGCTCAGTGTTTGTGATGATTGCAGTCAATAAATCATTTCTCTCTAAGCGTTAAGTTCATTGTAATTCTCTGTATTCAGCAGGCCGCCTGAGTAGTTTCTGCTCTGTCGGGTGGTCGTCAGGTAGCTCTTAGACCTTTCGAAAAGCTCGAACCGTCGGTTTACGTACATAACTAGAGGAACGATGAGGAGAAGCGCGAGAAGGCCCAGAGAACACCAAAGCATCACTGATTGGGTTTCGTTTTGATCCAAATCGATCACGTTAAGATCAGCAGCGCTAGTTGAGTTGAAGCATGCGTCACCGGAATAAAATCTGCCGTTGATATCTTCGAACTCTTCCATCTCAATTTTCATTTTGCGGAACTCTGCTGTGATGTCTTTCAGTTTGTCACAAGAAAAACGGTTCTGATATAAATCAACACGCTTCAGTTTCGGGAACATTGTTGATACGTTCTGCCAGTTGCGAAGCTCGTGCATGTTGCAGCTCCTAAAGTCAAGAGTTTCCAAATGTTTCGAGTGTTCTAAGTCACGCAAGTCGAAATGCTCTAGGCGGTTGTCAGAGTAGTCAAGGTCAACAAGAGATTGAAGATCTCGAAAAATGTTTCCCGATTTCTTGTCAACGGCTCTGGCTAATTTTAGAATTTCCAGTTTGTAAAGTCCTTTGAAGACATTCTCGTGAAGCTCAACGCGAGTACCCGAGAGATCAAGTGAAACGAGACTTTTAAAGTGGCCGAGTGCCACTATGACATCTTTCATCGAGCTCAAAGCACATTCTGAAAGATCCAAGCGCTTTAAAGACGTGTTGTCCTCGAACAAGATTGTCATGTCGTTGGCGTTATTGCCAGACAAATCCAGAACTTCAAGGTTCTTGTTGATGCTAACAGACTTCAGACTGTTAAAGCTAATGTGCAGTTCAATTAGTTTTGTGGTTTTGAAGTCTGCTTGAATCATGTTGTTCAAGCTCAAATCGAGCTTTTGTACGTCCGCAACGAACATCGGACTCAAAGTAAACAACTTGTTATGCTGCAGGTAAAGCTCTTTCCACTGTGGTTTGAAGTCTGTGAAGTCGCCAGTGATCTCCGAAATCATATTGTGATCCAATCGCAGCACTTCCAGGCTCAAGAGCGGCTCGAAGAATTTAGAACTTAGTTTCTTGATGAGGTTGTGTGACATGTTCAAATATTTAAAGTTGGGATTTTTCACAAATGCTGTTGGGTTGATTCTATCGATGATGTTGTGCGACAAATCTAATGTTGTTAAGTTTTTCATTGATATTAACATTTTTGATCCAAGCTTGTAGATTTGGTTGTTAGAAACGTTGAAGAACTTCACTTTATTCGTTACAAAGTCAAAGCTTTCGAGGCGCTCCAGATTTGTACCATCAAAATTGAGAAGTTCCAGATTCTTGTAGATCTGGAAGAGTTCTTTCGGAATGTTGTCCATAAAACAATCTTCGAAGCTCATCTCTGTGATCAACAACGCTTCGCTCTTGTTCGTATGGAAGAGAAGCCTTCGATGGAATTCATACGAATGCATCACGTTTCTATATGTGCAAGCCGTCGTTGTATTTTCACTTAATTCGCACTTGACGTGTTCTTCATACTCGTGCTCTGAAGGCTCTGATGAGCTCGTTGAATGCGTGAATACTCCAACAGCAATGCTAGTCAGCAGTAGAAGTCCTAAAAGCTTCGACATTTTGTACGTCAAAAACGTTTAACTTCGTAACTACGAATAATTTTCCGCACTGCACAATCAATTTGCTGTTTCTTATCAGCTTAAACGATGAATTGAGACTGAGAAATTTCCGACGAGATGTGTTCATAATATATTCAATTTGTGATCTGATTAGCGATGCATTTTATTGAGTGATGTCATGAGAAAATCCCGCCAAGGTAATCAGAACATATGTGTTTGCTGAATCAGCATTAATAGAGTTCATTGATAATCTGAATTTCCCAAACGAATTCCCCGAGTGAAAGCCAAACTTTATGACTTATGAAACTGATTTTATTAAACTCTCTGTCATGTCAATTTATAACTCGTTAAGCAATCCGGTCTCTGTGGTGTAGCCCCGTCTGAGTGAGATACTGGAAACTCCTATGGTGATGCCAAACTTCCTGTCGGCGTACATCAATGCAGCTACGATGAATGCAAACAGGAGAAGCCCGAGAAAAAGAAATGTGAAGCTATAGTGACGTTGCGGGCCGACTTTGAACCCCCTGACCCCGGGAGTTTCCTGACTCTCACAGTTTAAATCGATCAGATCTTTGTATTCCAATTCGTCCTCGTCGTGGATCTTCACCTGAAGCCTCCTGAACTCTTTGGTTATTCGTTTAAGTTGATCGCATTCGAATCGGTTCTCCAAAAGATCGACATGTTTCAGGTGTGGAAGGTTCGACGTGACATTCCTCCATCCTCTAAGCGTATGCAATTCACAGTTTCTCATGTTGATTCTCTCCAAACTTTTGCTGATCATCTCAAAGTCAAACTCAAGAGCTGAATTCTCAGAAAAATCAAGATCCACAAGTGATGGCAAGTCAGAGAAAATGTTTGCGGGCATTTTCTGATTCAAAGAGCCAGAAATTTTCAGGATTTTAAGTTCATGAAGACCAACGAACGACTTGCTATCGATGTTAACTAAAGTATCTGTGAGATCGAGAACTTCGAGATCTTTGAACTGGCTGGTGGAACTCATGACAGCAGATCTGGATTTCAAAGTGTTATCTGACAAATGCAATTTCTTCAACGACTTGTTTTCATTGAAACTGATGGATAAAATGTTTTCCGTGTTTCCGGAAGCGTGTAAGCTCTCCAGGCCATAGTTTATGCTCAATCTTTTGAGTTTGTTGTGACTGATCAGCAGTTCACTTAGATTTGAATGTTTCACATCCGCTTGCGCTAAATTATTAAAGCTCAAATCAAGTTTGGAAAGCGAAGAGACAAGCAACGGCTCCAATCTGATTAACTTGTTGTCCTGGAGGTAAAGCTGCTTCCACTGCGGCTTGAAGTTGGAAAAGTCACCGCCAATCTCCGAAATCATGTTGTGGTCCAATTTGAGAATTGTCAAGCTCCTGAGAGGCTCAAGAGTTTTCTCGGTCAACTTGTAAATGAGATTGTGCGACAAATCTAAATAATTGAAATTCGGATTTTCTACGAAAGCGCTCGGATTGACTCGGTCAATGATGTTATATGACAAGTCCAGATCCGTGAGGTTCTTCATCGCTGCGACCATGTGATGTCCAAGTTTATAGATTTTGTTGTGTGAGGCGTTCAGCACTGCAATTCGATTTTCCACGAAATCAAAGCTCACCAATCTGTTGACGCCAGTGTAGGAAACATCGAGGACATGAAGATTCGAGTAAATCGTTGTAAGTTCTTTCGGGATGTTGTCGATGAAGCTTTCCTCGAATTTCATATGCGTGATTGTCTTTGCTTGCGTCTTGTTTACTTGGCGTACCAAATGATTATAAAAGGCATGCGATTCCATGATATGGTAATAGGTGCAAGTGGAATTGTCATTTTCGTCGGCGACACAACTCTCCTGTGGTCCTCCAGCAAAGGGTTTGAAATCAGTTGCAACGAGCGAGAACGTAAAGCACGAAATGCAGAGGATGAAAATGTTTTTCATTATTCAAATTAATTGAACACTTGTGATCACTTCGATTGCCTAAGAAAAACTATAATCGATCCTACGAAACGATGGAATTTATTTAAATTCCACTTCCTCCAGTCGCACTGAAAAGCCATTAGAAATCTTATTTTGATGAACTCAGAAATTCTGCAACGTCGACGCTTAAATTATATGAGTTTCGCAATCAAACGTAAAATTATTTGATTGAAATCGCAATTAAATTTCTTACTCGTTGTACTACAGAGAGCATGATTAAGCAAAAGTGTGTTGTGTACATCTAGGAAATCTCTGCGGTATTCTGTGATGCTGAATTGATGGATTGTAAGATGAAAGCAATCAGAGTTGTATTTTCTTATCACGTTCAATGACGAATTTGACTCAAAGTTTATTCGATAAACGGGTCCACGTTATTAAGTAAAACCATCAAAAGTGAACAAAAACAATAATCACTCATATGTTTGTTTAATGTATCAGAGACAATGTTAAGAACTGAACATAAATTCAGATAATTGCAAAGGCTCTAAATGCTCTGAAATTAATGCCAATGTCCAAGTGAGTTTCACGAGAATCTAGAAAATTGATGTCAAATCTACAAATCTGGATATAAAATAGAATGAAGCTCAATTCGAATTTAAATTTATTTAGATGATTAATTTCGCATTTATCTACATATTTCTTAGACTACTTAAATGTGAAGTAGATCGATTTAAACTTTTTACAAAAAGATCGAAATTTTAGTCTAAAGAGTTGGGAGCTTTTTGATTGACGCTGGGCTTACAAGGATTTCCATAAATTTGATCATCAACCCAAGTTCTCAACTTGCTTTCCAGCTAAGTGCTCCATCAAGAAGTCTTCTGGAACATTTATAAAACGATTAGTTCGCGTCTGCATAATTACAGCTTAATCACATTTTTGTCTCGACGACGAAATTTTCCTTGTCTGCTTTTTGATGTTGCGCATCAAAGTTTCGCTAATTTATGTTCCATCGAAACTAATTACATTAATTAATAATCCTTTGAGGTCTACAGCATTCATAATGGACTTCGTCACAAGCTAACAACAAACCCAAACATCTTTTTTCACTAGAAATGAGGTTCACATTTTTCTTTTTACTTGCTACAGCAATGAGAATCATTTTTCATCCAGCACGGAAATTAATTCTGCGTCCCTTCGTTTACATTTTAATAATAATAATAATTTTCTAGATGATCCTTTCAAGTCTTAATAAATTAACATCGTAATTAGCTTTTTAATGCTCGAGGGAATTGAAATTCGCCTCGTCTTCGAAGCGCTCGCTCCACTGATGTTTATTTACAGTACGGATTGGAATTAAGCAGCGCTGACCCTAATTCACCCCCCATTAAGTTTATGACTTCATTTCGCTTCTGATGATGATTGTTGGAGAGCTTAGCGCCTACCCAGTTGGTTGCTGTTCACACGTAAGGAAGAGAAACGTTCTCATCACGAAACATTCTCAAGAATCCAAGGCTGAAACTTTGAAATTCGCGTACACACGCCGGGCAGATTTGCTTCAGCACCTGTGAGTTGCAAAATATTATTTTGGCGTTTAATCTCTCGAACAAAACAAGTCAAGCTTACATCCAATGCCCCAAGAAATTATCCCAGCAAGGAAATAATGTCCGTCCTTTCCTTTCACCTAAACGATGAGAGAAAAAAATCAAATGAACATAAATCACAACTGAACGAGATTGAAAACATTTAAAGCATATTAAACTGCCGTGAGCGAGGAGGAGTTGGATAATTTATCACGGAATGAAATGGAGCCACCTGGCAAATAATAAATTTCGTCATACATCAACCCAGTGCTTTCTACGATAAACGGTCGCAAAGTTATTGGATTTTGGTTTGCCGATTTATCAAAAATCAATAGCAGCCGACGAGCGTAGAAAGTGTTTTCGATTGAAAGCGTTCTGTGCCAGCTGGGCTCTGTGAGATACAATGATGACGAAACACATTAAACTTCGGCAAACACTGCCAGGATTTTGACAATTTTTCATTCGCTCCCGATTGATCGTTGCGGATAACGTCAAGTCATAAAATTTTATTAAATGTCAATAGACGATTTTATGGAACGACGGAATGTGATTTATCGAGTGCAACAGGCTTAAAAGCTTACCTGCAATGGACCGCCTGAATCGCCCTGCAAAATGATAGAGCGATAAAGAGAAAATGATTATTCAACGTTAATCTCAAATCGTTTTCAAATAAACAAACCTGGCAACTGTCGGATTGGCTGAAAACAAATAACAAGAAACGTCACAATCCTCTCAATAACGAGTTAATCTCTGCAACTCACCCTTTCTCATGCCCAGCACATAAAAAGATCTCCGGGATGAACTCATGTCGGCCGGCTTTCAAGAACATTGACTTGCATCTGTCATTGCTGACTATCGGCACCGAGACCTGAAACCAAACAAAACTTGTTAGTCACTCAAGAATGCTTAACGATTCGTTTTGTTTTCAGTGACAGAAGTGCTCAGTAGAAAATTTGTCAGTGCTTTTCGTATCAACTTTATATGCTCAGCTTGAAAGCTCCGCAACAACAATTCGCTCAACTCACTGGCGCGGCGATAAAAATATTTTGTTCATCCATTCTCGCTAGCTAAACGATTGCTTGTCTTGACTGATGAAATATTTAAATTCTCCAAGGTTCTCCATTCGTTCTTACTTGACATAGCAAAGAGAAATGTTTCTGTTTAGCTTGAGCGCGCTTCAGCGAGAAAGGATAATGTTTCCAGCGATGCGAGATAAAGATTACGAATTACAGAGACGACGATGGAGGCTGATTCAGACATGAGAAGGCAACAACACCGAAGGCGGCTTCCTTCAATCTTGATTTCCATTAAACGCTAATCCCGACTCCATGATTAGGAAGTTAATAAGGGACGAAGTTCGTTGTCGTCGGAGCGCCGGTCGGGGAGACAGCGCGAATGGATAATGGAAAAGTGAAGAGAGAAAATTGAATTGTCAGCTAAGTTATAATCATATGCTTTGAAGAGACTGAAATTAATATCCTCGACGGATCTGACGGTCATTAATCAAGTTGATCGCAGCGGGAGGGCTGATGAAGTCGTCGTAATCCCGCCATTGGAATAATTTCTCCGCTAAATCGCAGCTTCAAAGACGATGATGATTGCGAAATTGGGGAATTAGAGCGCCGCCAGCAAAATGAATTCTTCTGTATTTGCGTCAAATATTTATGCAAATGCGAACCAAAAGCTTTTCTCCTTTTTCCATCGACGAACTCATTTATTGCCGTTCTCGCTAGCGTCTTCTGTTCTCGCATTAGATTAGACTTTGCTCGATGAAATAATTCATCGCTTTTAGATTGAGAGCCGAGGACAATAAGCCGAACGCGCTGAATCGATTAAAATGCCATTAGACGCAAATGGAATTCATAATTTATTCTTATCCTCGAACGCTGCTCAATCAATACATTCTATCGCCTTATGCAGCATCGTCGAGCTTCTCACCCCGAGTGCGTGCCACAAGAAGAATTCACGATATTGAAATATTTTTTCTTGGGAATTCGTGCCGGAATCTTCTCGAACTCTAAATAGTTTGTGAAAAGTTTGCGAGTAAAAATTTCTGTCGGAAAATGGGACCAAAGGAAATGGAAACGGAGGAAATGAGGATTTTTCTACAAGATGTAGGTGGTTTGATCTCCAAGCTCTTTGCCATCGCTACCTGCTCTCTACTTGTAATTAAGAGAAACGCCCAGCGGCCTTTACTGCGGTGAGTTTTCCCTTAAAGGAGATTTTCGTGTTACTACATTTCCTTATCTCTGCGACTTGAATGTGAAAATATTGCATTAAGCAACCGCAAGACAAAGGAATGAATGATAAAACTTTCTCGCTACGAGGTAACATTCAACATGAAAAATACTTCTCGTGCCGTGCTGATTACGGCGGAGCATCATTTTCATTATCGTCTCGCATACTGCGGCATCTTTCTCGACACAATGAAGCGTCATGTAGCTTAGAGTTCCTTTGTTGCTGGAACCAGAAATGACTGCGACAATGATCAAGAGTCTACATACATCTGCCGACTTTAAGGGATTCACTGTGACGTAGAGCGAGCTCTGCACGCTGCGAAAATATGATTGACTGTGCAATAGATTACAATGTTTGCCAGAGAACGGAGGAGAGGAGGGAAATCATTTGTGATTATCTTCGCTGCTGCTTTCCTCGCTGGAGTTCAAACATGGGAAGAACTTTACCAGACACCACAAACACACAATAATTCCCACTCTCTTCCGTCTGCTCGCTACGCTGATGAAATTCCTCGCTCAAGCCCAAGAAGGATGTGGTTGTAATTGCAGAGGATATTAAAAATTAAAATCCTTGAGTGAAGGCAGCTCTCGCCTCGCTCATCGTTGGCTTGCATAAGCAGGCTTTCGATTCGGAAATAAGTTTATGGGAAAAAAATTCACTCCAGACACCGGAAATTTGATAATCGGGAGCATTAAAGACTCACTCGTTGCTCGTCGCGGGAGATTTTTCTGGAAAAATTTCCTCGAACGGCTCAGAAATAAATTACAAGTTTAAATCAACTCTTAACTTTGATCCTTTCGAATCCTCGAAACACATGTTCTTGTAATGACTGCGCTCACTGTTGCCGCTGAAGATTCCACTCGAGCTCGCTACAAGGAAATCCCAGTAAATCCTTTTGCTTCCAAGATAAGTATGCTCCTAATGTTTTCTCAAGCATGGCAACAGAATGTAAAACATCAAATAGATCGCTTTATCATTTCTCACATTGTTTCAGCTGCAGCTGAAGCTCGACGGCAAATGTTTGCGAGTTTTACTTCGCCTGATACTAAAAAAGAAGCAGCGCGATGGTGATGGAAATTTACATGCCATGAATAAATTTGCAAAAATTACGATGAGAGCTTTTGCGCCAAAATGTTCTCTACCCGCTCGGGTTGAAGCAGCAGGCAAATTAAAACGAATGAGCTATGAAGCGATTTAGTTGAGTGAGAGATTTCTGCTTCTCATAATTTGCGATAATTCGCCGACGGAACGAATGTGTTGTTGTTGTTAAGCACAAGCGAGTCACGTAAAAAAATCAAATTAAATCTTTCTCGCAGCCACACTTTGCGTTTTCACTTTCCCTTCGTTTGCATGGCATTGTTGAATTATTAATTCATGAAACCAGGGCGCATAAAGCCGCATGCCCACAAACAGAGCAAAATTTATGCAAAGCCACAATGACATCAAGCCAACGATACATTTTCCCTTCTCCTCAGTTTTCGAGTCAAGAGCAATCGTCGAACAATAAAACATTTCAAGGCTCGTCAGATAAGTTTCCACTCTGCGGGTGGAAACGATCAAAGTTGTCGAAAAATTAAAAGCTTGAAGCTCCGTAATGAAACGAAGAGTTTATCCTTTCGAGATGAACAGACTCGATTAAATGTCGATCAACCCTTCAGCTCATGTGATGTGATCTAATCTCCTCGTGATTGTGCACCGATTTTCCAGCTGTCTGAATATAAAATCAGCTTCCAATTATGTGAGAAACTTTCCCAATTGATTTCCTTCAACATGTGTCGCAGACGTTCGAGAATCATTGAATATTGAAAGGATGAGAAATATTTAGCTTTTTAATATAACAGCAGATGCAGTTTTCACTCGACGTGCTCGTATGTCGGAGTAAAGCGACGCTTGAGATCACAAACTACGAACAAATTGACTTTGATGTTTATTAAATTGTATTCATTTTATCAAGATGAACTTCAATTGAAAAGGAGACGAAGTAGCAATGCTAGACGACACAGGTACAGCATAGCTCACAGCCACAGATTTCACTACGACTGAACGTTAAAGAATCCACAGCAATCGGATTTGTTCAGTGGCAAAAGCGTTGGTAAAACTTTTAAGTGAATCGGAAGAAACTTTTCTATTTTCCTTTTTCTCACTTTTCCAGGTGAGCTCGTCTCGAGAAAAATCCTTGGGGAAATCATTGAACTACTTTGCTCTATTGTGCATCGAAGATAATAAATCGCATTCAGCATGGAACGAGATCTTTCAATACATCTAAACGGCGTCAATAGCGCCTTGGAATGTTGATTAATTCTTTTGAAAGAAGGAAAAATCAATCGTACGAGGATAGCAATCGACCTCGAGTTTATCAAATGCCATTAAATATCTCGCTCCTCGTACCGAGAAGTTTCTTCTTTCGCAGATTATCGTTCACATTTAATTCCACACGAAAGCGACCCCAATAAATTCAGGCCCAAAAGGAGCAATCCGAACTTGACCCACTCGTGTTCCTCCTCCACTTCACCGTACACAAAGCGCCCTCGACTGAACTCGACAGGAGATTAAGTGAGTTTATCTATCGTACGTTATCGTCAGTGACAAAAGCTACGGAACTCTTGTTCGGTTGGGATGCCAAGTGAGCGTCGGAGGGTGAGAAATAGTTAACGATAAAAACCAATTCATTACGAGTAATTCTGTTTTATCTAAAAATATCGAAAGGGTTTCGTCGAGCGATCGTAGCAGAGAATAAATTGATGCGATAAGAGTGGAAGCGAGTCGATAAATTTAGAGTCTTTCAGTAGCTACGCCGCGAAGGCAACCTTTCCCGGGAACAATAGACTCAACTGGCTTCGAACGAATTGAGGTTGAGAGGGGAAAGACATAAAACTTTCAATCTCCTCGACACGTTGAAACCTCCAGTTGTGAATTTCATATTCATCGTCGTGTGCTTGCGCTAAGTGGTTGAGGGTTCCCCTGACTACAAATCTGCGCTACCATCAACGCAAACTTCCTAGGAAACTGAGCTCGATTCTTCGAGCGAGCACAAACATTAATTTATTCCTTAAATGCCTTCGATTTTTCGAGATTTCCAAGCTACGCTGAGGCAAAAACATTTCTCACCGCACAACAATGAAAGGGAGAATTTATCGCTTCTCGAATCTGGATCATTAAATTGAAATGGGATTAATTTTATGGATGAAAATTTAATTTAAATTGATGAAACGCCTATCGGAGCAGATTCGATTTAACAAGCTTGATGGGGAGGATTAGGTTGAGATTGAGCTCTTACGAGTGATTGACTATGCAGCCCAAATAACATGGGAATTAGTTGAAAGCTCCGCCGAGCCACTCACCTCTTGTAGCACCGATGGCAGTGTTCCGCCTTCTGAGAGCCGCCCCCATCCCGTCACAGTTCCATTCTGCCCGATCAATAAATCATCAGTCGCTGGCAAGCAAATCGGACTGATGTGCGGGGCGAACTCGAGTGGCTGCTCAAGTTTCACCAGCGCCAAATCGTACTCGTAAGTGTAAAAGTTGTATTTCGGGTGAACGATTTTCTTTGACACTGCGCGCTCAATGTAGGGCAGCTGCTCTTGTACGTGCGAGAAATCGTATTCACCCACTCGAATGCGAATCTGCGAAGTCAGCAGATCATCCACACAGTGACCGGCTGTCGCAATAAAGTTCTCATTGAGAACAGCTCCACCGCATCGGTGAGTGCTGGAGAAGCCGAAAAATGAGGTTCGCCTCACTGATACCTGCCACGGATAGCGGCCAAACGGCGCGTTCTTTCCACCTACAATCCTCGTTTCGGGTCGCGGTAATGTCGTCGAAAGGCCGCACTCGATGTTTCTGGCAGCTGACAAAGTGTCTCTTCCTGGAATTGGTTTAATCGGAGGCAACGATTCGGTTGGAATTGTGTTTTCGAGTAACTCCGTTGAGCTAGGTCCAGGCGTTGTTGTAGGCGGTCGCGTGCTCATTTTCTCGGTTGTCGTAAATGCTGTCGATGTTCGCTGGGTCGTGATCGGTTTCACGGGTTTTGTCTTTATGAATCAATTCAAATTGCGTTAGAAACTGTTCGAGAAATTAGATCGGTGATTGATTTACCGGTTGCTTGGGCTTGAACGTTGTCGGCTTCCTCGTTTCATTAGGAACCGTTGAGCCGTAAGTAATTGGTTTCTTCGTTGGCTTTGGCTTCGGCCTTGCCGGTGTGGTCTTGTCCCATGGAGATTTTGTTTTCGTGATGAAGTTTGGCTCCGTCGTCACTTGCCACGGCGTTGAAGACCAGGAACCTGCTGAAAGAGAAAATGTTGTGAAGGCGAAACGACAAAATCATTTTCAAGAAGCTTACTAGCTGAGACACTTGCTGAAGCACTGAGCTCGTTCGAGGAGTCGTTAAAGTTATCGAAGGGGTTTTTGGTGGTCAATGGCAGTCTCGGCGTTGTCTTCGTCTTGAAAGGCCTTTGTGGCTGAAGCGGCTGCCTGATGACGAGCGTGCCGCTTCCGTTTGGCCGCTGTATTGTTAACGTGCCATGTCTGTTTGGTTTATTAGGCCCGCTCGGAGCTTTCGTCGGTTTGCTTTTGACCGGCGATGTCGGTTTGTGTTGCGGACGGAATGGCGTTGACGGTGGCAAGATGAAGTTTTCTGTCAAGTTGTGTCCACAGCAAGACCCGAACATGAAGCCGTCCATGCACATCCCGAGATGAGTTCCATCGGACTTTATGCATTCCCAAACGAACATGCACGTTCCCTCGACACCGCTCACGTGGCATGGCTTCGGGCTGATTTTGAAATTCTGGTTGTATTGACTAGAGGCGGCTAACGTTGATTTAACTACTAAGTTTATTACAATTAATATTATTGAAGCTTTCCAGCGACTCCATCGCATCGTGGAAGCTTTAAAAATCCCTGCAAATGGAAGAGAGCATTGAATCAATCAAAAGTTATTTATAGAATAAACGAGGCAAATTGCGACGACTTTCTGTTTGAAGACGCATTCTGATTGGAGTTGATTGGAGATGATTGAAGATTCAATTGAATCTCACAGATACGAAGTGAAGAGTCTGACGTCGGCTTCATTCTGATTCCTAATCACTCTTGGGATTGACGTGGCTATCGCGGAATTTTACGGCAAGCTCGAGGAGATTAATTTTGAATTTAGGTCTTTAGGTGACCCTGAAAATCTTTTCGGAAATTCTGCGTAGTATCAAATCGCGAATCTCATCACGAACGCAAAAATATTTTCAAAAACTTCTAGCTTATAGTAATTTACTACAGCCAAACCTTTTTTTATCACGCGGATCTGAATGAAAAGCAAACAATTCCAAGGCCACTGAGAGTCGAGCCTCTAGAAAATGTGTGGTCGACGCAAAGTATTCGCGAGATGAATAAGCGATCGAGTTGGAAAACAATTCTCTCGGCGTAATGTTTTCGAAACGACTTCGAGTTGTTATCGATCGATATGTGACGACGTCAAATGAATATTTGTGGGCAGCAAAAAATTTTGAAAATTTGATAAGAAATAAAAGTTTCAAGCTTGTTAAAGTTGACTTTTTGTTGATCACTCAGCGTGAAGGTTAGATTCGTAAGGACAAAAGAGACAGTTCTGAGAGTCAAACATAGGATTCCTAGCATAGGAATTTCTTGATTGCATTTAATGATTTTTAAAATGAATTTATTATATATTTTCGTTAGCCCGGTGGTCATGGTATGGGATATGGTTGGGGGCTCATACAAATCACAAACAGGAAAGTCTTCTTTTGAAATTGTAAATCGCATCGCGACCTATCTCAACCGATTTTGTCTAGATCCAACGTCGCAGTTGCCCGTAACGGATATTTTCTGAGAAAACATTCTCGTCACTCGAGCAAATAATTTTATTTGTAAACAAGTTGCGAGTTCCCAAGGCAGAGAGATTGCGCCATAAAATATCAAGAAGCTCACACCTCCGTCTCTATTTTTATCGCGAGCTCACTGCATGTGGTCGATGCAGTTTGATGAATGAAAGCGAAGCACGACTGCGTTCGATCTGGTCTTGTGCAACGGCGAATCTCTTCGATCTATTGTGGAAAATTACGCTGGGTCGAGAGCATAAACAATTATGATCTAACTTGTTTTGAAAGTCATGTCGCAGCTATCAAAATTGCGCTGGCGGAGAAAAAACCGGCGGAAAAATAGTCAAAACAAACGTTTACGTTTCTCCTCACATTCTCATTCGTGACCAGCGTGCGGATGTATGAAGCGATTTCGTTGGTGTGTCGCAGCTGACGAGAGGAATATAGAGAACGCTCGTCAAGCATTTTCATTCAGTTTAAAGTTACTAGTCAACGACAAAGGTTGAGAGAAAAATAAACTAGCAAAACCGTTTAAGATAATCGCGGTTAAAGAAATTGACAAGAAAATAATTGGAAGCAAATTGCAGAAGCGATTTCCTTAAGTGAAAGATTCTTATCGTGTCGAAGGCAATTATTATTTGTCAGAGTGATCAAGTTCATGCTGAATCATTTCATTTCGTGATTATATGCAACAAAGAAAAAATAATCCATCAGCTGTACGTTAGAGTGACTAAGAAAGCCGAGAGTGAAACGAAAGAAGCACAGAAAGAGGAGACTAGGAGAATGAAATCGACAAATTTCGATCGATTTGTGTGTGCGCTGTTGTTGGTTTGCACGTTGTCGCACTCGCAAGCGGAGAAAATTCTCGTGATTCTGCCAATACCGTTCAGGGAACATCAAAGCGTGTATCAGCCGCTGATAGAAAGTCTTCACAAGCACGAGCATCAGATAACTGTAATGACGACGAACCCCATTTTCGCTTCGAGGGACTCGTTGACATTCGAGAACATCACAGAGATTGACTTGGGCTTCGTCTACAACTTGGGAATATTGGACGAGTTGAGAAATGTTGACTTGGAAGGGTCTGATATGCTCAAGACAGTTTTCAATGTAATGCGCAAAATATTCGAAGCCGAACTTCAAAGTCCTCAAGTGAAGGAACTGCTCTACTCAAAGGACGAGCATTTCGATCTTGTGCTCGTCGACTGGTCGGGCAGCTCGTCGCTGATGAACATCTTTGCCCGCCAGTTCAATGCGCCTCTCGTCGCGATAACCAACGGCGAGGCCTTCCCCAACGTCCACGAAGCATTTGGAAACCCGAATCATCCTGTCTCATTTCCAAGCGTGTTGTTGCCTTTCAGCGAAAACCTCGATCTGATCGAGAGAGTTTCGAGCGTTTTGTTCACCATTTGGTACCGGTAAGCTGAACATAAATATTCAAATAAATTTCCCAAATCCGATTGAACTCTTGGCCTAGTTTCATCGCGAGATTCCGCGTTGCCGAGTTTTGTCGATTCAATCGGACTTTGTCATAAAAACGTATTTCTTATCTACGTCTGCAAACTCAATTTGCTATCATCCACCAACGCTCTGCTTTGTGGCTTTCAGGTTTTATTACTTCACCGAGGAAATTCCACTCCAAAATGAAATTATCAAGAACGTTCTTAACGACGACAACGCTCCTGACATGTGGGAGATTGAGAGTAGCGCTGATCTTCTGCTTATCAATTCCTACGAGGTGCTTAACAACATTCGTCCGAGCGTGCCAACCACAGTTTATCTCGGTGGAATTCATCGCAAAGCTGAGCCAGCTGCGCTCTCGCCGTCCCTCGGGCAATTTCTCGATCAGTCAGAGCAGGTTGTTTACGTCAATCTCAACAGTGCAATTCAGCATCCACTTCGACTAAAAAAGCTATTGACTGCGCTCGAGAATGCAAACGTTGACGTCGTTTGGAGCTCGAGCGACGATTTTGTCAACATTTCAGCGAGAGTCTTCCAAGGCATTAACGTCGACCAAGAAAGTGTTCTAGGTGAGTCATAAGCGACCTTGATAATTGAGTTGAGAAAGACGTTTATAGCTTGCAAATTCAAATTTTTTCGACTTCCTCAATCAACTTTGCGTCAATCGTCGTTTTGCAAAACAGCAAACAATGCGAGAAATTTGTGATTAGATTGCGCACTTAGTAAACGCTTCGAGCGTCTCTTCGTTCGAGTGCAAACAACACGACCAGCTAAACTCATAGTTGAAACTGAAAGTCACGGCAACGAACGGGTTCTCGCTTTAATCTCCATGCGCATTGCATGCGAGGATGATTACACAATTTTCTTGTAATTGGATAAGAAGAAATTGGATTTAACTGAACAGTTGTGGAAACATGCTGCAATTTGCATCGTTTGAAATGCTCACACGAGTTGAATGAAAACTTCTTGATTAGCCCCACATGCGCAACGAGGTTGAGAAGCTCTTTGTGTGGCTTGGGTTTTCACAGGTCGTTAATCAATTATTTTGATCTAAATATGAACATATCGTTTGTGGACAAACTGTGTCTGTTGAAATTTGGGTCTGGATGTCACGTGGTCTTGCTCATCAACAGCTGAAAGTATCTCAAAACAGCTACGCGACGTCATTTGCCCAAAATGTAACACAAATTTATCAAGAACAGACGAAGCGAATCTGGTCCACGAATTTCTTTCGTCGCTAAATTAAGTTAGTTTCTATCAAACTCGTCTTCTGAGAATGACGCGCCTCAATAAAGTCGTGAGCGCTAACGTATTTGTTATAACGTCTTTTCGTTTCTTCTTTGCAGCGCATCCCAAAGTCGCTCTCCACATAACTGACGGCGGTCAACGCAACGTTGAAGACTCGATTCATCACGCGGTGCCCGTTTTGGGCATCAGTTACACCTCAACGCTCGACCATTACCTCTATCAAGTCGAGAAGTTCGACTGCGGTCTCGTATCGGTCATTGACTTCGACAGCCAAAACGAAATCGAGAACAAACTTGAGGAAGTCGTCAGTTCTAGAAGGTGAGAGCTGATTTCTCTCGATCAATTTTCGTCACGCTTTTCATTAAACTGCGCACGAAGGCGTTTGTTGATGTTTTTTGTCCCGACTTAAAACGTTTTCGTGATAAGCACGAGCCTGAAAAACAGGTCACAATGTCACTTGCGTGATTAAGCTGCGATTGAGCATCAAATAATCTAATGATTTTCAACAGATTCAAGACGAATGCATTGAGGCTGAAGAGCTTGGTGCTTGACCAGCCAATCGGAGATTCCGTGGAGCGGGCGACGTGGTGGATAAACCACGTGATTCGCAACAGAGGAACCGTAAGTTGAACTACAGCTAAACATACAATCCGACTCAAGCATTGCAATTTTCAGAAGCATTTGCGAAACGAAAATAAATCGCTCGGCTGGTTCAAATATTTAATGCTTGATGTGCTTTTAACGGTTCTCTTTGGGTTCGCGTCCATGCTTTTCGTTTTCGCATATATCGTGAGTATGATTCAACTATGACGATGACGCAGCACTGAGACAAATATTCCACAGGTTGAGAGACTGCGACGATACTCCAAGTCACTTCCATACGAACGGGTAACGCGCGGGTCGAAGAGTAAAGTTCTCTAACTCAATCAGCAACTAGTTCTCTAACTCAGACAACTGAGTTTCTCATGATCAACCAAATATGAGCGAGCAGGAAAAGGCAGACAGCTCCGATGTTGTGATAGTTTATAACTCGCAAAGAGTTATAAATCTTTTGATGAATTTCGTAATAAGAAAGTCTGCAGAAAAAGGCAGTAAATTATTTTTTAATTGATATTAAAACTTTCATGGAGGCCATTTAAACCAATCATACGAATAAGAATATTCTTAGTCATTATATTTAAATTACTGTTAGAAAAGAATAAAGAAATCTTCTTTCCTCTTCATCTCGTGTTTCCATCTAGAGTGAAGCGTAATGAATTTTATTGTTAATATCGCAGATGATGCCACGGTGTCTACCGTGTGCATGAGGAAATAGAAGAAAGATTGAAAGGCACAGCAACTCGTTGCTGTCGGTTTGGCTTTCTGGTTCAGTAGTCGGACGAATATCTCTCGAAAGCAATCTCGGAAACCTGAAATATCGAGTCATGTATAATTGCCGCATGAGGTGATACCTTACAACTTCCCAAATGAATTTCTTTCGCTTTTAATCAACGTCAAGCTTGTGAGCTTGACCGAAGGCTTACATTGAAACGAATATGTTTAATCATTCATAAGAATCGCTGCTCTCCCCGAAACCACCGCGACGGTTTTATATCGCATGCACTTCGTACTGCGGGAAGGGAAATTACTTACACGTTGATTAATAAATTTCACGCAAATCAAGCAACGATTCCGACCACAGTTTGCCAGTCGACGAAGAGAGAAAAACTGAACTGTAACTCATCAAATCTCTGTTTCTTACTCGCGCTATTTAACTTTCCACATGCTTATTGTAATGAAATTTATCATAATCGAGGCATCGATCAAACACGTAAAATCTTTATCGAGCATAATTATCGCCGATTACTTGCGGAAAGCAAAACGCAAAAAAATGTAATCGAAAGTTAGAAAACAAGGAAAATCTCACTTTCCATAGAGCTCGTAACGAGGTACTCGATGCAACAATGTACGCTCAACTCACAAGATTCTATTCAAGACTGTGGGAAGTTTTAAGAGTATTTTAGGTTTGGAAATTATTTGTTTTGTTCAGTGACTGCCGACAATGTAAAGGAACATATGCAGGTTGTTCCAAAGGATTGTGTCTTACTGAATCATTCCACAGCTCAATAGAACGTTGGAAGAGTACGCAAGTCCTTCATTACCATCAAAGAAAAGCGCAAGAAGTGGAGAAGAGGTGATAAGATATATCAGGCGATGGTTAAGGTGCTTAAGTCATGTTCGGCTCTAACTCTACATTCAATCTTGTAAACAGATTGAACTATTTTAGGAACAAGTGTGGCAGTGGCTCAACTTAGCAACTGGATCACTTCAGGAAATATTCGCGCTCAAATATTTATCTGGCGCTCTAAAATAACTCGAGCAGTGCCGCTTAGAGAAGACAACAGAAAGTCGTCAGTGCCAAAAAGCGAAGAGATTTCTAACCCAATTTAAAGAAAGAGTTCGAAAATAGAGAGAATTATCATTTCAATCAAGATCAAAAGAAAAACCTTTCACAAATCTATTTACACACGGCGCAATGTTTTTTCCTACACGCCAAGATCAAACAGAAAAAAGCTCGCACTGGAATATTTTTTATCTTCTCAAAAAAAGGCACAAAAAGGTTGAAAATCTCACGAATTTCTCCAGCGATGCTCTTCGTCTTAGCCTTATTTTTCCATAAATCAAACAATTATAAATTTCTTCTGATGCTCTCGCTGTTAAATTTGCGTGTAATTATACTTTCATGTATCATTTCTCAGTTTCCAGCATTGCGCTGCGCTGTGCGTCCCAAAGAAGCGAGAAGATAAATTGAATAAAATATTTCGGCGAATCACGGAAGAATTGGATTTAAGGCTTTCGCACATGGAAGAAGAGTCACTTGGCTTCAGGGTCTGATGCAGCCTGGGGGAGATGTTTTGAAAATGTTTGTCAATAAACCGACACCAGCACCGAGGCCTGCAATGGACCAAAACGTTGGCGGTCTTTTTTCAAGTTATTGTAAATCAATAATCTGAATCGCGCTCCGCGTTTTTCTGCCGGATCTTCATTGTTAATTCGCTTACGAATTCAATGACCATAACCGGGTTCAAAATATTTTGAATAAAAGCTTTTAGAGGCTCATTGTGCCGCTTGTTCCTCTCGGCTACCAGTTGCGTGTGATTGCCATTTCGAGGCGGAGCGATTTAGTCATTAAGCTGATAAAGAAATTACTAGAGAAAGATAATTTCTAAGATTGCGAAAGAATCAATTTCGCTCTTTACTCTCGACTACTTATAACAGTAAAATTATCCAACGCACACATTTGTTTTGGTTCTTGACGGCTGTTCCGCCACAGACGAATTAGCGCGTTCAAGAATGAACAAAGATGAAAGAATTGTAGCAAAAAAGAGGTGAAAAGAGAATTACTTAATGTTTCATTCGCTCGCCGGCTCAGAAGTTCATTGATTTCTGTTTGTTTTCTTCGGTTGCGTCGTTTGTTCGGCTCACCTCAGCCAAAGAAAGCGTGAAAAATGTGTAATTAACATTTTAATAACTTTTTCTGGTTAGAATCACAGAACGGATTTCAGCACGCCGAAGATGTTTATCGCCACGATAGCGAGCGGGAGAAAGACGCCAAGCGCTGCGATTCAGCTTCGGTCGGTGGGAAGTCTCAAAAGTTCTTGCTCACCGGTGATTGCAGTAATTTGTTCTGGTTTGAGTCAAGTCACTGCATCGTTTATGCGTTCGCCCGAAAAATCTTTATAGCTTGCTCGTGGCAACAGCAAATTGCAAAGGGAAAGAAGTTTTCGAGTTGGCGAAGGAAAGGAAAGAAGACAATAGAAAGTAATCTGACAAGAAACTTGTCAGTCACCCGAGTCATTCGTGATTGGAAGAAATGTCGTTAGAAATCATTAACAAATTAAGAAACTCTTTCCATGCAGTTGCAAAATAGCAGAGCGAAGCGGAGTGAAGCATTCACACAGCGCTCGGTGTACACGAGATGGCGAAAACTAATTAAGACAAATTTAGATTCAGCACTTCAGGTAGTGAAAGAAATCTAAACCACAAGCTCAACGGTGGAACTGTGGCAAAGATTTATCATAACGTGAACCCTCCAGTCACGAATTTGAACCTCTTAGTTTAGTTACACTTATTCAAATTAATTTTAATTGTGAAAGATATTCCAAGGCGATGGGGAGACAGCGAGAGCCAGCAACGAGACTTTCACAACAAATACCTTTTTCTTATTAGGCAGGTTGACCACAGAAAAGTCGTTTGGAACAAATTGCCAATCGTTTGCTCGGAAATTATTAAAGGTTTGACTCACCTAAATATATCATTAAGAGAACGCAATCATTAATTTGAAGATTTGTGAAATCATTCAGACGCGAGAGCTGCTTTCTTCGACGCAAACATGTTTATCTGCGAACATCTGGAACAATGAAATTAAAGGTTTTATTAGATGTGAGCATTGTTTTCGTCGTGTCTTCTCATCGTTCAGCGGAATGCAAAGTTTTTGTCAGTCGTCATTGAGCGATTTATGAGATTTTTAACACCTTTTGATTTATAGCCGCGGGCAACAAAGGAAATCCAGTTTCACAGGCAAAGAATCTCCATGCATAAGAGTGCGAGAAACTGTGCCGTTTGTGTTCTATTTCTGGCCGAGAATTCCAGACTGTGATTTGTCTTAACCGAGTCAGTTGTAAATGCGGGAAGAATACGGAACAGTTACAGTTGATTAACAAAAGAAGAGTCGAATAAAGTCGCTGCGATAATTAAAGCTGAGTGTGCGATTGCCGAATGCCAGCGACTAACAAGTACTCGTTATGCAGGAAATCATTTTCGGCCGTGAAATCGCTCAGAGCTCGCAAGCGAAATTTCTCTGTTTCAATCTTCTCAGCGTAAATCATAATGATCGATTGTCGGTTGCCAAAGCGAGAAAGAAAGACAGAGAGATGAAGATGTTTGCTGCTTAATAACAAAGCCAACGAAAGAGTCATAAAGTTCCTAATGAAGTTGACAATTTACTGCTCGCCGTTCATCCAATTAAGGTTCTCTTTAATCGAGCGGCCCGACTCGGTCTACTTGATGCGAGAAAACGTCTGGACGGCTGCCAGTTAAGACATATCCGCAAGTTTCATATCGCAAATATTTAATCTGCAATCGATTTCGAGGAACAATCGAGGGAATTTGGGCCAACGACCGCCAGGAGATTCGTTTAAATCTCATTGGTAATTGCGAACAAATTAAAACTTTGCGGTAAATCCTTCCGCAAGCGATAACTTTTCGGCAGAAACCATTCAATCAAGATATGGAAATGCACAACCGGAGACTCTCGAAGCCAGATCGATGTTCGGTTGAGAGCGAGAGAAAACATTTTTATGCGAAAACAAGATCGATTGGGAGCGGAGGACTCAACGATTTTAACTTTCTGGTGATATCCAAACTGCGAAACAAACTCGTGAGTCGCTCAAAAGCTAAAACACAAATTCAAAAGCACAGATCAACATGTTGCTTATGCTTAGCCATTCAACCAAGTCTGGGCTTCAATATTTCTCACCCTGAGTCTCAGTCGATCATTCAAAGAATGAAAGTGAAAGATAAAACCGAAGATAGCAGATCTTTCGTCAAACATTTTCTGCTTCTCATTCATTGTCGTCGTAATTGGAGTTGAAAAGAAATCATTTCTATTCGTGTCAGAAGATGAATAGTGACGAGTGGTGCGACTCTTAGTTTGATATTCATTATTCATTTCCATCATCAAAAAATCATAAAGTGTGGCTATGAAGAGTGGAAACTTTTCCCTTTTATAGCAAACGTCGAGATTATTTGGTCTGATCGCATTTTAAGCATCCACCAGACTCCGTTGAGAAACATCTTAATTGTATGTTGAAGGCGAAGATCGTTTGATGGGCTGTGATAGCTTTGAAAGGCGCGCTCAGCTTTCAATTTAATGTTACAGTTCTTTGAAGTATTTAGACTGACGAGACCGATCCAATAAATCAGCGTGAAATCTTTCCACCTGTAATTACTTTTGTCCCAACTCCACTTAGCGCGCCGTTTTGAGAAATATCAATCTGGACAACTGGAAAGTTTTCGGTCGAATTGAAACTAGGTGAATAAGGTTGAAACATGAGTCAAGCTGCTTGACAGTCAGTCGCCGGCCGAGAGGTTTCGTAGACGTTTGATGATCGCTCAATTGATTGTCGATGATCTCGTAATAAATTGCAGACATCAGGCTTGATTGCTATGCAATTTGAGATGCACCGAAAAGTAATTTCAGTCTTTGATCTCGGGCTCATCTATCACACAGCAGAGCAGCGAGTCTGATCTAATGGTTTTTTAAACGTCGTTGATAGATATGCGAGTTCAAGCTCCATTCGCGTTCCTGCCTACCAGCCGAGGCGATTTTATCGGCGAATCTTTATTTCTCTCATAGCCTGTTCGAGCAAATAGCCTTTAGATATTCGCCAGACATGATATGCATAATGCATAAAAGCAAAAGTTGCGTTTCGTGCAGCGATCACTTCAGATGGTCTTTAAGGAACGACGTTGCCTTTATTTAGACTAATTATAGACGTTTAACCGGGCAGCATTAATCGACGTAACGCTATCATTAAAAGCAAATTTAAATTTTTCTCTCGTCTTCAACTCGAGGAATGCGAACAATGCATGCGTTGTGTGCTGGCTCTGGCTTATTTAGCAACTTTGTTCATAGCCGTTTAAATCTCTTTCAATCATCTGGAAGCTTGAGCAACGCATCTTTCCTGCTCGTATGTGCAATAAAATGATAAAAAAATTGTGTCGACTCGCTCGCATAAAGCAAATAAAGCACACTTACGATTCTAGGTAGAGGAATTGTTACATAACTGTTGATTTTTTATTGATTTTCTTCTCCTCTCGCGCTTCAAAAATTTAGACCGGTACTCATAAGTGTTTCTCATATTGCAACAGCAAGTTTTTCTCCGCTTCCCTCTTCCAGTTTCTAGATTTCTCGCGGGAAGACTCCGCGCCGAAGAGGAAACCTCTATTGAGACTTCAGTAAAGTTGTAAAAAAATTATCGTCCGATATATAAAAGGAAACATTAGTTAGACTTCGTTTTAGGTGAGACTTACTTTATTAGTCTTCAGTTCTAAGCAGCCTTTTACGGCAATTGTTTATCGACAGAAATATTTCTCTCGATTTTATTTGCACTTTGTTGTTGAGCGAATATCTCATCTCGGCACTGCCTGCAACTTGTGGACGTTGCACAATCGTTGACAATGTTCAATGGCGCTTTTTTCGGTAGTAAAACGGCACGACATTGTAATTCTGTTGTCTTGGGCAACTCGAAGCTCGTAAGGAAGCATAATGCGCTATTAGTGTGCCACCTCGAGTAAAACGAGTCAATGCCTCCAAACGTATCTTTTGTTCGGGCTCATCCAAGCCGCCAAGCTCTTCAAGGAACCCGCGACTGCAACCGAACTTGCGTTATGAACGAGCCGTCGACAATTTCATTGTTGGTAAGCACAATTGTGTGATTACACTTAAGTAAGAATCAGCGAGGCAATCGGTTCCAAGTCGTCAGCATTGTGCCAGAGATCCGCATTAAAGGCTCGCAGCTCGTCATGCGGAAAATCCGTGAATTGCGAAATGAATTCGAATTCGCGTTATGATACATCTGAAGATGACATTTGCATTTAGCTTTCGGGCCGTCGTCGTCGAAACTCTCACTTTCATTAAATATTACGAAATGTCTGGGGAAATATTTCTGTGATTGACTCACTAACGGGCTTGACTCATGTTGACTCTCCCAATTCACGCAAGCGACGAAAAGCGAAAGCCGTGTGAAGCTCACAGTTTGACGAACTCTGAATGCTAATCGAGGAGTTATTCTAATGACGATGAGTATTTTGTAGCGGTTTGTAATCAAATCGCTCCGTAAATCTCTTCAAGCGGTTGCTCCTTTCCTCTTCTCTCTCATTTGCAAATCGACGAAAGAAAGAAAATTAAAATCTAGATCAAACACATGAGAGATTAGCAGGCATAAGTCTGTTATAAATCTCACATTTCAGAATCTGGATCTACGAGAGGAAAGGAACGGTAAACAGATTAATGAGATTCAACATTACGTAAGTTTAATTTCGCTGTCTGCATAAATTCGGCTGAATTAATGAATCGCGCGCGGTGATTTTCCCTCGCATGAATCTTCAAACGCTTAGTTTCCTCATTATTCGTGGCTCGTGTTTGGAATTAATAAAGTTTTTCTTCTCTTTTAACTTTGATTCTGTTTCTGTTTCTTCGTCTTCGTCGCTTTCATATGAACTTTTAATCTCGCTCGGTGGATTGTCGACAAGTTACAAAGCGAAAGGAAAACTAGAGACGCGAGAGTTCAAACCAATTTCCATTCATGAACAAGACGACAAATAAAAGGTTCGTCTCAAGGTTACAACATCGGGGCGAGTCAATCAAAATTCTTGCTCTATCTGTGTCACGAATTTCACTTGACATTCGTCGTCGTCGAAAGCCTAAACGCTCACGAGGCCAGGCGCGATTACTTTAAGTGGAAAAGCGTTTTAATTTGCGCAGGTTCACGACACGAGAGAAGCACAATTATGTGTCGATTTATTTACTCTCCTCGCGCAAGATTTATGTTGCTGCCTCACTACTTATTTGAGATGAACCGCAAAAAAGAATCGTTTGAGCTGAACAGTTATATTTACTCATATTTCTTATTCTTTTCGCAAATGCATGATGCGAAAAATAATGAATCACGTAAGAATTTTCTTTCCTTTTCTTATTCTTTTCTTCCACTGTTAAATGCACATAAATAGAAAATGATTCCATCGATTAAAAAGTGATTATATTGGATTGACAGGTTGACCATTATTATGGTCGTTGCCAGTCAAGACTTTTATAGCATCGCTCGTCGTAATCTTGGATAACGCGGAGATCAACTGGAATCTTACCGATCGTCTAGGAGCCGTTTTGTTATCCAATGTCTCGAGAATTGTAATCCTAAAACTTATGGAAATATTTCCTGTCTCACTTTGGTACTTTACAGACTTTTCCACTTTTCTTTTGCAATTCAAGATTTTTTTTTAAAAAATTTAAAATTATTTTTGAAAAAAATATTTTAGAAATATTTTCCACACTTTCTTCAACTCAATTTGCTTCGCTTATCCTCCTTGCTATCTCTCAATTAAATTATGCGAGCTGATTTCTTATGCACTTTACACTTCAAGATAAAAGATTTCAATGCCAGACGCGCTTGGGAAAAAAGTTGCCGAGTAACAGAAATTATGTTCGCAACAAGAAAATTACTACCGCACGCGTTGAGCGACCGAGAGAAACTGAAAGAGCTTGTGTTATGTTATCATTGGCTTAAGACCATCAGCAGCGAAAACAAACTGAGACGAAAGAAAACTGAGAAACGGAGTGCGCGCTATGCGAGAGATCTTTCGACCGGCGAACGAAATTGTGAGCCGAGCAGCGAGTCGCTCTCATATTGAAAGTGAAAATTCGTGGAAACTTCGATGCTTTTAAAGGTGTTAAATTAGAAAATGAGATGAATTCGATGCGTCGATCGATAGTAATTGGAAAATCATGATGAGCTAAACGGCTCGAAACGAAAGAATTCAGTTCGAGTCGGAACATCGCAGCGGCCACGAATCAATTAAATTCAACCAAAAATTCGGCATAAAAATGAGACAGCGATGAGCAAAAAAGCAAACAGCAAGACAGAATGACGGAAGAAAGGGCGCAGATCGCTACAAAAAATGCTCGAACCCATCGAGATTGCATCAATAAGTGTCAATCACGTTTGAAATGGAAAGTAGTGAAGAAACAATGCTTTGTGGATCTGATTCCGTTCCTGCCTCGTCAAACTTTCTTCCAATCGATTGTGCAGTCGAAAAGTCTTATTTTGGTAATACTTTTCATGTTGTCTTCTCCTCGCTTCTTTCTGCCTCGGAAATTGTTGTCGAACCAGATGATACACTCCAATAAATGCGAATAGAGTTGTCGATGATTTTCGTGTTTATCAAATGTTGATTTGATTATTTTCTCCTCTCCCCGCTTTGCACGACAACAATGAGTCTCCCAACAGTTGATTACTCGCGCTAATGGTCATTGAGACTGAGGCTGATGGAGAATTAATTTGCGGGCGACGCTCGACGCGAAAGTTGAACCTGCTAACGAAGTTCCACGCCGGCAACAGTCCGAGTGTTGAAAATTCCCTGATTTGGTTCATTAGCCAAATGATTCCAAAATCAGTAGCTAAAAAGCTCAATTAAGAGGCTATTAAAAGGTAATTAATTATTTCTGGTTTCGTCTGTAGCTTCAGAAGATCTTCTAAGATTAGTGAGGAAGGTTCATTGAATTCTTCTCGCCGAATTCTTTCGCCGGTGTCTTCGAACTTTAAATCGCTCTCATCATCGGCTATTTAAACTTTGTTAGCGCAGTTCAGCTGCCATTAATTAATTAAGAGCGATAAGATATCTTTATCTTTATCGCTTTTCCTCAGAAAGTTATAATTAATATAAACTGGTTCATGCGAATTTCTTGATAAGATTGAGCGACTTTCTGAGTTGTAATTTAGTCTGATCAACAACTTGTTAGACTCAAGTATTTGTCAATGAACATGTGGCGCGTGAATAAAGCAATCACAGCACGATAAAAACTTGAAATAGCTCGAATGACAACCGGGGAAATTATTAACACAACTACAGCGAAGCAAGCGCTGCGTTATCTTATCAGCAGTTCAGTCTGTCACATAAATAATTCCCCGCCGAACTTTGCTTCATTTGAATCGCAGTTAAACCCCAACGTTCAAGACGAGCAGTTCGCAGTTAGTTCTCGCTCGAAAACAAAAGCAAAATGACTCAGCTGCCGGAAGTTCCAGCAAAGGTTCGTGAACTGATCGACTCAGAGCTTGTGCTCGGAAATGCCAAGCTCGAGGAAGTGATGGTCAAGTTCGAAAGAGAAATTAAGAAGGGCCTGAGAAAGACATCGCATGACTCAGCCGAAGTCAAGTGCTTTGTCACATACGTGCAAGAATTGCCTAACGGAACCGAGCGGGGAAAATTTCTGGCACTCGATCTAGGCGGAACGAATTTCCGAGTTCTTCTCATCCACTTGAAAGGCGAGGAAGATTATGAGTTCCAATCAAAAATCTACGCGATCCCTCAGAACTTAATGGTTGGATCCGGCACCGAACTCTTCGATCACATCGCAAAATGCTTGGCGGAATTTGCTGTCGAAGTTGGAACGCAAAATGAAGTTCTGCCCTTGGGATTCACTTTCTCGTTTCCATGCCAACAAGCCGGTTTGACCAAGGGACTTCTCATCAAGTGGACAAAGGGATTCAACTGCGAAGGAGTGGTGAACGAGAATGTCGTAGAGCTCTTGGAAGATTCGCTTCGACGACGCAATGTGAGTGAACTGACTGTCGACTTTGAGCTTTGACTGACTTAAAACAATTTCTAGGACATAAAAATTTTCATTTGCGCGATTCTCAACGATACAACGGGAACTCTTATGTCATGCGCGTGGAAGCATCGCAATTGCAAAATCGGCGTAATTCTCGGAACCGGATCGAATGCGTGTTACGTTGAAAAGGCACAACACGCTGAGCTCTTCGACAAAACCTTGAAAACAGATGACGAGAGAGTCATAATAAACACAGAGTGGGGAGCGTTTGGTGATCGCGGCTCTTTGGAGTTCGTTAGAACGTCTTACGATCGAGAACTTGACGCGAACAGCATAAATCCAGGGAATCAACTTTTTGAGAAAATGTTATCAGGAATGTATTTGGGGGAGCTCGTCCGATTAGTGCTGGTGAACTTGGCAAGCAAAGGACTGATCTTCAACGGCGTGGTGACCGATGCGCTTCGAACAAGTCACAACTTCTTCACAAAGTACGTCTCGGAGATCGAGTCTGAAGAAGAGAACACGGTGAATGAAATTCTCTTGGAGCTTGGTTACGAGAAACCCACCGAAGAAGATTGCGTGACCGTTTTGTACGTTTGCGAGTGCATCAGTCGGCGTGCAGCCCATTTAGTGTCAGCAGCGCTCGCCACATTGATTTTGAAAGTCGGCGATCCCGACGACATCACGATCGGCGTTGACGGTTCCGTTTACCGTTTCCATCCCAAATTTCACGATCTAATGACTGACAAGATCAAAGAGCTGATTCCATCAAACTACAGATTTCGATTCGTTTTGTCCGAAGACGGAAGTGGACGTGGCGCTGCTCTAGTTGCCGCAGTGGCCATGAGAGAGGTGCAAGAGAAATGCTAGCCGACACTTCACTCAAAAGACTTTTGATTACTTTTCACGGAAAGGTCGCTAAGTCTAATGCATAAATTAAAAAGCTGAAAGCATTGTCGAGACTTTCTTCTTTCTCACCTCAACATTTCAATGCGACATGAGCCCTTTCATCACTCTCACAAGGTGTAGCCACGTGTTCGCGCCCTCGGTACACAACATTTTCTAATTTCCCACACCTGAAAAAAGATGAAACCCATCTCGCAACATGCCGAAAGTCGCGAGCGACAATAGAAAACGCCGACTGAGTTTCTACAGGAAATTTTACTTTGATTTTTGTTTTGAAGGCACAACACAAGAAGCTGTTAATGCTTGCCTCAGCTCGTTGGCAAACGACCATAAAGATAAAGAAAAGCAAGTGTTTCACTTTACATAAATAAATTAAGTTTTACGTTTATGCCTCAAGAATGTCGCTTTAATAAATTAATTATGGATGCGAGCCTGGGGCGAGGAAAGTGTCGTCGGTGCTCACGACCGCAGGAAGTCGTCTCGAACGTAATTCATTAGTCGTCTTCGTGATTAATTGAAAGAGGAAACTTGCCGAATGCTCGAAGGCCATGAAAAGACGATTTGCTGTCTTCTGTTCTCGAGCTTTTCAAACGCTTTAACTCGTCGCTCAGCACACGGGAAGAATGGATAACTGTTCGAGAATAATCAGAATCGCAACAGCTGTTAGCTGAAGAATCGGTTAGCACGCCTAGCAGCTTCTTAAATTAATCATGCGTGAAAGATTGCGCAAGAAAGAACGTCGTCGCTGGAAAATCAACAGCATGAATGGAATTATTCTCGCCGAAGTTATTATCATGAAACTCGGTCAAGACTGCCATTGATCAAAGTTCATTACCTAAAACCGTCGGCAGTTCTGTCGGAAATAATTCGGCGCGTCCGAGAACGAAACGTCGAAAAGGAATTGCGAGGTGAGAAGAAAATTACAACGTTCGTCGGCTCAGAAGTTCATTGATTTCTGTTTGTTTTCTCCGGCTGCGTCGTTGGTTCTGCTCACCTCAGCCAAAGAAAGCGTGAAAAATGTGTAATTAACATTTTAATAACTTTTTCTGGTTAGAATCACAGAACGGATTTCAGCACGCCGAAGATGTTTATCGCCACGAAAGCGAGCGGGAGAAAGACGCCAAGCGCTGCGATTCAGCTTCGGTCGGTGGGAAGTCTCAAAAGTTCTCGCTCAGCGGCGATTGCAGTAATTTGTTCTGCTACGAGTGCAGCGCATTCGCATTCACTTTAATCGCTCTCGAATTGCTTTATAAGGCGGAAAAATCGTTTCGAGTGAGCGCAATTCCAAATCGCTGCTCGTTATTTTCGCCAATTCAACCAAAATATCATTTCGACATGGAACGGAGCGATCTCGATCGCCTGCATCAACGCTATAAGACGGACGATGACTTCACCTTGCGCACATAATTCTCATGCGCTATGGCCATAACAATGTTGTTCTCGTGATGGATGATAACTGTGAAAGGAATAAAATGCATGCAGCGTAATAACTGATCGGCTGCCGATCCACCGAGGCTACAAAGTACGCTAAAACGAATCGCCAAACACCAGTAGCTTGATCAGTGTAGCCAACGAGTGCCTAGAACTTTGAAACGGTCAATTAGTTATCGGTTTACTCAGCTCGGGCCTCATTCGCCGTTTTCCACGTTTGCATTTTCTCATTAATCTTCCAAGAGGTTGGCTCGAGCTTCTGCGAGACAATCAACGATCACGCCATGCGATAGATATCACCATCGAACACCTCCTAACCTAATGATATGCATTCGAAATATCTATCTTCACCTGATTGGAGAAAGCTCCGAACGTGTAATCTTGTGTTGTCTGTTGTGAAACGAAAGTCTAATTTGTTAACATTTCAGTATAATTGAAAAGCTATTAAACAAACGATCCAGCGATCATGTGAAGGCTGCCAAACGCTCAAGTTAAATTGTCAACACATCTTGACTCCGCTCTTTTGTTGTCGAGTCCCGCGGCTGAAAATTCATGATTATCTCGCGCTTTGAAATTTGTAAACCGCGATGATGCCGATGGCACCTCGACGGACTCCATTTATGAGATCTATAACAGTTCTGTCAAAGTTATCATTTTTCATCCAACGCCGGTGGCACTTTCACGTTTCAGAGCCTTTCTATTCAGTCGTATCTAATTACGGGTCTAAACTATCTTCGCTCCTCTCTTTTGAACACACTTTAACACATCTCAATTGTTCGGACGGTTTAATTTATACTTCGAAGAACCAAATTAATTTTCTATTATTCTCCTTGAATGGAATTCGCTTGGAAGCTCGCA
Source organism: Smittia sp. YW1114-2 (assembly GCA_033064975.1). NCBI lineage: Eukaryota > Metazoa > Arthropoda > Insecta > Diptera > Chironomidae > Smittia > Smittia sp. YW1114-2. The sequence continues at coordinate 7,365,485 of CP093834.1, read as the reverse complement.
AGGTTGATGGAATAGAGTTGGACTAGAACGAGACACTGCTTGGATTTTCGCGCAGGCTTCGGCGCCAGGATTGAAGAGTTGTAATATTTCTAAATTTAATTTCTAAATCGGGGTGACTCTGGAACTAGCTCAGGCTCGAAGTGGGTCTGGCTGTCGTATCAAGAACATTGATAAAGCTAACAGATACCAGACAAGAGCTTATGTTTATTTTAGGCAACGGTCACATTTAGCTCAGTATAATGACAGCTCTGACTTAGGCTTAGCCTACGCTCCGGCTTCAATCACCTACCCAGACTCCTTTCGTCAACTCCATAGCGGAAAAGACTAATATCTCAGTCATTGAAGCTATAAATTATGTTTGATAGCTGCTCTCGTCTCTGGAAAAAAGCGAAGATGGCTTTCACGATATGATTGATGCACTTATTGTCAGAGGCTCAGTCGTCACAGCTGCTCAGCCACATAGAGGAAGTGATACAATTTCTTCTTCCCAAAAAGGTCTTTGCTTTTCACTTCGGATCACTTTCAATCAATTTCACTTTTCGATGTTATGATACTGCATGGCCTCAATCGTAGATTCATATTGTTTATGGTTCACTCCGAGCCTATCGATCGCGCGACTGCTACCGGAGAGAAATGAAATTAAAGAGCCGTGGAATGCCCGCGCGCTCGCTACCTAGACCTTTGGATCCATTAAACTTTCATAATAAATCTGCTGGTTCGTAACATTTTACGATCACGTTAAACTAACAAGAATGAGCGTTTAAAACTCCTGGCTCTCCAGCTTCTTATTTGCGTAATCTCCCGCAGACTTTGAATGCTCATTTAATGGCTTCTGCCGAGACCTGTTCGCTCGTTGTCGTCTCAAGCACATTCGAATATTTTCGAGCAATTAAAATAAGCTCCAATCGATGCGAATGACCTTTGCCAACGGGACATGTTGTGGCAGATGCAAATTGAAATCTGATTCCAATTAAATTTCAGGCCAATAACATTGATCAAACTTGACATGCATCTTTGCATGCGATCGTCTTTCCAAAGGGACCGTACTGCGATCGCACATTCTTCTGCGTTATGAAAGATGTAACTGCCGCGACAAAGCGAGCGAGCAAATCCAGTTTCACAGGCAAAGAATCTCCATGCATAAGAGTGCGAGAAACTGTGCCGTTTGTGTTCTATTTCTGGCCGAGAATTCCAGACTGTGATTTGTCTTAACCGAGTCAGTTGTAAATGCGGGAAGAATACGGAACAGTTACAGTTGATTAACAAAAGAAGAGTCGAATAAAGTCGCTGCGATAATTAAAGCTGAGTGTGCGATCGCCGAATGCGAGCGACTAACAAGTACTCGTTATGCAGGAAATCATTTTCGGCCGTGAAATCGCTCAGAGCTCGCAAGCGAAATTTCTCTGTTTCAATCTTCTCAGCGTAAATCATAATGATCGATTGACGGCTGCCAAAGGAGTTAAGCGAGATGGATATGTTTGCTAATAACAAAGCTGGCGAGTCGTAAAGTTCTCAATCGAATCTCGCTGCGACTTTCTTTAATCAGCAGACGTTTCGAATTTAGCTGAAGAGCGACGCGAAAGAACTTTAAATCTTATGCAGTTCCAGAAATTTGTTAATGCAACGGCTCGTAAATTTCCGATGAACCTTTTGGCCTACATTACAGCTGCGGGGAGAAGAAGAACTGCGAAGAGTTTCCCTTTTCTTGATAAAGTTATGTGCGAAATGCGCGATTTCACTTTATGCACTTCGATCATGATGTGCCGAATTGTTCGATGCGTTTTTAATCAAATTTTAATTACTCAATCATGCGAAGTGAAGGGACAAGCTCTGCAACCTTTTGCAAGATGCTGCGCAATTTTTAGGGATTTTTCTCTTAGCTTAGTTTGAGTACTTGAAAGTGGAAGACTGAAATGTTGGGCGAGTCTCACAGTTTAACCAGGACTTTGACCTATGTTCCTCCTTATGCCAAATGATCTTACCGTAACTACCAAGCTACCCCGATCAATTAAGCTTCTTAGCCAATCACTTAACTCAGACGATTATCAAGTGAAGCTCTCTAATTGTTTTTTCTTCCATTCACTTTGCATGCATCGAGAAAAGTCCCTTAACCAGCGAAACTGTCCGCCTCGCCCTTCACAATTGATTTCAGATTTGCTGGGCTTCACCAAAACTTTCTCCGTCGCTCAGAAGGGAATTTTATGTCACTTGTAATCCTTCGAGCGAAATTTCTTCTTTCGAGCCATCCGGTGAACCGCAAACTGCATTTTAAACACAAGAAAGTCTTGGGAATTCAATCATGAATGAATGAGATTGAAGTCATTAGCGAGGTAAGAGGAACTTGGCTTAATGTCATCCGCTGATAACTTTTTCGCATCGTTACGTCGTCGCTGATAATCTCCGCTAATGAAAGATGCTTTCACAGCTCATAGAATTAAAGCCTCGGCTCGCCAAGTTTTCAACAAGATTGCATAACTGTTGAATTTTAATGGTTAAAGTAATGTTAATTACACTTACAAGAATGTGTTAACAAGCATCGGCAGCAATTTCTGTAATTGACCGTGTGTAAACAAAGCTCGATTATTTACATTGTGAAAGGGGAAAAGACGATGATGGGAAAGAAATTAAAAATCTCTTTGCATTATCTCGGTCTTCGAATCACGTTTTTGGAGCTCGGCTGTCATGCGATTATTCTAAGTTTGCCTGGGATTGTCTGGAGGAGGCAAATTATGAACCGTAAAATGAATGTCGCGTGTGAGGTGAAAGAAGTCGAAAAGAAAAGTGAGCCGATTGCCTTTTTATGTCTAAGCTTCGCTGGTTGCATGTTGAAATTTGCCATAGATCGATGTGATTATGCTATTAAAGAGAAGAAAATAACTGACATTCAAAACGAAAAGATGAAGAATGTTGGACACTGGGTCATCGCACGAACACGTTTTCAAATTATGCCAATTTTCTGGCTACAAGACGATCGTCAGATTGATCATTTTAGAAATATACGAAAAGTGAAATTGCCTTTCCTCCTCTACGGAACGAGGCGTTTATTTATGAAGAGTCAAGTTCATGCCATTACGTTGCTTTAACTTTTCGCGAAATTTTATAGAAACAACACTTCGATCTGATACTTTATCTATTGAGATTATAAGACTGTCAAGACTTTTCGAAGTTGCTCTATCGTTTCTTCGATGTTAAGGATTCTAGACATCAGCTAATACCTCTACCTTTCTATCTCCGCCTTTTCAAATCAGTGCAAAGCTAGCACCACTCCGCTATTCAAGTTTCGCAACAGCTCATTCTAATCAGGCATCAGTTCTTATCACCTAGCCAGTCAGGTACAGTTTATTTTCTTAGCAACTAAACGAGCAGTTCAGCCGCACGAATCTCATCTAGTGTTTCCAATACTTATCGTTTGAAGTCTAATAAATCTCCGCTGCGCTGTTTTGAAACTGCCAAAATCGACGGCGATGCTGAGAGAAGGCGTAAGCTCGGCGAAATCTTAATTACAAGCAATGATACGTTGAAGTTCATGTGTTATGTTCTCGGCTATGTTTATCAAATTGTTACTTTCTCGGTGAGGAAATAATAACTGCGAGCAGATTACAAGCCTCACGGTCGGTTGTCTGAAGCATCACGTTGAGAACCTTTCATTCAACAGTAGCCGCTCATTTAGAGTTCTTTAGAATCTCGCTTTTGTGCGCTCGACCGGCTAACTACATTCACGAATCAAACGGAAATCTCTTCGGTCGGGGAAATCTTCTTCACAGCTTGAGCTGTCTCGGATCTTCAAGAGATTTTGCTGTCACTCTAATCAACGATTTCCGTGAATATCAAACATCAAGAAATATTGCAGTGATTTTTAGTGAAAAATGAAAGTTTTGATATTTGAAAAGAAATCGAAAATTATTTGCTGATTAATTGAATTCTCCCAACTACAATTGATCGGCCAAAAATCGTGTGTTTGTAGAAAGCGCTGCGAGATGAGTCGATTGAAATTGCAATGGAAATATTTGTAGTTAATAAGCAAATCATAAAAGCTCCGCTCACTCGTAATTAAAACTTCTATGTATCAAAGGGTTCCTCGTTAGTCGGAAGAAAGTTGCTCATGTTGAGCAACAGCAGTCCAGAGTTTTCACTTTTGCGAACGCGTCAGGTTCTGTCCATTGACGCAACAACTGGTTCAGCCACTTGCTCTGCCTTGATAAGAAGACTTTCAAGGCGAGACTGGCGAGGTGTCAAATACTGTTTTAATCATCGTCTTGTTCGATCACGTCGGTGTCGCTCTTACGCTGCAGCTCTTCAAACTTGTGTAATTAGAATGTAAGCTTCCAAGAAACCTCCCATGCCAAGAACTATCGCATGTTTATATCAACAGCCTGCAACGATCTGCGGCAGACACTTCATGCATAATAAAATGATCAATTCTCCCTTTTAACATGGAAAGGAAAAGTTGCTGGAAAACGTGATAATTTGAAGAAGATTCTGGGCAATTACACAAGCAAATTATTGCGTCATTAAGTAATGCTGTCTTGTCATTAGTCTTGAAGCTCAATCTGCTCAATTTGAATTTCATAAGGTGAAGTTATGCAAAGGTAATTTCATCGTACTTAGTCGCAGTTTCTTGATAACAATTCAAGGCGCTCGCTCGCAGCTTTTATGATATTGTTACGAGTCTCTTCATGGCTTTGAAATGCTCACGATTGCTGCAAGAGCCTGTGCACAATAAGCAAATTAGAAATAATAACAAATTTAACGACGTTATTGCCTGCCTTCGGTCTCAACTCGCTGCAACTCTTACTTTCATTGCACTTATGCTAATTTGAAACTCAACAAAGCATTTTTCTGGCTTCCACTCGCTTAAATCAAAGCATGTCTCAAGGTTGCGTACGACCGTGGACTCGTAAAATGTGTCATAAAAGCCTCGCTCTTCGCTCGCAATTATTAATTCCTCGGCTCGATCATTGTTTCTCTCTCTGATACCGCGCGCTATGCTCATGCAATAACTGCATGATACTCGAAGCGAGCGTTACATCTCCGCCTCACGAGATAAAGCATATTGTGAGTTACTGGGCGGCTACCTTTAACCCGATCAGCGCTGCAAGATTCCATCGTTCAACTTTCTATTTTCGTGATCAAAAGTGCCAAATCGTTGATCACAACATGAAATCATAAAATCATCTCGTCTCTATTAGCGCGTCAATATTTGCGGATTACAGTTTAATGCTTCATTAACGTCGGCGAATTGCTAGCAACGAGAACAAAAGAGCGCTCGACACACCGGCAGAGGGTCGTAAAACTTTTAATTGCTTCTCGGGCTCTCGTCGAAGAAAGGCAAGCGAATTTAACAGCCGAACACGAACAACAAAAACTGTCGACCTAAATTGTTCTGCACAAAAACACGAGCCATTGTTACCAGAGATGTCTTGGATTGTGCCGTGCTGCAATTTCACTTTCCTCCGAACTGCCGAAATTTCTTGCGTGCTCAATCGACCTCTCATCAATAATTACAAGCATAATTGCTGAACATTTTCGCGCGCTGATCGCGTCACCTTTCATCACATTCGAGCATATTTTACGCGTCGGCCAGCCTTCGCCTCATTAAAGTGACATAAAGAAAAATAATTCCTCACGAAAAGAAACGCAAAAAACTTTCACTCGACTCATCACGAGGATCGTCAACACGATGTGGCCAGAACTAATCAGCATCGTACACTGGATAAATCATCTCCAAATTTATTTAAATCCCCGGCTAACGGCGGCTTGATGGAGTGAAATCGTTTGTCGAGCATAAACAACATTTGCATTTGATAAATGCATAAAAGGCGTAACTCAGCTCGCTTGTCAATGGCTTCGGATTTTACAAACGGTTTCCCGAAAATAAAATAGCACCACACGTGAGAAAATGTGTTTGAGTCGAAAGTTTTTTCTTCTCATCTTCTCGTGTTGCTCTTTGTTAGATTCCGCCGCGGAAAACCGACAGCTAAGGCGAGTGTCAGTTTCACTTGATTCGGTTGATGAAAACATCTCGTCGCGGACAAAAGCAAATTTACATCGAACGTGATATTTACGACCAAAAGCTCGAGCATAAAAGACGAGAAGCTTGCTCATCCGACGCTGTTGTTTATGTTCGTCCGCCTCGAAGATATTGTGACTGCACAATGCACGCAAGTTTCGAGGCTCAAAAATAAATTGAGAAGACGTTCAACGGCCAATTAGACATGCGAGCCAACTTTTTAATTTGAAACACCGAACTGACTCGTCTTTAAACGATTCTCTGATGAACAGAGACTTCGCCGGAGGCAAAGAAAGTGTGTAAGGTTTCTGTTGCATCGTTGAAGCGCTTCGGCGATCAACAATGGGCAGTGACATTTAGAAATGAATCGATTCGGTCAGCCAGACGTTTCACTTACACTTTCTCATGACATCTGACACTTTAAGCTTGGCAATCATAATTCAGAGAGCGAAGCAACTGCTCAGAGTTCATAAAACTTTCATAATATAGGCGCTTCGTCATAAAAACTTAATGTGTTGGCTTAGCCAACATGAGTTTAGGATTTGTGTCTTCGCCTCACCTTGGGCGGCTGCGCCAACAAACAAGCTCCGAGTTTATCTCAAACAGTTTTCTTTTCACTCAAGCACGATGTTAATCAGAAACAAAAAGTGTCGTACAAACCTTTAGTAGACGAAAACCTCCGTTTGCCGTTTGCATAGCTCCATTAATCATTTCCGAATGCGCTTTCTTCGACTTTCTCACCCGAATATCTTGCCATTGCGTGTACATCGAAACCACATTCTTGTCCTTCTTAACTTCTGATTCCTCTAGATTTATCGGGGACGCCTAAAGCAACCACTACAGTTCAGTTCAAGCGTTCATAAATTGTAATCAGATGGCCTTAGGTCTAAATTAAACGTCAATAAACACCAGTGAGGTGTGTTCAGTTCCAAGTCGTGTTGCAACCTAGAGTGACAAGACAAATCAGTCTTAAGCTTTCAAAATTCTACGTGACCGTCCACTAACGTCACAGATCTTTCTATTACTTATGTACAATTTCGAGCAGATCAACGGCCAGACGAAACGATGCTCATGATGTGGAAAGTGAATATTTCGCGTTATCGCTAACAAGAATCGAATGGAAAGAGGCAGAAACTTTGGCAATTACCTTGTTAAAGGACCACCAAAGATTACACGAACGTTCTCTGCGAGCATAATTAAATCGCGGAGGGGAACAGTTCGAAAAATTGTCGACTAATGTTCCGCGCTGCTCGCCATGACTCTCGTGTACTCCGATTGCACCTTTATCAGCGATCAGCGCCTCTTTCTCTCTTTTGTCTCGCAGTTTATTGAGAATCGTGACCTATTTCCGCGCCAAACATCTGTTTCACCGGATGCATTGTTCTGCATCGATCGATATTAACCAGTAGCATAAATGTAGCATCGGCATAAAAATTGATTCATAAGCGATTCGACGAAACAATGTTGAGGCTCGAAACAGTTTAGAAACAAAGTTTCGCGTTCTCGACTCGATTCCGTAGAATTTATTAGCTGCAATTGAGCCAATTCAGAGGATTAACGCTCGGACTATTGTGCGTCTAGCCATTACGATTTGATTGCATGCTGGAAATCGCTTCAGCTGAACCGCAAGCAACGCAGCATTGATAGCGAATTATCTTTTCATAAAATTACATGCTCCATCAATAGCTCTTCATTAAGCCGCTGCACTCGCGTCAAAAATTCACAACATGGATATTCACGGAGTGTAAATCGAAATATATACGAACGTATTCCGCTCGGGCTGGTCGAGAGATGAGAAGAAGATTAATGGCATGCATAACAGTTTAATGCTGGCAGAGTTTACTGAGAAAAACGCAATTGAAAATGGCATCTTAACTATGCACTCACTCGCGGCTTATACGTAATGCCATTAAGTGCTTTTAATCGCTCGCAGGCCTCAAACTGAGTCATTAACTTAAAGAATGTCGAGAAAGAGTTTAGTAATTACTGTATCATCCTCAAGCGGATAGAACGCGAACATCAACGTGTGAAATGCAAGTGAGTGATTTTCCCCTTTTCAATTAATTCTGATTGAAACTGATTTCTTATCGTTTTTTCATCCAGTCCACCCGGCGACCGTTGCGCATGCATCTCGTCAAATCGAGCTTAAGCCCCATGCAAGAGAGCGTGTGAGAAAGTGAAATGTAAATCGAAGATTCGTCTCAGCGGCAGTTCAAAGCAGAGCGCAAACAATTGGCTTTCGAATACAAGAGGAAAACAGAGGGAAATACTTTGACCATCGGGTCAGTAATTGGAATCGAACGATGCTATTTGTTCTGAAGATTTCACTTTCAGTTATCTGCGTTCAAGCGTTGATGTTGTTTTAATGAGTTTTCTCTTAGAGTTAGATTAAAAGACGCGACTTTGCCTATTGCTAGATATTGTCCCTTGACTCGGTGAAGCATTATCAGTGCATCAGCTCATCACGGCCCACGGCTTCTGTGACATTACTGCCACTGGAACCTCCCGGGGATCTCTTAAAGTTTCCGCGATTGAGCAATGAAATTTTCTTTTAAGGTAAAAAGAAAAAATACAAAAAGGATTCGTCAGAGACAGGATTCGAACCTGCGCGGGAAAACCCAATGGATTTCAAGTCCATCTCCTTAACCACTCGGACACTCTGACTTCAAGTTGCTGATATGTGAAACTCACAATAAGTCATTCAGTAATTTCAACTGTGCAAACAAAACTGTAAATGTCGTGATCAGCAAATATTTCTATGAAGCGCAATCGCGACTCATTTCAGCCGATAAGGTTTAATTGTTTCTTGAATGTAGCAAAACAAAAATATAAAATGCACTGACCACTTCCTCTTATCTGTTTGAGAAAATGCCAATCTTACTCAAGTCGAAGTCAAGCCTTGGACCTCTGACTCACTAACCAAAATCATTATTCATATCAAAACATTCCGTCTTGAGAGCTTTCAAAAGTTTATTTCAAGTTTTCCTGTGCATAAATAAATTAGAAACAGATGAAGGCGCGCGCTTAAAAGTTCTCAAGCAACATATACAATATTTTATGTCTTCAATATCATCAATCAATGTATCAAATTGATATTATCGATACATATCAAGTGCACAAATTCAGTGCTAACTGTTGCGAATAGACGAGTGCTTTACTTTGACGAAATTAACAGCATGAGGACTGAGTAAGTGAATTTCAAGATCTGTCAAATAAGATTGTAAGTTCACCAGACAATGTATCAATCAAATAGAAAATTAATATTAATCAGATAGCGTATTTTGAAGTTTACACCTACCGATTGAAACGTTTCCATGTTGACTTCGTAAAAGAATCCGTTGAACCCTCGCATTTTCTGGCTCATCATCAGAATCAGTTTGATGTCTTTCCGTTGCTTTGGATTCATTAGGTACCAGGGCAAGTCGTAGACTCCCGCAATCAACTTGTCAATTCTTGTGACGACTCTTTCGCCCATCCAGCAGTAGAAAATAAGTTGCTGCATTGTCAGGGACAAGATTAGGTAAATAGCCGATGGCTTAGCCGCAAGCACCAAACACAAAGCAGCTACGAAAGCTTGCAGAGTGAAATCAATGAAAAACATGAACCTAAGCAAGATCTGAACTTCATGTTGCCAATCAAGAAATTTGTAGCTTGTCTCCACAATTTCCTTCAACTGCTTGTCAAGCTTTTTTTCTTTCACTTGATCAGCGCGGTCGTGATTTTGAAATGACGATTGGCATCGCGTTGTGAGTATCAACAAGTTGTCAACCGACCAACAAGAATGATTCATGAGAACTAAGCTCATGGTCGAAATTCCCAAGAAGAAGCTGACAACGCGAATCTTGAACCAGAATTGGTAGAATAATGTCACCAAATAATTGAAAGAGAACCCGTGAAACGGCAACATCAGAAGTTTGTAGTTGTACAGCAAGAAAATCCTTTTTCTTGAGAAAACCAGCGACAGAACCACGAATGCGAGTTCAATAATCCCAGAGTAGACGAGGAACGCAATCGACCAGACGTACTCGATCCTGGAGTATTCTAATGTCATTTCGCGAGCGTCAGCAGAAGCTGCTGATCTATGTAAGCAAGAAATTGAATTGAGTGTTAAGAAGTTGACTGCACAAACCTTTCGTTGATGATCCGATCGAGCGCCAATTCAATTCTCTTGGCAAGTACAAACATCGATCCAGAGTTGCAAGCGGCTCGAGTGAAAATCACTTGATGGGGAAATTATGGTTTTTGTCACACAAATTCAGATCAAACTTACATGAAAGCATGCAAATTTCTGCTGCATGTTTCGAGTTTGGATCCAACAACTGTGCAATTGCTTTAGTCATCATTGATATGCAGCCAAATATCAGCAAACCGTAGGCGATGACATACCTGCATGATTGATGAATAATTTCTTTTCTGAGTTACTACTAGCAATAACTCACCGTGCCGAAAGTTTGTATCCACCTTCGACTGGAATGTAAGGATTAATCGGGAACATAGAAAGCTTGAAAAGCTTTTTCAATCGTTTCAATTGTTTGCTCGATTCCATCCTGTTTGGTCGCTATCGTGAAGTCTACTGGAATGAAAGCGGCAATTTCCTTTCTTTTAAGAAAATTTAAAGTTTGAATTATTGAACCGACCACTTTAGATTAACTTCAAAGCCTTTAGTGTTACCATAAGCATGACTCCAAAGGTCAAACCTAGAACGATTTCCACTTACTAATTTGTCATTCACTGATTCCAATTAGAAGCTTTAAAAACTTTAATTGCTTCGTGAGAACAACATTTTTTCAAAGTTATGTGGGATCGCTTACATATCAATTGCGTATTGAAAAGGTTAAAAAAGCATCCTAAGCTTTAGGATTCATTCTATTTGCTCATTTTGAGTCTCTTGTTAGCGATGAAGATTTTATTATTTTCTCAATATGATATCAGTAACGCAGAGGCGGTTCGGTATATGAATAAAAGTTTGTTCTAATTTGTTTCAAAGTAGGAACAAGTTTCTATTAGAAATTTTACGACGAGTTTGTGTAAAAAGAAGCTCAATGGCTTGTGGAACAGATAAAGACTTCCGAGAAAATAAAATTTTAAAAAAATTGAAATCAATACCCATTTTGTTGTCAAGTTATTTTCAAATATTTTTGTTTATTTTTAATGCTCTCAAATGTGTCAATAGAGCTCCGAGAATGTTGATTCTTCGTTAGACTTCGGGCACAACTTGTTCGTCTTCCTGAGCAAACAAATGATGTGCTGTTGATTGATTCGCCTTTTGGCATGAGTTGTAAACAGGAGAATACCTAACAATAAATCTCTAAATGTGAAGGTCGTGATTTATGCTTTTCCTAAAGTTTACAACAAAAAGCTTTTTAAGAATACCACTTGAGTTTTCAAGCTTTTTTGTCGATAACTTTAACTCACGGTAGATAAACGATGCTAAATGGTAACCTCGTCAAATCAATGTGAATATAATCCATGCGTAAGTGTTCAAAATATCTTTGGCAGCGTTTCCGATCAAGCTAAATCAATTTGACGATATCAACAACATCAGGACCGAGTAAGTGAATTTCAAGATCTGTCAATTAAACAAGAAACTAATCAGATATATCCTAATAATCAGAAAGGTTTTTAACTTCACTCCTACAGATTGAAATGTTTCCATGTTGACTTCGTAGAAGATTCCGTTGAATCCTCGCATTTTCTGGCTCATTATCAGGATTAGTTTGATGTCTTTCCTTTGCTTCACGTTCATCAAATACCAGGGTAAGTCGTAGATCGCCGCAATCAGCTTGTTAATCCTTGTAACGACTCTTTCTCCCATCCAGCAATTGATCAAGAGTTGCTGCATCGTTAGTATTAGCACGAGGTAAACGGCCGAAGTTCTCACGCCGGTCGCCAGGCACAAAGCCGTGATGAAAGCTTGAAGAGTAAAATCAACCAAGAAAACCAATCGTAGTAGATCCTGGACTTCGTCCTGCCATTCCAAGTATCTGCAACTTTTCTCCACAATATTCTTCAACTGCATTTCAAGAAGCTCTTTGGCTGATGGATCTTCGTGATCGTGATCTTCAGACGATGAGCGACACTGCTCAACAATAATCAACAAATCGTCGAGAGACCAGCAAGAATGATCCATGATAGTCAGAGAGATAGAGAGTAGACAGAAGAACGAACCGATCACGCAAATCTTGAAAAATATCTGGCAGTAGTAAGTCAGCAACCAGTTGAATGAGATTCCTTCGAATGGCAACAGGAAAATTTTGAAGTTGTAGAGTAAGAAAACCCGGTTGGTCGTGAGAAAAGATGACAGCGTAACGAACACAACTTCGGCGATTGCAGAATAGACCAAGAAACTCATCGACCAGATGAATTCGGTTCTCGTGTACTTCAATGTCATTGGCTCAGCGTCAGAAGAAGCTGATGTTCTGTAAAATATCATAAAATCTATTTCTTATTTAAAAATGTGTCAGTAAACCTTTCGGTGATGATACAGTTGATAACAGCTTCCATCTTGCTAGCGAACAGGAACATCGAACCAGAGTAGCAGACGGTTTGCATGTAGAGCACTTTTTTAGGTTCAATCAATCGAACAAGCGTTAGAATGACGTACAAAACATTATCTGATAATTACAACAGGTTTTTGTCACTGAAATCCACACAATAACTTACGAGCTGTCATCATTGTCTCAGCTTTATCCGATGAGTTCTTCAAGTCGTGGTCGGTCAATTGTCCGATGTCGTAAACTATCGTTGAGACGCATCCGAACAACAGGAAAATGAATCCCGTGACGTAACTGCCCAAATTAAAGTGTAAACTTCTTACTCAAAATTTGTTTTCCATGAGATTCACCATTTCGAAGTCTTGCGCCCGCCTTCGATTGGAACGTATGGATTGATTGCCCAAAAAGCTGACTTGAGCAGCTTTTCAAGTCTGTTCAAATAGATGCTCGAAGCCATCTGGTCTGTTCGGCGAATCGTGTGATACTGTGCAGTAAACGTTTTACTCGCATTCGCTCGACGTTAGCCAATGTAAATTCTTAAACAGGCCATCGATGTTACCAGTAGTAACAGACATTGTCATAACGTTCAAAGCTTGCAATTTGCCTCGCATTGACTGATTATAGAGCTTCGAGCCGAGCCTCTCATTGACTGAATAGTGCCTCACAAATCAAAGTTGCACGAGACCGGTCGAGCTAACTTGACGTCTAGTCAAAGAAAAGCTTCACGAGTTGAAGCTTTTCAAAAATTTATTATTCAGTTTGTAAAGGAAATTGCATTCGCTTCGGACGTCACGGGGAACTAAAAGAAAGGATGCATACCAAGCTCAATGATTTCTTATTCACTGAAACGAAGCAGTAAAATATTTATTACAGATGTCGTCATATTATTGAGCTGACGTTTGTCGAGCTATCATACTGAAAGTTTCACGAGCAATTTTTCCGCAACGATCCATTCTCACAGCAAAAGGGACTGAACGATCCGTTTTCACAGCAATATGGGCTCCGGGATCCGTTCTCACAGCAGCTTGGAGGGTATCCACCGTTTTCGCAGCCAGTGTTGACTGCAAACAAAGCTCTCTGAATATTTATTAGCAATAGGGAATATTTTACCTTCACTTGTATCGGCGAATGGATCGTAGGATGCTTGGTTCTCGCCCGTTATTCGAACAGCTAAAGCCATCGTTAAGGTTACGAGGGAAACAAAATATTTAACCAATCGAAGGTTCATTCTCGTCTTCTTTCAGTTCACCACTGAAAGCAATTTTCTCTAGCAAGAACCTTATAAACGTTAGCTGAAGGTCTAATAAACAAAATGCGTGTAACATTTAACATTTTATTAGTTCCAATGGGTTCCGTTCACACATTTTTTCTCAGAATCGAAGGTGCTAAACATGAAAATTGTCAACCGCTGGTCGTCACGAGGTTCCGATATTCTTGCTGGTACTCCGAATAGTCTTTCCAGTCTTTGACTGTCATCAGGCAGTTGAATGCGTCCTGAAAACCAGGTTGCCTCTTGTACACGACGTGGAGGTATTCGTTCTGTAATTGTCCGATTGGGTCGAGATCCTTCGGGATGTTTGGCTGATATTTGATGAAGAACTTCCGAGCTGCTGCCATCCAGAACAATTGTTGGTTCGTCAATAAGTTGGCTCCGAGCTGCAAATCTTCATGGGAAGCAATCCAAGATTTGTAGAAGTTGTACGACACGTCTTCAGTATTCTCCAAACCAAGTATCACTCTCGATAGCTTCCAGTGCTTGCGAAATCAAGAGAAATTGAAAGAACGGGATTAGACATTGAAAATATAACTTACGTTTCGAAGATATTTTGCCAAACCAAAAGCGACTGCTTCAATCACATCGGAGAACAATGTTGCCGTGTTAAAGAACTTGGGACGTTGCGGGTGGAACCAAGGGTAAACAATCCATTCAGACGGAATGTCTTGAATAAATAGAAGTTTAGTTTGAACTTGTTCTTCATCGCTAGTCAAGCTTAATCAGACAATTTTATAAAAGAATTTGCGCTAATGCCAAAGACATAAAATTGCCCAATCTCAAGTTCACGTGTCAATCGCAGTGCTATAATAACTTACATAGAACATTCTGTTCGGCATCGTATTTTATATAAACGTTCTGAGTGAAAGTGTCGAGCTGTCGTCTCCACTCGGTCGCAGGCTCACGCTGAACTTTTTGGTGATGCCGCAAGACGCGTTGCCAGAGTTTAATGTAGCTTTCAAACCCATCTAGTTCGAGCTCGTTGTAATATTCTTCGAGTTTTTCGCGGGTCAATTCATCGGTTGTGAATCCAATCGTGATGTTTATATTGCTGAGCTTCCCTAGGACGTCAGCCAAAGCTTTTACCGAAAGCTCAGATTGATTTCTGATTAACGAAAACGATGTGTTGATCACTTCTCTAGTGAGAACGCGAGCACCTTCAAGTACTTCTTGCTCCAAATACTGCTCGGAATACATGATTTCCAAGGCCGGTCGCATGTTGTATTGAAACTCTTTCATGCAAGTCTCCCATCGTTGGTAAGCTTTCTTAGTCCCTCGCTGCTCTTGTCGGTTCAAATCGAACGGGTAAACGTTGTAGATCCATTGGTGCAGATACAGAAAACCCAAAACAAAACTATCTGCGAGAATTCTGAGAAGTTTAAAAGTTATGTGAAGTTAAAGTCGATAAAATTGTCACTCACTCGTTGGCACATCGCGAGACGATGTCGGCGAGATCAGATAACAATCTCGGGTTCTCGATTTGAATTTCTGCTTCGCCTTTCACCTGTGAATGTTTCAGTAGTTGACTGTTGACGACGCGGATCCAGTCAATGCTCAGATTTGGTGTAAGATTGGAAACATCGCTTAGCTTGAAAAGTTTCGTTTCGCGTTTGCCCTTCGTTTGATTTTTTGCTGAGTCCTTGAGATCGGAAGTGAGATTGGATTGAGATTTATTGACTTGACAAGATTACAAATTACCTTAAGCTTGAGAAAACTCAGGAAATGTTCGACTGCTGCATTGATTTCAACTTTGAGGTCTTCTTTCTTGGCTTCATCAGTCAGACAAGCTTCAGTGAAGTAGAGGAGAATCTGCGTCATGTCGTCGCGGCTTGAGTCTGTGTAGATCCACGAATAGTCTGACTTGAAACAGAGAATTTCTTCTGTTGGCTCGCCGAGCTTTTTACAACGTGCCACACGAATGTCGAGGAAAAGTGACATCGCATCGACAGGCTGCTGCTCAAACAGCTGCGTCAGGTTGAAGTCATCTGATTTCCATCGTGTTTGTCTGTTGAGGAAAGGCGAACCGCCCAAGCGATGCAGCAAGCCGGAGATTCCCAACTTCCCTTCACTTGACACGTGTGCTAAAAATATTACGCGTCAGCTAATCTTCGCAGTTGTTCAATCTTGTCTTACTTGAGTTCACACATTTGTTAAAATATCTCTTGATGATTTTCGATGGTTTGGAATCGCTCGCTTTAACTTTGCTGCCTAAAAGCTTTCGAACCTTTTCCTTGTAAATTCCATCAACTTTGCTCTGAAGTCCTTTGTACTGATATCGATCGTTGAGCGCGCGATTCAGAATAAATTCGCCTAGCGCAAACTCTCTGAAGTCGTCGCATGGATTAACAGAAGAGTTTTGCGAAGCAACCAGAAACAAAATCTCCGCGTCGATCAAGCACTGCTTCGACTGGCAGAAGTCTCTGCTCGTCTGATCCTCCGCAGCAGTATAATTTCCTATAAATTGCACTTTGAACTGCGCGACAACGCAAGCGATCAAGCTGAAGAATGGCACAACCTCCATGATTGGATGTTTCGTCAACTCTGGCGTGACTTTTGCTTGCTCCCAACATCTTGACGATCTGGGTATTAACACAATCGCCACAGACCAAATATTAGCAAAGCAACGTCACTATGATCGTTTAGCGTTGATTTGAAACAGGTTTGATGAACATAGTTAGAGCTTTAACATCGTGACCGTCAATCCCAAAAGGAGTTTACGTTCACACTCAAACTCAAAGCTTAATTTCTTTAAAATTTTATTTCCTGGCATTTCAAGTTGTTTGATTACAAAATTTCCAAGTGTTTCGAGAAAAATAAAGTTTTGATTGTTGGGGGGAAAAGAAAGAAAATGCGCTTGAAACTTATCAGCTAAAATAAAGTTTGAATTCAATTCTGAGGTCGGTTTAGTCATCGTCTTCGTCCTTCTTCTTGTCTTTCTTCTTCTTTTTCTTTTTCTCGCTTGTGGGCTCAGCCTGAGGGAAATAAAACTGTCAAGAGCTTTCAAAGCTTCAATGTGAATCCAACTCACCACTTCCTCTTCAGCTGGAGCTTCCTCCGGCGCCTCTTCGTCCAACTTCTGCTTCTTTTTTTTCTTTTTCTTTTCTGTGGTCGACACGTCCATTGAGGTGTCAGCTGCGGATCCCACACTGAGCTTTCTCTTGCTGCTATCCTCGCTCGTTCCGTTTTGTCCCGCGGGTTTCTTTGCGTAGTCAACGTATCCGGTCAGCCATTCCTTTGGCGTGTTCTCGTTGGGCTTTCCGTACTTGTCGAGTTGACCAGCAGTGATGAGCTCCTTCTTCTTCGAAGCCTTCGGTCCAAGGCCCCATTTGCGCGGGTAAGTGTCGCGCTCCATAATTACACGCTTCAACTTAGCGCACACTCCGTGATCGCAACTCGCCATCGTTGCTGTAGTCATCAAAGCAATCGCCAAAGCGATGGCTTCGCCTTTCGTTGTGACGATGACAATCTCGTCGTTGAGCTCAATGCCGTCTTCATAACGGAGGACACCGGGCAACATGACCTGAGCGCCGTAGCAAATTGCATTGATCTACAAAGCATCAAAACGTTTACAAAACTTGAACTCAACAGAACTTTGTCTCAACTCACCGTGCTGTCTTTGACGATGATTCTTTTGTGAGCGACGAGCAAGCCCTCAAGTGGCATGATAACACGACGCAACAGCGACTCGTCTTTGTGATTATCGTAAGCGTATTGAGCGTCAAGGACGTCATGCATTGTGACCATGTTATCCTTTTCGCTCTGAATGCCGGAGCGAACACGACGCAGCTCCAACATCTGACCGCCGACTCCAAGAACAAGTCCAAGATGAACGCACATAGTTCGAATGTAGGAACCAGCTTCGCAGCTCACCCAGAAGACTCCCATGTTCCTGTTCTCATCGTAGTCGAGCAGAGTGCTGTCGTAAACCGTGCGAACGCGGAGTTGACGCTTGACCGCTGAGATTAATGGAGGACGCTGGAACAAAGCTCCACGGAGCTTCTCTAATCCCTGATTGACTCTTTGCATCGACTCGACCGCTGCGTGAAGCTTGAACACAGCAACGTACTCTTTACCAGCAGATTGTTGAGACTTTACCAGGCGCGTGGCTCTGTCAATGCAAACGATCAGACATCCCGTAACTTTGGGGTCGAGCGTTCCACTGTGACCAGTCTTTTCCACTTTGAGGATCCTCTTGATCCACGCGACGACCTCATGCGAGCTTGGATTTGAAGGTTTGTCGAGGTTGATTGTTCCACTTCGAATATATTCGCGAATTGGCCGATTAAGCGGCGAAGCTCCAAATGGCAACGGAGTGTAATGGTTTGTGCGAATGTTCAGCCGATCGAAGTTCTTGAGCAGAAGCGGCCAATCTGATGTATCCAACTTCGATATCGCTTCAGATGGCTTCAGTTGAAAGTCGCCAGACTTTTGGATCTCGCCGAGGTTTTCGATCTCTTCCTTCGCCTTCTTCTTATGTTTCTTCTTCTTTTCAACTGCAATTGATAAAACAATAATTAGTCCACAAGCTCGAGTTGAATTTAAAGCTCAGCATTACTTATTTCAGACATGATTTTATTTTGAATATTTCCGAGTTTGAAATTGTTTCCAACAACACGCGGTTTTCACTACAAACGCGAAGGCGTCGACGGCTGTCGAAGTGTTCGTGTCGAAAAACGAGGGAACGAAGCTGAGTTGGTTTGTGGTTTGTTGTTTAAGAAGTTTATCGAGACGAAATGGGAAAGACCTCGAAGGACAAGCGTGACGTTTACTACCGACAGGCGAAGGAAGAGGGCTGGAGAGCCCGAAGCGCCTTTAAGCTCATGCAAATCGATGAAGTCTTTCATATTCTTAATGGGGTGAGAAGTCAAACAAATGTTGGCGGTGAATTGCTCAATCTAATCCTGATCCTATCCAGGTCACACGTGTCGTTGATCTCTGCGCTGCTCCTGGCAGTTGGAGCCAAGTTTTGTCAAAGAAAATTTACGAGCCGAGCGAGAATAAAGAAGAAATTAAAATAATCGCGGTCGATCTTCAGCCGATGGCTCCGCTTAATGGAATCATCCAGCTGCAGGGAGACATAACGAAGCTCGAGACAGCAGAAGCAATAATCAATCATTTTGGGGACGGCAAGAAGGCTCAGCTAGTGATTTCTGATGGAGCTCCAGGTAGGTTTTGCCATGAAAAGTCAGTGACGGTTTGTCATGCAGATAGAGAAACCTCAATAAGCTTTAAATCATGACTGAGGTTCTTGGCGTTTAGCCTGTGCCCTGCATTATCTGAGCCTTCGATTATAATATCTGAGTCTTCGACTATAGTGAAATTCCTTTAGTAACTTCTTTATAATTCAGACGTTACAGGTCTCCATGACATCGACGAGTATATTCAAGCTCAGCTTCTTCTTGCTGCTCTGAACATTACAACTCATGTGCTTGCCCCATCTGGCACCTTCGTCGCGAAGATCTTCCGAGGCAAAGACACATCATTGCTCCATGCACAGCTCTCAATCTTCTTCGAGAAAGTCTCGATTGCAAAGCCAGCAAGCTCTCGAAACAGTTCCATCGAAGCCTTTGTCGTCTGTCAGAATTACCAGCCACCAGACGGTTACATTCCTCAGAACATCAATCCATCTCAGGACATCCAAGTCATCGCAAACGAGACCGGCTCGGATGTAAATCGCCAAGTTATTCCGTTCCTGATCTGTGGTGACCTCAGAGGATACGACAGCGACATGAGTTATTCGTTGGATCCTAAATACGTTCATCGGGAAGTCGTGCAGAAACCCATCGCGCCCGCTTACAAGGAAGTATTGGAGCGGCTAAGCAAAGTATCGTTGAAGCATGAAGGAATTTCCGTTGAGAAGAAATAAAGTTCTCTCTCATTTTCGAATCTAATTCGGAGAGAGGAAAGCTCAACTCATCGTGGAAATTCATTTTCAGTTTCCCTCTGTTTTCAGTTTCCTCTGTGACACAGATGAGATCGAAGAGCTTTGAAACTGCTCGACGAGTCGCTCGCTTGTGAAATTGTTGCTGTTCTATTGGCTCTTGTGAAACTGTGCCACTTGTGGAGAATTAAGGAAAAAGCATTTTCGTGTCGCTAAACGGAAAGCGCAGTTTGTTGGCAGCGAGCTGCTCCAAGGAAGTCGCTTCATCTGGGACTTTTCTTCTTGCTGTCGAATCGATTTCGGGTAAAAACCATAAAATCTTTAAAACATCCGCTGCGAACACTTTTACATTCGAACCTCTATGGGAATGACAGTCGTCTGCTAACGTTGCCAGCTGATTTCTTAAACGATGCCGAGAGACTCGAGCTCACGTCGACGACTTCTGGTAGTAAATAAATCGCGCCGGTTTTCGGTCTCGCCCGACACGCTTCACGCAATCAATAAAATGCAAATGTGTCGCCGAACGACTTCTGCCTTGTCTAGTTCGACATCGATTTCCACTCACGTCCTTCGCCTCGTGGCTTTGCCATAAACTTTAATTTAAAATTCATTATCCTTTCCGAGAACTTTCGAGAGGCCTTCGCGTGTGCAATGTCATGGGAGAAGGCAGCAAGTGTCTGGCTTATGCAACTTTGCTCGTCTCGGTAGCTTTAATAATGAAATTGAAGCTTTTAAAGCCAGTGAAGCTCGAGTCGATCACGCCAACAGAAAGTTCTGTTTTTCTTGTGCTAAGCGGACCGAGAAAGGAGCTTTGCGAGAGGATGAGAACGAATTTATCGTATCGTTCATTTTATGGCTGATGCTGTTGTCGGATTTAAGCGATAAAAGTTCTGTTTCGTCAAATATCTTCGTAGCTCTCATGACTCAAATAAAAATAAACAGTTCAGTGATGGAGAACCACTCAGCCGTTAACCACGTTCATCACATCCTTGATAGCTCGTGTATCGATCGGAAAACTGCCATGAATCTATAATGAGCTCGCGATGTTTTCCGAGACGTTAAACTCCAACAGTCACTCAGTAATTTCGCCTTCGCACGAGTCAAAAGCTTTATTTATCGCCGACTCTTCGACTCCCAAGCCGTAAATTCTGTTTGCTCGACTTCGCCGAGAGCTTTTCTCTCGTATGGAAGAGGTTTTCGTATAAAGTAAAGTACGAGGGAGGTGGTAATGAATTGAGGAGGAGCGCACTTGCTATCACAAAAATTGATGTACCATCGAAATACCTCAACTTACCTCGAAGCTTTCGAAAGCTCACGAACCTCCTAACACTTGGAAAACTACCCACGACTCTCAAGCAAAGATTATAAACTTCTTAGCGTCAATATTTATCGTAGTTTGAATTTCTTGCTATCTAAAACATCAAATGCATTTCCGCCTGATAGTTGAGTTATGTATCAGTTCAATAGCTTGACTCAAGCTACAACAAAGTCTTCAGTAACCGTAGAATTATTAGTAGCAAAGCTTTGAAAGTACCGCAGACTACAACCAAACCCCTCATCTTTCGTGGCAGGCTTCCAAGTCTCGAGGAGGGAATTTTGGTAGGTGAGAAGAGACATGCAATAAACACGAGTATTAGCCACATGACGACTCTCATAAAATCTCTACGAGAGTTCTCGAACAGATTCGCAATTAATAATTCGTTGCGGCAATCGAATGGAAACCTCATCGACGGAGCGATTAGCTGGAGCGTAATTAATCACCGGCGACAGCTGTTGGATTTGAATTTAATTTTCCTTCGTAAAACAGAGCTCGGGGAGCTTTGAGTTTATCTGCAATCAATTGCGTTCCGGTCCCCAGACCTTCTCCTCTCATTATTTTCCCATGAATATTTCATGGCGTTTACAGCAGCTTTCACTCGTCGTTGTGGCTTTCAAACCAGACAGAGCCGAAACGGCAATTTCCACACAACAATTGCTTCGCTTCGTCCTGATGAGCTGCGAGCGAAATGAGATTAAATTAAAACGAAACGGGATCGTTGTTTAATGAAGGTCGGTAAGTTGTTGTCATGTGTTCGACGACAATAAAGCTTCGGGTTGAAGGGCTGTCATGCAAATTACGGGGGTAAGATAACGATCTTAACAAAGTTATCGCTTGACAATCAAGCTGGGCTTTGCTACAGTTTCTTTCTCCCTTCCCACCCCGACCACCCTTTCGCTCCACGCATGAATGGAAACGCTTCGTAACGCTCATGGCACAATAAAGCTCGGAGCGTTCATAAAAATTAAACATCACAAATTACCGTAATTAAAATGCTTTCGATCCCCCAGCTTGCGTTATCAAGCTTAATTGAAAGCATAGAACATTAATTTACATCCGGGCGTCGGAATCGAAGATCCTTAGGATGCTCGAAGCGATAAAGCATGGAGAAACTTTGGCTGTAATGGCTTTGTCGTTATGCTCGCTTCAACGTTTTCTAAATCAAACTTTCTCATTACTTGACACTGCGCTCTCGTTCGTTCACTCGAAAGTCTTCACGCTTTGTTCCCGCAAAGTGGAAATTACAACTCAGGTCACGTGCGACTCTGAAGGGATGTTTGTCTTTCTTCTTTAATGGAAGCCGAATGAGGTAGGGTCGGTGAATTAATGAACAGCTCGTTCAGCTCGTCTGTCGAGCGAGTAAACAGAAAGGGCGCATGGGAAGTATGAAGCTCTCAACGAGGCTGAATCGCTCGAGACTCACGAGCAACAATTCACTTAGCCAACACGAGCCAGCCACTGCTGATGAAGTGAGATAGCTTCCCGAAGGACTTAGCGTATTTCACAATCATAAATCGAAGGTAGTCGCAACTCAAGGTTGCCACTCGAGAGCGACTAAGCATAAGTAGATACGAGTCACTTAATGAGAACAACTGAAATTTCCCCCACAAGACACGACAACAATTTCCACTCTTTTTGTCAGTCAAGTGTTCCTGCACGACATTCCGTGAATCACGAGAACAGATAAGCGACCAAGTGGAAGCTCTCTCGCCCGCTGTGTTTATGAATGAACTTACTTGGAGCTTCGGAACGTTCTGAATGTTTTTCTATCGATTTTTCTGAAGCTCCCACGGTAATAAAGCCATTACGTCTCTTCAGATCGATTAATTCCGTTCGCCTGTTCGGAGCTTGACTGAGACATGCGATAGCTGTAAGAAGATTGCTCCGACTAAATGAAATCGAGTGTCAGAGGATTTTGTAAAGAACGTTTGATGTTTTATTTGCTAGATTTATGAAAATATTTTTACATTAACGTTTTGAAACACAAAGAGTTTTCCAGCTGATGTGAAGTAAATTAAGAAAATGAGAACAAGTTTACTTTCACTGGTGGCTTAAGATCTAGGAAATTAATGACCGATCAATAAATTAAACGTGGAGAGGCGAACGAACTTTCCCCTTTTAGTACTCGTGTCTTCAATTATCAATAACTGAAACTGCTGGTGTCTCATCATCGGCGCCTTCTGTTTTCTGTGTGACGTCGACGGCAACTTTCTCGCCCGGTGAGGTTTCGATTGCTTGCTTCTTGGCTGGAGAGGCGCCGACAGATGCGTCTGGGTTCTTGCGCTTAATGAGATGAGAGATGTCAGTCGGTTTCGGTTTGTTGGCTTCTGGTGATTTCGTTGCGCTGCTGGCGGCGGGAGCGCCAGATGACGATGAGCTGCCAGCGCCATCAGAACTTGCGGAAGCTCCTTGAGCCATTCCAAACATCTTTGCCATCTCCTTCTTGACCTGTTCGATCTCTTCAGCCTTCGTCTCTCCGATCTCAGTGATTTTGTTAAGTATCTCTTGCATGGTTTCCTCGAGATCTTTGATTTTCGCTGCCATCTCTTCTGTTTGCGGTTCGATTGCCTTCTCGATTGCGACGACCTCTTCGATTAAATCTGCAGCACGTTGGAATGATTTCACCGACTCCTCGTATTGTTTGACCATACTTTGGCAGAGTCCAATCTTGTAGTGAACTTCAGCTTCGATTCGTTTGTTGCGGTCAGCCTCTTCCAAGTCCAGGAAAATGTCCAAGGCTCGGGTGAAGTCTTTGATGGCAACGTCGAAGTTTCCGTTTTCTAGTGAAATGCCAGCCATGTCGATGTAGACGTCCATCAGATTGTTCAATCCTTTCATCCCTTGACGCTCGAAGATTGCAGCTGCGTTCAGGAGAACTTCCCATGCGAGCTCTAAGTTGCTTCCTTCATCGTCGCCTTCGATTTCTGCTTCCGGAGCGTCGTTCGAGCTTTCGTTGTCAGCTGTGCCAGATGGACCAGCTTGTGGCTCTTCGCTGTGCCCATTCGACGTGTCTCCGTTCTGTGTTCCGTTCGTTTCAGGCTTCGGTGCCTCTTCTTCTGGTTCGGCTGCTGTCTCGCCGTCTTCCTCAAGATTCTCGTCCTCGTTCTCTTCATCTTCTTCGTCTTCCGGAACGTCGATAAGTTTGTTTTCTTCTTGCCCAATGGCAACCAAAGCTTTAGCGTACAGCAAGTAAACTTCGCCCAGCTCATCGCCATCGACTCCGTATTCTTCTCCGTAAAGCTTAGCAGCTTCGCCCAAGTCGTCAGCAGCTTCCGAGTACGACTTGACGTAATAGTTTCGGCATCCTCGAGCGTAAAGTTCCTTAGCCTTTGCAACTTTCTCGTCGCTCGTGAATTGGTCTTCTGGTTTTTCTGCCATCCTTGCTGTGCTTCTGTAAAGAGAAAAACAAAGTCAGCAATCTCATCCCAGTGTCCGTAATATGTTTTATTCAGTTATCCGGACATTGAACAAGTTAGAAAATGTAATTTTAATCAAGCTCGATTTCCCATAACGATCGAAATAATTTTACTGCTGCTCTGCTCTTTGACTTTTCCCTTAACACTATCGAAATCGTTTCCTTGCACGTTTCCTTCTACTCCCATCGAGTTGATGACCTGATTATGTGCTAGGAATGAGAAGACGTGCGGTAACTTTCGAACTCGCTGCAATTTCTCTTCTTTAGAACCTCGAGCAGTGAATGGCTGAATTATTAAGCGACCGAAGCGAGGAAAACGCTAAATGATAATGATTCTCATGAGTCATGCTGGGTTCCTCCGCTGGGCTCTAAACAGCCAACCATTCGGAGAGAGGAAAATGTTTCTCTCAGTTTTCCTTTTTCGAACACTGAAGAGAAAATTTGATTGCGCGACGAAAGCTTCACTCAGTCTCGCTGAATCGTTACAGCGATTACGACCGAAAATCTTCAAAGTTCCGCGTCGGAAACTCGAAGTTGTTGCTTCAATCTCAGTGCAAAGGAATTTGTTGAAAGTTTGAAAAAGTTTCATGTGAGAAAAGTTTTAATTTTTTAAGTGATTCAAAATGAATTTCTTCTCAAACTTCTCGGGTAAAGTTCAGCTTTGGGATTGAGTTTCTGTGTCACGTAAAGCGGATTCGAACTGATTGCTACCGACTGTTAAAATTTGGATCAATGCCCGATGGAGCAACCTTTCCGCTTCACAATCGAATTACATTCGGCAGAGCTTTCGAGTCGTAAATCAGAGAACGACATTAGAGCCTCGCAGAGCTTTCAAACTCAGAATCAGAAAATACATAGACGCTGCAAGTTATGGGCGCGTAATGTACTTGCCCGGTCTCCACGCTGCGGGCCAGGAAAATCAATATCATGCAAATTCGTTGTGCTTTTGCCGCTCTTGAACCACATTCATGTACGAGTTGTGTCTGCTCTGCTATATTGATTCGCCGATGAAAAATGGAAACGTATCAACACAGAATTTATGGTGAATGTTTTCTTTAGACGAAATAAGAAGGCAAAAGTTCGACGATAAAGCGGAGCATAATTTTGTTTGCCGTCATCTTTTTGCTCGAAGGGAGCGAGTTGAGTGTCAGACGATTTTTCGTTCTTGTTAATAACACAATTCGTTGCCGAGCCTTGATTGTTCAATGACAATGTAATGTTCTCGAGGGATGAGCAGATAGCTAGGGATGTGATACACTTGTGTGAGACAAGTGATGTCGTCGTGCATGAGAATAAATGCTCATTTATCATACGAAGATATCGAGCTCTGCGTCTCAGCTTTATGCTGGATCATCAGTAAATCGCTTCCTCAAACGAGGATCAACATAAATCGGCAGGGATGGAAGAATAGATTTTCGCAGTGCAATAAATCTACGCGTAATCTAACCAGCTCAATGCCAAAGCGATAACAACATTGTCAATGAGACAAGCCTAACTCGCCACTCAAGGCAACACCTAATCACGGAGAATGGTCGCCGCTCCTGGAGGCTTCGCGTGCCATTCAAAGCGATTGCTGGGGAATGTTGATTACGCAATCGTTTCGTCTGCGAGCCTTTCGAGCGTGATATTGAGCGGTTGTGTCTCTTAAATGTCGTAGACATTAAACTGCCGAGTGGATTCTGACATCAGTCAGCCATGAAACACGATGTCCGCATGATTAGCATTCTTCTTGGTTCACTTGACGAAAGCGAGAGAAAGTCTTGCTACGTAAAAAGTTTCATGTTGAGAACTTTGCGTTCTTCAACTTGATTTGTGTGGCTCGAGTTAGTTGCCAAGGAACTTTTGCTAAATTAAAGTTGAGCTCGACTTTCTTTCGAGTTCCTATAATGGGGAAAGGTTATGGCTGTTTCGTGACCAAGCGCAAGCCGAGCAACGTTTGAACTCTCGTCTATAATAATTGTAATAGCAAAATAAACAATCGCCGCGCTGCCAATTCGAGCGACTGTTCTTTAGCAAACAATCATTATTTATACCCATTTTCGACAACTGGGTCCTTCGCCTGCGATTAAGGCGCTTCACTCAAACGCTGTGCTTTGACACGAAGAAAATTGAACAAGCTTCTGTTGTGTACATGTAGCGTGAAGCTTTCTGTTTCATTTATCAACATTTTTGTGTTTCCAGGTCGAAGCTGAAGTTTTGCCACCGATAATTCCGGTGTCAATTCCGATACAGAAATAGTCGAAGGCGTCAGAGGAAAATATTTGGCTTTGGGCTCTTTCGCCATCAGAAATATTTGGAGCGTGGAGCAAGCCACATCAGTTGTGCAAATATTTTACCGCATTCTCGCCCACGGGAGAGAAGGAAATCAATCAAAATACAGTCGAGCCGCTCTAAACTCGCATCGCTATCAACAGGGCAAACTGTTGAGAGAGCGTCGAGCATGAAGAAGAAGGATACGGACTTATGACTCGTAAGGAGTCGCGCTAGCGGAAAAGTGAAAGTCACAACACGATGCATCGTCGTTCCGCCATCGCCTACACAGCCTGACTCAGACGACGAAACCACCGAACTCAATGTAGACAGCAACAATAACACGTCACCAACGACCACGCAATATGATTTTCCTGACGCTCAACAGGACAACTCTTGCACAAGCCCCAGCCACGAGTCGCACTACACTAGAAACCGCTCAACCACTCGGAGCTGGCCCGTCATCTATCGCAACAACTCCATCTCCAACACGCAGAATTACTTGGAACCGCCGACGCAGATAACGTCAAAGACAGAGCAGCTTCTGTCGAAGAGCGAGCAGAAGAGAAAGTCGAGTCATCAGTATGACTTCGACCAGATATTCGGATTGAACAACGCAAACTACCAACAATATCTGGCGACAAGGAAGGCGAGCACGTTCGAGGTTGGCTTCGATAAATCTCCGTCGGTTTATGACATGCAAAATTTGACTCAGGAGAATCCAACGCAAACCCGAACGAGCTCGTTCTGCAGCGCTCCGCCGACCGTGATATTTCTCCTGCTCACTCTTCTCATGACGACGACAGCGACGTCGATGCTCTGCGCCGCGATTATGACTGATCATTGGGAGAACGTCATTTGGGACAAGGAAGCGCTGACTAAAATTGTCAACCAGTCGGAGTCAACGAAGGTCACAAATCAACTCGAGTTCCTCCTCGACGGGAAAGTGGCTCGACTGCCGTTTAAAGGTGAGTTGAAAGCTCCTTAACGTTTGATAAACACGAGAAAACTCTCGCAATAATCTTCTTGGAAAAGAAATTATTTTCCTTGCTCGATCCGACACGTGAAGCGGAGCAAAGTTGAAACGAAAGTTTTAAAACAATTCCGTCGGTGGAAGGTTTTACTTGTAACAAGCACTCGAAGCAACTGACGGTGTGGGGGAGAAGAAATAATAAATCTTAATGCGAATCTTGACTGCCGAATAAAACTGAATCGTTTTAATTTTCCTTTCGCTTCACCTGAGATTTAACCGAGAGCGAAACAAGCACTGAATCTTTTATAAATTACGCAAATTATTCTCCACCCTAGGAAACGACCGCGGCGGCGTCTTTCTCGTCCCGATGCACGGGGGAATTTGGACGCTTTGCATTAACCTGAGGGACGACGAGATCCGTGAGTTGGGGAAGAAAGGATTTCCCGCGGTGTCTCAGTGCTTCAATTACCTCGCCGGTAATATTGACAACTCGCGTTCGGGCGGCAGCGATGAGCCTCGAGCTGACTGGCAACATAGTGAGTCCCAGACGCCCATTCGCCCTCACCTAAGTAGGTACAACAACGTGTGGGAATCTTATCCCAGATTTAACAAAGATGTGCGACGAATCTCTGGGAAACTTTTATACTTTCTGTCCTCTCTCCTCAATGTGTACAGAGCCAGACAACATTTTAACAGTGAATGAGCTTTAAGCCTTTTTTGACAGACTGAATACTAATTTTTTCGTCTTCTACCCCAAGACTATCCAAGATCTCTATCCTCATTTTTGAGAAAGCACTTTCGGCTTTTTGTTGAATCAAGATGAAACGCATTTTGTTGTACCCAAGAAAGTCACTCCAATGTTTGCTTTGGAGCTAAGCTCGGATTAAAATTTCGGTGCGAGCTTTAAGAGCAGATTGGCGGGCGAGCGTAATGATAAGCTTAGTTGGTTTGTTGGCACAGACTTCTGTTACCATTTTTGACTTGTTCAAAGACGTAAAAACTTTTGTTCCTTTCGTACAAGTAGAGTGAATGTCGTCAAAACTTTTTCCATTAGATCAAAGTCGCCGCATGTCATTTCCTTCTCAGTTTAGTCGTTGGATTATTCTTTAGAGACACACAAACTCGATGTTTCATTAGTTTTCACGAGCTCACAACACTTTTGTCGTCTTTTAGAAAGCTTTTTGTTGTCGTCGAGTTCGTTCAATTAATCTCTTCTTGTTCCTCCATCGCGATAGGAATGCAAAACTTGTCAATCTCCTGCGCCCTAGTGTGTTTGATAATATTAGGCTCAGCAGCTCTAATTGGAGCTTTCGGAGTGTGTCAACGACAGATAAGCGCGATATTAGTCACCGGCGTTATGTATCTGCTAGCAGGTATGAAATTCCCACCGCAGTGGCCCAAATGACATCCAATTAAACTCTCATCGTGTCCTCTATTTCCAGCTCTTTTCGCACTGTTCACTCTCATGATAATTCATTTCAAACGACAGAAAGGAAAACCGATGCTAGACAGCGATTACGATGGAACTGTGGACGGTTTGGTCGCCGCTCGGGGCTCCGCGCGAATGGCACAGAACTTGCTCGGCGCGAGGATTTTCTACACGTCTTGGAGCTTAGACTTGGGATGGGGCGGAGTGGCGCTCTGTGCTTTAGCTTCGTTCTTTTGGATATTCCTATCGAAAATCATGAGGTTCACTCCATTGTCTCACCTCTTAATGTGAACAAATATCTGCAAACCCGTATTACTAATATGCACAGATTACGTTCTTGTAACTTGCAATGCTTTCATTGCTTTATATTGATTGTGCTTTGCGCCTTACTAGCGGTTAGAATAAAAGAAATGAAAAACATGAAAGAGCTTAGAACGGAGGGATTATGTGGGCTTGAATCTATTGCTCTCTTTTCCTAGATTCCAGTGCAATGGTTTACTAGATTCAAGCGCGGCTTGTTTTCAGCTCCTGGCACAACTTTGACATTGAATCCTTAAAGGATTTTCGCGGGGTTTCGGCAAATGAAAATTTGATTTCCCTGATGAAACGATTTTAATTGCAGTTGAAATATCAGTTTGTCACAACTAACAGCATTGATTTACAGCCCATTTCAGAGTCATTTGTTATCTTAAAACCGGAAATATTCGTTCCAACTCGAAACCGCTAATTCCTTTGTAACCCCAAAAATTTCGCAAACTTTCCTCTAACTTGTTACCCTGACCATTTACCACCCGTCATTTACTCACATTCTATTCCTTACTTTCTGAAGATCTGATTGTCACTTAAACTTTATGTTTATCGTCGCTTGGTTCCGAGTTATTTGATATTTTATGCGGCTCGAATTTTTATTTGTTTCACACTACAAAGTTTGCAAGCGCGGGAAATTTGAATCTGAAAATCCGTTAAAAGTTTCGCGATGTTTCGACACTCGCCAAGTTTTCGCCCCGCAATCTTTTTTCGTTCTTTCTATCGGTAATTCTCAAACAAGACAGACGTGCTTTGCTTCCGCTCCTTAAAAACGTGAATTACAAAATGTGATAAGTTTAATTAACATGGAGGAAGAGCTGAAAGAGAGTTTGGTTCTTCAGGAACCGCCGGAATTGAGCGATGAAGTGAAAAGTCTTCTCGAAAAACAAAACTCGCGCATGGTGACGGAATTTAAGGCTAAAAAGCTGGAAATCCAAGCCGCAAAGAACTGGGATATGTTCTATAAGCGAAACGAGACGCGATTCTTCAAAGACCGGTGAGATATTATTCTTAACTTAGCCCCGAACGTGTTAATAAATTTTCATTCTTTAGGTTATGGACGACACGTGAATTCGAAGAACTAGTTGGACAGAAAGGCGACGAGACTGAAAGGAAAGTGATGCTAGAGGTTGGATGCGGCGTGGGCAATCTCATCTTCCCGTTGGTGGCCGAGAAATGCAACGATTACTTCATCTACGCTTGTGATTTCTCCACACGTGCTGTGGAGTTGGTTAAAAGCAACGAGCTTTACGATCCATCGAAGATGAAAGCCTTCGCCTGTGACATCACCAAGCCTGATATCTTTGACGAGGTTAAGCCTGGCTCGCTCGACATTATCACGATGATTTTCGTGATGTCCGCGATTCATCCGGAAAACTTTCAACAAGTCGCCGACAATCTCTTCAAACTTCTGAAACCGAATGGCTTGTTGCTGTTTCGTGATTACGGCCGGTACGACATGACGCAGATACGATTCAAGCCGGGAACTAAGATAGCTGATAACTTCTACGTGCGGCAAGACGGAACTCGGTCGTATTTCTTCTCTCTGGATGAGACGAGCAACGTGTTCGGCACTTCCGGCTTTGAAATACTTCAGAACAGTTTCATCGAACGTCGTAC
This sequence comes from Smittia sp. YW1114-2, assembly GCA_033064975.1. NCBI lineage: Eukaryota > Metazoa > Arthropoda > Insecta > Diptera > Chironomidae > Smittia > Smittia sp. YW1114-2. Next base: position 7,334,516 of record CP093834.1, on the reverse strand, counting down.
GATCAACAAGAAAGAAAATCTAAACGTTCAGCGTTGGTTCATTCAGGGAAAATACCGCAAGCCAATGAGGTAAGTTATTAGATTTTGGTGGACGAACACGCGTGTTCAATATGATGAGAACGAGATAGATGAAGTCTTTGATTATAAAAAACTCTTTAAAAGACATGTATTAGCTCTAACTGAACTCTTACTTTTGATTATCTTCCTAATCGAATTGTGAATGTTTGACTAACATTTATTTTCGCTCCTTTCAGCTGAAACTGAATAAACTATCAAATTGTGAGCCACAACAATCAAACGAAGAGGTAAGCAAGTCTCTCGGTTTGAGAACTTTTCTGTTCGAATGATGAATGTTCTTAATTCAGCTGAATATCGTGTTGAATCTATAAGAACGGCCAGCTGACTTATTCAACTCTAAATTCTATTGGATTGTCGTTTATAACATCACTAACATTCTTTGCTTTCTCAGGAAATCTTCGGCAACCATCCAGCTGAACTTGCGGAACGACACGAGTTGAACATCCGACTAAGGTAAGAATCGATCTTGAGAGTCACAAGGATGAAGTTATCGTGATGAAAAATCCTATTCTTACCAAAAACAAAGCTGGTGACAACTCCTATTATTTTAAAGCCAAAAGGATACTGATAACACAAAACTTCGCACCGACTCAGCCTGTTGATTTCAAATGTTCTAACATTTTCTCTGCTTTTAGGTCAGAGAGATCGCAGAAAAACAAACTGAATAAGCAACAATCTACGCTAGGCTAGTTGAAGGTGAGCTGATTACTTGAATTGCCATGAAACTGATTTCAAATGATGAGCAACACACGCTTGCTTGTATGAATCCCATGATTTGAAATGTATTTCTTAACATTCATAAGAACTGAACTCGTTTTCGATTCGAACTTTTAGCTTGCTAATTGAACAGAAGATTTAATTGTGTTTATTCTTTCTAGATTTTATTCAGCAATCCAAATGCTAAGTTCATGGATTCCTGGACTTCTTCCGTAGCCACCAGAGCTCCGTCTAGAGCTCGAAGCTTTGAGAAACCTTCGGACTGTAATTTCAACTCCTTGAAGGTAATTTCACCAAACATTCTTGGATATCTTATCAGTCCTTAATGATGACCTGACATAGTTCAATTGATAATCAATGATATTTTCTATAGCATCTTTTGTCTTTCGCTCCTATCTGAATAACTTAAAGCGATGCTCGATACAACTGAATAGTTTGGCAATCCCTGACGTTATCTTTTCATTCCAGACAGTCAACTGATTAAACAACCTGCAACTTGCGAACACAAAAACAAGGTGAGCTAAATTCCAAGTCTTGTTCTGCCAAGCTTTCGAATGATGATGCATAGTTCATCTGATTACCCATGATCAAATCTATAAAGATTTATAGCAACTATGTATAATTATGGTCTTTCGCTCCTATCTGACACGAAAGCTTGTCAAACCAACCAGTTTCCCACTCAACGACACGACTAATGCTTCAATTTCATTACAGTGCAGGACGTTTTATCAGCAAATCAGCGAGTAACAAAAACTTTGCGACAAGTTAAACACTTCGCTGGAGATTTAGCAGTACAGAAAGGTGAGAAACTTCGCCAAAACTTGATCGATCGCTAAACTTTACCGTGATGACTTTGCTCATTGAGCTCCCTCTTCTGAAAACGAACCCCAAATATTATAAAACACAATGTTGAGACGTTTTCGCTGACACCACAACAAGTTAAAGCTTTCGCTTATCATTAGCTGCCGCTGATCTAACGGAAACATTTCTTTTGTTTGCAGGCTGTCGAGCTGAACGTCGTCAAAATATTATTGAGACGGAGAAAAATCAATAAAGAAAAGTTTGTCACAGAAAATTGTTATTTTCAATTTCCTACTTACAGCTGAACTTCAAGTGAATTGAGCCAGTGGCTGCTCGACCCACAAGTTGATAGTGGAGCGACGTCGACCAATAAGTCGAAGCGAACGACCGGCGAGAACGCAAATTTGCCTACGAAAGACGTCAATCGTTTGACTTGCCCACCTGTTGCATTTCGATCACGAACGAAAATGTTTTGATCAAGAAATCATTTCCGTCATCAATCGTCGCGAGAATTCGCGACCAGAAATTCTTTCAGTCAGCTTTGCTTTATTAAGTTTCATTACCAAAAGTTGAAGCAAAGTTGAAAAGCTGAATCTAAAAGTTAACAATTTATTTAAAATGTCAGACAACGTAGCTCCATCGCTTCCACTCGAAGTCTCAGCTCCCGCACACGTGGTAATTGCGTTACAACTTAAGCTTTCGCTGACTGGCGACTTGAAACAATTCGCGTTCAACTGATAAGCGATCGATCAACTTTAAACTTTCGGATCGACTGATTTATTCATTGAACAACATTTGATCTTCTTGCGTCACGCAGCTGCCGATATAATAAAATGTTCGACACGTCGCTAATCCGCTGACGTAAGTTGACGATTGTTATGGGAGTTGATCGTGTCTTCCTTGAGTTTGATTCTCCTTTGTCATCATGAGACTCATCGGATCCAATTTGACTGAAAGAATGGAATGTAGAGAATTAAAATAATCGGTCGCGACAACGTTGGACATTGAGTTCTGCAATTTTTGAACGTAATTAAGCAAGAACACTCTGCATGACATTGAGCCGAATGCTCAGAGATTTTCAACTGTTGAACAAATTTGACCAAGAGATTAAAGTTGCCCATGCATTCGAAGTTTGTTCACCAGCATAATCTTTTGACAGATGATCTGCAAACCCGCGCGCTACTCAACAGATCCAGATGCGATTGCCGAACGTGATGCTTGCGACTACACACAGAGAATCACATTGGAGTCGGCGAAGAACGGAACTTGCACGCGAAAGATTCGGATCTACACCGACGGCATTTACGATTTGTTCCATCAGGGACACGCCAGGCAGATGATGCAGGCTAAGAACATGTTCCCGAACTCGCAAGTCTACCTCATGATCGGAGTGTGTAGTGATGAGATGACTCACTCGATGAAGGGCCGAACGGTGATGACAGACGTCGAGCGCTACGAAGCAATCAAACACTGTCGATACGTCGACGAAATCATTCGCGATGCGCCTTGGAAAATCACCGACGAGTTCATGGCGAAGCACAAGATCGACTTCGTCGCTCAGGACTCGACTCCTTACGTCAGCGACGACTGCGATGACATCTACAAGGAGATCAAACAGAAAGGATACTTCGTGGCCACGGAGCGAACTGAAGGTGAGACAAACGCACTCAATGATTCATCGGTTGCTCTAATCTTGCTATCATTTCAGGTGTTTCGACCTCGGCGATTGTCGCCCGCATCGTCAAAGATTACGACTTGTACGTTCGCCGAAACCTTCAACGTGGATACACCGCCAAGGAGCTGAACGTGTCGTTCCTGAACGAGAAGAAGTTCAAACTGCAGAACAAACTCGACGAGATGAAGAGAACGTTCATGACAATGATCGCTTGTGACGGTTTGATATTGAAGCCAGAGTGCGAAGCCGGCGTTGGAGATGCTCCAAGTTTCCCAACGATCTCACTCAACGTCCAGTGAGATCAATTGCGAATTTATTTTTGTATGAACTCTGCGATGCTCCACGAAGCATTCCATGGCCACCGACTCAACATATTTTCCTGCAACAAACTTTACCAAACCAACCAACGTTCAAATAAATAATTTTATTCCAATTTTCGTTTAACTTTTCCAAGGTTGCGCATTTATTAAATTTCTAAACGTTCACGTTGCATTTCTTAGTTTCTCCAACAAATTTTATTGCTACTTCGAGGAGCAGTTTAAACCGTCTTTTGAATTCTCTTCCAATGGATTAAAGCGTTCATCTTTTCTTATCTTCAGCATTTAGCGTTTCGCGTGATGAGTTCCAGCAGCTGCCGGAACAAACAGGAATTATCAACTTAAAAGTAAGAGCGGGTGACGTGAACTGTTACACTAAAGAGATTTTTCTGTTAACTAACAATAGAACGAACACTCGAAAACAATCTGAAACTTCTCGGGGGAATATTGAGCTTGATGGCGAGGCCACCAAATGATGTGTCGGAAATAAACGGAGCGAGGTGTATAAATAAGTGTTCAGTTCCATCAATCTTGACTCCAAATTTAAAGTAACTTCAATAGAAAAAGTTTCACTGACGCCGAGGTGATTCAATGTCCATCGCGGATGGAATTCGAGAAGCCTAAGGATGGAAATGTGGTGGCTGTTGGCGAGAGAAACTCTTCGTCTTCGTCGTCGTCGGACGTCAGCGACAAGTGTGTGATGCGAGCTGACCGTTTGGCTGGTGGCGATCTGTGTCCGGTTTCGGCGTCGTAGCCGTTTCTGAGGTCTTGGGTGGGGCTGGTGCCTCGGCTTGGGCTTCTCGAGTGCAGAGCGTCCTTGATTCGTCCCTTTGACTTGTCCCACATTTGTGACAAGTTGTCGCGGCCGAACAGCATAAGGAACGTTCGGATGAACTCGTTCGACTTCTCTTCCCACTTTTGGATGAAATCGCCTTTGACATCGTCAATCACTTTCTTGCCTTTGTGTTTCATCTCGTCGAGTTTGTTCTGCAGTTTGAACTTCTTCTCGTTCAGGAACGACACGTTGAGCTCCTTGGCGGTGTATCCACGTTGAAGGTTTCGGCGAACGTACAAGTCGTAATCTTTGACGATGCGGGCGACAATCGCCGAGGTCGAAACACCTGAAATGATAGCAAGATTAGAGCAACCGATGAATCATTGAGTGCGTTTGTCTCACCTTCAGTTCGCTCCGTGGCCACGAAGTATCCTTTCTGTTTGATCTCCTTGTAGATGTCATCGCAGTCGTCGCTGACGTAAGGAGTCGAGTCCTGAGCGACGAAGTCGATCTTGTGCTTCGCCATGAACTCGTCGGTGATTTTCCAAGGCGCATCGCGAATGATTTCGTCGACGTATCGACAGTGTTTGATTGCTTCGTAGCGCTCGACGTCTGTCATCACCGTTCGGCCCTTCATCGAGTGCGTCATCTCATCACTACACACTCCGATCATGAGGTAGACTTGCGAGTTCGGGAACATGTTCTTAGCCTGCATCATCTGCCTGGCGTGTCCCTGATGGAACAAATCGTAAATGCCGTCGGTGTAGATCCGAATCTTTCGCGTGCAAGTTCCGTTCTTCGCTGACTCCAATGTGATTCTCTGTGTGTAGTCGCAAGCATCGCGTTCGGCAATCGCATCTGGATCTGTTGAGTAGGGCGCGGGCTTGCAAATTGTCTGCAAAAAGAAGAAACACATAAGTGTCTGTCGATGTCTTCTGTCATCTTCAACCAGCTTGAGCTAGTAAGCGAAGAACAATCTTCAATGCCAATGTTTACGCGAGGATTTTTTCGCGCCTATTAATAAACCACACGGAATTGTGTAACAGCCAAGCCTTTGCTCCGGCCAGTGAATCGCATCTTAGGGTCAAAGAGCTTAGAAATCGCGGAAGGAACTTTGGCCCTGGGCCGAATGATTCAAGCGAACTGAGAGTCACTCTGGTTCCGCTCCACTTGAGGCCTGCGAGGCATCGAATAATCCCACAGATCATTGAATTTCGCATCGTCATTAATCACTCGGAAGTCACGAAAAGTGATGACGCAGGCAAAGATTTTATTGCTTTCTCGATCCGACCGAATCACGCGATTTTGTTTTAAAGTTCACACATTCACTTTTTTTCTTGGCTCATGATCATGTTATCAGCTTGAAATTAGCTCGATTCGCTTTCGTGTCATCGATTTCTCTTACTTCTCGTATCGGAATTGGAACTTCCGTTAGCTGAATCGTTGGAATATTATTGTTCGGTGCCATCGTCGCTTCTCGGAATTTTCTTTTCGCTCAAACTTCAATTTTTTAATATTCTGTTTCCATAAATTATTAGCTTTCGGTTTGTTTTCCACGCCTCTCAACAACTTTCATCGGCTCGCGAAGCTATTCCATCGACGTCTGAAGTGGGACTGGCAAGAAAAACTCCACGTATTGAACTTTTTTTCAGGTTTGCATTGAGACGATCGAACGAACTCTCTCGTGAGAATGGCTCGTGACGTCAGGGCATGTGTTTCTTTCACCAAACATTGTGCGGGTCTCTTGCTCTGCAAGATAAAGCAGAATCGTATGATCCACTTGCTTAAATATTTAAGCACCTGACTGGTCCGTCGTTGTCGATAAACATTTCGAGTCGCAATATTTTCACCGCACAACATTAATCGGAATTAATTCCATTAGAGGAAACCAGATTAAACTGGCGAGCGAGCAACTGATGATTGGCTTTCACGTGACGCTGCTTGGTGGTCCTTGAGACAAGTCGAATTCCACTTGGTTGGGAAACGAAATGCGACACTGATAACAACAATGAAATCGGCCGGAATTCTTTTTGAATCCGAGAATTTCCAACGCCGCGTTATCAGTCAGAGGTCAACAGTTTTGAATGGAAAAGTTTACAGCGAATTTCGGCAACTCGACTCCGTCGACGGGGGAGCAGAAAATCGATTCCGTTGACGCCATGAAAGCGTTGACAGTTTAAACTCGCTTGCCGGCTTCACAACCAATTCCTCAATTGACTGCATCGCAGTTTGTGCTGATTGTGTCATCAATTGAATAATAGAGCTCGGTTGAGTGTGAGATTAGATCGGAGCCTCGAAATAACTCCAACTAATCTTTCTTCGCCTCAAATCGAATCGTACGATTGACTGAGTGGCACCACGCTATGCAGTCACGCCTTCAATATCACTCCTTATCGTTTACGCGCCTCACTTTATCGCATCGGATGATCGTAAAACGCAAGGCGTTCGAGCAAATCACTGAACTGTTTCCCGTCCAATGTTCACGACCACGAGCGAGCCGAAATAAATTTCAATTTTAGCGGTCAAGGTCACCACGCGCGACGCTCTGTCCTCCCGGCCGGCTATCGACAGTCAGCATCTTATCACTCTATCCATTAAAGATTACATCACTATCGATTTCGCGCAGCAATAATGTTCGTGAGTGGCGTGATAACAGCGAAACTCGCTCGTTTAAAAGTCATTGAATAATTCAGAGCGGTCGAAGTTCCGTCAATATCGCTTGTGATTGTTCTCACGTCGCAGGAACTTACCGGCTTACTCGACGCTACATATTTGATGTTGTATTGATCCGACAGGGTATTGCTGTCGCCGTTGCTATGATGCGCGTCGTTTGACGAGCTGTTGCTGCCATTGGCAAGATTGATGTCTTCCAACGACGAGTTCAAGCCGTTCGTCGGTGTCGCAGGTTTGGTTGAGTCGTGTGGTCGCTTTCGTGATGCCATTTCACCGGGAAATTCTGGGAAAACAAAGATTTTCATTAGAATCAGGCGGCGAGTCCGTGAATCATCTCCGAGCTATAACAAACTCACATCTCTTCACAGTCAAAATCAATTCGAAACTGAAAATATTTTCACTCGCTCGTGAACAAAAGCAGAAGCAACGCTCGTGCTCCAATTGAGTCTGTTTCGAATACCAAGGGAAAAACAAAACTTTACTCGTTGGGATGCAAACAGCGAGCGAATTATTCCGTTCGACGCCAGCTGCGGTCGCTCGGAACAAGCGAAAATCTCGAAAGTCAAAGCTGGAAATTAGCCGACAGCGCTTCTCCAACGAGCCAAACTTTATCCTCCGCTATTAGCATAGCAGTTTCAACACATCGAAGTAATTAGCGAGCCGCGAAAAACGTTTGTGTGGAAAAGATTGAAGTTCATTCCGGGCTAGCGTTCGTGTTCTACTCGTTATCTAACAGCAGATTATGACGTGATCGGGCTGAGTTGTCTTGACGTGACTCACTTAGCCCACTTCGACTGAATTCGCCGAGTGTCAACTTTCAATGTACACAAGAGCTTGCAATTAACGAAATTGTTTGAGCTCCATACTCGACAGAAGTTGAAATATTGCAGAGTCAACAGTCTCAACTTACAAACTTTCTGTTTAATGTTGTCGGAATCACCCGCCAACGATTGAGCAGCCGTTCAACTCGCCAACCGATCACCGTAAAATCACAAAACCAAATGAAACGATGACGCAGCCGGGACATTTTGCCGCTCAGAGAATGAACATAAACAGCTGACGCGACGCTCAGATATTTGCAGCTCTCACGCATGTGCTCAATGCGCAATTCACGTGGTGATTCGAAGCTCTCCACGTCAGCCTGTGCCAACACTCTGCAGCATGGGTTCGATCGAGAAGCCGGTAAACCGTTACACGAAGCGGGATAGACGGGAAGTCGCGAGTCGTGCCCCTAAGCGAACTGCAGCCAATCACATGGCACGGAAAGTATCGTACGATAGCTCTAGACGAATACGTAAGACACGAGAGTTTCATAAGACGGCGGGGAATTTCACGCAAGCTGACATGAGAATAATTCTCCGCATGCAGCCCAGCTTGGCTCACATGCATCGCATCAATCTATTGCTTTGGCATATCTGGCGCGCGAGCTAATTTAAATTTTAGGATTCCAACAATATCCGCAGTTGAGTTCGAGGAAAGGCGAGGGAATGTTGGAATTCCTGATAATTGTCGTTGTTTCGATTTGCAATTCGTCGGAAGGTTTCGCGACGCTTGACGAAGAAATCAAATTTTCATCGTTCGAGGACGACATTCTTGTCGTGATTGGGAATATCGTGAACAGAACTGAGCCGAGCAGCGTTGGAATAATCGTCGACTCAATTTTCCTCGAGCACTTTAGCGATCGGTTCGTCGATTCTCTCAACAGCAAAAAGATTATAACGATGTTCGTCAAAGACTCCGAGTCGTTCGAAGATGAACCGTCTAAGAAAGTTCAGTCGATGCTGATAGCAATGAAAGGCATAAAATGTGATGTCTACATAGTTCTTATCACCAACGGAATTCAGGCGGTGGGATTGCTCAAGTACGCAGAATCTTAGCGCTTACTCAACACGCGCGCGAAAGTTCTCATGTTGCACGACTATCGACTCTTCTCTCCTGATCTTCACTTCATTTGGAAGCGAATCGTCAACGTCTTGTTCATCAGACAGTGCAACACGAAGCTGAGAAAGTGGTACGAGCTATCGACAGTTCCGTTTCCAACTGTGATTCAAGACGTTTTCGTTCCGCGGGTCGTTAACTTCTGGTCGCCGCCGAATCGTTATCGTTGGAAGAAGGAAACATTCGACGATAAGTTCGGCAATCATTTAAGCGGATTGGAGCTGAATGTCGCACTGCTGAGCCATACACCAACAGTATTTAAAGCAAAGGGAGATGAAAACGGTACGTTTGAGTACAGTGGATTGGAAATTGATCTTATTCGAACGTTGAGCTCCGTCATGAACTTTTCGATCAAATTGTACGAGCCTTCGGATGTGGAGAGTGAGAAGTGGGGACGAAAGTCTGAAGCGGGCAATTTTACAGGTCTTCTGGGAGAGATGGACGGAGCTCGGGCTGATGTAGCACTAGGCGATCTACATTATACGATGTTCAACCTCGACATCATGGACTTGTCGCTGTCCTACAACATTGAATGCTTAACGTTCATCACACCGGAGCAGCTCAACGACAACTCGTGGAAGACTCTGCTGTTGCCGTTCAGCTTGGGAATGTGGATTGGAGTCATGCTATCGTTGGGCTGCGTCGGAATCGTCTTCTTCGTGTTCTCGAAGTTTTATGTTCTCATCAGAAACGAAAAACGTTTTGTGCGTTTCAAGGCAAAAGATTTCTTCGACGATTTATCGGCTTGCGTTCTCTACACTTATTCAATGATTCTGCTCGTGTCTCTGCCTCGAATGCCGATCCGTTGGTCTGTTCGCGTTCTCACCGGTTGGTGGTGGATCTATTGCATTCTCGTCGTAGTCGCCTATCGAGCTTCTTTGACTTCAATCCTCGCGAACCCTCAGCCGCGAGTCACCATCGACACTCTGGAAGTTCTAGGAAAGAGTTGGCTCAAGTGTGGAGCGTGGGGCGAGCAGAATCGAAACTTTTTCTTGATGGCAGTGGACGCTGCAGCTCAGAAAATCGCATCGAAGTTGGAGAATGTCGACGACGCTTCCGTCGCAGTAAGTAAATTATTGCGACCTAAAAGTTCCTTCAATGAAAAAAATCAATAAACCTAGATCGACAGGGTTGCCGGAGGCGACTTTGCATATTTCGAGAACCAGTTTACGCTTCAAGAACTTCGTTTTAAGCACGAGGAAGAGAGGAAAGAGTCGGCATCGAAGCTCCACATCATGGAGGAATGCGTAGTGCAGATTCCCATCAGCCTCGGACTCGAGAAAAATTCTCCGCTAAAGGAGCAAATGGACAAACACATCCGCCGACTGGTAGAAGGAGGTTTGATTCAGAAGTGGCTGATGCAAGCGATCAAGAGCTTCGAGTCGAGCGTTGAGCCACCACCACCTGAAGCGCTAATGGATCTCAGGAAGTTCTACGGCGCACTCATTGCCTTAGGCTGCGGTTACGCTTTAGCTTTCCTCGCATTTCTAGTTGAGAAAGCCTACTGGCTTTTGGTAGTTGAACGACACCCTCATTACGACAAATATTACAGGAAAATCATTGCTCCACTTGCAGTCAAATGAATCGCATCAACACGCGCCGATGACCACACAGCGATGTCGTCAGCGCGTTCAATGTCGTTGGGTCGGAAATGAACTTTGAGATGATAGAGAAAACACCTTAATGTTTCGCAAGGACACACATCAGCGATTTTAGACTATGAAACAACGCACTGCACGCTATTGACTAACGTACACGTGCTCGAGTATTCGCCTACGCTTAGACACGCAATCCCGAGGACAGAGAGAAAAGAAACCTTTGATTACTCAATCGCAGGCAAACAGAAAATCAATATTGAAGTAAATAGACGGAGATCGGTCCACGTATTTGCGACTAACTGTTACACCTTAACTAATTGCACGTTCCCACTTGTTCCGATGACGAATCAATTAAGAAATTCAATGATAATTACCTAATTCGCGAAGTCGGTGGTGGTTTTTGAAAAATTTCACTGCAATACAAAACGAACTGAGCCAAACTTCAACTTTCACAGGTGGTTTGCACTTTGCTTTCCAACTTGCGATGTTTCTTTGGTATAATTAAAACGAGTTTGCCACTAAGCAACTGATTAAAAGTGCGATGAAAATTCGCTGTTGTTGGAAGTTTTGCGTAAGTTTTGTCACACAAAAAACGAAACGGTTTCTCCAACCGATCGGTTTGATTCAAATCAAAACCGTTAAAAATATTTTGCTAGCGGTTGCGATTGTCGTGAGAAGGAAAATTCGTTTGAAGTCATTTTGGGGGTACAAAATTACTTATTCGAATAAGGAGAACTCATCTGGTCGCTCTGTCAAGTTGTAAAGGAAAAGGTTTCTTTCGTTGAAAGATTTCAACCCACCAAAGAAAGATTTCTGGGCCTAAGAATGGAATATCTGCTCACGTTTTTCTAAATCAACAATCAATTTTATTCGTGCACATTTCATTTTTAAAATACACAAAAAAAGGTTTAAGGTTCTAATTTATAGTTCTATAAGCAAGATATTTTTATCCTGAATAAAAAATCGCAATTATTACACGTCCTCTCTCTTGAAGAAGTTTCCCTTTTGAAGGATAACGTGCGAGGATGAGCGACGAACCTCGTGATGGTGTTCAAGAAGTTTATACGACTAACATTTAGCTAATAACATTTGCTTGGGTTCATGAAGCGATGCTAGTTTCTTTCGAGGACCAAAAACTTTGAAACCGCGAGGTTCCGATTACAGCTTTCTTTTTTTTCAACAAGAATCTTATTTCCTTTAGTTTTGCTATTGACTCATTTAAACGACCTGAACATCATGAAGAACGAGTACGTGAGCTTCAAGACCTGTGGAAAGTGCGAAATTAAAATTGCAGATGATATCTCATCTAAGATTTATTCACACGAACCCCTTTGAACGCTTCCAAGTTTACTCGATAGAAGATTCCGTTGAATCCTCGCATGTTCTGGCTCATCACCAGAATCAGTTTGATGTCTTTTCGCAGCTTTGCGCTCATCTGGTACCAGGGCAAGTCGTAGACTGCTGTAGTCAGTTTTTCACACCTTCTAGCGTAACGATCGCCCATCCAGCAGATGAATAACAGTTGAGGCAATGTTACCATCGTTAGAACATAAAGAAAGCCAGAAGCCTTGGCATCGATTCCTAAAGTGGTCAAGCATAATCCAGTCATGATTGCCTGAGACGAAAAATCGAACAGAAATATGCACTGAAGCTGCTTCTGGACTTTCTTTTGCCATTCAAATGCGCTGCAGCTAGTTCGAACGATTTCTTTTAATCGTTTTTCCACTAATTTCTGGCTCTCTAAATCATTGCGATCGTGATCTTGCGATGATGTACGAAGTTCTTCAACCAGAATCATCAGGTCGTCGAGCGTCCAACAAGAATGATCCATGAGATTGATCGTGAGTAACAAGAAGCAACAGTAGAAACTAGCGAAAACAACCTCAGCACAGACTTGGAACAAGTAAGACAAATACCAATGGACCGAGAAAACGTCGTCGAATGGCAATAGAATAATTTTGAAGTTGAGAATCAGACAGATTTGATTAGGTAGGAAAACTGGAGAGAAAATGATGACAATCGCGGCGATTGCAAAATATAACGCGAGCCCCGTAGAAGCCTTGAATTCTGTTTCCGAGTATTTCTGCACGAGCTGCCAAGCCGTTGGCGACGTCTTCTTGGAGTCTCTGTCTTCGACGATTCGTTGCGTCGCTGCTTTCATTCTCGAACCGAGGAAGAAGAGTGACAGAGCGTAAAAAACGCATCGAAAGATGCCAACTGTCAGTGTTATTCGAAAATCATCGACAAGCCCAATAAATAATTGAAAGAACTCACGAGCCATTGCCAAAAGTTCAGTCCGTTCTGAGAAATCTACAAGGCTCGAACTAGAAAACCGTTCGAATGCGTGGACTATCGACGATATCCATGCGAAAATTTGCATGCAAATACAAGCCACGACTCTGTGAAAGATTACTTTGAAAAAATCCTTTTTATCGGGCACTCAATTCACCGTTTCGACAGCCTTCGCTCGCTCTCGATGACCACGTAAGGGTTGAGAAACCAAAGAACAAACTTGAAACACTCGTCAATACGACTCAAATATTCCTCAGATCTCGCCAATCCTCCACGTGGTCTTGAGTCCTTCATCTTCTGGCAGTACTGAAAGCCACGTCGCGGTATCGATCCAACGAAGCGAACAAGTCTTGTCAATTTTTCTCGCATCCTTGCTGGAACCTGGAATTTTCATCCTCCGCTTCATAGGATGATTTATTATAAATCAAATGCAAATTGCAGAGCAGTGCGATGTCGTATCAAACGATCCGTCGCGCAATTTGTTGTAATTTTCTTTAAATCTATTAATAAAACTAAACGACAAAGTGGCTGTTCTTGATTGAAACGCGATTATTAGAGGTTTGTTGTAGTGAGGTCACTGGCAGGGAAGAGCCGATGAAACGCATTCTGGCGAAAACTAGAAGCCTGCAACCTGTTGCGCTCTCGAGTTACATCGATGACACACCCATAATTTCATTGGAACTATCGCTGATGTTTAGTCGTCAAAATTATTTATTTATAACACATGTTCGATACTGACAAAGATCAAGAAAGGTAGAGTTTTCAAGAAGCATGTTATTATTTCGTTATCTAAAGTAATTCCAGTGCATCCATGATCATAGGAGATCGCAGAATGTCAAACATTTGATCACCTGTACTTGTTATGAAAATATTCAGCTCGGTGCAACTAACATTCTCGCAGCCGCTTCCTATTCGAATACATATTTCGCACACGTCCACGATCGAGAGTTAAGCACTTTACACACCTTTCCGACTCGTCTAGGTAGTCGCATTCATGTTTTATCCACGTTAACACATAGCTGAAGCTGATTTTTCTGCTCCGTGTCGTTTACCACTATAACGTAATTCATTTTGTTGGCTGACATTCATTCAAGATAAAGCAGGAATTCAGTGGTTCTCATCGAAATTGTTATTTTGCGCTTTGCCAGACTGGCGGAAACTGAAGAGTGAGAAATGTCTGATGACGCAAAGAAGTTCTCGAAGGCGCACGATGATCCACTATCGGCCAACCGTGACCCAAATAAGAAAGAATGGGTAAAGTTTGAAGAAGTAAATGATGATGTTGCGACGGCAAAAGAAGTGAGTGTATTGCGTGTTGGCGCACAGAATCCGAAGATATTAATTCGTTGGTGCCACACTTTATAATTTATTGAAGGAAGCATCAACGTCCGGCCCAGCCGTTTTAGATGTTGAGTCGGTCACGATTGAAATATCTCCAGACCCGAAGCAGAACTCGAATGGTCCGGCGAAAACGGGAAAAGTCTCTTCAGCCGTTGCGGCAACGTCGTCAGACACAATGCGAAATGTTGAGCTTAAAAGTGAAAGCATTGAAGAGGGTTTTGGTAAACAAGATGATGGACGTTTAGAAATAACTTTAAACTAAAAACTTTTTAGTCAATGGTGAGGTGATTGTGAGCTTGTTACCAGTCAATGAGAGTTTGCCGTGGATAACTTCGGCAAAGTTTCTGCCACACCTTGTTCCAGAAGAGCTGATGGCTGACGGATTAACAGTAAGGAAAGGCAAGAAAGTTAATTGCGAAAACTAAAATATAATTTCGTTTAAAGCTGACGGTCGAGGAGTAAGTTTGTTACGTGGATGTTTTATTCATCATGCTCAGTCTCTTAAATATTTATTAACATTCTTTATTTCTAGATACGTCCTCGCAATGGAAATGCTTACAAATGACTATCGATTCACTCTTTATTTAATTTTTTACAAGCGGATTCTTCTCTGCTGGATTTCTCTGGCTTTCATTGTCCTACTCGCGTTGCTCTTCTCAGGTGTCACGGGGATTCTGTTGTTTTCGCTCGGCGTTGGCTGGCTTTTCTTTAACGCACTTGCAGTCTTCCTTTGTATGTGGGTGAAATCTCTGCTCGCTCGTGGACTGGAGAAATGTCTCGCACGAGTCAACAAGCTATTACTAAAGCACAAAATCATTCTTACGCTGGATGACAGAGGAAACATCTCATGCCACAAAGTTACGCTCTCGTTTATTTTCTTCGACTCGTCGCAATGTGTGTCGTAAGTATTCTTATTTGAACCTCAATTTGTTAACAGAGTTATCTCTTTGTTTTAAAGTTATATTAACCAGTTTCTGGAAAGAACTGAGCACAATGGCCAGCCTGTGGAGCCCGGCTGGGAATCTCGTTTAGATCTGGACGCAAATGATATTGTAATAAAAGGAAGCAAACACACTAAAGTGCCGAAGAAACAGGTAAGCAATTTAAATACTCAATCAATGATCCAGGTCTTAGTCGAAGCAATTTCTCAGGAAATTGCTGAGCTAGTGATTTTGCGTTACATGCAGCGATGGGCGAAAGATTACACGCGTCGTCGTCTCGATTGGCAAATGACCGAGAGCGGAATCGCAGCTCATCCTCGCCATCTTCGGTCTGCATATTGCGTGTGTCAGTACGCAGAGGAAATTCTTTCAGCGAAAATACCAAAACCTAAAAGCGAGAGCAAACCGTGTTGTTTGTGCTGTACGTCAGTTAGAGAACGCTTAGCAAAATTAGGCTTCAAACTTTAACCATGTTGATTATAATTCCAATAAAGCATTTTTATGTCTTCCAGAATCATGGCGAATTGATCATTCTTCGCTACTGTTCGAGGTAAAATACGAAATGATTCGAGTGCTGTGCTCGATTGTGAAGATTTTTGTTTTTGCAGGTGGGGAAAAGAAATGGGTCGAAATTACTTGAAAGTTTCAAACGATTGTCCAGGCCGTCATATGTTGAAGTCAATCTGTCCATGTCAGTTCATTGAGAATCATCTCAAATGTAAACCTAGCGGTTCGTGCTTACATTTGTATTCATTTTACACTCCTAAACCTTTTGTTATGTTCCAGGATTGTCCTGCTTTTATTCGGAATTTAATTACATGTATCCATCGTGAACTAATAAAACAAAATAAAGAAGCTTGAATCATTTGAAATGTTGCAAAAATTGGCGACTCTAAACAAACTTGATTGACGACAAAATGGTTTAGAATTCACTAAAACTCACTAAATATTGAAACGAATTCTTTAAGCTTCGAAAGCTTTAACACTTTTCTGTTCTTCAAAACTAGAAACTCAATGTTAAAAAACGCTGTGAAGAAATCACCACCATAAAGCTCATTTCTTGTAGAAAGCTTCATAGTATATTAATAATTTTTCATGAATTCATAGAAATCTTTTCTCTCTAATGTGAGAGCTTTCGATTTTCCGTAATTTGTATTTAGGAAATCTTCCGCCAAGCGCTTTAAGCGAGCAATATATTATTTTGTGTGCACTCTTCGATGCCCTGAAAGAAACTGAAAAGCTCTCTCGAAAGCTCAAGAAACTTCACGAGTGTTGAGACTGTGTTTGCTGCACAGCAACTTGCTGTAAGCTAGTATGAATGACACGAATGCAAGTAAATGAGAAGGCTTACCACCGAGAGTCTAAAGGCATTTTCTGATTTAAAAATGCGATCATTTATGATTCATTGTCTTCTCACTCGAGGTCTTCTTGGCCGAACCAACCGAATTGAAAATTGCTAACTCAGTGCGATATCCACTAGATTCCTGAGTTAGATCAAGTACCTGGATAGAATCAACGGATAAATCAAGTCTAACATCATTGTCTTTCGTGCGGTAGAATGCGAGCAAAACGTATTTCATCACGAGAAAATTTCTCAAAGTTGCCAACACTTCCACCAAAAACGCAATGAGTGCGAACGACAAACTCGAAAACCAAATCACGAATCCAGGCTCGAGCATGATCAGATTTAAGACTTTTGGACCTTCAACGTACAAATGTTTGTACCGCGTTTCCTCTTTCTTACAGATATCAAGAATTTTGAAAAAGCTGATGCCATCATCGCTGGAATAAGGAACGATTCCGCCGGAAAAAAGCTGCTGTGATTTTAGGTCGTAGATGCCGGCGAAGTGATGATGACGCGGGAATTCCAACCCGCAAATGCTGACGTGCAGAATTTGTTTCCTAAGTCTTGCCACAAAACGTCCTTTGGTTTCGCGTGACAACCTATTTCTTGCGATAACTTCGACCTGCATGACCCCTTTGAATTTGGGGTCTAAAATGTTCGAAACCAATGAAAAATAATAGCTAGTGAAGTTAGAACTAGGGCCAGGATGATGAGCAACCTTTCCCCTGCAAAATAAGAAACTTAGAAACTCTTGGCAGCGATGCAATGATTTATGTTAACCTCAAGCTTATTTCAGAGTTCGGGTACTTTTCCTTGTAGTATTTTCCCATGTGAAAAGTGTAGCCTTTCTCAATCATCTCTTCGACAGTTTGCAGTTCAGGCTTCATGACGTCTTTCTGCATGAACTCGTAAATTTTTCCTTGCCATGTCGTTCTGATGACCAAACTGTACAAGATGAACGACATGGTCAAGAATCTTGCAAAATTACGTCGCGGTAAAATGACTTGAGCGATTCCGAAAAATATTTGAGTGACGTTCAGCGATGGCGTTGTCACGTTTGATCCAATCACAAAGTGTCTTGTAGTTTGGCTCAATCGATACAAGATAAAGATTGTAAAGAACGCAGTCACGAAGGTTAGCGCAATCAAAGCCCAAACGTAGTCGTCGAACGGCATTTTCAGCTTCTCATACTCCGAGTACTTTTCACTCGGTGGGACTGCCAACCAGTTTGGTGAGAATTCAACAGCGTGCGTGACAAAAAATTGTGCTTTGAATTTTCTAAATGTGAACATTTTCCATTACAGTTCTATTAAATATGTTTTCTTTGGTTACTCACGGGGAACTGCTGACTTCACCGTCAACGATATATTGCTTCGAGTCATAACAAGCCTTTCTATGTAGAATGTCAACATATTTATCAGGGGACCAGTGCATCAATTTGTAGTTTAAATGATTCTCCAATGTCATTGGAATTTCAGATTCGAAGTTTGAGCCTGTGACATCGCGTTCCGGAAAGAAAATTACTTCGCAGCCATGAAAATTTTTCAGTTTTTCTATTGAGAAATTGTCGCTTCTCCATTTTGCTTTCTGCTTGTCAAAGCTATTGACTTCAATCAAATGCAATTTTCTGCATTTTCCTGGCGAATACCAAACGAAAGTGAGAAGCTTAACACTCAGCTCCTCGTCGATGACAAAATATTCATACTGGATGATGTCTAATGGCTCTGTTCTCAAGCGCATTAGGTTAAACTCATGTTCTTCCTTCTGACCCGGATCCGAAACAACTCTGACGTATCTGTGAATCCACGTTGTTCTGTTGGCTCGTTGATATACATCATCTGCTAGCAACTCAATATTTTTAATGGTTGCGCCTTGACAAAACACAAATAGCTGCAACGGTTTGTAAAATTCATTCATCAACTCCAACTTGTCGTTAAAACTTCGAACTTTCTTGAATGAATCAAACGTCAAAAAAGCTGAAGAGTCCAGCGAGATTTTCTTAGTGTTCAGGTTAAGGTTCTGCAGTCGGAATGGCATCGCCTTCTTGTTCAAACTCTTGAGAACCATCCATGTCATCTTTGATGAGTCAACGTCGTTGTTGTGAATGAACATTCTCGTTTCCAAATTAAACAAGTGTTGAGTAACATTTTCAAGCGCTAAAGGCAAATTTGAACGACTTTCGATACCTTCGCAGAGAGCTTTATACATCAAAAAAAGTAAAACAATTCTTTTCATGACTGAATATCAAAGCTTTCGTCTTTCTCGGAATAAACAAATAGACTAAAACAAATTCTTTATGTTCTTTCTTCGGCTTAATCTGTACTGAAACATCTAAATTGTGTAACATATTTTGTGGTTGTAAGTTCTACGAGATTAAGCTTACGTTGAACTTATTTCGTAAAACTTACAACCACAAAATATGGTTTGAAGTATGAAACGTGAAGGATCGAGAAATTTTGTTGTGCTTTTAGAGCTTTCGTTATGTAAAGATTTCAGGCTGAAACTCAATTAGAACAATTAGTAACAAGTTGATAATTTAATTTTTCACAGAAACAACTGGAGCGCAAAACTTTCGTCGAATCCCGATGACATTTAAACAGCGCAAGAAGAAATTTTTTAAGTGCTTTTTTTGTTAATTTTGTATTGATCTCTAGGTTGATCTCATTTAATAGATCTGAACATCATGAAGAACGAGTACGTGAGCTTCAAGACCTGTGAAAAGAGCGAAATTAAAATTGCAGATGATATCTTATCTAAGATTTATTCACACGAACCCCTTTGAACGCTTCCAAGTTTACTCGATAGAAGATTCCGTTGAATCCTCGCATGTTCTGGCTCATCACCAGAATCAGTTTGATTTCATTTCGCAGCTTCACGCTCATCTGGTACCAGGGCAAGTCGTAGACTGCTGCAGCCAATTTCTCACTTTTTTCAGCATAACGGTCGCCCATCCAGCAGATAAATAACAGTTGAGGCAAGGTTACCATCGTTATGACGTAAACAGCGCTAGAATTTTTGGCATCGATTGCTAAAGTGGTTAAGCATAATCCAGTCATGATTGCCTGAGACGAAAAATCAAACAGAAATATGCATTTCAGTTGTTCCTTAATTTCTCTTTGCCATTTCAACGCGCTGCAGCAAGTTCGAACGATTTCTTTTAATCGTTTTTCCACTGATTTCTGGCTCTCTAAATCATTGCGATCGTGATCTTGCGATGATGTACGAAGTTCTTCAACCAGAATCATCAAGTCGTCGAGCGTCCAACAAGAATGATCCATGAGATTGATCGTAAGTGACACGAAGCAACAGTAAAAACTAGCGAAAACAACCTCAGCACAGACTTGGAACAAGTAGGAAAAATACCAATGGACCGAGAAAACGTCGTCGAATGGCAGTAGAATAATTTTGAAATTGAAGATCAGACAGATTTGATTAGGCAGGAAAACTGGAGAGAAAGTAATAACAACCGCGGCGATTGCAAAATATAACGCGAGCCCCGTGGAAGCCTTGAATTCTGTTTCCGAGTATTTCTGCACGAGCTGCCAAGCCGTTGGCGACGTCTTCTTTGAGTCTCTGTCTTTGATGATTCGCTGCGTCGTTGCGTCAATTCTCGAACCAAGGATGAAGAATGACAGAGCGTAGAAAACGCATCGAGTGATGATAACTTTGAATTATTTGTAAGAATCAACCGACTAGCCCAAAAATTTTCCAAAGAACTCACGAGCCATTGCCAAAAGTTCAGTCCGTTCTGAGAAATCTACAAGGCTCGAACTAGAAAACCGTTCGAATGCGTGGACTATCGACGATATCCATGCGAAAATTTGCATGCATATACAAGCCACGACTCTGTGAAAGATTACTTTGAAAAAATCCTTTTTATCGGGCACTCAATTCACCGTTTCGACAGCCTTCGCTCGCTCTCGATGACCACGTAAGGGTTGAGAAACCACAGAACGAACTTGAAACACTCGTCAATTCAACTCAAATATTCCTCAGATCTCGCCAATCCTCCACGTGGTCTTGAGTCCTTCATCTTCTGGTAGTACTGAAAGCCACGTCGCGGTATCGATCCAACGAAGCGAACAAGTCTTGTCAATTTTTCTCGCATCCTTGCTGGTCACTGTCACGAATAAAACTGACTTCTAACTTAAACTTCTTGTCATCGATGCATTACATTTTAAAACAAACAAAGTCAAAACTGTGAATAATGCAACTTTGAGATTGTTCCTCTTGGTCACGCAGCGCTTGTAATTGTCGTTTTTTATGTAATATTAATGGTCAAGAAAAGCCGCAGTAGCTTTTGATAATTATTCACTCGATAATTTACAACGGAATCAAAGTATCTGACTGAAGTAAATGTCATGTCGCTGCAGCTGATTTGGAATCCATTTATTTTTGTAGCGGCGGTACGGCCATAGAATATTCATAGAATTTCTTTTACTCTAGATCAGAACACAGCATTTAGTTCCAGGAATTGGCACAAGCATGGGCTGACACATTATGTTTCTAGTTTTACACATTTAAACGATGAACCTGATCCTCAAAGACAATTTATCAATTCGAGCTAACTTTATTCTTGATTAACTGCCATAAACTTGTTTTAAACTTGTTTTACAATTCATTCAATCGAATAACTTCGTTGTAAAGCATGTGAGCGTTCTTCGTTTTTCGCGCGCAGTCGAAAATCTTTGTCGGTCGTTTGGTGATTGATTCAAGTGGATTGTCATTCTTGAAAAGCAATGGAAACGAGCCAACAGTTATCGGAATATGAACCGAGACGCATGGGTGTGGATCGGGGACCATGGCCGAGACTTTGATGACGTAAGTGATCTGAAAGATTTTGCAGTTTGTGTCGTTTGATGGATTCAACATTTCAGGGATCTTGAGCTTCTCTTCCAGAGTAATGCACTTGCCCGATTTGACTCCACTCGCTAGCTTGTAATCCAGTCGATATTTCTCGACATGTTTGCTAGTCGACGGATACTCAAAGTTGAAAGCGTGAAGACCCTTCAAGGTAATTTTAGTTGAGCGAACATCGACGTGCGACTGATTGTTCATCTCAATCATTATCGGAATGCTCTGGCCGGGAGTAAAACCGGAGAAAGGAATGGAAACTGACATGACGAGAGGCGATGATCCTAGACAGCAAATCATGAACCAGTGGAAAGTCTCGCTGACGTCTTCTCTCTTTGGGTATTTAAGCAGAGGCATCGTGTTGAGGTCCTCGTATCTGATGACAGTCAATGGGAGTTTAATTTCCTTATCGATGGCTTGCGGGATATTAAGCACGACCTTGATGCCGTAATAAATCTCCCCGTACTTCCCTTCAGTGCTGTATGCAATGTTACTCGGCAGCTCGTACTCGAACGGGTAAATCCATTCTCCAGCGTCGACCTCCATAACCAAACCATGCTTCTTCCCGAAGAGATCGCGGACGTAATGGAAATATTGCTGCTCTGCCGAGCATCTCGTCCTTCCAACATCCATCGAGCAGCGCGCGACTCCTTTAATCCGGAGCTGTAGGCCTACAAGTGAAGAGAAGAGAAAACAGAAATAAACAGATGACGGTCGATATTGATCGGAAACGCAGACTTCACGTCGCCGCGCAAAAATTGATATCAGCTGCAATGAAATTTTGGTCGCAATTACTCGCCTCGCAATTCCGTTTTGGAACTAAGGGTGAAAATCACGCGTCCTGCAAAAGGAAAATGCGTTGTTAAATCGAGACGAAGCAATTGAGCGAACGGTCAAACCAATAATCATCGAGCCAGGCGTGTAAATCGCGTTTGGATTGTTGTCCAACTTTATGGCCAACCTGCAATTGCTTTGCACTGACATCTCGTCGCCAACTGTTTATCGATTCAATTGAATTTATTTCTCAAGTCACATTTACGTCTTCTACAGCTGAGAGGCAAAACGAAACTGCTGCGGTCTGCTGTCGTCTTAGCGTTCATCCTCCGCCGCGAGAGGAAATCTTCGTTCGAAACGCGTGTGCGTGGAAAGCTCATGAGGGATGAAATTGAAATGGGAAAAGTTGATGAAGAACGCCGGAGATTTATTCGCGGGAAACTTCTCATAATCGCAATCAACTATGCCTTCACCCACGCACGATGCCTTGGAGATGAATCGATGCTGAAACGAATCATTCAATCAAACTTCCTCAAGTGCGTGTGTAAATAAATTTTATATTATCAAATTATTAATTTTCGCCAATTATCACTAAACTTTAACGCAATTTTAACTTTTTACATCGACTGTTGGATTTATTTCTCTCGTTTTGTGAAAATTCAAGAAGCTTGAGAAATGATTTTTTACACCGAAATGATGAATTAGGATTAAAACGCTAGAAGTGGGAGATTGATAGACTTTCACAGTGAAAGTTGAGCACTTTAAATCTGTATTCGAGTTGTCGAACTTTGCTTTGATCGCTGTGAACGATTGAAAAAATAACTTGAATAGAAACTTCTATGTGTTTCATGGTTTTAAGATGAGTAAAGGAGAAATTTCTAGACGCTAAACTCCATCTTCTGAGCTATCAGGGCTCAAAGGTCTTGAAATACGATTTGAAAAAGCTAAGAAGATTCGTTTCGATGCTTTCGATTGACCACTCCACACCTTTTCTAAATAACTACATCGCTCTTCTGCCATCTTTACTCTCCATTCTCAACCCCAAAATTCAAAGCAATTTGCAAGCAAATCCCAAT
This sequence comes from Smittia sp. YW1114-2, assembly GCA_033064975.1. NCBI lineage: Eukaryota > Metazoa > Arthropoda > Insecta > Diptera > Chironomidae > Smittia > Smittia sp. YW1114-2. The sequence goes on along the minus strand of CP093834.1, from coordinate 7,311,321 downwards.
AGACTCACAGGACTCAACTCTCACTCCAACTTTTCCAGTCTTCCACTTCAAAACGTTTCTGGATTGGAAAATAATTTTCCGGTTTTCTTTAGAAGACGAAAGAGAAAAGAAATGTTTTCTTTTTCTGTATGGCAATCAACATCAATCAAGGAGGAAAATATCATCGAGGATTTTTTTACGCTTAAGCCTAACGCCTAACATAACATAGAACTTTCTTATCGATTCTCACAGTTTTATCTTCTCATTTATCATTAATAGAATTTACTTTGTTTTATTAAAATTACGAGTGAAAGTTTTGGATAAAATATTGCAAGCCGTGATTTTAGAGGAGAAAATCCAAAAAGTTTGAAGAGTCATCACATGGTTAATCAGTTGAAGCAAACGAGGAAGAGTCTACATCTTAATCATAATCATCTAATTCAGTTTCAATGTAATAAATATTTGTTTATCCATCAAACGTTCTATTGTCAAGGACAGCAAAGAAAAATCTGATCCGTTAAAATCATGAAATTAAAGTCAACTCAAAGCTCCGCGAGAAAATAAATTTTTATCTGATTGGATTGAGATCATTTCAACTTATCGTCTTAGTTTATGGTACTTTGCGAAAGATGGACTAAACCTTTGTCTTCTTATTTGACTTTATTCCTGCTAATAAAATTCCTAAAACTGAAAGTTAATCCAGTGGAGAATGAGAGCTTTTGTCAAAGTGTCAAGCTAGAGCATCACGCGACTTAATCGTGAGACAAACTGATAGAAAATCTCAGAGTGAATTGACTTGTCACGTGGTGATCTAGCTGACTATATCAAAGACTTATTAAATCATTTACCCTGATCAAATCATTGAAACTTAGTCCCTTGAAACAAGCTCAAATCCTCACTGGATTCTTCGTAATCTGTGATAAAACTCTTCACATGATTAAAATATCTCGGTTTACATCAAAACGTAAATTCTAAAGAAAAAGAAAACTTAAAGCGCTAAGACAAACTCAAAGATTTAAACATTATCTTTTCATAAAAACATGCTGATGTCGATCCATTGCGCTAACTCAGCTTGGCGACGCCGATGGCATCGAGTCATCATCCACTTAGTTGGATGCTAAGAACATAATCAATCTAAAATGTGAACAGAAATGTCAGTTGAATCATCCCGACATTAAATCGTCTCATCGCTCACCTGAAGTTGATCGTTTTCGCAGCGAGCAGACGGTTGGCTTCTGCCACGTCTGGCAAAGGTAAGATGTTGAAAGCACTCTCGTTTTCACTGTCAGTGAAGTCGTGCTTGTAGATCTTCGTGTTGACTTTCATATCGGAGAATGGCCCCGGCAGAACGAAGAAGTGAATTGCCAACGGATATTGAGTCTTTGACTTCAGCGTGACCTGCGAGGGAATGTGGCGAACCGTTAGAACCGTTCCGTGGTCGAATCGACTGAATGGCGTTACCTGATAAGTAATTTGACGGTCGTTTGACTGATGAACGTCCCGTTGCGAATTGTTAATGATTGCTTTGACAATCCATTGATGGTTAAACGCGGAGAAGCGGGTCGTTTCGTAGAACAATTTATGAACATATTCGTCGGTCCGATACGGTTTCATCTGAAGATCTGTCATGGAAAAAGACTTTTTCAGAAATTGTCTCAAAAATTTTCGCAAATCGTCGATATGTGTTTGGATTTTTTCAGTCGGTGGAACGGTCGCTGATGAAACGGTAGCAGAATTTCTTGCAGTTGGTTGGGGATGGGCGGTGGACGAAGCCGCCAATTGTCCCTTTCTGCGCTTTTTCTTCTTCTTTATCGAGTTTTTTATGGTTTTAACTACATTCTGACATCGCGTAACTGAATTTTTATCTTGAAATCAATCATAATATGATGCAATAATCAGTGAAACCAGTTTCCATTGAGTTTTCTGCGAGTTCCGCTTGTGGCCAGCAACAAGCCATCAACGGCTTGGTGATGAGCACAGTGCGGAAGTCGCAGGCAATCTTAATCTAGTAAGAAGCGAATAGTTTTTGGGGATTTAAAGGAAATTTTTTCTTTTGCAAAGTTTCGAAAGTTTCTAAATTTTGGTGGGCTTAGAAGAAGAAGTATCAACTCACCATTGAATGTGATCTTCTCGTAGCTCAAAAGGTCTACGAGACATGAGAAGAGTTTCTTCTCTTCATTGTACTTTGCTTCGCGGTCCTTCAGTGCCGCCATGACATCAGCGCCAGATTCTAAAATAATTCACGAGTAATTTAAATTGATCAACGAAAGAATCACCGGTGCTTACTCTTTGGATGAGCGCAAGTCGCCTCGTGTTCCTTCGCCTCGTGCGTTGGTCCGTTCCATTGACAACCGATGATGAAATATTTGCACTCTGTTGGACGCTCTTCGCACTCATTGCGCTCGTGGTGATCCAGAGAAGAGCGCGGAAATTCTTGATTGCAGAACTGTCGGGATGAAAACGAAAAGGGTTTGATTGAAAATCGCTGAGGCGAAGAAAGATAACTGCATCGACTGGGGGTTGGCCATTCCAGGAAGTCAGAAAACTTCTTTCAGCTTATCGAAGATCTTTGCAATTTTATTTCGAACTAACAGAAACTTCAGGAGGTTTTCTTATTCTGTGGCCAAACCCAAGCTTCGATAGTTTCCGACCTAATGAACAGACTTGCGCTTCACTGAGTCGGTTCGATAGATTATTTCAAGGTCGTGTCTAACTTTACCTGACACTCGCTCGGCAATTCGCTGACAGCTTTTTCCACCGCCAGGTTTCGTGACGCGTTGTTCTTCGAGATCTCTACGCGACAGTTGGGACAAGTCGCGACTTGGTCACGCAATCGACCGTCGGCCAGCAAGTGCGTGAAGCAGCCAGCGCACATGAGATGGCCCATAACGCACTAGACGGATGAAACGAAAGAAAATGAAAATTGGAGAGAAGAATTCATCAGTTGCGGTCATTAAAGAGAAAATTGGAAAACTTAAGCTTAAGTTGGTTGTATGTTAGTCGTGACAATCACAAGTTACCTACATAAAAACCCTAGAAATTCAGTGGTGGGAAAGAGAAGAAATAAATTTTGCATCGCGAAGTTTGTATTGATGACAAAGTTCCTGAAAGCAAATTGATGATTTTCGGGGCGGAGAAGACAAAACGATTTGAGACGAAACAAAACACAGCACCGAAGAAAATCTTTATTTGAAGAACTCCAAACGCTGCTGAACAATCCAAAAATATTTTTGCTAGTTTTTCTTTTGTATTTTCCGACTTTTCTTTTACAATTACATTTTCTATTTGTCAAACACATCTTGGACAATTTCCAACTTATGTCTCGAGAGGAAAGCGCGTCAATGAATGACGACCGGCTCCGCTCAAGCCATTCACTGACGACTCCCCTCGCACATGTCTAAATGTTAACACAGAAACTTTCTTTATCGCCTTAGATGTTTATTTTTAAGAGTAGAAAATAAATTCAAATATTTCTTCTTCCTCTCGTTTCGGCCTTAATTTCTTACGTAAACATTTTACCAAAAATTTTGTTCTCAAACCAGATAACGACGACGAGGTCGCTTTTATCTTCGAGAAACTCCACGCCAATGCATGAAGAAAGTTGACGTTGCCAGCTTTACTCGCTGGCGAGTCACTGACATGCATTCACCATATGTTTCTTAATGGACTGGAGCATGAGCAGCAGCAACAATGGAAGAATAAATCTCGCGAACGAGAGAAACTGCATCGTGCAGTTCCCGATAAACAAAAGAGGTAAAATACCAGAATTACCGTTAATTGATTCATCGCTAAGAAACACGTTTTGCTTTTACTATTCCATGCTCAGTGCTCATTGTAGTGATATAAATTATACATAGCGACGTGGTGCCCTCGTGGCTCGCTTTGCGCTGCACTGAGCCAACGTAAACCTGAGCAAATGCCAAATGCCACCTTACAATTACAACTTTCAAAGCCTTTCACAATCTCGCTTTGCCAGCGCTGCGAGGCTCATAAAGCCAAACACTGCGCAATAATGAATGTCGTAAGAACAACGCCTTCCACTTGATTCGCGATCTCAAAGTCAACCATGAGAATCCAGACCAAATGTCTTCTAATCTAAGATTGCAGAGACCTTAGAGTCACGTACTTTATTTCGACAAAGGCATTTGTGTTCAGCGCTAATCTTCAGTTGCTAAACTTTCTTTGATCAATTCGCCAAATCTCTTGGCTCATTAAAATCTCTCGAAGATAGAAGCGTGATGAATCGTTAAACAAAGGAACCGATCAGTCTGCAGGGCAATTAATAATCGAACAGCCTTAATCACAAACAGCATGACGGATCGATTTTCTCAGTAATTCTCTTTACAGCTAGATGTTAATTGTGGTCCATACAGCTAATTGCACTGACTGTGCAAGAAGGAACATACAAACATGACATGAAACAGTTTAATCCATCAGCCTCAATCAACAACTACAGCCGCAACACGCGTCTGTAGTCGCTCGAGCTGCATGCAATTGAGCGAGTATTTTAAACTTCAGCCTTCAAACATTTTCAACTTTAAATTAGCTCGTTCTGCGCGCGTGTTGGTGCACTTTTTTTAAAAATTCATCAAATATGACCCCTCCCTGATTGTTCAATCAAAAATTTATCTCTCTCCTTTGTCGTTTTCTATGTAGTATTGCGTTGTGCATAAGTCTGACCCCAATACGAGTCACTCCGCAAGCCTATCGACAAACCAATTCCCTTTGACGCTCTCTGTTGGCACAAATTCCTTTTTTCTTTGTTCGTAAACGATAATTAGAAACGAGTTTGGAAACAACTTCTTGAGGCTCGCAAGAGGGATTTGACCGAGGAAATGCTTCCCAAAACCTCCTACGGTCAAGGTTTCAAATGAAGCACGTGGCACAATATGTAACGGTTTTCAGAACGCTATTAATTGTTGACCACGTGGAAGCTAATTTATTTGAATGATTGGATGTTTCACTACCTCCTAAAATAGGATATCGTGAGAACACCTCCCAAGCCATCAAATCCCTCAGCTCGAGAAGCGATCGCGTCGACTTTACTTTCCGTGACGGTCGATTTCTTCCATCAAGTCTGCGACAGAAACAACGAAGAGTGAAAAACATTGGATCAGCTGTTCAACATTCAAATCAGCTGAAAAACATTTTCTCGTTTCCCTCACACACGCCGTCTCGTTCATGCTCACAGCACTTGCCTTCGTTTGTTATTGTTCGCCTCTCGCTTCCACTTGGATTCCTCGTTCTGTGGATTACGGGAAACGAACACCGAGACAATCACTTTGTGCATTAGAATCAAAGATTGATACAAAGTTTTTCCAAAATTCTGAAGTTGCGCTGCTCAAGTAGCGCGATCACTATCTCAAGTTGAGCGAATTTTTATGGCTTCGACGTTGAGGCGAGGAAGAGAAGAAAAAGAGTTTTCAAGGCAAAGAAAACTTTGATCACGCAATTCCTCAACGGGAATCCATAAAAAGTTTTCCCTCGAATGGCAACGAAAAGTTTCGAAGGACGGATGATTAAGTCTTAATCCGCAGCATGAAAAAACTTTTGCTCTTTCTTATGCACGGTTCATGTTCATCGTAAAATCAGCTGCTGGCGGCGGCGTTGCCACACTTTCTCGTTTGTTGTGTTCTCAAGGGAAAAAGGGAGTTGCTGTCAGGTTTAAATACTGCGACGCAAAAAGTTGTTGGGCTTGTAAGAATGAAGAAAAATCAATAACGAGTCGAGGGGAGAAAGAACTGCCGTCGGAAAATTGGGGAAACGTATGCAACTTATTTATTCTCTTCGCATTCGAGCTTATCAAAGGCCCTGAAGAGACTCGCTCAGTGTTTACGGCGCAAATGTCATAACCGAAGGCTCCCCCAGCTCTGGCTCATTCACGAGTTGCAGATGAAAGGAAAACTGGGTGAATCGCTTTTCTAGCTTTTCCTTTTACGCTCTCCTTCTCTCTCGCTCGCGATTTTCACTCGCTGTCTCTCGAATTTTCCGAGAATGATGGAAGGCCATCATGGCAACTTCATTATCTAATGCAATCATGACATCACCAGCATGTAGAACCAAGCACACTCCATCCGAATGTCAATTCTCGTTTCTTTGCAGCGTTATGTAATGCGTAATAAAAATAAATTTTCAGTCACACCAACACACACACGCGCAGATCGCTCATATCGAACAGAAATAACGAGAAAAATGTGTAAATATAACATCGAATCTGCTCCGCTAGCTTTTCTCGTCTTCGCACAGCGCTCAAGGAAACATTTATTACGTCGCAATATTTTCATTCTCTCTTCATCTGAGGGGTTTCTCGTTGGCTCGTCGATGTTTTTGTTTACTTTTTCGGACTCGGTAGCAAAGCAGCAGCGACGATGACGCAACATATTTGTATGATTGATCGAAAGGGCATCGGAAAATGTCATATCACTAGACGTGGTAACTGATAAGGAGAAAACACTCGTAAGGCGTACGAGGGTTTGGATTGAACTAAATTTGAATGAGAAGATTTTGTAGGGCAGAACTAGTAAGGTTTTCATTTTAAAGATTTTCCTTAAAATGAGAGTTTGATGTTCTCTCGAATATCTCAGAGTTCATGATGCCCAAATCACCAGATTTTCTCTGACCCTTGAACGACAATTTCTTAAACTCGACTTCTCAATTTATTCGTCTCTCTTGCAGCTTACGGTCGCCTGAATCGTGGATTACATAACGCGAGATTTTTCTATTCGAGTTTGACTGACTGCGACCGAAAGAAAACTTTAGTCTCTGGGGCTCGCTGCCAGTAAAGGTGGGAGAATGTTCAAGGTTTCGCTCGCTGCTGAGCGATGTGCTGTTGAAGGCCAGCGCCTTGTAAGCTATGAATCGACTTCCTGAGACTGCGAGCGAGGCCCTCGACCGCTCGTCTTCGTCGCCCGAGCGATGGAACGATTAAACGTTTGTTAATCGCTCCCACTCGCTTTCCCACTTCCGTTCTGCTTCAATTGATATTTTCTGGAACGCAGTTCGAAGCCAGAAATGACGACACAGCAAACGAAACACAAAGCGAAAACGAAAAATGTATTTAATCGCGACATCCATCTTGTTTTTCGTTATTCAAATTCCCCTTTTGTTATTGTTTTGCTTGTTCACGAGACTTTTGTTAACTTTTTCTTTTCCTTTGCCTGGTGCGACAGGGAGACGAGTTTCTCTCTTTCGCTTCTTGTCCGAGGAGGATAAGGTGAATCTTTTACAAATCGCTTATGAACATCCCAAAGACAGGCCCTCAACCAACAACGAGAGGTGGGCTCGCTACCTTGCGCAACAAAACGTAATTGAAAGGCACTTACTTGGTACATGGCCGCGCGCGGCAAATCAAGACACACCGCACAGCACAAGATGCCACCGAGACGGTTTTCCAGCTTTTCCAGCTTTTTAATTTTCAGCGGACTCGTGTCGAGTTTCTGTCGCTTCTTTTCTGGCTCATCCGCGCTCACGACATCAGCTGTTTGCTGTGACGACGTCGGAACAGAAATGGTAGCAGACTGCTCGACGGGCGACGCCGAGAGGTTCTCAACGCGGATCTCGGCTGTGATAAGGTTTGAGTACGAGCTCGTCGATGGCAGAGTGGCCATTTGAGATGTTGCCACACTTTCCGTCATTTTTCACAACGACTCCAACAAATCGTAAAACTCTTTTCGATCTCGACCGTCAACGGTCACTTCAATCTCACTCAGACTCGGCGTAAAATCACTTGACAACAAGCACTCGCTTGGAATCTACTTTCACGCCCTCAAATTTCAGCCCAATTTGCCACAGGAAAATATCTCAAGAGCGACTTTTCTAAAACGTCTGGTTCGTTCAGCGTTTTGCCAACAAATGATTTTTTACCCACGGCAACATCGAGCATGCACCAACCGTTCGCCTGTGGTAATGCTGAACGTTTTGTTTTGTTGGATCGCCAGGGATTCGTGACGGAAAATATTTGTGATCTCATCACTCGTAACAAATTAAACAGTTGTAGTCTAATCTTATGAGTCACTTTTGAGAATAAACAAAGCCTTTTCTTTCATTGTCGCTCATCTCCACGCGCGGGTTCATTGCGAACGCACATAGGAACTAGCCATACATTGACTTTCAAGGGAGTTTTCGTCATTTAGAAGGCTTCAAGGATTGTGCATGATAAAAGTCGCTAGTCGCTTACATATTTCAAATCAGGATTTTTGCGAATTTGAAAATTATTGTGCTTGAGAAGTTTTTCAAAGCTTTCAAGAAAGAATATAAATTTGACGTCTTCCTCGAAGTCATGGTAATTCAGCGGCAAAATTGTTACTCCTCGTTTAACTCGAAGGTAAACGAGTGATACGAGTGAAACTCGATATACTCAAATTTAAAAAACTATAGTAGAATGCCTCACGTTTAAGCTCCTAAAATAAGCTCCAAGTCTCAGTTTTCAAATGATATCTCATATTGTGCAATCAGACTTCGGCTAAAAAATAATAATTTAGTTTTGAAAGTCATAAATAATCAAAGATAGATTTAACTTAAATCATTTAAGATCCTCTCAAGCGATAGAAAATTCACTTGAATGGAAAATTTGTTCAAATAAGAACATATTGAGAACATCCTAAAACAACATGGCGATAGTTATTTCACCATAACTTGCCACATCGCATGCAGCTGCAAGCAGTAAAATCTACATTCCTTTAATATCCTTTCTTAGGGAAAAGGATAAAGTTTATGATAAGGTCTTTTTCACACTTATGCTGACTGTCTGTATTGACTTTTGTGCAGGTTTTGATTTTTAGTCGCAGCTGAGTAAATTGGCAACTTTTCAATGTGTTTTCGTTGATTTACTACCAGACTAGTCGCTCAAATTCATGCAAGACAGAGATGGAAAATATGATATAAATATAAGCCTTCGAACCAATGTCAGTCATTCATAAAACGGTCTTGAGCGAATCAGTTTTGTGGTAAAGCGAACATTGACAAGAATTCGTTGTTAGGGATCCTCGAACTCGTTGGAGCAAAGGGAAAATTAAAACTGATTCGTGAAAACTAGAAGCTTCCAATGGTTTCCATTCTTGCTCAACTTACGCGACGAACAAAGACTGACAGAGCTGCCGAAAAGAATTTTGAGTAAGTCGAAAAAGCCCTACAAATAATAAACGATAAGAACGAAACAAAAACCAGCCAGCGTTGATGTGTGAACGACGATTGTTTCATTCAAGTTTCTGACTCCCGAGAACGAGCACCGTGCGTGGTGGAATTCGCAATGGAGAAATTTCTGTTCACGCTAAAGTTGTCCAAAGGTTCGAAATTGATTGGATGGCTTAAGCTCGTGTTGAGTGCTGTGATCGCATTGTTTTTGCTTGCGGGTCTGATATTCTCATCCGGATTGAAAGAGTCGCTGAAGAAAATATTAAGTGCCGATGAGAAAGAGTCGCAGTTTGGTGAGTGTTTATATTTAGCTGTCGCAGTTCCGTTCTTTATACGAATTTCTTACTTATTCCAATCTCTAGAATTCTACGCTTACCTTTGGTTGGTCACCTTGTTCTCAATCGCTTACGCCGCGATGTCTTTTGTATTGATCATCGGAATCATCAACGTAAGTGCACGAACCCTTGAAGCGCATGCAAAACCATTTGATTCAATTTATCTAAACGCTTCTCGCAGCGTCACCACATTAAAGTTTTATCGTTTGTGATCATCGACGGCGTGCTCTGTCTGCTTCTACTGCTCGCAGCATATCACATGTGGCTGAGTGTTCTCGTCACTATGGCTGCGCTCGTTCAGCTGTACTTGTTCTACAGCGTGTTCTGCTTCTGGCGACAGTTATACAAGGAGCACAAAGTCCGTTTGGAGAACCAAGAAGCTCGCAGCAAGAATCAAGTTGTCATACGATCAAAGCCAGCAGAACGTCAGGAAGTCTCCGTGGAAATATCGACTAACAACCAACTGTGAGCGATGAAATCAATGACGAACAATTGATTAGAATTATCAAACTAAGAGACTAATTAGATTTAATTTAAAACTGTAAGACATTACCTTTCGTATCACGTGGACACTCTCGATTTACTCGAATAATAAAAATCAAAGTTAAGTTATAAGAAGTTTCAAGTGTTTAGAGATTTATGATCGCTGATCTGGTTACCTCATCACTGAAAAAATCTTTTCGCTGTTTATAAAAGTGATCGAGTTACCAACGGCAACGCGAATTTGTTTATTTCATTAGTCATTGAGTGACGCCGGTTCAGTCTATCAACAATAATGGAGAAGCTAAAGAGTTTCTCTGCTACAACTGAGTGAGTTCTTTTCAAACCAATTACAGGCTTACAAATTTCTTCTCCAGGTGGATCAAAATTAACGACGTTAAGAACGGATGTTTCATTGGCAATGATGCGATCGCCTTCAATCTCGGGAGTCACATTTTGTTCACGAACCTCCAGACTGGGCTCGACACTTTCTATCGCGCCGACTTGGATAATGGTGACGGAGTGTCGTGCCTGGCTGGACACAAAGTCTTTCCGATCTTTGCATTTGCTGAGAATTGCTGGAACGCTCGAATCTTCATCGTTTCATATCCTGAATTCAATCGAATTTCAATTCTCGCAGGTGAGTTTATTCCTTGACAATGTATTTACTTATTAACTAGTCGTTCTAGGCAAGGAAGAAAACATTTACATCAGTTTAGCATTCTCTGAAACAGAGCACTTGATCGCTTTAACCGGAATGCCTTCGTATAAGATTCAAGTTTGGTACTGGCGAACCCACGAAATGCTGGTTAGCCAAGAGTCTGAGATGATAACCGACAAACAGAAAATCACGTGCAGCTCGTCGCTGCCTCTCACCGTCGCTCAGTTCGCTCGGAAATCAGGAAAACTGTTGGTTTGGGAAGTTCATGGAACGCAGAAATTTTGCAAGCTCATCAAGCGAAACATCCAATTGGACTTTGTGAAGGCAGATGGCCCATTTCAAGATGTTTACAGTATCGATGGCAACATCCAGATTGTCAACAAACACGGCGATGTTTATTACGTGATTCCTTCATCCGGCTCAGTGAACTTGATCGCAAAGTGGAACGGTGGGCAAGGCGAATTTGCGTCGTCTATCGCTTTCATCCGCAACGGAATTCTTGTCTCAGGACCCGATGGAACGTTCAAGTACTTCAAGCGACAGAAATACGTTTGGAACGAGATCTTTCAAACGTCGACGCCGGATCCCTTCGTCAGTCTCAAAGGTTTCCATGACAACGAATCAATCATCGGTTCGACGGTGAACGGTGACATTCATAAAATTAACCTAATGGACAATGGCGACAAGATTAATATCAGCAAGATCAAGGGCTACGATCCGACGTATGAATTTTTCGCGCTGGTCAATCCCATGGCTGAGTATCTGATCGCCGTGGACACATCAAACGAAATTCACGTGATGCGTGTGTCAACCGGTGACAAAATCGCGAAAGTTCCAATCGAGCATCAAACCGTTACACAGACGAACCCGCGATTTCCTATAATCGCTGTCGGAAACATCACTGGTGACATCACGTTTGTTTCTCTTCTCAACCCGAAAGCTCCATTGGTCATGACTGAGTTTTATCTCAGCCGTCGATCTATCACAAACATGCGCTTCTCAGACTGCGGGCGTTATCTTCTTGCCATCGATGAAGACTTCAACTTCTTCGTAATCAAATGCGTCACTGGAGAAAAAATGATTGTGATGCATCATTTCAAGGAGAGTGTGAAGTTCTTAAAGCTTTTCGTGATCTCAAGCCACACAAAGCTCCACATTCTCTTTCTCTGCTCTGGCGTGAAAGACTCGACGAATGGAGAATCGCTGTTGAGAATCTCGTTAAACTTTGATGACCTCGAGAGCATAGAGAGGAAGGAATGGACATTGTCCGTTCCTTACTCGAGCATTTTCCCGATCCCAGGAGAGGCAGAGAAAGTTTACGCGATCCGACATGGCGTGCGGTACATCGAGATCCTAAAACTCGACGACGACTCTCCAGCTCTCGCTGATATCATTGTGACCCCGCATCAGCTAAGGCATATCGAAGGCTACAGCGACGGAGAACATCTCGTCACTTGGAGTATCGATGGAATTGCGGCGGCTTACGATCTCAACAACAATCACGAACTTCTTGTCGCGTTTGCTGCGAACAATCGAAACAATTTCGGTACGAAGAGCGCTCAGTGCGATGGGAAATGCGAGTTGATGGTGACATTAGATCAAGCTGGCAATCTTATCTGTTCCAAGTTGAATGTTGTGAAATCTTTGGAAGCTCGCCAAATATTCGAGGAGAAAGTTGCAAAAGCTCAAATTGAAATACAGAATATGTTTGCTTCAACAACGTCCGGTGGCTTTCCTGGTCTATCTCTTGAAAACATTGGGAAGAAGTTCACTGATCTCAAGAGCGAGCAAACTTATCAGATGGAAGCCCGAGACTCTGAACAAGCTCGAAAGCTTCTTTTCTCAAAGCTCGAAACTCTTCGGACTCAAGTCAAGAAACTTTTGGACGAGAACGAAGAGCACGAAGACGATGAAAAGCTTCAGATCCAAGATTTCAACTTAAATCTCGTGACCACGGCAGTTAAGGAACGAGAGGCTAAGATCGCCCGTGATCAGGAGGAGAAGAAGATGATGGATTACATTGAAGCTCAGACCGCTATGAACAACTGGATAATCAACAAATGTTGGGACCCGATGGAAGTCAAAGGCGCAAAAGTGCGCGGCATGTTCATCAGCTCGTTCGTCGATAACTATCCGCTCGTGCCGGAGGTCAGCAGCAATGAAATGCAGCGCATCAAGCTAATGAGATCGATTGAGAACTCCGTGGCTAGAGAGGACGCGTTTCTACCGTGGCGGCCAATCTCGACTCTGTAAGACGAAAGTTTTCATCTCTAAAATTCATTTGTTTAAATTAAATTTTTTTCCAGAGATTTGGAGAAAATTCTTGCAAAGGAACCTGGAATGTTCGAGCTGAACACTGACGACATGACGCAGTTCAATCGCATCTTGAACACTCTAATGGGGACGAACACCTTCGCAGCGATTAAAATATCACCGCTGCACTATCAGCAGATGGACGTCGTCTCGTTCCATCAAATGAGAACCGAGCAGTTCCTGATTGAGCGTGAACTTGTTGAGCTCAAAAAGAACTTCAACAAGAAGTTCGACGAGATGCATCGCATGAAAGAATTTCAGATCCATTCGATTCGCTTCAAGAACGATCGGTTGCGTCACATCCAAAGTGAAATGAGAATTCTCGATGAGTTGAAAGGACTGCGACTTGATTCATTGACGCAGATACTCGACCCGGACTTCCAGCCCGATGAGACCCCCGAAAATGTGGTGAACGTCATCGAGTCGGAGGTTTGCGTTGCGCCTTACATCTCGCCAAGCTACAAGAGATTGTTGGAAGACCAAGAAGCTGCTAGAGAAAAACGCCGTCAAGAGTTGGCAGCTGACAACTTTCGTGACAGAGCATTGGAAGTTATGATGGACGGCGTCTTAGAGCACAAATACGAGGATGAAATCAAGAAGAACCCGAAGAAGCCTGAATGTCTGTCGAAGAACAAGCCACGAGAGGATTGGACGGAAATCGAAGTGAGAGATGTCGACGAGTTTTATCAGAAGCTTAAGCAAGTTCAAGCTGAACGTGAAAAATACCGACGACAGCTCTACGAGGAGCAGAAACTACTGCAGGGGATGCTCGACGAAGAGATCAAGAAGTTCAACTTCGGCCTGGCTCAACTTATGATGGAGAAGCTGAAGATGGACATGATAGTTGGTCAAGAAGAGATGAAGATGCTGTTGATGGCTCAATACAACTTTCGACGCATTTGCTATCAGAAAAAGGAAATCGAGCTTCGTCACAAAATGGAACACGTGCGAGGTTTGATCGAGACCTTGACGCACTTGCAGACTGAGTTGCAAGACGTGATCAAAGATATCAAGACGAACTACGAGAACTTGCAGGCGAAAGACAAGACGTTGGAGAAGCAATTCAAAGCGAACTTTAATGAGGCTGCACCAGGAGCTCCCGTCGATCAAGCCTTCAAGTACTTCAAGCGCCGTCCAAAGTTGCTTATGCGAGCACAGATCACGTCACCGATCCTTCTCGACGTTGCCAAACGAGTCGCCAGCAAGAAAATTACGCAACACGTGAAACTGCTGCCATCGGAGTGCATTGAGTATCTTCACGGCGTTGACATTCTCGATCAAGTCGCCAGCTCCACCACCGGCATCGATCCAAACTCTTGGCAGATTCTCTGCAAAATGCGTCGAATAAAGATCGAGAGCGAATTCAAGATCAAAAGCGTTGGCCTGCAGCTGGCAGACGCAGAAGCAACGTTAACTGCTTACACGAAAGAAATCATCAACAAACGCAATCATTTTCAGACGGTTGAGCGGTCGCTCGTTGAGCTGAAGGAAAACCGCGAGAATGATTTGATTAACCGCCATGTTCAGCTTGTGATGCTGCGGGGTTTGATCGAGATTCCGTTGACTGGCAGCTTCTCCGACTTCAACGACAGCATCCTAATCCACCGCTCCGATGTGGACGAGCAGAACGCTTACATTATAGTGAGATGAAGTCCTTGTGCAACTAAAGGCAACTGAAATTGTTTTTGGTTTCAGAAAGCTGGCATGAAAAAGCTTCGTGCTTTGGAGAATTCGGCAATGTTCCGCAGGAAAATCACAATGAAGGAATGGGAGCACAAAGTCCTTAAATTGAAGGTCCGCGATCTTAAAGAGTTCGTGAAGACGATCGAGAAATGTAAGATAACGAAGGAGGTCCAGCTATGGCTCAAGCGAAAGGAACGTGGTTGGTCGGAGGATCTCAGCAATGAGTCGCTTAATCGACATATCGAGAACTCGATCAATGCGCAAGAAAAAGTTTTGACTGACATGTAAGTTGATTATTAAGGACTTTCTTATAAAAATAACTTCTCGTTGTAGAATGAAAGAGATTTCGCTTCTTGACAAGCGAATCGAAGCTAAGAAAAACGACACCAAGAACCTTGACAAGCAAATTCAGCTGGTGAACATTGACGTTTCTGAGCAGAACATCATGCGCGACGTTGAATACGAAATGGAGGAGATGAAAGCCGCGAAGGAGCGAATGGCGATGATCAAAGAGAGGGCAAAGCTTGTTCGTCACATTCAGCAACAACATTCGCAGCTGCTGCAAATGAGCACATTGCTCGAGCTGCAGAGACTGAAGACCTATCCGACATTGACGCAGACGGTTGGTGGGCGGTATCAAAGAAGCTACCGCTGAGTTTGAAGCGTTCTTCAAGATTTACTAGTGTTGCTTTGTATGATTCCAAAATGTTTTGTGAATTTGAAAATGAGATAAAGATTTGACTTGTTGTGATACTGCGTGTGTACCAAAAGACTCATCTTCTCTCAAAAATGATTTTTGACTTGGGAATTCCACAGTGTGGAATCCACACGAACGAAGATTGTGAAGTGATCCGAAAATTAACAGCTTATAAGCTACATTAATCAGTCACAGACTTTCAGTTCTCTTCTCAGTCTCGTGGTGTGAAGATGTTTCTGAGACTTGCCGTGATTTTAACATTTGTTCTTTCGGCTTACGCGTCGTCAGAATGTGGAATGCCGACTGGGGATCTAGCAAATAGAATTATTAGAGGTCGAAGCTTTGAACGCGGCATGTGGCCTTGGATGGTCGCTTTGCTCAAAAAGACGAATGATGGCAATAAATTCTTTTGTGGCGGTGTTTTGATATCGAGAAACAAAGTTCTAACTGCAGCTCATTGCATTCAGGAAAAAAAGAAACCGCCAAAGCAGACTAATGAAATTATGCTGCTGTTCGGAGCTTACGACTTGAGCAATAAAAATGAGGATGGAACTTACTTGACGTCGCCCTCCGAATTGATTATTCACCCCGAATGGAACCCAAATGACATTCGATACGATGCCGACATTGCTGCTATAAAATTATCCGGTGAAGTTCCGTTGTCGAAATTCATCAAACCAGTTTGCGTTGGCATAACGACGGACTTAGATATCAGCGAAGGTTTCGTCACTGGATGGGGAAAGACTGAAGCAGAGCATCAGGAATATGTACCGAAGCAACTGGAAGTTCCGATTGTGAAGAATGAGTTTTGCTTCCTTGATGCTCCAGATCTCTCAAGATTTTCATCGAACAGAACTCTCTGCGCTGGCAGGAGAAACGATTCGGGGCCATGTACTGGTAAGTGACTTAACTGGTTTGGCCAACTAGACATTGATTTCATTTGAAAAAATAGGTGATAGCGGCGGCGGCCTATTCGTCAAACGCTCTGATGGAACTTACATCTTGAAGGGTCTCGTGTCTGCTACACTGTTGAAAGAAGGAAACTGCGATGTCTCGAACTTTGCTCTGTACACCGACGTGGACAAGTTTATCGAGTGGATAGACGCACCGAAACTACAGTTGCAATCACAGGAAGCGTGCGGCACCATGAGCTCATCAGCAGGTCTCGTGCAAAACGGAAAAGTCTCCACTTTGAATCAGTGGCCTTGGGTCGTCGTCGTATTTGCAACAAATTTCATCGCAACCCTCGATAATGAAACTTATCCTAACTTCGAGACTGGGTCGTTGATAAGCTCAAGACATGTCATCTCTTCTGGAATCCTTGCGTCAGAAGGAGATAACGGCTTCAAAAAACCCCGCGAAACAAAGTTCTTCAAATTTTATTTCGGCGTGACGAATATTGATGATTATGAAAACTCAAACTCTCTAGTGCTGAACGGAGCCTACGAAATTCTTCTTCATCCTGACTTCAATTACACCGGCTCGACAATCGTGGCAAACTTTGCAATCTTCAAACTGAAATCATTGATCACTTTCTCGGAATTTATTTCACCAGTTTGTCTGTCAAGTTTTGACCGCGATCCCTACACACTGACTGGTCGCTTTGCTTACGCAGCTGGCAATGGACACACCAACGGGGCACAGAAATCCAAAGACAGAAAATATTCTCCGATGAGAATTCGAGAAAAGGATCTTTGCGACGATATTTACAAGGTCAGCTTGGATAATTCTAAAAACAAAAGCTTATACTTCTGCGCTGGTGGCGACGGCAAGAGTAGCGCTTGCTGGTCTGACCATCCGCTCTACCTCAAGCAAGAAAACAAATGGTTCTTGCACGGCTTCTTCCTCGTTGCTTTCTGGAGCAACTTAGAATGTGTGGTCACCACGCCAGTTTTTTATGAAATTGCTGGGCCGTACTATCGATGGATTCAAGAGAAAATACGTGAAATCTAACCGAAGAAATATTTGTCACCAGGAAAAGAGTTCAATCATTTTACTGTCGTGGGTATAGCAATCGAACATTACAATAATTTGTCTTGCTCAACCATGAGCTAGATATGAAAGTCTTGGAGTCGATAAGAAATAAACAAAAGCTCTTGGGATGCTGGTGAGAAATTCTGAAAGCTTTCATAAGCTTCGAAGAATTTAAAATTTACTTCAGGTGTACAATAAATTGTGAGAGAATTTGAGACGAACATTTTAAACATAAAACTGAAAATTGATTTTAAGAGATGACTCTCCGAAATTATTTTCAGTTCTTTCTTCTCTTTCGAAGCGCGAAGATGTTACTTAAGCTTCTAGTGCTAATAATAATCAGTTTTACATCCGTATTGGGTCAATGCGGTGTCCCGGAGAAAAAACTTGGTTTCGTAAATAGAATTATTGGAGGTCAAACCTTCAATCGTGGCACGTGGCCTTGGATGGTCGCCTTGCTTAAGAAGATGAATGATGGCAATGCATTCTTTTGTGGCGGTGTTTTGATATCGAGAAACAAAGTTCTAACTGCAGCTCATTGCATTCAGGAAAAGAATCAACAGCCACTGAAAGCAAGAGAAATTATGTTGCTGTTTGGCGCTTACGACTTGAGCAACAAAAATGAGGATGGAACTTACTTGACGTCGCCCTCCGAATTGATTATTCACCCCGAATGGAACCCAAATGACATTCGATACGATGCCGACATTGCTGCTATAAAATTATCCGGTGAAGTTCCGTTGTCGAAATTCATCAAACCAGTTTGCGTTGGCATAACGACGGACTTAGATATCAGCGAAGGTTTCGTCACTGGATGGGGAAAGACTGAAGCAGAGCATCAGGAATATGTACCGAAGCAACTAAAAGTTCCGATTGTGACGAATGAGTTTTGTTTGCTTGAGGCTCCAGAGTTCGCTCGAGTGTCGTCAAGTAGAACTTTCTGTGCTGGTGGGAGAAACAACTCAGCCCCGTGCTACGGTAAGCTTTGACTTTCATCGACTTTCAATAAGCTTTCAAATCATATTTTAGGCGACAGCGGCGGTGGAATATTTTTCAAACGCTCTGATGGAACTTACTTTCTGAAGGGTCTCGTGTCTGCTTCACTTTTGAAAGAAGGAAACTGCGATGTGTCGAATTTCGCTCTGTACACCAACGTTGACAAGTTCATTGACTGGATCGACGCACCGAAGGTTCAACCGAAACAGCAGGAAGCGTGCGGTGTCATGAGCTCATCAGCTGGTCTCATCCAGAACGGAAAGGTCGCAACGTCTAAGCAATGGCCTTGGATTGTCGTGATCTTCAACAAGAAGTTTCAGCTGCAGGTCGAAAATGTAACATACAGCGATTTCGAAGTTGGTTCGCTGATCAGCTCAAGACATATCATCGCTGATGCCGTCTTTTTTTCAAAAGACGACAATGGCAAGCGGATTCCGGTGGACACAACATCCTACAAGTTCTATTTCGGCGTCACGAGCATCGATGATTACGCAAGCTCAAACTCTCTGGTGCTGCACGGAGCCGACGAAATTCTTCTTCATCCTGATCTTGGAAAAATTCACTCGTTGAAGTTTGCAAACTTTGCGGTCATCAAACTCAAAACGTCGGTCACGTTTTCAGAATTTATTTCGCCAGTTTGTCTGTCGAGCTTCAATGCGGATCCTTACACACTCACTGGTCGCTTTGCGTATGCAGTCGGACATGGATACAGCGAAACTGGAAAGACTAAGGAAAGAAAATATTCTCCGATGAGAATTCGAGAGAAAGAAGTTTGCGATTCTTATTATGAATTCAGTTTGGGAACTGCTAAGAACAGAAGCTTGTATTTCTGCGCTGGTGGCGACGACGACCGTAGCGGCTGCTGGTCTGATCATCCGCTCTACCTCAAGCAAGGCGACAAATGGTTCTTGCATGCCTTCGTCCAAGTCGCTTATAATAAGGGCAAAGGTTGTCATCTTGATTATCCAGTTCTTTATGAGCTTGCTGGTCCCTACTACGAATGGATTCTCAATGAAATGCAATGAGTGTTCAAGTCATGATCGGCCAAAAAGAAATCAATTTTTTTAAATACATAAAACCGTGGTTTGTCTCGCGACTTCTCCAGCTTCAAAGGATGAAAGATTGTCGAATTCGCTTTCGTCTTTGTTTTGAAAAGCTAGTGACACAAATTTATCGAAATTGACCGCTTCCGTGAGATTGTAATTAAAGCCTTAGTCCAAAAGCGATTAAGGAGTCGAGGCATGGCTTGGCGCAGTGAAGCTTTCAACAATGGAGATCTGATTGACCAAATGCGAGGTAAATTTGTTTGTTGTTATTTTCGCCGCTGCTCTACGAGAATTTTTCCTTCAGATTTCGGAATAATCAAAACTGATGCCGTGGCCAATTGTATGAAGGCCACGGATCGGAAGTTATATTGCCGAGTCGCTTATCCATACGTCGATCGCCCCTTCTCCATCGGATATTCAGCAACGATCTCAGCTCCGCACATGCATGCCTGCGCGATTCACACTTTAGAGAAGCAGCTAACACCTGATGCACGAGTCCTCGATGTTGGATCAGGCTCAGGCTTCTTGACGGCATGTTTCTCGCGCTTCATGCAAGCACAATCTCCTGATAGCCGTGGACTTGTCGTCGGCATTGAACATCATCCGAAGTTGGTTGAATTCTCTATTGGAAATCTCAATAGCGACGACCCAAAGTTTCTTGCTGAGGGTAAAATAAAGATCATACAAGGAGATGGCAGACTTGGATGTGAAGAATTTGCACCTTATGACGCAATTCATGTCGGCGCTGCAGCTCCGATCGTTCCTGAGGAACTCCTGCAGCAGCTGAAACCTGGAGGACGAATGATTTGCCCAGTTGGACCGGAGGGAGGAGAGCAGCAAATGGAGCAATACGACAAGCTTCTCAACGGAGAAGTCACGAAGAAAACCTTGATGTCAGTTATCTACGTGCCGCTGACTGACTTGAAACACGATTGACTTAACTTCGCGACGATCTTCAAAACGATTTTAGTGACATTTCTTATCTTTATCATCATCTGGAGAGTCAAAGCGGTTCTCTTTTAATTTATTGAAATCTTTGAATTTTAGTTCACGAAGAAATGGATTTGAAATAAAGCTTTCTTAACTCTAAAACTCTCGTCTATTTTTACTCACTTTAGATTAATTGTTGATCCCATGATACCAAGTATTGCAGTTTATATCTACAGCTGACTGACGGCGAATTCAAACATAAATCAAACATAAAGCGGAAAACGAAAACGCGACGTTAAGAATTTCTACGACAAAAATAATTGTGACAGTTTTAGAGTGAAGCGCAAGCTTTGCCTTGAGACATTGGAAGATTACGAGCAGCAGAACAAGTTGAACGAAAATTTGGAACAGAAGATCATTGAAATTTTCCCATTCAATGATTCATTGATCAGGATATTGAAGTCCTAACATTAATTTCTTATGTTTTTCAGCCTTTTCCGTTTGGAAATCTCTCGCACTTGATTTGCGATTCTTGTCTGTCGAATCTATCAAACTGTGCGACCCTCAGAAGAAAAGTGATCGATCGACAAGATCGCCTGAAGGCTGAGCAGCTTCCGATTAATAATGTTGACATCAAAGTGAAGATTGAAGAGTTTCCAGAGTTGGTGATTATTAATCAACAGGTTTGAATACACCGAACCTTTGCAGTCAGCCAGAATATAAGCTAGCTATGTTAGTTACACATCATGAATTGATGGGCCACACATGCTCCGAAATCGAAACGAAGCACGTGTTCATATAGATCCAAAGCCAACCACTGCCGATCGTAGAAGCTGAAGATTTACCTAAAGGAACGGAGAGAATTCTAAATAATTTAACGTTTTCCATGGACTCGAAAATTAAATTTCCCGCTGAAAAGTGTAAAAAAAGCTTGGAAACTTTCTTCAGTGTTATTAATTGATCTACGTCTTACCGAGAAGTATAAATGATAACAAGACTTACAAAAGTAGCTAAGGCATTGATTTGTTATTTTGTAACGTTAATTCAAGCTGTTCTCGATTAGTAAAAATTTATTTTCTGCTTTCATTTTAGTTATTTACGAGAATGACGTCGTCGGAGGCTTCGAAGGCAATTAAAAGTCTATCAGACTTCGGTTACGGTTTCAATGATGAAGGGCAACTGCGCCAGCTAGATAAGAACACCGGGGAATTGACTGACAAAGGATTTGAGTTCGAAGTTTACGAAAGCCGGTCGGAGAATCAAAAACATTATGAAGAACTCGGCGAAGTCATCACAGAACATGTTTATAAACTTCTGGAAGAAAATGGCTTGCATCGCCTTCACCTGCCCGAAGGTCAGCCTGAATCGAAAGCTACATTTGTGTTTGCCTCGCAACCAAAGCTCGTAGACGTTGACAAGCTTTTGGTTATTATTCACGGCTCGGGAGTTGTTCGAGCTGGTCAATGTAAGTGTTATTGAGATTGCGATATTTATGATGGCAATTGAGTCTGGTTTCCTTTTAGGGGCTCGTCGGCTGATCATCAACAACAGCCTCGACTCGGGAACTGTCATTCCATACGTTAAGAAAGCTCGAGCCGAAGGCTACGAAGTTCTTATCACCAACACAAATGACAACAGACGCAATGGAGAGCCGATCGAGGGAAGTCGATCGCCTGAAGAGCATGGAAACACAGTTTGGAGAAAGATTGTGCAACCGTCAAACGCGAAATCGATTGCTATTGTAGCACACAGCGCGGGAGGTTTTGTCACGAGTTCCCTGAGCAAATCATTCAAGGAAGACTTCCAGTCAAAAGTTTTCGCGGTTGCCTTCACTGACAGCTGGTCCAGTGGCACATCGCGAATGAACCAGATCGGAATCAACTTTGTCGCTTCAAACAAACCTCTTGGAACTCCAAAGAGCAGCGGAGACGACGGCGGCATGGCAAGCGTCTCAGCAGGTCATCCTGAACATGAATGGACTTCTTATTCCTGCATGGATGCTTTGTTTGAGTTCCTCCAAAAGCGATATAACATGGAACGGGGAGATGCTGAGGATTCGCCGGCTGCTAAAAAGGCAAAGGCTGACGAGCTGTAATGTTTTGAACTTCCTTTAATATTGAAATAAAAAAATTAACGGTAAAAATGTTTTTGAATGAAATTTAACCGCTAAATTTTGAATTTCCTTACTGAACGACAAACCGAAATTTTTCCCGCGAACAAAATCACAAATTAAAATTCGATATTTAATTAATAAATAAGCAATAATCGAACACAAAAAATATTCTATTCGATACGCAACTCAACGGTAAATTGAAATACGGTGAAATTCCATCTCTGGCTCACTGGAAAAATGGTAAAATCGAAAATAAAATTCGAATGGAAATTTCCCAGCTAATTCTTAATTTCGCAGGCATTTCTCGAGTTTCCTGAATCGGGACGACGATTTGAAATCGATGAGGCAGTGACTCTGATCTCAAGCAGCGACGTTCATGATGCTACCACTTGCATCATCGAGGTAAGCTCTGAGTTTTCCTTAGTTTTCTTAACAAATTTCTTGGTTTATTTTTAAGGACGAATCTGTCAACATGAAACACGCGGCAATCGTGAACAAGAACTCCAATTACCAGATAATTGATCTTTGCCGTAACGGAACGAGCATCAAGACCAGCGACAGCTTCGAACCGCTGGATTCATTCACATTCCATGACATTTGTCATTCTGATTTTCTCCGATTCGGTTCGGTGATTGTGAAATTTAACATTGGAGAAAACGAGGAAGTCATCGGATCTAGTCAGCCTGCAATGCAGCACAAAACTGTTCAAACGGAAGTCTTGGTTCCTGAATCAGAAACCATTCAAGATCTGGAAACTCACGACGACATTGAGATCCCAGAAACGCAAATCGTAGAGATTGACGATCGCTCGAATTCTAGCAACGCTTTCCTTGAAATAAAGCAAACCGACGATGTCAGCAATCAAGGAATGTTTTCGCAGAACGTTATCGCCGAATCCCAGAACCTTTTCGCCGAAATCAGTTTCAAGAACAACAATAAAACAGACGAGGATGACGTCTTGGATGAGATCATGCAGGTGCAGGAAGAACCACCAACTGTGAGCAAGAGTCCTCAACTCCGCGACGGTTCTATCACACCGGACATCGAGATGACTCCAGATCCGGCCAAAGAAAGAACTACAGATATTTTTATTGTCAAGCAAGAGCCGTCAGTTCCATCTCTTCCTGACGGGGCTCAAGTCCGGATCTTCGCAGAAAACATTAAAGCATTGAACCCAGAAATGCAAGTCAAACAGGAGCGGCTATCTGTTCCAGCAGCTCATTTGGATGACACTGAAATCATTGAAGATTGTGAGAATAACTGCGAGAGCGAGAAAGAGAATCGTTTGATGGAACCGACTCAGCCAGTTTTCGTTGATATCAAAACTAGATATCAGAAGAAAAGACAATCTGACAACAAGCCACCAACAGTTTCGCTCACGGAGTTCGATGAAACTCAAGACTTTGCCGAGTCAATCATTCCGCTGAAGAAGCGAAAGCTCATCTACTCAATGGAAACGCAGCCAGTTTTCCCAGTCATTCCACCGAAGGCGAAAACCAGTCAGAGCTTAAATCGAATTCTTGTGTCTGATGAATCCGATGATGAGCCAATGAATTCAGATAATCCCGGCGCTGAAAAAAATGAGAACATGGCTGAAGTCATTAAATATATCATAAACGAATTGAACTCTCAGCCAGAAGGCGAAGCTTCGTCAAGTCCGAAAACTCCAGCGCCAGCTCATTTGATGGAGAGCTCTCTACTGAACCAAACACCAGACATCCTTCCACATTCACCACGAGACTCTCAAATTGAAACAATTCTCAAATTCGGAAACGCAACTAACCCAAACTTCAACGAAAGCGCAATTGACTCTGATGTGAGCTGCAGCGATGACAGTAATCTAAACGATTCTGCTTTGAAGCAACTAACTCAACCAGAACCAGATACATTGCGACCAATACCGAAGCGTACTCGTCGAAACTTCATGAGATTTGGAAGTGACAGCGACGATGACAAACCTTTGAAATCGATCATTGTCACAAGCGAAGAGATGCCAACGGCATCTTCTAGCGACACGAAGAAAACAAAGTTTCCTATGACATCAGCAAACGCCACGAAGAAAGCAAAATCGCCAACGACACCAATAGGTTATAATGATAAGCCAAAGCTTCCAGAGGAGAAGAATCTGGAGCCAATTAACCTGGAACCAGTCGATGGGAAGAAAGCAAAATCGCCAGCAACAGTTCTTAAAGATAAGCCAAAACTTCCAGAGCAAAAGCAGAGCCTGGAGGCAAAGATCCTGGAACCAGCTGAAGAGAAGAAAGCAAAATCGCCAGGAACTTCAACAGGTTTTAAGGATAAGCCAAAGCTTCCAGTGGAAGAGAGCAAGGAGCTAAAGATCCTGGAACCAGTCGATGATAAGAAAGCGAAGCCAGAAATCTCGAATGTCACTAACAAGGAGAAGACGCCATCAACGATTTTGAAAGTCATGAACACGAAGAAGCCAAAGCTAGCAAGCGAAGAGAAAAAGAAGCCACAAGCAAAGCCCAAGGAGTCAGTTGAAGAGAAGAAACTTTACTCGTTCGCAATTTCGGGTTACGAAGAAGCTAAGACGATGTACAGCACAATCGGCCAACAACTTGGTGGCAACGG
The DNA here is from genome assembly GCA_033064975.1 of Smittia sp. YW1114-2. NCBI lineage: Eukaryota > Metazoa > Arthropoda > Insecta > Diptera > Chironomidae > Smittia > Smittia sp. YW1114-2. The sequence continues at coordinate 7,286,390 of CP093834.1, read as the reverse complement.
AATCGTTGCACGAATCTCCGAAGCCGATTTCCTTCTCACAAGCTCCAACATCAGCCCAACATCGAAAGTTCTCGCTTCTGTCTGCAAAGGAATACCGATAGTGAGCGACGAATTTATGAAGAATTCGGTCGATGCTGGCAAGTGGCTCAATCCGCAAGATTACATCGTCCATGGCACGAAAATGGAAAAGCAAAAGAAGATTGTGTTGAAGGAAATCATCGAAAAGGCTAAGAAGGAAAAGCTTTTCGCAGAGTCTTCAGTCTTGGCGACCCCGAACACTAGAATTCCTTTCGACCAGCTAAAAGATATCATCGAGAACGCTGGCGGCGAATGTCTTAAAGCTCGTCAAAAGCCGTCACATGAAAATCTCTATGTGTGCTACAACGCAGCCGACACCAAGGAGTTCAACATGATCAAGAAGAAGTACAAAAACATCACAGAAATCCTCGACACGACGCTGAGCCACAAGATCATGCACCAGGAGTTGTAGGCTGCTGACTTTTGCCTTCACAATGTTGACAGATAGAAACTGTTGAATAAACTACTTTGAACTCAGTTGCTGTGTTGTTGTGTAACTTTTACAGGATCGAGCACCTGCGATCTTCTCTCACTTCCGCTACTCGACATTCGTCTCGCAAAGCAATTAAATGAAACACCAAAACGCTCCAGATTTCCTTCGCTTGCATCGTTAAAATTCCTCGAGAAAGGTCAACGGCACTTCAACGTTGCCCTTTCTTCGGATGCGACCATATGTTGTACAAACAACTTTAGCCTTCCGTGTGAACTCTCGAGCTGCATTGCGTGTGACTGTTGAAGGTTGAGCATGAAGATGGTCAGAAGGAGAAGACAAGGTCGGCTAAAGCGAGAGAACTGTAAAATCATTTTCCGGTTGAATCGATTCCGGTGTAGAGTTTCACAAGAAATGATTCCTTGAGACGATATGCAAGCGATACTTCCAATTGATGGAATCTTTTCCTTCCAACGCAATTTATCGCTTGCCTTAATTTGTTTCCTCCGAGAGTCCAATTAGCGTTTCGAATTTTGTGCATCCGCGTTGTGGGCGGGCGAAGCTGAGAATTATGCAATTGATTAGATGAGAAAATTGGTTTTGTCAATGAATCAGAGTTCGAATTGTTCTTCAGCAACTTTAACTCATCGAGCCACATTGTTCAGGTTTGGTTACCGCGTTTAGAAGAAGTAAAATTCGTTTTCCTTCACAGTTATTCGCTAAGTCTACGTAAAGTTCAGTCTATTTGGAATTGTTGACCGATCTGGAAGTCTCTTGATGCAGTCTGACTCACTGTTGATTTTCCTGACGTTTGTCGCTTGGCTTGAGAGTTCGAGGGTTCTGGCCAACGACGAGTCACTCTCACATGATGCCTTTGCAGGCTCTCGCTATTGTGATGACCACGATTGGGAAAGTAAAGTAGAAATTCAGCTCAAAGTCGTTCGTCGTCCCCGATAGCTTCGAGCTAAATTATTTTATAGGTTCTTGAGTGTGAGCCTTTACTGTTACGTCCCTCTCACTTTTCCCCATTTATTTCCTCGACATTCCCATTTCCTTTTTTGAGCAATTCAATCAAATCATCGAGTTTAGCCCCAGCGAGAGACGAACTAACGTTCATGTCTCCACGAATTGACGCAGTTGATTAATGAACATGCTTGATGCCAATTTTAATTACCAAACTCGTCCGGAACGCTGAGTCGCAATCATTTCGTTTTTCCCACATTTCGCTTTTGATTTGCAACCGCAAATTGAGCAGCTAATTGCCTTCGCTTTGACAAGCGACATGTTTGCGTCCTGATTTGGCGGATGTTCGGTTCGCCGAACCTCAAAGTTCTGTAGAATTGTCAGATTTAAATTCCCATGCAATCCCTCGAATCCTTTCAATCGCGAGCAGGTGAAAACTCCCTCGAACGTGTTCGCAACGAAATCGCTTTCGAGTGATCTTGTTTGAAACATTTTCCTTCCCTCTAATCGCGAAGCCTTTTCCTGCTTCAAAGAGAGGATTGCAAACAAAAACTTTTTTAATCCTGAGAATATTAAAACGAACTCGACGATGTTCGCAAAGCTCGTTAAAGAGTTTATTGGCTGTTCGATGGTGAACCAGTTGCGGGGATTGAAAGTATCGCAAAGCCGTTCCGGGTGAGCGGAGAGGCGACGGGTCGTTGAAACGAATCGCCCTTGAATAATTCACCAGCGGGCAGAGCAAAGTTTCAGGTCGACGCAGGTGGCGTTGCCTCTGAATCTCATAATTGATAAGTGCGATGGGTCTCTGTCACCATTTTCATAATTTGTCGTCATCCATTACGGAGCATTTTCCCTGATTAAAAATAAACCCACAACGACGTTTCCCATTAGAAGCTTTTATGTAATTATTTACTCTGATACATGAGCTCAAGTCTCGCTCAAACCCTTTGACAACTGGCTCACATGACAGAGAGATGAAACGCTCCATTGAAGGATTTTCCGGCTTTGATGTTTTTACGATGATGAAAATTTGCCATTCGTGGTAAATCACACAAAAGATTTTCCTCTCTGTTGACAGTTGAACGGTTTAAACTCGCTCGGGCTTCAAGCCAAGTCGTGGAAATCGTCACAGATAATTGACACGTCGAACTGGATCGTTGATGCTTTTAATCTTCGGTCATCAACCCAGAGCGAATTTGTCACGCGTTAACGAAGATTTCTTGCACCTCCGGGAGAAGTTTATGACAGCTCGAGCGAAGGCAGCACGGAAGGCGTGTTTATGAAGTCACATTTCCATCAGTTGACGCCGGAAAAGAAGAAAATCGCTCGCTCTTCTCTGTGTTGGAATTTCATATCCGAAGGGGATAAAGTTGTGGAAAGAAAGCACGCCCCAATCTTTGTTAGACTTCTCATTGAAATTGAATACCGATAAGAGCGAAGTTTTGTTCGCAAGAAATCGAAACTTCCGTGGAGCATCGAAGAAATTAAAGATAAACTCGAAAGACTAACAAGACAAGCTCAATCAACATTGCCAAGATCTTGAGTGAATGTTTATCCAACTATCAGCCCGCTGTCTCCCGCTTGATCGACTATTACGTTCATTCGCTTGTCGTCAACGGAAAAACTTCTTAAATTTTAATGAAAATTTTCCATTAAAAATCGAGTCGAGGGAGAGCAAACGCACCTGCTCCAGCCTGTCGCTTATTGAGACACAAAAAGTCCTGAGACCATCCGATGTTAATTTTAATGTATTCACCATGGAAAAGCGCCGAATGATTGCTCTCGCTGGAGTTGGGCGCAAAGTGACAATTGAATAATTACGGGCGAAAAAGTCGTCGCTCGCATGGCGACGAGAAATGTTTAACACGTGAGAAGTGATGTGTAAATAAACGGCAGGAAATTAAATTGAGCCAAACAAAAAGCGCCGCCGTTGACTTCATCATGATACACGCTTGCAAAAAAATCACTCCGAACACGTTTTCCATTATTAAATTTTCTCTCTCGATCCTTCGCCACCCGCGCAACACTTTTTTAAAAAACAATTTTCAGCAGAGAAATCTCTACGGAAATCATCGCCTTTTGTTGGCATATCAAGTTTCCACTATAATTATTTAACCGTTGCACGGAAAAGTTTGAGTCCTCAACCCTTGGATAGCCCGGGAGACATTTCAATCAAGTTCTACATGACATGAGCGTCCGACAACGTGAAAAATCTGAATAATTAATCTCGCGCTGCATCGTCTCGCTCCTTATCAGTGATCCGACGTCAATCAGGAGCGAGAGCAAGATATTCAAATTGCGCAAAAACCACTCGACAATGCGGAGATAGTTGAAGTTTCAACAAAAGTGAGCGTGAATCAAAGCGGGCGAGAACTGAATGGAAAGCAATCCAGCATCCCTAATGGCAATATTGTATTGTGGTATCATGTGAATGATCAAAGGGTAAATAACAAAAAAACTCATCATCCCCTTTCGCAGCTCTTTCCCTCCCGTCTGCATGAATAAAACATTTTGGCTGCGGCTCTTTCTGCCTGGTTGAATGGATCAACCGCTAAAGCCGAATAATCCCGACAAGCTCTCCCTCGCACCATGTAACCACCAATTATGCAAATACAACCAAATACAAATCACGTTAATGCGCTTCCAAGAAGTCACAAGATTACTCCCGAAGTTTATCTAATCTCTTGACAATCTTGCTGGGAGTTTTTAATTCGGAAGTCTTGAGTTGTTTTAATTATCGATGGAATCTGGAAACCTTTGATCTCGTATATTAATTTTCTGAACCCTTCAGCGTTTAGCATAAAGGAAGCTGGAAATTAAAAAGTCTTCTAATAAATCAGAGCATTTGCGGAGAGACTTATGTAATCAATTGCGGCAAGACACACACGATCCATGTACGGTTACAAAATTTGTCTAATTGCGGGCAATAAATCAAGATAAATTTTCTCTCGCTCGGAAACTTTTCCTGCTTCGCATGTCGACTGATTAAAAATGCTTCGAAATTTGTCTCCGTAACCCTTCCAACCGCACATGTGGTGAATCCTAATTGTTCTAATTAAAAATGTATTCGGTGAGAGCAATCACTTAAGTGACGGCGATTACAGGATCCAACGAGGAGCCAACCGATGTCAAACCGTTCGGCGATTTCTCACCCGCAGATGCTGCCTCACCAAATCGACTCTCATCACCATCAAATCGCATAAAATACTTCCACGCCATAAAAAGACAGTTTTATGTTCATTTGAGTCGAAGGAAAACCACTTTTCTCCAATAAAAGACCGCCACAATCAATTGAATTGATGACAACAGTTCTTAGGCAGATTGTGGACGTTCCGAGGGTCCGAGTGACTAGACTAAAGTTGCGACAGAACGCATATCGATTGTCGAGAGGGTGGCGATGTTTTTTATGCTCCGAGAGATTTGAGAAGGTATCATGTTTCATCGACGAGTCGAGTCCATCAGGTTGCGAATGACACATTCCATTAGGTGGTGAATAAAACATTTTTTTGGGTGACTTTGGCAGTTAAGGGAACGATGGAGTGAGTCAAAGTTTTATCAACTTAAGCCTTGATGAAAGATGTGCAATAAAGTTGAGAACCAGTTGGGAAAATCGGAAAACTCATTTGAAATTTCAACCAAAATTAACAATGACAAAACCTTCAGTCTAGCCCAGTGACAAACACCAAGCAGCCAGGGATCGAGCATTGAACCCATTTGTTTTAGTGGCCGAGAGAGCTGAAGATTAGATTGAAAAATATTCGATATAAATTGCCAGCATGAAGTGTGGAGCTCTCGAGGAGAGAAATCAGATCGTTCGGCTCGGCTAACTACGTTGTTGAACTGGTTATTAAGAAAAATGATGAAAACTTTATTTGCGATGTTAGACGAATTACAGTTTTAATGCTATTTGAACTATTAAGGGAGCAACGCATGGAATTCACATCAATTAAGCGGAGCCCACATCAGATAAATTTTGTGTGATAAAACCAATTTGTTCTTCTGCTTCTTCTTGAGCGACACATGCGGACATATTTCGGAATTCATTCTCTGATGAATTGTTTAAGATAGCAGTAAACTAATTGGCTTTAATTGTTGCTTATTGCTGGATGCTTTGATGACGACAGAGACGAAAACTGGGACAGATCATGCAACATTGATTGGGAGAAATGATAATGAAATTTTGTTGCAACATAAAACTAAACGCATGGACTGGGAATCTGACCCGGCGAACCCGCATTTCGTGGCTGAAGCTCTTTGATTTAAAGAAGTTAAATAGATTGTTAATCTTCTGATATCGAACATAAGGGAATAAGTCGACCGGATTCATTGTGACGAACTTAACGTAGTTTGATTCGGACGAACATAGAAAGAATTGGCGAAGAACTTGAGGTCTTGCCAATGCTTTGATTCTAGAGAACTAGCAAACGAGCTCAAGGATCAGAGTTGGTCGTGACTTAGTGGCTCAACTCATCTCAAGAAATTCAGCTCCAACGTTCTCCTTCAGAATCTAACGTAGCACTGCTTGACTGAAAGTCAGCAATTGAAAATATTGTAAATCAAATCGTGTCTGCTACACATGCGAGCGCGACACAGAGAGTCGAGTCTCCATGCTTCAATTGCAGGGGTGCGCGGAAAGGATATGCATAAAGGAATGCAGAGAATGATAAAAGCCACAAACACATTTCATAACTCCGAAATTATGCTCGCAACCGCACATTTTACTCCGTGGAATTTATGACTGAATTCTTCCTGATTTCTCTCGTGGGACTTTTCGAGTGCGCGACAGGGAGTTGCTGGTGATGTTTCCTGATTTTTTCGTCGTCCGGAATTCGAAAACACGCAATCTCAACTGTGAGAAAATAAATTTGAATAGATCGTGAGATCCGTTCATCATCTCGATGAATTGCATTCTGACAAAAGCCGCCGAGAGTGAAAACAATTTTCCAATTTTCATATTTCGACGTCTATTGATGGAAAGCGAGGAACAAAGACGGCGATTTTTTGTATTCCCCAGATTAATTTTCCAATTACTTCGCTGTCATTGTCTCGAACAGTACACAGGAGCTCTCGATTCTCATCCGCAATTTGCGTTTAATCAACAAGAAAAATATTTTCTCTCTGCCAACGCCTTTCAACATCGATCGACAAATGCAAAGAAAAAGTTTCTCAGACATTAAAAGCAATCAAGGCTTCGCTTTTCGGCTGATTGAATTCACTGTTTCTTTGTCGAGCGACGATCAGGGGTCAGATAGCGAACATGTGTAGCTTGTGAAATATTGCAACATTAATTTAAATTTCCTTCTCAAAACTTTCATCCCCGACGTCCTCAAAATTTAAATTTCATCGCAAATCGACCTCGAAGTATCAAGAAATATAAATTAGATTTTCGATCCCAACTCTGCCGCATCAAACGAGTTTCTTTCCCATAAAATGCTGCTCAGGTTCCTTGCATACTGATTAAGAGGGATGCGATTTCTGCTGTGCTTGTCGTAAAAGTGAACGGAACAATGAGCGGGGCTACTTTTCCTTTGCATAATAACATTCTCGACGTTCGTCCTCCCTTCTTGAGAAAACACAAATTGAATTTTACTTGAATTTCACGTTCTAATAATTTTTGATATCTTTTCTATTCCGAGGACATTGTTCGAGCCAAGCGCTGCTTGCCGATGGGAAATTATTATTTATGCAAAAATTATTGTAAGATTGTAACGTCGTGACCCAGCCGATCGTTCGAGAGCGCTCGCTGTGATTTATGCTAGGCGATTAGATTGGCAAAGCTTTCTCGAAACTGTTCCAGCATCGAATATTCCAGCTGTAGCTAACGGACAATTTTACATTTTTCCTGTTAAAAATCGGAAATTTCACAGCACAAAGCGGCAATTACAAATTGTGCGTGTCCAAAGTAATAAAAAATCCGATTGTCGCTCCAGAAACTGCAATCGCATCGATGGTTCATAAATAATGAACCTAATAATGTATTCATCTGATTTGTCACATTGTCGAGCTCCTTGAAGATTGTCAAGACAGCTTAAAAGGAAGCTGAAGGGAAGACGACCCAAAGTGCATTAAAAAATGCATCGAGGAGGGTAAAATCTTGTTACAAACATTTCACGCCTTAAGTAGATTTATTATTTTTTATTCCACATAAAAAACTTTCCTCAAAAATCCCGTTTATTTATGTTAAAAATGCATTGAACTCTGCGATGACCTTTACGCTTCACTTAGCAATTCCATTGTCGAGATGCGGCTCGTCCCTCTCTCCCTGATTAAATCTCTTTTTAAATTGCATGTTTGCAACTTTTTTTTCGTTCGACTTTCAAGTCGTAAAAAATAGAAATTAAATTAGATCAAGGCTTCCTTGCGAATGGATTATTTATTAGGCGATACAAATCTCTTGATCCGAGTAGTTTCTTGTGAGGGTCTCAACCGTTTTTAACGGCAATACGGAGCCAACTTTTGTCTGGATGCTGGGAAGAAAGTGTTGCGATTACCCCCTTAGCCTGCGCCTTAACCCGTGCCTCAACTTTGAGTGTTTGTGCTCCTGGCCAAAGATGTGTCAGAACTCGAAGGTTAAATGAGATTTAGATCTGCTCAGTCAATGTCACCCTTTACCACCCCTTTCGGTGCTGTAGCAAAGACATCTCGACTTGCGGTGCCTTCTGGCTGTCGCTCTCGAAGATTGTAGCAATAATTGAAACGAAACGGGCACGCGACAACATCGAGAGAGAATTGCACGCGATGAAAAGTCGCTCAACCCTTAAATGTAATTTCGGCATCATCTGCTCGACGCTTGATGAAGACATCACCCGCTGCCAGTCGCCCACTGAAAGCGAAATTTAATTTGTGTAAATTTTATAAGAAAATCTTTTATCCGCCCCGCAATTCTTTCGGTCTCGTTGTCGTTGTTCTTTAAATCATTTCGTCACGGTTCATAAAATTGTGATGGAAAATTTTATTCGAAAGAAATAAAAATATTTCATTGCGGCTGAGGCTAAGGGAGCGAACCAGAATGTAAATCATCATCGGGAAATCTGAAAACTCGTTGGAAATTCAAACTCAATGTTATCTCGACCGTGATTGAAATTGAAACCCGTCAAGATCCCGCGATAATCTCGTCTCACGTTACATCATTTGCATCTCGCCGCGACTGCGGTCGTCGTCAATAGCTTTGAGGGCAATTAATGTATTAATTGATTGGCGGCGACGACGATTCCGGCAAAAACTTTTCGCTAGAAAAACAGAGTTTAAGTGACAATGAAACTGATTTTTAATTGCGCCACGAGAAGCGTCCCGATGTGTTGGTAGAGTTCAAAGTTAATGGCACACCAGCATAAACAATTAATCAATTAATGATAATGAATTTCATGTGAGCAATTGTAGCAAACAGTCGACTTCCCTGCCGCCGCCGTTTCATTGATTGCAATTTTCCGTTGTTATCGACGAGACTCGCTTACATAAAAGTGATTTATTTGACACTGGAAATGATGAGGAAGCGTCGAGCAGTTGAGATATCACTCGCTAACGAACCCTTATAGCTTCACATTGTTTTATGACACCAACGATGATAAAATAATTAAATATTCAATGCACGCAATAATTAAGGTTGGCGCCGTTTCATTGCGAATTGTTTGCGATACCCAGAAGACATCGAACCAAGCATTGGATTGTTGCAACTTCCGGAATGCTTAGAATATAAAAGCGAAGTGTCTTCAGTTCCTGTCAATTATTTGCACATCGGCCGACGACAACAACTCAAGTTCTTCGTAAAATGTTAAAGTTTGTGACTTTTGCTGCTCTCGCGGGTCTTGTAACATGCGAGCCTGGAATCTTTGGCAACTTCTTCGGCGGTAACTCTATTGAGTCGTCGATCAAGCCACGTGAAAACTCAAAGGGTAACGGAGATCCAAGGATTGTTGGCGGAGAGACCTCGCCGATCCATTATCCTTACCAGCTGTCGCTTCAAATGCAACGAGGCGGTGGTGGCGGGTTCTTCTTTTTCCAACAGCCGTCATCGAACTATTCACGTGAGTTACAAGTTTGGCTGTAGCGCTTGAAGCTAATCACGTTCTTTAGATTTCTGCGGAGGTTCTGTGCTGAACGAGAATTACTTCGTCACGGCAGCTCATTGCATCGACGGCTTCAATCAGAGTCGGATGTCTGTGCTAGCGGGAACCAACGATTTGAAAGAAGAATCGAGTGGTTCAAGACACTTCGTTGACAACTGCGTGATTCACCCAGAGTACGTGGAATTAAACAACAGTGACGTGGCCGTCTGTCGCATTCAAACGCCGTTCACATTCGGAGAAAATATCGCGCCAATTCAACTGTCGAGAGAGGAAGTTGGAGGCGACGTAAACTGCACGTTGACCGGCTGGGGATACACATCGATGATCAGAGGATTTCCGCTCCCCAATAAACTGCAACGAGCGACTCTGCCAACTCTGACAAACGAACAGTGCAACGAGAAAGGACACAGCGTTGGGCCGAGAGAGATCTGCACTCTGTCTCGGTTCGGTCAAGGAGCTTGTGGCGGGTGAGACGACAAAACTTCTGTTAGAACTGATTCCTTGTACGTTTGTGTTTCAGTGACTCTGGCGGTCCATTGGCACTCGACGGCGTTCTTGTGGGTATCGTATCATATGGAACTCGAGTCTGTGCTGTGAATTACCCCGACGTCTATACCCGAGCCTCTTCGTTTGCTGGTAAGAGCTTCGACTAATCTTGTTACGAATTTAAATTGAAACTTCTCGTCATCCTCAGATTGGATCGAACAAAACTCATCAGCTTAAGATTCAATTCCGCAAACTATTCAAATCTGTGCATTCAGTCAATAAACTTGCCTCCGACTTGTCGGATAATTACTTAACCACCCTCGAAGAACTTCTAATGACTGTATAATTTCCAATTGCCCGACGGGACAATCTGCTTACTTGCAAATCCACATGAGCTCGGTCTGTTCAGTTGCCCACGGCGACATGTCGATAATTTGTGTAATTCACGTCCTCGAAGAGTATCGAGCAGCTAAACTGTATCATTATCCCATTAATGCCATCAATAGCGATCCCATCCACCCTCGATGAATGTTAATAGTTGTTCATGTCCACTTTGTAGCCACAAACAAAGCGGAATTGTGGGGGACTGGACAGTGATTGTTATCGCTTTCCGTTGGTCAACCAACTACTCATCGTGTTTAATTAATTCGTCGACTCTCCAGCAAACCTCGTTCATTTATTTTAAATATTTCGTATGAAAACTCCAGTGATCCGTTTGGATTTCCGAGAGTTTTGACATGTTCACAGGGGAAGTCGAAGAAATCCTTAAAATCAACAGTGAGAAGTCTGAAGAATCGGACGAAATATCAACAGATGGTCAATTTCTCCTGCAGAGGAATCACGACAGTTCATGGTGTGAGAACTAGCAACCAAGGGATTAGAGCGATTTCCCCGATCCAAATATTTGACGAGCGGGAGGAAACAGAATTGCGTAATTAAGAAGATTTCCGATTATAATTTGATTGAGGCGAACTGTGTGAAGCTCGATGTGTACTCGGACATTATTCTAATTGAAATCAATCAAATTCTCTAGGCGAGAGTCAGTTTGATGTTTGCATTCAACTCAACTGAGATTTGCTCGCAGTTTCCACGTCGTCGAATCGAGTTAGACTTGCTAAGTTCGACTGCGATCTAAATTGCGAGGAAAAACTGCATCGCTGTTTGCACTTCGCGCGCCGTTCGAAGTGCATTCATCATCAAACAGAGGACGTTTTAGTGCGGAGTTTGTTATCAGACGTTCGACGACTAGTTATTTGTCTGTTTGCAGTCGAGTCGATCAGAAAAACGCGCGGACGCTTTGAGATTAATTGCTTCGTGCAGGCTGCGAAATATTTTCTCCACACGAGGCGACGCAACGGAAAATATTTTCATAATAGCGAACTTGATTAAACAAAAATAAAGTCAAACGCACACTCGTCTCGGGTAACGGCTCGAAGGATCACCAAGGATCACCGGCAGCTTCCTTCACGCGTCCCTTTGCTCTCTTGACATTGACTTTCACTCCAGTTTTTTCTCGAGAAAATATTTTAAATAAATATTTATGACATTTCAGGCACAATTGAATTCCATCCCGATTGCCTTCGCAAGATTGTCAAGCGAGAGAATTGAAAGTGTCAATCAAAAAGTTATTCGACAAGGAGCCAGGACTCTTACGGATCAATAATTCCGCTCATGCCTTTAAGGATTCCAACGGAAACTTTAAGAACTTAAGGAACTCGTTCGACAGGATTCGCAAGTTTTATGTTTTGGTGCTCAAGCGACCGTGTTCGTAAAATGGACATTCTCAGGCGGGACGTCCAGCGGATGATTTTAAATGTGAAATTTATTCAAATTACAATGTCAAAGGTCAGTACTGGCCAGAACGAAGCCATTAAACTTCTTTCGCTGGGAATTTCCTTCTTGCTCGGACGTTGGAAGGGTTGCGCGGTAATCCTTCGCTCTTCACTAAGAGGCCAAAGCTCAAGGACTGGAAAGTCTGAATTTAACTTAACTGCATCTACGAAAAATCCAAATTTGATTCAATTTCAGCGAAATTTATGCGACGAACGTGATCGGAATGAAATTCAAATTCGAGCGACATCAAAATGTGTAAACCATTCGAACTGAATTTCTGATTTTCTTCCCGACGAAATCATTCTTAGATTTGTTTCAAATCTTCTTTTGAAAGTCTCCGGCAACTGCTTGCGCCTTCCCGACCAACTCCAGGACGTGTTTGTTATCGTGAAAGACAAAAGGTTTAATGGGACAAACATTGCATGCTTCTGGTGGCAAACAGACACCGCATGAAGACTTTTTCTCACAGCGAGAACTGGAAACACATCTTGAAGGCGATTTGGGGCGAAGAGAAGATATTGAAATTCCTTTTGTGACAAAAGGTTCCTTCATCTCTCCCTCAATGTTTCCGCAATGAAACAAGAATTCGATTCAACTTTCTCGATCCTTTCTCGGCTTAAACAAGATTCCATAAATATTTTTCTCAATCATTTTACAGTTACATGTTCTGTGTGTCCCTTTTGTGGTCACAGGATCGATCTCAAGACGATGATAACGCTGCTGGGATGCGGAAGGGGAATCGACGTTCATTGTTTGAGGACAACTTTTATTGCGGTCGATTTTACAGTTGCAACTAAACGAGACTGTGATTGATTGCGAAATTCATAAATTTATTTAAAAGTCCTCCGACGATCCGTCATTGTCATGCATGGTTACGTAAACACCCTCGAGTAATTATTCTAAGTAGAATATCCAATTCAGCTCCTTGGCAATCGATGCTAAGCCGTTTTAAAATTTAATAAACAAGAGCTTACGCATTATAAGTGAACACCTCCATTGTACGATCCCGAGAAGTTTTCCAATAAATATCTGCAACAATGTGTAATCCTTTTATTAATGGTGGAAATCGTTCGCTTCACACACTCTCGCTTTAAACGAAAGGGATAAACGGCTGATTTCACCTTCAAGTGAGCGAGCTAAATGAATTCATTGTCGTTGATGGGAATGAGAGTTGTTCAGCTACTGAATCTACCGCACTTATTCACGCGCCAGCGATAATTCGATGCTTCACGATTTGATGAGCTGTTTGCTGCGAGGGTGAAGTTAATCAGTTGTTGGACGCTTCAAGTGCTTGGCGTGATAAGCAGCGACAGCCGACACTCAACAGCGAGACGCAACAAATCGCAGTCGCAAGAAAAGTGCAACGGAACGCATTTCCATAAAGCGGCGGGTAATAAATGATCTCACATGTCACGATAACAATCGCGATTTGTAACCGAGATTGCACTTTGCATTTGCACGCTCAAACGCAGCGCACAAAACCGGCCTTTGAGATAATCGCATAATACTCTGGCAAAGTGGTTTTAATTAAAATGTCAACAAAGTTCACTAGTTGTTAATGCTCGATCGTCAACAAGCTTCAAATGATGCGATTTCGTTTCGCGGTTGCCTTTGTGAGAGCAAATTATTGCGTTCAGCTTTGATTTAAACGTGCGGGTGCTGCAGATCTTGTGAATTGAAAGACAAACTGCGGAATAACCGCGACAGACCTCATTAGTGAATTCTCACGCTGCTAATTCCAACGTCTCGAGAAACATCATGGAGCAATGCGAAGGTGGAAATTGCTTGAGCAAATGAATGAAAGTGCTCGTAAATATTTCTGATTTATTAGTCAAAGATTGTAAATATTTAAAGGAAACGAGGTTGACGTGAGAAAAGTTAAGAGTTCAGGTCAGTTTGGAGATGATTTTTGGGTCATCCGAGATAGTCGGGAACATGTAATTCGAGACTAAGAGACAACGCAGTTAATCTCACTAGACAAGCTCAAGGAATGCGAACGACTCTTTTATCTGAAGCTGTTGATGTATTTACTCGTCTGCGAGCAGCCTGGGAATTTCTCAATGGAAATCTATTTCAGGATTCTCCAAATTCTGCCTTTGACGCTGTTGAGTCAGCGCCGCTGAAATTTACCGTCAGAAAACTCGCAAAAGTCTGAAATAAATCGAAGCAAGTTGAATATCTCGCAGACATCGTTAAGGAAATTTAACGCCAAATGCTTCCAAGTGACACGAGACTGATTTATTTTCACACACAAATCGTTAATTGACGAAATTAATTGTCTCACTTTGAACTAAGTGAAATGTGTCGCCGAGTGAGAAAAGCGAGAGGAAAGTTTTGTTTTCCTCCATCAATCGACTCGGCTGGCAACCGATTAAAAGAAGATTAGAGGAATGCGCGACATCAGTTGTCTGGTCAAATTTCATTTGATCTTCTTCGACTTCGCCCGAGTCGCATAAAATTTATTTACCACAGAAATCGATTCGCTTCATTAAAATCGGATTTATGAGCTCGGAAATCTTTTTCTTTCGATTCGAACGATTTTCTCACGAGGCGATTTCGTCCAGTAAAACTTCCCGAGCGCACAAAGAAATCATTTGTGTCTGTTTAGGGATTTTCAGGACAAGGAACGGTCTTGCGCAAGGTAAAGCCATTGCATGCGAAGGGTGAGCTTCGTCTTTTGATGGGGTCAGTTGATGTCCAGTTATGCGAGCAGCATCTGTTCCAATCCTCTTCGATATTTATTCTCCTGTAAGGAAGATTAATGCTTCGTCGACGGTATTTAAATTTCATATTTTTGTTATGCAAGCGATGGAACAACGGTAAGGAAGAGACGTAACGTGTTTGCCTCTGACCTTTCCGCTGCTACAACAGGGGATGACTCGATGTTCTCAACGGTGATCTCTTCCGACGTTAGAAATCTGAACGCTCGGTAAATTGAGTTGCTGATCTTGGAAGCTGCTCGAGGTGAAAAGGTCTCAACACTCGGACTGTCGCTTATGAAAATTTAAATATTTTTATTGATGCTTCTTGACCCAGGCGTGATTTGGCTTCGAAGACAAGTTTATTCATTTCGAGATCGCCACTTGTTCGTCTCAGATTAATTGATAAAGAGTATCGAGTATCAAACGACGAGATAAAAGATTAATTTTAACGAACTCAATCTCGAGGGAGCGAGTTGATGAACGCGATGGAGCAGATAATAAATTCAAATTGTGTCGTAAATTTATTAGATGTTGTTTAATTGAGCCAACAATAATATAAATTTCTATCAAAACAGCTTCGCTCCGCGCTCTCGCGTCGAGAGTTCGAGGAATATTTTCTGATTACAACTCAACTGGCGCTGATTAAACTTGAGGAATGAAAAATATCGCTGAGCGACATGAACGAAATAAATTGATAACATTTGACATTGATGCGCAATAAAGTTCGTTCGAGCTTCTCCCTTCACTTTCACGACGTTTCCAGCTGAACATCTCCAAGCGCCAACGGGCCAAGTATCCGCTCGCAAATTGAATTAAAACTAAATTTTTCATTCTGACCGAGCTCCGAGAATTTTCCTCGCCCGGGAGGGAAAACTTTTCTTCCTCAGCTCCATAAATTTCTTGTTTGTATTTTTTGCGCCAAGCTTCTACTTCTGACATTTTTTGTTGTAAAAGTCGTCGGTGTGTCCGGGTGAATGTGAGAGTTCTGAAAGTTCCATCGGGTTGGTGATGTTTTGTAACCGTATCACCATTTTAACCCCCAAAGCGGTGGCCCGATTTTAGCGAGCAATCACAAAACGATATACTCCAACCCGAAAAGGCCGAGAGCCAAGGAAAGGAGTCTCATGCCCTGCCACATGATCCATACACAAGCATTAAGCGTCTCGCACACATCAACCGACAGCCGTGATCTACCAATCAATATAGAACGTTTTTTGTCAGGCGTGGCCTTATATGTGGCACAGGCAAGCAATCCACAGCAATTTTCCTCGTCGCTATGTGTTGGAAGCGAAATCACTGTCGAGATGGGTAGAGTTGGCGCGAGAGTATGCGTTTTATAGCATGTAGCGATAGCGTAGAATGAAGGAGAGGAAATAAATTGGTGGTGGGGTAAACAGGTCGTTCGAGTCGGGTCGGGTCGTGTACCTCTGCACTGACTTATTCTGGCAGTCACTGAAAGGCCTTTGATACTGAAGCTCTATCGCTCTTTGCCGAAATAAAGTTAAATTTTGCTTGCACATCTTTATAACGCAAAACGAAACTTGCAAGAATTTCGCTCGAGATTTATTTCGAAGAAAATAATAAAATTTATTGTGGAAATATTGAAAGAGAAAAATAAAATCGCGGAGAACTTTTTTTCAACGGACAATCAGTGGAAATTAAAAGAAGATTACGAAATATATTTTTGTGCAATTTTGTGAGAGAAGTTTGCAACAATTTAAATAAAAAATAGAAAAAATATTTAGTGAAAATCGTAAGAAAAATCCGGACAGTGATGACAATTTGATTAGTGACTGAAAAAGAAAATTCGTGGAAATCTTGTGCAAAGAAAATTTGCTGAGAATTGAAAACTGTGAAAACATTTTTTTTCGTCGTTCTTCAACTTTAATTTAGTCCAAAATTTTTCTTGAGAGTGTGGGGCCCCCGGCGGATTGCGGGGCCAAAACCGGCAACATTATCACTCACAATGCACTCAGCGTGTACGGTGGTGGATCAATCTTGTGTCCATCACCGTCCACAGCTTCAGGATTTTTTAATCCGCGTAGTCAAGAGTCCAACTTGAGTCCGCTCGAGTTGGGATTCTCTCGTGGAATGGGACTCGTTGCTCCGCCACCGCACTCAGCTTGGCGCGACTCAAGCTTATCAAATCACATCGGATCGGTCTCGACCAACGATGATCTTACGACCCTTGCACCGTCACAATCTCTCCTCTCGCAGTCCCAGCCCAAGTGTGAGCTCATGCTTTCCCAATCGACTCCATCGAAATGTGAGCTGCTGCCAATGCAGCAAAACTCCTCGTCGAACGGAATGCATCACAGTGCCACGAACGGATCCTTGGGATCAAATAACAACAATAATAATAATAATAACACAACAAACAATAACACCACGACGTCAGGATCATCGTCGATCGGAAGTTCAAACGGAACTCATGTCAACGATGTCAAGAACCAAAACATTGAGTGTGTCGTGTGTGGTGACAAAAGTTCAGGCAAACATTATGGACAGTTTACGTGCGAAGGTGAGTTTGTCAGCCTAACGGCTCTCAGTGAGATAGTCGGCGCGTAAAAATCCATTCAACGTGATTAATCTCTGCTCACCCCTTTACAAGTCTGTCGGGGACTTTGAAATGCAGTTTGAAGTTCATTTTAATAATTCCATTTCTCTCTGACTCCGTCAAACGCTCAGCCGCTCGGTCAAAATGTCAAATTTCGTCAATTAATCTTGCAAAACCTGCTTTCGGAAGTCGGGAGAGGAAAAAAAGATTAAAAAACAACAAAACGTCGTTTAAAATTTGCATAAACGAATTTATTATGAGAGAAGATGCAGACGAGATCGAAGGGAGACTCGTTGATGTGAGACGAGTTCGGAGGATCACTGTGCAAGTTCAGATTGAAATTTGACTCCTTAGAATTCATAGCAATTTCGTCATCAAGTTCATTTCTTGTGCAATATGCTGACGAAGTCGAAAATAAAAATCGGCTGATGAAAAAAATTCAAAAACTGGAATTGCAAGAAAATATGAAGTTTTTTTAAAGCGGACCGAGGAAGATCGTAGGTCACGATTTATTCTTATAAATTTATTTCTGCTCTCTGGCGATCTTCCCATGCCTCCAACAACAAACATCTTTTCGGTTCCATAAACTTCCGCCAAGTATCAAACAGTGGGACTAAGAATCTGCGATCGTTACGGTTCTTGCTCGTTGTCTATCGGGCAACTCTAGGAGCGATTGAAACAATAGATAGAACGGTGAGGCAATGCAGAAGAGATGGAGCACTTAATCAATTTAATTTCATGGTTAGAACGTTCACGAATGGATTCTCATAGATATCCAGAGTCCGGCGATTTTAATGTAATTTCGTTTTCCCTTCTGCTCGAGGAGCGAGCGAGCAGAATCATGCGAAAAGAAATCTGCATTGTCTCTGGCCGTTTTCGCAAGGCAATAAAGACACACAGAAGATAGAAATGAAATGTCTCGGAACATGCTGCAAAATAAGCTCGGCAGTTTAACGAAACAGAAATTATTTACTGCTGAACGATTTTCTTGAAAGATTCCCGAGCGACAAAGCGAAAGTCCCTTGCCCTGCTCAGTGTCAAAATATTTCTTTTCGGGAACTCTTGGTGATTTGCGGGCTATTGAGTTCATAGGGAGAATAAATCCGAGTCGATTCGATAATAAAACGGCGCATAAATCGAAGAGCCTTGGCACAAAGTCTTTCGCCACAGCATAAACTCCGCTTCGTTATCATCGTTGATGCAATTTACTCGCAAGACTGTAACGATTCCCCGAACAATTCAATGGAGGAATTATGACAAGTCACTTGACACGCTCCCAAAACGCTCGAGAGTTCAATTGGCTGCAAACAGCCTTTGACGTCCAGAATCTGTTTATTTATTTGGATCGCATTCGCTTAACTTCTCTGAATCACAAGATCTTGAGTGATTTACAAATTGATACTTTTCAAACAAGGCTTCGCTCCAGCGAGTCCACGAGTGATAAAAGGGAAAATATTAATTATTAAGCGCTTTGTACTTTTGGCTTTCGTTTTCTCGCCTTTCGTTGCTGTCGGAGCAATGAATCATACGAGAGCCGAGCGAGCCTTTTATGTTGTTCACATAACAGAATCTTGTAACACGTTAGCACGTCAAAGTGAAGCGTGATTTGTCACTAAAATAAAGTTTCGAAAATTCAATAACGAGAGAATTCAATTTGTGCAAGTTGTTAGCTTAGCTAGCTCTCGAGTAAGACTTGCGAAAAGTGAAAGAAGGAACTCGTTTGCCTATTTCACCGCAGTCACGTCCCTTTTAACTTCGTATCAAACGCGAGATTCAAATGAACCGCCGCTTGCACACTTGATACCGCAGAAAGAAGTTGACAAGTTTATCTCCGTTCCCGCTGGAGTGAGGCAGCAGAGCGAAGACGACGAACGGAGTTCTTTATGCAGGTTGATGCTGAACGAGGAGATAAAGAGAAATCATAACAGCGCGCTATTGTTCCGTCGTTCGTGGACTGATTTCATAATTTTGATAATTTGCATTCCGCTTCATGCGCTGCACAATTGCAGTTATCGCTGGTGCAGTGTCTTCGTCGCTCGCGCTCAATTAATCGTCACATTGTTGTCTTTCGCAGCCGAAGTTGGCGGAGAAGTTTATTAATTGAGATGGCGTGATAGATGACGATTGTAGAACAGAACCAACTAATTGAATGATTGTGTTCTGTGACAAATTACATCAGTAGAAACAAGAGCAGATGTTGACGGCCTGATAACCGAAACTAGAGCAATTAAGACTGAGCGTTGCAGCATCAGAAGTTCTACTTGGGCTCGGCATTAATTATGAGTAAAATTAAAACGGTCTTTTCGGAGGGAATCAGCACCGGAGCTTGAAGCGCGTCAGACATGCGATGCATGAAGTTTTCTCGCGCTTATGCGCTTATGATGCCGTTCAGCAGCGTGTTAGTTATTTATGTAGCTGCAGCTCACAATAGAGCTTAGCGCAAAAACTCTCGTTGCGGTCAATGTAATTTTGAATGGGGAAGAATGTTCGACTTATTGGGCTTCGGGAACGGGCCGTATCATCAATAATTTATGATTCTCTCTTCTTCTCCTTTGTTACATCCACGAGATTTATGTTTTCTTCCCATATCGCTCTTTGCTTAATTTTCGCTTTGTTTTCGTCTATCATCGAGCGATATCGTGAGCGCCTCGCCAAAGCGCTCTGGACCGTGGATGTGTGCAGAAACCGCTAGCAAATTGCAGCACCTAAGCACGGTTGCATGAGAAAACTCAAAGCCTCAGCATTGAACTTGAGACCAGCTGAAACTTCGCGCCAGTTATTCTCTTCGCCTTTCAACTTTTCCTCCGAAAAGAATTCAGATGATGAAAAAATAAATCCATAAAGCACCACGGCATAATGGACATAAGAAACGTCCAGGTGTCACACTTTGTGATAAAGGAGGAGTTTGCAATTTGATGATGAATTTGTTGACGGCTTTCGCTTGTTGTGAGCAAGTTAAATAAATTGTTGAGGAACTGCACTGTGCACGCTTTGAGATTTTTGTAGTCAGTTCGATATAAATTTGTTGCTGATTGCAAGCGACCAACCGACAGCTTTTCCGCTCTAGAACAATCTAGTTGAATTTATTTGAAAAAGTGCATGTTGAACTTTATGCCTTGCGCTTGGCTTGTGGATGAACTGGAATTTTTCTCTCTCTTTTAACTGCACCAGCGATCCAGCCAAACCTTAACCATGCGCCTGAAATTATAAAGAAAAAGCCTCTTCTTCGCTCTGATGTAACATGAAACAATAACAGCGAACAGTTCCACCGAAAAAATTGTTTCTGGGTTGATAAATCTTCGAGAGAATCGCTTGGTGGGAAACTGCGATAAGATGATCGTGGAGAACTTATTGAGCTCTATTAAAGGTTCGAGAGACGTTCAACCCTTCGCAGCTTGATTCGAGTAATGATAACAAGGAATTAAACAAATTTACGCCCTGCGACCTGCATCGTAAAACTCACGCTCTATTGACGTTCGACAAACACATCTCGAGATGGCAAACATCGGATTTTAATTGAAAGTCACAAGAATCACGCACTCGAAGTGGTTTGAGGAGCGAAGGAAAACAATTTCATATGCAGAACTGCGAGCGAGATAAGATTTTTAATTAAATTTTAGCAATTCAAATTTGCAGTGCGGAGTTCAGGGAGTCACTTAACTGGCAATTTCCTTCGCTGGCAATCGCGCCAGGAGAATTCTATTTAAGCCTTGTGGTGGGTCGCTGGAAGAAATTGTAATTTATTTACTTGCGCATTGTAATTTTTCGATTGTTGAATTATTGCTGGGTGTTTGTTTGTTTGCGTTGCGGACGCAAAGATTCCAGTTCGCCACAACATAATTGAGTTTTCCTCCTCACAAAAAAAGTAAAGCGAGTGCTTTATGCCTTACTAGGCGCTTGCCCTGAGAACAGCCACGGGCAGAGAGACTCAGAGAGATTTTACCTTAAATGGTTGAACATAATTCGTGGTCTGCTTTCGACAATGTTTATAAAGACAAAGCATTACGCTCCATCATTAAAGTCTCCGCTTGCGAGTAAAGCACTTAATAGAAAAGCAAAACAAAAAAGTTTAAGCGAAATGAGAAAACAAGAATTGCTCAACGGCGAAGTAATTTAATTAAAGCCGCTCTCCTCCCACACAATCAGTCGAGGCATTCCAGAAGTTTTTCCCTCGCGCCGTGTCTAAATCATAACGTTAATTGACCTCAAACAGTCCATCTGGAGCTTGCTAGAGACTCGCAAGATTAGATAGCAGCGAACGAAATCTGCCATTTTGGGCGGCACGAGATAAAAAGTAAATTATAACATTTACTAATTACCGACGAGGTTAAAACAATTAATCTTCTTCAATCCTCCGTTCTCACACTGCGCAGAAACTCTAGTCAAATGTGACGTAATTTGCGCCGATGCTGCTGATGAGGTTTAACAAGTTTAATTGAATGGATTTTATGCCGCACGTTGCACAACATCGAGAACAAATTGACTCGAAAGCTCATCTCAATTTCTTTTTACTCTTTTATTTATAGGCTGCAAGTCGTTCTTCAAGCGCTCGGTTCGACGAAACCTAACGTACTCATGTCGGGGGAATCGCAACTGTCCGATTGATCAGCATCACCGGAATCAGTGTCAATATTGTAGGTACGTGATCACAATGTTCCGTAATTAGAAGAAAACACTCCAGAAGGATCGTACACATAGGCGGATAGACTGTACATAATAATAAAATACTTTGGATTAGTGTTAATCTCTCTATCTATCTATCTAATTATAGATTGCGAAAGTGCCTCAAGATGGGAATGCGACGAGAAGGTAAGTCGACACGCTTCTATTTTCTCATGACTCGGAAGTTGAACGACGGAGAGAAAAGTTCACGATCCCTGATCTTAACCACCGTAATCGTCGAACAGAGCCAACCACTCGCCAGTGATCAATTTCTTTTTCCTCTTCGAGCAGCTAAACGCTCTTTTTCTTCATTTCATCTCGATTGTCTGCCAACAATAGAACGGGTGACTCACTATCACTTCATGTTGATCTAGTGAAAGAGCGATTTGACTTTTACATTGTCTGACTCCTCGCGAACGCGAACAATGGTGAGAAAATTAGAACGCCGGGGCCATGTGATCGCGAAAACCATCGGCGGCCAATTGATCCCGAAAACCAATAGTGTTCGCCTTTAAATTTAATTTAAGAAAATCTTATGAGAGAAACCAACAGACGATCGAGCGAGTCAAAGAGTCGATAACCTTTCATTATGGTGTTGTAAGCGACTTGTCGATGGTTCAAACTGATTCTACGTTTACGGAGCAGCCCGAAAGAAGCAAAGCGAAAATGCACGGAGAGGGAGGGCGCAGATGATGAATTTTGAATGTTTCTCCTCTCGTATAAGTTAATTCGACTGACAGGTCATCAATTTCCCTTGATAGATCTCAACAAAATATTATTACAGACAGTTTTGTTGGCTACAATGTCTTTAGGTCCCAGCCGAGCTGAATAATGATAATTTTTGTTTTCTTCACTTCGCCGTCTCATGGACGGATCTTAGCATGACGCTCGTTCGCGCGTCCACATCATCATCGGCGTTAATTTATATCTTCATGTCTTGATTGATTAATCAAATGCGCATCAAACACTTCGGAAGTAGAATGTGGAACAGAGAACGGTCGCGGAAGAAGGAAATGGAAGCGTGATAAATCGGAACTAAACTCATTGAGACTCGCCTTCAGCGCTTCGATGATTGCATAATTAACTGACATTCCTCTTCGCTTCCCAGAAGACTTTCGATCGCTTGGGAACGGAGAAACTCAATTCGCATTATAGCAGATCAGCGGTGTGTGTTACAAGCAAAAGCCCATAAACAGTATCAAACTCTTGTTGCACAATATTGTGAAAGGTACAAAGGCGCAGTTGGTTACCAACCGTCGGGATTTCGGCTCTTCCCGTCTTGGACGACGTTGCCAGGTTTTCGTTAAACTTCGAGCATCCCTAATTGATGAAATATATTTCGCAATAATTCTTTTTCACGCTTCTTCTCCTACGGTTCTTCCCTTTAACCCTTTCGCGCTCTCACTCGCTTTGTTCGTGCCCAAGAGATCGTTTTCCATAATGACATAACATCCTATTCTTCTCTCCACAAAACACACATCACCAGCGTTCTTCTACCTTTTGTCTTGATATGCAAAATAGTTTTTTGTCCTTGCTCTCCTGTTTTGTTATCACCCGGTGCACGACCCGAGAAGATCTCGGCTCCAGGTACAGAAGATTGCAGTGTAATCTTTCGGGCAAATAGAATTAATTTTAATGATTGGCTTGTTTACTCGACAAACAAAGCTCCGAGAGTTCCTTCGAGTTCTGACTTTCGGCGAAGGTCAAAATGCTTTTGCGCAATTTCCCTCCGGGTCTCTGAAATGTGTCAAATTCCTAGGCTTTTATCTCGCGACAGCCAATCGCTTACTTTCCATCATAAATGGTACATCATGACATTGCAATTTCTCGATGGCAAAAATTGCTGTGTGCGAGAAGGAACGTTAAGTGTTTTAATCTTCAGTTTCATGTCCATCATTATTATCATCAATTTTTATGGGCGCTCTTCGGAGTGCTGTACAATATGTGTTCGAAAATTTGTTACCCGAATCATGAGCGAGAAGCAAATCGCTTAGAGTGGATAGAAGAATTCTTTTTGTTAATCACTTGTTTATGAATTATTAATTGACGTATATTGATGTTTCTCTTTTCATTGAGGTCAAGCTCTGGTACTTGAGCGATTCAAGTGCCTCTAAACACGTGCTATCGCATCAACGTCGATTGAGGCTCGTGGATCGAGTCAAAGTGATAACTTTAATGACAATTTCTAGGAAATTTTGAAGTTGAGTGGATGAGCTTGAAGTGATCTTAACTTCAGATGAATGAATCACTAAGAAAATGGCTTCGAGCTGGCTTCGTTTGAAGCCACAAAGTTTTCCAAAGTTAAGCAGAAATTTTTCCACTTTTCTGACGAAACTTTTTTCAACAAATTCAAGTCAAATATAAAAACTTCCCAACAGCCTTCGACTCACTCAAAGAACCAGTTCTTCCCCCAAAAGCCTTCGAATCACTTCCAAGCTGCCGTGAAATCGTCTGTCCATCTTGCAATCGCCCTTAAGGATCAGCAAGAAAACCAAATTTCCTATTCATCGACCGTCGTTGTGAAAATAATTTTAATATTCGTGAACGAAAAACTGGAAATTTCTTTCGTTTGGATTGTGAATCACACACAAGCTCTCGCCTCGCCAGTCCATTGTTGACCGATCCGAAATTATTTTCCATGTCCAGATAGTTCCTTTGTCTATGATCGATGTGTAAGGAGCAACAAAAGGCGACGCTTGATATTCAAATATTTATGGACGATTCTGTTTGCTCTTGGGATTTCGCTCCGTCCCGGATAGCTTCAAGAGGGGGAGATCCAATCGCAGAAGATGCCTGCGACGGAAAACCGTTGGAACGTCTCGAAGACAGCAACGTCCAATTAAATTGATTAATTATCCTTACAGACGAGAAGGCAACTTGCGTGAAAAGTGAAGTAATTGAATCTTTTCCCAGTCACTCTTCCGATGGGCGACCTTAGCAAAGTATCCCTTTTCACCCTTTGTTCCTTGCTCGCAGCCATCGACGTCGCTGTGTTTGCTTTCGAAAGGATCAAATCATTAGATTCAGGTGCTGAAATTCCGAGACATGTCGACACTGAGGCAAAGGGTTGCCTTGTGAATCTAATTAAACGACATAAATTATCAAAAATATTTTCATGTCTCCCTTCGGTCTCGGGACACTCTAATCCTTTCTTTTGTCCGCAGTGGTCAACTGCAGTGTCAGCGTTATTTCGTGGATTCCTCAGCGGTCAATGCTTAACCGTTTGAGGTCTTCTTCTGAGAACAGTTTGTTAAGATCGTCGTATTCAATCTGAATTCGTAATCAAGAGCTCGCTCGCATCTTACTTCTTAAGAAGTCGACGAGCCAGCAAGAGACGTAGATACAAGGAGAAGCAAAAGTATCAAATTTCGATGTTTTAATTTCTTTACATCGGAACAATGCCGTCGAACATTTCCCTGGAAAAGGTGATGTTGAGACTTTAATTTAGCTAATTCTCGGGAGCCTTTGACTCGATCTGGAGAGGCGAACACGATACTTATCTTGACGTGGAATCCCGGCTGCTTTCCATTCGCAAATATCATCAACGAAGCGCCTGATGTTGAACAGCGATTACCTGCCCGGGATTGTAATGCAACCTTTCGAGATGTGTCTCGCCCGTTTCTTACACAACCCAACAATGGCAAATTATTAAAATATTTAGACCTCATACGGTCACGTCCGGTTTTGTTCCGGAACGTCTTCACAGTTTAAAGCTCTTGTCGACGAAATGATTTGCATAAACTCGGAGAGCATTAATGCGATTTGAAGGATTTTAAAACGTTGTCCCGTAAAGAGAAAATTCTCAGGCTTTGAGGACACGAAATGTGTCGAAAGGGTTGAAGAAGGAAATCGGTTGAACAAGAGATTTCTGGTTTGACCAGTGGTCAGTTGAGTTTGAAGTCGAACAAAGCGTTTAAGGCCTGAAGAAGCGAGAGGAAGGAAGATGAGCAAGCAAAGGGTTCGCCAAATCGAAGGCAACGAAATTACAAGAATTAAATCATTTTCCCACAATGCACAAGAGCAGCAGTCGGCTGTTGCCCGCCGATCTTCGAACGTTTTGGTGCGGTGAAATTTGCGTGGCGATGGAATTTATGAGAAATGCCTTCGAATTAATTTCGCTCGCTTGCACACCGACTCGTCGCCGAATACAAACAACCTCGCTCGACTCGCCCTCTTTGCGCTTCGTTCTCTCCACTTTGGCCCATATGATCATGACGATGTGGAATGAATAATAAGATTAGGCTTCGGTACGAGCCAGGAGAATTAAATTAAAAGAGATTTCTCTTAGATGATTTGTGTTCTTTCACGTTTTGATGCTTCGTTCTCTCGCTGAAGATTCAGAACGATTTGTAAGCCAAACGTGATCTTCTTCCAGCCCGTAATTACAGTCTCAGCCAACAGATTGCCAGTTAAGGCTCTCTCGATGTTGTCAACGAACGAGATAAAATGCTTTCGGGTCAATTAATTTAACGACAATTCTTCGTCTCATTCTTTCACGCTTATCTCACACGCTCATCGGCACCTAATAAAATCATCAAAATATTTTGAAAACATTTGAACTAAAGTTCTATTGAAGCATGAAATCTATCATCTCGAGCTAAACAAAAGCGACGAGAACAAACATCCTAAGCAAGCTGAACAGTTTCCGAGCGAACGAAAGAGGTGAAAAGGGGTCAGAGAGGTCTGACGAGGAAGTTTCGTTTTCACGTCTCGAGCGAGAGTGCATCGATTGTATGTTAGGGATGCTGCCTGACGAGCATAAAAAATCGGGGCCTGAGACTTTTTACGACACTGCCGATCTTTCTTCGGGTTAACGCATAAAAGGCACGCGATTCACCTTTGTCTGAGATGCTTTTGGGTGCCGGTTGAGTCGGAAGAGTGAGAAGCTCTTCATCCTTTCGGTTGTGTTGTGTGACTTTAAGCGACGATTAGGAGATTTCGAGTTAGGATAAGTGCGACTGGGGGAATCGAGCCGAGAGTTGAATCAACCAAACACTCAAATTAAAAATGCATTTCAAGATTGTTTTCCTTTTAATTCTAGCAATTCGCAATGGAGCTTCACTCTTTGGCGGTAAATACTCTTTTATATAAATAACTTTATAAAAAATGTTCCTCAAGACAGCCGAATTGATTCGTTTCGAAGCCCCGCTCGAACAAAAAGAAGACGTTTCGCTTTTTGAAAGGAAAGATAAATGATCGCAGGCACATCTTGTTACCTATAACACATCCATTGCTTGGCTTTGAATGCTCATTATTATCTATCACTCACAAACAGCATTAATTTCGACTTCAAATGGGCATGATATTCCGATTTCTTCCTCAAAGAGACCTCACATATCTCCAACTTCTCGATTCAATTAATGCTCGACTGTTGTTCGCAGCTTTCGTGGCCTTTGCGTTGCCCTTCTGCTGATCACAAATTAACCTTTTGCCTCGAGGGAAGTTGAGTGTAGGGACCTGTTTGCGTGGAGCTGCAGCTCGGATCGATGAAGAGAGCTTCCGATTGATGCGAGCAAGCAGACAGAATAATTAACCGCGAGTGGGACTTAATCCGATTTAAACGATTTAATCCTGAATGATTCCGGCAATTTGTCATTTTTTCGCCGTTCTCCGCCGTCTTCGTCGCTGACTTTTGATTGAATTATTATGACGTGATTACATAAACGACTCTTTAGATCGATTTAAGCCGAATTAATTGAAACTAATCAGCTTCTCAGGTTTATGTTCATGAATCATCAGACAGAAATGTTATCCAGTTACGTAACTGAACTATCGCCTCGAGTTCATCAAACTTGCACATTTCGTGCACTCGAATCGACTCGAATCCCGAAATAACATTGAGAGCAATTTGCTCGACAAAAAGGCGAAACAAAAAACGGAAAATGTTGCAAGTGGCGTTAACAATGTTCTTGCCAAACTAATTTTAAGTTAAATGGGGAAATGACTGGCCCGAGTTGGCAACGAGAGAAAAATGTATCAATTAATTAAAGGAACAGAAAGAGCGAGTAATTCCGATCCACGTTTCTCGAGTTCGGGTGGAGACGAGATGAGTGAATACCAGATTTCCATGCTCGCCAAACGGCAGTGGACGCGATCGGCGCAGAAATGAGATTTTCACTCGTCCACGGCAACACCGAAACAATCATGAGATTCACATTAAAAAGAAGTGCAAATGAAAGACTTTGTCTTGGGTCGAAAGGCAGGGGAATAAGGCAGAGAGAAAAGAAACTTCTGACGCTCCTCCACCTTCCACAGCAGACGAGGCTTTTATCTCTTTCAGTAAATCACACGAACTTTTATGTGGAAACTTTTTCTGGGTAAATTTTGAATTCCGTTGGCTCTCGCTCCTCCGCTGACGGGTTTTCTAACGAAATCCCTTTGAAGGCTGTTCGAGACTCTTTTATGAGTCGCTGTTTCGTTTCGAGCAGCAAATGACCTCAAAAAAAAAAGCTGAGGAGAAACAAAACGTTAATCTCATTAGGCTGCAATTTGTTGCAGTTGGCGAGATGGGACTGCGTCCACACTTTGGCTGATATTTAAATTCATTAAGGCAAAGAAAATCAGTGTTAATATTGATATTTACGATTGAGGATTATGGAGTCGTAAAGCCACGCACAATAAGAGCCACGGGCGAGTTGCATTCCACTGTTGCACTCGCGCTGCGAATTCTTCTCGCGTTTGCTGTTACCGAGAAAGAATCTTTGATCGTTTTTGCTGCTACGAGGAATTCGAGGGCTTCGACGAACGGCAAGGCACCGAGTTGTCTGGGCTTGTTGGACGAAAACGAGTTTCCGATAACTTCCCAGATTATCCAGATGATGATCAATAAGTGATTTTTTGCGCGATTGCGGTGATGGCTGCAAGAATTTTCAATTTCCCATAATTTGCTCATCTCGCTTTGCGTTTCGCCGCTTAAACTTTTTCTCGTTTCGTGAAACTCTGAAAACAATTGAAATCATAAATTCCTCGATTGTCTTTACACAACGCGAGTGGAATTCCAATAATAAATCAAATTATTTCGAGAAGAATTCCCAAACAAGATGCACACCTCGCAAGCTCGAGTGTTATAATGAGGTCGAAGTGTGATAATGATGATGATTTGCGGTCACTTTCATCGCCTCGAAATTGATTTCAGCACAGCACGATCGGCGATCGAGGAAGAGTTATTTGATTGATTCGAATTATGAGCCTTCATGCGAGATTGAACGGAGCGAATAAAATAAAAGAAAATTACAATGATAAATTATTTATGCTTCATTTGCATTTTATTGCAAGTCGAGAGATTCGTTCTAACACTCGCGAATCACTGAGACGATTCAGTAAAGCGCGAGAAATTCTCGTTGAGGATTGAAAATGAGACATGAGAATCAGCTTGAGATGTTGAATTGTACGGCTAAACAGCAAAGCGATTCGATACTTTGTGGACTGGTCTCGCTGATGTTGTCCCATAAAGTTCGGCTTTTAATTGCATACCAAGTTACGATCCGATGGTTCGTTAAACCGCTTAAAACTTTTCTAGTCCTCGAGGTTTATGCAAGCATCGACGCGTCTTCGAGTGAATTTCCAATCGCAGCTCCTCGTAAATATCTTTTCACTTCCAGCGAATCTCGCAGCTTTCCGTAAAGTCGCAACAAATGAGTTAGCTAATTGAGCATTACACGTTCTGTATGATGTATGGCTAGCGCCTGGAGCTATTAAAATGCTGTGAATCTTCTGTTGAAGTTTGATTATTGCTCATGTTGCAATGCGAATCAGAAGTTTGATTGAAAAACGTGTAAACGAAGTAAAAACGTTGATAGCTTTGCTGTCGTCATCAAGTCGACTTAATGGAGTCGAGTTGTGATTGCTTTAATTAATTTCTGGCGCATTATGCAAATTGAAAATTTATATTCCTAAAGCTTCGGAGACTCCAGAGCGAAGACTAGAGCGAAACGAACATCTTAACAAACATGCCGCGAGTTCACAATTGTGAGGTCACCATCAGATTGCGGCCGACACTGTCGGAAATTAGCTGATGAGGTTAATAACGCGCAGCCTTTCGACGAACCGCGCGCAATTTTCCATCATTTTTCTGCTAATTCAGTTTTCATGAAATTGAATTTCTTTCTTGCGCCGCTCGACTCGACTTATGATAAATGTTTTATTTTGATTTTATTCAAATTGTGAGAAAACATTTCTCCGCTCGTTTTGTGCGAAAGAAATTGCATCTTCAGCCTCGATGAAGAAATAAATAAATTAAGAAATGAGAAATCCCTTCGGAAATTGCACTTTGCTGAACAATCAACAGCCGTCATAAAGTTTCTCCTCTTCGACGGATTTCTCTCGCTTCAGCCTTGCCATCGCACTTGGGTTTTTAATTTATTTATTTATTGACAAACGGCGATTCATTACGATAATTAATCTCTCCGCTGCCTGCGTAAAGCCCTTTAGATTGCCAGCCAGCTCCGCTCGCTGGCGACATAAAACATAAAAAAATCTCATCACTAGCATGGAGGAAAAAGTCATGAGCGTAATTGCATTGCAATAAGTTAGCGAATTGATGAATAAATTTCTGCGCTTGGCCCGTTAATGAGCACCTAGGCCTCATTGATTGGTACTATAAATTATTTAAATCCTCCACGGTTATCACTCGTCAAAGGCAGCTCCAATCGACTCCATCATTACTGCGAGATTAGCATTTGGAATTGGATTTTAAGGGAAGGCTTGAGGAATGTAAACCGTCTCATTGGCACACTTGACTCAATCGATTAAAATGCAATCAGTCATTTTCTTTTTTGCAAGCCAACCGGCAATTGGCGACTTAATTATTAACGACAAGTGGATCAGGCGAACTTTTGTCACCCCTCAGCATTAGTTATTATGAACGAACACTAACGGTTGTAATTATTTTCTCGTTTCTAGCTGTACAAAGAGGTCGAGTGCCGCCATCACAGCCGACAGGAATCCCCGGCATGCACGGGCAATATCTGACGAACGGCGACGCTGCCGCGATGTGCGGATTCAACGGACACTCGTATCTCAGCTCCTACATATCGCTGCTGCTGCGGGCTGAGCCTTATCCGACTTCTCGTTACGGGCAAACGTGCATGCAAACCAATAACATCATGGGCATCGACAACATTTGCGAGCTGGCTGCTCGCCTACTGTTCTCCGCAGTTGAATGGGCTCGCAATATTCCTTTCTTCCCCGACTTACAAGTCACCGATCAGGTGGCTCTTCTACGCTTAGTTTGGTCCGAGCTGTTCGTCCTTAACGCATCGCAGTGTTCAATGCCGCTACACGTGGCGCCACTCCTTGCCGCGGCTGGTCTTCATGCTTCGCCGATGGCAGCCGATCGCGTCGTAGCGTTCATGGATCACATTAGGATATTTCAAGAGCAGGTTGAGAAGCTGAAGGCGCTTCACGTCGACTCGGCCGAATACTCGTGTTTGAAAGCAATCGTACTGTTCACCACAGGTAAGTTGTTGGACATTCTGTTTGTAGACACCCCAGCCTTGCTATCAAAAATCAACCAATCCTTCTCCACCCTCACCAATGAGAGCGACCTTACTCAGATGGTCAAATCTCACTTGGACTCATTCGCATCATCCGCTTGCACAACCTTCTTATCCAACAATAATAATAACAGCACAACCAATTCCAACATCACTAATCCCGAACCTTTATCACCAAAGACTAATCAAAAGACTAAAATTGAAAGTAGTAGCTTAAACCAATCTCCACAATCACCAAACACATCGAACAATACAAGTCTGAATAGCTCTTCGGGCAATAGCTCGGGCATCTCTGTGGGTGTTTCGCCTTCGTTGTCCTTCTACCATCATCACCAGGCCGCCTTTCAGCACATTCAAACCCCGACACGTTCGTATGGTAGCTTAGATGATTTCCTGTCGAGCCAGGCCGACAGTCCGTATGCGTTGAGTAACAATTTGCTAAACTCGTATAGTCAGTTCGCCAACACTTTAGGATCAACGCCGACCAGCTCAAGCGCGTCCGATTTCGCTAAGTTTTCGCCTTATTGGAGCAACCGTCGATGAACGGGAGCTCCATTTGTCGGCACGACGAAGCTCATTATTGAAATGCTTCTTTCTGCGGTTTCCTCAATTTGTAATTCGATTGCTCGACCGACGAAAGCGTTTCGGTAGTAAACGAATGAACCACATAAATGGGCTCGAAGCCAACAATTGATTCGCACAAAAGAAATCTCAATAAAGAGCTTCTCGAGGTTGAGGAACACACTTCAACATTCTTGTGGCTTTCTGTCCTCGAATCAGAGGCAATCATTCCAACCAATTTCGATCGACAATCGTAAATTGCAATCAGCGACGTGTTCTCTCTCAGCAGCGTTGTACAAAGATCCTCTTGGCGTTTTCCCTTAGATTAGTCGTTTTCGTAATTTATTAGTTTTGTTGCAGCTTAGATTAGTTCGCTTCGATTAGTGCATAGTGTAGACAATGTGTAAATGTTTCATCTGGCGTCGCCTTCCTCCCTTTTCGATGATCTCCACCTCACGAACTTGGATGGCAAAGGACCTCGAAACAGAAATCAAAATAAATGAGGAAATAAAGAGATTGTCGGACCACGACGTTGATTTAATTAAATGAAATTGAAATAATCTGCATTTTCTCTCTCTTAAGTCTTCGTTTCCATTTAAGTCGCGATCTGAATTGTCGGGAACGGTCATGAGTTCGTTCAATACTCACTAAAATTCAACGAGAAGCTTTGGCTCAAGTAGAAACTCAGGCTCGCAGTAAAAAGCGATACAAGCCATAAAAGTGTGAAACATTCATTTTACGCTCATCATAATATTTATGAATTTACCTCAAAGATATAAAAAGATCTTTCGCAAATATTCGCGCAATGTTTTTGCTTCTCACCGCTCGACGTTCGCAAGCGAAACTTTTATTTTAATTTGATAATAAAAATGTCAAATTACTTCACCAGAAAACTTCTAGTCATTCCGTTAGCTACTTGAGTTTCTATTTAATTACTCAGCCAAGGCTTATCGATGCTGATAAATTTCCCTGTTTGCTCTCGTCGCAATCTTTGAATCGCCAATTTCCCAATTTCCTGCAACAAACCCCGCACGACATTTTCACTTTTCATGAGCTACATGACTTTTATCAGTTGCGATCGCATCGATTTGATTCGGGCGAGAGCGGCGGGAAAATCTGTTGGCGGTAATAGTTTGAAGTGGAGACCCGGCAACCGATCAGGCGAATGCATTTCGGTGCCTTTTTCATGTCATTTTGAAATAGAGAGCGATTGCCGAACGGCACGCCGGGGAAACTTTCAGCTCTTGCAACAATAGTTATCAGGCACCATACGGGAGAATTATATTGGCTTCGAGTAACTTGTAGATTTGTCGTTCACTTCATGCAAGAAAAAAGTCTCAGAGAGTCACGACTTGCACAAAAAAAAGTCTGAATCGAAACTGTTGAAATTGTTTTTCGACATTTCATGAAACAAAAAGCGAAACTTGTTGGAATTGATAAAAAATCACTAAAGTTCTCCGGCGATCTGAATCGCTAATGGCATTTCAGTTTCGTATTTGTCATCGACGTTCATAAGTTGCTAGAAAGTGATGAACTGTTCGCCCTTTGGCTCGATCAGTGAGAGCCGTTAACGACACAGAGTGCTGTCGGTGTGACGTGACTTGAGAAGTTGACCCGCGTCTAAATGTCAACGCGATTTCCAAACCGCTACTTAACATTAAATTCTCCTGCTTAACGTTGTTAATG
Source organism: Smittia sp. YW1114-2 (assembly GCA_033064975.1). Lineage (NCBI taxonomy): Eukaryota > Metazoa > Arthropoda > Insecta > Diptera > Chironomidae > Smittia > Smittia sp. YW1114-2. The sequence continues at coordinate 7,252,872 of CP093834.1, read as the reverse complement.
TCGCTTTTATGATTTCCCAATTTAACTTTTCTTCAGCTCTCGAGACTCGACTCGACTTGCGACAACGTTGCACAGAATGAAACTTTTTCGAATCATTTACCAAATCATTTTCTTTACAAATCATTAAATTCCAGTCTAAATGTTTGTCTTCTCATGTAACATAAACTTTATTGATTCACTTTACTCGCTTAATGTCACCTGCTCGGGTGCGTTGCCTTCCTCTTTGCGGCCTGCGAGGAAGTTTTGCCTTCCTTTAATAAAGTTGCTCATGTGATTTTGGCTTGCAAGATAAAAATCAATAAAACCGCTAGCTTGAGGCGCACAACCGAATGTGAAATTCAATGAAACATGAGAACCGTCTCGGCTCACCGCATTAACTCAAACTTGTGATACTTTATTAACCTCTCATATGCGATGATACGAGCTCGAATAAAAGTTTATCTAAATGTAACCATCGGCTGGAATTCGAATATTTCATTCCGGAGTTATCCGTAATCTGCTCTCGGGTTGCTCTCGAGACTTTGAGATGAAAACAGAAGACAAACTTTATTGGGTTTGGCTTTGTTTCCATCGGAAGAAGATAAAGAGCGACGGAGTCTCTAAGCGTTGGCATTCACAACCACAATTGAGCAATTAATTAAAGATTTCTGCGTGGACTCTTGCGAGTTCGGAGTCAGCCAGGAAGGTCAGAGAGATTATAAGATTAATGTCACATGAAGCAAAACGAGGATCCTCTTGATTTAAATTCTTTAGTGGCTGCGATTATGGCAAAGGGTTAACAATTTATGCACACGAGAGGGTGTCGTATTATGATGTTTTTAATGTTTATGTTTGTGCGATGACATTTTAACCCTCCGCCTCTCGCCCCCGCAATCAAATAAATTTTATTATCAGAGACAAAACCCGCGCCGCAGAGTCTCTTTCAATTAATTTTCATACGAAAGCGGAGACCTTTAACCGCTTTTCTGCTGACAAAGGCAGTGGAAGCTCCGAGGTGATAAAAATTTAATGATCATTTGATACTCCAACGCGCCCGACACACACAAAGGGTTAACGAAACAAAAAATCTCCTCACGCTCATGTAGCGAAATAAATTTTAAAACAAATCCGGCGCGATGATGAAAATGATGAAGGGGAAGAAGAATTTAAATAAGTTCAAATTAATTATTCATGGTGTCTTATGGAGAGCTCTAATTGAAATTTGAATGTGAAGAGAGCTGAGGGAGCGGAGATGAAAAATTCATGAATCGTCGGAAATTAAGAGTCTCAATAAAGTTATTAGCTGTCTCGAGGAAGACGCTAGCGAATAAATCAGCGGAGAGCGTCGGATGGCAGCTCGAAAGGCTTCCAAACCGTCGACGCAGTAAAAGTCGTATTTGTTTTTATCGCACGTTCAGTTGCGGTTTCACAGTTTTAATCCATCCTGAGAGGCTTTCGCTTGCTTTTTGCTCCGGCACCAAGCGAGAGAGGAAAAATCAACACAAAAATAATTTACACAGCTTCAGCTTTGATAGATAAACACCATGCAAACACACCGCATCGCTTTTTTCTCCACCGAGCCAGACAAAAAGTCAACACTGAGTAAACATGAAAATGATCCGATAAAAATATTTTTGAGCGACGATGTCGCGTGGTGGGGAAAGCACGTCTCAATCCTCAACCCTCGACGAGACGCGTCTGAAGAGCGTCCATTGGTTTTTATTTGCCCGATAATGAACAATTGCGGCAGCGAGGGCGAGACGAGTGTAACATTTAAAGCAGTAATGTTTCAAATGTCATCAGCCATGGCTCGAGTGATACAAATTTTTGAACGCGAACGAGTTGAGAGACGAGGAGAAAATCTAATGGAAACATTTCCGCGAGAACAAGCACAGTGGAAAATCGAATTGCGAAAACAAAAGCGTGGAAATTCAATAGATCGGCGAGCCATTGATAAGAGCGAGAGATTTGCGCGAGTTTCCATTCAAGTTTTTGTTGAGTGTTTAGTCAGCCGGAATTCAAATGGCTTCGGCTAGCAGCTCAATCAGCAAGTCAAAGCCCGCAGCTAAGAATGCAAAACGCGAAATTAATTGATCAATTTGTGTTAAATCAGCGAGACTGAAAGCAACACGACACCTGCAACTGCTGAAATCATGTAAAATGTCACTCTGCGTTGCCCACGACATTGGCTCGCAATTTATGGCTTAACTCCTCGTTTTTCTCGGCTGCTTCGCTGTGCTGTGTTCTTTATGAAGCGCGCTCTTCGACATCGGCAGTTGTATCTCCGTTTAGTGCGCTGATCCGTGGCAGCGGATCGAACTCCAAGTCGCAGTTCAAGCGTAAATCACAATATAAAATGCTAATCAGCTTCGATTCCTGATCCATTAACTTCAATTTCCCCCGAGAGTTTCCACTGTGTGGTCTCTGGATGCGACTTATCGCTTCGTGATGTAAGGGAATATATCGACAAATTAAACATTTAACACCTTTTACCGCACTTTTTGTCATTCCGACACGCTCGGCTTGGGGCCACTCAATAAAATTAAATTGAACTTTTTATTGGCGGCAGCATCGCTCTTGGTATCTCAAATCGCTGTCTAATTTATTATTATTGTCATCCGCATCTCTCCTTTGCTGTTCTCGAAGACGTTTTTTAGTGGATTTTTATTAATTTTTTCTCTTAAAACTTTTACGACCTTCCGACTGACTTCGTTTCGCAATCAACCGAGAAATGTTTTTATGGTCGAGCTTCAACAGTTTGGCGATGATCTGATTTTGGCGAAGAGATGGAGAGAGCCTGAAAGATGCAAAGCGTTTCCGCAAAGTTCTGTCGGCTTTCTCAAGCAAGTTTTGCCGCTCAAAAGACGACAGATTAGGTCGTAACTTCTTTTCATGGCATTCATCTCGCTTTCTTATCTCATTAGTCGAATCTTGGGCTTTGTGATGGCTGCTTGTTTGCAGACAGCACAAGAAAAAAAGCTAATAATCTTAAGGCCCTTTTGTTGCGCTAGATACTCGACGGTTGCCATTGAGATGCACAACAAAGAGCGACAGGAAAACCGCAGAGAATATGCAGATGTCGCCCTGGCAACGAAACATCATGCATGTCCTTCCGTCTTTTGTGCGACGCAACAATGAGAAACGAAAATCATCTTAATTTAAAATTCTATTCTTATGTCAATCGGAAGCCCTAAAAATTCTCTCGATAATCTCATAATCGAAAACTTGAAATTCAAAGGCAAATATGACACATTTCGTCGCCGACGACGACAAGATGTTTGGCTGCCTTCGGATGTGTCGCAATTTAAAAGTCCAGGTGCATTCCAACGGCCGATGAAATTCGCCATAAACGAAAATCAATTTAAAAGGCCAATAAAATTAGCACAAACGTTTAACTCTGCTTATTGCGGTAAAGGTTCTTGGACCTCGCGAAATTCCCGGAATCCTCTGAACCGAATGGAATTTGATGTTTTCAATTTACACTTTCTGCTCAATATCGCTCGCAGGCCATTGTATGCAAAATTCTCTTATTTATTCATGCTAATTTGTTTAATCCTCGATCGTGATCGTTGAGACTGGTGACAACGGTTCCAAAGTACCAGCAAGAGAAACCTTTTGTAAAGTATAAATTACGAGCATTTATGCGAGTATGATACAACATCCTGAAAAAGGATTAACCAAGACTCTCCGATGACTCTCGACATGCAAGCAACTCCTGCTGTGCGTTCCTTTGGCCCAAATTGCGCGCCTTTCATGTCTCTTTGTCTGGATAAATGAATTACTTCACATGGCACAACATTGCAGTCCAACAAAAGCGAGCCCGAGGAAGAGAAAAGAATCTGTGAGCAACAACAAATGATCAGATGATGTTCGTTGGAATTTGTTGACTTTATTTTTATTATTTTTCAATTTTTTCGCTGTCTCCTTCCCAACTTCTTCGAGAGACAATAAAATGTCCATAAATATTTTGCTGTAAGTTGGGCGATGTTGTGGATTGTTGTCACACAGGGACGGGGCATGTTGGCTCATGCGGCTGCCGTTGCCGTTAATGTGACGCAATTATGGTACAGCATCGGCTTTCATACTTCTCCAGTATCACAGACAATAGGAACATATTTAAAATTCTCGAGTGGACATAAAGCTTCAGTAAATACAAGAAGAGTCCGAGTGTTCATGTGGATGTAGCTGTGGATATAAATTAATGGCCTTTGTGAGCAACAAAAGATTCTCCTCCGTTCAAAGAGTGCAAAACTAATAAACTTCACCTTTAAGTCTCGAGAGCGAGAGAAATATTTTGACACATCTCGAGGACGTTTCTTTGGGCTAATTTATGGCTCAACATTAATTTCATCATTCTGCCTTTGGCCGAAAATCCTCTCGGAGCCGACAAGCCAACTATAGGTCAGAGAAATTACTTCTTCTTCGAACTAATCTGCTTCACCTTCTTCCTCCCTTTCGTTAACAGTTAATTTCCCTAACTGCGAGTCGCTGACATTATCTCCGAATGGCTTTTCTGACTTTTGCGTAGCAACTTAAAAAACAAACGAGAACATTTTCATCAACCCCATTACAGACGATAAATTATGTAGCAAAAGTCAGTCATTGCGGGAGAAGAGCAAACCGCATGGAATGAAATCATATCGATTATAAGAAACAGCAAGTTCTGGCTTTTGTCATTTTGTTGATCAGTTCTGCAGTTCATTTGTGCTGTGTTTTCACCAGTTTGTAACACGCTACCGCTTTCGAGGGTTCTAGTGGAATCATAATCACCTTCCTATCGCTCTGCTCATTTTGACTGTGTCTGCTGTTTACGGGAAATAAAAGAATTGTTGCTGAAATGCGGAAGAATCGTTTTTTCGCATTGCAACCCTCACGGAAAAAACTGTTTCGTCCTCGCCATGACCGGAGAATGGTAAATTTAATTTATTTTCTCTCGCTTTGCTGTTCGCTCTTTGCCTAGGTGACGATGAACATCGACGATGTTTGCGAGCAAATGGTAAAAGTTGCAGTCAGAAATTAACATTTCCTCGATCGAGGTTGGGCAGGGGCGAGAAGCGGACAAGTAATTTTGCGGATTATGTGTTGGCCGAAATTGATTCACATCATCGACGAAATTTGCTAAAGTAAAAAAGTGAATTGCTGGGGTGATTTCCTGATAGTTGATGACTCGAGGGTGACGTTACGAGATTTTTTATAATGTCCCGAGCGCTTTTCCTGTTCAGAACAAATTTGCAAATTATTTGCGGTTAGTTGGCTGTTGCAACGTCATGCAAATGTTGCGCACCGAATTAAATGCAAAATTATTGAGTCAGTGTCAAAGGCACAGCGAGGGAGAGAGTTGCGTTATTGAATTAAATCACGTTCGATTGCGAGCCTTTCAGGACGTAAATTGGATAATTTGCGGTGACTGAACATATTGAAGAATCGAGGGACTCAGCACCGTGACTGAAAAGTGGAAAAGCGTGCAATCGATAAGTTAAAAACAGAGCCAGGCCGAAGATTTATGGCCGAAAGAAGCATTGCGAAAATCAATTTTTTAAGGAAAACCTCTCAAGACTTTCCACACTTTTCCATTTGTTCTTTTGTGTTGCTTAATGTTCGCTAAACGTTGACCACACAATGATTTATTCAAGCCATTCATCTTATTCCCTTCGGCCTGCCGTCGCTTCGGACAAAGTGAAAATTATTTCGTTTCTCGGAGATAAAACTTGGCCTCTAGGCCTCGCAGCTCGGAAATTTATTTTTCACATCCGACTCGATATTTTCTCTAACCAAGAGATAAACTGCGCTGCTAATTACGATTGTAATTAATTTAATTAGTGAAAGAAATTAATGGCTGTTAGTTGTCAGGCCGGGAGGCAACAAATCGGCGTCCAACCGATTGTAGACCATGTCGCAGTGACTTGTTCATGTCAGGTGGCGTCGCTTCGCCTCCCTCGCTCGGCACAAGATCAGAGGAAAATGTTCAGCTGATCGTTTGATCCACTTAAGATGTTTTCATTTCTGGAATTTTCTTCGCCATCGATGTTTATTTTAAAAGATTTTCATCGAAATTTTTGTGTTTCTCCAGAGGAATTTCTTTTAATCTCTCTCGCTGTCAGTTTGTCCCATAAATCATAGAAAACATCATAATAAAATTTCCTAATGTTCGATCATTAAATGTCGAGTGGATCCTCGAAGCGAGTCTGAAGCAGGTGCGCTTGATAATCGTTTCAAAAATTAAGATATCAAATTCACTTAGGCAGATATCAATTGCCATGTCACTGAGACCCTTGAAGCGACGCGGCTCTCATCTCCAAGTTGTTCTTCGAAAACATCTATAAGTCACTCGAGTGAAACATCTGGCTTCAACTCGTTCTCAAGTGAGTTAATCGAGGGAACTGCTGCGCGAGATTCGGCTTGCATCATAATTGTCATCATCTTGTTTGTTTTTTTTAATTGTTTTCATTAGCGCTATGAGCGGGTAACGTAGTCAGGATGTTTAGAACTGTCACTTTAATTAGAGTTCCAGTTTCTTGCCTTGCCACCTCTGAGCTCTTGCGAGTCGTCGCATCACTTAACAGCGTGGAAAGAACACTCAAAGAACATACAAAACAGAAACGAAGAAGAAAACTGAACAATCATCGTGATCATTATAAATTCATTTTTATTCGTTTTAAATTGTTATGAATATCACCCAAGTGTTGAGTTCTCCCTCTATCGCACTCACTTACTCGCTGCTCAGAGACTTATGATTGTATTAAGTACTCTTGAGCACGCGACATGAATGGCTTGTGATTCTGGCGAACGATTAAAATTTATGTTCGTCGATGCTAAGAATAGGAAGCGAGCGAAACATTCCGCGAATTAACGGTTAGCGATTAATTCGTCAGGAATTTGGCAAATCTAAATTTACCAGGCAGTGAATTTATAGCGGGGAAGAGAATGAAACTGTTCCAGGGACGAGCATATGGGCGACAAACATTTATTCTGGAGATAGTCGCGGGTTCTGTGTAATTGTCTATTAATAGAGTTAATCTCGAACATGAGCGCTCGAATGTCTCGAAAAGAGCATCAATTAAACGCGCTCGAACGTTAGCAAAGATTCAAGTCATCGCACACAAGCCACAAGAGACTTTCGATTGAGGTTACAACAATATTTCATTCAATTTCAATTAAGATTCATTAAACTTTTTATTTGACGGAGAAAATTGAGACGAGCTGTGATGTTGGTGCCCTCACTGATCGGCTAACTCTCTGCGCTTAACCCTTAAGCTATTGCGACGTTGGCTGTAAAGTCCAGCAGAACGTTCCTTTATCTCGTCAATGGCGATCAATCGAGATAAATTCGATTAGAACTTGATTAATTGATGTTCATTGTTGTGAATTGATTTCAACAGAATCTTCTCTGATTCATGAATACTAACAGAAATCTTCTTGCTCGTCGTCGTCGTCTGATAATTGTTGTTGCGGGAAAAATAATATTTTTCATTATTGATCTTCTCGTGACCTTTCCTGCCGACTATCGCGTCTTGGAAGTTTCTATCGCTTCGACAATAATTGACGCGTTATTAGGCTATCAAATGGAAGGAGTTTCGTCGTTGCGAGCTTAACAAAACTTTTCTGTTTCAGCAGCGGAAGTGGTCGAAGAACTTCTGCTCATTTGCAATTTTAATTGACGAGTTTCATTACGAAAAGTCATCGTCTGCTCGATTTCGGGACGGAACATTTCAAGGGAAGCGCAAACTTGACTCGCTTTACATTCCGCCCGATCGACGTCAGCTTCGTTGGAGAAACCGTCAGACATTTATTGTTGATTGTGGAATTCATTAACTAATTTTATATTTTCTTTTTATTTTCAGTTACTTTTTCGTTCAAACATTATGCATGACCCTTAACACCTTCCACTTATTTACATCGCCACAATGTATAATTTAACAAAAGCTTTTCCCTCTTTTCAGTTAACAACTTTTTTTCTCATCATTTCAATTAACCAAACTAAGCACTTCATTTAATTAACCATTTTTCATTTCAAGTATTTTATGTTTCATCATAAATCCAAGACTCGAACATCTCGCAATTGTGAATGGATTTAAGGTGAAAGGTGAAAATTTGGCACATTTATTTGAGACTTTCTTTCTTTCATTTGGAATCTTCATTTGCACAATTAACTGCACTCTGAACCTTTTTGTCCTCGCTTTCCCCAATTGCTTAATGTTGCCCAATTTTCCACCTTTCACATCGGACAGTTTTTGATGATTTCATGTTTACTTTTGCAGATGCTTGTGGCCTTTCTGACGTGTCGCACATCGAGTCACTCCAGGAGAAGTCGCAATGCGCACTAGAAGAATATTGCAGAACACAATATCCAAACCAGCCAACGAGGTTTGGTAAACTGTTATTAAGACTTCCATCGTTGCGAACAGTTTCGTCGCAGGTATGTCGCAAGAATAGCTCTTGGCATTTATCGCCTTCAATTAACCTCAGTCTTATCAACAGGTAATCGAGCAGCTCTTCTTTGTTCGTTTGGTTGGCAAGACGCCGATAGAGACGCTAATTCGAGACATGTTGCTTTCGGGAAGCAGTTTCTCCTGGCCGTACCTTCCATCTATGTGACACACAGGTGCTCTGTGGAGACAACTCGCAACGACCACCTGATCAACGCCTTCCCAACCATTCTATAATGGTTCCACAATTCCTTCTATACCAACTTCAGCATCCTCAGCAGCGGCAAACGATTCCAGCACCGGTTGTTTCAATTCGACAGCAACGAGTTCGTCTTCCGTGATCGACCCGCTTTTGGGATCGACCGGACTCTTCAATTCTTCCTCGTCCTCCTCACCGTCTGCAACGTTCGCCACTGCTAATCCATCGTTTTATGCGAACTGCTACGCCGCCCTGTCAGCGTCGACCTTCTCAAGTACGATGGGCTCGTCCAACATGTCTCTTAACGGAATGAACTTCTTCAACCTCAACTCAACTACAACGCCACCGTCTTTGTTTGGATCGAGCACAGGAACAGCAAGTGCTTACAAAGAGAGTTGCAAGTACGTGTCGCCTCAGGACGACGACGAAATGGAAAACGACGAGGAAAGCGAGAGGCTTCTGGGTGGCTCCGGCAATCATTTACCAAAATCAAATAACACAAGCAGCTACAGTGAGCGCAACGAGCGAGCGACGCACGCAACTGGTGAGGAGAACACCAACTAATGTTTATTCTCGAGCAATCTCTTGCAATCTTTTTGAATTGACGAAATTAATGGAGAAACTCTCTACATATCTTTAATCTATTTTATTATCTAATAATCTACTCTAGACTTTTAAGAAAGCAACCAAATTTTATGTTTTATACTTTGGCAATGAGTTACTTCGTACTTATAAACTTTCTCGTCTCTTTGAGAGGCTTTTCCTTGAATCATTTAGGCAGATTAACAGATGCAACCCCGTCCAAAGCAACAATAATCTGGAGATGGCCCTGAATCAAAAATCTCTTTTTCTCCTTGTGCAATCTTCTATCAATCCTTGTGATCGAGTCTTGAACGTAAAGTTGATCGTTGACAGTTTGAAGTGTCGATGACAAGAACCTTGACACATTTGTCAACGAGCAACTTTGCTTAGTCTTTGTTTCAACTGCAATAAAAATCGATTGACTCTCAATTGATTGAATCTTTCTTAGTCTCAATTGAACGCTGTAAAATAAAACTTTGCTGCTTTCGTTTGCTTTTTGAACAACCGATGTTTGTAAAATGATCTTAGCTTCTACTTAGAAGAAATTGTGTTGCATCCAAAAAACTATTGAAATATTTATAGACGAAACTTTTATTAAAAAATAAATGATATTAAGCAATTGCAGATTGGTTAAAATCAAAGCAGAAAAAATATTTAAAAATATTTATAGCGAAAATATCTTTCAAGATTTCACTCAAATTATATTAGCTCGTAAGGCTTTCAAATATGTCAAGAAATCAAAATAAAATGATTAGAAATGTTGATAAGCAAAATGTTATAAACGCATTCGTGTACATAGATGGATCACTGAAATGAATAAAACGTCTCTTGGCAATTTTTAAAATGTGAATGAAGTTCTATTTTCGGCGCTCTCTCATCACATGAACTGTTGTGACAGTCCCATAAACATCGGAAACTCTCACATGTGTCGGCTGATACAACAAATCATGTTTTTAAATGAAAACACTTAACAGAGAAATGGGAAAATATTAGGTGAGCGCAGTTAAGTTGTAATAAATTTATGAAAAATGTTTAAATGTGTCACCATCATCTTCATCTGTTGCTATTAATTCACGATTTCGCTTCACGAATGTTGTCGCATCAATAAAGAAGCGCCTGAACCTCGAGGTCTCGATGTGAAAATAAGTGGAGGCGAACCGAGTGCGAGGAAATCAATTTTTCCAATATGCAAAGTGCAGAGACGGGAAGAAGATAAATGATGAGTGTAAATCATCGAGTGGTCAATTTATTGCGCAACAACCGCAAAAGATTGTTTAAGGATGAAGAGAGAAAGCGAAATTTATGGAAAATATTTATGAAGATGAAATCGGCCTGTGAGAAAAAGGGAGAAATGATAAGGCAATAAATCTTGAGCCAGAAGATCTCATGTGGAGTCTTTTCACCCTCTGAGAGTTTTCCCAAAGTCGTGAAGGCACTTGCTGCTCATTAATATTCCATACGAATGTCTTGGCAGTGATTTAATGAGTTGATTTATGGCAGCTCCTCAAACAAAATTTATTTCCTAGCTCGGAACAAAATTAATTTGCGATAATCTCTTTGTCGGTGGTTGCGATTAAGCGCAATTATTTTGGCAAATAATGAAATTTCTCAAGCCCGCCAATCGACATAAATCTCTTCGCTTTGTGTTCCGTCAGTTCTCGCACATCCCTTTCGATGTTTCACTATCTCTCTGTGACTGATTTTGTCGACGAAGATTTTGCCTGACGAAATTTATCTCGAAACCTAAAACAATGTTGCGAAAACATTTCGCAAGCTGTGAGAGCCACGAGTGGTTTTTTTCCGACAAATTTCTTCTTCAACTTATCGATTACACTCTCGATGGAGCTCACTCAATGTCAACGGAACGAGATCAAAAGTGTGCAACTTGACATGAAACCATCGCCGAGCAAGAAAGCCTTTTGTTCTCGTCAGTCACCGCAGCAGCTTAACTTAATTAAAATGTTCAACAATAGAAATTCGAGGCGAATCATTCGAGGCACAATGGAAAGAGGTTAATGACGAGCTCGGCAGCATGAATGAAAGATCACGAAACGGGTTCTTTATCATGACACAAAACATGCAAACTCAATCATCACTTGTCACAGTTCATCTCCTCCGCTGCTCGTTGCACTTCTGGCTTAAGTTATGTCTCGTGCTTGAGAAGGTTTGCCTCGCTCTTGACAATTTTCTCGAGAGCGAACTGCGAAGTTACCAATGACATTGAAGCCGCGAACTTATGAGTTATTTGCTAAACTTTGTAGGTAACTTAGCGTCGTCAATGATAACCAAAGTCGTTAAAAAGATGTTTCGCTAATTAACTTAAAGTTCCCAGCGAGAAAACCTTCTTCATTACCTTAAATCATTCTTCTCCATCTACGTTCAATCAAATCAATCTCATGAATTTCTTCTTATTTCAAGTGGTCAATTAACGTTAATTGACACAAAGTATCTACGAGGCACGTGGCCGACAACAGCCATCGAATCTGACCCGAAAGATATGAAACCGCTCGCGATCATAGAGAACTGAGTTGTTAAAAGGAAATTTCTCGCTGACACTCTCGATCAGCGTTAAATGCCTATGAGTAAACATCCAATAAAAACTATTTTAAATAAATTCACCCAGCGCTAACGACACTCACCTTTAGTCAGACTCGCTTTACAGCCTCGCCAGGCACTTGCAGGTTGAACTTTTTTGTCTGGGCGCGACTCTTACAGAAATTGTTTTAAGTTTATGAACAAAAAGTCCAGCTTAGGAATGAGGCATGAGCACAATCAGCGAGGAGAAGGAAAAAATTATTACAACAAAAAGCAATAATTGCACTGTCATGACAGTTTTCATTATTGTTCGAAGCTTGCTGCCTTTACAAGCAGCGTGAAAAGGAGAGAGAAAGAATCATCGATAATGTTCCGATGAAGCCCTCCGCAGCTACAATGTTCGAAAATAATTTTCTCATGATGTTAACATGATGTTTTGTTGGTTTTGCTTCTCGCCTATTAGAGATTTTTACGCGGATAGTGACACACTTTAGCGAGAGGCCTGTGCGCGAGCGAATGTCAAGCTATCAACGAAATAGGAGCTCACTTGATTACCGTCTGACCTCATCGATATATCGCAGTTCAATCCGACAGTCATCATCATGTGTGATGGCGCGGAGAGTGATCAATTGATCCGTCGTAAGATTTATCGCTTTATTTCTCTTCGCTTCTTTTAAGCGCTTCACGGGAACATCTCGCCGAACATGATGCCTTCTTAAAGAGTTGCGTTCGACATGCGAGAAAATCGCAACTTCTAGTCGCGGCTACGAGAGTTTTATGAGAAAGTTTTAAGCGACTTATTTATCATCGCACTTTCATGCCTTTGCCCACAGAGTGGAGATCGCCATAAAGGTTTTAATAATAAAAAATCTATTCTCTTACTCAACACAACACAATTTCCTCCTCTCGCGAACTCGATTGGCACGATAATTTTTTATTTTTGCGCAAATATGCCAATAGTTTTATTGGTTTTTGATTTATGTTTTTAGTTCCATTTCAATATAAATATTTCTCTCCGCGAAATTCCGCGAAAACTTCTCTCGTTCACGCGCGAGTTGGCGAACGATGGTGATGATGATAACTGGAAACTCTGTAGGAAATCCATTCGTGAAAATAATAAAACGGAGCTTAAAGAGATTCCGATGCGAGCCGGCCGCGGAGATCCAAGAATGCGAACACATCTGGTTGGGTGAATTTCAATGTTACGTACAACGAGATCAGGGGACATAAAAGCAAAGTTTGACGATAGCGACGAATGATCGCAGACTTTGATGTGTTTGCAGTTACTCTTAAGGGATTTCTTTCATTGTTCGGTGACCCTTTCTTTCTCCTTTTGGCCCATCGAGTACCTGAAGCATCTTTAACAGACAAAGGTGAAGACACAAAAAATCGTTTTGCATATAAAATTCATCAAGCGCATTAAGTAATTGCGTTATGAGAATCAAAGGTTTTGAAGGTCCACAAAGTGCCGAGTCAGAATCTGAAGATTGTTGGAAGTTAGACAACACTGCAGTTCAACAAGGAAGCATCTAAGTCTCGGCTACCTCGCGCAACTGAAATTCCTCGACTTGCAAAATCATTCCTCAGCCGTTGATCTCTCTCACAATTCTTCTAAATCTCTCAATCATAAATTCAGGTTTAAATTATGCAATAAAATTTTACGCGTTTTTAAATGTCCATTTCTTCAAGAGTCCTGCAGCGTTTACTGTGCCAAGACGGCAACCGGCTCATTCTTAACTGTAAGCCTTGTCCCAAATCCTGATAATAAAACCTAATGGTCCAGGAAGTAAAGAGTGCTCATTTGAATTTCAAAGCCAGATCGCCCTTTTTAAAAGGATCTGTTTTATGGTCAGCAGAATAAATAAACGCCATGACTTTAACACATTACGAGAAAGAGTTGAGATGGAACGGAGATGAATGGAGGGTTCGTCCCTCGAAAACCAATTCACCCGTTTCTTTGGTTAGATTGCGTGAGCTTGCCGAGCTTATGTGTCTCAGACAACGGTTTAAAATCGATAAATCAAACGATTTGCATTTAATTATTACCCAGCCGACTTCCAAGACTTCTAGAAATTAGAGATAATCCACCGAGAAATTGTTTCTCAAACTATTATCGACCGCAACATCGATTCGCTTCATCTAGAGTCCAAGGAAGTTCTCACGAAACTTTTTGGAATCGTTGCAACCAAGTGAAAGGACAGATTTTGTTCAAAAGGGTGACACGAGGGTCAGTTTGACGTCCAGTCCGAATCGTTGCATCTGTCGAAGGCTTCTATGTTGAACCTCCAATGGTGGCACTAAGAATATTTAGCTGAACTGAAAGAAAACTTCTGCAAGCAACGAAAATACGCACAAGTTAACCAAAACGTTCAGTACAAACCATCAAACGTGAAAGAACACAAATCATCTAAGAGAAATCTCTTTTAATTTAATTCTCCTGGCTCGTACCGAAGCCTAATCTTATTATTCATTCCACATCGTCATGATCATATGGGCCAAAGTGGAGAGAACGAAGCGCAAAGAGGGCGAGTCGAGCGAGGTTGTTTGTATTCGGCGACGAGTCGGTGTGCAAGCGAGCGAAATTAATTCGAAGGCATTTCTCATAAATTCCATCGCCACGCAAATTTCACCGCACCAAAACGTTCGAAGATCGGCGGGCAACAGCCGACTGCTGCTCTTGTGCATTGTGGGAAAATGATTTAATTCTTGTAATTTCGTTGCCTTCGATTTGGCGAACCCTTTGCTTGCTCATCTTCCTTCCTCTCGCTTCTTCAGGCCTTAAACGCTTTGTTCGACTTCAAACTCAACTGACCACTGGTCAAACCAGAAATCTCTTGCTCAACTGATTTCTTTCAAGGGACACTCGTCGTCAACCCTTATGGGCTTGAGTAGAATTTCCTAAAACCCGCATGAGCATTTAAAGCCTTGTGAAGCTATCATGCAGAGTTTGGGATGTAAGAACTGGATTAACTCAACACTTTAAGGAGCAGCAAACCGAGGCCAAAGCAACTTTGTTTGCTTGAATTGATTCCAACGAGCCTCTCATGAGCTCTGGAATTTCAAAATTACTGTGATTTGTCATCATCTCTGATGCATTTGATTCCATGTCTCACCAGTTTCCTCAACATTGTCGCGCTGATTTACGAATAATTGGATTAACAATGAATGCTGTTGCTCTTTTCTTCTCTTTCCCGGCATAATTCACGAGCAAAAATTATAATAATGCGAGATGAATTTTCATCGCTGCCCAGACCTACCACAATCTGCTTTTCAAGCGTCTCACTCCGAGATCATCCAGGCATAATGACGTGTGTAATTGTGAATTGCGATTTCAGTAGCTCAAATCGTTGTAACCATTAATTTGCCGCAGAACAATTTTCATGCATAATAATTCTTTCATCATCGCTCTCCGACTAGTGAACGATGTAGCACGGAGGGAAAAGATCCTTTTCGTCTCCTCAAACTGTCATTAATTCTTACATTTCCAATTAGAAAGTTTGCGAGCGGAAATAATAATTAGAGTCTCACATTGTTTGCGTACAAGATGTTTCATCTTCATGATCCGTGTCATGCTCGTTTGTGTTACTAATTAAACACAATTTCATGTGAGCATAATTTAAATTTGATATCTAAACACTTCGTTTCAGTGCGGTGGGTTTGGGGGGAGGTTAAACTCCATTGTTTGTCGGTGCGTGTCATTTAGCCTTTCAGGGTAGAGCAAACAAAGGTTTGACAACTCGCTGAAAGCTCCTTGAACACAATTTTGGTTCTCGTCCCATCAGTTTGGCTTTAAAGAGAAATTTCTAAGCTCTCACGTCGTTCTGAAAAGATAAAAGCGAGTGGAGAGAACGAGCGCTGAAAGTCGTGACTCGACGTTGTTCTTTCCGCGATGGTCCACTTTGCAACGCTTTCGGTTCGAGCTCAATTCAATTATTTTCTCCATCCCATGAATCGCAAAGAAGCGCATGACGATTTTCCGGTGCCAACTGCGGCGCAGTTATCAATATCTCAATTCAAGCAGTGCAATTGTGGCTTTTAATTAAGTCTACATTGTTGGCTTGCGTGGGAGTTTGGGGAACCTAAAGTAATAAATAAAATGTTCGCTATCGTCTCGCGCATTCATCTTCGAATCGCTGCAATTTCCTTCGAGTGAGATGAGTCCAAAGACGTCGAGTCCATAGCAAATTTCTTTATGGTTCACGAAATCCTTAAGACAATGGAGTCAAATATTTTGATCGCGTCATATTGTTCATTCTCCTTTCATTTATGCTCGCTTTATCTTAGCAGAGTTTTATTGTTGATGGTCTCTCTCGCTTCGTTTCGCCTTCTCGTGCTCAGATGCATATTCATAACCGAACCGTTAAAAATCGATTGGAATGAGGTAAAAGTATATCTGGAAATGAAAAGAATCGTCGGACCGCTCTGCGGATCACGATGCGCTTTTTGTTTGATCGAATGGGCGGATTCTTCCTTCTCTATCGATTATTATGATGATGCTTTAATTTCAAGTCTTCTTCGCCAACATTTCGTCTCGTCCAGTTTGTTTTGTGTGAACTTTTCGGTAGAAAACACCGCGAAAAGCGTCGGCAGGTCAGCCAGCTGTCGATGCTAAATCATCTGCCAACCTAGTTTTGCGCATTTAATTTAGATTTGTGTCTCATCGAGCTCATAGGAAATTGCGATGGGAAATGAAGTTTTTAATTCCGCAACTTCCGCGCCGATGAGTTTTTGCTGCTCCGTGG
The DNA here is from genome assembly GCA_033064975.1 of Smittia sp. YW1114-2. Classification (NCBI taxonomy): domain Eukaryota; kingdom Metazoa; phylum Arthropoda; class Insecta; order Diptera; family Chironomidae; genus Smittia; species Smittia sp. YW1114-2. Next base: position 7,236,409 of record CP093834.1, on the reverse strand, counting down.
TTCGGGCGATAATTATGATTGCGTTTCCTCAACTCATTTGCACAAATTGGAATGGAACAAAGAACAGTACGAAGATGCAAGATTCACTGATCTTTACGCTACGGAACAGTTCTGTGTAATTACTTGAGGTGCTCGCTCCGAACATTCTCGGCTTTTCAGCAGTTACAATGAGCTTGCAGTTGGAGCATAAAGCACGCATAAATGTTGCGCTAGAAATGAAACAAAATCGCCCGCAATTTTCTGATTTGAGTTAATCTAATGAAATATGCCTGCATCAAACTCCAACACTTCCAACGTCCGTCGAGGAGAATTTATTTAAATATTAAACGAACCGAATTAATGCAATTATTTAATTTGAGGTCGACGTTTTTATGGAATTCATTACAAAAATATTATATGTTGGAGTGATTCAGCAATCAGCTATGATTGAAGCCACAAACAGATAAATTTCCTTCCACTCTCTCGATGGCATCAACTTTGATATTTAAATTATCTCGATGCTTTCAATTGGCTTTAATTGATGCAGAATTCCTTGCAGAAGTTGATGAGTAGAAGTTTGAAACATTTGAATTCATTAAAATTTAAATGCAGACAACTCGACGATATTTGAAAGGCTGAAAAGTTTTATGTCGAAAGGAAAACACGAACATATTTTCCAGCGAGAAAACATTCAGAAAAATATGTTCGCAGCCCGATGTCTCTGTTTTCATAGCCAACATCAACCCCTCTTCGTCGACAGAACATCTTTTCATAATCATAATTCTTTATGCTTCTGCTCACTCAACTTCTCCTTCTCCTCAAAATCTTTTTAAGAAACTGTCTCGGAAAATATCTTTTTATTAATTTGATAGTTTCGTTCGCCCAAGTACATGAAAATTTATGCGATTTGAATATCAATATTGCTACGACGAACGAGGGGGAGAAAAAGATTTTCCATCATATTTTCTGTCACATGGAATTTACCAACAAATAACTCAGAAAGATTTTTGAGCTAAAAAAACCTTGTGATATTTTTCTTGAAATACCAGAAAATATTTTACTTTCTTAGGATTAAATTTCCGCACTCAGAGATATTTAACTGCAATCTTAATTCTTCCGTTGAGTGCAGCAAGAACTGATCCCGATGACCAGGAATTATTCTCTTTGATAAATCACCAACAATTGAACTCGAGAAAAATTATTATGCACTTTAGCACTTGCAGGAGAACCGTTAAGAAGTTATTGACTTAACACCTTCCGACTAAATAATAATTCCCATCAGAACAATTCAGCTCCGGTGATCGATCTGTTGGAAATGTTCATGTTGAGAGAAGCGAGAATCATTCATCGCACATCGTTCTCGATGGTTTTCTGAAACCTGACTGAGAACGACGGCGCAGCAGCAGAAACACAAATCGCTTCGCCCCCAAAACTCGAACCAACACAGCCGCGCTCACTCACTCCACCAAACGGCAGCTCCGACTACACTTGCACGACCGTTTGAGCCACGCCTGGAAAAGTGTAGCAAGCGGGTATCGTGTATCGCAGGCGATTATGTAATGAGACGAGTCTCACTTCTTCTTTTTTTGGCTCAATTTTAAGGTTTCCTTGGGTAAATCATTGCTCGGCACAAGTGGCATAGATCATAAGCCAAGTCACAGACAGAAACCTAAAGCCAGCAAACTATAAAACATTTTTGAGGCATCTTTAACTTTTGGCACGGGAAAATAAGAGCAGACGAGGTGGACTTTGATCGACTTTGGAAAGTCCATTCGCCCGCCACAATCGAAAGTTGATTTAAAGTCGACCAAAGTCGATTAATCAAAACATGTTTGTTTGCTTCTGAGACGAATTGGAATTCAGAACTGAGAAGGAATTTAATCGCATTTTTAAATTATTGCGTCGAGTCAGAAAGAAAGCTGAGCTATCGATTTCAATTAATTTTGTTTGTCGGAGAAAACTAATGCGAGATGAAGAAATCTTCAAGACATAAATTCCGTTTGACGGGTTTGTTTATATTACGCAAGTCAAAGGTTATCAGAGGCAGTTTCTTCTCATGTATGCACGAGTTTTATAGCTACAGCTTCATCCGAAGGCAGCTGCGAAAAAAGAGAAACGTTTGACTCGGTAAATCCCACACAATTTCCAACCAATAATCGTTATCAGCAAATGCTTAAAGCCGCTGCATGGAGTAAAGTTATCGATAACCAACCGTCATGGAGCGCCGGGTTTACATTTTATGTCTCGACGATAAAAGCATTTTCCTCGAGAAGTGACCTATTAAGATAATGGACCTTCTGCGATAACGAGGTTCGAGTGACAACTTGAAGACAAATCACCTGTCGACGTCCCGAAGCTCGACAGTGTCACATGCTAATCTGTTAATGTTTCAGTCCTCCCTCAAATTAAGAAAACATCGAGCGAAAGGATTTCCAGCTCTTTCGTATTGACACAATTTCCGTAATTTAATTATCCTTTTGGCTTCTGTTAAATTGTTTTCACCCACATCCCTCCTCGCCAGCCGAGTTCCGAGCGTTTTTCTGTATAATTTAACAACTCGAACACAGCAAGCGACATGCTTTGAGGCAAACAACTCGTTGCGAACGACAACTGAGAGAGTCTGGATAGTTGTGAGTCTAATGAAATCGAGGATTGAGTTGGTTACAAGTCTGCGACGTGGAAAATATTTTAATTGGGAATTTTGAATCGACAAACAGACGAACAAACCAAAACTTGAAGTTCATTTTACATGAACATCTGTTGATTTCTTCGCCAATCTCTCTGTCGGTTGACAGTCATTGTGCAAAAAGTTTGGGATGTCGTAGATGATTGAGGCGACGAAAATGCCTCCGGAAAGGTTAAAATTTTAAATCTCGATTCTGTAATTCATATTCTGTGTTACAAACAAGAGGATAAAGTCTCATTAATCATTTCCTAATTGTCAAGGCAGCAGAAAGACATACAAACTATGAAGAGATAAAAGAATTATTTCTGGTCAAACAATGAGATTTAAAAGTGAGGAAGGAGAAAGATTTTCAGTGAAATAATTTTCCGAGAACAAAACTTTTAATCTGTGATTAGAAAATATTTTCCCGTTTTTGTTCTAACGAAACCATAAAGTGTTAAGAGCTTTGAACAATGGACAGACTGGCTTAGTTACGACAAAAGGTTGAAGTAAATATTTTCACAAGATTGAAAGAGCAACCAGCCTGTTTCTAGCTCAAATAAACTTTAAAAATCATATGAAATGTTTTGTTTGACAAAAATTTAAAATAAGTCTTGAATAATTGTGTTGAAGAGTGCGAAGCTTCGTCATCTAAAGTTCAATGACTTAACCATAGAATATACGATAATCTTTTAGACTCAAAGACACAGATCAAGTTCTTTCTCATATCAAACGTTCAAGTTTAGTTCTCAAAAGATTCCACAACTCACAAATTTAAATATCCACGGCGACAACATGATAAAGGTTGTCCAACGTCCCCTTTTGACTCGCTCGTTCGACAATATTTTATCTGCCCAATCATCACCAACAAATTAATTAAACATAATGTGAATGCCTATTCATGCGGACGCAAAATAGTTTCCCATAGTTTCCATCGGAACAATGAAAGCGGAAAGATAACAATCACCCAACCATCCCCACCGTAACGTCTCTATTGTTAATGACCACAAAGTGGACACGAAAATCTATTAGGCAAACACCAGAGTTGTGGGTGAAAGCTGTTCTATAAGAGTTGCCGGCATTAATAGGCTAATGATACACTTTAACAGCCTTCGATGTCATAAATTATACAATCCATCGTCAAATAGCCGGAGGCAGCTTAACTCGTATGATTGGAAGGGGAAGCAAGTCTCAGTGCGAATGTCAAGTCCCGCAGGGTAATTGGAAATAACTGAGTCATTAAAAATCACGACATAATGAAAATCCTTTAATTCATCAAACTTAAGATTCAATTTTGGTATCCTGGAAAGCATTTGGTACGCTCGCGATAATCGATTGAAGAAGCGAAGGATTCGACGTTTTGTCTGAAGACAAGAGATTCATGCTAGACATTATCCAGTCGTGGAAAGCGGACACACGAGTATAGACATCGGGAAAACCAGCAGCGCAGACGTAAGTTCCAAAAGAGACGAGACCAGTAAGAACTCCGTCACAAACGAGCGGTCCACCAGAGTCCCTAAATTTCTAAATTATTTCACGAATTGTAACTTTACGGCCTCTTACCCTGCACAAGCTCCTTGGCCGAATCTGGTGTACGTGCAAACTTGAGTGTCATCCACTGCGATGGTCTTTGCACATTGACGCGTTGAAATAGTTTTTAGTTTCACAACACGAAGTTGATCTGGATAGGCAAAATATTCGTAGAACGGAACTGGAAACCATCGAACCATCGAGATTGATCCCCAGCCTGTGAGTGTACAATTTCTTCCTTCTTCTCCTGCTTCGGTTCTATCCAGAGCAATCTTGTCGATTTCGCGGCCTAATACAAACGGATTTTTCATTCTACAAATTGCAATATCGTTCGTCATGTTGGCAAATTCTGGATGTGTGACACACGAATCGATTTTATGTCGCGATCCTTTTTTATCGTCCCGCCAATTTGTTGTTCCGGCAAGCGCTGTGAGGTTGACGACGGGTTGTTTATCAATGCAATGAGCTGCTGTTATTAAATAATGCTCGCTGAGGACAACAGCGCCACAGAAGTGACGGTACTCGTAAGTCAGTGGCCCGAGTCCCAGACCTGGCGCGTAATATTGCAAAGAGGCCTGATAAGGAAAATCAAATGATGCGGTTTCTCCGCCCACGATCCGGTTGATGATATCCAACTTCCCATGCGAAATTCCGACAAAATAAAGCAAAACGATAACTTTAACGACTCTCCCGAACATTTTCTTGACGACACTAAACAGCAAGTCCAACTTTTCTCTTTTTATAGCTTTCGTGGCTCTTATCAAACATTCGAGCAGAAGTTATTGCAATTTCACAAATTAACATGCACAGAACTTACAGCTCTTTATCAGTGATTTATTGGACTTTAAATTAATTAGACTGTCGTGATTTGCCTCAAAGCCGCAATAATTAAAACCCGCCATCCAGCAACCCTTCCGCAGATGTTATCAGCTTCCACATGTTAACATGTCGTTCCTTTGATGTTCTTTCATCCTTCATTTGATATTAAATTTCGGTTTTGGTTTCGTCTTAGGTCAGTAAATAATTTAATGAGTGCCTGAATATCTCGATAAGTCGCTGTGATATTAAAGTCAATGCTCGAGCATGAAACATAATTAAACTTGAAAATCTCTGTTTTCATTCCTCGTATCAATGACGGAGAAAATAAAAGATTTGCTGACAAAAGAATTGAAACCTGGAGGGATGTTCAATGAAGCTTCGTTCAAAGCGACGTTTGATTCTCATCCCTTGTGGATTTCCTTGATTTGCTTCATCGCATGATTAAAATTGAGGCTTTCGTGGAAATCCTCTCGTTAATTTTTATGGTTTTTGTGGATTACAAAATGCTTTATTAGTCTGATCGCATTGTTGGAGTTTTCTTCAAGAGTTTCAACTCCCGAGAGAAACCAAATGCGGCGTCCTGATGGTGAGAGCTCAAGACCATCGTAACTGGAGACAGTTTTATCCAATGAGACTTCCGGAGGATAATAAAATCCGGAGAATAAAACTGACACCGAGGATTTCGAGTTACTGCGAGATGCGACAGCGATAAATCATCGAAGCCGAAGTTATTCAACTCTTTCGCTCGTATTAAAGCTTCATAAAATCTGACCGTAAAAAACGATATTGTTTGTTTAATTTAGGCGTCAGGAGACACGCTGAGCTGTTCACGCTGTTTTATGGTAACTAGAGATTGAGATGTTTTCATTGGATCGTTGAGACTCGCAGGCTTTCCTTCTCAGAACTTCGAACTCAAGACGTATTCGAGAGTTAAAAGAAAGTTTGATTAATCATCAACTCAGCTTTCCGCCGAAGAAGACCAAAATATTTACCAAACAACATCAAATAGAATCGAGAACATCTCTTGACAAATCAGGAAGCGTGATAATTTAATTAAATATTAATGTTTGCACTCTCATTTCGAAAGACGACAATTCTAGATGAGTAAACGGAGCTGCTAAGTTTGTTTGTTCATTTGCAATTTAAATTGGTAGCAAGACGAAGACTTTCTGTTGATGGGAATCGAAGGAGTTCCATCTGCACGTGGCGTAATTTATTTGCATGTTCAAATCAAGAGTTGTCGATGAGGGGAATCCTTGGTGTCTCAATCGATTTTGATTCGAGTTTTCCTTTCAAAGAAAACTGTTATCAATCGCTCTTCAGCTGTCACGCAGTTTGGTTTCGTTCGGCTTGATAAAAAGTCTCTCAACACATGTCACATGTCATGATAAAAAGTGAATTGTGTCATGATTTCATCAAGCGTAAGAAGGAATTTAAAAATGCGAAAAGTCACAAGCGAAATCAAACACGTTTAATCCATTTATTCAGCGTCAAACCAACCGCACGGAGTAGCAAGCAAAGTAAGCAATAATACACTCTCGAGCAGAGTGAATAAATTCGTTTGCGGATTGCGGCTTTCGTGTGTCGACAACGGCGACAATCATCCTCTGGAGACATTGTTGAGGGTGGAAAATGCGTTCACGTTTTAAAAATACAAATTCTACCTTCGCTGCCGCTCTCTCCCCTTGGCACCTCTTGTAATGCAATAAAGCGATTCCTCCTCGGCTTTTGCATATTAGCTCGGTTAATGGCGAAAATCCCCTTTCAAGATTTTTTTAAACGGTTTTATTGCATCAATTTGTAAGCGAACGAAATGATTTTTTATTTTTTCGTGTAATTTGCTATTCATGGATTTGACTTTCGTATTCTTCCTCGAGGGTTCGGCAGTGTCTTTACCACAATTCTCAGTCGATAAATGGATAATTTGAGATCTGTTGACTGATACCGTTCACAACGGATTTTAAAATCCCGTCGACGATGGTAAATCTTGTGGAATTAAGATGTCAACTTCGCCTTTGCCTTATCAAACAGTGAATTTGTTTCTCTCAACCTGATAACAATCTAATTGATGTCCTCGGCGACAAAGCCCGAGCAGAAAGGGTGAAGCAGAGCGCAAGAAAAATTTGTCGAAACATTTGTTTCCTTACCGAAGATTGTCAGTTGAGCGAGGCGAAGAGAAGAAGGATAATTTTATTATCAGTTTTATTCGAGTTTCTCCCGCAAAACGAGCAGCTCGATGAAAGGGTTGTTATTGTTCCACTCGAGAATTATTGCGTTGAGGGATGCGAATAATGTCTTTCCTTATCGCTGAAGTAACAGCAAACTTTTTCTTCGGACTAATTTTTTAATGAATTTTTATTTTGTGGAAACAATTGCGGATCTTAATGCAGTTGTTTTCCTCGAGAGTCATAAAAATGTTTCTTAGTTATTAATTTTTTATTAAGCGAGATGATAAATGAAACAGCAAAGTGGTGGGGGAAGGGAGTAGATGAAGGTTTAAGGAATTTGACTATGATTATTTCAGTTGTAGTTGGAACCGGCAATTTCTGAAACAGGACGACGAAGTTGAGGCTGAACCATCAGGGTACTGTTTTATTCTCTGCCATCCATGCCATTCTATCCGTCAGACCCTCCCGAACCATAAAATTTTTCCACAAAACTGCGACAAGAAATCTCATAAACCTAATTGACAAATTTTAAATTGAAATTCTGCCTTAATTATTAAATCCTCTCCTCCTATTTAGTATCAGCGTGCACTGATTCACTGGATCACTTTCATAACTCAAACGTCCAACAGGGTTTCATTTCACTAACGACATGCTCCTCGCTTTTGTTGCACAATTCTCTTCGACCGTCCATTGTCCTGCTTGAACTAGCTCAGTGTAAACAAAATCCTTCTAACCCTTGACAACCCCTCGAGCAAACAGCGTATTCACAACTCCATTCATTACTCGTCTGTGTGTACATTTTGAGTTTTGTCCACCTCAAATCAGCCGCCCACTCCCCCAACTCGTCAGCTCGCTCTCCTTTTTCACAGCATGGATTTCAATTCCCAAAATGGTTTCAGCAGCAATTCACCGCTGTTTGTTTTTTTAAAAGCACGAAAGCGAGACATCGGCGAACGAGTATTGAGATATTATTCATGGGATGGCTAATTAAAATTACCGCAAAATGTATCATAAATTTTCGTAGACAGAGAATGCCAGTCGTAAATGAATGAACTCGGGGACCCGACATTATGCTGCAGCCATGCTCCTCGTGTTCAGAGTAATCTACAGAAACGGCAATAACAATTATTAAAAATTATCTCTCGCTTGCATTTAGCTAATTTATTACTTTGAACGGTGAAGAGGCAATCGGTTATGCTTTCTTCATGTTAACGACTTTTCGTTCCACCGCTAAAATCTAAGCCAGGCGTAAGTTTTCAGTACAAAACTATCAGAAATCCATTAATGTTTCTCCCCGCTTCACTAGAATCAATTCCGACAACGAAATCCCTAAAAATCGAGCTCGACTCCATTAACAATTTTCCGAGGAATATTTTGTTATGTTAAATATAGACGAGTGACCTCGGAATGGTCGACCTCTGGAGGAAGCCGTAAATAGAGCTCATTGAATAATGCATAAGTTCCCGATGAAGATTCCCGGCTAATGCTGCTTTCGATGGAAATGTCGCTAGGTTGACAAAGCCGATGAATTGAGCACATCGCGACACGAAGCCGGAGTTTTCAGTTTAACCTGTTTAGATCCCAACGAAGCAAGTCGCTTCCGCGAAGGAAGCTGTCAATAAACGTCTCCACGAGACCCTCAATTGAGGGAATCGCATGTGTTGTGATTGAGGGAAAGAAGTTTGTAATTAAAGATTAGAGCTCGTAAAACAAACGCGAGCTGTCTCGAGGGTGATTCAAGTCGTGAGGGAGAAATCGGCGCTTACGACTGTTTTAAAAAAGATTTTAGGAGACATTTGTGAAAATATTTATGTAGAATTAACGACTTCGATTGCGGGAACGCGCGTCTTCATTAACATTTAAGCATCAAGCGGCAGCAGGTGACTTTTAATTTTTTAAGACGAGATGAACACTCGGATGGAGGAAACAGCATCTGCGCTGCAAGTCGTTTGAGGCAATTGTTGCAAATATTCATCGTCAAGCTGCGAACATCTCCACTTGAGTCACACAAAGGAATCACTCAAATCATCGCGCTCGAGCGTGGAAATCCACTCCGTCGAATGACTGTATCATTGTTAATGTGATTTGCTGTTCAAGTGGATGCTCGAGAGAATCCACACAGCGCGATTCAAACCATTATCTTGTAACATGTCGCGATAAGTATCGTGAAAACTCATTTGAAATCTCGTCGCTCTCTTCTTCCTTTCAGCGAGTCGCTTTTTTCGCATTTACATTCTCAAAGCCAAACAAAACTTCAGCGATAAAGAAGCGCCGCGTCGCTTTTGTGGTTTAGCGAGGAGGAGCGCACATAAAGAGATAAGAGCGCGCTTTAATCGCGTTATTATTTTTCCATTTCGTTCTTGAGAATTTAATCACTCGGAAGAAAAAGGGTTCCAAGTGCTTTACCATTTGTCATTTACGACATCGACGACGAATAATTAAAAGTGGATTCACGTTCATCACGCAAGAGCTTGCGACATCGGCAGCTATCATTCGACGGTCTCCGTTTCGCGAACGAACAAAGCTATGAAGACATCAAGCGCTCAGGTTTCCAATTAACTTAGATTGATGTTCCATCAAATATAACTAACTTCTTTTATTCGGATGGATTTGTTTCGATTATTATTCATAATGAGGTGCTGTGGCTTCTCTCAGAATGTTGCTTTTCCTTCACCTCATTATCATCCGCTCGACACCGGCAGACTCTTCGCCCTGGTGAAACAAAAACTGCTATCAATCAAAAGCCCTTCACGATTGGTCTTCGCTCCCTCATGCGGTGAAGGTTGAAAATTACTCTTCAGCGCTTGGGATGAATAATTACGTCAAGATAAAACACTCTGACAACACAAATATCTGCAGAGCGAAGACGAAACTTTGCGAAATTCTGTTGTTGCAAAAGTCTGAAGATAAACCAGAGAAAGATTTGTTTGCTTTCATTGTCTTAAAATTGTATTTTTCAATCCAAGATCATCTTGTTGAGTAAGCAAAGGGGTTGGACTCAACTTACAAGACTTTAAGAGACTAAACTTTAAGACATTTTCCAACAGCAAACATTGACGAGACGTAACAAGAGACTTTTAATTGAAAACGAGGAAAATTTCACATATAATTCATCTCGAAAGTGCTTCAACACACCAGCAACTCATTCATCATCGAACTAAAACAGCCACAAGTCCCTCGAGCATAATCAATCTCCTCCAATAAAATATTATGAGCGATAAATTTTACATGTGAAAGATTTTACACTGAAATTTGAAATTATTCTGCACCTAAATTTACTTCAATTAAATTCAAATAAGTTTGATAAGCTCGGCATTGACATTTGGTAAGCGAGAGGAGCCTAAAAAGTAGAAACAGTTGAAGCCTAAAAGAAAGTGTTCGATGTTCCTGAAGCTTGTTAATTTAATAAAGTTGACAGACTTCCATTTAACTTGATCGAATTCTCTGTAAAAATGTAATTAATGACGAAGCGATTGAGCGGTTCACAACATCTGACCAGCCGCAATGTAAAGGTGGAACCAACGAGTCGTGTTAATAATTTAACAACCTTAATTAAATAAATCAAATTGAATTCAATCGGATTGATTGTGTTGCAACAGTCTGCTTTTGAAATCAATTTGCCTCTGCGGTTGCTTCAGGACATTTGCGCTGGCGTGTCGTTTGCGTGCTTAACGAGTTTGGGGTTGAAAATCGTTCAGCGGTGCATGGGAATTTTTCGAAAAATCGAGAAATGTTTCGTGAACCGAAAATCCGGTAAAGTGGCGGCGAGAATCAATCAGGAAATCTCTGTCCAGCACGCAACGAAGCCTTGTGCACCTTCATCGTCGATTCCCACTGTCGAGGGAAACATCAGCAACCCCTTTTTGATTTATTTGATTCGCTTGGGCAATTTCTTAAATATCGACTGGACAACTCGACAGTTTTCTAGAGCAGCGAAGGGTGAAGAATCCAAACGAAGTTGCAACGTTCATGTAACTTGATCCTTCCTCAAAGTAAATCGTCTCCAGTTGCTCGTCTTTAATCAAAGGAAAGTGTTAACTTCCATTTAGTCTTTAAATGCAACCGCAAGAGAAACTCTTGTGACATTAAAACTAAACAATCAAATGGAAATAAATTATCCAACCACACAGATGGATCAAGTTTCTTTCTCGTCCCCGTAAAAAATCGCTGCTACATGTGCGTAATTTATTAATAATTTCAATTGGAACATGTGTTCAACAACAATATCAATTTGAAAATTAATAAATTATCGAGAGGGAGCGACAGGCAGGCTTAGGTACTAAAGAAACCCTTTCCCTCGTCTCAATTAAGACTTTTAACGCGACTTGTTGGTTTCAAAATCTTTTTACGCTACACAAAATATGGTTTGAGCAATCAGATGCTGCCACATGTTCGCGTCCTAAAGATTCGAGACAATCTCAGTTGGATCTCAAGTCATCTGCCGCCGTAAGTGTCTAAGATATCCTCGAGAGTTTCTTATTCAGCTGAGCGGTTTTATTGCTCAAGTCAAATCGAAACTTTATCACTTTCCGCCTTCGTTCAGATGCAATTGTCAACGACGACACAAAAGACCTCGTTCGATAATTGAGACATCCAACTGTTTCGTTTTTGCCCATTCATGGATTACCACACCATTCAGACGTCTAATAAGGCGTGACGTGATGTGCCATAAAATTCCATTTAATTACACAATTTTTTCGACACCCACAAACAACCGTAAAATGTCCTTCCTTTGTGCTCGCCTTCGCTCCAGCTTTGAGGAAATTGTTAATTTATTGGGACGTTTGGCAATTTAACGAATATTTGGTGTTCGCATTAACAAAGCTACCGATCGCCGCACTTCCGGCTCCTTAAACGTTTTGTTGAGACGCGTGGTCAGACTGCGGTTGCTTTCTTGAACCGTAACTTTGGTTCCTGTCGGCTAGCAACTCTAAAACTAGGCGACGAGGTCGGCGACGAGACATTGAAAAACATGTTAAGACTTCCGTAAAATCTTGAGAAATTCCCACGCAAGTTTAAGGAAGTGCACGGAGTGGAATCACCGCCGAGGGATTCGTCGTCTAGTTTACGACGGCAACACATTGCTTGTTTATTTGGAACAGAATTAAAGAACCACATCGGCTTGAAAATTAAAATATTTCTTGAAGGCGAACAAATTTTATGCTTCCGGGGAGAGAAGCAAAGTCTTTTTCATAATTAAAAGTTGTGAAGGAATTAGTTTTTTCGTAGACTGTTAGGATGACGTGGTTAGATGAGCTTCAACTTGATTATTTCCAGCTTAAAGCCAGAGCTGAGAGAATTTATAAAACTGCCCAGAATTTCAACAGCCGTTAATCCTGCAGCAACGCAAATACTGTTGAGAAAGGTACGAAGGCACAGACAAGAACCTTCCGATCTGATAAGGATTGATTTCTGATCATGCAACATTTCCTGCAGCCAAAAGTCGGATAATTTATGCAACTTTATGAACCTTAAGGAAATAAAAGAAAAGTTTCATCGGCGATAAGCAAAGTCCGTGAATGAAAGATGAGCGAGAACGAGCTCAATGAAATATTTCTCGCTTATCGTCTCGCCGGAGTATGCAAGCAAACTTTGTTATTAATTAAGAAATAAAATTGAGAAACTATCGAGCAGAGTTCGAGTTCAAATTTAATTCTCGACTTGCTTGTCCTTATCTGCAACCTTTTCTTCTCTTCAACCGACTTCCTCACTCCGCCAATGTTAATTGCCCACAACATCTGGCAACACACGATCCAACTCTTACCTGTAAGCTTTATTGGGAATATTGAGAGTTGATTATTTTATTATAAATTGAAATTGATCATTTGCTACCGATAAGCGTCTCTCAGCCCCCGGGCTTCATGCTTGTATGCAGCATTGTGAATAAATTTCCAGCTTCACATTGGAGCCGTTTAGCGATCCGAAACACATCGAGGCAAAGTGATGAAAAAGAAATTTATATTTATCATCGACTCGCGGAGTCGAAGGCGACGTTCGTTAAGCAATCGCGAGACCACCTCATTGACGTGTGTTCTCATCGCAGCAGCGCGATATTTTCATTCATCGAAAAGGAGGAGAAGAAATGTTAATTTGAATTTAACAACATCGCGAGCTCACAGTGTGCTGGGGCTTTTTAATTTGATTATTCCGAGGCACAACACGAATGCCACCCAATTACCGAATCTGCATTTGCATAGTCTTCGAGTCATCGAACGCGCGCATAAGCCGAGCTCCTCCAATGCTTTGAAAAGAAGAAGGCAATGTGTGTTGGCGTGTGGCGCCTAGAATGTAACTGGATGTGACATTTTTCAATCTACATATCAATGAGCCGGATGCGTCTCGAGAAATCACCTCAAATCGATCGAGGCGCTTCATTCCGGTCATCGAAACTTTATCTAGTCTGCCTTTAATATGCTACGTCTTCGGAGAATTGATGGCTTTATTAAAAACACATTTATTCAGCTTCCATGTTCATGATTATGATTTACTCCCATGAGGCCGATTGCTAAAGAAATTTATCATGGTTGAGTGTACGATATTGGTTTCCATCCCATTTCATTCCATCTCCCCTGAAACTCGTGAAACTATTTATTTGCCATGAAAGTCTTATTGACTCAATTCATGGCTTTCTCTCCCGACGACGGCTTTTAATCGATCGAACATTATCAATCAATAAAAAAGTCTTGTAAAAAAACTCGCTCGCAAGGATATTTATGACGACTCTGATACGTTGGCAATCACGTGCCTGTTTGCATTACGCTCTGGTTTGAACGCAGTTCGTGCGACGATTAAGGAGAGAGACTTTCCTCGATGCTCACGATAAAATGTAATCTCGAAGCGGAAATATTACATCCACAGCATCATAAAACAATAAAGCTGAACGTCATAAATCATCGCAAGTAAAAAAGTTGAATCACATGTGGTGAATGATAGTCAAGGGCTTGACGCTAGTAAGGACTTGTCGGAGATGTTCAAGTGATTTTTAATCCCCTCCGTGTTAGATACTTTCGCTTGGCAGTAAGCTCAAGTCGAGGGCGACAAACAAATTCTCAACTTCCAGTTCCAATAAACGTCTATCACTCTCAGAACCACAAAAAAATCGTGAACATCGACAAATGGTTTCAGGATCACGACAGTTCACATTTCCTGAAAACACTGCAACCACATTTTTATATCATCAGTCATTGTCGATGTAATTGTCGACTGTCTCACGAAACTCCAATCGTCGAATTACTCTAACTAGAGAATTATGTTACATAAAAAACAATATTTGATAGAAGTCGAATGATATTTTTGTTTTCGGCGGATGTGATTTATCGAGGAGAGGCAAGTGAAGCTCGATAGATATGAAACTCTCGTGCGCACTGTGGAATATTTTATTCCATCGATTTCCTCGTTGAAATCAGAGTCGGGATTGAAGTGATTGCGGGATTTATGAAACCATAAAAGCGCAATTAAGACGAGCAGTAACGCTCACTTCAAGCAGCACGTCTTCCTGCCATCGCTCCCGCTTTCATAAATATTCGAACGATTGTTTTCAAACAAAGTTGGCCCAGTTCCTTGACGTTTCCCGATCGCAGCGAGCGAAGCTATTTCCACGGGAATTACATTTGTCACGCGAATCAAAATCTCATTGACTGAAAAAGTTTCGCTGAGCCACGCACAACACAAAACAAATTAGATTAGTTCGTCGAGCCGCGCGGTTGTCTCTTGAATTTCTCCGTCATCATGAATTTCCTGCTACGTCATCACCGAAAGTTGTCGGAGGTTGTTCCTGTTCCCGATGGACTACGCGAGCTGATGGCGGACATCACGAGAGAAGTTCTGCGATTCCAGCCAGCGAACATCGAGGCCTTCATCGCCGACTACTTAGAAGCAATGCTGATGACACGTGAACTGTGCACAATCGCGGATCAGACAATTGAGGATGCTTTGGCGTCAAGCTTGCAGATCGTAGAATTGCTGAAGGATGATGGAGTTTCACCTGAACAGGCTGATTCAGCAGTGAAAATAATCCGGGAAGAGTTCGCGGGTCGTTTGAAGTCGGATGAGCCGCTACGAGAGTTGGAGGTTGTCAATCGATTGATGAACGAATGTCACTTCACGATTGAACAAGCTCGCAAAGCGTCAGCGGTCATCGAAGATGCTTGGTGTCATTTCCATGAGTGCAACAAATCACCAGCAGTGAACGTTCAGCCAAATTGCGCTCGAGACCAAGCAGTGAAAAACACTTTGGCAATTTATCAAAAATCGAAAGCAACGAGCAGTGAGTTGAACAAGTCAGGCAAAGTGTTGAAGTCTGGATTCAAAGGATATCTCGCAAGAAAGTCAAAAGCAAGCGACGAGAAACCCGACGGGACATTTTCTTCAGCCAACTGGCGGACGCCAAACTTCCATCAGCGAGAGTCGGCAGCTGTCAAAATCCAAGCTTGGTTCAGAGGTTTAAAGGATCGTAAGCAGTACAAGGAGATTCTCAAAGCTGCGACTGTGATCCAAACTGCTTTCAAGCGCTACAAGTCTCGTGTACTTGAAAAACAGCAAGCGAAAGAGTTCGGCGCACGCAAGCAATCGATTTTTGCTGAGTCTCCATCGATCAAAGAGGTGGAGGCAGCCACAAAGATCCAATCATACTACCGCGCTTACAAAATCCGCAAAGAGTTCAAAATCAAACAGAAAGCTGCAACAGTTATCCAGGCTCACTTCAAAGCGTTCCTAGCCCGCAAGCAACGAAAGATGAGTCTTCATTCAATCAACGCTCAACTTGAGTGACATTTTCATATCAGCAAACGCCAACATAAAATTTCCCAGTGAGACCCGAAAGTTAATTTCTTAATTATTCACCAAGTTGTGTCCACCGCGAGATTGTTTTTCCTGCGTCATAATTCAATTCCCATCTCGTCTTCAAACAATCAAGATATCATTAAGAAGTGTTTGCAACTCGCGCCTGGAAGGAAAAAGTTTCGCGGCTTCACAGCCATCGCGGCCCAGCGCAAAAAATTGTCTCATAAATTGCAGGAAAGACACACAAAAAACAACAACAATAAATAATTAGCATTTAAATTAAAAATATTGCAAGCCATCGCTCGACGGTTCATAAATTAAGACAGAAGGGTCCAACCATACGCAGCGCTGGAAAAATCCATTAACGCGATAAGAAAATTGAAAAGCATCGTAAGACGTCGGGCCGGAAAAAAGTGCTGCGCCAAGTGGAAAATCGGCGGCGGCGAATGCCATTAAAAAATAATTTTCCACTGCATACATTAATGATTGATGAGCCGATGCGTGGATTGAGCAGAACAGAACTCGTTGCAATTAGCGGTGACGAAATTGGTCGGCGAGACATTTGAGATTGGCCATGGGAGAAGTTTTAAATGAAGCTAGGAAAGTTCCAGGATGGTTGGTGGCTTTTAGGACGTAGCGAGGTTCTTAGTAATGAAACCAATCAAAATGCTACGAAATAATCTCGACCATGATCGACAATCGCTTTTAGAAAACTCAATCAGCAAAGTTCCTATAGGTTTAAATGAGGTTGAAAGTTATTACTTAAAAACTGTATTCATTGCAATGCATTGACCAAGTTCCTAATTCGGACATGTGCTCGATTACTTCAAGGGAACCTTCGATGCCTTGAGATGAAATGTGACACCGGAATGTGTTCCGGAAAGATTTTACAGTTTGGCCATCAAGTGTTTCAAGACGACGGTTGAGCGCATTCCGTGAGAACGAAATCGTCGAGCCATCCAGTTGCGCAATGTTTTGTATTTCTGGAGCATAATTTGTCAAACTTAGATAGAAACACAAATTGACTTTCGTTTACAATAAAATTTCTTCTGCTGCATTTTATTTCGAATCGTTATCGATTTACGTGCAGTGATTGAAGTTCTGGCGAGTGAAAGGAAATATAATTAATGATGTTCGTCTGTCAAACGAAGCATTCGTTACACAAAATTGATCCTGAGGGATTGTTCAATGTCCAAAGGATGAAATCAAAGAAAGTAGAGAAAGTGAAGAATGGAAAATATTTAAATCAATTCTTTCGATTCGTCTGACCATTAATTTGATTTGATGTTTGGGGAAGTTTACCGTTTGCTTTCCCATATTTGCACACGCAAATGATCCTAAACACATAAGGCCGAGGCAATTGATTATGGAAATATGGACGATGCAAAGGATCTCGCTCATCAATCTTCGTCGAAATCTAGAGAAGTGGAAAAACGTTCACCTTCAATCAGGAGAATTTGTCACTAAGAAATTTCTAATCAACGGCAAAATCAATTTCGATCGTATGATTAATGGTTCGACGGATTTCTCCTCATAAAAATCTCTTCGCATCGCAAGATTTCGGTGGATAATGAGACCTTGTCTCGGAGCTGCCATGGGGTCATCTTCACTCTCCTCTCGGTTTCTCCGAACTATCAACGAAGCGTCAATCGATTTGGAGTGACGTTATGAAAAATGAATCTCAAGCTTTGTTCATGGTGGTCCCGTTGGTAAAACTAGGCTTCAGTCTGTCAATCAGGTGCCAGCGAATCAATTAGCAAAGTCTCGTGGTGAAGTTTCTCTTTATTTCTGCGATATAAAACTTCTCTTTATGTTCCCCCAACCCTTTCAGTTTGATCGTTTATTGCTTCACATCCCGAATTCTCTGCTCAATGAGCTTAGGTCCCGTTTATCAATATAATCTTGTAGATCATGCTTCCCCGCCAAAGAAATCGTCATACGCAACGTGCTCCATAGCGTGTCGCTCATCTGATTTTGGATGTTCTCAACGTTCACGCCAGCTCGCTGTTTCGATGAAGCTTGATGATTCAGAGCCAGCAGAAGATGTTCAGCTGCTTCTTTGTAGGATTTCAGGTTGATGCAAACCACGCCGACATTGTAACGCGCTCGAATGAAGCCCGGCTCGATTTCGAGGGCACGCTGATAAGCTCCAACTGCCTGTAAGTTGATAAGAGTTAAATTTTGATAGAGAAAATGGAATGTAGCAATTTACCTCTGTTGGCTTGTTGCCATTTGCGTAACTCGCACCCAACCGATTCCACAACTTTGCATTGTCGGGCGCCATTTGCACAGCGGCTTGGAAACAGTCGACTGCCTTGTCATACTCTGATGACAGATTGAACAGAACGCCAAGCGCTTCTTGAACGTCGACATCGAATTCACCAGTCGCTGCGTTTTGTTGAACAGCTTTCAGGAACAATTCTTGTGTTTGCTCTAATTCCATTCCACGGATTCGTGAGCTCGCGATCTCTTCAATGCCAGCCGCCTCTTCATCACTCGTTGACCCGACGACCAAGTTGGAATATTTTGGGTTGATTTTCATCCACTGATTGAGCATCTTCAATGCCTGGTTTTGATAGCTTTCGTTTGTGAAGCTAATGGCTAAAGCCATCAGCGCTGTTTGATTATTGGGATTGAGCTCCAACGACCGTTTCAAGGCTGCGATGGCGTTCGGGTCTTTCTCATTCTCTGCTTGCGTCGTTCCGAGCAACTGCCATGCGTCAGCGTTTTCAGGTTCTTGTTTCACTGCCACCTCAAAGCACAACGAAGCCGATGGGACGTCACCGTTCTGCAGGAATGCTTTGCCCTTCTCTAGGGCGTTCTCGATGTCCACCATTGGATTGTTTTCATCGAATTTGTACTCTTTGTAAGGATCGTAATAGTCGCTGAACTCATTAAGCCACGGATGTTCACGCGAGTTGTCCTCCGACAGTTTCTTCCACTCGTCTTGCAGACGATCCCAGAACTCTTTATTGTACTGATCGTTGAACTCCTCTTCGGCTTTCTTACTCTCTTGGAATGATTCCGCCCAATCTTCCTCAGGCTTCACCTCTTGTGCTTCTTTCTCTGTCTCGATGTCTTTGAAAAAGTCGTCGGCTGTCTGTTGGCCAGTGAAGAACGCTCGGCTTTGTAGCGTACTCGGCTGCGTCGTGTCAAAGTATCGGGAGTAATCTGGCCGTTGGTACGGGCGGTAGTTGCCGAAAGGAGCGGTTGAAGGCACATTTTGGTCAAAGCCCCAGACATTTCCCTGGTTGACCTTCGAGTCAGGATTGAGCGATTGCTGCCAGAACTGAAATGATTGCAGAATGTTTAGCGTTGCTGTAAGATCGTAAGGCTTGTGTGAATACCTCTGCCAGCGACTCGTCGGTTCTTGGAGGTCCCCATTGTTGATCCTGATGCTTCAGCTTTGAAACTTCGTTGATGACTGACGGAGCCGCGACCGGTTTTTGAACGAATTTATCCATGTCCTGCATTTCCTTCAGCAGCATGTCCATCCTGAAAGTCTGCAATTTGTCTGTTATCATCTGATACAAGAAGAAAAGCGAATGACCTTTGAAACTTACCTCAGCGCCAGGCTGGAAATTCATGTCGCGGAAATGCGAGGTTTCCTCTCGAAGCGCCGAGTCGCTGGTGAGCTGCTGACCCAAACGCATCAGCGGGTTCTGCCCGCCACATTCTGGCTCCACCAGATCTTTAAAATTCATTTTATTAAACTCTTCCGCACACTAAATGAAGTAAACAATCCATGAGCTTCGTTCCCCTTTGGATGACCAGAGGCGTAGTTGGTTAAAGCAATTCTGGCCTTCGCAAAAGAAGAGAATAATGCAAAGATTAATGAACAGGTTTCCACAGGGTGGGAACGTCTTTCGACAGCTTTCAAGTGTTGGTGTAGAAATCAAGTCGTTGGAATTATCTGCGCGACGAGTGAACCGTGAATTAATAAAACCGAAATTCGCTACAGCCGCACAACAGCTTAATCTACGCAAGTTCAGTAGTAAACGAGTGAAGATGGTGAGAGTAAGAGCACTTGTTGAAAAATCGACGTAAAATCATTTTGAAATCGATTGCAGAGCAAATTGACTGAAGTAGAACGAGCTGAGCTCCTGCAGCCGCTTTTCTCCTCGGGATGGACGATGGTGAAAGATCGAGATGCGATATACAAGGAGTTCCTTTTCAAAGACTTCAACGAGGCGTTTGGATTCATGACTCGAGTGGCCCTGTTGGCAGATAAAATGGATCACCACCCCGAATGGTTCAACGTCTACAACAAAGTCCAAGTGACACTTGCAACTCATGATTGCGGAGGTCTGTCGACCCGTGACGTTAAGCTTGCAACCTTCATGAACGGAGCTTCTGGAATCTAATCGTGACGACGAAATGACAATAAGACTTAAAGTTTACAGAGATCTTGGAATTTAATCGAACAAACTTACAAACTTTAAGGCAATAAAGTTAAACTAGTTTGCTGTAAATCTCATACGAAGTCTCTTCGCTCTTGTCCGGTGACATTTCGTCCAGGGAATAGCCAAGTCGATCGTAGAACCTTTTCGCGCCTTCATTGTTCGTCAGCAGCGTAAGAACGACTCGTTCGAGCTCCCAAACCTTGGCGAGCGCTTCCAAAGCTTTCATCAGATGAGCTCCGATACCTTTGCTCTTATATCCATCGTCGATCTGCAGTTCGTAGCTACAAAAACGTTCTTCTACAAGTGTTTTAGCTGAGAAATTGATTGATCTCTTACCAGTAGACGCAACTCCTGCCGTAGTCCATGTCAAAACGCAGTTGGCAGAATCCTATCGGCTTGTTCTTGTCGAAAGCAATCAGAAACCGCGACCAACTCTTCGCCATATCATTTTGCTTCACTTTCGGTTGCCAGCCAAGTTTGCATGTCTTGTAGTAACCACTGACGTTTCGTTCAGCGAGTTTGAAGCAAAACTTCTGGAGATCTTTACTCATTTCCTTGCTGCTGTAAAATTTGATTGCAATTTCTCCGACGTCGGTTGAGTATTTTTCGTATTCCTCGGCTATTTTCGTGAATGGATTCTTCTGCTGATTCGCCTTCTCTATTGCCTTGTGCTGAAAACCAGCTAATTCTCTCTCTGTTGCCATTTTAGTAGGGAATTTCAGAAGCAAAACAAACACAAAATTTTGGCGCGATTTCTTTCAAAAGTTTCGCGCCGTTTGAAATTCAAAATTCAAATTTCCTTGCGACGTTAAATTTTTAGTTTCGCGCCCATCGGCAAATTGAAAATCTTTGTAAACAAAAAAAGAAAATTAAACATATAATGCTTACCTGCCACATTTGCCTGTCTTCGCTTGAAGGATCAGCTCAGCCTCCAGTCTGCATCCCGTCATGTGGTCACGTCTTCCACCACGATTGCATCTTGAGGTAGATATTTATTTTTTAAGGTTTCATTCGATTTCTGACATTTTGTTTTGTTTTAGATGGTCGAACGTGTAAGTTATTCTCGTACCCAAAGCTCGCTGTAACTATAACATTGGTGTGCTCATAAAATCTTCCCACTTTCTTTTAGAAATCAATCACAAACTTGCCCGAAGTGCCGCGCAGAAATGGGCGACACTAATAAGCTCATCAAGCTTTACTTTGGCCAAGGCGGAAACTCTTGTGCTAATCTGTTGTTGGAAAACCAAATGTGCCGAAAGAAAATCGATTTCCTGCTTCAAGAAGTGAACGAGAATGTAAGAGCGACTTGGTCCAGTTTGACTTCATATTTATATTTTGAATTCACAGCTCAAGATCATCGATGCCAATACGAAAGAGCTCGTAGCATCCATGTCACATCAGGAGGAGAAGAACGACGACAAGGATAATGACGCAGGTGCATTTCAACTGAAGAATCTGGCTGTTTTGCTCTCACGAGCTGAGGAAACCAAACGCATCCAAGAATACTACGACAGCGTCAATAATTAAATTTAGTCTTCCATCGTACTTTATTTATGCCATACTCGCAAGAAAATACATTGAAATGTCTAATCAGAGTTGGATCCTGAGTGATTAGAGTCGCTTCCACTCCCGGAATGAGACGATCGGCTCTTCGCTGATCCCGAATGGCGAGATCCTCCCGATTTGCGGGAGTGATGGCTGCCATGGGAGCTTTTAGAAACTGCTGATCCACTTCGGCTGCGACTGCGGCTTCTGCAAAACCATTTTCTTAGTAATCACATGTGAAATTCCAGTAAGTTTTACCTTGACGTTGAATGACGGCTGCCAGAAGCGGCTGATCCACTGCGAGAACGTTTAGAGGCCGGACTTCCACTTCGGCTTCTAAAGTAGAAATATCGTTAAAGTTACAAGCAAACAGTTTAACGATGAACTTACCGTGAACGGCTGCCTGATTTCGAGCTCCGTGAACCAGAGCTGCGACTTCCAGAACGGCTACGCGAGCGTGAGTTCCTCTCTGAAAGATCAAATTATTATACTGAACGCGACTAACAAAAATGTAAGCTCACCGGATCCACTGCGACTCTTCGAGCGGCTTCGGCTTTTGGATCGTGAAGTTCGAGAACCAGATCGAGATCTAAACCAGAAAGACTTTCGTTGAAATTAATGAATAAATTGTAAGAGAAATCAAACAGAACCTTGACTGTCTTGCTTCTTCCTTCTTTCCAGGCTCTTCAGTCTTTGCTGGCGCTTCTTCTTCAGCTTCGCTCTCTTCCATTTCTTCGTCTTCATCGCCTTGTGGTTCCAATTGCTTGTCGCGGTTCACTTGCATCTTGTGTTCAGTGGCATTTAGAGGACGATGCTTGACAACAAGTTTCGTGTTGTTGGCCTGGACGCCTTTCTGTCGTCTTTTACTCAAACGAACGCGAGTTTCCAGTTCGTTGTAGTAAACTCCGTCTTCGCGAATGACAAGGAAGTAGTTTTCTTCGTAGCCTTTCGACAACTTGCTCTTGACATTCCAGTTGTACTCGCGAGCCATCTTGTACTCGTACTCGGTTTCGTCTTCGTATGGTCGCTCCATGGAGAAGTCAATTCGTCGTTTCTCGAGAGTATCTTCAGTTGGCAAAAAGTAGGCGACGAACTGCTCGCCAGACTCGTCCATGACTCCTCTAATCATAGCTTGGCTCATCTCCTCCAACTGATTGGGCAACGATTTTCCTCCTGGCGATGGATCGGCGTCGAAGATAACTTGGGCCGAGGGATATTTCCAGTTCTTGAAGTCAGGGAAAAGTGGGAAGACTTCAACAGGCACAACGTTGGGCTTGCAGTAATGTTGAGCGATCGGTTTCTTGCTGTCTTCGAACGTGCTGTTGATAGCTGCGACTTGTTGCTCTCGATCCAAGTAGAGAGTTTCATCGCGAAGGCTGTTCTTGACATTGTAGCCGACTTTAGCTTCAGCCTTCTCCATGTTCTGGGGCTGGAAGCGCGTCTGCTCTGTCGAAATGTACTCAGATCGTCGCAACCAAGAGACGCTCTTCGCGTGCTGCTTCGATCTTGTCGTGTCCTGCGGCGCATGTGAATCTTCTTCCATCAACTTCTCGTCGGCTGGGTCGAGGATTGGCTGACCACCACTTTGTAGCGTGCGCGGGATCTGGTAAATGTCCCGGTTGATGAGATCGATTGTCACTCCGAGATCGTGCTCTGTTAACACCTCAAACTTGTAATTCCGTTCAAGCGAAGTCGGATTGTAATTGATGAAGCGGTCGCTTTCAAACGGATAAGTCAAGAACTTCAAGTCGAACGGGATGTCGGGCAAAGTGTTGCTGTACTTTACACGACAGATAATATCGGATCTACAAATGAACAAATTTGTTTGTTATGAAATTGATGCGCATTGAGTATTTCTATATTTTTCCATACTTGCGGTCTTGTGGTCGAACCGGCCTGTCGCTTTGACTTCCATTCTGTATCGTGGGCACTGGAGCCATGATTGGTTTTGCTTTAACTCACGAAAAACACTTAATATCAGCGGGATTTTGATTTATCTGAATTTATATTTTTCACTTAACGATTCGAAGTTCGAATTGCGATTCGCACAAGTTTTACGATTTTCTCAACACTCAAAACAAGCTTTTCATAAAAATATTAATACCCACGGAAATACAGCATAAGAAATGTCGGGCTTGAATCCAGTTGATGTGGTGGAAGAAGACGCAGCCGATTTGCTATTTCCGAAAGGTAAGTGCAGACGTTGAGTGATTTTATTGTTGAAAATATGAAAGTTTCTCCAAAGAGCAAAAATATTAAATTACAGATGATCCTTTCTCCTGTAATCTCTGTGCCAAGTGTAGATTAACCGTCCACGAGCCATTCGTGTTGTGCACTGAGTGTTCAGAAATATTTTGTTTGCGTTGTTTTGCCGCTGGATGTGAGACAGAAAAACACCGAAGCGACCACGATTATAACATCCAGCGAGATGATTTTAAACTGTTTCCTAATTGTAGTTGGACGGCGAAGGATGAGAAACAGTTCTTAAACGCGCTACTCGTTTGTGGTGTCGGTAACTGGGATGAAATTAGCGACGCTTTGGAAGACAAATCACCTGAGGAATGTCGAAATCACTTTCACGAATTTTACTTCTCTGGAATCCTTGGTGATCGAACAAACTTGTCTAGTACAAACTCTTACGTGCGTCATTACGTGCCTTACCTTTTAAAGACAAACTCTCTAGATCCTCCAAGAGGAAATGAGAAGAATTTCATCTCCCAATCGATGTCGGGCTATCGATTCGCTCGCAGTGACTTCGATTTCCCCTACGACAATTCTGCCGAAACGCTTTTAAAGAATGTGATATCTCCCAACGATGAGGCTTATGAACAAGACAAAGACATGAAGGAACTCGCAATAGAATTGAGTTGCGCCATGTTTCGGGCTTATAACCATCGCTTGAAAGAAAGGAAGCGAAGGTATTGCGTCGTTCAGAGACACGGCCTCATTCTCCAGCGAAAAACACTCGCTTGGCTCTCGAAATACTCGGAAGTGTTCCACCAGCCAGGAGCCGTAGGAAAGTTTGTAACTTTCATGCAAATCTGTGAGCCCGAAAGCTTCGACTTCCTGATGGAATCACTCAAACTTTATTCAGACACGAAACGTGATCTCTATCGGTAAGAAAAGTTCCATCAACCGCTGTCAATCAAACTCAGCACAACCCTTTTACAGTCTCTACGACTTGAGAAAGAACGGAATCAAGACTTTAGCGGGTGGAAGACTTTATGAGAAACTGAAGAGCAAACGATTAAGTTCACGCGATAAAAATGAGAACTTTTTAAACTGGAGAAAACTTCTGCCCAAGTCTGATGACGAGCCTTCGGGATCGAAACAGCATGTGATTGTCCCATCGGTTCCTGTGCGAAAGAAAGCGGCTCCTCTAGATATTCTCGGTGAGATAGAGAAGCTATTGATAATCAATCAGCTCTCAAAACTAGTTCATTCTTAGGCCTCGCCGGCTACGACCGATTGACTGATGATGAGAGATCTAAGTGCAGCGAGTTGCGCTTGACTCCGACAGCTTTCCTGGACTACAAACGAATTCTGATCAAAGAGAACGAATCGTTCGGACACCTAAGACTGAGTGATGCAAGACGGCTGATAAAAATTGATGTGAACAAAACTCGAGAACTCTACAACTTTTTAATAAAAACTGGATGTGTTTGCCCTCCGTTGTCATAACCGCGATCGTCTTTGCTTTTTGGAGAAACTTTCAATCTCTTTATCAACTTCTTAACTAACCACCTCATTCACAGAATTCGAAAACGCCGAAACTCTTCTCATCAGCGAAGTTCACATGTTGTTGGAGCATAGAAAGAAACAGAACGAGTCGTCGGAAGAGGAACAAGAGTTCTCGGAAGTTTTCTTGAAGACTTACAACTACACGGAGAACTTTCGCAAGTTCAAGAACAAAGAGACCATCTCCAGCATCCGAAGCCTTCTGACCCAGAAGAAACTGCACAAGTTTGAGCTCGCGGCGCTCGGCAACCTTTGCCCAGAGGCCCCCGAAGAGGCGAAAGCGCTAATTCCATCTCTAGAAGGTCGATTCGAAGACGAAGAGTTGCGACAGATCCTCGAAGACATCGGAACAAAGCGCAGTCTTCAATATTAGAACAACGAACTTTTCGTTATCTTATCTCAATAAACAATTCCACACTCCAATTTTAACGGAATTTCGTAATTTGAATATTGCGATTCGCTTAATCTCAGCTGCGATTTCCTGCAACGATTTTATTTCAGTCAATTTTTTGTCGCGAGCGGTTCGAGTTGGTTTGTTTTGATTTAACAGGAATTTTGAATAAGTTAAGAAGTAATTAATGGCTAGTTTACGACTGAAAGGTGTTCTTACCACTGTTGGACATGTCAGGAAGATCGCAATTCTGTCCAATAAATGTAAGCGGTTCCATTAACTTTCTGAACTTTGGACTCTGATTATTCAACTCGCGTATTTTTTCGACTTTGTAGCTCCCTTTTTATCTCTTAATCGCTACCTCGCGTCATCGCAGAACGCCGCTAAGCACATTAAGACCTCACTGGTTGACGATGTGCTGATTATCAAGTTGGACTCGCCAAACGCGAAAGTAAACAGTCTTGGGAAGGAGGTCACCAGCGAGTTCGAGCTCGTTCTTAAAGATTTCGAATCTAATCCAAATGTTAAGTCAGCGGTTCTTATCTCAGCGAAACCGGGATGTTTTGTTGCCGGCGCCGATATCTCTATGTTGGAAGCCTGTCAGACAGCCGAAGAAGCCACGAGAATTAGCCACGAAGCGCAATTGATGTTCAGTCGAATGGAGAAAAGTCCGAAGCCGATTATCTGCGCGATCAACGGAGTTTGTTTGGGTGGTGGCTTTGAGCTGGCACTCGCGTGTCACTATAGAATTGCAACAAAAGACAAGAAGACCGGCCTTGGCTTACCTGAAGGTTGGTCCCCAATCACAATCAAACTGTTGCTCGATTCTTATCGTTTGTCCTTTCAGTCATGCTCGGTTTGTTGCCCGGAGCTGGCGGAACTCACCGCGTGCGTCAGCTCTCGTCGATTCCAACCGCATTGGATCTCGCTCTCACTGGAAAGACAATCAAAGCTGATCGCGCCAAGAAACTTGGACTTGTTGATTTGCTCGTCGAACCGCTTGGCCCAGGCTTGAAAGATGCGTCGACAACTACCATCGAATACCTCGAGAAAGTCGCTGTCGAAGTGGCGAAAGACATCGCGAACGGAAAGCTGAAGGTTAACCGACAGAAAACTGGATTAGTCGCTCAGGCCACAGAGTTCGTTATGGGATTCGACTTCGTCAAAGACCAAATCTTCAAGAAAGCTCGACAGCAAGTAATGAAGATGTCAGGTGGACTTTACCCTGCTCCATTAAGAATCCTCGATATTGTCCGCGTTGGTGCTGATAAGGGAATGGAAGCTGGACTAGAAGCTGAGAGAAAGGCATTCGGAGAGTTGTCTCAAACGACGCAGTCGAAGGGGCTGATCGGATTGTTCAGAGGACAGACAGAGTGCAAGAAGAATCGATTTGGCGCTCCTGAACGCGAAACGAAGAATGTAAGTTGCTATTCTGCTGTTTTGAACTCTTAGCCTTCATGATATCTCTTCTCAGATTGCTGTAGTTGGTGCGGGACTTATGGGCGCTGGCATAGTTCAAGTGTCCGTCGACAAAGGCTATCAAGTTGTGATGAAAGATGCCAATCAGAACGGCTTGGGACGAGGCATTGGACAAGTTTCGTCTGGCCTCGACAAAGCAGTCAAACGGAAGAAGATTTCCAGCCTCGACAAGGACAAAATTTTGACACACATGAAGCCAACTCTGTCGTACGAACCATTCAGGAACGCTGACATGGTCATCGAAGCCGTCTTCGAAGATATCGGAATCAAACATCGCGTAATCAAGGAGATCGAAGCCGTCGTTCCAGAGCATTGCATCATCGCCACAAACACCAGTGCAATTCCAATCAGCAAAATCGCTGCTGGATCCAAACGACCAGAAAACATCATCGGCATGCATTACTTCTCGCCAGTCGACAAGATGCAGCTGCTTGAGATCATCACTCACCCCGGAACTACGAAGGAAGCAAAGTCCGCTGCAGTCGCCGTTGGACTCAAGCAAGGAAAGGTCGTTATCGTTGTTGGCGACGGTCCAGGATTCTACACAACCCGAGTCTTGTGCACTTTGTCGTCGGAAGCTTCTCGACTGATGCAGGAAGGCGTCGATCCAAAAGAGCTGGACAATTTGACAAAGTCATTTGGTTTCCCTGTTGGCGCTGCCACTTTAGCTGATGAAGTAAGTTCATGTTTTTGAATCCTTAGCGAACTTGTAACACTGTAATGGATCAACAGGTTGGTCTCGACGTCTCCACGCACGTTCTCTTGGATATGATGAAAGCATTCGGCGAGCGCATGAGCGGCGGCAGACCTGAAGTCATGGGAGATTTAGTGAAAGCTGGTTTCCTGGGTCGCAAATCTGGTAAGAGCAAATCAATGAATTAATTTGATTGGATGACAAAACGTCTGGTCGTTTGAACAGGCAAAGGAATCTTCATTTACGATGGTCACTCGAAGGGCTCACGAGAGGTCAACCAAGAACTCATCGAAATCGTTAAGCAGAGATACTCGCTTCCCAAGATTGGCGCTAACTCAGTTGAAGACATGCAGCTGCGAATGGTCTCGCGCTTCGTCAATGAAGCGATCATGTGCCTCGAAGAAGGAATTCTCGACTCGCCACTTGAAGGAGACGTCGGAGCTGTTTTCGGTCTTGGATTCCCGCCATTCACCGGAGGTCCATTCCGTTTCTGCGATCAATTCGGCGCATCTAAGTTGATCAGTAAAATGCACACATACGCCGACCTCTTCGGAGCTCCTTTCGTGCCAGCTCAGACGCTGGTCGACATGGCAAAAGATCCATCAAAGAAGTTCTACAAGAAAAACTAAATAAAAGCATTTAAGCTCGCGCCCAGTGAAATCGAAACGTCGCATCTGATTGAGCATTTTGAATGCAAATGATTTGAAAAATCAAAGTAAATTATATTTGTTCCGTTACACATTGTTGTGGCAAAAAGAAAAGTTTAATTAATTTTTATAATAAAGCACATCGAAGACTCGAAGTGGAAGATCGAAGGCTTAAAAGGGATCTTGGGATTTTCCGAACGAGTTTCTAATCAGTATCGCAAGCAATCGGCTTTCTTATCTACAGTTTTATTTTCAGAAGCTAGTAATTGGTAAAATCTAGTTTTGTGAGTAATTGATTCGTTGGGGAACTGATCTGATAAGGGACAAATTAATGTGATAAGAGTCCAAACTCGAATGCGTCAACAGCAGAGCGCGTTGGAATTGAATGTTTAACGGACAATTTGGATTTGAATTTGAATTATTTCGCGCTCTTTCGGGGCATTCAAAAAAATCTGAGCGTAATCCAAAATCTTCGTAATCTTCGCAGTCATGTTTTGTCGTTTGTGCTTAGCTCCCGAGGAGGATCATCGCCTAAAATCGTTGTTTGATAAAGCCGGTGGCTATAACAAGAAGCTGAAGTTGATTGCGGGAATCGATGTGAGTTAAAATCGGACTTTTGGATGTTCCACAATTAAATGGAATCTCAACTTTAAAACAGCTTGTCAACGATGGAACTCAATTTGCCTGTAGGATTTGTATCGACGAGCTTGACCGGAGCTTCCAGTTCCGGCTTCAGGTCAAAGATGCTGACGCATACATCGCGATGACCAGAGCAAACGAAAGCGAGAAAACCGCGAGCACGAGCCGAGTGGAAGCTTCCACATCAACGATAGTCGATCTAACCGTCGACGAGACTGAGGAACTTCCCGAGGATCCAGACGCTTGCACTCCGGAGATTGATATGCAGCCAACTGAGGAGAAATTTGCGGTCATCAAAGAATTTGATCCCAACGGTAAAACATCGGCCGACAGTCACAGGATTTCACGAACCCAACGAAATCGAATCATCAGCTGGAAGCTGCAGCAATCAAAATCCAGCCCTCGTTCGTCGTCAAGGACTTTATTGATGTCTAAAGGATCCGAACAAAGTGCAATATCGAAGGAATTCAAACGTAAGTTTCTTCTCATTTTCCAGAGACAACTTGATCGATTCTGTGATGACTGCGGCTTCAACCAAGAGCTCAGTTGCTTGGTAGATTCAATATTATACCAAACTGCTACTGTGCAGCAATCTCTAAAACTTTATGCAGACCAAATCAGTCCTAATGTAGTTGCTCCAGCTTGTTTAATTCTTCAACGGATTCCATAACATCCTCGTTCTTCTTCTACTCCACAGTCCGTTGCCACTTTTGTCCAGAAAAGTTTCCAACATATTCAGCTCGCGTCAAACATATGCAGAAGAATCACGTCCGTGAGCTCAAAGACAGTTTCGCCGGCAAGAACAAGCAGTCAGAGTTACAGGAGGAGCTTACTAAGACGAAGGAGTTCATGGAGTCGAATCTCCCGTTAACAGAATTTATCAAGTTTCTTTAGACTTGCTAGAGTTGTCTCCGAATAGTTAAGAAACTTTCCCGTTCCATCACACTTTATTTAAAAATGTCCAAAAGCCATAAGTTCAAATATAGAAATTAGAATAAATCGACTTCGAGGTTTCTCGTTTTGAGACCTTTGTGCAAACAAGTCTCGAAGTTCGCAGCTGCATCGCACCTATCCGAACCTCCATTAATTGCTCCCTCACATTCATCGGCGATCTCCACTGCAGCAGCGAGCAGCGCCGCGTCGTTGTTAACAACCATCTTTGACATATCGATGAATCCGGCCTTGTTGAACTTTCCGTCCTTAATCTAGATGTCAAATAAAGCTCAAAGTTGTCCCAAATTGTAATAAATCTTCACTCACCACTCCAAGTTTCTCGTTAGCACAAGCGACAATGCAATGTCCTTCATGGCTGTCAGGGAATTTTCCGCTCATCAATAAGTCCACGTCAGCTTGCGAAGCTCCTTCCTTAGCTTGACACTCAGTGACCAACGCCTTCATCATCTCGATCTGCTGAGCGTCGAGAGCAGCATTGGCTGCAGCGATTAAAGCGACAACACACAATGTAACGATAAGTTTCATCTTGATTCTTCACAAACGACTGATGAACTGCTAGCAATTGAATTCGCTTAAATAGATCGGAGAGACACTTAAATCACATGAGTGTCAACTCTTCTCGGTTCCGCTTGTCGAACTTGCATAAAAGATTAATTATTGATAAACAGCGGAAGACGTAAAGATCGGTTCGGGACATTTGATTTCAACTCTTCGCGTTTTATTTCTTCTTTTCTATTTCATAGCTTTAGTCTTACAAAAATATACACAAGAAGTCGAATACGCAGAATGATTCTCTTCATTTTGCACATCAATTAGTTCAAAGATTTTCTTCTATATAAGATTGACATTGAGTTGTCGGATCAGCGATCAGCCGTTGGGGCGGAAAATTCAATTCATTTCTCGTTTAGGAATTCAGTTGTTCCACATGTCTTCACGTTGTTTGGCAGCAAGGAGTTTTCGCTCTGTGAAAGACAAAATATTAGTGGACGAAGCAATCAAATGTCTCGAGTCTGACTAACCTTTAGCTTCGCGTAGGACTCGTCGTTCGTTCTCACGCTCCTCGGACGTTGCCTTCACTCGAACTCCTAGAGCGCCTGATAACGAAAACAGTTAGATTGCTTGAAGTTTTCTGAGAGCTTCAAGGACTTACCGCTGACCAATCGCTTAGCTAAAGCTGCACAAGTCTCCGGTCTTTGTTTGTACGGTTGAAGGGAGTTTGAACATTTCCTATCATGAGAAGCAAGTTTGATAATTGAATAACAGAAGCCGTTTCGTAGCAACTCACTTTGCTTTAGTTCGAGATTCCAGTGTGGCTTCCTTGAGCGGCTTTAATCGTACAAACGAGTGGCTTGCGGTCAAAACATCTGCAGCTGAGGATTAAAATTTATTCAAGCAACTCCAGCAAGCAAGTGTTGTCTGACTTACCAATCTTTGCGCTGCTAAAAATCACTAAGCAATGAGTGTCGTCCACCCATTTTATATCAAAGCCTGATTCTTTGTACTGCGAGAAAATGAGCATCAAGTCTTTCGTTTGAAATTCAGCTGGGAAGTTCGAACACTCGAGGACGTGCGGATGCTCTTCGTTACTCAGGAGATCAACGTTGGCCTGATAAGCTTTGTAGTTTGACTTTGGTTTCTCGATCTTCACTTTGCCGACGGCGACCGTAAGTTCTTCGACCATTTTGGGGTCGAGGCAGTCGCCGTTGTCATCGAACCTAATTGAATCATTTGGTAATCAAACTGATTTCCGAACTCATAAATGTTTCTACTTACAAAGTATCCCAATCGTCTTCATCTTTATTCACAGCCTTGTCTTCAGTTTTCTCACCAGTGGATCCGCCGGCAGCTTCGATCTCTAGCACGTTCGAGTTGAACGTCTGCTTTATGAGTTTGCGATTGCTTCTGTTGATTTCCTGCGAGGCTTTTATGAGTTCCTTCTCTTCTTTGTCGACCTTATCGATGGCTGCATTCTGGATTCCGCCGGCGCTCTCGATAGTTATAATCTTGGCTTGTTCACTCATCGTGGAGAGGTTGTTTAAGTTCTTTTGATTCTTTTCGTTTGTCGAAAGTTCACCGTTCAGATGGCAATTGGAATCACAGTCTGGCGATGAAACTTTGTCTTCTAATCCGTCGGAGATCACAGCACTGTTGTTAATAGGATGGATAAAGAGACCAGGCAGCTCGGAAGTCTCGTCGGAGTTCGACGTCGAGTGTTGCTCGTCGATTGATTTAGATTTTATCTTCTCCGACTTCCTTTTCGAGGACTTGGAATCAGTATGATTGTCTGACGATGCCGGTGGTGTAGTTTGACTGCGTTTGGCGCGAGGCACGTAAACTGCGCGGTCCGGACGGCGAGTTCGCGAAGACAACGTTCTGTTTATGGACATCGGCATCAGTTATGGCATGGAAACTTAACAATTCAATTTACCTCTTAGAAGTCGACTTGAGTGGATCGTCAGATGAGTTACCGTCGATGGCACTCTGCTCAATTTCAGTTTTCTCAGTCTGCTGGGTTGGAGCTGCAACGGGGAACAGAGTTAAGTTAACTGTTTCGAGAAATTTCCCGGTAAACTGTTGCGCAATGGAAAGCTCGATCGACGAATGTCATTGATTGAAAACAGCATAAACAAAAGCGTTAGCCGGTCATTCAACGCGCTGCTGCGCATAATTGACAGCTGCGAGGGTCTATAAAGCGAAGAAACAATCGCGACACACGCTTCTTCGTTGACCTTAAAACACATTGCACTCATGTAAACAAGTTGCTTGTCATGCTTTCTTCGCTGCCCAACGAATTCATTCCTCCACGCGAAATTAACAAAAGCAGTTCCAGTCTCTTTTCGTTACTTAACAGCTCGTGGCTCGATCGCCAAGCTCAACGACATTCGTTCCATGGAAATTGAATCCACAACAAACTAATTCCGACTTTCTTTCTATGAAAAACAAGTTCGCAAACTGCGGGCAACATTTCTTGCGATCAGCTGAGTGCTGTTAGCTCATTGATTACATAAACTAAGGCCTCATTATTTTCTTGCACTTCGCTCACTGTGCGCCATTATTTTCCTGTCCGCGAGCACTTCGACGCTTCTTCTTTCGTCAGAGTTTCTCACATCGATTACGTTTCGCCCGCGGTGTTGATTCAACAATGAGAGATGCGAAGAAGTAAAGTAGGTCAGTCGTCTGAGTCTTATTGCCCTCAGTGAATATTCAGAGTTGAATAATATCGAACTAAGATTGAAGCTTGGATTGTACGCTCGCGTTTTATCTTATCGCGATTCGGAAACTTTTGTTGAGACGCTGACCGCTTTCCTATTTCGTCATCGTTTGTTTTCGTTGCGGCTTAGCGGAATTTATTTCTGGCGATTGTTTTCTCGATGACTCAGCTTGGCTTACATTCTTTTCTTTCACTCTTTCTCCTCAATTCTTATGAGACAACGATCCGACAAGTCAAGAACTTTGATCTACTTTAAGCGCGTGCTACTGCTTCGAACGAATAACCCAAACTAAACTCGCGGCTCTCTTTTCCTTCTCCAAACGTAAACCGAGACCTGAGCGGTGAAATACCAACAACGTAGCT
Source organism: Smittia sp. YW1114-2 (assembly GCA_033064975.1). Classification (NCBI taxonomy): domain Eukaryota; kingdom Metazoa; phylum Arthropoda; class Insecta; order Diptera; family Chironomidae; genus Smittia; species Smittia sp. YW1114-2. The sequence goes on along the minus strand of CP093834.1, from coordinate 7,202,403 downwards.
TGAACAATTTTGTTATAACATTGCTGAAGGCATCGCTAACCCGCTTGAGCATTTTTTCTCTTCGTTTATTTAATAGCGAAAGTAAACGAAATGGCATAATCGAGATCGTGACCTATTGAATGTCACATTCAGTGTTGTACCACTCACATTTATCCTCTACTGCTTGACGCGGAGTCTCTGCTCCCATATCACGGTCTCGAGCTCGATCGTTACTCGTGTGTTTCGGCACAGAGTTACGATTCACGTAGCGCCAGGTGAGTTCTGTTTCGTCGGATCTGGAATGTGATAAGCGAATGCATTGTTATTATTCAATTTCCCTCATTCCGAGTTCGCGTTCAGTGAAGCGAAGCGAAAACGATAAAGTACGTAAAGCGAAAAGCCGAAAAAGCGTTAAACTAATTCGGAACTCGCGTGAGCAATGAAGATCGGCATTTGACTCACGCACCTCTTTAATGAAACTGTTTGCAGATCAACCAGCAGCTGATAGCGATGGCAAACAACTGTTCTGCGCTGTTCACCTGCTCCGATGGAAAACGTCGAGAGAGATCTCGATTGATTGGCAGTGATGGACTCGCAGACTTTATGGATCAAGAAGCGGCGATAGCTGTTTACAGGTGGAAATAATAGAACACTGTGAAGAAGAGCAATGTTAGTAAATATGTAAGAGCAACACAAACTCCTTTCAGAACCAGTTTCCACTCTTCGTTCCTTTGAAAGTCGACAAGGTGAAAAGGGGAGAACTCATTGACTCTTCCGAGTTTATTTACAGTTACTCTGCTTCGCGACGACGTGGGACGAAAGTGGCAACGAGAAACGTGCTCATTAGAAGTCGAGCCAAGCCAGTAAAGGTTTGTCAAACGCAAGTAAAGTTCAAGCTGACTCGATGCACAAAAGAAAATTTGACCTTCAATTCGCGAAATTACTTGCCTGTTCTTGGCGAAGCTTCCAATGTATCCTCGAATGTCTTCATCCACTTTCAACACAAATTCATCGTCTTCACAGCTCAAGAACCGATCGTTGAACGACATTTAACAAATCAAACACATCGCGAAATCAACAAAATTATCTTGCGATTTTCAAGAGGAAAATTTTTATCGTAATTATTGTAGATCACAATTGCACTTCATTGAATTCGCATTCGCAAGACTTCGAGGATGAGTTTAAAGCTTTAATTCCACCAATTCACTTAACCGGAGCGTGAGCTTAAATCACTTTAGAATATTCGATACGTTCTGGGTGCTGCCAGCGCGAGTTGTTGCCATGAAAAGTTTCGCGTCCCGTTGGATTGCCAGCGCAATTTCCAAACAAAACAAACGGAAAACTATCAAGAAAAATGAGCGACTGGCTTAAGACGACGGTTATCGAGCTGATAAAAGCGTACAAGGAGGAGCCAAACCTCTACGACCAGAAGCACAAGTTGTACTACAATAAGCAAGCGAGGAATCTGTCGATGAGGAAGATCCTGGAAGCTGTTCAGAAATCGAGGTAAATAAATCACTGGCCGACGAGATTATGTTGTTAAATAGTTATTAATCTAGGAGTGAGACGACTTCCAATGAGATAACGAAGAAGATTCAGACACTGCGCACGCAGTTTGGCCAGGAAGTCAGCAAAATCGACAAGAGTCAGTCGCTTGGTGAAGACTTGATCTACAAGCCGAAGATCTTCTGGTTTCAACATCTTGAATGGATCGGAAACTTCATGAAGACTCGTTCAGACCCAACGCCACTCTCAGCAAGACCGAAAACAACACTGAAGAGCGAAGGAGCTGAAGAACAATTCTTTGCGTTCGCTGATGATGTCGAAGATCCAGAAAATTACACGACGGAGATTGAATTCTCGGAATATGAAACGGAGTCTGAGCCGCCGAGAAAAAAGCCAAAGACTTATTCGGTGCCTAAAACCATCAAAGCATCTCACATCATCGAGAAGCGAGACAATCCAACAGTCAGGACGATCGAGTACACGCTGATTGATGACGACACCCACGAAGAAATCGTGCCAGTGGAGGACTCAACCCTTCTCAAGGAATCAGCCCAGAAGATCACCGCATGCCAAGACACCAACGACTCAGATTACAAGCTCGAGAAGTACAAAAGAAGAAGCAAAACGTTTGGCAAATATGTTTCCGCGCTGCTCATGGAAATCACGGACGACAGAATCTTCTTCGACCTTCAAAGGCAAATCACGAGTTCCATACACGAAGCATCCATCAAACAGAATGATCAGAGGAAGAGCTAAACTTTATTTTCAATTTTACTTGTAAGCTTTGAATGAATTTTATAAATCGAATTAGCTAATTAATACGAGCTGTGTAAGCTTCCCACAAGCGATCACGATAAGTCTTGGCGGCCTCGGCTGGATTCTTGCTGCTAATGATTCCACGTCCGACGACTGCAATGTCCGCTCCTTTCTCGCTCATCACATACTCGGGCGTGTTGTAGTTCTGCCCCAAGTTGTCGCCGCCCTCTTCAAGCTTCACGCCTGGCGTGAGTTGAAGCAATCCTGGGTCCTGAACCAAATCAGCGCTTTGCGCAACGACTCCAGCGACGAAGTCGGAATGTGCTTCGATCATCTTCATTGTCTTTTCTTTGTATTCAGAAGAGATCAAGTTACCACTTGACGACATTTCGGCGAGTAGGAAAACTCCGCGAGCTGAAGAACCAGAAACTGACTCCTTCAAACCTTTGATGATGCCTTCGCCTGGCAGCGAGTGAGCGGTGACCAAGTCAGCCCAGCTCGAGATGCGGTAGACTCCTTTGGAATATTGAAGTTGAACTGTGTTGCCGATATCAGCGAACTTTCGATCTTCCATGATCAAGAAATTGTGTTTCTGGGCGAGAGCCTGAAGCGAATGTGCAAAGCTCTCGGTGAAGTCCTCGATGATGTCGACGTGAGTTTTGAGAAGACAAATGTAAGGTCCGACTGACTCCACGAGATTAAGGATCTCAGCAGTCTTTGTGACATCAGCGGCCAGGCACAAGTTTGTCTTCTTCATGTCCATGATCTTTAGCAACGCGCGAGAAACTTCGTTCGTCGCCACTTTCGATCTTTCCTCAAACGACATCGTAAGTCTTGAAGGTTTCTTCGTTTCTGCTTTGAGCTTCAACTGAGATTTTGCGATGTAATCGGCAACGCTTTTGACCATCGACGCCTCGATCTTGCCAGCTTCCTTCAAGGTTTCCAACAAGTAACCGAGAGTGAACAGCGAATGCATTTCGATTTGCTGCTTCGCAATATTCTCTACACCGCCTTGCTCTCGATTCACGACAACGATTGCGTGTTTGACGACAAGTTCCGCTTCCTTCAGGTCAGCTGACGTGTCTAGAACACTCGAGCCAGTCGTCACAACATCTTCGATGATCAAACATCTCTCGTTCGGCTTGAACTGACCTTCAATTAGCTTCTTCGTCCCATAGCTTTTCGCTTCTTTACGACGGATTAACATCGGCAAATCCATCTTGATTGACAACAAAGTTGCAAGTGGCAGAGCTGAGAAGAAGAAGCATTAGTAACCTAATGATTACGACAGAATCAAAGCGTGTTACCAGTGTAGGGAACGCCGCAAAGTTGATCGCATTCGATTCCCTTCTCTTGGATAAATGTTTGCATCAAGTCCGTCAACAGGTTCATAACAACTGGATGGCTCACGATAACCCGAAGGTCAAAGTAAACAGGACTGATCTCCCCTGACTTCAGAGTGAATTCCCCGAACTTGAAAGCTGGAATTTGAGAAAACATGAGTCTCGTGTTTCCAGCTAAGAAGGAATTTGTACCCACCGGCAATCTCGTAAAGCTTCAGAGCCAGCGCCTTCTTCTGATCCTCCATCGTCGCTACCATTTCCTTGTAAGCTTGATCACGTTGTTCGCTACAGAATATTAAATCAACAAACTGTCGCTGCGATAAGAGCTTAGCTTTAGCTAGGGATTGCAACTTGCTTCGATGAAAACTCCTAAATCGGGTTGAGCCAACGCGAATTAAAACCTCCGAAAATTCGAGGAAACTCTGTTGACAGTTGATTAGGTTGTAGGACGTAATCACGTGGACCTTTTCATCTGAATTAATTGACAAAACCTCCTTGAACTTTCTTCCAAGATTCTACATCAAACTACCTGTGATGACAACTCCCAACTTTAGCGAATAATTTTTATTCGACGAGATATCTAAAGCAGTCAGTCTGTCCTTTTAAATCTGCCATGTGCTTGCGACAAGCAGCTTGAAGGCGCCAAAAGACAGTTTCGGTTTCATAAGAAAGCAGAAAATGTTTCATGTTTATTATTTCATTCTCGTTTGTATAAAAAATACCTTTAAATATACGGCTGATTAAAAATATTCATCGATAGTTCTGATCGTTTGGTAAATGACTAGACAAGTTGTTGCTCGCGTGAGGGTAATTCCGGGGATGGGAAACGAAAGCTTACAGGCTAAGACGTTTCAGATGAATTCGAGAGAGGCCACGACTCGGTCCCTCGAAGCTTTTGCGTTTAAATAAATAAGTGGCGACATTAAGTCACTTAACGATTACATAAGTGAGAGGAGGAAAATCTTCAAAAATATTTTGCTTTCTTCAGGTTCTTGTATACAAATAGCGATTTGTGGACTCGAATTTTCTTTTAAGCTTTCATGGACTCGTTAAGCGAATTTGTACAAAAATGTTTTGGGGATTTATCTCGAATTATCTTTGCGCGCGTTAAGTTTGCTCTGTGTATAAAGTTTTGTACTGTTGGAATGAACCAGTTTTCGCTCTCAATAGTTTCGTACAAAAATCTGTTAATTCTCTTGTGGTTGTCTGACCTGAATCTCGTTTTATAAATATTCCTCCTGAGTTCGGATCACCGTAGCGACGGTTACTGACTAGCGTTTACCTTAATCCTACAAAATCCTAAAGTTATTCGACGAAACGATAAATAAAATTGCACGTTGACAACGAAATAAATTAAAATCACATGAAAACTTTGCTCGAGGATCAATCGACATCGATCGATGGGTAATGCTAAACTAAAGGGTTGCGAGAAAATGACTAGATTGAGGCTCTAAAAGGTCAGTGAACTTGTTAGCTACTAAGCCATTTGAGAGACCACAGAAAAACCTTCAGCCCTGAACACGGTTGAAAGCGTATCAAGTGTTGGCATGCAGACGTTCGGTGTTCAGCCTGAACGAGTCTAGCTGCAATGAGACTGTCAGCTATCTCACAAATTAAGTCGAGCCTAATTATAAATTAGCTCCTAATTCTTCAAAAGAAAAGCAATTGATCTGCCAAATTCATCGTTTCAAAAGTCTCGAGCTCGATCAATTCTCTGATCTCAATCAATAACCCGCAACCGTCTAACGTTAATCATAATGTTTGTTTTCTTAAACCTTTAAAGTTGCTCGTGAACTATTCTGATTTGTACTGAGACTCCTAGTTCAGTTCTAAATATAATTATTACTCTTCGCCTCGAGAAATCTTTGAAAGCATTAAACGAACAAAGTATCACAAATCATAGAAACGAAAATCATTGCAATAATACCCGATGAAACTCATAAGTTCTGAATGCGTTAGCAACGGAAGGGAATTAAAGACGATAATTCAAGAAACCACGTGTCAAACCTTAAGACCTAAAAAATCCACTGTGTCATGTTGAAAATCTACCAGAAGTCTTTATACTGATGTCCTCAGGAGCTCGGGTGCATGGCGTGACCCGACTGAGGATTTGTGCCACCGTTTATTGCGCCTTGTGCCGTCATTTCCGATTTGACGCGACGCGCTATATGAGAGCGAGTATGTTTCCTCAAATGATCCTTGCGGTAGAAGCCTAAAGAGAAGCCAAGGGAAAACTTAGCAATAACGATTTTGTGCGAATTGATTGGCGACGACTCACCCTTTCCACACTCGTTGCAGACATGTTTCTTCTCTCCCGAGTGAATTACATAGTGCAATGTCAGTTGTTCTTTGCGCTTGAATGTCTTCATGCAAATCTAAAATTGAACTTTCAATCAGAAAGCTTTCAAAAGCTTTTTAATTGAACTTACATTGCAAGCATGCGGACGATCAGGAATATGCGAGAGCTTGTGACGCGTGAGATGATCCTTTCGCTTGAGAGCAGCGCTGCAGATGTCGCAAACGAATCGCCGTTCGACAGCGTGTTGAATAACGTGTTGCTCGACCAGGTCGCGCTCGGGCAGTGCCATCTGGCACTCGGGACAGCAATAGAGAATTGTGCCGTCGAGAGCTGTTTTCTCTCGGATCTCGCCAGGCTAGAAGGAAGTTATTTAATCCAAGCACCTTGACATTTGCTGTTAAGTCTCACCTTAGGCCTTGGCTTTCGCTCTTTCGGGGGCTTCTTTTTCTTCGGTTTCTTCTCAGCGTTCGGCTGTTTAACAGACTTTTTGCGCTCCTTCTTAGATTTATGCGGCAAGACTCCGTTGCCTATCGGCACCATTGTCGGGCTCTTCATGTTAAGACTATTGCCATTCTGATTGTGGCCTAGCAACATCGAGTTATGGCTTGGAATGTTAATCGTAGACGAGAGGTGATGATCCATGTTATTGTCGTTTCCGTTCAAGTAATTATGCTGATGATGATGATTCAAGTGATGCTGATTGACCATTGAAGCCACGTTTCCCAGTAAATTCGATCCAACGCCATTTTTCAGGCCCAACAAGTCGCTGCCAGTGAGCATGCTGTTCCCAGCATTTCCGCCCGACGACTCCTTCTTGATCGACTCGGAATATTTGAGAATGTGCTGAATGGATATGGGAAGCGATGCTGATAGCAAGTGCGAGGAGTAGTCGGTTCCATTTGAATGGTTCCACGTTTGGTTCATGCTGTGAAACGGCAACACCTCGTCTCGTTCTGTCTTTGTGATGTGAGCCTTCGACTTGGCATCTCGCTCCGCATAGTCGTGCGCTGACTGAGGTTGATATAAGTTCTGTCCATAATGAATCGTCGAGCTTGAAACTGGAAAGGAAAGCGACGAAAAATTCAGAGTCAGCCAATTAAAAATTCTGACTCATTAGAGGGAGCGAATGAAAACATGAAGAAAATCAATAAATCGCCATTTTCCAAACCCGGCTAAGAGTTTTCCCATTTTTCCGATCGAGTTTTCCCGGTCTTCTGCTCGATGAGCGACTCACCTGACTGAGAGGTCGGTGCTGAGGTAGATTGCGAGTTAATTAGGTTCTGGTTAGCGTAGCGGATCTGATGGTTCTCATTGAAGTTGGAGGAAAATTGGTGGTTCTCGTTTTGGTTGAACTTGTGCAGATGAAAATTCCCACTCGAGAACGAGAAATTCATTGTCTCCGCAGTCGCTTATGACTTGGCTGAGTAAACTCGTGTCAGAATTATAACTTCAACTTAGTTAATCCATAGTTTAACTAAAATATTTTCCTCGACTTTTCCTCGCCGATCCTTCCGACGTTGCCAGCTTTCCCACAAACTCGAACTGCGATGAACCGTTGCGCAAAACCGCATTGAACTTCTGATCTAAATCTAAATATTTATTTCCTATTGTGTATTCTTGAAGCCTTTGGCTAGTATAAACTTCTCGGCAGAGTCTGCTCGACTAGCATGTGGCTTAACTATTCTGCAACTCTCGTACAACTCGCCGATCACATTCTCTAGCTTCTTAAGCTCGCCGTTCTCCCACACTTTGATCAAGAGCATTGCGTTTGGGGCGCTGACTTGCTTGGCAAAGGCTACGACTGAGGTGGCCAGCTCCATTATGTTCTCTTGATCCATTGACTTTATTCCTGAGGCATTCGGTGCCATGTCTGAAAGAACGCAGTTCACTCTCTTCCCGTTCAAGATCTTCTTGATTTTCTCTTGTGCAAGTGAAGTGGTGAAGTCTGTGTTGCCGAGGAAGGTTGCGCCGTCAACCGGGTATATCTGAAGCTTGTCGATTCCAATGACAACTCCAATTGGTTTGCTCTTGTCTTCTCCATTTGAGTTTACAGCTTTCACAGCTATTTGGCTCCAACTTCCAGGCGCTGCACCAACATCGATTACAACTTGTCCTGGCTTGAGGAACTTGTGCTTCTCGTCGATCTCAAGTAGTTTGAAGCACGACCGGCATCGATAGTTCATCATCTAAAGAATTAAATTGCATCAACTACTCCGCATGTTTCTCACTTTACTCACTTTGGCTCGTTCAACGTACGGATCTGCCAACTGTCGCGTTATCCATTCCTGTGATGACTTTGACTTCCCTTTAAGATTTGTCGGCACTTTAGTAGCAAAAGATCTGACAGTCTTCAGAAAATTCATTTCGGCAAATTAGTAAACAAACGAAAATTCGTTCAGTGAATCAATCGGTTTGACATTTAAAATATTTAACGACTTTTTGAAATTTGAACGAGAATTGTTCAGTTAAAAAAATTAATCGAAAGCAAAATTTGACAAAAATGTTTTGAACGAAAAATCGCCCGTCGCTTGTCCTCGAGAAGTTTGCGCAGTTGAGATAAAAGAAAAGTGATACCGCCATGAGTCAAGATCCAGGATCGAGTGGAGATAAGAAGAAGCAGAAGACGGTAAGAGTGCAATTCGAAGTCTGTGATTTCTGCCAAGTTGGAAGATTTGCTAATTGGCGAATAATTGCTTCGCCAACTCTGTGAGGTTGATGACAGAACAAGCTGTAAAGCCATAAACATAATTTGGTGGTTCCGACGTATCGCGAGACGCTTCAAAGGCCGCAAAGCTGGAATAGGGTCAGGTGACAGCTGATAAGAGTTTTGATAAGTTGCGAACATTCCTCAAGTTCAAGATTCGCCTTGACAGCTTCTGTTAGGAGCGCAAGACTCTTGCTCCTGCTCGCATGCCTGCAGAAAGTGCAGTGACGAAATCGAAGATAACGTTCACCATATGTTTCGATCGTTTGTTTACCCGCGCAGCCACTTACACATTTGCCAGAAACTTTCATTTCCTCTTCTTCTCGCTCTCTTTTGCGCTATATCGTTAGAGAAATTGCAACCGCGATCAGTGGAATTCATCTAAGCTCTCAGTCCGTGTTAGATCTTCAGCTCGTAAAGTCGAAGAGTGAACTTCCATAATGTTCGTCAAGCGCCGAAAGATTGCGAACTTTAACAACAACGACACGTTCGAGAACAAGAATTATCCGTTCAACAAGAACGTGCTGACGAAATTCTGTCTCCAGCACAGGTTCGACTGTGATGGCAACTCACAAGAGGTAACTCAATCCTCCATCGTGATCGTTTCAGTTAATTGAAATGAGAAGAAATCTGATTGTGCAACTTTCGGAGTGGAGTTCGACGAACTTCAACTGCGATACAATCTCTTTTCATCCTCTGACTCGGCACGACGTTCGTCCAAGTTAATGGTGAATTGTCGCTTGCATAATCTGAATTGAATCTACTTGCTTCAACTTTTTCCATGACACGAGACTATCGAGCAGAGAAAAGAGAAATTTTAAATGACTGCTCGAGGTGACGACTTTGTCTTATCACCGACAACAACTCAATCAAATTTCACGGTTCAACTTTGTTTTGGTTTGCTGTTCGTCTCGTCGTCTAATCGTCAATGGATTTTCGACTATGTCAGCTCGACCCTGATAACAGATTTCGGGCTAAATTGTCATCGAGAGTCATACGAAAGTTGTTTTGACTTTTTTTTTCCTACGAACTCAATCTCCATAATTACGGGAATTCAATAACAAAGTGTCGAACATCTGTCTAGTGACACTAAACTGGTGACGAGAGGAAATTACCAGAAGGCGTTTAACAGACGCGATTGCTCACTGCTTGAGAGTTTGCGTACACGTCTCTTATCGCCCGTGAATTCCTCAAGCAACTCGAATATTCAAAGCTGTCAAAATGTTTTTGACTTCCAGTCGGTTGCGCGCTGTCGAGCTGATTGGACGTTTAGCTTCCGTTGCGTCGAAATTCTTATCGTTATAATGGGTGACGAAGTAAACTTAGTTCCTGTGCCTTAATTAGTCGAATCTGCTTTTATTTGACCAACAAGATTCGCAGTTTTAATTACGTTTTCTCTTCTTGATCGCGTGTAGTGTCTTCAAGTTGCCACGAACGTGACCGAACAGAAACATCACGTAACGAGAGACGTGCGTGGCCAAAACTTGGGTTTATGTCGTGGCTTCCGCGGGTGCACAGTGTGGCTGACTGGGCTCTCGGGAGCTGGCAAGACTTCCATCGCGTTCGAGCTCGAAGCTTTCTTGGTATCGAAAGGCATTCCAGCTTACGGCCTTGACGGCGACAACATCAGGACGGGCCTCAATAAGAACCTTGGATTTTCACAAGTGGATCGCGAGGAAAACATTCGTCGCGTAGCAGAAGTCGCAAAGCTGTTTGCTGACAGCGGAGTCGTGGCAATTTGTAGTTTCGTTTCTCCGTTTGCCGAAGATCGTGATCTAGCTCGTCGAATTCACAAAGACGCCGACTTGAAGTTCTTCGAAGTGTTTGTCAACACTCCCCTGGCTGTTTGTGAGTCGCGAGATGTCAAAGGACTCTACAAGAAAGCTCGCGAGGGATCGATCCAAGGATTCACAGGCGTAACTCAAGCCTACGAGGCGCCCGAACAACCAGACTTGATCGTGGCGACCGAGCACGTCTCTGTAAGAGAATCAACGAAAAAGCTCATCGATCTTCTCATCGCAGAAAATATCATTCCAAGTTATATTCGTGACACTGGCGATGTAAGTTCCAGCTAACTCTCGAAGCTAATAAACTTTTATATTTTTCAATTCTTCCGTTTGTTTCTCTTCGTCATTACAGCAAATCAAAGAATTGTTTGTGCCAGCACATCGCCGTGCCATTGTCGCTGCCGAAGCTAAAACTCTGCCAGCTCTCGAGATCAGCTTGGTCGAGCAGCAGTGGCTTCAGATATTATCGGAGGGTTGGGCTTCACCGCTCACAGGATTCATGCGAGAGGACGAATATCTTCAGACGCTTCACTTCAACTGCATCGTGACTGACGATGCTATAAATCGCAACAATCAGAGTGTCCCAATCGTGTTATCGCTAACTGAAAGCGATAAGAAGCGACTCGAAGATGTCAGTGCTTTCGCTTTAAAGTACAACGACCGAATTGTTGCCATTCTACGCAACCCAGAATTCTACTATCACCGAAAAGAAGAACGCTGCAGTCGACAGTTTGGAACAAACAATGCGGACCATCCATATGTTCGTCTTATCCACGACTCGGGAGACTTTCTTGTCGGCGGAGACTTGGAAGTTCTTGACAGAATTAAGTGGAATGACGGGCTCGATCAGTACCGCCTGACGCCCAACGAAATTCGCCAGCGAATCAATGAAATTGGAGCCGACGCAGTCTTTGCATTTCAACTAAGAAATCCGATTCACAACGGCCACGCTTTGCTAATGAAGGATTGCCGCAGGCAGTTGTTGGAACGCGGGTACAAGAAGCCTGTGCTTCTCCTGCATCCATTAGGCGGGTGGACCAAAGACGATGACGTTCCACTTGATACAAGAATGGCACAGCATCAAGCAGTTCTCGACGCTGGAGTTCTTGATCGTGACAACACGATTCTCGCGATCTTCCCATCGCCAATGATGTACGCCGGTCCAACTGAGGTCCAATGGCACGCAAAGTCTCGAATGATTGCTGGTTCAACTTACTATATCGTTGGGCGAGATCCAGCTGGAATGCCGCACCCCGACAAGAGTATGTATCCAGATGGAAACCTTTACGAGGACACGCACGGCGGTCGCGTTCTTAAGATGGCTCCCGGGCTAGACAACATCGAGATTCTACCGTTCAGAGTCGCTGCCTACGACACAAGCGTGAAACAAATGGCTTTCTTCGACCCAAAGCGCAAACAAGATTTCCTTTTCATCTCGGGAACGAAAATGAGGACGTTAGCGAAGACGGGAGAGCTACCACCAGATGGGTTCATGGAGAAGAACGCCTGGGACGTTCTGTCGAAATATTATCGCTCGTTGGAGCAGAACTAGTGACGCGTCTTTTAGGCTCAGTCGACGATTGACACGCTATGAGTAAATTTAAGTGAAATTGAAAGCTTTTATTTTATGTTTCTGTTAATTCGTGGGAAGTTAAGCCAACCAATTAAGTATCAATCTTCTATTGAGAACATTTTATGGAACTTCCGCTTGTGAAGATTATAATTGTTGTAATGAAAACTTGTAAGTTGTCCAAATAAAGCACTACGCGCGACTCTTCGGAGTTGCAAGAACTTTCTCAACGTCACAAATAAAGTTTTACAATTGGAATTTGCTTCATCGCTTACTCACTTTTCGAAGTCTTCCTTCTTCGTGATGATTGGCTTAGCTTGGAAGATTTTGTGAACGAAATGTTTGACTTCGTTCTTGTGAGGTATGCGAGTTGGGTGTTTGTCGAAGAAGCGATGCGTCACGAACCTTGCCATTGCTTTGAAGAGCGTCTTGTTATCGCTTGATTTGAACTTGTTAGATTTATAGAAAGGTTGGAGCACTGAGATGACGAGCTTTGAGATTTCGCCTAAGCTATCCTTCGTCGACCTTGAAGTGCGAGGTTCATCGTTGGGCTTCTGACGCTTGCTTACAGTCATTTCAAGTTTGCCTGGTTCCGTTGGAGTTAGTTTTCGTTTCATTGGCAGTCCGTCTTCCTTGTCGACAGCAACTGGAGATTCGTCAATAACCAACTGTTTCTCACAGTCTCCATCATCATCAGATTTGGCTGGAGTTGGTTCAGGCTCTTGTTTGATCGGTTGCACCTCCTCGATTGTCGTTTTCTCGAGTTCCTTTTGAAGACTTTCCTTCATTAACTGAAGCTTTGCCAGTTCAGAATCATTGCTTGAACTCGACTCGACTGCTTCCAATTTCACATCAACCGACTCGACGCTAGTGCTTGACGATTCATTGGGAGACTTGTGAGGCTCAGAGGAGAAGTAGGAGTTGATTCGTTGTTGATTCAACCCATCGCGTCCCGATTGCGTGAACTTACTTTTCTTCGGTGCTTTGCTCGATTGCTTCTCAGTCTCAATCTCATTCACAACGTCTTCTCCGAACCGTCGCTTCGCTTCATCCACGATTGTCTTGTACTCGCCTCCGAACGCCTGCCGCTTTTCAGGCACGTGAGACTTCAGCGACGAGTACAAGCTTTCGCTTTTCCGGATAGCGAGGAGAGCAATGCCGATCTTGCGTCGATAAATGCTGACTGCTGTGCTGTTGCTGAAACATTCGTACTCGATCTCCTTGCTGATGTCTTCCAAGTCCTTGTAGACGAGATTATGTTCAGGACATTGCGGTGGATCCTTCTTCGCAAAATTTTTCATGTTTTGCTCAAGACAGTCAGCCAGATTCTTCAAGTTTGTTTCTCTTGATGTAATAGTCAACCCAATAACTTTCGTTTCGGTGCTCAGAGCTGCCCTGATTTTGCTGATCGATGCCATTGGCTTCGACTTTTCCATCGCTGCCGCAGCGTTCGCCTTCCGTAATGCAAACTGTTTATCTATGATTGAGCGCGTCGAATTGGCCTCACTGGCCTTGCGGAAACCTCCAGATTCTGAGTCGTCGTAATTCTCAAACGACTCCTGCTTCGAACTGTCCCATCGTCCGCCTTCGTAGAGATCGGCTGGATCCGTGTCAGGCAACCGATTGTATGTTCCAAGGCTCGAGCTGGCTGTGATTTGAAGGAATTTCTCGATGGTCTTGTCGCACTTCTTCTTATCCTTACAGCCATCGCACTTATCGACACAGTTCGGCGCGGGATCTCCAAAGAAGTTCGTGAAAAATTTGTGACGGCAGTCGCTCGACTCGCAGTGACTCGAAATCTTTTCAAACTCTTTAAGCGACAGCTTAGCGATCTCCAACTGTTGGTTGGTCTTGTTCTTGCTGTCGGCGATGTCACGATTGAGAAGAAATGAGATACTTTTCACTTCGTCTCGGTCGTAGTAGACGCGACAGAACGAGTGTTTGCCATCGCGACCGGCTCGACCAGACTCTTGATACCACTCTGAAAGTAAAGTTTATATACTGAGCGAAGGTTTGTTTTGGTCATCTTCAAACCTGAAATACTCTGCGGCAAGTTCCAGTGTATGACGAATCTGACAGGACCTTTGTCGATTCCCATTCCAAAGCTGACGGTGGCTACGATGACTGGAACTTTGCCGTTCATCCAGTCGTTTTGAATTTGTTCCTTCTCGTGTTTCTTCAGTCCTGAATGGAAGGCAGCACTGGGCAATCCAATGTTACGCAATGCCTTCGCCACACTCTCCGTTGTGTCTTTCTTGCGGCAATAGATGATTCCGCATGGCTTCTCTGCCGGTTTCAAGTCGACAGTCTTGTCAGCTGATAAACACTTTTCGATGTAAGATTTCAGTTCGCCGAAGTCGTTTGCCAGTAGAGATGTGAATGCAACGTCGTAGTACAAATTCTTGCGGAAGCACGAGATTTGGAAGCAGCTGACGGGTCCTGTGAGGCCAAGATTCTTGATCAAATCGTCTTTGACTTTCTTCGGCGCTGTTGCTGTGAGTGCAATCCAAGGCAAGCCGGGGAATTCTTTCCTCAAATTTCCAAGCTTAAGATAGTCCTTGCGGAAGTCGTGTCCCCACTGACTGACGCAATGCGCTTCGTCGATTGCAATGAAAGCGACTTTGTTGTACTTCACGAGCGTTGACATAAGTTCCTTGAAGCCAGAAGTCGCAGCTTGCTCGGGCGTTATGTACAAGAACTTGGTGTCAGTTTTCCTAGCTTTGAGATCTCCGAAGATCCTGCTGCGGTCTGCAGATGAGATCGTCGAGTTGAGCGTTTCCGCAGGGATCTTGAGTGACCGAAGAAAATCGAGTTGATTCTTCATCAGTGAAAGCAGCGGCTCGACGACGATAGTGATCTTATTATCTTGCATTGCTCCGGGTAGTTGGAAGCACAAGCTTTTGCCCGATCCAGTGGGCATCGATATGTACGTATCGCTCTTTCCTAAAAGAAGAAATTATCAGTCTTAGGCTAAATGTCAACACGAGAAAACTTTACCTCGTAGAACATTTTTGATTGCATTTTTCTGCGTGTCTGACTTGAAACTTGAGTGTTTAAAGTATTTCTTCAAGTTTTCCAGCAACACTTCATCGCTTATTTCACCCATTGCTGGTTCGTCAACTCGTTGTTCACACGCAATAAATAAATTAAAGTTCCGCGACGAATTTGTTGTTTTGATTTCTGAGGCAGAAAGTTGGCGCGAAATTTAAATTTGTCGTTAGATTTGTTTAATTCTTTATTTTACTTTTAGTCTAATCAACAAGTCATCCACTGGCAGTTCAGAAGCTAAATCAAGCGAACTTCTACTCAAAAACTAACTCGAAAACTTCAGAGTAGTTGCTGACGAAATGAACCTCGAGACCTTCTGTGATGTACGTTGGCAGATCGTCGTAATCTTTCTTGTTCTCGTCGGGCAGAATGATCAGCTGCACATTGCTTCGCTTGGCTGCGATGGTTTTCTCTTTGATTCCACCAACTGGAAGAACTTTTCCTGTTAACGAGACCTCGCCCGTCATTGCGACGTTCTTCTTCACTGGTTTGTTCGTCGCAAGAGAGATCAGAGCGGTGACGATTGTCACGCCGGCTGATGGTCCATCTTTTGGTGTTGCGCCTTCGGGAACGTGGAGATGCACGTGGGCAGTCTCGAGGAAATGGTTCGTGTCATCCTTTGTCTTAATGAAGTTGCGAGCAACGGTAAGCGCGATTCGAGCAGACTCTTTCATGACATCGCCGAGGTTTCCTGTGATTTCCAACGTTCCGTCGCCAGCTGATTGCCCGTCTTTGGCTGTCGGCGCGAGAAGCTTTCGCTTTGCAGATTCAATGTAAAGCGTCGATCCACCCATTGCGGTCCATGCAAGTCCCATTACAACTCCCGGTGGCGTCACATCGTACATTCTCTCGTGAGTGAAGATAGGCTTTCCGACAAGTTGCTGAAGATTTCCTTCAGTTACGTCAAACTTCTCGCACTCCTTTTTCACCACTTTGAACGCAACTTTTCTCACCAACTTCTCGATGTGCTTCTGTAGATTTCGCACGCCAGACTCTCGACAATAACTCTTGATAAGCGTTTTTAAAGCATCTTCTTGGATGTCGATGTTGTCGTCGGTGACACCGCTCGTCTTCTTCGCTTGCGGAATCAAATATTGCTTTGCAATCGCTACTTTCTCTTCAGCGACATATCCAGACATCTCTATCAGCTCCATTCTGTCGCGCAAAGGCTCTGGAATTGTGTCGATGACGTTAGCCGTGCAGATGAATAAAACTTTGGAAAGATCCACAGGGACGTCGAGATAGTGATCCAGGAAATTGACATTCTGTTCAGGGTCGAGCAGTTCGAGCAGCGCACTCGATGGATCTCCTTGATAGCCTTTTCCAATCTTGTCGACTTCGTCGATGAGCACGAGAGGATTTTCGGTCTTAGTCTTCTTCAAACACTGGATGAGTTTGCCCGGCATCGCTCCGACGTAAGTTCTTCGATGTCCTTTGATCTCTGCGATGTCAGTCATGCCACCGACGCTGAATCTAAAATATTCTCTGTTCAAAGCTCGCGCAATTGATCTGGCGATTGAAGTCTTGCCAACTCCTGGCGGTCCATGGAAGCAGAGAATTTTGCCTTGCGTTGATCCTTTCAATGAACTCACAGCGATGAACTCGAGGATTCGCTTCTTGATGTCTTCCATTCCGTAATGATCGTGATCTAAAATTTCAGTGGCGCGATCCAGGTCAAGGTTCTCTTCGCTCATAACTCCCCATGGCATTTGTGTGAGCCAATCGAGGTAATTTCTCGTGACATTAAACTCTGAGCTGCTGTTCTCGAGGAAATTCAGCTTCGTCAGCTCTTCCTCGATGACATCCATCACGTGCTTTGGAATTGTTCTATCTTTAATCTTCTCCCTGAACTTCTCGCCGATCGCGTCTTTGTCGTCCTTCTCAATGCCAAGTTCTTTCTTGATAACTTTCAGCTGCTCTTGAAGAATATACTTCCGATGAGATTGCTTCACTTTCTCCTCAACTTCCTTTCCGATTTTCGCTTGCAGCTTCGACAACTCGAGTTCCTTCTTCAGGAGCGACAAAGCCAGCAGAAGTCTCTTTGGCACGTCCATCTCTTCCATAATCGCTTGAAGCTCTGGTGGATCGGCAGCTGATAGCGACGCTCCCAAGTCGCAAAGGTAAACTGGGTTGTCAACAACGCGCTGGTTTTGGTGAAGCATCTGCTGTAGGCTCTCTCTGCAAACGACGAAGTTAGTAGACGGGTGAGGATCAAACAATTCAGTCGCGACTTACCGGTACAAAGGATTCATTGTGATGATATCACGAATTGTTTTGATGACTTCCTGTGTCAATGCTTTGACTTCCTGAGTCTGCTTGAAAGGTTCGTGCTGAATGTTCTCCACCTCAACCATGAGCAGCGGTTGCGTTCCACTGCCGTCTTTGATGACTGTTGGCTTCTTCGGTTGTTTTGCTTCGCCTGTTTCTCCGTTTGTTCCATCACCTGACTCATCCTTCTTCGTGTTTGTCAGTAAGCGATTGAGACGATGCTTTCGTCTTCGTTTTTCAGCGTCCGTCTCGGGCTTGCTGTCGTCTGCCGAGACCGATATTTGAGTTTTGAATAATGGAAATTTAATGGTTGTGGCTGAATTTAGATAACATTTAGTCTCGAAACCAATTGAGATGACCAACGACCTTACCTTTCTCACCAGCTTCTTCCAGCTCTTCAATCAGCTGGCCGATGATCTTCACTCTTCTGTGAGCTGTTACGACGAGTCGTAGCTTGTCTCCTAAGTCCTGCATCTCCTGAATCTGAGCGAAGCTTCCAATCTCATGGACATCCGAAATCTTTTGCACAACTTCTGATTTGTTCTCTTCGTCCTTCTTCAGAAACACTCCGATGTAAGGCTGGTTCAGTCTGACTTTGCGGCGAAGCAAGTCAATCAGAACTGGATCAGAAAACTTAAACGAGAGAGCAAAGGTCAAATGGAGTTTCGATGCGCTGAAGATTCAACTTACCTCAAGGATTTTCATGAACCTTGGAAAGAGCGGGTTTCGTGATGTGGCCACACAAGGCAGATAAGGCCAAACCTCTGGGATTGCGACAGTCGCCGGCAGATGTGTGTGAACAAAGTCGGAGAGCTTCTCAACCTCAACTTCTTCTTCAGCCAGCGATTCATCTTCCTTTCCTTTCGTCGAGAAGAAATGTTTATTGTAATAGACTGGAGTGATTGCACTGAGTCTTTGCAGGTTTAAGGAGCTGGCTCCATTCACAATCTGTTGTCTCTTGTTGCTAACACTGAAATCGAGGCTGCTCGACGAAATGCATCTTGTTGTCCGCACATAACGAGTCCTCGAGCAGTTGATCAAGCTTGCAACGTTCCTCGACACTTTGTGCAAGTGCAACATCGTTTACACCTTTAAATCCTAACTGGTTTTCAACGCGAACGATAATATTTCATCAGCGATCTTTCTCGAATGGCTCGGCGCGTTCAGTTCGATCGACTTCGCTCGTGTGAGTGCCAAACGTTCAGTGAAACTTTGTCGTTGATGTTTAACCTCGAAACCGTTCAGCATTTCGATGGAGATTAATTTTCAGCGAGGCGGCACTTTGCCCGCGAAGAAGGCAAAGAAACTGGTAAGAAATTCAAGACATTTGTGCTCCTGAGTTGTTCTCATTGAATGTTAATCGAATTCTAGCGGGAAAGCGAGTTTGGAGCTCGAAATGTGGAAAATGAGAAGCCGAAGGAGAAACAAACATCGAAACGCGACAGAATTAAGAAGGCGAAAGCTGCCAGCTCTGATGACAAGAATCAGGAGATTCGTTCTGCCAAGCCGCTGTCCCTGAACGTATGTAACACTCCGTCAATACTTTGTTCAGCTTCTAGTTGAGTTTCTTCTGTTGTTGTTCTACCTGAATCGAGCCAGAATGATTTATGGTTCCTCTGGTGCAAATCCAGTGACTTGAGGACATAAACCTCCCACGATAGCTCGCCGAAAATCCAGTGAAGTTTAATCCAATGTTAATCTCTTGACAGACGATGGCACCTGAAATGATCGTGATGGGAATAGTGAAAGCAGCTTACACGAGCCATCTCTATGTTGGCTTGCCGGGAAGACTCGTTGGAAAGGTTCCCATCAGCAACATATCTAAGGCTTACTCGAAGCTTCTACAGACAGTAACTGAGAACCAGGATTTGACTACAGTGAGTTAGACGACTTTTCATCAACGATTGCGATGTTCCAATAAATTCTTGAATTGCAGAAGCCGAAGACGCTAGCTGAACTCTTCCCCGTTGGCCAGATTGTCTACGTAAAAGTTCTGGATAAATGTCACGGACCGAAAGAAGAGATTCTGCTTTCGTTATTACCTGAAGACATCAACTCTGAGGTTGGCAGCGGAGCCTGGGCAGAGGGAAATGTTCTGCTGTGCGCAGTTGAAGAAGAGGAAGACCACGGATTTCTGATGGAGACTGGCGTGAAAGGCTTCAAAGCGTTTCTCCCGAAAAAGAACATGAAGATAACGCCAAGCATCGGCGAACTGATGTTCTGCAAGATCCAGAAGATATCGACCACAGCCGTCACACTGAGCGCGTTTAAAAAGAACGAGCCTGTTAAGATTGAAACAGTTGATGTTCCCAACATGAAGACGATGGTTCCTGGCAGCATTATCAACTTCAACATCGCCCGAATTATGAAGAACGGAGTTGAGGGATTAATTTTCGATGGATCGATCTCGGCGTACGCCAACGAAATGTATTTGCCCGCCAAGATTTCAATGACCGACAGCCAAATCATCGGAAAGGAAGTCAAAGCTCGCATCTTGTACACGATGCCGTTATCCAATCAGCTTTTCGTTACTCTGAACGTTGACGATCCTGCTAAGCAGAGGAAAACGATTCCGTTTGGAACTCTGGTTGAAGAAGCGAAAGTTGTCAAGCAAACGTCGGGTGGAATTCTGTTGAAGTTGAACGCGACTGATTTCGGATTTCTTCCGCGTCGCGTGATCGTGAAAAATCTGAAGAATAACTTCGACATCGACTCAACTTTGATTAAATATTCCCCGAACTCAGCTCACGCCGTTCGTGTCATGGACTTTAACCTTTTCGAGAACTGCTATCTCTGCACCAACGACGGAAAACTTCTTCACGAGAAATACTTTGGCACCTTTGACCTGCAAATCGGACAAATTGTGCAAGCAAAGATTGACGAGAAACTCGCAGACGGATTCCGTTTGAAGATTGGAAACATTCGCGCGTTTCTCAAAGGAATTTTCCTCAACAAATCTCCGAAGATGAATCCAGGCGACGACATTCGAGTGCGCGTGGCAGAGATCGATCACGAATCAAAGTTTGTGCAAGTGACAAACCTTCAAGGTTTCACTAAAGACACAACAAAGGTTCTCACAAACAAGCGGCAAATCAAATTCGGTGAATCGTTCGCCGGCGTTGTGCTTAACGAGAACCCAAAGTTCTTCACGATTCTTTTCTTCAATCACATCAAGGGACACTTGAACAAGACTCCAGAGAATGAAGCAGACATCATCAGCCTCGGCGGCCTGAAAGTTGGATCAGTGAAGAGTTTCGAAGTTAAAACTGTGAAAGGCGATCGGATCACGTTAACTCTTCCTAAGAAAGTCAACGCCGACAACTTGGGAAAGATCTACGAATGCAAAGTCACGGCCGTGCTGCCGTCGGGTCTTCAAATCTTCATCAACGACTTGAAAGCTTATGGAAAAATCCCGACAAACTTCTTGTCAGAGTTTCCGTCGCTCTCGCCTCTCATGCATTCACAGATCAAGGAGAACGATAAGTTTGAAGTCGTTGCGCTCACAAACAATTTGTACAGCCGACGAGACGTTGGATATTATCGTCAGGGAGCTGTGATCGACTTCAACGACGTCGCTCCAGGTGACGTCTTGCGCTGCTATGTGAAATCGCATGACGTCGATATGATTGAACTGGAATGTCCTCTCAAGAACTTAAACAAGACAATCAAGCTTAACCGAAACGCATTCGATGAGCCAGACGATTTGATTCTGAACAACGACGACATAATTTACGTGAACGTAATAGCTAAGAATGAGAATCACAACAATTCGTTGTACGTCACGCCATCACTGCACAAAGTTTGGACGAACGAAACTGACGTGCCGCTTGACATCGTTCAAAACTTCTTGTGCGACAATCAATTCCTGATGGAGAAACTGAAGAAAAGTGGAAAACCATTCGGCAAATACATGATCGGTCAAAGAGTGTCCGCGACTATCAAGAACGTCATCGGCAACAATCTGCTTCTCGACTTAGGCGAAGGAATCTATGCTCAAGGAACTGTGGACAACGCTCAGTCGTTTAAAATCGGCGGAAATGTCAAGGATGCGGTGGTTGTGTGGCTTGATCCAGTTCATCAGATGGTCCACGTGACGCTTAAAGAAAAGTGCAAGAGTGAGATCAGCATTGATCAGGAGATTGACCCGAAAATGGTCAACGAAAAGAAGCACAAAGCGATCATCGTGTACTTTAACGACTACGTGACAGTTTGCACAATCAGAAAAGCCTCTCAGCCTTTGGTCTACGCGCCATCGAAGTTCCACTTCAACGACTTCTCGCCAGGCACGAACAGAGCTTTGGGTAATGCCACAAGCAAACTCGTAATCAAGAGAGAAGCCAATGGAAAACTGTTGGGAACTTTTGTTCAAGACAGCAAACTCTTCCAACAGATTGAGAAGCTCAAGTCGAAGCTCGACACGAAAGTATCGAAGAGGAAAGCTGACGACAGCAGTGCGACGTTAACGGCGGCAGAAACGAAGAAGTCGAAGGTCATTCTAGATGTCTCCGACGATGAAGCGGAGGAACGGAGAACAGAAACAGAAGAGTCAGAGCAAGAAGAAGCTCCCAAGCCCGCCAAGTCTAACTTGACATTCAACAAGTCGCTCAACAGGACAGGAAAAAAGTTCGGGAAGTCGCTGAAGGGAACTTTCAAGAAAACCGCGATGAAGTTCCCGATCAAGCCACGGAAATTCGTCAACAAAGACTCGATGCTCGACGACAAGCTCGTGAATCTCGTCTCATTCAAAAAGTTCAAGGAAGGCGAATCAATCACGGCGAAGAAACCAGCAAAGGTCCTAAAGAAATCGACGATTGGCAAGAAGGCAAAGCCAAAGCGACTCGTGAAGAAGTAGAAAGTTTCCTCTAATATTTGTTTTATTCCAAGTTTTCTCTTTTCAATTGCATACAAATAAAATTCGCGGACGCGAAAACGACTTCATTATTAAACTGAAATAAACTGAAACTTTCCTAAATGTAGAATTTTCGACTCGAACCAACAGAAAGCTTTAAACAAAGGAGGTGACAAAGTGTAACAGAATGGGCTGAAGTTCCTAGTGGCCGTATTTGTCTTGGATAAAGCTATTGACGTTGTTTGCAAGCGAGCTTATCTTGCCAGCGACTTTGTGGACACCTGTTCTGACCGAATCCTTAATATCGTCGAGGTCCAAGTCTGGGCTGTGGAACTCCATGCGATTGCTGCCTCCACCTTGAACGAGAGAGATATTTTATAAACTTCAAGCTGTTTGAATGGTAAAGCAACTCACGCCTCGAAGCCGACTGAGAGCCATCGTCAAAATAGTCTGCAGATGAGATTGAGCTCGATCCTTGGAACTTGGAGAGGTTCGCGGATCGCTGGAACGACGTTTGCTCATTGCCGAAGAACTGGTCTGACGAGATGCCTTTGGCCCCGGCGAACTTCTTCTGAATGGAATCGGTGTCGTAGCTGTCAACTGGCGACTTCGCTGACGACTTTGATTCTTTCTCGCGATTCTTTCGTCCTTGTGACGAGGATGGCTGACGATCAGCAACGGCACTTTTACTTGACGGCTCCTTTGTTTCAACCGGCGAGAACATTGAGTGGATGTTGTGTTTCGAATCGCCAATCGGCTCGAAGCCCATCATCATTGCGTCACGGAAATCTTGTTTGCTGTTACTGCTGTTGCTGTACATGGAGTAGTCGTCGAAGAAATCGTTCTTGGAATTGTTGTCGCTTTTCGATGGAGCTTTCATGTTAACTGGCGCTTGATCTTGGCTGATGGTCTTCATGTCCGAGAGAGCTGAGTGAGAAACTCCTCCACGATTACCGTAGCCCATCCCAAGTCTTTCCATTTGCTTCGCCTTGTTCGGGTCAGTGATTTTCAATCGATCTTCTTCCTTCTGTTTCTTTATCGACAGATCTTGGTACGCGAGTCGAACGTTTGCCATCGCTTCGTCCTTTTCTTCTTCTGTCATCTTCTTTTCGATCACTGGCTCCTTTAGCTGATTAGCCATCGTAGCTCGTTGCTCAATGTCGGCGAAGTTCGTCGTGACCTTCGTCGCTCCCAATCCTTTCTTAGCACCGATGCCTCCTTTCTTCGGCTGAATCTTACGAACGCCAATGTTCGATTTTGGCGCTTCGATGGGAACGTTGGAGTTCAGGAAATCTACGCTGGGCTCGGCTCCATCGCTGTCTAGGAACGAAGACGTTGTAATTGGCTTCGAAGGCAGTTCCACCTATAACCAAAGTTCATAGTTAGCAACGAGTTTGATCAACTGTAGAATTCTTCGCTCAACAGCAAAACAATCAGACTTACAGTTTTCGATGGCTCAGACAAGTTCGCTTCGACGTTATTGAAGTTGTCGTTGTCACAATCGGCGAAGAAGTCAGCTTCCTTCTCCTTCTCTTCGTGATGATAAGTCGGCTCATTGATAAGAAGCTACAATCAAACCACGCTCACAAATCACACGAAATCCATGACTCACGAAAGCCAGCGGAACTTACCGTCGTTCCATGAAGTTTGCAGGCCTGTTGGGCCGCGTTTAGCAGCTTGTCTTTGTAGAGCTGAGCCGCTCGTGACGTATATTTCTGCTGGGCATCCGTCGTGTTGCAATTGTGTTGGCGGAAGAAAGAGTTAGCGTTGGCATTCCCTCCGACCTAAGAAGCAGTGCATAGTTAAACATTCGTTACGTGGAACGTGATATGATAGCAATTACCTGCATTTGACGCAACTGAACCCAGCTCCAATTTGTGTCTAAATTCGTTGATCGAACAAAAGTCAGGTGAACGCCTAGAGATCGATGGACGGCTGAGCAGTCGATGCAGATGAAGACTCCGTATGTTACCGAGGCCCATGTTGGATTCTTTTGGCTACAGTCAAAGCAAACCTGCACGGCGCATCAAAAAATCAGAATCACTTCGAAAACATTTTTTCACTATTTACTTTGTTATACTGCTGCGCCCTCAATCGATTGAATATCGTGTCAATATCACCTTTTGGTGGACAATCCATCACAGCAGAATGATTTCCGATTGAATATGTAGAAACTGTAGAAAGCCTAACTTAACTTTTTAACTTTGCGAGCTCGTCCACGTCTATCGATGGGTCGACCAAAAGTGATGGGACAAGCTAAGCGTATAGTTTAAGCATAGTGTGAAGTTATTGGGATTCTACGTTGAGAGCGTGATCCTGTTGAAGATGGTCGACGGTAGTTGCTATCTTAAGTTGAAATCTTCGGGAAAACAAAATTAAATCTTTTAGAAATCGATGGAATTACTCTAAGACTCTTTAACGTAATTTCCAAGTTCAAATTCAAATATTTCACTGAATGCTTAAAAAACCGTTACGCGCCCCGCGCGGGCCAAAAGTTCTTTCTTTTTTTCGTGAGCTGCAAACCGAGCCACACGTTTTGAAATAAAATGAACCAGGCAATTTCAAAAAAACGCAAGGTACAGAGAGAAAATCATAGTGAAATTGTGTGGAATCGAATGTTAGAAGTGTTGCGCAAAGGGATCAAGTGATAGTCGCTGCTTAAGTCTTCTGTTTCCATGAAAAACATTCATAAATATTTGTTGGAGTTCTCGGATCGACTCAAAAATTATTTCTCGAGATTTTCCTCTCAAGTTCAATATCTCAACTCGAATGTAACTTGTTATCCTAACGACTGTCAGTAATTATTATCAACCAGCAATCCAAAACAAGATCCGGGAGCTTTATCATGATTTTGTGCAACTCTCTTCATTGATTCCTTCTAACCTCTCAGCTTTAAGACCAAAACAATAATTTCTTCGTCTTGTATCGTTTTAGTTCGTCGCCGCCGGCGTCTTCAAAGCCGAATTGAACGAGTTCTTGACTCGTGAGCTCGCCGAAGATGGTTACTCCGGTGTTGAGGTTCGTGTCACTCCATCGAGAACCGAAATCATCATCATGGCCACCCGAACACAGAACGTCTTGGGAGAAAAGGGTCGTCGCATTCGTGAATTGACTGCTGTCGTTCAAAAGAGGTAAGATCTGAGCTACTGATTGACAAACAACATTTGCTAACAAGACTGTCTTCATGTTTTAGATTCAACTTCGCCCCAGGAGCGGTTGAATTGTACGCCGAGAAGGTCGCAACTCGCGGTCTTTGCGCCATCGCCCAGGCTGAGTCCCTCCGTTACAAACTTATCGGAGGTTTGGCCGTTCGTCGTGCTTGCTATGGTGTTCTCCGTTTCATCATGGAATCAGGAGCCAAGGGTTGCGAAGTTGTCGTTTCCGGAAAGCTCCGTGGTCAGCGTGCAAAGTCGATGAAGTTCGTCGACGGCTTGATGATCCATTCGGGAGATCCCACCAACGACTACGTCGACACAGCCACCCGTCACGTCTTGTTGCGTCAGGGAGTTTTGGGAATCAAGGTCAAGATTATGCTTCCATGGGATACCACCGGAAAGATCGGACCAAAACGCCCATTGCCAGACAACGTTTCCGTCGTCGAACCCAAAGAAGATCAGCTCTACTTGACACCCGAGACGGACTACAAAGCAAAGCCTGTTTTCGAGAGCTTGGCCCGAGAGACCGAAGGAGGACTCGCCGAGAACAAGTAATTCCTTCGCTTCTCATCTGAAATTTGACCGAACGATGTACGCGGAACGTGAAGAATAAACATCAGAATTCCAGATAATTCCTTCCGTCTTTTATTTCGGTTACAAAAGTACACAACCAATAATACAAAATCCCTTCAAAGTTCCAGCGTTTACAGCTTCGACGGTACCAGGACGTCAAAATACTTGTAGTCAAATAATAATCTAGCGTTGAGGTCTTCGAGAAGTTCCACGAAGTTCGTCAGCGACGCCTCGTTGATTGTAAAATGATTGACTCCGTTTCTGCAAGATACAAAAGTTACTTCGGGATCGAAATGAGGTCAAATGGTAAAACTCAACTGTTTCTCTTTAAACAAACAACCATAGTTGCACAATGACAAGATCACCATGTTGATGGAATCTAAGCAAAGCGAGTACGGATGGACTTCGAAGCTTCCATTCAGGATTTCGCTTTCAACGTGCGACTGAGCAGCAATGAAGACGTCTTTCTCGCCAAAGTTCTTGCCACCAAGTGTCTTGAGAATAGAGCGTGAAGCGTTGAGGTAACAGTTGATGAAAGGTGCGATTGCGCTGAGCAAGAGATTGATAAACTTTGATTCGCTGTTCAGCCTGATTCCTGTCTCCGTTTGGATTAGAATTCCGGTGGTTAACAGTGTGTTGAATACTCGTTCGAGGATTGCTTCTTCAAAGCCTGGGTAGAGGACAAACTCGTAAATAAAAATCTTCCGTAGATTGCTCGCTTCTCGTTTAAGCGTAAAAACATCAACGGCATCTCGGCCGATTGCAGATAATACGAAGAACGCGGGTTCGGCAAGCCAATAAAGCGTTGGGTTGCAATAAAGCTGCAGTGAGAAAACGGGCACGGCGATGTTCATCACCTCGTCGTTCAGCCGAACTCCTTTCAGCTTTGAATGGTTGACTGTGCCCAAGTTGACATTCGATTTGATTATCTTGATGTTTGAGTTGCTTCCCGTCGCCTCGAGGATGTTCTTGTGGATCTCGAATGTCTCCTTAATTTCATTGTCAAGATTCTTCGGATCAACTGAGACGATCGCACCAAGCAGCTCAAACAACTCAGCAACTTCAACGAGTTTGTTTTTCAGCTGCCACCACGTGAGCTTTGCTGTTGTTCCGGTGAACACCGCCTCGTTGTAAATCAGTGCAATGAGATTGTAGGGCATAATAACAATCTTATCTTGTTGACGACGGACAACTTCGTTGGCAAGATCAGTCACCAAGTTTGTATCTTCTCGATCTAGAGTCTGTACAAAGGGTGGCTCGATCGCGTGCTTGAATCTGTTAGCTTTACCGGCGTAATATTTGTTAAGCGACAGCGGTTCTCCCATATCGAAATAGATTTTACCCAAGTTTTGATTCTTCAAGTTCGTTACGGCTTTGATGAATCCCATCGTCGACTCTTTCGGCTTGGGAATTCCCAGCAGCTCGTAGACAAAAAGTTGTTCCTCTAGCGGCTTTTCGTAGCTCACAGAAACAGGAACAATTTTAATGTCGTGCACTTCGCCCATGAAGTAAGGCTCGAGAGCCATAGAGAGCAATCCAATCTTCGGAGTCAGAGCTTTGCAGCTTCTGCTTCTCGTTCCTTCAACGAAGAACTCCAACCCGAAGTCATTGAAAGTTATAATCTCGTGCATGTACTCTTTGAAAACTCGCCAGTAAGCGTCGTCGTTGCTGAACGATCGACGCATAAAGAAAGCTCCAGTTTTCCTCAACATCTCACCGAGCCCCATCATCCCGTGGAAATCCATTCCAGCAGCGATTGCTGGGACTTCCAAGTTGTACGAGAAGCAAATGAATGACATCAACATGAAGTCAGCGTACGATCGGTGACTTGGAAGATAAATGACTTGTTGGTTGCCAAACGAAGCTTTCAGATTGTTGAGACTCGTTTCGTTGACGAGAACGGAAGTGTAAAGTTGATTCATCAGTTTGCCTATAATACTGCCAAGCGTTCGCAGCACGATGACTTTCCTGTCGAACGCAATCTCCGACAGCATCTGCAGAACTTCGTAAACCTTCTTTTCGCGTTCGCCTTTACTCTCTGACACATCGTCGAGATATTTGTTGAGTCTCTGACTGTTCATGACGCGTAATTTCACTTGCTCTGGCGTTGGTCTCCGTGTTTTCCTCACGGGAACGACAGGGTTGTAAGGTTTCGTCATCAGATTGTATCCTTTCTCAAGGAGATTCTTGTAGTTGGTGAGGTAGTCTTGACTATGCTTTGACATGTTGCTGCCTTAACTGCGAAATTAGAAATGGAAACCAATTTATTGATGGCACTAAAAAGCGTCGCGATACGTTATCGGAGTGATTTGTGCGTGTCTTCATTTCACCGGCATTCCGTTATCAATCTAATCTAGTTCAGTGAGGGCAAGACACGATCGGTTGATAGCAACGAAGTTCATAAATGTGTTGCACATTTTATCTTTTACGGTTGTAAATGTAGTCGCGCGAAAACTTGCTCCGCTGATAAATGATAAGACACGTCTGACATTTGATTTAGTTACTTTCTGTACGTTGACTCAATTGGTTGTGATTTCTATTCTCACTCGAAAAGTTTATACTCAACAATAATGGTTGGTAAGTGACTATGTATCAAGATTTGTTCTCAAAATAGCTTGGGAAGTGGAACGAAAGACTTGAACGATTGTATAATCCGAAAGACAAGCCGATAGGATTTCGCTTTGAGTATCTGCCTATGAATTACGAAGTCAGCCCGATCGTTAACGTCCCGCCGGTGTCAAATAATTTCTCGAATCAAGAGCCAGTCAAGGCTTGCGTAACTCAAATTAATTTCGACTTTGGTAAGCCGCACTCGGGAACTTCACTTTGCTGATAACAGAGGAATGATGGAAAATTAATTAACATTTCGTATCTAAAAAATAATCGGCTGACGGTGGCTTACTCTAACACCTTTCTGACTAACTCACTCCAACGCTCTCACTCATCTTTATCTTATCGTAAACTTGTGCAAACTTCAGCTTGATTTGATAGCAAAATAACAATTTCTTTTAGGATGCAGCTGGCAATATGTTAACGTTAATGGACCGTATCCAGATAACATGGTTCGCGGAGGAATCGACGCTGATGGCACGGTCATTTACATCGGCCGAGCGTTCCATGAAGGAGACATGATACCGGCGAAGGTGATGCCCGACAAGAACTCATGCTATGTTGCTCACGGTGGTGCCGAGCATCCCAAAGAAGACTTCGAAGTCTTGCGTTCCGGCAACTTTGTCTGGGAATTCGCAACTTCCGGCACGGTCCCCGAAGGAGCTGTAAGCTGCGGCCAAACGGTTGACGGAGAACTCTTGTACATCGGTCGCGCTTTGTACCAAGGAACTCAGACGCCAGGAAAGGTTCAAGTTAGCCACGGATGTCTCTACATTCCGTTCGGAGGCGAGGAAGTTTCAATTACTGAATACGAAGTTTTGTGTTTGAAATAAACAAACTTCAATAAGTTTTCGCAATCGAGAATGTCAATAAGCTGCGCTCGGTTTGCTTGCATTCGCATGTCGCAATAAACAAACGTATTACGATAATCCAGCTAAAGTTTGCCCTTCAAGTTTTCATTTATCTTTCTGTTAAAACTCACGAACTCTTTGTCGCTTTTCAACAATTGATTTTGTTTCAGTGACTGCGACAAAAGCCGCTCAAAACTATTCTTCTTGGAGGTAACCACAGAACCACATCAACAAAAGAAAGCTGCGCAAAGTCCGCTCGTGTTAAGCGCAAATTATGCAAATTCAAGACGAAGATTCAAAACCTGCTCACCTTACAAATTTGAAGAAATTCCGGAAAATCGATAATTGGCACACAGTTCCACGCGTCTCCACAGACCTTAATTCACATTCCTCTCACTCCTCATCGAGCCGGCAACTTTAATCTCTAGTTTTGTTTGATATTTAATGACCAGAGACTTCTTATTTCTCAAAAACAATATTTATTTATTTTGTTTTGCAATTTGATTTTACTTCAACTGATTTGCGATCCGCAGCGGCAACGCAATTTGAGTTGCGATTCGCAATCTTAGTCGAGACAAATTCAAATTTATTTAAAAATTTGCGTCTCAGATGCAGACGTGTATCGGCTACGGACATGTCCCGGCTACGGACGTGTCTTGGTGTTTTCCGTGTGTTCTCGAGAGCCAGAGACAAGATGATGGACAACGATCTGCCGTGGAGCCCTCCTGAGCCACAGAAGAGGCCGGAAATACCAAAAACAATTCCTCAAGTGCCGGACGTTACTTTGTTTTCACCAACGAACAGTAAACCAAACAAAGCACCGAACTTTCTTCAGCGAGCGATTGCTAACGAGAAGGTCCTCAACGCTCCAAGGCCGCCAGCTCCAAGCAGTCAACCATACCACAAAGAAATCTTTTCAAAACATTCAGTGCCCGATCTAAGTTTACTGGATCCTCAGATCAACACAAGATCAACAAAATCTTCACCAACGCCTCCAGCAATAATCACCAGGAGCAGCAATCCTTCAAAGGAAAACATATTCGGGACTGTGGTGAAGCCATCGGTGCCTGACGTGACGATACTAGATGAAGCTCCGAAACCAAAAGCTGTTCCAAACGATCGGATCTTCGGCGAATCTTACAAGAAGCAAATTCTCAACTCACACGAACAGTTCATGAAACAGATTCGAGCTGATCTTCCTACTCCAACTGAGCCCGTCGCTGGCAGGAAGAAATCTCCATTGTTCAATCCTCAACCTGCGAAGTTCCAAGACAATCCATTGAGAAAGTATGCGCCAGCACCAAAGCCAACGACGTACGAGAACGACGGCAATTCCTCCTCAATCCTCGTAGACGTTGACGACCAAATCCAGTCGACTTCGCTGGAGAATGCGGACAAATCAGACGAGATGACGTTCAAGAAAGTTGCTGAAATGCTCTGCGAGATTCAGAAGCTTGTGATACCAGGAAAACCGGCAGAGCAGACTCCAACGAGCAGCTCGCAGAAGTGTTCAGTGCTTAGAAGTCTCGCATCAAAATATCTGACGACCGAGGAGTTTTCATCGTACGATATCGAGAGTGAACTCAAAGAGATCGAAAGCAATTCTTGATTTCCGTTGCGATTTATTTTATGTTGAAAATTCTTCGATAACAAATAAACGAAAAATTATTTCTTAACGACTTGGATTACGTCTTCATCTGCCATTATATGATTAATGCCGACTCTCTGCGGCGAGAACTTCGCCGACTGACCCCAGAGCAGAGCGTACTTGAAGCCAGCGACCAGAGTTCTGTGGATTGCGTGGCACACATGCTCGACTGTGACGCCCTTGCGAAGAATCAGGCAGTCGTCAAAGTCAGGCGGCGCTCCGGGCTTTTTGGTGTAGACTCGAATGAGCGACAAATATTCCCAAACAACCTCAAGCAAGTAGTCCAAGTTTAACATCATGTTGCAGCTCACGACAACGGAATGAGGCTGACGAGCCAAGCGGTTCACTTCTTCGATGGAGATCTGATCGATTTTGTTGTAGACATAGATGCATGGAAGGTAAACGCGGTTGGCGACGACGACATCGATGAA
Source organism: Smittia sp. YW1114-2 (assembly GCA_033064975.1). Taxonomy (NCBI): domain Eukaryota; kingdom Metazoa; phylum Arthropoda; class Insecta; order Diptera; family Chironomidae; genus Smittia; species Smittia sp. YW1114-2. Next base: position 7,171,026 of record CP093834.1, on the reverse strand, counting down.
ATCTTCTGTCGTGGCATCTTCGCGGAACAAAACCTCGGCGTTGTGGATTTTGTAGTTCTGAAGAATCATCTGGACCATTTTCTCTGAACATTTCGTCAGCGTGCAAGTTGAGTTGAAGCTTAGACCTCCGCCTTTCTTCTGCTTAAAGTAGATGTTCGGCTTCCGCTTGTTCAGACGGATGCCAACAGACTCCAACTCAGCTGTTAACAAGTCTCTGTGCACGTTCGGCTTAGTCGCATCGAGCATCATCATCACCAGATCGGCGGTTCTGGCCACCGCAATGACTTGACGTCCTCGACCTTTGCCTTGCGCAGCTCCCTCGATGATTCCCGGTAAATCCAGCAACTGAATGTTCGCTCCTTTGTACTCAATGACACCGGGAATGCAAGTCAAAGTAGTAAACTCGTAGCCTGCAGCTTCAGACTCTGTTTTCGTTAAAGTAGACAGCAGTGTCGATTTACCAACCGACGGGAAGCCAATAAGAGAAACACGCGCATCACCAGACTTGAGTACATCGAAGCCTTCGCCTTTTTCTCCTTTCTTCGAGGGTTCCAGCAATTCAGCCTAGAAAAAATCATTAGCGATAACCAAAATATTGCACAAACGTCGATCACTCACTCGATATTTGGCCAACTTCGCCTTCAGCAAACCAAGATGATACTCTGTCGCTTTGTTCTTTTGGGTGCGTGCGATTTCACGCTCAATCTCCTGGATTTTCTCTAAAATTCCCATAATGAAAATCGCTCTGTTTTCCTCCTCCCAAAGACACAAACGCAAGACACAAAATCGCTCAGCCAACCCAAAACCCTCAACACAAACTTTAGCCTCGACACAACGTCAACGGTCATTTCTCAAGCTAAACAAACGATCTGATTTTAATTTAAGTTTGCGAAGTAATTGCGCCATGAGTGGACCAGTTAATCGAAGAGTTTCGATACTCTCGGGCGCTTCTGCCGGCCCCGATTCACCGTTCAAGCGAAGATCAATTCTGAACATGTCTGGCGCGATGCCACCGCCGGATGTTCCTGAATTATCAAATCGAAGTAGTTTGGAAGTTAATGAAACGGTAAGGCTTCTCTCGCTAACTTAAAGACAGGAAACTGACCTTCATGTCGATTGTAGAACGATGATGAAGCTGAACGTAGGAATTCTCGACGCTTCGAAATCAATCAGAGCATCCAAAGCACAACAGAAAGTGTCAACAGCCTTGCTGAACACGCAGACTCTCTTAATAACTGCCTCAAGCTGTTCTCCGAGAACGTAAGTACATCTGACAGCATCCCGTTCCGTCTTATGACCTCTGAATCTTAACAGAAAATCAACAAAGAAAATGCATGGAATCTCAACATCATCGATCACTTTGCGAAACTTATTCAGAAGCATCATCACTTGTTGTCCAATTTCCAAGTGGCTGGAACAACCCTCGAAGCATCAACGAAAGTCTACGGGTTGCGAGTTGACTCAGTCTATACAGATGTCCTCAGAATGAGCGCCGACTTAGCAAGACAAAGTAAATGAGCTGTGCCGATTACATGAAACTCAACTAATTACTTTTATTCGTAGGTGCAAAAGCTCTCACTAAACGTGGAAATCGTCAAGCGGACGAGGAAGATCAAAACGAAGTTGATCGGGATGAGAGCGTTGCAGATAACGAGAACAATCCGAATGCTACCAACACGCAGCAGCCCAAGAAGAAGCCTCGAGCGAAACGAGTTACGAGCACAATCACCAAGAATCCCGACACTTTGAACGGCCGTCTCGACACGATTCCTCTGACGGATCCTTTCTTCGCAAAGCTCAATTCCGTAATTGGCGACACAAACAGCTCGAAGCGTCTCATGCAAAACATTATTCCAACTGAAGACTCCAAGCTGATTTTGCGTCAAAACATGCCAATCTGGACCGTCAACGGTCAGCAAAATCTAAATTTGGAGCAGAAAGTCGCGTACAAAGATCAAGAGAATCTCCGTTCGATTCAGATCAAGCTGAAAGGATTTCAATCGAAGAAGATCACGAACCTTCAGCTCCGTCAGGATCTATCGAACTACAAAGTCACGAACGAACCGATGGAGCAGGAAGATGATCAAGAGCCCGACTCGCAATTTGCATTCGGCGACGAAGGCAACAACACAGCCATTTTCAACGCTTCCAATCACGTCGAGCTGCAGTTCGACATCAACGCTGAGGTCGAGCCGGTGCCAGTCGAGAACTCTGTCATGATGGACTTCGGAGATATGGATCAGGACGATTTCGAGGATCTAAACGAGATGGATCAAATCGCAGTCAATCGCTGTAAAGGTCTGATAAGACAAGCCATTGTAATCGACGACATGCAGCCGGAAACGTCGGCCAATTTAGATTATTCTTATCGTCGACTGGATATGATTGATCAGTTCTGGGCTGGTCCATCGCACTGGAAGTTTAGACAAAGTCGTCGCACAGCAGCAATGAGTATGGGCTTGCAAAGCAACAATGCTTCTTCCGTCCCGTCAAATTCCATCAACCCTCGGAACAGCAGAGCACCGCGAAAAAAGAAAACAATCAGACAAGTCGACGTGACTTTGGAAGATCTACGCAACATCGACGAGGAAATTGCCGGTGCTACTTTCAAAATTACTGCTCGAGGAAAGGGGACAACAGTCAGTTCGCAGACGATATTGCGAAAATGGGACCCGAAAAAGCACAAACTGCCCGATGACTTCAAGGTTCCGCTTGACACCTTCGACAAGTATCTGCAAGCGACAACCATTCGCATTAACTCCAATCCTGACATAACATTCACCGGCAACGATGACGACGCTGCTCCGTACGACTACAACAACGATACGGATCGCAATTACTGCGTTGCAGATGTGCAATCAGACACCGAGACCGAGACTAACACTGATATCGGTCAGATGGATAACCACGCAGAGTTTGACAATGTCGACTTGCCGCCTTTAGCTCCAGTCGACGAGATCCCCGACGTCTTTGAAGGAGCTCCAGAACGAATCGAGAAGATCAGCATTGCCTTCGCCAAACGAGCTAAAGTAGTCGACATGAAGCATTTGAAGGCGTGCAGCTGGAGTTTGATCAAGCGACAACACCAACTTGATCCTGAACATAATCCAAAGTTCTCCAACGTCTTGAAGGAACTGCCGAAGCTTCTCAGTCGAACGATGGCCGAGAACATGAGCATGCCACTTGCGTTCTACGCTAGCCTCCACTTGTGCAACGACAAGAGTCTTTTACTCAACCACACCGATGAAATCCTGCGAGACTTTGAGATCCAGTTTGTCGAGGAGGAAACGTCGATTGCGAAATTGTAGAATCATACGGAAGTCGCAGTTTGCGTTGAAGAGTTCAAAGTAATTTACATTGTAGCCGGGCAAAGATTTTATATTTTAGTGACCAATAAGACTGTCACGCCGTTTTCCTTTAAATAAAATCACGGAGACACGTGCGCGAAGTGTTCAAATTCTTTGGCACTTCCAATGATAAATTTCCAAGGCTTTCCATTCGGTGCACGTGAAAGTTCAGTACAAAATGTAAACATTACAGCAACAGATGTCACAGCAAAACATTCCCATCCACCCACCAACCCCCAACACTTCGGCATCTGCGCAAAACGTCAAAGTGAAAATTTCCATGAACGGAAAAGTTGGTGAAAATCTTTTAATTTTCAGTTTTATAGGAACAATTGACTTGATTTGATTGAAACACGTAAAATCGCAAGTTTAAAGTTTGCCGCTTGTCGCTAACTCGGAATCTTGTCAAAGCTGAAGCACAAAAAGGTGAAAAGTCGGAAAATATGTTTCGCAGTTTGGTCACGAAAACTTTTCCATTCGACAGCAAGTTCGATTCAATATGCGAATGAAATCGAGCCCAGCGGAGCTCGTGGTGGGCTCGTCGCTCGATCTCGACGATGACATGTCCGACGTCGAAGAGGTTTTCATCCGAGACGGCAAGAACGGCAAGTCGAGGGAGATCGAGAACAAGCCGCTGATGCCATCGCGCAAGAAGCACCAGCACAAAAACTCCAAAACGACGCAGCAGCTGAAAATCCTGAAGAAGCAGTACAAACGTTCGAGATGCTCACGATGTCTCGAGCCTTTCTGTTACGCACTGCTCGTACTTCTCATCGTCCTAATCCTGTCCGCTATCGTTCTCACGCTCTTCCCCGTTCAGAAGTTGAAGATGATGTTTCAAAGCGCCTCGCCAAACCTTTACCACGCGCTAGTCGAGAACAACGTCGATGCCAAACCGTTGCAGATCGTTCCAACGATCGAGAAAGTTCCGTGTCAAAACATGGGAGTCACGAAGGTGTGGAGTCGAACGTTCGCGAAACTGAACTCCGAAGCGCCAGTGAGAAAAACTGATTTGGATGGAGATGGAATCGACGACATTGTGATTGGTTTTGGTGTCGATGATTCGATTGGGATGGAGAACTCGAATGACATTCCGCAATGCACGATGCCGAACGGTCAAATGGATCTTTGTGAAGGCGGAGTCATGGCAATGAACGGAGCCAGCGGCGACGTCATGTGGAAGTTCTGGGCTTCGTTCGCGATCTTCTCGCTCTTCTGTAAATTCGACATTAACAATGATCGCATCAACGACTGCATAATTTCCGGCCCCGGCGGTCTCTTGCTATCTATAGACGGCAAATCAGGTCGATTGCTGTGGGAGATGAAAGACTTCAGCATGCGATCGCCGGAAGAGATTGATGTGAACTCGGTGGACCTCTACACAATCAACCTCATGCGAGACTTGGATTCGGATGGAGTTCCAGATGTGATTGGAGCGCACACAGATGAACGGTTTGGAATCCGTGAGGGCCACATTCGTCTGGTCTCAGGGAAGACCGGGAAAATCATTCGATCAATCCCTGCACCGTTCAAGGAAGAAATTTTTGTCCCCGTTCAAATGATGTCTATGAAGGATGGAACTGATTTCCTTCTCGTTCTGACTGGCGGTCAAAACACTGCTGGAGGAGTTTATAAAATTCGGTTAGACTCGCTAAAGAACTTCCGAGACGACAACGACTACACAACAGTCCAACGGTCGTCATCTGGCTTCCTCGTCCCAGCGATCATCACTGATTTAACCGGCGATCGAATCGACGACTTTGTTCTGTCGTCGTTCAATTCAACGATCTACGCTTTCAACGGCTTGACCAATGCTCCACTTTGGACTTATACGTTCCCTTCTTCGGAGACTGTTAGCTCAATCGTCCCTGGTTACTTCAATCACGATAACGTAACCGACTTCATGGTAAAGTACAGCACAGGGCCTGGCTTTCCCATTTATTACTATTCGCAGGTGAGTTTCTGAATCTAATCAAGCAGAACAATCTGACAGGTGGAGGGAACTACAATGACATTTTCATTCATTCCAGACCACAATCTTGAACGGAATCAACGGCGAATCATTCTTGGATAACAAAATCACAGACTCTGGTGGTGCACACTCGCTGCTTGGAGGGATCTCAATTGCACAAACTTACGGCGGCGATCTTTTTCTCCATTTCCAAAGCCACTGCCGAGATAAATATGAGAACGCGAAGGATCCTTACAAGTTTGTTCCTGACAGCGACATCATTCAGCAGTCACGAGCTGACATCTGCATGCTTCGATACAACACGTCGACTGTTGTGAAGCTGAGTGCAGTCAGCAGGCACGTTGAACCACCAGGCGCGGTTATCTTCACTTCTGGTAAGCAAAATCAGCAGCCACGTGACGTCTTCAAAACTTCTCATCCTTTTCTTAGACGACATTTCACTTCAACTGAATCAATCGGATAATCAGAAGTCGGCGCCAAGTCGAAACTCTAACGTGCGACAACCTTTGAAGCATCCAAAGATGAGAATCAAGCAGCCGCAGAATCGTTTCCAGCCTCAACCACCAATTGAAGTCAACAAGAAACAAAGCAACGTCAACGTTCAACATCAGTTGATCGAACAGAAGCCGAAATCTTCTGAAGTTATTCCAAAGTTGATAAACGATCCAAGCACAGTGATCGTCAATGAAGGCCAGAAACAGAAAGCCTTGAAGTACCGCGAGAAGCAGTTGAGTCAAGACGTTGCATCGCGCCGAGAGAAAATGCGTGAGAATGGTGAGCCAGTGATGGAAGGTTTTGAGGACGCCGAAAGTGGAGGAAACTACAATGACATAATGAACAAGATTTCCATGATGGATCTTCCTCGACAGTACAAGTTGAACCCAGAGGAAATTGTAAGCGTTGCACCTTCAGGTTCTTAAGATATTTTAAATTAATTTCGTTTTAGTTGGATCAGAATCCAAGCATGAGAGCCAATGAACCAGCTGAGAAGTCAAATGACTATGATTATTACGACAACCAACCGAACCAACGATACATGCAATCAATGCGGAGAAACTGGAACTCGAATAATCGAGGGATAAGAAGCGAGGATAGCGTCGGAGGTAAGCGATGTACGATCTTGTGAAGTTTTGTTGCGCCACATTATGACTGAACTCATTTCAGCTCCTTCGTCTTACGAGTCTTTGCTCCATGACATGGAAAAGGTCAACGATGGAAAGAAGCAAGACGCGATCTCGCCGTCCGTTAAAAAGGTAAATCACGTGTTTAGTTTGAAGTTCAACTTGAGCATAATTTCGATTTCAGGTTCTTGACGACAGCGAAGTGAAAAAGTCTTCGCAGCCGATGGTCGAGCCTCGACCTGAGACGCTTTGGGACATTGAAATTGAAAAGGAGAACGTGGAAAACCACAAGAATGGAAACCGGAAGCGTCGCGCGTCGCAACTGTTGAATCAGAACGTTCTCCCGTCTGTGTCATCAACAGGTGTCCTCGTCGAGTCGCTGAACAAGACGAACAGCACGATAGATTTTGTTTTCCTTCTCAACGTTCGTGAGTCGGAATCCTTCCCGCCGCTTCTATTGCAATCAGACGTGCAATGTGTAGAAGAGAAAATGTCTGCGCTTGGCGGGTTCCCGCAAGCTAACGAGATCGTCGAATGGCAAAAGAACTTCCTCAAGGATTGCTTGAAGGCTCGTTTGATGAGCTACCAGCAGCCTCAAGACCTGCCGCCTCGCCCTGCTTACGAAACGCAAGTCACCATCATCCGTTTGTCGATTTCATGTACATGCAACGAGCTCAATCCCGAGAGAGAAGTCTGCTCGACCTTCAAGAACATCAAGGGACAGAAATGGACAGAGTACATGGGAAACCAGCTGGATGGAACCTACAGCAATTAAGACATCATCAGCATAAACTTATCAATAATGTGAATGTGAATTTATTTAGGGAGTCGAGACATTTTGAGGGAGAAGATTTATATGTAAAAGATGATCCACCTGAGTTTCCTTTACGTCTCATAGTCGTCGAACTCTTGCTTGATCTCGTTTTTCACGAAAAAGCTTTGATAGAAATCTGGCTGCGGCATGTCGTTGATTGAAAATTGAGCGCTGTCGACAATGTTTTTCAGCTCGGCCACTTTGCTCGTGAAGTGTCTCACACTTTGCTGGTGCTTGTCGTGGATGTCTTTCTTAAAATAGTTGAAGAAAACTGTCGCCGAGTCGCCGGTTAAGGCGAAGAAAGCTCGTTCGAAGGTCAACAGATCGACGTCCGTTTCGGTCTCTCGATCATCATTAATGAGCACAGTCACAATTGACTCCATTAGAGACTTGAAGAAATGATCGACGGCGTCTGTGAACATTGTGAGTGCCGACTGGCTGATGTCTGTGTAGTCTGTGATCCTCGTTAGTCCGCAAATTGACTTCTTCAGCGCAAGTTCCACGCAAGCTTTGTTCACTTTCGCTATCTCTTTTGGCTTTCCAGTTGTGAAGCTCGTGTGCACTGGCGGTATGAAGCAGATCTTGTTGAATTTGTCGTTGTGCTTTGCTGTTGGGATATGCGATGGAATCGCGTCGATACTTTCTTTTAAAGTTGGCACAAGCTGCTGAAATCCATCCTGATCTGAGATAGACGAATCGATAAGCTCCTGAATCATTTCCTGTTTCTGCTTCAGTCCTACGATCTGGTTTACTGTCTGGTTCTTTGAAAGCAGCTTGATGTGAGTTTCCTTCGGCTCGAAGAACACAGACGAGTGAAGAATCTTAAGTTCGCCTAAAAGAAAGTTTAACTTTAGACTTACGAATTAGATTTTCTCTGTTCTGCTTACCTCGCTTCTCCATCATGATCTCTTGATCGATTTGAGTTTGTTTCTCGATTGTAGCCTCATCTGGCTTCTCAGAAAACTCGCCCCACAGCTGTCTCTTCATTTTTCAATAATTTTTATCCCGAAAATCACAACAAATTTTGTTTTCGATGTGTTCAGTGAAAAAGTAAACAAACATTCCGCAGCATTAAAAGTCTCTAAATATCCGTTTTAAAAGGCACAGAATATTTATTAAAAAGCCAACGATGAATAGCGAACATAGTCATGATAAAAAGATACTGAAGAAGTTCAATTTTTACTCGAAGGATAATCAAGACAGTGTGGAAATTTTGATTGACGAAATCATGAGTGGAACTTACTCGTAAGTAGATTCAATTGATGGCAGATAGCTTGTGTTGCTCACGAAGTTCATTATAGATTCTATACCTGGCCAGCAGCTAAAGTTCTAGCACAATTTGTCTTCTATATTCGTCGATATTTGCCGGGGAAAAATGTCTTGGAGATAGGAGCAGGCACAAGCCTCCCTGGAATATTAGCAGCCAAACTTGGAGCGAACGTTACGTTGACTGACTCCGGTCTACTCCCTAAAACGTTGGCCAACATTGAGAGGATCTGCAACTTAAACAAACTAAAGCCGGGAGCAGACATTAAAGTCGTTGGATTGACCTGGGGTGAGAGACCGACAACTAACAACCGACTTGAACTTAAGTTCAATCTGCTTCCAGGAATGCTCGGGCACGATTTCTATGATCTCGGCAGCAATTTGGACTTAATCATTGGCTCGGACTGCTTATACGATCATACAGTATTCGACGATCTCATCGCGAGCATCGCTTTTCTACTCGAACACAATCACAACGCTCGATTCGTCTGCTCCTACCAATTCAGAACATCGGATTACTCCATCGAGAACTTGCTGAAAAAGTGGAACCTCTCGTGTCGAAACATTGACCTGGACTCGATCAGCAACGAAACAGGAGTGGATGTTAAAGAGTTAGGAGAGCGACATACGATTTATTTGCTGGAGATTACAAGAAAATCGTGACGAATAAAAAAGCCTAAAACTTGTTCAAGATCACTGCATAATCCTGCTCGTCTTCCTTGCGCTGATATGGACCGTTGAACTTTCCCAAATACTTCTTGATGTATTCCTTCGATTTTGCTTTAACAGATTCGGTGGCCTTTAAAATGCTGTTGGTTTCCTTGCAGTGCTTTGTCTCTTTCGTCAGCACCGAGAATGTCAACTGGAATGAAATTGTTAGCCTCGATTTGAAAGATTGAACGAAAAAAAAACAACACTGACCTTATGAACGAGTGACGAGAAGTCTTCATCGTTTGTGATTCGTCCATATTCGCAAGACTCTTCGCGGAAAGGCTGCAGGAATTTTGTGATTTCTCTGATCATCTCATCACGGAATTGGCGCTTCGCTTCACCTTGGTCAATGACCGGAACTGCTTTCAACTTCTTGGCTTTCTTCTCAGCTTCTCTCTTGTGCTTGTTCAGCTCGATTATGTCGAGTTCATCCACGAACTTTCTCGATACAATCGATTCATCCAAAGGAACGTCATCGTCTTCCGATGACTCGTCGCCTGGCTCAGCTTCTCCTTTTAAGATTCTTCGCTTCTTCTGGCGCAATCTCTCTTTGACTTCCTTGTATCGCTTGGACTCTGCTCGGCCGTAAATCTTGTCAGCTTCAGTTCGAGGACGAATGAATTGGACTGTGGCTAAGCCATGGCGTTTCTTCTTTACGCGTCTTTGGGGCAGTTGCGACAGCTTCAAAGGCTGATCGACAGGATTTTGCATCATGTTGCTCATGATTTTCTTTTCCAAGTCGTCGTCATCGCCATCTCCAGTTTGTAGAATGAGTGGATTCGTGGCACTTGCTTGTTGAAGAGGCGGCAGAACTTTCTTACGCTTAAGCATTTCGAGCAATGCTTTGAGTTCTTCTTCCTCGGAGTCTTCTGTCTCAGTCGTCGATTCGTCAGAGTCTGGCGAATCCATTTCGCTGTTGGCATCGGTCAGCGGTAGAATCTTGATGGGCGCTTCCCACTGCGGCTGTCGGATTTTCTCGTGATAATAATAAATTCTGCCATACTCATCAAGAGCGAAACGCCAATGCTCAGGCAAATCAATCGGTGGCAAGATGTAATCGTCTGGGTTAGTCGAAAGAGTCAGTGGCTCGTACTTGAATTGGAAATGGTTGGGTGGCGGTGGAGCGATGCGACCATCAATTGTGTTGTACTCGCCCGTCACTCGGTTCACTCTGACAGGAACATCGAGCGGATGCGTTATAAGTGGATTCAACCCGAAGATCTGGCAGTTGTTATCGTGAGCGATCGTCATTCGCTTTTCAGTGTCTTTTTGCTGAACTTTCATCTCGAACATTTGACGTCGCTGCTGCTTCGAAACTATCGGATCGAGTTGCTTCTTATAAGGCGCTTGGACGCTTCGACTGGCTGCGCTCTGAGCGGGATCATCTCCGAAACGATTCTTGTATCGGTCAGTGCTTAACGAATCTCCTTGCGGAGCGTTTGTTTCGTCTTCTTCCCAGTCGTCGGCTTCACGCTCGTGCTCGATCATAATTTCTTGCTTCTGCTTCTTGGGAATCTTGAAATCTTCTTTGAGCTCTTCCCATTTCTCGAGAAGCTCTGACGCCACTTGCTTCACCCGAATCTTCAACGCAGTCAGCTCGTCGATTGCGTTGTCGTCGGGAAGCTGAGACGTTCCGATGTTTTCGTGCACTTCTTCAACGACTCCGGAATTCTCTGGTTTGGCAGCTTCTTGATCTGACGTCTCCTTTGTCTTCTCGATGCCTTTGTTCTTCTTCTTCTCAGCCTTCGCTTGCTTCTTTTCCTCTTTAGTCATTTTCTTTTTCTCCAGGTCGAGATTCTTCCATCGTTCAACACGATCGAGGACTTTTGACGTTCGCAAAACTGTTTTGTTTGTGATTGGAAGGATCTCGAACGCTTTTTTCATCTCAATCGCAAGCTCCAGGTCGGGAATCGAGCTTTTGAGATTCAGATCGACCATCCATTGGTTCAGAAGGATGAGTCCGTTATAATCTAAGAACAAGCGACAGCAGGGCAAATCGCCAGTGACTAGGATTTTCAGTAGGCGACTTCGAGCTGCAGTGTTCTTCGCTCGCACCACCAACCGACTGAGTCGAATAGTATGTGCTCGATTCTTGAGTCCAGACTTTGTAAGATCGTTAATCTCTCCTTCAATCTCCAGATCTTCGAAGATTTCTTGTCGCTTCTTGAGACGATTGGCGAGCTTCTCTGCTGCTTCTCGTTTCTTCTGAGATCTCTTAGCTTCCTCCTCGGAATCAGATTCATCCTTGACTTCCAATTCCGGCTGCGACTTATCCAGTGCAGCTTTTGGTTTTCGTCCTTTTCTTGGTTTAGCTTTCTTGGCCTTTGTGTCATCGATCTCGGGACTCTCAATAATTTCTTCCTCGTCTTCGTCAAGCGGATTTTCTCCGATCCAACCACGACAGTTCGGTGCATTGCAGTAGCATTTCTGTGCTTCTTTTCCGTAACGTTGGTACTGATAATCGAACGTGATTTCCTCGCCGGCTTTGATGTCTTTTCTGCTGAAGAAACCAACACGAAGTTCGCCGTTGACCGTCCACTTCTGCGTCTCAGCGTTCGGATCGCAGCTGTGGTTGATGAACCGCGAGATGTTTCCCTTCTTCGTTGCATCAATGATCGCATTACTTTTTAGCGCCATGAAGTAATAATGAATGTTCTTGTTCTCCGAATACTTTTTGGCTCTTTTCTCGAACTGTTTGTTGTCAAGAACTTCGCCAACATATTCAATGATGAATGTCTCAGCGGCGATGTCGTGGTTCGCTCGGATTCCAAAGCCTTTGCTGACCGTGTCGAAGACGCTGCACTCGGAATAATTGTAGCGTTGGAACTGCTGATTATCGCAATACTCTGGAATGAAATGTTAGTTGAACAATCTTCAGTTGGAAACAAATCATGAACTCACCTCCGCAACGACACTTCTGACCGCATTCAATGTAGAGCAAACGATTAATGCAATTGTACTGGCATCCCAGCTCTCCGCTCTTCACTTCTTCCTCGGTAATTGTGCAGTCGCACTTCATCGTCTTGTTCACTTTACATACTTTCTTGTCCGATTTTTTCAGGTAAATGTTATCGCGGATTATCTCAAATCGCTTCAATCTTTCGTCGGTGTGATCGACGTTCATCATCACCTCGCGAGGTCTCGCGTCAGGTTCTTCTTTCGGCTCGATTGGAACGGACTGAGGTTCAAAGATTTCTGTAGCTGGTCTCTGGGACTCGACATTGGATCCTTCCTTTTGGCCTTCGAGAATCAGGATAGAACTTTGGCTGCTGCTTTCAGCCTTGATCGGCATTGGAACTGGCTCAATGTGAATGCTTTGAAGCCGACGGGATCGTCTTACAAACGGAGCATCATCATCCATGAAATCAAAAGGATCGGGAACAGGATTGTACACAGTTTCCTCCTTAACTTCAACGACTTCCACGGGTGCTTTGTCATCTTTTTCGTCTTTTACAAGAACCTCTTTCGTTACCTCATTCGGTTCTGTTGCTGGAAGGTCACAGGGAGTTTCCTTCATTTCTATATCGTCAGAAGTATGATCTGGGTTGTCGTCAATAGCTTGATCTGTTTCGATGGCGACTTGCGGTTCAAGTTTCTCTGGTTCGTTCAACGCAACTTCGCACATTTGTTGCTCGAGATTCTGCAAACTTTCCACCGACTGGATGTCATCTACAGCGACTATTTCTTCCTTTATTTCGCATTCTGGTTCAGGTGGAGTCTCGGTTGCAGTAGTTTGCTGTGTTGAATCCTTATCGACTACATTTTGATCGTAAGCCATTATCATCATATCAATCGGATCTTTTGCTTCCTCCATTTCGATATTAGAAGTTTCCACAGGAGCGAGCTCTGATGTTGAAACATCTAGAGTCTCTTCAGGTCCAACAGCTTCTACATTTGTATCGTCAAGACTTGTAGTATCTTGGAAGGATGAAGATAAAGAATCATCGGCCAAGTCATTTGTTTTGACTTCTTCTGCTTCTGTTGTTTCAGTAATTAGTTGACCAGAATCTGCGAAAAAGACACTGTGAACTGTATATATATTGCCTAAAGCATTCTCCTTACTTCTTCCTCTCGTGCTTCGTCTTGCTGGTTGCGCTATCACCTCCTGAGACTCGGCTAAAGCAACTTCCGACTTTTTCTTTCGCCCTCTCTTCGAAATTGAACTTTTTAAATTGATTTCCTCGTTCATGCACAAGCTACTCACCTTCGTAGCCGCTGGAGGAGTCGTGGCAGCGGGTATCTTGCCCGACCGAGTCTTTCTTTCCATTTTAAATCCGATAACTTTGGGCCGCGTTCGGTGACTTCAGTGAACGAAAAATCGTTCAGCGAAAAAGCGAAATAAAAAGAAAACATTCGTAAGAAAATATAAAATAAGTGGAGAAAATCACAAGGAAATGGACGTAAACGTCCAAACAAATATACGCAAGACATGTCGCACATGTTTGCGGGTGCACAAAACGCGGAAGGAGCTGATTTCCGTTTTTGATTCGGACCAAACTTTGCCGAACTCAAAAGTAAAATTTTCTGAGATGCTAACTTCAATAACTGATCGCGCTGTAAGTTTCATTTCTACCCGCAAGACTTAGCCAATAACTAATGACTTCTTTATGCCACAGGTTCTGGAACGGGATGCTCTGCCTAAGCGAATTTGTGTCATCTGCTTACAGCAAGTTCGATCGGCTTATTTCTTCAAAGCCCAGGCGGAAGACTCTTACAGCTTGCTGCTCAAACAAACAAAGACTTGCAACCTATCTGCAACTGTCAAGCTGGAACCTTTGCAAGGGACTTCTACCTGCGATGACAGCAATGATAAAGGCTTCAATGAATGTGACATGTTGGTCGAAGTTGAGGCGTAAGATCGCAACCAAATCTTATAAAGATATCCCGCTAATCGCTTTTTCCTCCTCAGGCCTAAACTGCAGAACCATCTGAACTTATCCCTGAATGTCGACGACGATTCAGTCAGCGACATGATTGTGTACGATCCAGATATTTCCGACGATGAGGTAATGACCGAACCAGCTGCAATGGCCGAGAGCTGCAATGGCAGCGTGGTGGAGAATGCAGATAGCAATCACTCTTTCGACAATGACAATGCACAGGACACAACACCAATCGAGACGCAAAACAAAATGCCCTGTAATCAATGCGATATCTGCCACAAGGAATATCCAACAGCAAGAGCATTAAAAATTCACAAAACCATGTGTCACTCATCGAACTCATCGAGCTACTGCAAATACTGCCGTCGACGATTTGGGAATAACGCTCATCTCCGCATGCATATTAAGTTCAAACATATCAACAAATATAACGAGTTCCGTCTCAACGGGCAGACAAACGCGATCGTCCAAGTTGAGCCGCTTCCAGAGCTTCTTGATTGCAGCAACTGCGGCGCGAAGTTTTGCAACAAAGAATCTCTCTACCGTCACCACTCGCACTGCGATGGAAAGTGCGTTGAATGCGACATGATAGTTCCACAGAACGATTACTTCCAACATCTCTCCGTCAAGCACGGGATCGTCATAGACGAAAACGCTTACCTCGAATGTCCTTTCGGATGTTCGGACAAGTTCTTCTCGTCGAAGGTGCTGCAATCACATGTCCAACGCTATCACCCGGAAAACGACAAAGAATCATCGATCGCCGACACGCTCAGCGACACTGAAGAAACTGCCAGTAACGATTCGTTCTTGCAATGCACGCAATGCAGTACTAACTTCTGTTCGACGCGCGGGCTGACTCACCACATGAGAGTTGCTCATGGTGCCAGCTCAGCCATCAAAGCTGATCTATCGAAGGTGGCATTGAGTAGGAACGTTCAGAAGTACACGAGGGACGAGTTCTTCGAAAAGTTTATGGTGAACAAGTCGAATGATTACATCCGATGCATGGTCTGCAATACTGACATTGCTCGACGAAGCTTGGTTGTTCACTTGAAAGGAAAGCATTGGTCAGTCCAACCCTTCCGCTGCGAACTTTGCCCCGAAGCTTTCTGCCGCAGCGACTACCGACAACGTCACATGAAATATCAACACCGAGACCAATACAACTGCCACGATTGCTCGCTACAATTCGACAGAATTTACAAGTTCGACGCACACATGGCACAGCATGGAATTCCAGCGAAGAACTTCAAACCTCAAGAGGGACAAGATCGTTATGACGTTAATGCCGTTTTTAACGTGACAGACAGAATCTTTATCGAAGATGCATCAACTTACGACTACAACTCGGTTAGAAGGATGAGCACCGCGAGCAACACGAGCGCTTACAATGGAATCATATCGGAAGGTGGATTGACGAAGGATGACTTCACGAAGAAATATTTCAAGTTTTTCAATGAGACTGACTCGCGATGCTTGGTTTGCCAACAAAACTTGAAGGTCGGGTCCATCATAACGCATTTGCTTTGGAAGCACGCCATAAAAAAGCCCATGAAATGCGCTTTCTGCAACGAAAGAAACGTTAAGTCCGCTGCAAGACTGACTCACATGTCTCGCTGTCATCCAGATGAGTACAAATGCAACAAGTGCCGCCAGCAGTTCGGGAAGCATGTTGAGTGGCGAATGCACATGTTGGAAGCCCACAACGAGAGGGTCACCACGCAGGCATCGAGCGGAGAGGAAGCTGATCTTCACTTGGGTGAAATAAGATTTGTACCTCATCCTAACGACGAAGAAGAAATTGAAGAACAAGAAGTTCCGTTCATCGAGCCAATCGTGCAGGTGACCACAACAGAACCTGAACGCGAATTTGTTTGCAAATACTGCCCGAGAAAATGCTCAACGTCGAAGAATCTACAGCTGCACATGAGTCACAAACACCGCGACCTTCTCAACGGGATACTTCTACAACAGATCAGCGCCGACGATTCCGATTCGATCACGTTCGATGAGTTTAAAAACAGCTACGTCGAAGAAATCGACAGCGCTACCGTCAAATGTTTGGTGTGTACCAAGAGTCTTAGAAAGAAGAACTTCGGAACTCACGTCAAGTCTCGTCACGCTACAACGGGAGCATACAAATGCGCCGTTTGCCCTCTCGACTTCTTCCGGCCTGAGCATCGAATCCAACACATGTCGGAAGTTCACCGCGGAATGTTCTTCTGCGGAACTTGCAACATACAGTTTTATCGAAACTCTCGATATGCCAAACACATGAAAGACTTGCACTCGATTGAAGTTGACAACCACGACGAGTACGAAGTGGATTTGATGTTGTACGAGCTGAAGTTTGTCGCAGCAATCACTGGCGCTTATGAAAACGACTACAAGCTGCAGGAGCAAATCCAAATGTCTGAGCAAGACAACGAATCTGAAGTTGAAGTTGAGGAACTTGGGATGTCGAACGATGAAGCGAATCTGGAAGACGGAATGAACCGCGACCAGTTTATGCAGCGCTACATAAAGATTGTAAACAAGGAGCTGCGCCGCTGCACGGCCTGCGAAAGAACGATGCTGAAGAGGTCAATTTACACTCATTTGATGGTTAGCCACGCGACCACGAAGGCTTTCAAATGTCCATTCTGTGACTTGCGGCTTGGCCGAGCCCCCGAAAGAATGCGCCACATTCAGACATTCCATCCTGATGAGTACAAATGTCAAGAGTGCGGAGTTCAGTTCCACAAGCACTCGCTTTACTCCGATCATATGTGGCAAGAACACAACGAAAACAACATTCACGAAAAGGCTGAAGGAGAAGAGGAAGATCTCAGCAGTGCCGACATCAAGTATCTTGCTGTCCTTGCTGAGGAAAATAATTCGTGGCAAGACGATGACAATTCGACCCCTGAAACCTCCGTGAACGAAGCATCAACTTCGTCCCACGACAAGTTTTTGAGGCCACGCGTCAAACTAGAGCCGGCCGCTCCTGAAGCGATCATGCATTCAATCTTCGGTTCTGATCTTGTCGAGTCGGATTCCAATGAAGTCGGATACGAATATAACGAGTTTAAGAAAAGATTCATCCAATACTTCAACGAGGATAACTTCCGATGTGGCCCATGCGGTCGAACGATTCTGAAGACTTCAGTTTGCGCGCACGTGCGACTCTATCATGCGATGACCATGAGTTACAATTGCGAGCTTTGCTCCGAGGGATTCCAACGTGCCGACTATCGCCAGCGACACATGAAATTCAGCCATCCAAAAGATTTCAACTGCAACATTTGCGATGTTCAATTCTATCGTTCCGTTCTATACTCGCAGCACATGTTGAAGAGTCATCAGACCAAAGTGTTTGTTCCGGCGCTCAAAACAAAGGAAGAGATCGATCCGCCACTTGAGACTATGAAGTTCGTCGAGCAACTTCCAAATATGCGAGTAAGTTTGACTGGAAATTGTTTCGTAAGTTTTTAAGCTCAATTTTATTTTATTTACAGCTCAATCTCGCAGGGAATTCAAGAGAACCTGAGATTACAGACAACGGTTTAATCAGTGTTGAAGAAGAAGGCTTGACCCTCGAAGAGTTCGTCGCCAAACACATCAAAGAGTCTGGACTTGCGATGACCTGCGTGCCATGCAAGGTTTCGTTGACCAAGTTTTCCCTAAAGAAACATCTTAAGCGACACCATGCAACGACTTCTCCCTTCTTCTGCGAGCTATGCAGCGAAGGCTTTGTTAACGTTGACGATCGACTACGTCACATGGCCAGAGCTCATCCTGGTCAATTCAAATGCTTCCCGTGCAAGACTCAGTTCCACACGACCACATCCTATCTCGAACACATGCAGATTAGCCACAACGAAGCAATCAATTTGCAGCCTTTGAAGAAATATACTGACATCGATGTCCCGATCGAGCGGCTGAGATTCCGGCCAAACCAACGAGAAACAGAATTCGCTTCATTTGACAAGGTAAGCTCGGACAAAGCCTTGAGATATAATTGATATTTCTAATTTGTAATTATTCGTTTTCTCTACAGAATCAGACAACAACCGCAAGCTCGAACTCAGCAGCCTCTAGGAGCAATCAAACTGTTCTCTACACGAAGGAACAATTTTACACGAAGTTCTTCAAGGATCTGAACAATGCCGACGGAGACAAGAAGACGAAGTGCACTGCGTGCTTCAAGGTTTTCTCATCGCAGAACAAAGTTTTCCACGTCTACAGCAACCACGCAACTGAGAAGCCATTTAAATGCGAGCTCTGCCCCGCGAAATTCTTCTTCATCTCCAAGCGAACGGCGCATATGATGACACATCATCCTGGCAGCTACAAATGCGTCCACTGCCACACTCAGTTCGATAGAGCGAACAATTACATCAATCACATGAGTCATGAGCATGGGGAAACTATCGACATTCCAACCTTCACCGATGAAGAAGTTGAAATCCCTCAGGACGACATAAGATACACGAAAGAATCAACATCAGTTCTGGCAATGGGACAGCAGCGACGCAACAGCGTTTGCATGCCACCACGAGCCTCGAACCGCAGAATGTCGATAGCGTTGTTTGATGCCGAAACGTCGTTCGATACAGAGGAGACAACCTGCGGAAATTGTAAAACCTTTTTCCCGTCGTCCAGAGCTTTGCGAACGCACCTGCGAAATAATGAAATCGAATGCGGTTTTATATTGAATGAGCCTGAAGTCGAAAAGCTAAAGGAAGAGAAAGTCATTGTGAGGAACGTCGAGTGCGATCAGTGCGATAAAAAGTTTGCATCGCTTCTTGCCGTGAACGCTCACAAGAAGTTCAAACATCCTGCTGAGCTCAGAAAAGTGTTGGCCGCCAAAAAGCAGGATAAGGCGAAGTATGACGTTTACTGTGATATCTGTGACTTCAAGTCTTACCGGAGAGATCAAGTGGAACATCACGTCAAATTGATGCACAAAGCGGAGTTCCATTGCAACATCTGCTCGAGGAATTTAAGCAACTACTACATCTACTTAAATCACATGCGAGAATCTCATCCGAAATCTAGAAACTGGAATCGTCACTTGAACAAATGCGAGATTTGCGACCGAGGATTTGTCTTAGAAGCAGATTTGGAGTCACACAGAACGAGACACGAGTCTAGCGAGGAGATGCCGAACTTTTGCGAGTGCTGCGGTGTTAGCTATCACTCTCCAGAAGGCTTCGAGATTCACAATCAAAATCACTACCATAAGTCGCTCATAGCGTTCGTGTCGAACCTCGTGAAAGGTGAGACTCTTGGAGGTGTCAAGATCAAGAAAGAGCCAGTGGATTCGACTCCCAATACCAGCAAGAGTCGCAGCGACAAACTGTTTCACACGGACGAGAAAGATCCTTTCGAAAACATGCTGATGAAGCGAATCGAAGAGCCCGCTAAGAAACGTCTGAAACTGTCACCGGAAGAATCGAAATCTCAGGACACGCCAACAGTCGTTGCGCCAAGCGACGAGGACAAGCTCGACTACCTGAAATACATATTGCAAGTCGATGGCGCTTACAAGTGCGGAATTTGCGGCAAGACAAAGCAGTTGCGCAAAGGAATGTTGCATCATCTGAAGCAGCACGACGAAGTTCCATCGTATGACTGCCATCTTTGCACTGAGAAGTTCGTTTTCAAGAAGAAGTACGAGAAGCACTTGGAGTGTCATGCAACTAACGAGAACTTCAACAAGGAACCGATTGATCTCGATGTCGATGATCACCCCAGATTTCAAGAGCCTGTGAACTCTGCGCCGAGTGAATCAAAATGTGACGTTTGTTCGGTCACTTTCAAACTCAAAATCATGTTGAATCGTCACAATCAGCAGTGGCACGACAGCGAAAATCCTTCGAAACATCTTCCAATGAACGAGCAAAAAGCTAAGTCAGTCGAACACAAACACGAGCTTCCCGTCAAAGTTAGTGAGTTGGAATCTAAACCTGAAACCATTCCTGACGTTGAAGGAGTCGCTGAAGAATTCATCGACGCTGTTGACGAGATAATGGAGGAAGCAGAAACGACTGAACAAAGCGGAGGATCAGAGAACAACTTCCCTTGCGAGAAGTGCAAATTCGTCTTCAACGAGCTCAAATTCCTAGAAAACCATCAAAAGTTCTTCTGCGTTTTCGGACAGGCAAGAAGCGAGCAAGTCGTCAATGAACAGTAGAATATAAATAATTTTCCCTCACTTATTTTATCTCCACGCATAAGAATTTTCTTTTGTTAAAGATCCAATTCCTGTTAAGATTACCAATCATCCAACTATTCAATAAATTTTTTATCAAATTGAAAGATTGTTTCAAGGAAGGTGGATGAGACTCAGACCTTCCTCAGCTGATCCGTATAACGTTTCGTGATCGCTAGATCAACAAAGAGACGTAGTTGAGCGATCACTCATTAAGTTTTACAAGATTCCAGGGCTTCATGAGGGCCAACGAAGTTGTGCTGAGTCGAAGAATCAAAGCAAAGCTTTCCTCTGTCTTTTACTTTTATTCATACATCAGAAAATTATGTTCAACTTGATAAGGATCGCATCGTTTTTGACGTAATTTGCGAGAAGGTGAAGGCTGTTGGGAACGAGGAAGTTTTCCGTTTCCGTGTTCCAATAAATCGGGGAAATGAGATCGTGATCCGGTTTGGTTTGATCCATTATAGCGAAAGAATATTGGAAGAGATTTTCCTCGGCGATTTCCTGAAACACCAAACCGTCCGAGATTTCGATTTCCATTTTGTCGACGTTCTCGATGTTCGCAAGATGCTCGATGTCGAGTGTGAGATTCTGATCATCGAACTGATGCAGTATCGCCCTGATTCTCAGAAACAAACCCTTGACATTGAACACGTGACTGAAGACTTCGTTCTTTTTCGAGTGCATGAAAACGTTGGGGAAATTCTCGAGCTTCCAGTAGTAAGTGTACTCGTTCTTGGCGGGCGGAGGATCACTGGTTGTTGTGGAAGGCGCTTGCGTCGTTGGAGTTCTTGACGTTTTGGTCTTGCTAGTCTCGAGAGACTTTAACTTGACACTAACAACTTCCGGTTGCTTTAAAGGAGATTTCGATAAAATGTTCTCAGCTGTGGTTGAAATTGGCTTCGTTGTTGTTTGACTTGACTCGTAATGTTTTCCGCTGTCTCTCGGTTTGTCATAAAAGGTCTGTTGAACATGATTTTGTTGGTAGTTTGCCGGAGGTGGAGGGCGATAACTTGGTCGATAGTTGTCCTGATAATAACCTCGAGGCTGGTTATAGTATGAGTTTCTGGGTAAAAGTTCTTTGATCATTTGCTTCAGGTAGTAAAGCTCGTCTTGTAGTCTCGATTCAATCGCAGCCAGATTGTCTCTTAAGTCAATCATATCCTCTAAAACTCGGCAAGTTGTTATCAAATGAAAATCACTGCTAACGACACTCACTCGTTGAGCAGAAGCCTTCAAGCTTCTTCGAGAACGTGGCCTGTGCTGACGCTTTGATATCGCCGGACGTGATTGTGCACTGAGCCATCTGGGTTTCCTTTGGTAATCCCTTTTCCTTGTCGATGCTTCTTACGATCAACGGTTTTGCCGTCGAATTTTTCTCATCGAATCTCAGCTGATCTGGAAAACATGAAAGCATTGCCGGTTGCACCAGGCATGGGTTTGTCGTTTGTAAATAAAAAGTATTTTTAGCTATCACAACTTTGTCTGTCTCGAAGTATTTTTAGAAACTGGCTCAGTCTGACTTTCGACCATCGCGTTGATCTTTCATTCGCAACATTGTGATGAAAGTTGCCAAAGTTCATTTCTTACCTTCACAGCTAACCATCGCAAGCGTGAATACGATAATGATTGCGCTTAGCTTCATTGTAAAATCCTTGAAACTTCAGAGTTCGCACGTTTGATATTTCCACGATTCAGGTAAAATCAACTTGTCAACGTCGAGCATCAAAAATAAACTGAAACAAGAAATTTTCGAGGAAATCTCGAGAGCTGAAATCGTAAAGAAAATCCACGCGGGGAATAAAAGCGTCGAGACAGTTCCTGGTGTTGCAATTAAACAATAAAATGTTTATTCAAAGATAGATGGAATTCGTTACATTATCGCAACACTCTCGAGCCGCCGCGAGACGCTTACTCGTTGTCTTCTTCGTCATCGTCGTTGGAGCTGATTCTGAAGTAACGGAGCTCGTACAAGTCCTTGTCGTTGGAGACGACGCGGATCCAATCGCGAAGGCTGTGTTTCTTCAAATACTTCTTTGTCAAGTACTTCAAGTAACGCTTGGAGAAGTGGACATCCGAGTTGACGTAGACCTTCATCTTCTGGCGCTCGAGGGTGACGTTGTTGCCCAAGTTTCCGGTCTTGCCGTTGACCTTGAAGCGCTCCTTCAAGAACTTTTCCTATAAAGAAATCAAAGTTAAACTTCATTCTTTGCAACTCGATTGCAGTCAACTTACGAAGTCTGAGACATCCAAAATGTTGTCTTCAGCGATGTTGGTGCAGTCGACACCGAATCTCAGATGTTCCTTCTTCTTTTTCAAGCCTTTGCCGCGGAGCGTTTGCTTCTTGGCTGCTGGCTTCTTCACCTCCTTCGAGGCGGTCTTGGTTTTAGCTGATGCTGGATCGATCTTCTTTGTTACGACCATCTTGTACCTGCAAAAGGAAGAATCTGGTCAGAAATGATTGCTTACAGTTTCTCCTCCAATTGCAGACCAACAATGACGCAACTTGCTGCTCTCAGGAGCCCAACATGTCAGCTGAATACAAAGAACAAATATTCCTGGTATCGCAAGCTCACGACGAGCTTACAAAGATGAGATTGGGCCCCTATGCAATTTAAAGCGTGTTAACACGCTGAGCATAGTTACGCCACTGTCATTCATCCGCAATCTGGAGTCGAGTTTGTGATCATCGTGAGCTGTATCTCACTAACCTAAAATTTTATTACAACGTTAGATTAAGTGTAAGGAGTTGAATTGGGAGAGATTAACATGTCGAGGGTTTTGTAGGAGATGTGGTAAGGATTTGTAAGAGATGTGATAAGGTTAGACAAGAAGCTTCAGGTTTGTTAAAGCTCGCTTGAAGTTCACATTTGATTGTGAAATTTGAGTTTTAGGTTTTCACACTTCGCGATTGATTTAAGCGAAACTTTGATGGTGCGGCGATGCAAGGAGTGGAGAGGCGTTGAAACACCTTTGATTCGACTTGATATCTCTATGTTTTACCAGCCAAAATCATTAAATAATTTGAGCACTTACCTTGCGGTTCAGAAGAATCTCGGAAAAGAAAGAAATTCGTGAGCGCACTCGCGGGGTCGAACGAATCCGAAATTCACTGAACGATTTCGAGGGGCAAAACTTGTTCTCATTGTCGCGAGTGATTCTCGAGTTATTTAATAAGCTGAAGCGCGTCTTATCGCTCCTAATTACCTTTATTTGACATACCGTCAGTCGCTGCGTGTGTGTCCTTAGTCGGAGGTGAAAGTTTGCGTCGGGCAGGCGCCGAATATTGATAAAACGTGAAACAAGGGTCGGAGGGGAAAAATCAATCGAATCATTTTTGTCGTGGTTTTTTCCGCATCTAAAACGTAGCCGAAAATCGTAGGGAAAGCAACCCAGGCCGTCGGCAGTAAATCAGGTTAGTAGTTGGAGCGATAACGTCTCGAGTCGGCACACACTAATCGCGTCAATTACTGAATTTTCTGAATTCTTGCCAACTAAAAAAAGCGAAATAAGAAAACGACGACGAACAGTGACAAGAACGATAATCAGGTGATTTTCTGAAAGTGCCTCATGCGAGTAAGAGAGCCCTTGGACTCTCATCGTAGATGTCTTATCATTTTCTGCTTCATCATGCTTGAAACGAATTCATTTGAGACGAACGAACATCAAGAACTGAGCTCGTCGATTGTCTAGAGACTTGAGACTTGCTATAGCCCAGGACGGGTTTGTCTGCAGTGTTCACACTGAGACAATCCGCTCCTCCTTCATTCTGATTCTGTCATCAAGAGCTCAGCTAACTGAGCAAGATAAAAAGTCGGAGACCTTCATTCATGAGGCTGCTCGTTTCATTATCAAGGTCCACGTCGGATGATCAGTTCGTTCGTCGTTGCTGTGTATCGTTCGCGTTGCGCGAAAGTGATTTTTTTCCACCTGAGACAATAAGCGGATCGCGTGTGACTAAAGCAATTCGAGTAACTATTTCAATTTCCAATCGTCAGCAAAGAAATTGAACATTGAACGTCAAGCAAAACGGAATCTGTTGAGGGATTAGCGAGCTATTATGCCGAAGAAAAGAAGCAGCCAGTCAGGATCTAATTCAGCGACAGCGAAGTTGATTAACAGAATCAATAAATTCGGTCAGAACGTGATCAACAACAGCGCCTTCGACCAGGCCAACGAGTCGAGTCCACGTATTGCGAATCATATGAGCTACGACGATGACGACGAAGTCTTTGTGCTAACTGCCAAGCAAAAACAGCAACTGCAGCGCAACGAATTTTTGGAATCGCTGACAAAGGAGCAGCTCAAAACTGAAGCCAAACGCAGAGGACAGAAGACTGTGGGGACAAAAACGGAATTGGTACTACAAACTTCTGCCACCTTCACCCAACTTTTGGTTTCAAATTATTATTTTGCGCCTCGATCAACTGGCACGAAATTCCTCTTTTGCTTTGCGTCGACTTTTGTTGCAATTTTCCTAATTTTTGTGCAACCTTGTTTCTGTTTTGCACGATGATCGGTTGAAGTTCTTCGCCCAGACACGTTCGATTGATGTGATTCACCTTCTCCACATGTACAAACAGCTGATTTCCTATACATCTCAAGTCGTATGTTTGCTCACGAAGAAAGAAGTGACGATCTTCGCTTAATTTATAAATCAGGAAGTTTATTTCTTCTCTCTCGCCCCGACGACGACATTCTTAAGTAGCGATACGCAGAAAATATGCGAAGCAAATCGCGGCACACTGCGAACTTAAAAATAAACGGACGACTTGGTGCTCGCTCGGGGACCGGCTTTGGATATCGCGTTTGCTTTCGCTTTCCACAATGCATCTGATTGACGAAACGCTCTCATTTCAGAGCAATTAGTCTCAGCTAAATGACAAAAGCAAGCGCGCGAGTATTGATTCAAACGTTTAAGAAATGTAGGTCAACAGCTGCAGGCTTCCCCGAGCGCGAGAATCTTCCTTCATATCGCTCAGACGACTTGACACAACTTATTCTTTGATAATCATGCACGTTATCAGTTGAGTTATGTTTACTGCTTCATGTTGAACTTAGTTGATAAGTTATCGAGCTTTTCACAGTGTTCGCTTTTTAAATTTTTAGTTTCGTTAGTTTTTCAACCTTTCCTATTGGCGGCTTTCGTCAGCGAGCAATCAAACTAATGGACTTGAAATTACTTTTTTAGTTGCAACGATTGGGCTACAAAATGTCGCTAAGGCATTCGAGCTCGCTTAACAACATTCGCCAGTCGAGTGGACAAATGAAAACATCAAAATCATCGAATGGAGCGATCGTATCGGGCAGCGGACACTCTGCTGAGAAGGAACGCTTGCGTAAAGAGCGTGAAAGTATCAAGCTATGGACTCATCCAATACTGACAATCAAGTATTGCGTGCTTGAAGCCTCAGCGTTGTTCCAAACTTATAAACGAAGCTTCTTCAATCACAAGAAGACGATCGGACTGATGACTTTGCTTCTCATTGGCTTCTTCACCCTCTGGTATATCCCAGGACAGCATCAGATCTATGTCGAGTGGATTCGACAAAACGCTTTCTTCGTAGTCTACTGGGTTGGACTCGGCGTAGTCTCATCGATTGGATTAGGAACCGGGCTACACACTTTCCTCCTGTACCTGGGACCACATATAGCAAGCGTCACGCTTGCAGCTTACGAATGCGGATCGCTAGATTTCCCTGAACCACCTTACCCTAATGAGTGAGTTTATCTACTTGTCAATCAGTCAGTTGAGCGCAACTAATTCATCATAATCTTTCAGTATCGTTTGTCCCGATGACGCTACCAACGGTTTCATTCCCTCACTTTGGAGCATTATGTCAAAAGTCCGTCTCGAATCATTCCTTTGGGGCGCTGGAACAGCGTTGGGCGAGCTGCCCCCATACTTCATGGCACGTGCTGCGAGGCTCTCGGGCTACGATCCGGACGACGCTGAAGATTTGCAAGAGTTCGAAGAGTTGCAAAAGAAACGAGAGCTCGGCGAGAAGTTAAACTTATTTGAAAAGTTGAAGCTGGGAATGGAGCGAATCGTTGAACGTGTCGGTTTCTTCGGAATTTTAGCATGTGCCAGCGTGAGTTGTCATTGTTGAACAAACTATCTTCAAAACGTTAACCGATTTTGTTCTTTTTAGATTCCCAATCCATTGTTTGATCTCGCTGGTATCACATGTGGCCATTTCTTGGTGCCATTCTGGACGTTCTTCGGTGCAACTCTAATCGGAAAGGCTGTGATTAAAATGCATCTGCAGAAGGTCGTCGTGATTGTAGCGTTTAGCGAGCAGCTGGTGGACAAAGCAGTTGATCTGATAGCATTCATTCCCGTCGTCGGACGAAAGATGCAAGAGCCGTTCAAGGCTTTCCTTACAAACCAAAAAGAGAAGCTGCACCGTGGCAAGACGTTGAAGCACAAAGGAAATCTCCTTCAGAAGGTCTTTGAAGTGTTCGTGATAGGAATGATTTTGTATTTCATCCTATCGATCATCAACTCATTGGCGCAAAGCTGGCACAAAAGGATTCACAAGAAGACCAGCAAAAAACAAAGGAAGGTCGCTAAAGACTAAAAGACATAACGAAGCTCGGGACGCGACTCGAGGCGAATCATCCAACTAGCGAAATTTCTTTTATCAATTAATGTGTCCATCACCCAAAAACTATCTAGAATTATTTAATTTATTATTAAACTAGCTCAACGCTCAGGCTAAACGTGAAAATGAATGAAGAATATTCGCTGGGCTCTTTTGGTAGTAAGCATGAAATAAAAGCTTTTCGTTAGTTCTTTATCGTTTCACGGTTCTGTTGGATTATTGTTTAGCTTTTCAGTTGATTCTGCGAGCAATCCTCAATTATGTGTGCAAGTTGAAGTTATCCTCGTGTTGATTGAATGTAGTTTGTGTTTCAATTTAGTTCACAACTTGATCTCGTCGTTTATTAAAATGTATAGAGCGTTGGAACAATTTTGGAAAGCGTTGATTAATACAAATTGAATGCTAAGGTTGGAAGCTGCAAAGCTCTTTTATTGAAGTTCTCTGGGAAGACCCGATTCGTATTTTGTTTTATGTGAAACTCCCGCTTGAATCTTCTTAAGTTGAAAAGACTTAAAGCTAAAAGTATTTAAAACATACAGTTTCGTAATGAGTTCACTCTCCGTAATAACTTCAACTACTCAAATTTAATTAAGAAAAACTGATTAAATGTAAATAACGACGTTGATGACTTTTTAAAGAAAACGATTTCAATAAATGATAATGATTGTAACAGAATACATTTGATTTAGTTTTCAGGAGTGTTCGATCTACTTTGAATGGCCAGGGCTATTAAAGTTTAAAACGCTGGCCTTGATTCTTCTATATTTTATTAGATAGATTTTCTATATTAGATATTTTCTTTCAGAAGCTTCTCCAGCTTTGAGCCAAGCACCTTGATATTTGTGTCAATAGCTCAGTATTGAGCTAAGGAACAAGTTCATAGGATAAACATATCGACCAAAAATTCCTTCAGGAGAAAAGGCTCTTAAAACGTTATCGAATATAATAAAAAAATTCATTCTAGATTTTCAAATCATAGAATATGTTTTATTGATGGTCAAAAAAAGAAATTACAAAACGTCTCATGCTTATTGTACTCATAGCACGATGTTGGAAACAGTGGAAATCAGTGGGAACTTGCCACTGCCACAAACGCCGTTGTAGTCATCGTTGTCGAGTGACCAGAACATGGCACCGCCGAGATGTTTACTCTTGATGTAGTTTGCCTTCTCTCGAACTGATCGAACATCGTCGTAGCCAACCCAGAAAGTTCCTCCGAACGCGTAAGGAACTTTCTGACTGTCATCCCAGCGATACGTGTATTTACCTGACTGAACGTTTTGGCTTATTTCAGTAAATTCCATGTTGCCGGCACCGCTGGCTGGAGTTCCAACTCCGTTACTTGCTGCGTTCGCCAGCTTGAAAGCGTTTCCGTACGTTGGAATTCCCATGATCAATTTGTCTTTGTTAATTCCTTGGTTCAATAGAAACTGCACTGATTCATGAACGTTAGACGGAGAATCGTCAGCGCTGCTGCGATACAAAGCTGCGTGGATTCCACATTAACGTCATCACATTAACAAAGTCACATGTAGAAAATATGCCCGGAATGTCATAAGACAAACCAGCTCGCCATTCGCCAGCGCCGATAGCAGCTGAGACGGAAAAGCCGCGACCAAGCGTTTGCTTCAGCTGCTCTAACAGTAGGACAAAGTTCCGTTTCTCGTGTGGTTTGTCTCCACTTTCATTTGGATATTCCCAGTCGATGTCTAGATAGAAAATTCTCATTATAACGTCGTGGCTTTAAATAAATTGTCTTACCAATGCCATCAAGATTATTCCTCTGAAGAAATTCGAGAACATTTCTAGCAAAATTCGAACGATAACTCGAGCTGCCGCTCATCGTTGACCAGCTCTGAGCAAGCTCTGGATTGTAGCCTCCAACTGCAGCGATGACTTTCAAGTTACCATTTCGCCTTTTCAAAGCCACGAGCTCTTTGATCAACCTCCTTCCCTCACTTTCACTCCTCCACAAATGGTTCAGTTCACCATGAGCGTCGACTCCAAGGAAGCTGTAAATGATATGCGTGCATATGTTGGCGTCGATTAGGCTCGCGCTCATCTCAGCTTGCCAGTAACAAACAATTTTCTCTGATGAAGAAGAATAATGATTTCAACTAACTTTTCAATGAACACTTAGAATTTAGCTTACTCATTATGCTCTCGAACAATAGTTGACGAAATACTAAATCGAAACTGCACAAATCGAGCGACTTTTATACTTCTAACCGATTAGAAAAACTTGTCGTTTCTTTAGAGAGTGACGAATCTTTATCAGAAGAGCTAGCGAAACTGGACTTTCACTTAAGACTTTTGACTCAAAACTAAACAAAACTGCGTTGGAGATTGCGTTTTTATTTGAAGACTTTATTTGAATTACGCCATTCTTTGTGATCAATACATGATGAAGTTCGTAGCTGATTCATTTCATAATGGAAAATTACAATCTAATAGCCCACGACGGTAGCGATTTTCTTGAGCCAACTCGACAGGTTTGCTGGCAATTCCTTTGAGTTGCTGCCGTAGAGCCTTTCCAGTGAAGATGAGACTGCGAAGTCGACGACCGAAACGTCGCCGTTGAAGAACTGACTTTTGCCAAGGCGTTGACTGAGGAGCTGAATGTGTTTCTGTCGCTCTTTGATCGGATGTTTCATGGACAGCTGATAGCAGACATCGAAGAGAGTATCGGAAAGCGATGCTGCTTGATTGTCGCCAGCCTCGTACGAGAATTCGCTTGGGCCAATGCGATTGAAGTAGCGGAGAATATTCACCTCGCCGAAGATGGGAGCGATGGCAGGGGAAGTGACAAGCTGCATGGTCTCAACGTCCTTCCAGATAATTGTGACTTTCAAGGTCGGCAAACTGTTGTTCTGAGCACCTGAAGCGATTTTCTTTGCAAACGCTCGAGCGGCTTCAGGAATTTGAGCTTCGTTGATGGTTGAATGAGTAAAAACTTCAGCAGCCAGATTCAGTCGACCGTTCCACTGATTTTTCAGCGCCAGGACTGCATACGGAACTTGCTGAGGGTGAACGTTGATCACGACATCAGCGAGATTCTTGACATCGATTGGCGATTTGGAAACCTTCGATCCGGACGACTTTTGCTGAGGTGGCTGGAACGGTTTGCTGCAGAGCTTCAAGTCGCCTCGCATCAACATCAATGACTGTTTGAGCTCATCGAGCTTCTTAAGGATGCGACTCTGCTTCTCCTCCAACAGCTCGATCTCATTCTTCCCCTAAAATCAAGAATTTCTGTCGGCTGATTTCATTTTTCTCGATGGAATTTCTCACCAAACTATTAATAGATTCAGCCTGCATGTTTCCGCTCGCTTCTCCGCTAACTGGCTTCAGCAAATACATGCACGTCGGCAGCTCGATCTTCTGGTCTGTTAAAATTGGTTTGAGACTGAACATAGCGGCGAGAGCAAAATTTATCACTGAAAATGTTTTTACCAAATGCAAACGACGAGTTAACCTCAGAAAATTACACAACTGCACATCAATTGTTTTTATTTTGTTTTACTAAATCTATCAATGGGGTTTAAGTTGATCTACACAAATCGTGTGGCTATCGCCAGGAGCTTCGTGTAATCAGCACCTTTGGAGTGCGTCTTCTCCTTCAAGATCGTTCTGAGGATTGTTGGGATTGGGACGAAGATTCTGTTTCCTATCGGCGTTCCAGCGTCATCGATAAGCACAACGTTGTTCGAGTCGTATTTGGGAATTTTCATCTGCTGCTTCTGCTTCAGTCCGACGAGGATTCCCTTTCTCTTTTGACCTTTCACAGCCACGAGCACTTTGTCGCCGAGGTATCCTACGTGCCTCTTA
This sequence comes from Smittia sp. YW1114-2, assembly GCA_033064975.1. Lineage (NCBI taxonomy): Eukaryota > Metazoa > Arthropoda > Insecta > Diptera > Chironomidae > Smittia > Smittia sp. YW1114-2. The sequence goes on along the minus strand of CP093834.1, from coordinate 7,140,277 downwards.
TTATAGATGTGGATCGTTTTCGGTGGTTTTCCCTCCATCATCGCCTTCTTGCCAATCTCACTGTTGTCAACACAACGCAGTCTCGTAAGCAGCCGAATTTCATTGCAGACAGGCGAAGTGTGAAAGTAACTGGAGCCGACTCTTGGTAAACTCCTCAAGCTTGCGAAGATCGATGAATTGAGCATATCTAAAATGAAGACGATGTAGTTAGATAGTCGATTTATCACTCTGAACTAGTTAAACTTACTGATTTCTTGATAAAATCAGCCCCGAAGAAAATATCTCGGATCGCAAAATCAAAACACGGTTCAAATTTTTGGTTCAAAGGAAAAAAACGGTTCAAGCAGAAATTGAATTCTCAAAGGCCGTTAAAAATAATTGTTTCAAATTGATGACCAGATTTTGGGGCTGATTTGATTGAAGAACCAGATGTTTGATCCAAAAAAAGCTAAGTTCTTTTATGAATATCTAATTCAATCCACAAAACATATCAAAATGACTTTTTCTCTTCGCAAAGCTTCTTCGCGATTTCTCTGATTCTTCTTTTCTTGAACTTTCCCGTCGGCGTTGCAGGAATTCTACGAAGCACGCACCTCCGTGCAAACGCTTAAAAGTCGGAAATTTGGCTGCAACTGCATCTATAGCTTGCTCGGTGAGGATGTCAAAAGTCTGGAAGTTTAAATATGACGGCTGCTGGCAAGTCGATCGCAATCGGTTCAGGCACTCCGACCTTGCTAACGAATTGGACTGTCATGATAAATATTCGAGTTAAATCGAAGAAATCTGTGTACAGTTCAGAAGTTCATAAAGTTATTAATTACCTTCGTAGAAAATTCACAAGCACAATGGATAGGCTTGAAAGTTTCTTTGATTCTGCTACGATGTAAAACGATGCAGTCTCATCAAAATAGCCAATATCTCCGGTCTTGAAGTATTCCTCGTAGTCTAAGGACTCAATGTTGGCTTGAGGACTCTTGTCAGTAACCAGCAAAACCAAACTCGTAATTGATGCGAATTTCCCCTTTCTCTGACTCGTCAACGATCTTGAGGAAAATGCTTGTCGCAATTTTTCCCAGCGAAAGTCCATCAAACTGTAGAAGGCAGAAGTCGCGGCCCATTCAGTCATCGTTTGGAACTGATAAGACTTGTTTTATTTTTAATTCCGGAGCACGCGACTTATCTAACAATCCGTCGTATCAATAGGCAATATTCGAGGTCGCCAAGCCGTAATAAATAATTTAAAACCAGATGTGCACGAAAAATACTTCAGTCTGTAAGTAGCGATCGCGGTAAGCAGTCAATAAATTTTCGGAGATAAAATGGTTGATAAGTGGATCGGAAAAGTTGCTGTCGTCACTGGCGCAAGTGCTGGGATTGGAGCTGCGATATTCAAGGACTTTGCTAATGCAGGAATAACCGTCATTGGTTTGGCAAGAAGAGCTGAGAAAGTTGAGGAGTTAATCAAGCAACTTGTAGCTTCAAAGGGCAAAGCGTACGCTTACAAGTGCGATGTGTCCGATCCCAAGTCGATTAGAGAAACTTTCAAGTGGATCGAGAGCAAATTTGGCGTTGTCAACATTCTTGTGAACAACGCTGGAATCGCTCGAAATGTAAACATTTTAGATCCAAGCGACGAAGCCACAGAAAAAATGAACGAGATCATCGATACAAATGTACGTGGCTTGACTCAATGTACTCGCGAAGCTTATCGCTTGATGAAGAAGGCCGACGATTACGGCTACATCATCAACATCAATTCAATTTGCGGTCATTATGTTCCGCTGGTTCCTTTCCCGATGAGTGTTTACCCAGCGTCGAAACATGCAGTGACTGCTATAACAGAAACCACTCGCCAAGAACTTGTTTTCGCTGATAACATAAAAGTTCGTGTCACGGTGAGTTTTAATCTACTTGCAATACGAAGTTTGTCAACTAATCAAAATCTCTACAGAGCTTGTCACCTGGCCATGTGATGACTGAAATTTCCGTAGCCAGTGGACTTGTCACTAGTGAACAAGCCCAAGATCCAACGAGATTCATCAACTCAAATCCGGCCTTGAAATCGGAAGACGTTTCCCACAGCGTGATGTTCTTGTTGAGCACACCCTACACGGTGAACGTCACCGAGCTCTCGATCAGACCAACTGGTGAAAAAATGTAGAATCCTTTTGGAGTAAGCCTAATAAAACAGTTTCGTTTAAAAGGCACGAAAAATCTTTCGTGGATTTAGGAAGTTTATCGATATCGTGAACCGCATAACGAACGTAAATAAGAGTTGTTGATAACGAGGTTCGATTTCACGCGAGGCAACGTCGACTCGTATTCCAAATAAAGCTATCTACTTCAAATATAATCGGGAGGCTTATCAGCCGGGAGAATAGCAGTATTTAAGCGAAGCATTTTTGAAGTTGGACATAGTCTACAGAAGAAGCTCAAAGCAAAATATTTAAAGTTGAAATGGTTGATAAGTGGATCGGAAAAGTTGCTGTCGTCACTGGCGCAAGTGCTGGGATTGGAGCTGCGATATTCAAGGACTTTGCTAATGCAGGAATCACCGTCGTTGGTTTGGCAAGAAGAGCTGAGAAAGTTGAGGAGTTAATCAAGCAACTTGGAGCTTCAAAAGGCAAAGCGTACGCTTACAAGTGCGATGTGTCCGATCCCAAGTCGATTAAAGAAACTTTCAAGTGGATCGAGACTAAGTTCGGTATTATGCATATTCTTGTGAACAACGCTGGCATCATTCGTAATGTGCAACTCTTGGATCCAAGCGACGATGCGACAGAAAAGATGAACGAGATCATCGATACAAATGTTCGTGGCTTGGTGGAATGTACACGCGAGGCTTTCCGTTTAATGAAGAAGGCTGACGACTATGGCTACATCATCAATATTAACTCAGTCGCTGGTCATTATGTTCCCAACATCAAAATGCCATTGAGTGTTTATCCAGCTTCGAAACATGCAGTCACAGCCATAACCGAAACAGCTCGCCAAGAACTCGCTCACGCCGATAATAAAAAAGTTCGCTTCACGGTGAGTTCTTATCTTTTCCAAATTTGGAGTTTCGCACTTTATCCCAGTTATTGATTCGAAATTTACCGGCAGAGTTTGTCACCTGGTGGAGTTGCAACCGAAATCACCGTAGTAAGTGGCATGATGACACCCGAACAGGCTGAGCAATTCCTCAACTTCGCTCCGGTTTTGAAGTCAGAAGATGTTTCTCATAGCGTCATGTTCTTGTTGAGCACCGATTATACCGTCAATGTCACTGAACTGACGATCCGACCAGTTGGCGAGAAAGTGTAAACATGGAAAACTTATTAAAGATTGATCAGACCGCCGAAGAGTTAGTTCGCCTCAAAGTTTATATTTCAGCTCTCAATGTGGTGGAAGTTTTGTCAAAGTCGTTGAAACAGCGCCAACTTTTATGCTCGAACAGCGAATTTCCTTCTCCTCTAATCAACGTTTTAAAAATTGCATAATTCAGTCATCAAAAGAATGGAAAATCTCTTTTCAAACGTACAAAAGTTCACCTTTAATTAAAACCTGCAGCGCCGTGAAGAGAAGAAAAGAGAAAATTTCTCATTAGTCTTATGGATTCCATTATGAGCTTTCTAAATGCCAAGAGTTTCCATTACGGGATCGAGTCGAGAGACAGAAAGTGGTGGAAACTTTTCCTTTGGTATCTTTGAAATTATTAAAATGGAAAATGACACATTTACTATTTTGCTTTAGCTTCAACCAGAGATTAAAGGTTCATAAGTTCGTGACAAGCGACACTTGACTCTGCTCGAAATCTTGAAGTGTTCCGTGGCTAAGAGAAGAATTTATCTCACTGGTGAACGCATCCCGTCGCTATCACATTTCTTTTCAATGCAAACTCATCACCATGATGAAGACTGAAGAGCATCACATATTTCAATTTGTTAATTAAATGAATCCTCGAGCCGCAAGCCACTGAAGGGAAATGGAATTAATTCGAGCGGTGGATTTTAATTGCGATTTTAAAGAGGTGTCTAGCGCTTCATTCAATCGAGCTAACGTTTGTGTTCGAGTGGAAAATCAGAGAATTGTTTAATTAGTGTATCAATCACGCTAATGATTTACCTTTTATTGGTTGATGCTTTTAAAACGAAAGAAATCGCTCGAATATTAACCGACGGCAATTTCCGTCGAGTGATAATTCAAAGGATTGAGCGGAAGTTCGATGTGATTGCTTGATGGATCAATCGCTGTCGTTTGCGCTTAAGCTGCAAACAACTAGAAACTGTGTAATGTCGATAAAAAACTTATTCGTCTTCTACTGGATCCGATCACAAGCGTAATAGTTTGATCAGTACAAATGCGAAAACCAAAAAATGTTCTGAATCAGACGGAAGGTTGAAGAAGGAATGTTGTGACAGAAATGTCATAACAATCTCGCTTTCATCAAATCGTCAATTCTAAAGAAGCATTTCATGTCGTTCTTGTTTGTCTATCACGCTTTGAATTCTCGTTGTAGCTCTTCGTCGTCTTGCGGAGTTTCCTCTACTGAAACTCGATCCGTTTATTTACATGGTTGGTTGTTGCGGACTGTTTTGTGGTGAGACCTTCTTCACATCAAAATAATCTTCTCAAATTTCGACATTGACAATCGAGAAATTGAATAATTGATGAATCTGAAGTTTTGTCACCAAATTCGATGGGGGTTCGGTTGGATTTGAGAGTTATGTGGTGTCGTTCTTATTGTCTAAACTCTTCAATTATAAATGACGCGTTGGTTTCTATAAAAGTTTAAACGATTACGCAGTTTATCAGCTTGTCAATCCAAGCAGAGTTTCACGTGATCATTTACGCTTCGCTAACATCAATCAAAAAATAAGTTTAAAACCAGAGATGCAAGCAGTACTTGAGAATTTCCATTTTAATGGAAGAAATTGCTTGTCGGTGCATTTACTCGTAAATTCTAGAAAAGTTTCAGGAACTACTGCGCATGCCGAAGGTGGCGAGCTTCTCATTGTATTGAACAGAGCGCTGGATACAATCAGTAGCAAATTATGATGACGGCTTGACTCAAATTATTGAGTCAAGAATGGAAACGCGATTGTAATGAAAACAAAATTTCTTTGTCTCCTCGCAATTGACAGAACTGACTGAGTGAAACCCAACGCGAAACTGGAAAATTTGCATCAATGTAACGTCGGTGTTCTCTGCAGTTTTATTCTCACTCGCAAATTGGATGGTGAAGTGATTCATCCAAGGAGCACAAGATAACGCTTGTAAGGGTTTTTAGGGGAAATGCAGAAATATGAAAATAGGAAAAGTCGACGCGTTAACGAGTGGCTGTTAAAATTATGCAATTTTCAATTTTCAGTGACGATAAGTTCCAACTTGTTAAATTCTTGATGATCCAAGCACGACGCGGTGTTTGACTTGCTGTCGACTTTTATATTCTTCCATCGCGCTCCTCAAGAGTTCTCGACTCGTCAGCCGCTACCATCATGTTTGGAATATCAAAGCTATTAGTTTGTTGTGAAGGGTGAAGATGGCTGCTTAATTGACGCGTCAAATTAGAATTTTAGATCGAGTTCTTTTCCCCCTTTCGTTCTAATAAATCCATTTGTATGATGGAAGCAGCATGACAGCCAAACAGCCTCGAGCACCCATTCATTCGCTTCGTTACAATGTAATTTCGTTTCGTGTTTGATTTGAATTTATCATTCAATCATCATCCATTGATTATGATTTTTATTCAGCGTGAAGCGCCCCATGACACGAACGATTTTTCTTTTCAATTTCTCTTCTCGTCTCGAGACCCCTTTCAAGAGAGGCGTTTTAGAGTTCTTCGATGGGTGATTACCAATCATGCTTCAAGTTGATGACCGCAAGTGTTTAGTATTTGGATTAGAGCCAGAAGCGCGATGGTGAACACTTGAGGCGGGTTAAGAGCAATGTAAATAAATTAATTGCCGTCGAAATGCGGGCGCCTTGTAACATTTGTCAAGTGGCCGAAAAGGTTTCCAATTAATTTTGAATTAATTCCGCGAGAAACTTTGCGAAAGCTTTCGATAAACTTTCTTGATTACATCCAGAGATGTCAGCACCGCAAAATTCCCTTTTCGCAATTAAAACATTTGCGTTTCCATCCGCGCACGAACCAGAAATAAGAAGAAAAGTTTCCCTCTAATGAATCCGCCTCCTCCATCAGTCGACGCCTGAACAAAAGGTTTCATTGAGCCTCGAGGATGAATGCATTCCATTGTTTTAGCAACATGCAGCAAATGTTTATGCATACACAAGAGAAACGAGGCCGCTCGAGAGCCGAGAATGCAAATGAGGAAGAAATGAAAATGGGAGGAAGCGCTCGGTCGTTGTAATAAAAATGGCTTTTCACTCGAAGCGGAAATTTCCTTGGAGATTTAAATGAGCCGAAAAGATGAATTTTAAAAAATTTAAATTTCCATTTCAAAGCCGTTCAACCTGGAGTGGAATATCGAGAAGTTCGCACTTGAGAAAAGGATCATCAACCGTTTTGGCCGAGCACATTTCACCCTCAGGTGCTAAAGAGGTGATGAAGCAGAAATCGCTAGAAAGCGGTTGAAGAAAATGTGAAGTACTTACAGATGACGTACGCATAAAGACGATCCATCGCTCTTGATCGATTTCATTTGAAAATTATCTTGTTTTTCCATGAAAATATTATTCAATTCGATCAGCTTTTGTTAGCCAAGAACCTCGAAATATTAAAGCTAGAACCAAACAAAAATGGCAGATGTTACGACTGAGAGCGTTAGCATTTCTGACGTCGAACAAAGAATGGGAAATAATAGAATAATTTGACGTGAACGAGGGTGTTTGTTTATTGTTATTTGCTACTTTTCCTGCAGACTCGAACTGCACGAGAGGTTAAAAAACGCGCTCAGGTTCAGACACTTCGGATCCGACGAGCAAGTCGAAAGAACTCTCCATTATGTCTGCTGGTTTGCTTTTGACACCCATCAAGTTTCGTTGTGAAAGGAAACTATTTATGTATTATGAATTTAATAAAATAAATGAAAACATACCCATCAACTGATAATGATCGCAGCTCTTTCCTCTGGCAGCGTTGCGTGGCTTGTTAAAGAAGCAACTTTATGTTTACTCATGTTATTAAATAATCGTTTCATTATTCATCAATCTTGATTCAGCTGATGAAGAGTTTTTGTCGAAAGAAAATGGTGGACGGCCGATAGATGAAGTGGAAGATTTCCCTTTGGATTCGAGCGAGGCTACACAGAGAAACAGAAATTATGCAAATTTTCCCGCTCGAAAAAAGTTTTCTTCGACTGTAATTCAATTTAAATTGGAACATGAAGTCATTATGAGTCTTGCGGTGAATCGGAAAAATTGAATGATGAGTCGAAGCACGAGAAAAACTGCTCGATTGTCGAGTGCAAACGTAACAAAGTTTCGCTCGCAAATCATCGTCAGAGCGCAAAAGTTTCATCGAAATAAAAATTCGCAATCATAAGTGATTTGCTAACGAGAAAACTAACGGAACGAAGCGAGTTGGAGAACGTTTGAAAAAGTTTAATGAATCGACTTCATTAAAATATTGTTCGCGAGCCGTAGGAAAAAAACTTTCCTGAGAGGGGAAGTTCTTCCCTCGAGCGTCACACTGCCCGTGACTTTTGCAACTCAATTAAGCTTTTATTTAATTTCCATTCTGAAAACTCTTCAGAGCTTCGCTCGACTGTTGAAGCGCAGAAGAGAAGAATGGAAATGACTCGTTAGACGGTAGAGTTCCTCGGGGGCTCGTCCAAAAACTCTGCTTTTGCCTCTATATAAAAGAGGTCCAAGCACGAGGCGAGTTCACCTTGTATTCAAATCTATCCGGACGCTGAAAATGGAAAATTGAATGATGCATTTGAAAGATTTCCCTTCGCTCCTACTCGCAAATGGACTCTTAATGGATCGGAAAACTCATCCTTTTGTCACTCAAGATGAGTCTTCAGCAATTTTTCCTTTAAATTATTTTTCAATTCACGTCACGAACAAGCGATCTTCTTCGGGTTTGTGCCGGAGAAAGTCCATTAGTTCGAGCAAATAAAGAGATTTTCCTTTCTCGAACGAGTCTCGAAGATGAAACTTGTTAGATTCACTTCATCGATGGCACCATTTTGATGATGTATCAATCGAGCAGGAAAAAATCGAATCAACAAATTATCCGTTCGGATGAAACGATTTTCCACATTAACGTTAGCAAATTGAATATCGAGGAAATCAGGAAATTGGGGAAATATCGGCAGAGGAGATTCAGCCCCGGAATCGACTCAAAATTAATTGATGACTGATTTGATTTCGATAATTGCGACGAGGGTTGATAGATTGGTAATTTTTCTTCTCCCGGGTTAATTTGATGGAACTTGAAGTATCCGAAGACGAAGAACGATGCTTCTTGCTGAAATATTAAAGTCAAACTTTGAATTACATTCATACTCCCAAGCTTCGATTGATGACGAAGCCCATTGCTGTCGACTGCAATTAAAAATAATTAAGGGAAATGCAATTTTCATGATTGAAAAATCCTACAAAGGACTTTTTATCGCGTTTGAATTCCACTCTTCCCAGCAAGTTACGAAGCAAAAAGCTTTGGATCGCATGCATGGCGCTGATTACACCGGGGATATTTCAAATTTGCGCCATCATTAAAACCTTCACGCTTTCCTCTCTCGTGCGATCATAAATTTAATGAGTTTCCTTGATGCTGCTTCCATTCGCTGGCAAGTCACAAAGGTAAAGAAAAATGAAGACTTTTCATATTCACGCTCGAGAACTTATGAATATCAAGGCAACGATGAATGGATCCTTACTTTCTTTGATGTTTCAATCTCGTCGTGCATCTCATTATGAACAAATCTGCAAAATTAAAAACCCGCTGATGAATTTCTCTGATGTCGCAGAAAAAAATGCATTCAGCGGAATTAAATTCATGCTCGAGATGGTTGCACAAAACTTCTACCTGTTCAAAGCCAGCAACTGATTGACAGGTTGCTCCTGAAGTGTCGACATGCATTAAGGATAAATCACTTCAGCCACCATTGTAAAGCTCATTGTAGTTGAATTCATTTCATTCAACCACTGACGCAGAACCAAGAACGAACATTGATCAGAATTGAAGCGTTCAAGTTGACGATTCGATGTTCCTCTTCTCAAACGCATAGCACAACTCTTGAAGTTGATACACAAATTTCATCCTCTCATCCTGACCGGGCTCGTCAGGCTTCATTCATACAGATTTTACGGCACAAAGTCCCAAAATTTCCAGCAATTGCATTTGTTTGTTGAACTGCGTGATCCGAAAATCCTGAGAGCGTCAAATTACGATGCATGAAGTTTTTTATTCGCTCTCACCCAACGATATGCTGCTTATTCAATCACGAATCCATTTTTCTCTCCGCCTTCTTTTCGTCTGTTTCGTTGGATTCTTTTCAATGGTAGAAACGGCGCACAATCATCATTGACGATTTCATGTATGTGTATTTCATGTCTGCTTATTTTCTGATCTGAATGTTTCTTGTTTGACTTTAGCCGTGGAAATTATGAGTGGAGGGACGCAAATCGCTCGAGGGTTAAAAAGTAATTACTTTTCTTATTTTTCCATTCATTAGATGAACGAGAGACAATTGCTGTTGAAACATCATCACTGGCAATAAGCGGGATGGGAAGCAATTGTCGTCTGTACTCAATAAATTAAGGAGATTCATTCAAGTTCGTGCATGGCTAACAAGCTTCTCTCATTTCCTTTCTTTCGACGAGAAGTTTTCGCAAGTTAATCGCAATTAAAAAGTTGCTAATTGTTCTCGAATGTTCCAATTTGTCTCGGCACGAAGTCGTCGAGGATTTCCCACACCGCAATGATTTCTAACATCTCGAGGACGCTTTTGTAGTCAATAATTTCTGGTATCAATCAATCATAGCCTTCATCAACAAATAATCCGAGAAAGAAGCATTCCGAGAAGAAAGAAAATGATGAGAAAGAGAAATATTTTGACATGAAATGGAACAAACAATCAACACTTCTGCCCTTTCTCTCCTAAACGATTTTGATGTTGATGCCTGTGCCCATTATTTAATCCTTTTCAGTCGCTTCTCGAGAAAGACGCTTCGGCGTGTAAATTGATATGTCATGATCCATCCATAATTTTCTCTCTCCACCTCAAGTGGCACGACGCGTTAATACGAAGGTTTCACTTCTGTTTAGCGATCAGGCCTGAGCCGGGAAGAAGAATTTTAATTGCATGATTATTTAAACGGATTAATAGCTATCGAGAGGCATGTAACGAACTGTTTATAGCTTCTTTCTTCTCCACAAATGGGAATCGGGAGAGTCTCGATTCAGGTCGTTTGCCTTTGTTTGTTAAACATCGGGTTGAGTTTCTATCAATCATCCTTCTCGTCGATTGATTTCAATTGAAATCTTCCCAGTTTTGGTTAAACAAATCTTATTAAAAAGTTTAGAGCGAAGTGCAAAAATATTTTCAGAAATCGCACATCAGTGATCGACGATCACAAATGATTCAATGTGAAGCATTTCTAGCTTTCGCTTTATTTTCATCTCTTCCTGCTACTCTCGCTATAACCTTTGATAAGTAGACATTGAAAGACCAAGTAGACCTGGATTCTATATAAATCACAATTAAGATATCAAGCGTGTGAATGAAAATCCGCTAGACATGGAAGGAGACAGAGAAACACACTTCGTGTGTGTTTGAACTTCAAAAAACCCTCAGAGCTGACCTGGAAAAGTTGCAGCAAAATCTCCGCCACTGGCCACCTTTTAACCTATTGAAGAAAGAAATAATTTGATGGCTGATGAAATGAAGTGTTTCTCGATGGTAGCCTCTGTAGACTCTTAAATGGAGAAACTCAAACAATGAAGTTTGTTGAAAAAAGCTTAAGAGATTCATAATTAAGATTAAGTGAGATTTTTGGGGATTGGTTAAATGGACAAATAACCCGTTTTGCCTTCTTATTGCGCCTTCCTGTACTCGAAGAGAAAGACTCAGACCCTCGACTCGATCTAAAATTAAATAATGAAGAAAACTCTTCGAGATGAGAATTGAAGAATGGAGTTTAGCTTTCCGACAAACTTGACGAGTGTTGTGATTGAAGGCATCAAAACATTTCCATTTGCGCTGATGAAAGGCGAGGAAAAAGCTGCTGGAAATTTAACAATGAAGTCCGTAAATGAATAAATGAAAACGGTTGCTGCGAAGAGTGATTGGGAAGCTTAGCAACGTAGTAAGGCAGCAGCCATTTCCAAATCTTTGCTCTCAAGATAATTAATCGGAGATTAAAATGTTTCAAAATTTCCTCGTTTTATTCAATGAGGAAAACAGTTGGAAGCGTTGGCCGATGAGCGAAGGGGCTTCGAAGCGTGTTCTCTCTGCAAATTGACTCATTACGCTTACTGGTAAATGGAAACCCTGCATCGATTTATTAATATTAGAGAAGCTGTTAACTTTAGCAATTAGCGCTCGTTTAAGCAATCAAAATATTTCTCGTTTAATAGCCGTGGCGCGAAGAAGGCGTTCGAGTTAAAAGCATCAATTATTGAATCTGATCTCCAAGCCCCCGATGGGAAACAGTTTGAATGCTGCTCGTTGTTGACGCCGTTGAAAGGAGAAAAGTATGAAACAACCTCGTTAGCATTATCTCGTTTATTTTATTTTCCTAACGAAATAAATTTCCGTTCCAATCAGCGAAACGTGAAATTTTCTTAATCAGACCCAGGCGGAAAGATTCGAACTGGATATTCGAGCTCGCGACGGTTGTATCCCATAATTTCGTCAATGGGTGCCACCATTCGAGCTCCTTAAAAGCGCTCGTCGAAGGCAAAACATGGAAATTCGAAGAGGAAATTTAAATAATTGAATTTATCTCTTGCGATATCGCGTTTTCATTTGTGTCATTTATTTTAATGAGATGTTATTCGATATTGTTTAAAAGTCGAAAGTCTTTCACGCGCCAAAAGCAGAAAAGGTCGCGGTAATGATAAGAAAATGAATTATTCGGAAATTCTTTTAGGGTGACGAAAATTACGCGACGCGAAATTGATATTTTCACGAGTTTCTTCGCTAACGGTTCGAAGCTCAATTATCAAAGTATTGACGTCGATTGTGATGCCTCAATTGCTAAGTCGACTGAGTAATTGGTGGAAAATGGAATAATTACCGGATGTAATCACGAGTTAGCAATTAGGCGGAAGCGTTGAAGCGTGTGGAGATCACACATGAACAGTTAACGACGTTCGCTGTCAGCCATCAGTTCACGGACACGGAAGATTCATTAACGAGAATGAAATCATAAGAATAAACTTTATAGCACAAGCTACGATTAGCTAATTCAAAGTTGAATTTATTAATCATAGTTTATTAATCATAGAGAAACATCAGGCAGACTTGCCATTTCGTCAATTAACTTTGCAACTCCCACATCGATAGATCGACTCTTGAACTTTCTCCATCGATCAGTCAACGTTCTTCAAGCTATCTCCGCCTTTCCCAGCTCTATCAATCCTCGTCTACGTCCTATAAGTTACAGCCTCATTATTTTGTTCTGCTGATGGCAAATAAAACAATGTTTATTTATTGCAGCGCTCGTCTCTCACAACTCGCCATAATCGAGTTGAACTCATTGAATACCGATCGCCCGTGCTTCTTTCAGAGGCAAATGAAAACCATGTCATTATTTTCAATATCCATAATTTGATTTATTCTATTATTATTTATTATTCAACGCCTCTTGCGTCGAGCAAAAAGCATGGCGAGCTTCAGAGAATTATTCTTGTTCAATTCCATTTCAATGAAACGTTGACACGTAATTACGGCAGTCGATTGATGGTTTGCTACTAACTGGAAATCAAAATGTGCGCAACACTGTCACAGAAAATTGTCCGAGTGACAAGCATTATTCAATTGTTATTTGACTCAATTTCTCTTGCTATTTCAGGCTTCAGTCCCACGAATAGCGGACCCAGAAGAAAGGAAGAATCTAACTGAATAAAACTTTTGTCGGAGCTCTCGTTTCAGCCAAATAAATCTAATTTGTGGCATCACATGCACTGCATACACACCAATTTTGCTATAGAAGTTTGAGCTCAGCTGTGACGGAAAAGCGAGGAAAATCATGTGCTGCAGGAAAATGTGTGGAAATGGAAATATTAGATGGATGAAGTGACAACTAAATTGTCTCCAAATTGAGTTAATCAACCAGCAGCATTCTCCGATGTTGCGAGAACTTCTACGAACGTTTAAATATTGTCAATGGAAAATGTCAAATCCAGTCATCAAATCCTAACAAAATAATTGGAAAACGTTCCATCTAGTGCCATTAATGATTAATCCAATTAACCCTTTTTGCGTCACGTCGCCTTACTTTACGGCCTTCAACAAGTTGCTGATAAATTAAATCCGGAATGAGATTATGAAGACAATGAGAAATTGTTATTTTGATGGATTGTGACTTTTATTAAACAAGTTGCATGACATCACTTCCATGAAAAAGTAAAACTCCGAGAGATTTTGCCTCGCGGGCAAATCAAGTCTGAACAGCAAGAGACACACGTCCTCGTTAAAAATGAGCAAGAAAACAAGGAAGAACTGTAGGAGAAGCCTAGTGAATTGATGTAATTTACGACAGACTGAGATCGACCGAGCTGCGTTCTTGACGAGGTGAATTCCGGATCGTGCCAAAGATCTGATTGCTGCTCGATTGCCCGTCTATTTGACATATTTTTCATGATTTCTTGACGATTAAGAATTAATTTGCCGGTTTCCTTGTAAATCATTCTGCGTCGCGACTCACGTGACTGAAGTCTGCTCATCCCAACTACGTGACTTTTCGAAAAATTGAATATGTCTAAATGGAAATGTTGCAGCAATCGTGACTGGAGAAATATCCTGAAATATTTCCCTTGAAATATCCTTGCGCAACGTTCACAGAAAATTTGAAAAACTTCGAAGTTGAAAAAGCTTTTCATATTTCGTCTCCTTGTGCTTTCATTCCTTCATCAACGAAATCTGAATAGACTTGATCTCTTAATATCGTCTTTTAATTAGTAACTTTTTTTAACAATGAATTTATGGTTATGTCAGCTTCTTCCTGAAGAAACTGAGAATAAATAAAAGTTTGAAAAAAGAAAAACCATGGGACCGACCCACAGAAGTCGAGGATTTGAATCCGAGTCTTCTAATATTAGCCCAAGTGGTTTACTGGCTCACTCTTTCAATGCTTTGACAATTGAACTACATTCATCTATCAATACTCATGGCAGAAGGCGTTATTGAATAAACCGCTGCATTAAGAAAACGACTCAACACAATTCTAATTTTTGCTCAGCTACATAAATGTGACGATTTTTCTTTCATTCTAATCGTTATCAGACATCCACTGAATTTCATTTTCTCTGTCTTCCTTCAATAATTGTACTTGCATTTCCTTTGAAGCCCTTCTGATTATCCTGTGAGATTTTCTACCGAGCAATTCCGAACCTATTCAGTCGAATAAGTTTGCAAACGCGCTAAAAATCCAATTGCTTCTTATTTAGATGAGCGGAAATTATTGCGAGCGAAGGTAAATGTAGTAGGATAAAACCATCGAGCGTCTCTACAGGTTTTCGAGATAACTCTAAGCATTCGCCCTGCAGTTGATAATAATTCCGCCCGCTTTCGAAACAAGTCATCAAAATTTTATCCTCAAATGAATCTGAAGACGGTGAAAATTTCCATCTCCATAGCATAAATATGATTAAAAAATTGAATCTTCAATGAATAATCGCTTGTTTGAGCAACAGAAAGGAACCGAAGAAAGATTTATAAATCTCAATGTTCTTTAATAAATAATCAAAGCCTGATTATTCTCTTTTCACAAATTCTGTTTGCTGAACATCTTTCTTAATCGACTTATTTATTTCTTTCGCTCAAAGAGTCTCGTTAATGGAACTCACCGTCATTAAAAACGTCTTTTGATAGCAAAGTTCTCAATGAGAAAAATGCAGCAAGCAGAATAGTTCGCCTCGCTAACCTCTGTGAATGTCTAGAAAGCCACAATCATGTTATCAGCATTTGTCGACTTTGAGCCCGTCAAGTGTCAATGCGCATTTTGCTTAATTACAAAGCACCTTTGAAACCAATCAAATAATAATTAGTAAAAAAATCTCCATCTCGTTAGTAGAAACTTGCAGGTTTATGCACTGATGGCAATTTGCTTGTTGCAGTGCGGTTCTTCCCACATGTCAATCATGGAAATGTTCGCGCGTTTGACGCCTGCTGATTACACAATTCAGAGTGGCAAATCAAAGGATGAAAGGGTTGAGCGCAAAAAGTCATAATTTCAAACATGGCGTCGCTTATGGAAGCACATAATGACTCTTGCTTCAACGTCTACCCTTTGTTGCGCCTAGAAAAAGAGAGGAAACTGTTCCTGCTATTTTCACTCCTGCAAGGATAGAGACAGGAGCTATCGATTTTGCTGCGAACAATAAAAATCTTTCTTTTAATTGTTAATTTTACTACTCAGCAGAAAGAAAGGAGCAAACTCGTTGAACTTTTTTAAAGCGAATACCTTTGTTTGCTGATCACAATTTCAGCTTGGAATATTTTTTTCTGTCGGTTGTTAATTAGAAAGACATTCGAAAAGTTTATTGGAATCGGGAGAATAGGAGAATATCAATCAAGCAGACTAAGAGCACGCTGTGCTATTCATTGCGGTTCTCGATGGCTAGAAACAACGACGAGGAAATTATTCTATTAAAATATCAAATTTCTTCCTTACGTCGTTGACTCAAGCAGCGTTTCAGGATTCTCAGAAGATTTCGTTTTCGTCTGAGTCATAGACAGAGTTGAAAAAGTTTCCTAGAGTCTAGAGGAATCCGGCGTAGCAAAACATTGTACAAACATTTTATTTCTCTCGAGGAGTAAGACGACAAAATAGTTTCCGAGATTTCCCACACGACGATAAAACGTCAAGTTCCCGACAAAAGTTTCCATTATTCAATTTAAGTGCAGCAAAGACTTTTACGATCTGAACAAACTTCCAACAATCCCTCACTCGATATCAGAAATAATATCTGCAGAGCTGGATTGCTTGTGGATGTTAATAATTAAATTAAGCTCAGCTCATCAAGCCAAGACAAACATAAACGCAAATTAAACGTGAAATTAAATCCTCTCGATGCTTGTGACGACGACAAAATACCAACCGACCGAATGGCAGTGTAGCAAGAACGAGCAAATTATGATAAATGGAAGCAATATAGTTGGCAATAGGCGACAGATAATTCAATTTAATGGTCAAATATGAGCACAAACACACTCGAGGGCTTTCCATTGTTATCGTCGCACTAGTTAAGCAGAGAATCCAATCTCATCATTGGAAAATTTATAATCGGCAATTATTCCACTCATGCGGACATCGGCGACACAAGCCGACGATTTCAAGTGTTTACTCAACGAAATAATTACGTTTCGAGTTGCCGAGCGATCGAAAATGTAATTAAAACTCGCTGCAAGTTGCAGAACTCACGTCCAGATATTTAATTACTCACTCTACAGCTCGTTTGGCGAGCAAATCTTTTCATATTCGTGTTTGTTTTGTCTTCTGCTTTCCGCTCCGGAATTGAAAGGAAGCGTCAAAATATTATTCTCGGTTTTCGTCACCTCGACAAGAGCTCGCTGCTTATGAAAGGCCGCCTGCAAACGAAGCAACTGAGCCGTTTGCTTGTCTGCTTAGCTGCAGTTTTTGTACCGGACAGATTTGAATGAAGCTAAATATGAAGTGAAATCCGCAAGTCTCAAAGCCTTCGATCAGATTCTGATTGAAAAATGTTCATCAATTGCATTCGACGCAGCAAAGGCAAAACCTCAATGGTGAACTTGGCGACTCAATTGTTCTGATTTGACGATTTGTAAAAGAGTTTTTAATTGAAGTTTCGAGAACGACATCGCGTGTCGTCGCATTTCGTTGATTGATAAATCCCGAGCACGAAGTTCTTTGATATGCAAATCGATTCGAACTGCAAATTTTGCAGTCTCACGAGAAATAATCAAATGTGTTCAGATCGCGTGTGGCATCGAAACCTTTTTCAATTAAACGCCTTTCCGAAAATAATTAGTGATTTTACCGGTAATTGAATGATTCAGCGAGACTACCAAGGATGCAATTAATTCGTTTAACGAACTAATAGAGCTCGGCGGCGGAGCAAAATCCGAAATCAATTTCCCAATTAAAAATAAACACCAATTAATTTCCCGTTTCAGATGCCAATCGCTGCCTCTCGCTCGTTCCTCACACTCCATCCGAGTCTGAGCTGATTTCCTCACAAAGTGCCTAGATAATTAAAACTATAAAATTCAGACGATAGGAGAATTCCCACTTCCAGCTCCTCGAGCCCTCCTCGAAACAAGTCTCCGATTGAAACTGAAAAGAGAGACGCAAAAGTTTTAATTAACAAATTCCTAGCAATTGCCTCGTTTCAATGGAAAATTGGAGCAGAACTTTCCGTTAGAGTGCCTGGAGCCTGAGATTCTCCAACAACAATTCGACTGCATGCTGTGCAATTCTTCCCTAGAATTGCACGACAGTTTTCGGGAGAAATATTTTCGTTCCCCCGAACTTCATTATCAGTTTCATTTTCTTAGCCTCCCCCATCCCATCGCACAGACGATGAAGTTTCATGTGGAAATTTTGTGGAAAACAAGAAGATAATGAAGAGAAAGCAGCAGAATGAATGGGAGCCGGGGAATTTGCAAATAAATCTGAGGAGAAAATGCCAATAAGCCAAGTTATGGTGGAAACCATATCTGCGTTGAGCGAAGCTCAACTGACCTCGAAAGCCATTCAAATAATCGATGGCTGTGAAATCGACAATTATTCAGATCAACAACTCGACTGGCGAGCGATCCGAAGCCAAAACTAATTAATTTTCTATCCCATCACCTCGCATTCTCTCCGTAATCACTCTCGTTAACCAACGAATTTTAATTGCCATGTTCAGCGACATGTAGCGGCGGAGCGAAACAATGATTTTCATCCACATTTTCGTCCCTATTTCCATGTTCCATCAACCCGATTTGTTTTCTAATTTTTACTCTCGACAATACTTGCGTGTTGTTGTACTTTGTCAACACGATAGCAGCGCAACAACTAAACAAATTTTCTTCCAGTTCTTTCACCGAGGGAAGTATTCTCTCTCGCAGCATAGCCAAGCTAGCTTTCCAATCCAATTATCCCTCCATTTTCTGGCAGCGCCAATGGCATAGCAGCGAAGAGGAAATTAGCAAAAACTGGGCGTAGCCTCGCCGCAGTGTGCGTGGATGAAGAAGAGAGAAGACCGTCATCATCATCATCGAGCTGCGATGTGTGATATTAACATCCAGCCTGCCGTTCATTGAACATTCTGTCGTTTCGTCAAGCGGTTCGTTTTGCGCGAGGATAAAATCGCTCTCGGAGTGTTGAGGAAAACTTTAGAGTCGTGAAAATTTATAACGAAGTGGAAAATTATTTTCCTCGCTCTTGCTAATTCCTGTCGAGAGCTTCGCCGATGATTAATGACTGTGCTTCTGTTTCCAAAAATATCGCGGTGAAGTGAAAAAGTCCATGATAATCATCAATCCGGCTCTCTCGCAATCAGAGAAAGAACACCAACGAGAACTGTAAACATAATTTTACCATTAAACATTTAACCATTTTAATCGCGATATCACTTCGGACCAGATCGGATGAAGATTGCAATTACTCCATGAAAGTTGGAAAAAAGAAATAAATTTCGGTTGAGTGCAAAGTTCAAAGTATTTTAAAACATAAAAAAAATCAAAAAATTGAAAAATTTATAATTTTTGAAAAAATAATTTTCGAGTTCAAAATAAAAATTTATGACAATTCAATTTTTTTAAAAAAAAAAATAATCGAAATTTTAAAACAAAAGGGAAAACTGTGCAACGAAACCAAAAGAGCTGAAAGCAAACTCCGACGGCAGCAAACAAAATAATTAGGCGAATAATAAAATGTGGAAATAAAAAGTGTTAAAGTCCATATCAAGTAACAAAACTCCACGACAATGAATTTAGACTCGTTGATGTCGTCTTCGGCAATCCGATCAGAAACATTAACAGCGACACTGAATCGTCACAATTACCCTTCGGCTCATCAGACAATGCCACAACGCTCACCGTTTGCTATTCAAGAGCTCCTTGGCCTGAGTGACTCGCGACAGCCATCGAACGGAACTTCGAGTTCCAGCAATCAAAATGGTGCAACGAGTGGCTCAGCTGTTCCGTCAGTTACAACGTCGATTTACTCGCAAACAAATCCCGTTGATCACCACCAAATGCAAATGGCATCGCGAATGGCTTACTTCAATGCACACGCAGCAGCTTTCAATGTCGCGGCCGCTTTTCTGCCGCACAACATGTCAGCAGGCGGAGGTGGACCGCTCGGTCTTCACCCTCAATCCGCGGGTAAGTTTCAAGTGATTTTGACTTAAGTGAAGATTGAGAAAGCTCAAGCTGGGACGTAATGAGCTGTAAAGCGCTGTGAAAGTTCAAGGTTTCCTTATTTTCTAAGTGACCGAACCAGAATTGCATCGAGCACAGCAATTCCAGTTTTCCCTTCGCCTGTTCATAAAAACCGTTCCACTAAAGCCAGGGACTGGAGGAGAATTCTCTCCCTTCTCAACCCATTACGTAGATGGCTCATCATCCCTGATCTCACGAGAGCTCCTTTCATGATTCATTAGCTATTTAAACTCGCTAACAAAACACAACAGCAATTTTGTGCAAGCGAAGAGGAGGAAAAACAACAGAACAGCTTTTGTTCAATCGCGTTGCATTCAATTAGCAGCGAGGTGTTTGCGAGTGTTGGTGGAGTTTTCCATTGTCGAGCGATTTCTTTCTTGCTTCGTTGTAAAACCGTCGCGACTAATTAGACAGCACAAAGGGATACGGGAAAATCTCCCGTGAAGCACCGTTTCCTGACGAAATGTCGATGGAGACAATCTTCGCGATGATGACACTTAAAATGTCAACAACTAATTCCTCTCCTCCGGGCTTTCCTTTCACACTTCCCGAGTGGAACTGGAACAAATTCAAGTGTCAGAGGCGACGAATTTGTGCGAGCGATGCTGGCGCATTCCTCGAGAGTAATTTAATACCGCGGTCTAATTATTTATTAGGCAATTAATAAATGATTTTACGCTTTTGTGGTCACCGAGATCTCTTTCTTCTGCGATTTCAAAGGCGAGGGATCGGATTACTTAATTAAAAAAGCATTAAAACGAACGCAAATTCCTTTTGTGAAATTTATTCATTAGCCATGGAATGCGACGCAGGGATGTTGGCGGGTCGTAAATTTAATTTCGACCCCGAACTAAAGTCGATAAAAATTCCGAAAAGACAGAACGAATTGTCGCGATGAATCCAACGGTGATTCAATTGCTGGCACTCTTTCCTCGCGGCCCAGTTTTCACTCTCATCGATTTTGCTCCCCTTAACGAGTTGAGTTCTTTATTCTCGCTTCCATTCACCCACGTTCTTTGTTTGAAGCATCAGCATACAGTTAAGGTGTCAGGCTGTGGATAATATCGTTGTTTCTCCACTGCTGAGCAGTTTATGCATCGTCTGTTGTGCTGGAAAAGCTTCAGCATCAATTGATCCTTGACGGGATTCATTTGCTGCTTCTCGAGGTTTTATGTTAATGAAAATTTACATGTTTGCTGAATTAATCCCAGAGTGGAGTGAAAATTGAGGAAGAAAAAAGTGGAGAAAATGAATAAGCAGAAAGTGTTTTCACACCTCCGTGTTTGTAAAGCCGTTGAAGAATAGGAGAGAAACTAAGTAGTCGAGCTAATCAGAATTATTCAGACTCGTTAGAAAGCTTTCTCAAACAAATTACCTCTAGCTTAGCGGTCGAATGCAAGTCAGACGCTTGATTGTGTTGAGCACTAGAAGGGTTGATTCTTACGCCGTGAATCTTGTAAGAAAATCGCACGGAATTTTGTTCGAGCGTTAGAATGTCCCGCATCGAAGTCGTTCAGGAACGCTTCAGTTCAACGATAGACGAGAAATAAAATATCGAGTGTCTCCTCAACTTTTCTTTTTCTCGCTTCGGCTTCATTTCAATTGTGCGAGAATTGATGGTTTCATTGTTGAGTTATCAACTGACAGAACTAAGAAAATAGAAGAAAATAAATTTCGATTTCGATAGAAACGTGAAACATCTGTAGGCGGTCTGTTTAGTGTTGTTCGGAAGATTCTTTTCATTGGATTACCATTAGAAGGCTTGCTAGATTTTTAAGAACTTCCGACGGCAAATGGATTATGAGATTATAAGAATTTAAATAATTGACATGCGAATTCTCAGCCGTAACGACTCGATTTTTGTAAAATCCTTCCGCTCTCTGGACATGAGCAGCTTACGGTGGAGACAAGAGCCCTTAAGCTCTGATTGTAGTGTCGTTAGCTTCTCACAATAACCCATCTTAGCTTCTCGCCTCCTTCTCATGTCCCTGGGCTCGTTGAATGTTCATTTTTGTGTTAAACATCGTGTAAACACGCTCGACAAGACGAGTTAGATGTTAGAGTGAGAAGGAAAAGGCACAAAATGAGCTGCTAGCTTCAAACACGTCCCGTGTGGAAGGATATGTCAACAACACGAGAAAAAGAATTTCTCCTTATTCCATTTTTCCTTCAGCAATTTCCAGGTACACTGGAGAACCAACTCGCAAACCGCATTTGAATTGTAAAGCCAGCTATGAACTCAATATCCTGATATGAACGAGATTCCGCACTTCAATTGTTGTGTCATTTGAGAGCGACGAACATATCGGATTTTACTTAACGTGAAATACACTGAAAGAAATTGAGGTGAAATTTTTAAAAGTGAAATTTCCGCAATTCTTAAGTTTTTGCTAGAAGCCAAGTTTATTGCGGAACAAAATTCACTGGCAATGGTGACGAAGATGAGATGATTTTTAAACGCCAATTCAATTTCTCAAACTTTAGAAATTGAGAAAAACATTTCTTCAGTGTTGTAGTAAAATCTTTCTTTCACTTTTTCGGTGAAACGTAATCCTTGTTCTTTTAGGATGCAAACAATATTATTGGCTGCGCTCGATTTATTGGCATTTAGTCTTCAAATTCTTGGAATTTTCCAGTTTATTTGACAACGAAAACGTTTAGATTTATCTTCAGGAAAATTATCAGAACTTTAAACATAAAATCATTCGGAGAAAGTTGATTTAAAATTGCTCAAGTTTCACGACAATTTTCATTCCATGTCACATGCTTCACTCCAAATTGGTCAGATTGAAAACGGGCGAAACAATCTGCGGATGTTGTTCGCGTATCTCTTCAATCATTTTCTTTGAGCGACAAAAAATAACTTGTCGAAATGTCACGAAAAATGATGAGAAAATTATGAGTTTTAGATTTTCGGTTGTTCCAAGTTGACGCCAATTAGAAAACGTAAATTAACGAGTTAATTTCTGAACGAGCGAACTAAACTGATGGTTTAACTGCGCAAGGTTACGTAAACAAAAAGTCGAATCCATTGAGTCATCATATCAACTGTCAAACGTGTGACATCATAATTGAGCGTTGCCGATTGAAACTCTTTCAATCAAATTCGAAAATTTAGTTTGTAGCAATTACGAATCTACTTGAAAATGAAGCGGAACGGCGTTCGAAATGCTTCGGCTCATAGCAAGTATATCACTCGATCCAATTATTCACGCCCAAACTCAACATCGAAACTTTTGACGATAAGAATCTTCATGCTCACGACAGTTGAATCGAGTCGTTTGAAGCTCACTCGACATCAAAGCCCGAGTAACTTTCAATCGTTGACCGCTTATTAGTGTATCATGTGAATTATTTGATCATAACAATCGCCCGACTGAAAAGTGGTAAAAAGTGAATGAAGTCGAATTAGTCAGATCTGTGATTATGGAACGAGCGGACACGAACACATCGACAAGAGAATTATGGATATTAACATTCTTGCGCCATTCACTTTCCGTCAATCGATTATCCACAAGTCGCGGGTTTGTGTTGATGTGTTAATTGAATAATTAAGCACTGTGATGAGATGATTGAGACGCGGGAAATTGCTGGGTTCGTTCAGCACTCTCGATCATGATTTGGAGAAATTGAAATTCTGACAAAAGCAAATTTCACGACATTTGGTTGCAAATGGGTTAATGGTGCCTTTCCCTCTACTCTTCGGTTTGTGACCGTCGAAAGGGTTGGGCTCGAGCTTCTAATTTTCTAATTTTAGTTTTAACGAGTGCAACACTCTCATCCATGTGAGTAGAAAGTAGCAATTTCGTCAACAATTGCTCTCTAACCCCTTCGAACCGGGACCGGGACGAATTCAAAAGCCATTCTCGAAAAAGGTGTTTTATTTTGCCAACATCGTAAAGGAGAGGTTGTTAAAGTGATCCATAATTTCCATGCAATGAGCATCTTAACCTTTTCTGCTGAAAGGAAGAAAGGACGATGATAATCCTCCTCTTGCTCATTGTGTTCTCGAGTTGGAGATTTTATCAGGAAACACTTATCAAACACCCACATTGATTTTTTAACCGCATTCCTCTTGCTGTGGAGATGGAACACGAGTAATGTACACGCTCAACAATGGAGATTATGGCTCGGAAAGAAGATTATTGCCTTCTGGCTTCTCTCGTTCGCTTTTCTTCCTCGTTTTCTCACCTTCGGATGATGAGATTATAAAAATTTGTTGATGTTTACTTGATGGGATCAATAGTCATCACACGGGTCATCTCTTACTTCTTCTCTTCGGGGAGCTCTCGTGTCAAATTATCGAG
Organism: Smittia sp. YW1114-2; assembly: GCA_033064975.1. NCBI lineage: Eukaryota > Metazoa > Arthropoda > Insecta > Diptera > Chironomidae > Smittia > Smittia sp. YW1114-2. The sequence goes on along the minus strand of CP093834.1, from coordinate 7,116,435 downwards.
AAGCAATTAAGGTTATCCGACAGCTTGTAAAAAGACTGTTGACAGATGTTTCGCAAACGAATAGATAAAGATCAACTTTCAGTCGACGCTTCCTCCATTGATGTGTCAATAAATGTGCAAGGAATTTATGATTCTTTCTTGTGTCGTTGCAGGTTTCTCTCAGCTGAAGACGTCGTTCGGATCAGGAAACGGAATGCCGAGTAAGTGAAATGCTTGCTCTTCCACTTTAATTCCAATTTCCCTCCACGATTATGTGCAATGAAAAGTGCATCGAGATAGTTCGCCGTAATTGAATTTCTCGATATTTCCTCCATGACTTCCTAATTCAGTTGGAGCATCGACGACAGTTCCTCACTCAATTTAAGTTGATTCTTGAACCAGGAACCATCATAATCGACTCGCAAGCTGTCATAATTCATTATTCGATTTCGATGTTCAATTTCATTCGATTAAGAAAATTATTGGGAAAATATTCAGATCACATGTTGAGCTGAAATGAGAGCGAGAGAGCGGTGATTAAAACATAATCATCATCATGTTTACAACGCACACAATGAAGCATTATTGCCATAGCAACGTCGTTCCCTCTCAACCCTCCGTCGCTTCGTTATTCCCCCTTTTCTTTCGGCTTTTTGCTATGCACAGTTTTGTTTAATGAAAATCTGACAAGGAACGGCGCCGGAGAAATCATGTGTTGGACTGAACGTGTGTTCTCCTCCAAAATGGCGAACGGCTATGTTGGTGTAGAATTATGTTGCGTTCATCGCGCTGCATAAAACTCTCGACTCAGTTCATTGCCGTCATTGTTCAGCGACTCAGGTTAAAAATAGAAACTGGCGTGCAGGCTGGATTGGCAGTTTGTCGAGTGCTGCGACCTGAGATCTTTGAAGTAACATAGTAATAAGTTCAACGATGAGCCTCGAGATAGTTTGAGGGATAATTACCGCTTACAAAGGAGCGACTCTGCTTTTGATATCGAACGAGATAATTGCATCGTTGAATTTCCTTTCAAGTGCAAATTAGATTTCGATGCCAATGCTTTTGATCAATCAGTGAGTTTCCTTGAGTCTGAAGCCGTTGTGTCGTCTTCAACTAAGCTCTCTAAGTCCATAAGTACGTCACAAATTGATTAACTGAAATGAGAGACACTTGAAACGTTGCGCAATACATTTTCACCGCGTCTGGTGAATCATGAGAGTCTGTTTCGAAGCCTGATAATTAATAGCACCCAACAACTGAAGCGGCCTCTTCTAACAAAGATCGTCGGCGGCATCGGCTTAGCGCGTGTTTTTTGTTTACCGATTTAGCCTTGAGTCGCCGGTCAACCTGGAAACATAGAGAAACATTGTTTTACCAGTTGCAATTGCATGATACAAAACGGTTTGTTTGCAAAGCAATCAATAAATTAATTTAAACACGGGACAACAACAGAAGACGTTACGTATGACGTGAAGCCTCACAAAGCATCGAGCAACGTGAGTTGTTTGTGTTTGCTCAAGTGCCACTCTCCCGGCTTCGATACGCGCCGCTTTCCCAACTTTATCTGACGTATCTGTGAGGATCTTTCGGGACCCAATTCGGCAAATTGAAAGATGATTCCAGCCGAACATACAATAAGCAATTATCGTCTCTAATTTGGCGATAAAATCTCCAATTCAACAAAGCAAATTGTTGTCTCGAGTTTCAAATTGTTGACACTGAACAGGCTGCGTCGAAACTCAATCCCATTTGTTTGTGGTGCGATGCTCGTGATTAGAAAAATATTTCCGTTGCAGACGGCGATTGAACTCATCAAAGCAAGGAAAGTCGCCAATATGAGGTCGAGTGAACTGGAAATCTCAATGACAAGTGACACATGTTTCTGCTCGCACGTTTCCTGGCTATGAAATCAGATGTGTGAACGTCCGTCTATGTGTTGGTTCTCCAAAAAGGCAATTAAAACTTTTCCGAGATGAAAATCGATATCGTTTCAAACAAAGGGTTGACCATAGGAGAGAGTACAGCGCTTGGCTAACCCCAAAAGTTGATTCATTCGGGGATTCATGAATTGCATTGCAACATCGGTCAGAGCACCAGTGGAAGAGCCGACGCTTTGTTAATTATTTCAACGGGACGAGACAATCTCCGTAATTGAATTTTCTACCTTCAAAAGGGGCCGAGCGACTTTAAAAGAAAATGGGTTCCTCATCGATTTTCACTGAGCCATAAAAAAGCGGCGAAATTTTCCAATTACGTAATTTTGTAATCTCATTTTGTCGTTGTTTGTGAGTTTAGTGTTGCAAATAATTTCATAGAAGCGCCCTAAAGGAAATATTCGGTCGCAGTGGTGGCAACACGAAACGTGAAACGATACCGAGGAGATTATAAGGAAACCGAAAGCACAAAGCGATTCCACTTAAAATTGATAATTAAATTGGTCTTTATCATTCTCTGCGGGTCCTTTGTGCGCAATTGAAATGAGGGAGGACGACGCAATCTGCTAAAGAGATTACAAAATTGGTCTTTTAAGTGCAAAATGGGAAAATTAATCACTCGAGTTTCAAATGAATGATGAGACTCAACACAAAATGGTCAATTCGAGTTTTCATTTTCACTTTGTCAGCTTCAAACTTCTCATCGTCACTCTTCCTGTGTTGGTGCGGATTAAAGACTGAAACCTCAAATAAGCTCTCAAGAAGAAAAGTTGTCATTAGCAAGCATAAATTCCCTTTATCGACAAAACTTTACCCTCCCAGACGACAGAAATGTTCATTAACTATTTTACCACTCGCTCACTCCTCAAGCCTCCGGAGAAAAATGCTTTCGCTTTCGTTTCGTCTCAGCAAACGAAACTTTTCACTCTCTGACAAGTTTTGGGGCTCGTGTCGAGGTAATTTTGCGAACCTTTCCTAGCTTGTTGCACGAGAATGGTCCAAACGCCCATTAATCTACATTCATTGCCGCATGTTGATTAAATTGCCAATTACAATAAATTTAACTTCCATCGCCCACCCTCCGAGAGTTAATTCAATTAAAGGGAAAATGACCATTGTGCAGCTATTTTTGGTTGGAAATATTTCCATGAATCGACAAAGGAATGCTTAGGGCCAGGGGACGAGTGAGTAATGTCGACCATTGTCCACTCTTGATATCGATTTCGGATGAAGAGCTCTTTGTTATCGATTTGTTACGGTGAATTTCACTTCAATTAATTGGACTTCCTCGACTAAACACTTTAACAAGCGTTTGAAGGAATTTTATTTAATATTTTGCACTGAACAAGAACGAGGAATAAAAGTTTTAGAGCTCACAAAAGGTGATAATTGCGATGAAATTGCATTTCTCGCTCTTCGAGCTTCGTGTTAGCGATGCGGAACTCGATTTAATATTCAGTAATTGCTTAACAAGCTTGCTAGCTCATTCACTACTGTCAACGATAACGTGTTCGACACTCTTCCTGGAGACGAGAGCTTTTCCGAGATCTCATCAAATATGTGCTTTGCAGCTCTGCTGCGAGTGAAACTCTTCGGGAAATTCAATTCTTCTCGTTCCAATCCAATTTATTGAATCTAATTTAGCAAACATTCTCTTGAGTGAATAATGAGCAGCAATAAAAGACGACGCTGCCTAAAGCGCGGCATTGAATTAAACTTGACGCGCTCGCGGGGGAAATGGCAGTTGGCACATTTTTACGACATTCTTTTTAAGAACGTCGAGGCTCCTTCTCGAAGCTCTCGCATGCTCGCAGAAATGCCAATTAAATTTTACGATTTCATCCCCTCGATGTCGTTGAAATGGCTGTTTTCGTGTATTGTTGAATTCTTAATAACAGCTTTCGACTCGTCGCCATGCTCGCAGCACTGGCTGAAGCAGCAGGTTCCGAACAGCTCAACGACATAATTGAATTTTAATATCAGATCCATTCATTGTCGTCTAAGTACGACGCCCGCCTCAATTCTCCTATCATGACGACGACGACGGAGAGAAATTGGCTGGCGACAATCGGAAGCTTTATGCAGCATTAACTTAATTTGAAAATGTTGCAGATGAAACCATCCCACTTGAAATTATCAAAATGGCATAAGCGAGACGGCAATGTTGATAATTTCCAACGTTCTCAGTCGCAGATGAAATAATTTAATTTTCCGCTTCCATCAAACTTTTAAATTCTCGTCGCTGCGATGCCAACGGGACGAGGAGGGAAGAAAGATTCCTTAATCTGGTCGTGGGATGAGCGGGAAGAAAGAAATCTCTTTATTGTCTCGATTTATTTCGTTGGAAAATTCGCTTGTTTCCGTAGAGCGAGCTGGAGTAAATATCCGAAATAATCAAATTACATCCAGAGCTGAAGATATTCCTCGAATGAAAATCTGAGTAAATTTGCTATGGCGAACGATCGATAATTTGCCGGAGAAGAATGTTTCGCTGAAAGGAATTTTGGAAGTCAGGGCCGTCATCGATTTGCAAGTCTTCCTTACGATGAAGCTTATCACGAGCTTCAACCCTGAGTGAACGCAGACAGCGACGTTCTCTATCATTCATGCCATGGCATCTCAAATTCATATTTTATCATAAATAGGAAAATTGCCAATTTGAACGTTATTATCTCTGCTCGAATGGAGCTTTCTCTAGCGCGCTTCTCCCTGTCTCTCGTTTTCCCCGCTGAACCTCGAGCGAAGCAAATTCACTGTCGACGGAAATTCAAATAGGAAATATTTACAAGTCGGGCGCCTCATCCTGCTCACGCGAAACTCCCATGAATCCATCAACAGTGAAGATTTATTTTTATTGCCTTCTCTCGCGAGCGCTCAGTTGATTTCATCCGCCAACAATTCTGCTGCTCATCATTCACCATGATTTGAAAATATTTTTATTAGATACGATTGATGGTACATTGGAGACAGACGACAAGATGATTTCTCTCCGTCGTTGTAGATTGAATTTCCAACTCTGTCAGCGAGGCTATGAGAAGAAATGTCTGATAGCGGGGAATTATATGCAAAGTGCTAATTGAAGGCGGCGAGGAGTCGACGGAAAGGGAAAATCGATTTCGAGTTTTTGCGCATTTCGATTTGAAATTTGAAGACTTTGATTAGTTTTGGAGATTTTTCTCACGAGCTTAATCTTTTCTTTCCAGCATCTCACCCGATTGATCCCAGCAAAGATTTCACCGTGGACGGTATCAACGGATTCAGCAAAAAGAAGAAAAAGAAGCGAAGGCACAGGTAGCTTGAGCAACTGAATGATCTTGATTGTGATTTGACTAATTGGAACTTTTCGCAGCCGAACGATTTTCACCAGCTACCAACTCGATGAGTTGGAGAAAGCATTCAAAGAAGCTCATTACCCGGATGTCTACGCTCGAGAAATGCTCTCTCTCAAAACTGATCTACCCGAGGACAGAATACAAGTGAGTACGGAGATCCACCTCGCCCTGCCCGCCGCCATAATTATTTAATGATTAATTTCGTAATTAGAGAAAACATTTTCATCTGCTCGCTTTTGTCTCCAAGTTTTTGTGACTGACAGCTTTCTTGTGATGGCATTGTCTCGAAGAAATCTCAATGACGCTTAGACAAAGACCGAGTGTGAACAAATTCTTCTGTCACATTCTCGTCTGCGATGGCGAAACTTGATCTCCGACAATAGACTTCAAAGACGCAACTATCTCTCTATTAATAGCTCGTAGCTAAATTTGAATGAAAAAAGATTCGAGAGCGTTGGAAAAGGCTTTCTTGCTTCAATCGAGTGACTGCCTTGAGTCCCAATCTACATTCTTTCTATAGGAAGCTCCTGACGTGCTCTGATACGAACTCGCTGTGTTTACTTGTTTCTTCATTTGAAGTGCGAAAAATTAGTTTATCAAAAGAAGCAGAAGAGCAGAAGAAACTGGGACAAAATGGGAACGCCAAAGACAAAGCCAGCATATTAAGTTTCCCTCGATGTTTCTCAACAAATTTCTTCACGCTTCGGCATGTGAATTTCGCTCGTAATGATATAATAAAATTATTAGTCGTTTGCTGGCACTTGAAGCTCGTTATGCTGTCAATCACTCTTGAGCTGCTGCTGCTCGACCGAAAAACAAAGCTGAGGCACTTTTTAGGCGTCGCGACAATGGCGAGATTTTAATTAAAATTCACTTGTGAGATTTTTTCTGTCCTTCCTCGCGTCAAACTCACCGCTCCGCGATTTTGTTCTCGTTGAATAGTTTTAATTAAAAATGGACCGCCAAGGTTCCACGTTTGCTAGGAACGAATCACTCGTTGACCAATGGAAGCTTTTGATATTATTTCAAATTTATGCATTTGAGCTGCGGAATTTTAATTAAAAATGACTTTTTCACGATGCAAAAGCTCGCTGCTCTCACGCAGATCCACGCAAACTACATCGTGTAACTTGATGAATTTAGGAAATTTGCCGAGGGCAAATTGTAATTAAATTAAATTAGAAAATTTGAAAAGTTGGTTCGCTGTCGAAAGAGTTTCCTATATTTGTTCATTTCAAACCCGCCGAAGGTGAACAAAGAAAGCTCCACAGGCGGTAATTCGACCGCATGAAACAAAACTCGTTCAATAATTGAAACCTTCAATGATCTGCCTAGCCATGAAATGATTAATTAAAGCCAGAAAGCGTATTTACGGTTAACGTGTGCCACATCCCACAGCAGACAATTATTAACAACATTATTCTACGCCGATGGACATGGCAACTCGTTTCCATCCCCAAAAGGAAATTCAATTATACGAGAACAATTCGCTGAATGTCCGACATGAATCAAAGCTCGTGACTGACACGAGACGCGTCGCAAGCTGAGCATTTTTAATTAATATTTAACGCAAAAACTCGGTGGAGAAAAAACTGCGAAATTGTTACGTCAAAGCGTAGAAAGTCGTTGGACTTTTTACAGCTTTCACGACAGCTCTGAGTTCGGAGAAAGGATTTTTAATTATCTTGTTTTTCGCTCATCCAACCTTAATCCAATCGTCCTCTGCGCTTCTACAGCTTCCTCCATTAGCTCATCACGGGCAATCACGAACGTCTAGCGAGAAAAAAATGTTTCTTTGTGTGTGTTCATCCCCATGGCCAGTTCGCTCGAGTGGAAAACAAGCAATGTCGAGGGGAGTTGGGAGCATCAACAAAACAGAAATTTGCGCATGTGAATGTGACTGTCATGTTGTTTTTGCTGACTGAAACCCGTGGCAGAAATCTGCTGATAAAAAACTCGCTCTAACGAACCAATTTCATCATTAACAACATCGAAACGAGGGAGAAATCTCTTAATGGAAATTTCCTCTCTTTTTTGCTCGCTAGAAGGAAAAACGTTTCGAAGATGGAGAGATTTGGGGGCGAAAGAGGGTGAACGCATCACTATGGAAACGAATGAGAAGACTTTTTATCGGAGCGCTTTGAACTACGAACTTACAGCTAAGCCAAGTATGAAGCTTTGTCTGTAATGGCAGGGAAAGTTTTCGGGAAAATTAGGGAATTATATCATGAAATGATGCAACTATGGCTTAGTAGTGGCGCTCGGTTCAGCTCATCAAACTTGCTCATACAGGAAATTCCATTTTATGTGAAACAGAAATGAAATTTTGGGGGGCGTTGTGGATTTATGTACGGAAGCGTTTGTCGTTTGACCCTCAAATTGCGTTATATCTCTTCCGAGACGGGAGAAAGCTCCAATCCAGCGACTAAAAAGGACGTTCTGATTCAATTGAATTATCCAATTGTAACCGCTGGGTTTGGGAGGAATATTTATGGCTTCGCATGTCGATTGGAACCTTTTCTCGCTCGTTGTAATTGCTTCTTTGCCTCTTCTGTTTATGACTCCTAAACCCTATAATCCGAAGATTCCCTTAAAAAGTTAATAATCCTCACGATAACATCATCATCATCCATTCAATTATCCTCACCGTTGCTCGATGGAGTGCACAGGAAAAAGTAATTTTGATCATGAATGTTTTACGACGACTTTACGCCCGGATCCCTTTTCCTTCCCTCGCAAAGGCATTTCAATTTGCCATTTCCATCCCTCGAGCTCTTGAATTGGAAAACAGCTTCTAAAACAATTTTCGTCGAGCAGTTACAACTCGAGATGGGAGAAAAAATGTTTACTGGAAACCCGAATGTTTGCGGCCTGTAAACATGTTTTGTCTTTTTCGCCTCCTAAATTATTAACTTTTCGGTGTGGCGAGGCAAACAAGACGGGTGAAGCCGAGAGAGGCAGCACGAGGGAAAATACTTTTGCTGCTGATCGGAGCTGATTTGGGTTTGTTGATATACTTTCGTGCTTGGCTCTGTCTCCACAACAAATTGTCGTTCAATCTTTTTTAGTACGGAGCAGTTTGCTACGTATATCCTTGCTTATTGAATCCCTTATCCTTCGAAATATATTTTAATTCGCATTATTAAATTGTTGACGCAACATTTAATGTATAAACTCTTTTCATCCCTCTTCCAACTTCCTTCAATTGCGTTCATATTGCAATGAAAGAGCATTTTCTGGCAGCTTATTCATTCAACGGTTCTCGAGTGCTTCATCTCTCGCCTGGTAAGGCAAAGAGTCGAATCAAATTACAACGAGCGGCAGCGAACATGGCGGCAAGGCAAAGCGAATGCACTAAATCAAAATACTTCGCGGAACGATTCGCTTATTCAATTAGATATTTGCTTGACTTTTTGCCTTGGAGAAGTGCCATGCGCTGCTTTCGATTCACACTCAATGTAGTGGATGATTCAATTTAAGAATTTCACGTTCGAGAAAATATTTGCATAAGATTAATTAAAGAAACCTCACCGTCAGGCCATTAGCGCTGCTCCTCAATGCAATCTCCATTCATTGCAATAACAATGATTTGTTTAGCTTTCTTGTCTGATGACAGGACTCTGCGCCAACGAAAGGTTTCATTAATTAAAAGCTTATTTTTATCATTTCACGGGAGAAAACAAAAGTCATCAAATTAATGGCTGCCTGTTTGTTTTTTCAGCGAGCCAAGCCAAACAGAAAACTCACGTCGAATGTTGCAAGTGAAAGGGTTGAAGAAGGATGAGAGCGGGTAGAAATTACCTTACACAGAAGGCCCATAAAATGTGAAAATTGAAAAATTAGTTACACACATGCTGAGGGAAGCGAGAGTTTCAAGCGAGCGAGCGCGCAGTAATTTGTGCAATTTAAATTCTATGCTAAAATAATTACTGCTATTTGTTTATGGGGAAGGCTCGCTGCCAAGACTCTTGTGCAACTTCTAGCTTGATACAGAAATTGGGTTAAAATTGAAAAATACCACGAGCAACATTTTTCAGCGTAAAAACGAAACTGAAATTCCTTTCCACTGTCTGTAACTAATTTCGTAGTAATTTGAGAAATTGCCACGTTGGCTCGTATGAATGTTTGATGCGGTGCTTCATGTGTGTTAACTTCGATTCGATTCCCTCCACGTTATGTTGCGAGTCCTAAATTGAAAACTAGGTTTATGAGCTGTGAAAGAAGTGACGAGCTTGCTTTTATTCATTGGGGTTGACGATCAACCCTTTTCGAAAGAGTTTAACTGTTGATAAAATGAATAATGGATTTGTGGAATTAATTAGGAAACGTTAAATTCGTGTTAGACTTTAATCGGTTGTTGCGAAAAAAAGGATCTGGGATGTTTTTGCGAGAGTTTCTATTCGCTCGTCAAACCGCAGCTTCTTGACTTGAAGAGGGAAAGCCTGTGGCATTGGGCGAAACACTAAAAAGTGATTCAATTAAATTTCAATTAATCAAAATGGAAAATTGTCTCGCCTAACAAAGGCAGCGCTCAGCAAGAAGAATTGGAAAATTAATTGTATTTTAATTATGGCGCAACGCCTACGCACCGAGAGTTCGCCTATGACGACAACTCTTGTAGCTGCGGTGTGAACAGAAGACACATTGTTGGTTTGTTAAGCTGTCATCGCCAGGCACTGCTCGACAATCGAACGAAATTGACTATTCGCTTAGAGCGACCTTTCGACGAACCAGCGGGCGACTTCTGTTCACTGATTATCAATTTGTAAACCTGCAAGCAATCTCAGTCAAAACTCTATTCAGGAAAATTGAACAGAAATTTGACGCAGTGTTGAATTGAAAAAAATTCAAACTGTTGATAAATTATATCGAGACACAGCGTCTGTAACATTCTCAGTATTTACCTCACGAATCGATAACATAATAACCACCTCCAGTCTGATTGAATCTTCACCAGCTGAAAGCAAACATTCCCTTCCACTTAGATCATTTCTTACTCGATTCTTAGCCTGAACAATGAAATCGCAAGAACATTTCATCGGAACTATGACATCGAATTCTATTATCGAAGTGCTCAGCCTCTGCGCTCTTTGTTGTAAGCTGTGTAGCTTCAACTGGAAGATGATTATGGGGTTCAGCTTGACATGAGCTTTCGACTTGATCGTCAGCATTGTGATGCGGTGAGAAGATACACAAAACAGTTTTGAAATCGAGACGCTGGTCATTGAGAAATCTCTCGACAAATTAAAAGTTTACGCGCTGCAAACCGCAGCGAAATTGCAATGTGCGAGTGGAGAAAAACTCAGTCGAGAGGCGTTAACCGAATCGCATGACGTGACGCAGTAATTGCCGAACGAACTGCACACGCGAGAGAATGGAGAAATCGTAGCCTTAAATCACATGATGGTGCACAAAAAGAGCTGCCATTGTTTGGCTCCCGCATTTTTATTCGCGCGAACTTCGCTGCACTCGATGCAGCCGAGCGTGAATTCTTGCAATTTGAATTCCTGCAAATTACAAGCTGACAAACGATAATGACTGGAGCGTTTTTCGTCGTGCCAGACATAAATTCAGCGCTGCATTCATCAGCTAGTCAACCATCCAGCACACTGCCATGAATTCCCAGCGCCGCAAATGATGAGCCGCTTAAAAAAGCGCTAAATTGTAATGAAACTTTTTTTTGCTGATGTGAATGCATTTTCTTTATTCGCTGTAAAGTCAACAATGATGCGCGTTTGTTTAACTCCAACTTCCTGTGTGCTACCATCAGGGGAAAAAAATTGAACCTATTCACGGTCAGACGAGTTTTTCGCTCAAAGGTTGATCAACTGACAAGTGGAGCGTTCGGTCGATCATCATTTGATTAAGATCTGATACAAGCAACGTCTAATTTCCTAAGATTAACTCATCTCACTCTGTGTCTTCTCTTGAGTGAGGCTTTATTGATTTGTTGACATACGTTTCTGTTAATTGAATGACTGTGCAAAAGCCCGAGATGTGGAACGAAGATCAACATTATGACATAGCAACGAAGGAATTCTCAGGTTTCATTCCCTTTGTAGCGTTTGGAGCGTTGAAGGTGACTCTGAAATCATTCATGCCTAATTTCGATGAAAATTAGGCGTCCAATTGAAGCCATCGCCGTGGAAATAGAATAAAACCTTAGCAGCGAGTCGAGTGCGCGAGAGAATCCACTCGAGAACGAAACAATTTTATGTTATTTCAATTCACGTTCGTTGCCTGGAGTGTAACGAAACGAAATAAAATTGTGGGCACTTCAGGCTCTCGAAGCGTTTATTGGGCTCGAGAGCTGGTTAATTATGCGAAAACGTTTGGGTTTGTTGGGCGAGTTCACTGGGATCGTTGCCACCAAGTTGAGGCAACTCGTTGTCTTTTGACTAAGGCGCTGAGTTGAGTTCCAGTCGCCGCCAGATATTCCAATTCCAGTAATTTATGGTAATTAAATCCGAAAGTTGAGTAACTTTTTCTCGAGTCGCTTAGGAAACTTTGTGTGCGGTAAAGTGAACTACAAACGCACTTGAAATCGAGTAATAGCCTCACTCCATATGAACTCAACAAGCTCTCTTCCCATACTTCACGCCACCATCGCTTGGGCGAGTCGCCAACCTGAAAATGAATCATTCCGCCGTGAATGGAGCGCCGTCAACCCTTCATTATTAAAAAAGTGTGAAACGTGATGAGAATGGCTAAAGCCGAAGCGAAAATAATTAAAAACGCTTGGTCGAAAAATCATTAAATTTTTAATAAGCGCATTGCGATTCATCTCGAATTTGCATGAGATCGCCGTTTGACGTGGAAGTATCTGAGCAATTAAAAATATCGTCCGATGGATGATTTCTGCCCTCATCATCCTCTCCACGGATCAGTTGAAGCTCGAGTGGCCACTCGAGTCGCTTTCTTCCCATCCAAAGAATTCACTTTTGCATTTTTCCGTTCCTTGAAGACGAAACGGCCGAGCGAAGAAAAGAAATTGTTGGATGTTTATTTATTTGAATGAAACAGCACTTTCAGTTCTCGCAGTGGATTGAAGCGTTTCAGCTGATCCGCTGCATCTCGAGAGCTTTGACTGTTGGGTTAATTAACGACGATTGAAAGGCAGGTGGTCACGGTTGGAGTTAACGAGAAAATTGCTGGGTTAAGTCCATTGAGACGTGACGAAGTGTGTCCTGTTTCTCACCTTCTCCCGACGATTGCCTCGAATGCAACTCGTTTGATACTTGCAGTTTACTGTGAAACTCGAGATGACGACCTAGTCGACAGCCCTGTTAACGTCCTAGAAGGCAGACGACACTTGAGACACAAGAAATCATCGCAAGCAGGCATCTCGAATACATGAAACATATTGTGGCGTTGCTGCGGGAATTTCTCCTTTTGTCTTCGGATGGGAACGAAGAAATTTCTGTTGCATCTCAAGAGACTTTTCTCGGGAATTAGACGGGAGAGCACTCGGCTTGTAATGCAAGTATCATTCTCGAGGCGTTGAGACGAAATGTTTATTTTCGGTCTTTATTGGAAATTTGTGTTTTTGTGTTGACTCGGTTTCGGGCCAAAGAAAACAAATGGAAGAGCCATGAGAACGAGCCCGCAAAAAGTGTGAAAATCTATTCTGGTAGCTGCTTCAGTTCGTGTAAACCTTTCTCGAGTGCATCGCCTCGAGGAGTTGGCAAAGCAAACAAATCTTTTGCAACGTCCATCAATCATCGTTGAGGATTTTGCATGCTCAATAAATTATCGTGAAGTTTGTTAATCGCATTGAAGATGCTCAACCGGCCGCGGTCCATTAATTATCATTAAACGTTGATTATGCAGACGTAGGAAGCTCACGCGGAAACGCGGCGAGAAAACTTGAATAAATTTGCGCCGATTTGCTGCATCATGGCACTTGATACTCTTTTTGCGCAAGTTGCTGTGCGGTTGATTGCATTTCGCTAGTCAGATGCGTCAGATTTTCTCTTAATTCAATTAGAACTGGCTCAAAACTTTCTCTCTCCGGCCACGCTCAAAGCCCCTGCGGATGAATCTGCATAAAATGCCATCAACTGAAGCGCTACAAAAATAAACTGCAATAATTTAATTAAGCGACAACAGCTCAGCAATGAATTGGCATTTTAAAATCCTCGAATTCAAGTCCCGCGAGACGCAGCCACTGAACACGATTCACGAGAATCACGAGAAGCCATTAAACTAAATTTAATAATCGAATGATAAATGGTTTGTCCCGTGCGCTGTTCCCTCCTCGAGCACTTGACAAGTGCCATTCACGAGGGTTCATCACGATGTTGCAATGTATACACTTTTTTATTACCCGAAATTTGTTAATCGAAACATTGTCGAGGGACTTGGGGTGCTGCGCTCATGTTTACACATCAAATTAAACGAAAAACATTTCCCATCCCTCGACGCGATGCCTCATCCGCGTGTTGTCACTGATTTAGTGTCATTGTGCATCGACGTGCAAAGTTTAATGGTTCAGTTGTTTTATGCGCTTCGAATCTGAGTCAGTTTGCAACAGTGAGACTCGTCGCCGCAATTTGATTGTCTTCTTTCTCATCCACCGGATGATGACGGTGGCTTAATGATTAATAAACACACAACGTCGATGAATATCCTATTAGTTGTTTAATGCATCACACTTGCTTCTTCATCCCGTGTCGTGTGAGAGTCGAGCCAGACCACAAAGGCAACTCGTAATTGGCCGCCGGTCGATCACGTGACGGATCAGTTTATTGTGAATGGTAATCGAGTCCTTAAATAATAATTCCGAGGAGAAAGCCAGGAATGAATCTTAATCAACGAATCCTTTTGTAGCATTTCATCCAAATAATTCACTCATATGTTGTTCGTTTCATCGAATTAAATTAACGATCATGATTTTCCGCAAGGACGAGATTCGCCCGAGACAGTGAAACGACCATTGGACTCTTTTTGCTCCATCGGTCTCCATTCAATCGAGACTCGATGAAAGGACGTCGAAGCGAAAGGGAAGAAACTAATCTTTTTAAAAAGTCGAGACGAGAATCCTTTTCTCTGTGTCTGGAGCGCTCGATTCGCCTCGGAGCGAATGGTTTTCCATGATCAAAAGATTAACAATAAAACTCTTTACCAATCAATAGTTTTCCCCTTTTCAATGGTCTCGATGGCAAATGAATAAAAGATTTTCGTTCTCCATTGGAAGATTGAAAGATTCTTTCTAGAGTCGAGACCGCATGAAGTCGGTCGGTCGCTTTTGTTACCTCACCCCATTTCGAAATTCGACTGGAAGATTTTGGAACTCCTAAAGTTCAAAGAAAATCGATGAAATTACCGCTAAAGTTTTAATGGGCTGTTAAAAATCTCAAAAACAAGACGAAACTTCCGACCGAGAGCGCAAACAAGCGGAGGGCGTCGAAGAAGACACGCCGGCACGTGACTCACGCAGTGCGAACTGATTCTGAAACATTGTTAATAAATTTTAGAGTTCGTTTGTGAAAATTCTTTAACCGAATCGGCTGGCGAATAAATGTTTTTCTTCCAAGCCTCCCGCTGCGTTTAGCTCAGCCCTGCAGCACGCATGTTCGCAATTACTGCTTCAAATTAAGGAGAAAAATGGGAGCACGCTCGAGTGTTTGCCGAATGTGAAAACGTGTAATTAGAGATCGTATCAATTTGCGATTTCCATTCTCGCTTATTAAAACGATATTCGAAGTTCATAAATTTCCATTTCGGTCACGAAACTATGTCGGAATCGAAATACTCATGAACGAGTGGAGGTTGAACCCCAGCAGGACATTTTACAGCGACACAGCGGGCCCTCAACAAATCCAATTTGCCAATTGAATCGCCATCTTCTTTCGACCAAGAGCATGGAAAGAAATCAATCCCGAAAAAATTCTTTTCGTTCTTGTCGGAGAAAAAATTTACGAGTTTCCACTCGACGACAAATTATCGAAGGAGAACTCGGATTCGTTGGAGTGAAAATAAATTTTCCAATAATCAAAGCCCCTGGCAAACAATTGTCGGAGACCGATAAATTGCCAATAAACGACTGAAGATTGGTTTTTCCATCTTTGTTTTCTCGAGACTAGGGTGGATAGGAGCGGGTATGTGACTAGTTCGGGATTAGTTTGAAGCTCCTTCGGACTGTTAAATGTTGACATGAGACCAATCGTGGATCAACCTATGGTCTACCAGCGCCACATGGCATCGTTTCATTGCTAGCTTTTTCTTATTTTTTCAATAGATATTCATACGAAGTTACGACTAACTTAGTGTTGATTCAAGTGCTTCTATTATTCATTGAGAGTCTGTGAACACTTTTCCCTATTCTTCCCCTCTTTAATCTGATCTTGCTCCCTTCTCGAAGACACTTCAACCCCAAGTCAGTTGATAGTTTCATGAGAGACAACGCCTTACTATAAACAATCTTAAGCAAGCACTTGAGATTCTTTTTGCCTGTCGTTGCTTCTTTCGAGTCGTAAAAAGGCAGAACAGAACTATTGACGACTCTGCAAGCGGAAAAAAGTTGCGAAGTGCCAATAAAACCAACAATTGGATTTTTTATCCAACGTTTCAGTTTGATTGCTTGGAAATTGTTTTATTGACAACAGAGAACGAAAAGTTTGCCGAGTGCAAAGTACCGACAGAGATTTAGACTGCAGCTCGAATCCTCGATTTTCCCAGAGGATTTTGATCGCCACTCGATCACATGCCACGACTTTGCCAACCCCGCTTATCTCAGGGCAATAAAAAATTAATTTCGATTAACTTTTGAGTGCGTGAAGCTCGTGGAAACTTCGTTGTTTGTTTGCATCCTCAACTTGTTCCCATCCACTCGAGTGTTCATCAATAAATTATCTTGTCGCTCTGCTATTTACCAGATTACACTTGCTTCAATTTGCTCGGGCGCAAACAATCGCTATGATGCGTTTGAAGCATCATCGCGAGACTGATTAAGGGATTGAATTGATGAGACTTCACTTTCCGACTCTCCCCCATGACTGCCTGAACGAGAATCAATTCTCAACAGTTAATAAAATACATGTTCCTCGCTTTGAACGCTCGTCTCCCGGGATCTCATCGACAATATGTAGCGAAAATGTGTGGGATCGCAAAGGTTGCACGAGGGAGATGAAACCAGTTTAATAGCCCGAGAACGAGCAGAGAAGCTGGTGAACGATAATGAATGTGTTTTTGTATAAATTTCTTTCTAAACGCTTTTATTGTGTAAATATTTCATTGATTATCATCCTGCACGTCCAAGGGGTGAAGTCGGCAACCTTCTTCGCACCCCTCTCGATGAAGAGCATCGCAGTAATAATTTCAATTATCCCTTTGCTGTCTTTTATGACGATCAGTTGGGTTATTACAAGCAGAACGAGCTTGACGGTCGAGAATAAGTTGGTGAAAATTGATGGACAAATAGAAATTAGTTGAAGTGCGGAGTAAGGTGGAAGTGCGATTGGCAGTCGATGAATGGAGCTCAGCTGCTTCATAAAATTGTTTAATCAACTCGGTGGGAAACTGACAACATTGAATCGAAGACACTGCGATATCAACTCGAGTCCGTTGCATAATAAGTCAGGCGACAGTTTTAATTAAAAGAGAACCAGTCGATAAAATGCATTCTTGGATTTGCATTTCTAATTAAAAACTGTGCAATTTTCCTCGCCACTAGAGGGAAATTCTTTGGCGGGAAATTCCTCTCGGAACTTTTCAGCGGAAAATTGTTCTTCTTCTCCTTAAGCTCGAACAATAATGAGAGGAGGAAGAATGTTTTAATCCGATCATTGCTGAGGTCTTCAACCCAATTGAGAAGTTAATAAACTTTATTGCCATTCAACATGCCAGTTCGAGAGCACCGGCCGTGCCTAATCATTTAATGCCGATAAACATTTCCATTTGTTCTCTTATTAAACGTCGAACCCTCTTGTGGTAATCTCTGTCGGAAGACTCTAATCCCATTTCGATGAAAAACCACTTTTAAAGTCATCGAAGCTCACGTGGTGCGGATTTGATGCGACGATGAAAATGTTTCGCAATTGAAATTAATTAAATTGAAGTCAAGAAAATCCCCGAAAAATTGTCAATTTCAAATTGGAAAACATTTTAATCTCTTTCTTTTGCTTTGTGTCGTTGCAGGTTTGGTTCCAGGTCAGTTATCGCCGACGACAGTCTGTCTGACGGCAATAAATCGTTTGCTGATTTCCTCGTTTCTCTTCTTACAGAATCGTCGAGCTAAGTGGCGGAAGACTGAGAAGTGCTGGGGACGATCGACAATCATGGCAGAGTACGGACTTTACGGCGCGATGGTGCGGCACTCACTTCCACTACCTGACACAATCCTGAAGTCGGCGAAAGAAAACGAATGCGTTGCGCCATGGCTGTTAGGTATGGAGATGAAAAGTAATTGATTTTCTTTGATCTTTGACTAGTAAGGTTAAGGCGACAATTAGATCAATTTAGAACGTTTCACCCTCAAAGATGTCGTTTAACAAAATCACTCTTTGCACTCAAAACGTCACAGCCAATTAATCGATCCAAACATTTTCTAGGCATGCACAAGAAATCCATCGAAGCAGCTGAGACTCTGAAGAGCTCGGATGAAAACAGTGATAAGGAAGACGAGGAACGAACTGAAGTCAGCGACACAAGTTCGCTTACCAACCATCGACGAACTTCAACGACTCCGACATTACCCTTGAACAAAACGAAGCCAGCAATGAACGGTTCACCCTGCTCGTCTTCCATCTCTCCAGTCACAATGTCCCCACCGGCAACTCATCAGCATCCGCCGGCCACTCCAACTTCGAAAGCCGAAGAATCGTCGAAAGCTAAAGACGCTATGATCATGTCGAGTCCAACGTCAAGAGCTGCCTCCGGCTATCATTTGAGCCCTCATGAGCAGCAGCAGAATGCACAGCATCAAGCGTCACTCGTGCATCATCACTCGCTACCACCCGCAGCTCACCACTTCCCTCTAAATCCCATAAATCCATCGCCTGACACTGATCCCGAAGTGTTTAGGTGGGTGAACTACAATCGTGACTATCCTGTGTCCTTTATACGGTGAATTTCAGTTTCAAATATTTTGCTTTTATTAATTCGTTTTGTCCCTTTGGCATGACAAAGCATTCGTGATTGTCAAGTTAACTAATTCGATTATTTTTATTGTTCCAGAAATAATTCAATCGCTTGTCTTCGAGCGAAAGCCCAAGAACATCAGCAACGACTTATGAACAGCGGACTCCTTGCGCTTCAAGTGCGATCACTTGCTGGGCTTCAGCATCATCAACTGCCAAGTCCTTTGAGCAGCTCACCAAAGTCATGCGACAGCACAATGATCCACCAACATTCGCCGACGCCGTCGCCTATTCGATCGCCTGAGAATAACAACAACAACCACAACAGCAGGAACTTCAACTCGAACATGGCAACGTCGAGTGAAATGAATGAAGACATCGACATCGAAGATGTTAAGCCGATTCACAAAGCGAACATCAGCCCGAACGTGGTCACGTTTTGATGAAACTAAGCTAAACATTTTGTACCATTTAATGTAAAAGCAAATGCAGCGAATTTTAGGAAAAGCCTCCCAACATCTTAAAGCTCTACTGTGCAATAAGAAGGAAGCTTGTCACATTGAGAAACTTTGCAACGAAAAGCTCAAAGTAATTTTAAACCTGAAACGAATCAACTTTTTGCAGGACGAAAAAGAGAAATTTGAAAATGTTTTAAATTAATTAGATCGGTTTCCTATGCTTTACTGTAAAAGAATCTAACTTATAACTTTGAATTGTGCATAACTAAGCTAGTTGACTGTAAGAAATCGCACCTAAGCTTAATTTGTAAATTAAAGTTCCGGAAGCTTTTCCGGCGAATAAAAATGAAAAGTTGATAATTAGTTTTTTTTCGAAAGCAACGAAGCTTCCTCACTTTATTTAAGACTTTTTTTGTGTGTGAAAACAAAATTTTCCAGCACAATCGCTGATTGATTTTCATCATTTCCTTCATGTTAATTTAACACTCTTCGCAACCCTCCGATCCATAAGCATTCTCTGACTTTCAACTCTTTTTTGTACTTAATGACTTTTGCTTCTGTTCTGATTCTGATCGAAATTAAACGTCTGAAGAAATGTCGTGGGTGGAACTAAATATTGCCTGACACATTCTTAATCCTTATGGTTCTTAGCCGAGGGAGGCGAACGAAACTTATCTATCGGTATGAATCGTAAGTCTTAATCAAACACGACGCGACAACTCACGCGACTACGATAAATAAAATTAATAATATAAAATGGTCTGTAATATTATTCTTCTCATCAGACTTAACTCTATAGCTTTTCATTCCGTAACTAAAGTATTTTTGTGTGTTTGTGACGATTTTTCTTTCTTATAAGTTTAAGAGGCGAGTAAGTAAATGATGCTTGATCCTTGTCAGGAGGCGTTAAAGGATAATCAGTTATTGTTAGAAGATTGAAAATAGAGTTTTCTCAGCTTGTCGAAGCTTCTCAACTTATGACACGAGGCTAGCAAATAAACCAAACTAACGATAAGTTGACTTGAGAAAATCGTATTGCGTCGAGGCGCTTTCGTGAAGTTTCTCTTCGCACAATAACATCTAAAACGAATCAAAAGTTCACTTAACTTAAGATTAGTGACTTTCTTTAGCGCCATTTACACTTTTACAACTTTTGATTTTTCCATTCAAATTTCTTGCATTTTGCATTCGTCGAATCCTTCACCAGGCGTTTTATAAAATGCAAATTCACGTTCTCGTTATTAGGGAAAGTTTGGGGGGAGGCGAGAGGTATAGAATCTCTGTCGAAACACTCAAAGATCAGGAGCACGGAGCTTTTATTACATTTATCATTCATCGAGGCGCGACAATTGAAAGAGATAACTAACGACAAGGTTATGGAATTTCGATTCTTTCTAAGATAAAATCGCTCGATTAACATTCGTTCGAGTGATATGGCTAGCTAAATTATCTTCTCTATAAACTTTCTCTGTCGGCGCTGTGCTCCTCTACAAACTGCTCTACCGATTTCATTCCTAGCTCACAAACGATATAAAACTTGCGCGGTTTCTAACACATTTTCCTGCTTCTTGCTTATCGTTGAAAAATTCTTCAGGACCTTAAAACACGTTAAACAGAAGTTTTGTTGTTTGTCGTTAAAAAATTGGGGGGGAAATTAAATTTGGGGTGGCGGGGGCGGTGGATGAAAAATCTTAAACCTTTTCTTTAACTCGCGATCAAATTCCAGATTTTAGCATTTTATCATTTTTTTTTTAAGATTTTTCTGTTTTTTGTTTTTTTTTTTTGGGTTTTTTGGGGTTTTAATTTTTTTTAGATCTTTTACGCGTTTTTTTGTTGTTTTTCTTCCTGTTCGAATTTCTCTAAATGTCTCAGCGATCGGCAAGCGCTCTGATCCTTGGCTTGGCTACGCTAGTGTTCATTTAACTCCTATCGATTCTCATCAAATTCATTGTGGTTTCTTGATCCCTAAAGATATAAATTTCGGTTCTCATCTGGTGATGGTCAAACGGATGCTGCTGAACGGATTCTTATTGAAGTGGTGGGAACGTGTCGTTGTTGTCGATCAGGATCACTGACGAGTTGTTGTTGCTCAGTGAGTGCTGCTCGCGTTCTCTTTGTTCTCTTTCGCGCTGCTGCTTGGCCTGCTGCTTGTTGATTGCTTGCTGTGCTCGTTGGTGTGGAGAGAAGACTTTCGTTTGTGAAACGACGGGGACGATGGGCTGAGCAAATTTGTTCTTGACGTTCATCATTTGCTGGTGGCTGGTTGGCGATATTTCATCGCGCGATTTATTCGAAAGATTGTCTTGCTCATCACTCTCGTCCGACTCAGAAATATCATCTGAGCTTATACTCGATCTCCTGAAACCGTGGCTGTCGTTGCTCATTTGCATCGAGATCATGCTGGACGATTGAATCACATTTGGGTCAGTGGTGGTCATGATAATGCCTCGATTTAGCATTCTTGGCTCGCAAGAAATCTTAATCCAGTTGCGATAATCGATAACTTCGTCGGTGACGCGAATGATGCGTCCCAATATGCTTTGGCGGTTGCAGTCGTTAACGTAAGTGTTGAGCGGTGAGACCGACTGGCACAACACAATGTAGGCATATTCAAAAGCTTGTTTCACTTGAAGTGCACCTAAAAAAGAATGAAGAAACTTTAGCACTCTCGTCTTAAGGTTTGTTGATGGAACGAACCGTAAGAAGATCGTCCAATATCATTTCCTGGTGTCAGAGGGTCTTCGATGCACAACAAACTTGGTCTGTGTCCATCCACCATCTCACGCTGAAGCTCCTCCTTTGGTATGTAGCGTCCTCCGTTCTTTATACTGATTCCCGTCTTCATGTAATTGAACTTTCGCCCGTAAAGCTCGAGGAATTCCAGCAACAAAACTCCTAAGTTGGCGTTGGCGTAGGAATTGTGACGCGGATGGAGTTGGAGGAAGCTGATGCACATGAGAATAAGAGAGTATGACGAAATACCACCTAGAAAACAATGATTCATTGTGCAAGTGATTCACCAGCAGAAGAGAAACTTGAGCTAACCAGTGAAAACTTCGTTCAAATCACGCTGTAGAAGGAACTGCTTGAGGACTAATACTAATTTCGATAGGACCGGATATTGGCGCTTGTAGTCTTTGATCAGTTCAGCCGACTGGACGCCCGATTGCATGTTGAATGAGATGTCAACCTTCACTTGCGTCACGCGATCTGTCAACTTTACGATCGGCACCGAAGCTTTGTCGAGCACTCGGATCGACTGCGGCTCCGCTATCCGGCTGCTTAGCAGTTCATTCTCCAGAGTACGTAGTGGCAACTTGTCCCAGCGTCCAATCACGACCAAATCTGAAAGGATGAAACTGTCAGAAGGCGTCGGCGGCGATTTCGAAGATTTAACTCACCAATATCACTTGTTGGCAAATACAATCCCGTCCTGAACGAGCCGAAGACTTCGACCCGGGAGTTCGGCCACAGCGACAAAACGGCAGTCTCAATTCGAGCGACAACTTCCATTCGCGTTCCATGCTCAGTCGATGTCGGAATCATGTGTGCATAAAATTGTTCAATCTCCTGATGCAATCTGCGAACAAATGAAAATTAAGAATGAAAATCCTCTCGAGTCATAATTTATTTCGGTAAAAATTGCATTCAACACTCCATATTGGGCGTTACAGTTCCACCGTGAATCGCCATAAATTTTTCAACAAAGACTGGAGAGGGGGAATAAATAAACATTTTCGCCGGGTTTGTGCCAGAGCCGCGAGAGAATTCATCCGACTACTTTATCCACCTACGCATCCCTCTAAATTAATAGGAAAACGAAAAAAAAAACACTGAGATGAAAAATAAAGTTGACGCGCTGTGGATCAATTTCATCAGCTGCCAGCAATCATCGATAGCGTTTGGCTTCAATGTATAGCTCTAATTAATTAGAACGTGAGCAAAACACCTTTGCGGGGTTAAAGTCGATCGCCTGCGAAGCAGCACAGTCGTCGCAATGTGGCTGCTTCTTTCAAAACAACATTTGTGTGTAAGTACGAGGTGACGTAAAGATCGGCGTACGGGGGAGGATGGCGCGTCTATTAATAGGCGACGAGAGAAAGAAAAAAAGATTTTCAAAAACTCTTTCACGTTTAAAATTTTCCGCGAGACATTCAACCACCTGAAGGCGAAGAAGAACGAGTCCACATTGCTTCGGTTGGAAACACCGGAGCGTCTCATTGAAGAGATTGAATTTCCACTCGCAAGCGCAATTAGCCGAACGATTCTGCCTTTTCGCGGAGCTCTAATTGCAATCGTAAATGTCATAGCGAAAATTCGTATAACAATTCAAACGAAACTCGCTTTGCATTCACATCAATCATAACAAGATCCGACTCGACGTCCTTGTCATGTCGCCGCCTGTTGCGCCACAACCAGAAAATTCGGTCACGAAGAATTTAGTTGTAAAAGGTTCAAGTAAACAAATAGAAATCATCGCTTCGGCTCGGAACGTTTCTCCGCGTTCGGAGAAGCCGATGGGGGCTAATTGAATTGTTATTGAAGTCATCTTTCGTTCAGCATTCACTTCCCATTTGCTTCGACCTTTCAACAGAGCGATTCACGAGAAGAAACAACAAAATTCATCCTCGCTAACGAAACAAAACTGTTTCAAGTTGCACTTTAGCGATGCGTGGCGTTGAATTAAATGATTAATTAACAACATAAATTGCATCCCATCTATTCATGATTTACAAATTACAATGAGCGCAGTCTCGTAAACTGTGCATGTGCGAAAGATTCTCTCGACAGCCACTTTCGGCGAAAATTAATTAAAAAACAATCGACGAAGCGACTCGCGTGAACATCGATTCTCGTTGGTTTTCCCTCAGCGCGTAGCTTTTTTTCGTTGCTTTTAAATCGACGGATTCGTTTGCTAATTACGCGAGCATTAATCATTTTACCGGTAAGCGCAGCGCGCCACACAATTGCGTTTTAACTTTCGCTCGTGCTAGCGTTTTTATCGCTCTCCATTATCACCGGAAAATAGTTGAACACAACGCAGAAACAAAGTTAACAATCGAATTCAACAACAAAGTGATAAGCTGTTGGAGTTTTTGTTTCTTGTTTCTTCGGTGTTTTTGCAATGTTGTTGATGGCGAGGCCTTGACGGACAATCGACCTTGATCACGGTCACCGAAGAAATTTATAGGAAGTCAAATGGATAACTGCACACATGATAATCGTCGATGACTTTGAGCGAGCCGCACGACATTTACATAATTACAGCATCAAGCTGATATGGATTGCCGCGGAAAAATGCGGCGACGCTTCCTCTTCCGCTAGTTTAAACTCCAAAAATTCATTTCAATATTCAAATCAGTTTTCTTTTGGTCCACGCGCAGTCCAATGAACAAAGCAGAGAATTTGAACTGTCGCGAGATGTTGTGAGCGTCGCTGTTTGTCTAAACGATTATTTAACTGCCTCAAGGCCTCCGCTCGAAATGTAAATGCGACCATTTTCGTATGATTTGGAATGTTCGGGAGCTTTTCTGATCTCCCAGGCTTCATCGAACCCGCGAAGTTTTATCAGGCATGGCGAAGAAAAAATAACGCCAGCCGCTTCGCGAGCGACACATGAAATTCTTTATCACATCACGTGTGTGTCGGTGTCACATTGTTGTTTCATTTTTTCGCTTTATTTCTTTGCGATTGGCAACAGACATGAAATCGTCTCTTCGTTGACAACAGGTTTGTATTCAGGATGAAAGAAGTTCCATCTCCGAACCGGTCTTCATGTTTAATGTGATTATAAGATCAGCAGACAGGCCTGGAAGCGCTGCCGACTGGCACGAACACCTTCGTTCGTTCCCTTGTTTATTTTGACGTCTTGCCGAACGTTCGGAAAGCTTTATCAGTGACATCATCGTTCGCTTCCGTTAAATAACCGATCAGTGTGAGAACAAGTGAAAATTCGAAGCTATGACGCAGTGAAGCCCGTTCGACTTGTTCAAATTAAACGATTCATCACACTGCTCGTACTTTCGACTGCTCGGTCTGGTGTAGAAGCTTTTCGTATGCATAAATAATTTAATTAAACTAAATGTGTATACGCTCCGGCTTCTTCTGCGCTTCGTTATGAAATCTAAAATGGATTTCTTTTTCCCGTGGAGGTAAAAATAAAAGTCAGAAGTTGTTATCCAATAGAGCGGAGAATCGAATAAAGCCAAACTTGGGTCTGCGAACTATTGCGCAATTCATCACGGTCGGTTTAATCGGCGGGCGTCGTTGTTAGTTTTTTTTTCGAGTCGAAAAATCTTTTTCGTTTGATAATTCTTGTTTTCCTTTTCGCTCTTTCTGTTATCTCTGATGGTTGGAAGGCAGAAGCTTTGACGATTTTACGAAATAGAATAAATTTTGGGGCTTTTATGTTTAAACAACTGAAAGTCGATGCGAGCCAGAGCCGACGAAGATTTGCGGGGAACGATCTTGTTTGTCTCGAGAGTGGAGGCTGAAAATCAACAGGTTGGGCGTAGGAAAACTACTGAGATCGTTTCGTGCGTGAATGTTTCATCGCATTCACCATCCCAAGTCATTGTACTGACAGCCCGCTCCGCTCGCTCGGGAAATCTTATCAAATGCGTTTATTTTTTCGATTTCACAACCGCGGAGAGAGAGAAAGATTAGCGGCAACCTTGGGGACCTCGGAGCGGGAAGAAGAGTCCCAGAAAAACAATAAGTCCGGTGAAGTCCGACAATCAAACCCAATGACCGCAAACTAAGTTTACTGAAGGATCGTCGTCACCATTTCTCTCGATCGCTGTCTCACCGCTTTGACTTTTCACGATGAGACGTGAGACCGTTCACGGTTTATGCCCCGACAGATTCATCACATTTGAAAATATCTTCGTGCACATTGAGATCTCGTAGTCGTCGCTG
Organism: Smittia sp. YW1114-2; assembly: GCA_033064975.1. Classification (NCBI taxonomy): domain Eukaryota; kingdom Metazoa; phylum Arthropoda; class Insecta; order Diptera; family Chironomidae; genus Smittia; species Smittia sp. YW1114-2. The sequence continues at coordinate 7,090,735 of CP093834.1, read as the reverse complement.
TTTGTTTTTTCATTCAAGCTTCTATTCGCTTCTATTTCACAAATGCCGATCAGAAGAAAGATCGCGAAAAAAAATCTACTTTTAGAAGCAGCAGCGGCGTGAAGGCAGTAAATGGGCATGAAATGTCAGATTCTGTAGGAAAATCCAACGTTTCGTCTTATCGAAGCGAGAGAATTTCTCGCGAAAATCTTCACACACACAAAATGATTGACTGACGAGGTTGACGTCATCGTCATGAGACTAAGTTGATCGGATGAGAAGAAATCTTTAATTATTTTTAAACTTCGTGACTCTGGCGGATTTCTTTTGTTAGCTTTACTTGACAAAGTGTTGGGAGATTTGCGAATAGTGAGAAATTTATATTTTCTTATTACTTGGCGCTTACGGGTTATCATTTTGGCATGAGCGAAGCTTTTCTCGTCTACGCGACGAAGAAGAAAACTTGAATTTATTTCATGTGGTCGTCACGATGATCGCCGCTTCATGTGACTTGTTTCAAGGGTTTGCAGAGAGAACGCTTCGGCTGCGCGTTCTTGTAAGTTGATAAGGAGCCGAGAAGTTTTCTTCTTTCTCGTCAGGCGAGTCAGTGAAACCGAAAGCGTTCGGCTTAGTGTTGGTGAGGTAAAGGAATTAAACTCCAACTGGGAAGCCGAAAACTGGATTCTCGATTTCAATGCCAAAGAACACAGCATTCGAACACACACAAGGTAGCAAGTTGTAAATAGTCGCGTTCCTTTGTGTGCTTTTAATGTCATTTTTCCTTAATTCGATGTTGCTGCTGCACCCGCGCCAATGGCAATTTGAGACAACGATGGAACCAGTTTCGGAAACGTCCAAGTTCCCTTAATTGCGTTTCGAGAGAACTAAATGATAGACTCACCCAACGATTCCTCGAGCGTACGTGCAGTTCGCTGGGCGCCATGGACATCCGCCATGCTTCCCGATCAGCTTGTTTTGATATTTGTTCATATTGTACGTCGAAGCCTTGTTATCGTTCGTGCTGCCTTTTCTTCGCGTCGGATTGAAAGTCTTCTCAACTGGGAAATTGCTGTTTGATGTGTTGCTATCGTTGGACTTTGTATCCGAGTTATTGCCATTGTTTGCCTGCTGCTGCTGTTGTTGCTGTTGCAGCAGTTGCTGCTGCTGAAATTCCATCTCGTTGGTCTCCCAAATGTTCGACCAGATTCGTTTAGCTTCACCTTCCTGCTCTTCTTGATACCAAGCCACGGATAAATCCATGATAATAATGCTACCACAACCGGGTCGGCTGGAAACAAACAATCTTGTCTCCTTTCCTTCTTTCTCTGTCTCGCACACAGAAGCAAATTATCCTGTCTCACTCTCCAGTGGTGTTTCAAGGCTTTTCAAATCAAAAATCCAAATCACCTCAAATCGCTCACACTCAATGGAATTTTTTCACGATGAAGGCGCTTCTTCTTGCTCCTTTAGATTCTACTTTCTTAAAATATTCACACACCGAGAGACTCTGCTTAAATAATTATCACAAAAAATTCACTTCGTTCCTCTCTTTTTTCACTGATGCCAATTCTCGCTCGACTCGAACCTCACACAACGCTGGATGTCGCAGTTGTTATCTCCAGAAATAAGTCTTTAATACGTCAATTCAATCCGTCTGCGATCGAACTTGTGTTTTGCAAGTGCAAATGGCTTTTTTGCAAATTTCTTTTCTCGCACACTCGCTCGGAGTAAAAAATCCGAGAATCCCGAATTAATCGAGCCGTGAACACAAATACTTCACTGGAATTGGAAGCGTCGAGGCTCCGTGATCAGTTTGCTGGCGGTTTGGTTAATTGATTGCGGGAGAAAACTTATTTCTTCTCCTAAAACGAGGACCGAAGAAGAAACGATCGGACGATAACTAGTTGAAGACCCCGAGAATTTTCGCCCTTGCGCAACTAAGCGAACTTGTAACGTTTTATTTAAGTTTTGAAATCAAAGTCACCGTTAAAAACTATTACTGAACTGTCGAACAAACGATTTTCATGAATTGCATAATGTTGGAGATACATTGATTAAATATTTTGATAAGATAATTCGCTATATTTACTAGAAAACAAAACTTCAGAATCGTTTCATTTGCCGCATGAGAATCAATGAACTTTGGATGGATTTTGTTATCAAAAAATTCATTTACTTTGATTGCGCACATGGCCCATTAACGCCGCGCTCGTAACTCACTTAGTAATCCTTCCGCTGTTTTCTGTTATCAACAATCAAACACTTGCCTCTGACCACCAGCGATTTCTGGTAGTGTGGGTGGCCTTATCAGGAATGCAGCCGTGGCTTATCATCGCGCGAAGACAAGTAAAACGTGATTATGTCTCAGCTGAAATCAGTTGCTCGTCAAACTTTCAAGCGAGAACATCTATTTTTAAATCGTCTGTGAATCCCTTCTGGCAACACTGGAGGCTCGATTGTGACGCAATCCACCCGTTTGTTTACTTCTCTTTCTCGTAGTAAATGTTTTCCTTCTCAACTTCAGTTCGATTTTGTTTTTCAACTCGTCGCGTTGTCGCATCGAGCTCTGCTCGAGTGTAATTTGTGAAAATGAGTAAATTAATCGGTGTCATCGACGCAGGAACCAATAAAATCCGGTTTGTCATTTATAAAACTCCCAATTTCGAGGAAGTCTGTTCGCATGAAGTGAGAATCCAGCAAATATCGCCGAAAGAAGGTTGGCTCGAACACGACGCAAATGAAATCATCAACGCAGTACGCGAATGTGCAAAGGTTGCCATCCATTTGCTACCGAACCATGGGTTCAGCAAGGCAAATATTTCGTGTATAGGAATCACTAATCAGCGAGAGACGGTCTTGCTTTGGAATAAATCGAACGGTCAACCTTTACATAATGCAATCGGTGAGCTAATTGGGTGAATGGCAAATTGCCGGGTCAATGATCGAGCGCTCAAAGATTCTTCAGGAAAATTTACGTGCTTCTCTCACCGTTCATTGACCTAGAAACTGCAAACCTAATCCATTACCTAATCAGTTTAATTTTGGTTGCAGTGTGGAAAGACACTCGGACGACTTCGTCGGCAGATGAAATGATGGAGAAGCTGAACGTAGGCAAAGATCACTTCAGAGAATTGTCTGGCCTGCCGATCTCATCACTTGCGTCAGCTTTGAAAATTCGCTGGCTCAAGAAATTTGTTCCGGCTGTTCGAGAAGCTTGTCGAGAAGGAAAATGCTTAGCTGGGACTATCGACTCGTGGATTGTGTGGAACTTAACGCGAGGTCTACACCATGTGACTGACGTTACGAATGCCAGTCGAACGCTTCTGATGAACCTATCGACGCTTTCTTGGGACTCTCAGCTCACCAAAGCGTTCTCCATCGACGAAGCCATTCTGCCTGAGATCAGGAGCTCTTCAGAAATTATTGCGAATGTAACTGACGGCAGCGATCTCGATGGACTGACAATCAGTGCAATCATCGGTAACCAGCAAGCTTCTCTCCTCGGACAACAGTGCTTCAAAGAAGGACAAGCCAAGAGCACATACAGGTCCGGTTGTTTCCTGCTCTGCAACATTGGATCAAAGCCGGTTTACTCGTCGCATGGCCTTGTCACAACCGTGGGCTACAAGTTCGGGAAAAACCCTCCAGTTTATGCTCTCGAAGGCAACATCGCAATTGGCGGCGCAGCTCTCAAGTGGCTTAAAGACAACCTTGGACTGCTCAACGACGCTGCCGATTCCGAGCGGCTTGCCAGTCTAGTGCCAACAACTGGAGACTGCTACTTTGTGCCAGCTTTCAGAGGATTATTTGCTCCCTATTACCAAAAAGAAGCACGAGGGTAAGTCTATCTATGCCTCGCTCCTTATCAGTCGATTTAAATTACTTTGAGGCTGTCGCATTTTAAGCCGTCCGCGTTTCTTATCAACCGGCTTTTGTTTATCGTCAATGACTATCGCGTCGTAAATCATTTATTCCCCCGACGTTACATTCCAAGAAGACCTCAAGAAGATTATGAATTATTATCTAATTGCTCTATCGTTAAACTTTATTGACAGAGTAATTTGTGGTCTAACTGCATTTACTACAAAGAACCACATAATAAGAGCGGCACTTGAGACTGTTTGCTACCAAATAAATGATGTGATTGAAGCCATGAAGAAGGACGCCGGTATCCACTTGACGAAGCTTCACGTCGATGGTAAAATGACGAAGAACAATCTGTTAATGCAACTCCAAGCGGACATCGCCGGAATTCCAATATGTGAGTTGTCTTATCGGAAACGTGCCGCTTGTTGACCTTATTCGAGTGTTTTCTTGTTCCCAGTGAGATCTCAAACGAATGACACAACAAGTTTGGGATGCGCCATAGCAGCTGGTCGCGCCGAGGGCATCAATCTCATCGATCTCTCGCCCCAGAACCGCGGCTACACTGTCAAGGTTTATCGTGACACTTTCTTGCCAACGTCGACTGACGAGGACCGAAAGGCGCGAAACAAGAAGTGGAAGATGGCAGTTGAGCGAGCGTACGGATGGGCAGCGTCAGTCAAAAGCAGCACAATGACAAGTAATTATGCAGAAACTCATCGAGATTCATCGAAAATGTTGAGCAAACTTTGAGACGATTTGCATCAACTTCATTCCACATTCATACAACGCATCACACCGTTTCCATCACAAATTCTCTTCTCTTCCATCACAGATGAGCGTTACACGATGTTGTCCTCGATTCCCTTCACATCGTACGTCATCGGCTCGTTTTTCCTCCTAGCAGCGTCGGAGATTTTCAACTGATTCCATTGGTAATCCCAATTAGTACTTGAGTTGTAGTGTAATTGTCATCATGTCAAACATGATTGTCTATAATTGTTATCAAGCTTTGGTTGTACTGAAACGTTCACGATTGTACTTAAAGCCTCTTTGTGACTTAAGGAACGAAAGTTCGAGCTTGCAATCAAAACTGTGGATTTTTAATGATTTTTTATTAACCCGAGTTAGGTTTGTTAATGTTGCACAATTTTAAAAGTTCTTTTTGATTTATTTTTTTGGGTTGTTCGCTAAATTCCAAGCCAAAAGTTTTGTTTACTTAAAATTGCCAGAAAATAAATTTCGTTGAAAGAAAAAATAGATATTTTGTCTTTTGAATTGCGCGACTTTGAAAAATTAAAACAGTTGTCAGATGTTTCAGGTCAACGAACCTCTTCGAGCTTATTAGCCTTTAAACGGTCATTGACCTTGCAGGTCCCTCATCCCAAACTCTTGCATCTGATTGATAAACTTTCAAAAATAATTTCTCATTTAAATAAAAGTCTCGAACAATTTCAAATGCGATCAACAAGATTTTCAATTAATCTCAGTTATTTAAACGGCTTGACTCACAAATATTTACATTCGTTCTTCGGTCTGAGGCTCAGACAGAGTCTTTTCAATTGCCATTCGTTTCTGAATACTGGTAGCGGTAAAAGCTCACAGCGAGCTATGGCAGATCAAGATTATCATTAAACATCGCGTCAAATCTTTAACAATCGATAGGCCTCTAGAACTTAACAGTTTAGATTCGGAAGAGAAGCGGGAAAAGTTTAGAAATAGTTGGAAAATGCGGATATGTTCAGTTGCTAAATGCAACAAAATTGTTCAGTTGCTGATGGTGCTGACTCGGTCAAGGTTGTTGTCCCACGAGCTTCTGATGCCCGACATGCAGCCAATGACGTTGTCAATCTTGCCGTTCGCCAAAAGCATTTCCTTGCCGAATTGCTGCTGCTTTTGCTGGTACACCAAGTCGTGCTCGCTTCGACTGTTAACTTTGTGCTTCTCAATGTGATACTCAGCATGCGTCAGCTCCAAGTTGGCGATCGATTTTCGGTGGTTGTAGTGCGACTGATACAAAAGCGGGATCTGGTCAGTTCGCTGGTGGATAGCTCCAGAACTTGTCAGTATCATCGACGACTCAGTTGTGGAGTTTAAAAATAGCTGGTTGAGCAAATTCTTGTTGTTCTTCATGTTCTTGCTGTCCTTGCGGGCCAACTGTTCTTCATCAAGCTCGTCCTCGCAACTCTGCTCGTTCGCAGTTGCTTCGACCTGATCGGTCTCGTAAAAATGCTTCATAAAAGGAAGAGTGTTACGTGATTTCAGTAAAATACTCCAGTTCTGTAAATGAAAATTTGATGGTTCAGTTGAATTGTTCTAGAGAATCATTAAATTATTGTTACCAAAATGTTGTAAGAGATCGCAAAGACAGTAGGGAAGACATAAGACTGAATATTTTCCAAAGCCAACACGCCAATAAACCAGCAAATGGCAAAGAGTGGCTGAAAGAAGAGCGCGAACTTGGTCGCATTCTTGAAATTTGTGTAGTCATGGCAGGCGCTGTTGCTGGACGAAGAGTCTGACAGATCAGCGAGTGACAGCTGGCCGAGGTCGAACTTCGAGTCATAGAGATCTGTCTTTGATTTGAAATAATTTTCCTCGTGCTGCAAAAAGAGAGAGATCAAAGTTGAATGCGTAATGAAATGACTTCTTTATCTGTGCATTCAAACCTGATCTTCGCAGCACTTCAACTGATTAGTGAACGACGAAGTCTTCAAATAGTACGAAGCAAGAATTTCTTTGTCGGTGGCATTGATCAGCTTATCGATGTTCTGCCCATTATTCAGAATGATTCCGTTCGCTATTCCGTGGCTGGTCGAGTCGATGCTTTCACACAAAATGTCTCGATTCTTGTCCTTGATGTGTTTCAAGCAGATTGTCCCGAAGGTTGTCGTCAGAACGATGAGAATGAAGACGGGCACCAAAAAGTTGATAATCATATTCTTGTGGATTGACATGAAGCAGTACTTCTGGTACTCGAGGCTGCTCGACGAAGCCGCGTAAGAGAACTGGAAGCAATAAAACGAGAGATCAGCAACAAGTCTGCGTTTATAAGAAGGCTCTCTTACCATCACATAAATCGCTGGGCCTACATAAGCCATCAGCAGAATGAACCGCATCTTTAGCCTCAACGATTCGTTTATGATTAGGTCGTAAATGATGAAGATAAACACGAAGCACCAAACGCTCGTCGTCAAATATAAATAATGCAACAACAAAGCGATAACTTCGCATCGAATCGCGTTCTTGTTGGATTGGACGCCGATAATAAACAGCAAGTTGGACAAAGCAAGCATGACGAGCAGATTCATAGTGATCGGGAAGAACGCGTTGCCCTTTCTCATGCGACGACTTCGCAGCGACACCAAAATGATTGTGAGTATCTGGGCGAAAATCGAGAAGCCCGCTCCAATGATCACGATGTTACCTCCGAGGTCCTTCCAGGACCGGACGTTCTTGCCGTAGTAGTAGATGAACATGATCGAGTCGATGAAGTCGTGGCCCTTGAATGAAAGAATTCGATTCGTTTAGTTGTAGTAGAACATGAAGCGGAAGGTCGTGATATCGGCTCGTGCTAGACGGAATGTTATCGCGGTAATAACTCGGATAAGCCAGCAATCTACAGCCTGACAGCTGATTTGATTTTGTGTGCAAATAAACTTCGACTGTTCAGTAATGAACAGTAATAAACGTGGTCGTCGATATTTAACAGTGATAGCTCTTGTTTTGAGCTTGTTCATCGTTTTGAAGTTGACTTGTGGAATATTCTTAGTGGAGACGATAAAGGTTGAAGGCATTTTAGAAGCGGAAGTTCAACCAAGGGATGGCAAAAACATTTTCTTCATCGAGTCTGGTGAAGAGACCGACGATGTCAGATTAAATCCGAGAGAAGCTTGCGCGATTGAGTCGGCAGCGTTGCTGAATCCCCAGCTGAATGTTTTTGTGCTTTTTGCGTCAAGAGAGCGTCTTAGAGCTTTGAGGATCACGCCAGCAGTAAAAGCACTCATGTCATATGGAAACGTCTTCATCAACTTCATCGACATGTTTGAATTGTCCAAAGGAAGTCCCATGGAAGATTTCATCCGAAGCGAGAAGCTTCAGCGGTCAAAATTTAAGGTCGAACACACGTCAGACGTACTGAGACTTTTGGTCTTGTGGAAGTTCGGTGGAACATATCTTGATCTTGACATGATTGCCAGGAAAAATCTCGAATCAGTTCCCTCAAATTTTGCTTGCCGACAGAACGAAGAACAAATAAACGGAGCGATCTTGAACTTCGACCGTGAAAATGGGAGAAATCTATCAGAGCTGTTCATCTCGTCACTGGTCAGGAGCTTCAATGGCGAGTTCTTCGTTACAAACGGACCAGCTTTGCTAACTCAGGTTCTTCATAAGCTTTGCGGAACCAAAGATATGGACAGAATATTAGAGATGGGAAGTTGCGAAGGCTTCAACGTTCTTGACATCTCGATGTGCTACGAGATTTCCTACCACGAGTTGAAGAACTTCATGGATGAAAAATTCACAGCGGAAATACTTCGGCGAGTCGAGAACTCGATAGCTGTGCATTTGTGGAACCACGAGTCGGGGAAATTTAGAGTGGACGTCGAATCTAACACGCCTCTCATCGCACTGGCGCGGCAAAGCTGTCCTAACGTCATCGCTTCGTGCGATGGAATCTTTTAGATATTTCTTAGACGCAAATAAAATCGTAAGATCAACGTTCGAATAATTCCAGCTGACTCATCGGAAGAGCTTAGCATCCCAAAAGGGTCTGCTAATCAACAATAAAGTGCTTAACTTACATTCAAATCGTCATTATTGATGTCGGTCGATTGCGTGTGGTTGAGCCTATGCGATTTATCCTTCTTCGACTGCCGCACTCGTGTTGTGACTGGAAGATTAATGATCATTTAATGCGTGCATGGTTCATTCAACCTCGACAGAACTTACATATTTTGATGACACTCGCGTCTTCGCCGTGGTTTTGATTCCCCAGACGTGATTTGTTGAGCATTTTTCTGTGGAAATCTTCGGGGTCGGGATAGATTTCGTCGTTCTTCGTCGCTTCTTGTTGGATGGGAACTTTGTCGATTTCTGTTTTCGTATTGTCATAGTCGTAAACTGGCTCGAATGAGCTGCCGTTGAAGTCATTGATGTATCGAGTTGAATATCCTTTCGTCTTGTTAGCTAAGGAAATCAGAAAGATCCAGAAACTGCGATTTGGAAAATCTCTCGTCTCACCTCCATCAACAACAATCGCGTATAAAATGCACAAAATGATCGAAAGCAGATAGGTTGACATGGTTTATGACGTTGCATGAACCTCAGTCCGATCGAAAACACAAGAAACTTTAACCATTAACTCCGTTCGAAGCTCAATTTAACTTTGCAAGTTCCACAACATCGCCAAACAGTCTCAACGCCATGTTCAATTTTCACTAACTGAAAGAAAATTTTCTCTTGCTCTCTCGCGGACAGATTTTCGAGGAACTGTTGATGGGGGATGAGGTGGGTGGCTGAAGTCCTGCGGAGATGAAAATATTGCTTTGTTGGGAGAATGTGCGATGCTATGGAGTTGGGTTACGTAGGAGCTTTTGGAGAAGCTTTTAACGGAGCTTTCATGATTACTAACAGAAGAAGGGAAGGTTTGATAATTCAAGCAGGGTTTTGAGTATTCGACGAAAGAAACGAAGGAAATATTTAAGCTGAAATTGACACCATGTGGTGACAGTAATCCGATAAAAATTGCAAAACGTGATTGCAATGTTTTTCAGATTTCACATAAAAAGCTTTCAGCACGATAAGCTTTTCTCACAGCACGAAAAACTCTTCTAGTCTTCCCCAATCTGGCCAGCCCTCATCCATCTGTCGGCTCAATGGGTGGATGCTGGGGTGACATTGAAAGAAAATGCTTTTCCTCTCTCGAAATCTCTCTCATGACTCGTTTCATTTTCACTTTGTCAAATTTGCTTCGCTTAGATAATTTCCTTTAAAGACGGTTTGCGCTCTTCACGCGCCGTTAAACTGCAACATAAAGCGGTCTGAAATCATGAATGAAACATCCTTAATCCCTCGCAAGTAATAAACCGCAGCTTTACGATTCGAATTTTATTTCACTCGAGAAACGCATTAAATTGGTTGAAGGTCGCCGTCTACCAAATGAACGGAACCTTTTCCCTCAACACTCGCACGCCGTGAGCTTCAAAATCTTCTTTCGATATCCACAGCTCGTCAGACGCTTCAAGATTTGTTAGGACCGCAGCGCCTCGCCATGAAATGTGGCCAGCATCGACGTCCTTCGGAGTGACGACAATTTCTTGATTTTCAGTTGTTCGGTAGTTCGGTGGAATCGCTTGCTGGATTTTGTTTTGCAGCCACTTGCCTAAGTCAAACATCGTTAATAGGACCATGAGTACAACTTCGTTAACTTACCCAATCCAGGAATCTTTGAGCCGCCACCGACGAGCAAAATGCAATTGTACATTTTTCTCTTCAGCTCTTCGTTGGGAAGATGTTCGATGCTCTGCAAGATCGCGCTGTCCAGTCCGATAATTTGTCCGGTCGAGGTTTGGAAGTCGTTGGCGTTGAACTTCAGTAAATCCTTGTCAGCTTCGTCAACTACGATGTCATCTTCAGCATCCATCGCGTTGGAGTCGTTCACATTGAATGAGCTTTCGGCTTGGTCTTTGATGTAGCCTGAGTTGCCACGCCGTCCGGTCTCCCTCAGAAACTCTGCACCGTAGCAATCTTCTGAGTCGAAATCTTGGCCGAGTGTTTTCTGGATTTGAATGATTTTGTCTCTGTTCGTGTTGCCAACTGTGTACTTAAGTAAATCTGTGTAGAACAGAGACAACGGGGCGATGAGAAGTTCGTCGGCAACTTGGAGAACATAGCGGACGGGCGACTGCTCTGGTCGATTGATGATAAAACTTTTCTCCTGCGATCCGCAAACGTCGAGATCGATGTGGCATGAAGACTCTTTCAGATGATTTAGAAGCACCGCGTCCTGGTTGTTCTTTGGCTGACATTCCTTGTAAGGGAACGAGCACTTCTGCAGCAGCCAGAAGAAACACATCGTCACGTCTCCTCCGCCGAACTTCAGATTCACTCTCGTGTTGTTGTGCGACAGTGAGTCCTCGATGCACGAAATAGAAATCTTTTGATCGCCAATGTCGACAACGCAAGCGTAGCTCAAGCCAGAGCCGAAGGTTGCAGCAACATGTTCTTGAACTTTGGAAGAAATGCGTTGTTAGCGATTCTCGACCAAACTATTCAGTTTAAACTTACCTAAGATGCAAGCAGAAAATCCCATTTTGAAGATGAGCGCCGTCAGTTCCTTCACTCGTTTTCGGTTGTAAATATCGGGAATGATGAGTACCGCTTTGTACTGATGCAGATCCTTTAGGCTGATGTCGAGATAGTTCTTGATTGAATACTCATAGATCGCTCGAATGTCTTCAAGAACGCTCATCTGACTTCCTCCCACTCCATTGTGAATGTTGAACTCGCCTCGACGTATTGGGAAATGGATGTTGAAGTTGCCATTCGGATCCAGGCGTAAAACGTCAGCGCCAACGACGAAGCTAACCTTCTCCTTAGGCTTCATCCAGTGAACTTCTGACTGCTGGGCCACAATTTCTGGATGAACGCGTTTATTAAAGGCTGCTAGCTGATTCGAGGGAGTTCCATATCTCTTTCTCTTGTCTGACTGAAGACAGTTTTGCAGCGTGTGGCTTACTGACAGCCGAGCTTCATCCAGTTCAGTTTTCGATTGATTTGTCAAAGTCGAATCCGGCAAAATCGAATCCTGATGAATTTCTCCTTTCGCCTTCCTTCTCCTGGCTATGCAGTTGAGGATCATCTCCGGGTTGAGGTCATTAGCTCTGCCAATTCTCAAATAAAGGCTTCCCGAATGGATTATAATAATTTTCGACATCGTGAGGATTCAGATGTAAACAAACTGAAAAATCTCCGACGGTGAAATTGCAAAGTCTACGAAAATTCGGAGACGTAAACAAACGAAACATGGACTCGGAAATCAAGATAAATCTTTTGAGAAATAAGCCAAAGTACACGGCCAACTTGGGAGGAAATGATTATCGAATCTACACGCCAGGCGAGGCGATCACGGAGCAAAAGGATTTCATGAGGTTTGTCGAGATATTTCGTTGAGATTGCAAAATTAATGGTTTCACGTTTTTAGAGGACATGGAACTTACGTTGAGGACGGAGACATCAAATCGTCGGTTGTCGGTGTTGTCAAGCAGATCAACAAGCTGATCTCTGTCATTCCAATGAAGCAAAGTCGATACAACGGTGAGATTGGCGACGTTGTCGTGGGCAGAGTTAGGGAAATTCAGAAGAAACGATGGAAGATTGACACGAATTCTCGGCTGGATTCAGTTCTTCTCATCTCATCGATCAACTTGCCAGGCGGAGAACTTCGAAGAAGAAATGTCGAGGACGAACAAAGCATGAGAAAGTTGCTTCAAGAGGAGGATTTACTCTCAGCTGAAGTCCAAAACGTGTTCATCGATGGCAGTTTGTCGCTGCACACGAGAAGTTTAAAGTATGGAAAGCTCTCCCAAGGTATCCTCGTCACAGTCTCTCCATCGCTCATCAAACGCCGCAAAACTCACTTCCACAACCTTCCGTGTGGCGTCTCCGTTATCATTGGCAACAACGGATACATTTGGGTTTCACCAACAGTCAACGCAGAGGTTGAAGGCCACGGAGGATTCACCCAAAACCTCGAAGCGATTTCCAAATCCGACCGCGAAGGAATTATTCGAATCAAGAACTGCATTCTCGCTCTTTCCTCCTGCTATGTGATGATCTACGACACAAGCATCATGATCGCCTACGACGAATCGCTGAAATATGAAGCCAAGGAACTTCTCAATCAAGAAATTATGCACGAAGTCGGATTTCATGCCAAGCAGAAGCTCATGTTACACGAATAAAACGCTCAGTTTTCCATCTAGTGCGGTGGGCTCCGACATTCCTTTTTTTTTGTATTTTTCGTCTTTGTAAAAAGTCATTTTTTTGCAATCTTTCATCCTCCCAACGCGCACTTCGTTCTTAACAATTTGTCACTGTCTGGTGCTTTCATCTTTTTGGTAACAGTAGCTTGTAAATGCAATCAAGTCTTACAAACATGCAAAGATCTTTTGACGGTCAAACGTGAAGTTCTTCCAGCAGTCAGGAATATCCATCAAATATGGCTTGATGTGGATGACTGGACGGGCATTCTCGTTTGTCTCATTGAACAGACGACGCTTAAACTGATCCTGATGATGTCCATTGAGAACTGCAACTGGCTGAACTGGTTTACCGTTTTGCTTTGGTTTTTTCTTCGAACTATTCAGCTTGTTCTCGCTGTTTGTGGCGCGGAACGCCGACTGAGTGGAAGTCATGAATGGGCTGTTGCTACTGATCGGTGTCGATGTGTTGTTCTGCTTCAGATGATCGTTGTAGAAGCTGTTTTGAACAGGAGGACTGCAAAACATCTCTATGGAATCCCCAGTCGACTTGTTTCGTTGCTTTCCATTGCGTAGTTTTGTGAAAACCGTGTTCTTCTTAATGTTATTCCTTTGCTGATGGTCGTTCTGCTTTTTCTTGCCGTGGCGCATTACGTTGCCCAATCTCTCGTTCATGATCCAATGCTTAAGTTTAGAAATAAACGGCAAGATCATGTAGAACGAATTGGCGCGGATCTTCTTGTCGTTGCGCAAGTAGCCATCATCGTTGCGATTAGTCGGTAGCAGGTCAATGGTAAACCATGAACAGTCTTTAATCTCGTTTCTCGTTCGGGGACAGAACTTCGTGTCAATGGGAACGTTCTTCACAATGTACAAGCGAGTGTACTGGAAATTGCTAGTCTGCCCCTCCACAAATGCCTGAGGGTCTATCAAGTGCCCGCAATCGAATCCTGTTTCCTCGTACACCTCACGGACGGCACACTTGTCTGGATCCTCGTTTTCGTTGACCTTTCCTTTGGGGAAGCTCCAACTGTTTTTGGCGAAGAACGATTGCACTAGAAGGCAATGATTCATGTCGGGTGTGAGCAGGATTACTCCATAAGTTGGCACCGACATCTTGTAGCTTCGCCATTCGTCCAGGATTGTGTTGAGATTCGATACGTGATGGTTGAGGAACGAGATATGCTCGAAAATACACAGCGCGAACTGTTTAATTCCGCAGGAGAAGACCGCATTCTCTTCTTGAGTGCAGTAGAAGTCCAGGAAGAACCAGTGCGCTAGTTCAATTTGAAAGAACAACCTTATTAAATCCGATTTCTCTGCTTCAGGCTGAAATGAGTCATCGGAAAACAAAGCAAAACAGGTAAAAAGAAAAGAAAATAACAAAAGTCGCAATTCGCTTACCAAGTTGATCAGAAACTTTGAAGAGAGGTCGTCGAGAATGTGAACTGGAACTTTTCGCATATGCGAAGGCGTTTGCGACATCCTTAACTATATCAGTTCGATTTTTAAAATAACTTTTTCGCGATGATCTTTTTTTCGTTTTAACAATTTTGATTTGAACGCCCCGAAAAGTTTGGCGCGTAGTTTTGGTCTTTCGAGAAGATTTAAATCTGAAAAACACGGTAAAACATCAACGCTCTCTTCGTTTTTCACGCTTTAATCCGACAGTGAGAGCTTATCAGCTCGATTAACTTCTTCGCTAAGAACTGTCCTGACATACTGATAAGCAATTCACCTTCTTACTTTCTCTCTAAATCTATTTAAATCGAGTTTCATTCAGAGGGCGCGTTCCACATCCCTGAAGTTACTCGGGTTGCCAGCGTGAGTGAGAAGAGCGAGAAAATCTGAACTAAAATTCTTAATTAGCGCTTAATTGTGTCAGCTGGATAACGTAAAATGAGCCGAGCCTCACCATAAGTCCATCATTCATCTGAAGATCATCGAGTAGAGCGGTTGAAAGGTGAGCGGACAGTGAAATTTATGTTTTAATTTTGGACGCTCGTCAGAAAACATGCGAAGTTCATTTCCTGGAAACAAATCGCTGGATTTGTTTGAAATTGCTGCGAAGTAGTTTTCTCGTTCTGTTTATGTTTTGTGAGCTTGTCAGTTTGAAGAAAACGCATCGGTAAAGCGCAGTCGATACGGAATAACAAAAATAATTCATGATGATGACTAGCAGGAATTTCATTAACTTTTGATGTGGTTTCAGGTGCAAGTTTTACAAGGCAATCGTGAAAGTTCATCAAGTGCACTCAATTATAAGCAGCGGTCAGGGAAAAGGTCTGCAGAATGTTCTCCCAGCGCAATGGCAACAACACTTCATCGCCGTCGAACACACAACAGCCAGCCAAGCAGCTCGGCATGACATCGGCGATCTCACTCGCTGCGCCAAAAGTGGAAGACCTTCAGAGGACAATAGACTTGGAGAAATCCCTCGAACCCTTCAACGTGATTGAAACTGAACAGGAACTGAACCATCGCATGGAAATCCTCGCCAAGCTAAACACACTCGTCAAGCAATGGGTGAAAGACGTGTCGGTCAGCAAGAACATGCCGGAGCAAATGGCTGAGAAGCTTGGAGGGAAGATCTACACATTCGGCTCCTATCGCCTTGGCGTCCACAACAAAGGAGCTGACATTGACGCACTGTGCGTCGCACCACGTAATATCGAACGAACTGACTACTTCACATCGTTCTTTGATCTCTTGAAGCTCCAGCCGGAAGTGACAGAATGTCGAGCGGTCGAGGAAGCTTTCGTTCCTGTCATCAAGATGAACTTTGACGGCATCGAGATCGATTTGCTGTTTGCACGACTGGCGCTAAAAGAAATCCCTGACAATTTTGATCTGAGCGACGACATCCTGTTGAAGAACTTGGATCCACGATGTGTCAGAAGTCTCAACGGCTGTCGCGTCACTGACGAAATACTACGACTTGTTCCTGACATTGAAAATTTCAGATTGGCACTGCGTACAATCAAGCTCTGGGCCAAAAGTAAGCGTGACGTGATAATTAATATTGTGTAATACTAATTCATCTTATTTTAGAGCACGGCGTCTATTCAAACTCGTTGGGATACTTTGGAGGCGTCTCATGGGCGATGCTCGTCGCTCGAACGTGCCAGCTCTACCCAAATGCTGCTGCAGCCACTCTTGTTCACAAATTCTTCTTGGTCTTCTCCCGTTGGAAGTGGCCACAGCCGGTTCTCTTGAAACAACCAGATACTGTTAATCTCGGCTTTGCCGTGTGGGATCCCCGCATCAACATTACAGATCGCTACCATCTCATGCCAATTATCACTCCGGCTTATCCACAACAGAACTCAACCTTCAATGTCTCATCATCAACTTCTAAAGTAATCCAAAATGAGTTCAAGGAAGGCATGGAAATTACTGACGAAATCATGCTGGGTAACGCCGGGTGGGACAAACTATTTCAAACGCCTAACTTCTTCCTCAAGTATCGGCACTTCATCGTTCTTTTGGTCAGCTCGTCCAACGCCGTCGATCACTTGGAGTGGTGCGGCCTGATCGAATCGAAGATCAGAATTCTTATCGGTAACTTGGAACGCAATCAACACATCAACCTCGCACACGTCAATCCAAAGTGCTTCGAAAAGCCGTTGGGATGTGCTAAGAAAGAAAAGGAAAAGTCCGTTCCAGCTGCTGCCGTTGACAGTGACAAAGAAAAGGAGAAAGGGGAAAAGAGTGAGAGCGAAAAGACTCCAAGTGAGACGCCGAGTGAGAATGAAGAACCGCCGGAGCCATCGCCGGAGTTCTGTTCGATGTGGTTCATCGGACTTGAGTTTGAGCGATCAGCCAACCTTAATGTCGATCTAACCGTCAGCATTCAGTCGTTCACTGACTCAGTGCATAAGCACGCAGTAAGTTATGACAATTCAAGTAGCTCGAAATGAAATCTCAACTCAATTTTTTATCTCTCGTAGTTGAACATAAAAATGCTGAAAGAAGGAATGAAGATCGAAGCGCGTCACGTCCGAAGAAAGCAGCTAGCACAATACATCGACATCAATCACTTAAAGCGCGAAAGAAAGCCGTCAGAATCGCTCAACACTTCGACTTCCGTTACGCAGCTGGCCAAGAAGAGAGTGTCGGCTGAAATGGGGCAGCTCAATAACAGTCTCGCCAAGCGCAAACTTCATGAATCCGTGAGTTCACTTGCAATATGATGGAGCCACTCAAGCCATTGCTTAGTCGATTCTTAACCATTTAATGAATTCTTGATTATCTTTTTAGTAGTTTGATTCTTTTTCCTAAAACTTTTCATTTCTTTTGCCAATGTTTCTCACGACTTAACATTTTTCTATCCACGAATTGCGTCCCAAAGTTTGATAGCACAACAAACGATTCCACAACTGAGGTAATGATCGACGAGACGTCGCAGCCTGTGTCGTCGCCGCAGCAAGCTCAACTGTGCACGTGACGATCTGACGGCGTCTTCATCTGACCAATGAATGCTTAACGAGAAAAATAATTTAAGACACAAAATTGAGTTTTATAAGGCGAGGAGACGAATGATAATCGGTGAGTTGAACCTTTGCTTGTCGATTTAACGAAAGTATCGAAATAAAACGATTTCGAACTGTTGATGGCATTTGAAGTTCTCAATCCTTGCAGATGAAATGTGCAACCAGATGAAAACGTATTTTCTACCGAACACAAAATTTTATTAATAGTTAAAGAGTTAAGCGATATCAACGACAAGGCATTAAATAAACCGCAAATCTTTCTTCCCTCGCGTGACTTTCTCAAAGCCTTTCAAGGGGGAAAACTTTGGCGGTTCCAAGCAAAACGCTGATGGAGGATTCTTATTCGCTCTCGCCGGCCGGCAATGTCGCTCTGAATTCACATAATTAATTGATTTCTTTCTCGTCCTTTCCTCCCTTTAGACGTTTTCAATGCTTAGAGTGTTTCGAGATGTAGAAAACATTTTGTACAAAATTCTTAGCCATCACCTGATTTCCAGTTGAAGGAGGAAAGGAAGGAAAAGTGGTCGACGCATTGCTAATGAAGAAAACAAAATTAGAATATTTTTCTCGTTCGTCTGTTCATAAAAAGTAATTTTCCTAGCATTGCTCGAGAGCCCATAACGAACTTAACACATTTTCCTCGTTTCCCTTTCGCGCCCTCAATCCTCGATCATGTTGAAGAATGTTTTTGTTTTCTTACGACCTTAGTTTAATGCGTTACTTATTCAAGTCGAGGACAAAAAACGAGAGAGAAAGATATATTTAATTATAGTTTACCTTGCGATTATATTTTTCGTCTCAAGCTTCGCTGGCTCCTTCGTCAAGCAACGGACGAGCTAACGACTTGGTAAATCATCAAGCTAAGGATTAAACTTCTTGTAAGACATTCGATGTAAAAATTGAAGTTTTAATTTTATGAGAAATGATTTTTCCAATAAAGGTTTCGACCCAAAAATGAAATCAAACTTTGTTTCGATAATTTTCTATTACAGTTCAGAGATCACAGAGTTGTTGAGCTGCAATTTCAAGTCGTAGGCTGCAAACCTGGATAAATATCCATCAAACAACTCTCTGTTTACTCAAGATGAATTCGTTTTATTGACCTCGCTTACAAAAATGAGACAACTGATACAAAGTGGTTAGTTTGATAGAAAATTAAACGATCGAGTAACTCAAACATGAAATCCTGAGTTCCTATAAAGTTCTGTTAATTAGTTATTCAACATGTCGATAAGAATATGTTGATGAGGATGAGTTGCTATGTTTTGATTTATGATTTTCCTGATTACGGTTTAATGAAGAGATGATGGGCGGTTGGGAGCTTATTAATAGCGACGGGAGCTTCTTGCGTCGTCATCGTACTTCCGACGCTTTTCTTTCGATCGTGAACGCGAGCGGTCTCTATCAGTGTACTTCGATTTGCTGGAATATCGCTCGCGACTGTTAGATCTGCGAATGAATTGCATTAGCGAGAAATAAGTTTCCCAATCAATTCGGCTACCGTTTGTGTTTGCTATGACGCGATGGTTCATCGTCATATCGTCGGCGTTCCTTCGATCGTGATCGCTTTCTTTCGTCTCGGTATTCTCTGTCTCTGGCAGCCGGCCGATCACGATCCCAGTTGCGGTTATCGCGACGAGGCTCAGCTGGCGGTGCGGCGAATCTTTGCGTTTGTGGTTGAGGTGCAACGATGCCATTTTTTCGGTCGTAGTCGCCAAGCTTCTGCTCAATTTGCTTTTGTATCGGCACAGGAATTCGCGGGAACAAAGTTGAAAACCAGTCTAGCTTGACCATGAACTGTCGCACCATCTGACCGATCGTTATCGTTTGTCCTCCTCCAGCTTTCACGTCGATTTCCTCTTCGTCTTGCAGAAATTCCTCGTACCAAGTGAAAAGGTCGGCAGGCGGTTGAGTGTAGCGAATATACATGAAGCCCAATCCTCTGATGTAAGGAGAGTCTGTGTGCTTAATCAGGCCATTTAACTGCTTGCGTGTTAGCTTCAGCGTGTACAGTTTGTAGAGTAAGCAATACTAGAGGGTGAAAAGGTCGAATTAGATCCAACAAAGTCTCAACCAGAGATAAATGCTCAGTTTTATGATAAAACTTTTATCTCTTTACCACTAAACGATGTGGTTAGTTATCATACTTACAGCAGAGCTTACGATTCCACCGGCTCCAACACCGCGGACGCTTCCTGATGATGGAAGAAGGCAAATAATTTAATCATTCGGTGGTTTATCTTGCTTTCCGATCTTTCACGCAACGTCAAATTAAGTCATGAAAGTTTCATGAGGAAACTGAAGCTTTACTCACCGCACATGCCAGAATTGCCTGAGGTTTTGCGTGAGCCTCGTTCCTGTTCAAGTTTGAATGTTAACGTCGCACAAAGTCACGGTAATAATTCACTTACCCATGGCTCCAGATGCTTAACTTGGTAGAAGATCTCGTCTATTACTTCATGGTAGGTTTTAAGCTGAAACAAGGTCACTGCAAGAAGAAGAACAAATCATTAAATGTAAATAGTTCTGAGTGGTTTAGGCTAATTGACTGAGATTGCATGGCAAAAAAGCTTTCCATCGAAATGAATCGCTCGTTTCACTTTGCAATCGGTAGTTGTTTATTTGCTGGGATAGCTTCATACCTACGAGCTCACGTACCTAGATGAGAGAAGGTACAGACAAGGAGCGGAAGAGAAACAAAGATCCAGTTAGTCATCAATCGATGGTAAACGTTTGAGGACGAAGATGCAGTGACAACTTACCTTTAAAATAGACGCTGCTCTGTATGTTCGTCAGGATGAGCGAGTTGAGGTTCATCGACTCGTTGCCATAGTTGGGAAGAACGTTGTTGCGCTTTTTGTTTCCCTGCTCTGTTGATGAAAAATGTGTTTTGTTATTCTCAAGCTTATTGCGAAATGACTTTCGACTTAAAAACCTTGCTCGTCTGACATTTCCAGGCCAACTTCACGTTCTTATTGTGGTGCGCAGACCTTGCCACAGAATGAATGATTCAAAGGATGGAGAGCGAGTGACGGAAAAGGATTTGGCCGCGATTTTGTACTGCGAAACATTTGCTGAAATTTATGACTTCGCGTAGTTTGAGCCCGCGCGGCTAAAATCCGTTAAATTCTTGTGAACTCTATAACAGTTTGAATTTGAATTTTCAACGTGCGTTAAATCATAATTATAATTTTACAATATTGTGGTCATAATTAGTTCCACTACCTTTGAAGCTAACGCTTCAGTGTACCGTATAACTTTAATGAGAACACGTAGGCCAATCCTTTTTCTTTAGGCACTTTCGCGTGCACCACCAAGTCGATCATGAAATTCATATCGTTCAGCAGAAGGTAAGTCGGGATATAATTGTCGGTGACTTTGAAAAACTTGAGATTGTAAACCCGTGTCTTCCATGGGCAGTTCAGGTTGAAGTCAGCAGACTTGTTGAAGTTCTCCATCATCATGCTTGCGACGAAGTTGCCCCGGAATCCCGTTTCCAGTTTGCACATGTTGACCGTCGCTTTCAGAACTTCCTTCTGGTACTCTTTGTCCTTCTCCGATTGTGGCAGCGAGAAGATGAAAGTTCCCTTGACCAAAAGGAAGTCAACGGAATTCGTTGCTGTGAAATTCAGCAAAGAATCGCCGTTGTCTCCTCTGAATGTTGTCAAGCTAACGTTAGCATACTTTGGGTTTCCATGACTTTTCACTGACGTGAAGATCAAAGTTGCGCCCTGAAACATTTTTCCCTGAAATGATTTCATATGAGCTTCAGTCAAGTTGTTTTACCGAAGCTTGCAGAGACAAAACGAGAACTAAAGCTGTGTTGATCATTATTAGAACTGATCTGTTCTCGATTTGTTCGACCAGACAAGCAAAAAGCAAATAGCAAGTGATTTGTAAAATTGTCAGCGATTTAGTTCAATCGTTAAACTTTATTGCTGTTTCCTTCCATGGCTTCGACCCTATAAAATTTGAAGCTATTTTCATCAGTCTTCCAAATCGTCACAACTTTTATTATCGCTTCAGTTTTCCATAAAATTTCATCGTTAGAAGGTAAACCAATCCTCGTTCCTTCGGCACTTTCGCCTGGAGTGTCACGTCGATCATGAACTTCATATCGTTCAACAGGAGATAAGTCGGAATATAATTGTCAGTGACTTTAAAGTTCTTCAAATTACAAGTTCTTGGCTTCCAAGGGCATTTTAAGTCGAAGTCAGCAGACTTATGGAAGTTTTCCATCAGCATGTTGACCACGAAGTTGCCTCGAACACCCGCGTCCAGCTTGCACATGTTGATCGTCGCTTTCAGAACTTGTTTCTGGTACTCTTTGTCCTTCTCCGACTGGGGCAGTGCGAAAATGAAAACTCCTTTGATAAGAAGAAATTCAACGAAATTCGTGCTAGAATAATTCAACAAAGTGTCGCCGTCTTTGCCTTTAAACGTTGTTAAAGAAACATTCACAAACTTTGGATTTCCGTGTGCTTTGACCTCAGTAAAGATCAGAGTGGCGGCCTGAAATGTGTTCTTAGAGGATTGCTGTCTTATTTGCACAAACTTTACCGAAACTCGCAGGAGCAAAGCGAGGACAAAAGCTGTGATGAACATTCTGAACTCATCGGTCGACATTTCATTAGTTTTATATAGCATCGATCGTTTGCAGACGACAACGCAAACTCAGCTCGTAAATCGACAGCGATAAAACCTCATTGCTGTTTAACTTTTGGGGGTCGATCAGAATATTCTGCTGCGCATTTCACTGCAGATATTTCGTCAGGCATCGCTGATCGACTTGTAACATAAATTTTAACATGAACAACAAAATCAACCACAAATCGTAAAACAATTTATTTACAACAAAGTAATTTGTTGCTTGTGATTAAATAAGAAACGCAACCCCTTCACCTCTAATTGAATTAAACAGTTGTTTTGATCTTATCATCGAGGAGAGTCACGCAATAGTATTTGAAGCAACTGTCACAAGAACTTTGCCTAAACAAAACTTGTTTGCTCCGAACACTCTTTGCTTAGTCCGTCATTGACGAAAACTCCTGTCGTTGTCGATTATCGTTCCCAGGATTTTTTAAAGTTGTCATTTCGATTTTAAACATGAACGAGGACGCAGGCAGTCAAGTGGAGGTGAGGGAAATTGAGGAAATTTAATTTTTAAAAAAGCTCAATCAACGCCTCTTGTCACGTGGTAGGAAAACTCAGTGGCGGAAGTGTCGGAAGTGTTTGAAGATCGAAGCCTAACTATTCACGATATAGCGGAAAGTGTTTTAGGAACTTTGTTGAGAAAGCACGAAGACATCACAGTGATTATAGCAGACCGGGAAGGTCGCTGCATCAATTCAACCCTGGAAAGGTTGGAGGCTCTGGAACAAAGCTCATGTGTACTTGAATTCACCGACAAAGTGAAGGTCTTGTTGAGGAAAGTCCTGCCTGATGAAGAGCTCACGTTTGTGAGGATTCGAGGGCGAACCAACGAGATTGTCGTGACGTTTGACGACTCAATGGAGATTATCACGATTCAACACGATCGACCAGACTCGGGGCTATATTAAATTTGGATTGTGAAGCATATGAACTGTTTGTGAGCTGTTTCATTTAATAATAGTTTAGTATTTATCATCAATGAATTCGTTTTGCAATGTAATGAAATCCAAAATCTCTGTGTAATTTCAAATAAAGTTTAACGTTCCTTAAAATTTCAAACTTCGCATCTTCTTGTAAACTTAACGGATTTTCGCGATTTGAATCGACGGGGTCGAAACTGCGCAAAGTTTTTGTTTTGGAATTTCGCTCCGGAAGAATTCGAGTGAATTAAAGCGAAACGAAATGTTTTAGTTGATAATCGTGTGTAAACATCTTGACAAAATACATTCCATTGACTCAGTGATGAAGTTCCGTTTGAGTTCTACTTGTAATTAGTGCTAGAATCGAGGAAACATGTTTTGGTTTTAGAGAGAAATCGGTCAGAGAAACGAAAAAAATTATCTGCGCAAAATCCAGTGAAATCGTCTCTCCTTAAGACATCGAATGCGAAAGATATTTTCAGTTTGAAAGATACGCTCGACAATTTCAGCTCTACATCCGCGAAAATAAGGGCAGAACGAAACTCCCAGTGTTTTGATTGCATCGAAGTTGAAGAAAAAGTGAAAATCTAACGCAAATCGCGGTCGGAGTCGTTTCAAGACACTTCACAGTGAATTAGAGTGTCGCGTAAGGTTGAGTGTAAGTGTTATCAGCAGTTCCGGAGCTTTGGCTCCACCATGAAAATTTAATCGATAATAATTTCGGTCGGTCGGTCCGCTATCGCCCTGGGATGCTCCCGACTTGATCCCAATGCCAGATCATTGCCCATAATACCTTAAACATCTCATCAATCACTGCGTAAATCTGCTTCATTAATTAACGCATCCACATTGACTTAATTAACATCAATTCAAATTCAATTTTCCCCTCGAACTGACACTTTGTCCCCTTTCCTTCTCTCGTCTCCGCCGCAATAAAAACAGATACGGAACGAGCAGGCAAAGTGATTCGGCAGCAAATTAAAAAGCCATTGCGGGAGGCTGTTAAATTTATTAACCTTTCGTCGCCGAGACGGCAGCAGTCACGTACCAAACAGAAGCTGACATACGAACCAGTAAACAATTTCATTAGAAGCAGGTGAGCAATTAATTTGCCAATTTGATGGAAATTAACAGAACACAAAGTGTTTGCTTGCGATTCTCCGGTGTCGCGCGTTTACCATTCATGCTTTACTACGACGAGAAGCAATATAAATAAACATTACCACAGAATGACTTCGTTCGAGACGTTTGTTTGCTCTACTAGGCTTTTGTACGACTGCACAATCTCTGGATTGATCGCTTCGCAGTCACTTTCGTTTAATCGCCGTGTTAATGACTTTAATCGCTGGCTCTTATACGCTGACACGTTTCACCCACGTTGGCTTTGCCACTACAATTAACTTGGTCTTATCTAATGTGCCCATTTGTTAGTTCACGTTTTCACACCTCGAATATCGCGCCAGTGAATGTTCACTTGTTTGTTTGCATAAGATTTTTCTCCTCAGCGCGTCGAGGAGCTCGATAAGAAAGATTTGTGTTGGGAAATATTTGTGTCGATGAATGCCGTTGCATCATAGACGAGCATTCGTTCGACTCGCATCGATGCAGATGTGACTCAGTTTGAGATTACTCATTCCTCCTTTATGTTGCTTGAAAATGTGAATTGTGAGAGAAGATTGAATAGTTTTCACTACGCTTCGTCGCTTCAACAACTCTGATACTGATGTTTAATATTGCTTAGTAATCTTCTTGAAAGCAAAGCCATCTCGTAAGAATGTTGTTTCGTGTACGTCTTGCCAGAGCCACAGCGCTGCGCTTTTCAAAAACACCAAGCAGCGGAAGATTGAGGGGAAGAGAGCTTCGTGCTGCGAATCGGGTCATTGTTAATTGATTTTCCTCTCGTGCTTGTTTTCTGACGTTGTCGTAAGACGTTTGTCATGGGGCGAAACTGTTATCACATCGAGCTCGCGCCGCGTGATGCACTCAGATATTGAAAGACTGTCACAGAGAATGAAATTGCAAACACATTTGGATGACACATTTAACTGGCTCCATGTTGCTCGATTCCCCCTGTCGAAGGCCGACGCTTTGGCTGCAAAAATAGCGAAAAAAGATCTTGCGACAAATTTATTGAGTCTGTCTCCCGAAACGAGATAAAAAAGATTTTCCTCGTATTTTCAAGCGCCGTTTGCTCGCCCTATCCGCTGCTCCACATACGAGCGTGTGCTGTGCGGTAGTCCGGGAGCGATAAATTAAACTGACATCACAGATTGTTAAATAGTTTTGTGCTTAGTCTGCACTGAATTATGTGCTTTAGATTTTTGTGTGAGATCAAGTTTCACGCTGAGATTCTTATCTCAACAAGGATCATTCTTGTCGCTCTCGCTTTCCCTCCAACAATGCCAACAAGAATCCGATTACACGCTCAAAGAGATTTCCATGCATAGCAAATCAGAGGAAACTTTGTTATCTCACGAGAAATTTGATAACGAGCAAAGGTCGGACATTGGGCTGAGCAGAAAAGGCAAATCAAAGCAGACGGAATGAATTCTATTTAAGTTAATTTAATTACGCGCAACATGCGGAATAACAAGAGGCACGAGCTGTCTCGACTTCGGGCGAGGGAGAGAAAATCGTGTAGCTCTCGATGTCGAACATTGCCCATGAACCAGTCAATCCACTTCAGCTTGCCTAATTTAATATCGTTCGAGTGCCTAATAGACATTCTCTGACTGGGACTTGATGCGATGATTGTGGTAGCCGTGTGTTTACTTGTTTGCTTTGCGTGTTATCGATCAACAGTCGATGAATGTTCAATGAGCTGTGACTGGTGACTGGTTCAAAGCCCTCGCAAAACAATCGGAAAAATCAAATAGTTTTCTTCTTTTTGAGCCTCGCTAGCTTTGCTCTCCGTCTGAAGCCAAACAGTTTCACGGGAGCAGTTCATAAACCTCCATCCAATCAAAACTGTGATTGAATTTTAATGAATACATAATTGAACTTTAATTTATTTATCTGATCTGCTCTTTTGTCGGGGGTGGAATTCCCATGGCAGCGGGCCGCATAAGCGCCTTGTCACTCCACTCCTATCAATTCCCCATTGTGCAAGTTGCTGCTGCTGCTTGGCTGCCGCAAACTTTTCATCGCAAAGTCGTTTGTCATCCGATGAAGAAACGTCTTCGGTCGTGTTCCTTTTGTTTGCTTGAGGATTTCTGCTGATCGGAGAATCGAGAAAAGAAACATTTTCGCCCTACGCTCTCGACTCCCGCTTGTTGATGAATCATCCGAATGATTTTCCTTCTTTTGTTTGCTCTTTCGGGAGCTGAAAAGGCTTTCCGCACTAAATGATTCCTTAAAGCCGTTCCACAAGCTTTTAAAGTGAGACAGATGGAGAGATCAAACGAAGACGATTGCTTGTTGACAACTCGCGAAGATAAACATGATGTCGCAATTTCAATTTGCCGCTTGTCCCCCAGATGCTTTAATCATCAAAGTGCGGCGGAAAAAAGCGAGGCGAGACAACGAAGAAGAGCTGGAACGACATAATTTATTTCCCATGTTGGGCCATTCGTTTCTTCGACTGAGTGTATCTGTCTTGTCTGGCGCTTGTGAACGGCGAATGTGAAAATCTGCCGGGCCGTTTAATCGAAAACTAATTGATTTCACTTCGGCACGCTCATCACCAAAATCTCAAACGCTTTCCGCTTTCAATTTTTGTTTCACTCGAGTGTGCCGTAAAGTTTTTAAAGCCGCAACGCACAGATTGTTGGCCCGTTTGGATCATAAAACTGTGGAATGTGTGTGAATCTCGAGTGGCGCGTGGGTGGACGCTTTTCACGATGAGACTGTTAAAGTGGCTTCGAATCGCTCCCCGAGCTTCGGCCGATGATGAAAGAGCGAAACGGAACAATTAATAGCAGGAAATTTCCATCTCGAATCGATTTTCGAGTTCGTGAATTGTTGTTGTGCGATTTTATGATGTCTCCTTCGAGACGAGAGCTTCGCTCACACCCCTGACGAGCCATTTCGACTAATGATGACTATTATTGCCGACAGCTGCTTCTAATCATTTCAACGTGCGTTCGTTGTTAGTCGTGATTTTTCCAACATTTTCCTTCTTCTTTTGCAGGTTCATCGCTGCCTCAACATGGAAATCGAATCGAGAGCTACCGTTCTGCAAGACCTCCGCATCCAATCGTTCGACACAATCAGATTCGCTTCTTATCGGACCGCCTGCAAGCTTCGCTACGTCCAGAAAGCAACAAATCGTAAATAAGCAATCTCGAGTGTTAATTAATTGTCTCAACGAATGTTATCGCTTTCAGTTCATCTCGTTGACATTTGGAATGTAATTGAAGCATTTCGAGAGAACGGTCTCAACACGCTAGAGCCAACGAACGAAGTGTCTGTCGCACGGCTCGAAACTCTCATCTCTTCGCTCTATCACAATCTAAATAAACGTCTTCCAACTAACCAACAAGTCCCGGTAGACTCCAAAGCTGGTCTCTTACTGAATTGGCTTCTGTCCGCCTACACCAATGACAACTCAGGCATTAGAGTGTTCTCGATCAAAGTCGCACTCGCGATTATGTGCGCTGGCAAGTTGGTGGACAAATTGAGATGTAAGTTGTTCGTTTGACACGACTCGTTCCACTTTAAATTTCGCGAGATGATCGTCGCAAGATTTTCTCGTTGCTCTCTTGAAACGTGAATGATTATCTGGCGCTTCATCAACACAACTTCTGCTCAGTGATTTGCGAAAGCAATTAACAAACTTTGCTTCCTCTTTCTCAGATATTTTCTCACAAATCTCAGACGGAGGCGGTCAATTGATACATTGGAAGGCAATTGACTTCATTCGCGAAATTCTGGCGCTTCCCGCTGCTGTCTACGAGTCGCCAACCTTCCGTTACGAGGATGGACTAGAAAACGAGCTCTTTCCTATTGCAAACAAGATTACTGTGAACGATTTTATCGCAACGATGGTGAACGAACCGGGTCACGCTTGTCTTGTATGGCTGTCGCTCCTACATCGCCTTGCGACCGTTGAGAATGTTGTTCATCCAATGGTCTGCTCTTCGTGTCAGCGCGAAAACTTTTCCGGCTTCCGTTATCGGTGTCAGCATTCTCGATGTCACGGCTACCAGTTGTGTCAGGATTGCTTTTGGCAGGGACGCACGTCTCTTAACCATCAGAATGATCACGAAGTCAAAGAATACTCGTGCTATAAAAGTCCCAGCAAGCAAATTGGTCATTCGCTCCGCAAAAGTTTCCGTTGCGTGCCGGAAAAGCAAACGAGTGGCGTGCTGCCAAAATTCCCTGATCAGCCTGAAAAGACTTTAAATCTTTCTCACATCGTTCCGCCGTCGCCTTTGCCGTCGCATCATAATGGAGGTTTCAGCGATGGAATTTACGACCGAAGTAGCACTTTAGACTCGCGAGTAACAGGCCGGTCGCTTGATAGCACGATGATGAACACGATGGGCGAGCAGACGATGCAAAGGACTTTCAATTCGAGCGACGATCCACACACAATGATGGCCAGATACGCGGCGAGACTGGCGAAGGAGGGAAAGGAGGGCGGAGGCTCCGGATTGACTGAATCAACGACCCAAAAGACGCAACGCGAGTTGATCTCCCAGCTAGAATCGAAGAACAAGGAAATCATGAAAGAGATTCAGAAACTGAGGCAGCAAGAGCAAGAGGCGATGGGCCAGGAGAGTCCGCAGCTCGTGTCGGAACTGAGAGCTTTGAGGCAGAGGAAAGGCGAACTCGAGGGACATCTGGGCGCGCTGCAAGACTCACGTCGCCAGCTAATGCAGCAGCTCGAAGGACTGATGAAGCTTCTGAAAAACCATCAAACACAATCACCTCGTTCAACGCCAAACTCTAGTCCTCGATCCGCGAAGAGTCCGCCGATACCCCAAGGTGAGTTTCACATTTTCCAACGAGAGAATCGTTCCCGATCGAAACCTTTCAGGACCGCAACCTCAACCACCCACGAGGAACGGAGGATCTCAAAACCAAAACTCGCAGCAGCAGTCGTCGCACCAGCAGCAAAACGAGAGTATGCTAAACGGTAATCAAAGCAACGGTGGCGGTCAAAATCCTCAAAATTTCGCCATGCGAGACAATTTGCACTACGCCGCTGACTCAGTCTCGAACGCTATGTCATCCCTTGTCAGAGAATTAAACTCAGGTGCAAACTCAGTGTTGATTGTCTAACGATAAACGTCTCGAGGTTCTCTTGCGCAACGAGACAATCACAATCTATTTTCACACTGCATGAACTTTTCTTTTCTTATCTTTTCACTCTTGTGAAACATCGCCACACATTTCTTAGAAACATTTCTCTTTTCTTCTGAATTAGAAACGAGCACTTTAGATAGAAACTTGATGATGCGAAGACATTATCGGGGTAAGTTCGTCTTCGCCTTAGTTGGATCACTTTTGATTTTCATTCTCGTTGTTCCCTTTCAATGTCCTGCACATGAGAAGCGGTGTCGGAGCCAGAAGCAACTGACGCTTTAATTATTTCTTTTCCCTTTTCATCCGCAGACTTTGAGGAGGCTCAGCAACAACAGCTAACGAAGGGCAATGGTAACAACAACGGGAATCCGCACTGGCAGGAGAACTTCGCTCAATGGAACCTGAATAATTAAACGCTTTGAATGCCAACTTTGACTCGCTTGACTTCGCCCCAATTCTTTAGAACCATAAATGTCCCAACTTTCCTTTTCGGTTTAGGCCGGCTTGTGCAAAACAAAAACTTTCCTGCTCCATTCTTATGACTTTGAAACTTCCCTCATTGATTTGTTGAACTTTCTTACGGCGCCCAGATGGCGAACTTGTGTTTCAATAAAATGTACTTAAAGGTCGAAAGCCATTAGACGAGGCAGCCATCCCATGAAACTTTGTACTGTATAATTTGCGTGAAACGTCGAGGAAAATTAAATACTTACAAAGTATTAGTAGACAAAAGATATTAAATATTGAAAAGTTCTTGCACAATTTCAATTAGACGAAAACTTTTACAAAGAAATTTTTGATATTTCTTCCAACTTTTAAACAGAGTCTCGAATCGTTTTCAAAGGATTTAGTTAGAAAACTTCCTGCTAAACGAACACTAGAGTAATTAGCTCGTTGAACGTACTTACCATCGGCAGTTTTGTACCATAAAGTTAATTGAAGTGCGTTGAGGGTTGGGAGAATTGAGAGTACTTAAGATAATGAAGAGGTTGTGTTAGAGAGTCAAAAGATTATTTACGCCACATAGTTTCACTCCTAGCAGCAGCAGATACATAAACCGAGCACCAATTCCATTCTTCACACGAGAAAACTTTCTTCTTATAAAACCACAAAATATGAAAACATTCCTTTAAGCGATATAGTCAACGAGATGAATTATTATTATGTTATCAAGTAATCAAGTGAGAGAATAAAGAAAATATTATGAGAATTTAATCGTTTTGTGTCTCATTATCTTCGCTTCTCAGACGAACTTCCTAAGCTTCAAAGCTGGCGTAAGGACTCACCGAAGAGTCCAACTGTTGTTCTGCTTTTCAGGGACAGACAAGGCGACTCTAATAGAGAAGTATTCCTTTTTGACATTAGAAGGTGATAGACTACTCATTTGCATCACGATTTGTTTAGTTTGAAAGAGAATCAAATGGATAATCGAGCCAAACCGCGATTGCTAACACCTCGAGTCAATCTTGCAGCAATTTAATATTTAACGGTCGACCTGAATTTGAATTACTGATGGTGCGTTGATGATGTTGATATTGAACTCAATGATTGTTGTCGTGTGTAGCAGATTAAGATATTTTTAAAAACAAAAGAATTCGCAATGTCAGCAGAGAAGAAAGTGTTCCAATATATTCAGTTCCAGTCGATGGTGACGCCTGACTTCTGGTACAAGTTGGCAGATGTGAAGCTTGACGTCCAACGGCTCAGTGAAAGTTCGAGGAAAATCTTCGGGGTTTGTTTTGATTGAAATAACTTTGTCGTCGCAATAACAAAAGCTTCTTCTTCAGACCTACTCGAACTTTAACCCGAAGAACTGTCTGGTCGAGTGCGACTGTTCAGCTTTCAATTCGTAAGTCATTTGAGCTGCAAAACTTCGGTCAACTCCAGAGCGATTTCCATTCGTAGTGACTTCGTCGCGCCGAGGAACTCTTTCCAGTGCCATGGAACTCTGCTGAACAAAAACACTGTCGAGACTTTCAAGAACTGCGACAAAGCGGAAATACTCAAGGAAGAAGGCGAGAAACTGTACGATGATATTATCAGTGGGCTGTGTTTGTCAGATCCGAGTCGACTCGTTTCGTTTGTGCTTTTATCACACGCCGTAAGTTCATCGATCTTCACACGTGCCACTCAGTCCAATTGAATGTTTTACGTTTTAGGATCTCAAAGTCTACAACTTTTATTATTGGTTTGCATTTATTTCATCGATCGAGCCAGTTTTGTATGAACACTCGCCACCTAACAATATTGGCGATTTGTTGTCACCAGATGACATCGCGAAACTGAGTGAAAGCTATCGAAATGTTGCGGATCGTCGACTCGTGTCGTTTTTCATGTGTGACAAAGATCTGAACCTGCTGTTCCTCAAAGACAGCTTGAAACACGACGACCTAGATGCCAATTTAAAGGACTGCGACTTGGATTCGTTCTACTTTTGTTTCTCGGATCCGTGCAAATTTGATAATCCTGGCTATCCACTTCGCAACTTCATCTTCATGCTGCTCAAACTCTGCCCGGTTCTCGCTGGAAAGCAAATCAAAGTGATTTCGGTTCGTCTGGATGACAAGCTCACTCTGAACCCGAGCTTAGTGTTTACCATCGATCTGAGTAGCGCGAGGCCAATTGAAAAGTCAGAGGTGAAGTGGACTGGCTGGGAACGCAACGCCCAAGGAAAGTTGCTGCCAAAATCCGTTCCAATGGGAAACGCAATGGATCCGGTCAGATTGTCTGAGCACTTTTCTACATTCAACCTAAGATTAATGAAGTGGCGACTGCTTCCCAACTTGAATCTCGACGTCATCAAGTCGCAGAAATGTCTTTTGTTCGGAGCAGGAACTTTGGGATGTGCAATAGCTAGAAATCTTGTTAGTTGGGGCGTGACTGATATCACGTTCGTCGATTATGGCTACGTCAACTTCTCCAATCCCGCAAGGCAATGTTTGTACACTCACGACGATGCTGCCAAGCATAAACCAAAGGCACCGACTGCGGTTGAACGGCTTCGCGAGATTCTTCCGAGCATCAACGCGGTCGGCTACGTTCTTCAAATTCCTATGCCCGGACACGCGATTGCAGAGACTAACAGAGATAAGACCGTCGAGGATATCGAAATGTTGAAGAGTCTTATTCAGTCGCACGACGTTTTGTTCCTTGTTCTGGATTCTCGCGAGTCCCGATGGTTGCCAACTTTGCTGGGCGCTTTCTATGGAAAAGTAATTATCAACTGATAAATGAAAATCGCGGGAATTAATTTAATAAATTCGTTTATTTTTATCGAACAGATTGTGATAACAGCAGCGTTGGGCTTTGACAGTTACTTGGTGATGAGACACGGGTCACGATTGGAAGATGATGAATGCAACGACGTTAATTTGCCAGGACTAAAGTGCATTTCCGGCAATCGGCTTGGTTGCTACTTCTGCAACGATGTCACAGCGCCAGGCGATGTAAGTAGAAGAGCTTTAGTTGATCTGGACGTCGGGATGGCTGTAAGTCTCGAAGCCTTGGCAGTCGCTCATTCCCATGTTCTGATGATCGATTCCCTGAACTTCGAGATGCGTTCCGTTGCCATCGATGAATTTCACGCCCATCAAAGTGTCGAGGAATGAATTGCTGTAGCGATATGCGTAAGAGAATAGCAGCTCGCCGTCAACGGCTACGTTAACTGAGGATTCAGTGAACGCGATTGCCATCTTAAATTGTTGATCGATGACGAAGGGGAAAGGATGGCGTTCTTCATCGCGGCGCCATTCGAGTGTTTCTGTCATAGCGTTGACGATCGTTAATCGTTGATTGAATCTTACGCTAATGTGAATCATCTGACGTTTGCTTGCGCCCTCAATGAACCTGATGTGGAAGTTGCCGTTGGGACTTCCTGTGGGGATTGCGTGGATTATCATGACGTGGCCAGGGAAAAATTGTCGGGGAACGTCTGAGCTCATCTCAGTCCCACGCTTAACGTCCTCTTGGATGTAAGGCCAGGCGGATGGGAAGGCACGACGATGATCCACCTGATAAAGTCTTTGGACATCGCCAAGGACTTGTAAGGCATGAATGTTTTCGAGGGGGAGACGGTAGTTGTAGGTGCAGAAAGGCTGGTCGTTGATAGCTACGTGGAATCGCTCGTCACCGGCGAGGATGTAAACTTTGAAGTCCCAACCCGACATGATCGGGTTTGGCGATGAGAAAAGATTCTCTTCGACTTCTTCGTCTCCCCAAGCTTGTTCGATTAACGAGTTTCTTACAATGTTCTCATTGTGGAATCTTACTGAGAAATGGAACGGCAAATCAACTTCGCCAACTTTTCCACTCGCCAAGTTAATCACAAGGTTCATCGCTCCGTCGATCGTCTTCCCAGAGATGACGAAGATTTGGCCAACTTCAACCGGGCCATGAACATTTCCAACGAACGAAGTTAAAGACATATTCGAGCACTTTAACGATCAACACTGAACTGACAAATATCGCTCGGAATTTTATTTTATCAGTGAATATTTTATCGCGTTTCCATCGCTTCGAACTTTTCTTCTGTTTATCTTATCAGCTGATGACTCGTCAGCAGATTGCGCAAGCGAGTTTGAAAATGTTTCAACGTTAATTTCCATTTGTTTCGCAGTCAATGAAAGACCGGACGTTGGACCAGCAATGCACCGTGACACGGCCTGGCGTGTCAAACATATCATCTGCTATAGCTGTCGAACTGCTTGTCTCGATCATGCAGCACGAGAAGACGAGCTCAGCTCCGGCTTACTACCAAATGTCGAACAAGAACGAAGACGCGTCCATCCCTGAAGGGATCCTGGGAATTATTCCGCACTCAATCCGCGGGTATCTCAGCACGTACCAACACATTTTGCCGGCAACGGAGAGATTCTCGCAGTGCATCGCTTGCTCGTCGACAGTTCTCAAGAGCTTCGAAGAACAAGGCAACGATTTCTTGATGAAGGTTTTTGACTCAGCCGAGTATCTCGAAGAGGTTACAGGCATCGATAAGATGGCAGAGATCGACAATGATGTGAGTTCAATCAAACTCAAGTGAATTATCTTATTCCAATAACTCTTCTTCCTTCAACAGATTATCGACTGCGACGAGTTCGACTTCGAATCAGATTAATTAAACTAAATCAATTAGCTTGCAAATTGCTACAGAATAAAAGTTTATTGGATCATCGTTGAACTGAAAGTTGCTCATAGGATTGGCAATCTTCTTTCAGCTGGAAGTGATCGACATGCGACACGTTCAACTGCATTCCATTGAGAGCGAAAATCTTGAAGCCGGTGAGCACATCAAAGATTGGATGATAGTCACTGAAAGCTCCCGAGCCTTGTTGCTGCGTCCACCTGCAAGACAAGTTTAGTTTCTTGTCGATTAACACTCAAGAAATAACGAACCTGAAGTCATAGGTTAGAAGATGTTTGCCATCGACTGCGACTTTGAAGCACGACGCAGTCATTGCGATTGCGAGCTGGAACTCCTTGTTGAGTCTGAAGGGAAAGCTAGTGAATCTCTTCTCGTCCTTCAGCCATCTAGAAATAGATTGAACTAAAAACGTCTCTTCAAGTTTACTTAAAGTCAAATTACTTGAGAGCATCGGTCATAGTGTTAACGACCACGACACGTTCAGCAAATCGCGGGTTGAAATGGAAAAGCTGCTTCTTCGTTCCTCGATCGTTGAACCTAAAAGACGTTTTAAAGAATTGTCGAGAGAATCAGAGAGACACCAACCGAATGAAGAAGGAACCATCGGACGAGCCAGTCACTTTCATTTTTAGGACGATAACAGTTCCGGGCAGAAACTCGTAAGGAACGTCAGAGCTGAACGCGGCGGTTGGAAAATTCTCCTGTATCGGAGGCCAAGGCGATGGATACGTTCGTCGGTGATCGATCTGCGTGATTTTCTCGAGATCACCGGACACTCTTATCGTTCTTATGGTTTCAATCGGGCCTTGCTGTTGATAGTAGCACAAATGTTTGTCGTTCAATGCAATGTGGAGCTTCTCCTCTGCCACAAGAACGTAAACGCGGAATTCGTCGCCAGGCTCCATTGCGTCGATGTCATGCTTGAAGGTCTCGCGCCACTGCGAGTCGAGGAATGAATTCAACACGACTTCCTTCAGCCGCAGGTTGAAGAACATCGCGAGTGGAATCTCGTCGCCTCCATCGGTGAAGTTGATCTTGAAGTTATTGCAAGTCCCACCCGATTTACCGGCAATCGAGAAAATGTGTCCGAATTCCACCCGACCGTATAAATTTACCGTGCAGTATTCCATGGCTCGCGACTTGAACTGTCTCGTTATCTACTTGCGAATGAAAATATTTCTCAAGAGCCTCGTCCAGTGATGGGATAACAACTGAAACAAAGAAATCACAACTGCAAAGGCCAAGTAACATCATCGACTGGGGTGCGACTAATATCGACGCGTAGTTAATCAAGCGATAAGGTCGACACGACGCAGACTTCTCAGTGACTAATGTGATGTTGAGTTTATTTCTCAAAGTTTCTTCTCCAATTGTAAAATTGTCATGAATGTTAATAATTTAAAAATGATACAACACAACGAGCTTCCATCGATTAGCGCCTAGTGTAAATATAGATGAAGCGGTAAACCTGCTTTTTGTTCATTTTGTTCCCATTACCGGAGATAGACAAGGAAGAGGGTCAGAGCGGGATTTATAATCCTCAATCCTCTTGGTACGTGGTAGATATGATTGCACAGTTCGCAGCTGCTGCAGCTGCTTTAGAGAGCGAGGAACGGCGGTGTCTTCAGCTCACTGCTCCGGAAAGACGTTCCCATGCGCTTCGACGACATGGTCTGCACTCGTCTGATCGCTTCGTGAATTTCCTGAACTGTGATTGCTTTGATGCCGTCCATCGTCGGCCTGCCTTGCGAGACTTCGGGGCAGAGATGGAGCATGCTGTTGGTGATGCTTGACGAGATGACTAACGACTCTGTGATGTGGTTGCTGCTGTTGAGACGAGTCAGGATGGCGTAGTCGACTAGTGTGCAGATTGTTTCTTGCGTCAGGAAGAGCAGAATCTCCAGGCAGTTTGAATTCTCCTGGACGTCCTTGGGAATCTGAAGAATCTCCACCAACTTTCGCAGCATGTCAGATTTGTTCTTCTTGCTGCTCGACCAAGTTCGCGCCTTGTTCCATTCATTGTATAATTCTGTGCTCAGCGTTTGGGAAATTCGATCGGCGCGAAAAAGTCGCCTCATCTTGTCTGGATCATAAATTTCCTGCTCTTCGTCACTGACATTCTCTTCGGCCAACCGATTGTAGAAGTTGCTTTGGAAGCTCGGCGTCTGTTCAGCTTTTAAGTACGAAGGAGTCTTCATGTACTTTCTTAATCGTTGCGCCTTTGGCGGATTCTTTCGCATCAAATACTCGAAGTCGCACTGTGACGGAATGAAGCTCCCGGTTCGCTTAAAAGCAACGTTCATCGCTTCACTGAGAATGCCACGGAGTTGATCGACTAATATCTTCTCTACAAGGATGATTGCCTCGCGGTTCTGACCCAGGATTGCATCGCCACTCGCTCTCATCAACAAAGCGATCTCCTCGAAGAGCCGCGGCTTGTATTCACTCGAATGGAAGATGTCAGGCGTCGTCGGAGTCTTCGGCGTCGTGCTGGACCGTTGCCGAGCTGGGACGTCGTGTTGGAAGTTCATGGCGCTTGTTTTTCCATCGACGCTTTCTACTTTACACCACAACAAACACTTCAACCTCCGCCGTTTGGCTCCAACTCAAACCTCGACTCGCCAACGATTTGTTGTCCGAACAATCCACGCAATCCGATCGGGATCGACAGTAGTGCAATTTGTGATTTGAAATTATTTAAGAGAATCTGCCTTGTTAGTAATTATGGACTTTGAAACGGATCCAGCTTCTGAGTTCCTGCAACGCGAGCGAGAGGAGCTCGGCGATTTGGAGAACGAAATAATCTCGTCGAACGGTAAAACGGAAAACTTTCGCTATCTCTGCTTTCTTTTGTTCTATTGTTGTCTGGTTTTAGTTGAGCCTGAAGCAGCCGATGTAGTTTCGGGCGAGCCGTTATCAAGCGACGACTTTGAAATGATTAACAACGATCTGGCAACGGACGGCGCTGAAAATGATGGTAAGAGTTTCGTTTCGCTGTCTCGCTAATCTAATTATGACTCATTGAAGACTTGGCTGGAATGACATTCGCCTCGAGCAATGTTTCGGTTGCTCGGGAAGTGCCTGAGAAGATTAAGAAGTGGCGCGAGGATCAAGCAATCATGCTGGAAGAGAAGGACGTCAAGGAGAAGGAAGCGACTGAGAAGTTGAAGGAGTCTGCAGCGAAGGAGCTCGCTGACTGGTATTTGACGTATCGTGACTCAAAGGAGAAGACCAGGACGATGAACAGGAACGCTGAGAAAGACAACGTAACGTCCGATACCAACGGAGCTCAGACAGACGATGCAATTTGGGGCCAAATCTCGAACCTTTGCGACTTCAGCTCGCAGGCGAAAGCCCCCAAGAACGGTCGCGACACGACTCGGATGCGTTCCATCTTCTTGCAACTGAAATCCTCGCCTCCAGTAGCCAAGAGCACATAAGCAAGCACCACGAAAAGAATTTATTTAATCCACGAAGTAATTATTTCACATCTTACACTAACAAATATCTTCATTCCTCTTTATTGGAACTCCCTTCGTCCTTATTACGAATCTTTCTACGAATGTTGCTTCTTCTTTACATTTAATGTATTTAATAAATGAATATTTTTTCTATAAAAACCATTTTAATAGAACTTTTAAAATCTCAGCTCGAATCTTTAAACATTTCTTTCCGTTTTGTTTTTAACGGTTTTTAAAATTTTGAATGTGTCATGAATTTCAATGACGAATTTAATGACGAAAAAAGTCAACAAAGATCTAAAGAAGGAAAAGAAATTCGAGTTTAAATTGGTTCTGCAGTGAGATTCGCTTGAAATTGCTAGTGATACTTAAGTGACAACAATGGCGAACGACCGGGAAGTGTTGAAAGTCGTATGGGAGGGAAAGATCCCAGTGAAATTCGTGACAGACGACGATCGCGAAGCTGATTGCTATTTTCTCATGTTGCCGAGATGTTCTTATCTGCCGCTCGTTACCGACAAGGTAAAGCTCTAAATAAACCCTACCAGCAGTAGCTTATTTGAGTCTCTTTCGATACAGGTGAAGAAACATTTCCACAGGCTCATCGAGAATGAAGACGAAGTCTGGTTCAGCTACAATGAGATTCCTTTGAAGTGGCATTATCCAATTGGCTTGCTGTTCGATCTCCTAGTCACCGAGAGTGATTTACCGTGGCAGATCAACGTTAACTTTAAGAAATACCCGGAGGACGTGCTGTTCAAGTGTCCAAACAAGTAGAAAAGTCGAGTGTAATGTTAACGCGAAATCTAACTCGTTCTTCCACCTCCAGAGATACTGTCGAAAGCCAGTTCATGTCATCGCTGAAAGAAGCTGACGCCTTGAAGCACAAAGGTCAGATTATCTCACAAATGCAGAAAAAGGACCACAAGCAGCTTTTCCTGGGTCTGATGAACGGTGAGTTTTCCTTTTATTACCTTCAAATTTTGAATTTCCCTTCTCAGATAAATTTGACCAGTTCTGGGCAGTCAATCGACGACTGATGGAGTCCACTGAGCAGGAAGGATTCAAGCACATTCCCTTGAGGTGTTACAATGAAGTGAGTGTCAACATTGGCCCAAATATCTTTCACATCTTATCATTCTTCCGTCTCGAGGATGGAACATATTTCCAGAAACTCATCTCACCGTCGTTGGAAAAAGGCCAACGAAAAACTCTCCAGGATCTACTCACCGAGTTTTCAACACCTGTCCGCAAAGCAGGTAAGAAGTTGCACCCTCTTCGTTCACACCATCTCTCATTGCCTGCACCGACCATTTCACTCACTTTGCATTTTACGAGTCTTCTTATCCTTGCACCAGCTTAGAAAGCTGCAAGGTTTTTATTGCTAAATTAACTAATAATCATCACAAGGAGAGGGATCGGCAAAGAAAAACATTTCTCAGAAGATTTATCCTCATCGTCTTATTTAAATTTTGTGTTTCCATCCTCGAAGGTGTGAAAATTGAGGCCTCTCGATGTTGCTGTTTCTGCTTTTGCGGGACCTTTTACTTCTTTTATCCGCCGATAAGTTAGGTTTCTCCTATTGTTTCGCCAACACCAACAACGCGTCGTTAAACAAGGCCAGAAAAGAGGCGATGCAAGGCTCGGTGGGCGAATGAAACAAAAGAGAAAAATCGAGAGCTGTGAAGCAGGCAAACATTTGGCGGTGCACAAAGTTTAGTGTCAATGTTTGGCCCCAAAGCGTCTCAAGCTTGCCGGTTTACAACGGACAATATTGACACGGAATGGAGACTTTCGAGAGGTGCGAAATGATTAATTCTCGGCAAACGCGCCGTCGCTCAATCATCGGGTTTTAGCGGATTTTAATTTAAGCATAGAGCGTCGTGCATCACCGCGATCTCGGTGTGTGAGACAACGTCCACAACATGTTTCGCTAGTTTCATCAACGATTAGTTTCTGCCTAATGAATGATGTCACTCGCTGACTGCTTCTCGTTTTTTCACACGCGATTCTTTCGTTTGATATTTTTATAATTGTTGTCAAACGCGCGGGGAGATATTTTTGGTTGCCATATATTTTTTGTTTCGTTCATCAGCTTTTTGTTGGCTGCCTTCGTCTTGCTGCCAGTCTTTCTGATGAAGAGTTGGGCGAACTTAGAAGTTACGTCACCGGGCCTCAATCATTTTTAATTAAAGGAAACTAAACAAGCGATAAATATGCAAATTTAAATTGAAGAAGCTAAGCCGCTAATTGAGTTAGACAATTAACTAATGACGTAATCGTTGAACGGTCCCCCAAGACGTCGGGTTAATGAAGAAAAACGAGAATTAGTGAATAATTCAGAGGGATTAAAATGAAACTTCTATATGACACGAAATCTGACGATGAATGAGAACTTTAGCTTTTTGAACCGTCGGCGCGAGTAAAAAATCAATCAGAAAGGATTGAGCGTCGCTCCGTCGGTGATCTTTGATTTGAGATGAACCCTTTCCTCGCTTGGTAATCGAAGGAAATCTAAATCAATTAGTGAAAGGAAGTTCGGGTCATTCTTAAATGGTCCTCGAAGTCACACCAATTAATCACCCTTCGCACTTTGAAGAGGAATTGACTGTGTGAATGATAAAAACAAAAAAATGCAAGCTGATTGATGATCGTTTAAAAGGCAGAAATCACACAACAGAAAACTTCTGAGCGAAAAGAAGATTTTCGTTCGAGCTGTTGGGCAGCAGAGAAAAGATTTCGTGTGATTGATGATGTGAGGATGAAGCGAGCGAGCAACAATTAGACAAACGATTTCTTGATAAATAATTTCTCTTTCTCGATTCGATGATTGATCCGATCGGAATCAACGGCTCGAAATAGCCGTCGAGGGCGAAATTAGCTTCATCAGTGATTTGGGGGTGTGGTGAGACTTGAGGCATGTGAACTCTAAAATCACTTTCGTCCCATCCGCGACACCTTGATTGCCTTCGTCTAAAATTAAAACTCATTCGCGAGATGATTAAGAGTAAGAGGAATGAGAAAACGTGATCGGAGCTATTAATGAGCGATTTCGTGAGAGAGCAAGTTGAGGGTGACACATCAAACGGATCAGTTGACATCAATCTGTCGGTGTTCTCGATGATGTTTCAAGGTGAACGCCTCGCTCAAGCTACTTCTCGGAAATGTCTCACCGGCGCAATGAGCTCCGCCACCCTCCTCCAACAACCGACGTCTTTAGCTGGCTGGCATTTCACATAAAGAAGAAGAAACGGACCCGAAAACGCGATCGGCGCAAACAAAATCACATTCTTTTCTACTGAAATCATTTCGAGCGTCTTCTGAGTCGAATCTTTCTCTCCTGTGCCGTTACATTTCTCTTTATACTCCTCGACAAAGCGATTAATAATGAGTTATGATCGCGATCTCGTTGAACTCGTTTAGCTGTTTACAAAGTCATTTGCATAATTTTCGTTTCACATTTTCGGAAAGATCGCGAGCACGTCGCTTGTAAGTGTGCGACAATTACCGCTTTTCGCGTAAAGATTGTGACAAATGAAACGATCCAATTTAGCTTAATCCGCGTCCCACCCAAAGCAGCTTGGGATTGCAGGCGCCCGCAAACGAAACGGGTTTCAACCTACATGACAAGCTCAGCGCGATCGCGAAAAGCGATCAATTTCCACATCAGCGCTGCCTCAATCTCAATTTTTCAAAGCAAAACACGTTCGATTGATGTAAAAGTGATAAATGAGAACTTTACATTCAACAAACATTCCACTCGCCACGGAATCGATCGCCGAGCATAAAATTATCGTTTAATTTCCTCGTGTTAATGCGGTGAAAATGCGAGCTAATCAGGGAAGATTGCCGACGAGAATTCGGACGCGGAAAACTCTCTTTCTCGATGCCAATTGATTTCGCCTCCCCCCGGCCGCGTTCATGAATCATCATTAAACTCGGCTCGAACGTGCAACGCCTGGAAAGCGAGCGAGTCTCGCTAATAATAATTTATTTTCGGCCCAAACGCGAACGAGAGCAGAGAAGAATCTTCTCAAAAACTGGCGAATGATGAAACAAAAGCCAAGCGGGCAAGAAGAGGAAACAAAAGTATAAAAACTCTTCTAAGAATTTCGCTCGCTTTCAAGAAAGAAAAAGATCCTCAAGAGAATCAGAAGATCGTGCATGTTGTTGTAAAAGCTTCGACGACTTCTTTTCTTCGCTGCGATGGTTTTGTGGACCAGAGGAGATCGAAGAAAAGGAGATTTGGTCGAAGATATGCGAAGATGGAAGGACGGAGAGAGATCTCGATGATGCTTAAGAGTCGGTGTTGTTCTCCGGGTCATAATTTAGTGCTGGGGGTATGTTGTCTTGCTCTTCGTCTTCTTCTCCTCCTTGGCCCGAAATTCCACTCGAAGAATTTCCATTATTTGTCGCTCACATGGTGTTCACGTTGCTCTATTGAATAGGCGAAAAACAATTTCTCAAGTCGCCCTTTTCACGATGCAGAGCGCATTCTTCTTCTGCCTTTCATCCTCATCATGCATTCATCCGAAACAAGAAGTTAATTTTACTTTTCTTCTCCGTCTCTTCTTCTTCTCCATTGAATAGTTGGCGCTAAATCTCATGGAGTTGAGATTCCAATAGACACAGAGGTGAGCTTTAGTGTTAATCTCACCCTTTGCTGATTGTGCGAACGAGATAATTGAATTTTACGGTCGAACTACTAATGTTTGCAGCTCCAATGGCTCAGCGAGATGATGAGTTACCCGGACAACTTCCTGCACTTGTGCTTGATCTACGAGTAGACGACACGCGCTCTCAAGCGCTCAACTCATTTGTGTGTGCGAAAACTTTACTATGAATAAAGAAGAATTATAATTAAAAGATGATCGAGGTGCTTCAAAGTCGCTCCTTCCCCCTTTTTTAGCCGCGCCGGAAATTGGATACGATCGTCTCTTGCGTTTTCAATTAATCAACGTCGTCTGAAGACATTCCGCGCAACGGCGAGCTGCAACGATCGCCGCCCCAAAACGAGAGACTTCTGTTCGCGCAAGATCCTTCATCAAACGTCAAGCCATTTTTTCGCGCGTGATTTTCGGCCGAAATCCATAAATTTATGACGCGATCGCGATATGCTGTTTTCGGGAGCCCAAAACAACGAAATACCCAAATGCTCGCTGGGAGTATTTCGCTTTTTATTGCGACAGCGTCCGCTGCGAATTTCAAATAAAGATTTTCCATGCTAACTGCGCATTTGTTGTGACTCTCGAGCAGGCCGAGACCCTCGACTCCATTCTGTCTCAAACGAGCGCTCGATCTTCTTGTTATCGTCGCTCGCCTTTTCGCCAAACAGCCTCTCGCGTCTTCAACAACAAAACTCGTGCATTCGCTGTGACGACAAACGCATCTTCTTCCTCCCAATTACAGCGAAACGACATAAACTTTACGATTTTCTGCTGCCTCGGTTTGGAGAGCAGCAAGAAATAATAAGAAATAACAATTATTATAAGGCGACGAAGTGTCTAGCGCTGTGAAGCCCCAGTCGAAGCGTGTGCGGGTTAGAGCGAGATCGACGAGCTGTGTACGTGCTGTTTCTCTCCTCGTCGCTCCCTCACACTCGCCAAGACTGAATACACAACTTTTCTTCAAGACATCGCTTTCTGCTTCCTTTCGACGATAACTTTTTTCGTTCCCTCGCTTCGCTTCGTGTTATTTTAAAATTCCACTTCGAAACGGAACAAAAACCCGAAAA
Organism: Smittia sp. YW1114-2; assembly: GCA_033064975.1. Taxonomy (NCBI): domain Eukaryota; kingdom Metazoa; phylum Arthropoda; class Insecta; order Diptera; family Chironomidae; genus Smittia; species Smittia sp. YW1114-2. The sequence continues at coordinate 7,047,258 of CP093834.1, read as the reverse complement.
GAAGAGAACGTGCATGTGTTTGCTGGCTTCTCTGCCGGTTACATACATAATTTAAACCTTACCCGATTAACCAGAACGCCGTAAGATTTCAATCACCGTATATTTTCTTAAGAATCGGACGAAGCGAAGATGGCAAGGGAAGGAGGAGATGGAGAAGAAGAAAAAATGCCAAAACGAGAAAATGATTTCCATCTTATGCCTCTTCGCCTTCTTTTCACGAGAAATTCACAAAAACGTTCTTAGGGTCGCGTCCTGATCTCGGGACGAGTGCAAACCATCGACGCTTTTAGCTAGTCACAAGAGCTTGATTATCTCTTGGTTGAGATGAGCCTCATTAGCCGGCAAGATGTGTTTGAGAGGCTTTGAAGGTAGGGAGGTGCCGAAAGGCTTAGAGGTGACCATCGAAGTTAGAAGGTATTGTACGGTCTGATAAGATTAGCTACACGTGATCAACTTGTTATCTTATTAAACTTCATTAAAACTTGTTGCAATTGATACACTTGGATCCTCTAAACAACCGTTAAGTGCTCAAAGGACTGAGATTACAATCTTCCTAGGTTTCAAGCCACTTCAAGAAGGTGTTTAGCTTTCGCTAGCCACTTTTCCCCAATCACTACTTGACCCTAGAAATGGGAAGATCGCGTTTTGCAGTTAAAGCGATTCCGAAGTGGAAATGGACAGAGCACATGTACAAAGCGAAGAAGACTTGAAAGGCGAACGATGTGATAGAAATTCTTTATTTCTTTGTGCCCTTTTATATTCGCCTTCTTTTTTATTGTGAACACATTAAATTGGCTTCACTTTTGACATTGGGAAAAGGCAGCGAGAAAAGCGAGAATTCCAAAAACAGAACACGCCAGACACTGTGGCGACGAGGCTTCGGTTTCTTCATCTCTTTCCGCTGTGGCGATGCACATTTCGGTTGAGATTGAAGTTGAATTGATAAACGCGAGACACCCTCATTACCTTAGATGGTCCTCGTGAGGCTTTCGAGGCGAAAAACGGTTTCGTGGGGCGACTGACCGAAATAATTGCTGCACAGCTTCGATTGTGAACCACCAAGCAAATGTAGAACATTCGAGGTTCATTCATCAAAGAGCTCTTTAATTTAATTAATGAAATGCAGAAAGCGAGCGCGTCTGTCATTCGAATGTCATGAAATGCGATCAGTGATTTTTCATTGTCTTCTTCTTATCTTTGTTTGTGCAACTCAACGCACAGCTCGTCGTTCCTTTTCCCGGCTGCTCTCTTTAAACATAAAACCTGAGACGACTCAGCGACTATTTCAGTGACCTGCGAATGATCTGGCTTGGAATTTTCAGTGACGCTTGCGTGCTACAGCTGATGTGTTGGCGACTAACTAGCCGAGTGCACATCAATGACATTTGTGCTCGAATCACGTTTGGATCGCAACTGCAGAAGGCGCTAATGCCAGCCAGCTTAGCTCGTGACTCTTCGCCCGTCTATCTAAGCGTTGAAACATACCGCGAACTTCAAGCGAACGAACGTGGAAGTCAGCACAACCCTTGATCTCGCCTTTCAAGCTGCATAGCTCCGTTGGGAAATCGTTTCATCATCGCATTCAGTTAGCGCAATTAAGTTTTAATTATTCTATAATGAATAATGAGACGTCGGGTCAGAGCGATCTTTTGTGATTAAATCTGCTCATAGGAACTCTGTGGCGTCGTGCTGCGCTTGTGAGTTTAAGCGCTGCAATAGCATTAATTCATTAACTGCAGTTTGTTGCCGCCTTCGTCGAATCCTACGGCGGAAAAATGTGCAATTAAAAGGCAAAGAAACTCGACGAGTCGATGTCGAACCTTATGACCATTTATGACTTTGACGGGTGATTGAGTTTCCCAACAATCCGCTCGGAGTTGCTCATGACGTCAGGTCTGAAGTATTTTCATTAATTGGCTTATTGGTTTTTTCTTTCCGTACATCGATATCAACAAGGCACACGAGCTCATCGCCACATCGACGGCGTGGAAAAACACGAAACGCTTTTGCGACAATGACAATTGACTTACAGATTTCTTTTTGTTTTAATAAGCAAATCGAGTTTAAATATTTAATTAGATACGCAGCTGCCCGTGTTGAGTCGAACTTCTATTTGTCGGGCGGCAGACGATCGTTTGAAGGAGACTTTGGAAATGTCCACAAGACGGCGATGGCCGCAAACAATTGAATAACCGCAAGCTTAATTGCGCTTCGGGCGAAACTGTCTGGTCGTGTGCGCCTTAAAGGGTCGCCAGCAATCTGCCGCAAGCTTTGCGTAACGATCGTAAAAGATCTTATGAATGATTCCGCCATCTTTCCACTCGGCTAATCGGAGATATTGACGCGAGATGTTGTTACGACACGATGTTTACGATTGACCCTTCAAGTGCCAATTCCGGTCAGCGAAACAGCGTTTGAGTATTCATGCCACAAACTTTCGAATGCTCGTCATCCGTCCGATCGCGTCGCAGTCATCACATTCGAGCTCGTTAATGGAATGAAAACAGAAGCTTGTTTAGAAATGTCTTCGCTTCGGCTGGGAGAATGCATAAACATTCTCATGCCTTCGCTCGGCGCTCAGATGTTGCGCGATAAGCGAGTTGTATTACAAACGAAGCCGTTGCTGCGATAAAAGTCTCGTCTTGAAATCATGTTTTAAAATTAGAGCCGATGACTGAAGCTAGAAGTTTACAATCGACATGAAGCAGACGCGCTTTCCGAGCCTGCAACTTCGCCGCTTATCAATCAATTGAAAATAAACATGTGTGATAACAAAAGTGAACCGCGCTCGACGGGGAATAAAAAGAACCTCAGCTGATAAGAGGTGACGTGAGGGTGCTGGCCATGAGAAATAGTCGACAGCAATAACTCCTTATCACCTTGGAATCTTCAGGAACTACCGAGAATTAAATAGGCAAATTAAATGATGAATTTTGTAACTGGAGCTTAGAAGCGTTCGTCTCATCAGATTCCATCTTCTGGCCTCATTATCCCACCTCCCAAAATGTAGTGAAACCTCTCTGTACCTTCCTAGTTCATCCCCTAGAAATTCCAGTCATGTATGATCCCCAGGTGACGTGTTGATGTCGACCGAGCGTCGTTATTGCTACACGATTTCAGAATGAAATTGAATGATCCATAAACTCATTTTTTCCCCTTCTAGACATGATGGAACCAGTCGCTTGGCGTTGTTTTTCTTGTTTGCGCTGCGGCAGAATAAAATCGGCTTTATGGCTTTCCGGGGACGTTCAGAATGGAATTCCAATTAACTCTTTGGCCATTTTTGGCGAGATTTGTGGTTTAATGAAATGTAAACCAGCATCGGCGAGCTGCCGCTGTTGGTCGGCACTCGCGAGAAATGAAAAAACGAATTTGAATTTTTCATTGATGAATAAAACGGCTTTGAGGTGCGTCTCGCGATTAGACAAATTAATCTTCTGTAATTACCGTCGAGCCTGTGAAATTGGGCAGGTGAGAGAAGACGAGCTTCCATTTGCGGAGCGCTCGAAGACGATCGAACCGAAATCTCACGGTAATCAATTCATTCCGCGTCGAGGAAGATATTTTTTCGTGGCTCTGTTAGGTTTATATAAATATTTTATGACTCTTCATTAAAAAACAAACGGCGATTGGGCGATGGAGAAAAAGATGGAATCTCAAGAAAGGTCCGGAGATCTGCTGAAATCAGGTTCTTCTCTTGTGTGTTGATTTTAGAACAAAACAGTGAAGGCCCAAGCATGATTCATCGGCGTGAAGATCATGAGATGGAGAACGAGGCTTCACTGTGCCCGGTCCAGAGTCAGGCAGATTTTTTTTTGGCCACGTTTCAAAGACGCTCGCCGCCACAGCCGTTTAAAAAGAAACCTATCGTCGATATCAAAGACATGCCGTCCTGAATGGCTTGAAGTCTTTCAGGTTTTGAGTTTGGTTTTGTCACCGAAGAGATGCAAGGAAACGTTGTTGTCGCTCGATAGAAGGCAAATTGATTTAGCGCCTCGATCTCCGGCATCGCTTCATTAGGTTCCTCCGCGAGCAAACCTTAATCAAGTTCCCAAGAATCTATTTCATTGAAAGCTCGCTCGTCTATCTGGTTCCACAAAATCTCGAGAGTTATTCGGAATTGACGGGGATCGGCCCGAGAGATTGAAGAAGCGAGGAGCGAGAATAATGAAGTGAACGATAAATTTCAAAAGAAAAACATTGTGAGTTGGGAAAATTGTATAAAAGTCGACGAGAAGTCTGGTCTTAAATTCTAAACCGAAAGCGGCACAGAACATGAGGTGGAGGCAACAGGAGAAGAAGACGACGACGAAGAAATGCTTCTTTCGTTCGTTCTCAGGTCAGGGCGTTGGAAGTGTGTGCGAGACAGCACACTGGCTGGGTTACATAAAGATTTCTCGTTCTGAGGCGCAGAGGAGAGGCAAGCGGAGCGACCCAACACACAAGCATGGGCATACATAGGAGAATATTGCGAAGAAGAAACGCTGTGTATATGGCCCGAGAGAAAAAGAAATAACGCTGGCGACGACTCGTCTGGTTTGGTTAGACTCGCTTTTGAAAACACATTTTCTCGGCTGATAATTTTTATTGCCAACGCGCACCACCTTGAAAATTTTCCATTCTCGAGCGCGAGATTTGCCTTTTGCTCTTCACAACATTTTTGCTGTTCAGCTGACGACGGGATTTTGACATGTGAATGATATTGAACTCGAACTTCACATGACGCTTTCGGCTTTTTTGTGGGTGCTTTGTCGATTCTCGAGAAACGCTGCTGCTGATCGACGACCGACGACGATCACCAGTCCGCGTCTCTCGTGGCTTGACATTTCTCGCTAAAAAAAGAAGTCGGATCGCTCTGCATTGAGCGCGCATGCTGGCAAGATTGTTTTTTGTTGATCAATTCCCGGAGGGCAGAAACGAGTTTCTCATAAATTAACAAAATACTTAAACGGAGTCGATCAGGCTGCACATTCATTGCTGCGCCAATTTAAGGTAGGCGTCGTATTGGGAAAGCTAGAAATCAATTAGCACACGCGGCGGCGATCGAGGCGCTCTAATCGCACTTCATTGAAGCGATAAGTCGACTTGTTGAGACGCGGATTCTCCATGTATTTCATCATATCGAGATGACTAAGGCGTCGAGCTATAAAAAATACCTGACTCGATTTTCCTTTGTGATCCGTGCGCCTGTGTTGGTCCTGCTGCCGATGTGTCTTCAACCTGTGCACAGCTATCGAGCGACGCCTTTCCTCTCGCTCACCGAATATCGTCATGCGAGTGATCCGCTGGCTAGAGCAGTGCCGAACGACATCACCACGTTTCCAACTTTGAATAAAACAAAACCGAAACGGAAAATGTGCTTCAGTGTGAACGAAACTCTCCGCGAGAAAACTGCTGCTCGATGATTAATTAGTTTTCTTTTTCTTTTGAGAAATTAGATAAAAAGTCATTTTTTGCAAGGCGAGTGAGGAAATGCAATCGTCGACCGTTTAAGTTTGTCCGCTTGAGTTTAACTAATTTCGTTTGCGTGTGAAATCCTGTGTTTGATACTCGCTCGCGAGGAAGAGACGTTTCGTGCATATATCGATGGACAGCTAATCGCGAAGAAAAACTTGTGTAGAAATATTTTTATAAAATATTTTCTGAAAAAAAAGAACGAGGAGAATTAAAATTAACCGTGCAACTGTGTGTGCGCGCGTATGTGAAAATAATATGGCGCACGGAGTAAAGAAGATCTTGATTGACAGAAAAGATGAATTGGAGTGCAATAACAATCAGCAGAGTGTGAACAATATCAATAAAATGGCTCTGAATAGTCTGCTTCTCGACAACTGCTGCATGGGCCCCGCAAATCAAAGCCTAATGAACCAGAAAAATTCCTCTACGAACACGAATGCGTTGGTCGCCACACATCAGCTACTACCACCGACGCAGTCCCCGTCGACTTTAATGAGCAACGGCAATAAATTGAGTTTAAATTGTAGTGGCGCTTCGCTGTCTACGATTGCCTCATCAGCCACAAAATCACCGACGACCGGGACGAAAATGGGATCACGTCGCATTTTCACACCGCAGTTCAAGCTGCAAGTACTAGAGTCTTATCGTAATGATAACGACTGCAAAGGCAATCAGCGAGCCACTGCCCGCAAGTACGGGATTCACCGGCGCCAGATCCAGAAGTGGCTTCAGTGCGAGAACAACTTGCGCTCGATCATCGCCAATAATCCACAAAACGTCAAGGGTAACGCCATCAAGTCGATGCAGAAAGCAACAGCTCCCATTTTATCGTCGTCGTCGAGCTCTAGACACCGCGGAGTCGTCGGCGCTAATACAGACAAGAACGGCGGAACATATAGTTGTTTCACTCTGACCAACGCGAAATCTTACAAAAGCGGAGCGTCGACGAAAAGTCTAACATCATCTCTGGCTTTTACCGACTATTCGATGTGCAGCAATGCGACGGCAATCGAGTCGGGTCGAAATCATGCAACAAACATTAACGTCACCATCAACAACAGTTTCTATTATGATAACTCGCGCTTGTCGAGCATCGGCATGTTCAACAATGTCCATGAGAAGCCCGACGAGCTACCGATTGATTTGTCGTGTAGCAACAAAATCAAATCGGAAACTGTTGCGCGTCCGATCGCAATCCATCCAGCGTCGTCCGACTTCAAGCTTCCTTTCTATCACTTCAATCCGTCACCAGCCTCTTTGTCGCCGCCTCACTTAACCGACTTGTCCGAGGCGATCGTGAAAACCGAGTTACGTAACGATCCCATTGATTTGAGCGTCGTGTCTCATAAACGAAAGATCAGCACCGACAATGTCGAGAAGAAACCCGTCAAACTATTTCGGCCATACCTAGAGGGAAACTTTGATGGCGGAGACAAAGGCGAGAAGAACGACGACTCGCAAAAGTTTCCGATAGTCTGGAGCAACGCTTACAACTTCTACCCCGATCACTACAATGATTTTCACCCGGCGTCGCATCCATTTCTAGTTGGGTCACCTTCAATCTACGACAACAGTCAATTGACGATTCCAATCACGCCACCGTCGACCCTCTCGTCACCAAACGACAGCGGAATCATGAGTACGAGTTTTCAAACCCTGATGCCGCCATCGCAAGCGTCCCCGGTGTCTGGTTACGATAGCTCAACATCATCCATCTACAGTTTCAACGACAATGAAGGGGATTTGAGAAGCCAGGGAAACAGTCCAACGTATACATCAAGCCATTACGACGAGCAGCCATCACCAATTAGTGCCACGATGTCGCCAACTGAAACTAAAGTGCCATTATTCTCATCATCGTTTCTGCACGACTTGAAATTCAAGTTGCATGCCCTCGACTGCTTCTACAACGACCCGGAATGCAAGCGGAACGAAAAGCTAGTGGCTAACAAGCTGAACATCAACAGCAAAGTCATTGAGAAGTGGCTGCGCCAGGAGAGCGATCTGCGCCATCAACAGAAGCAGTATCGCCTCGATATCTTAGTGTAAGATCGACATATCTCAACTCAAACCTTTTATCAAACCCTTTTCGACTAAGCGAAGAAGAAAAACGCAATGTGATAAGACAGGAGAATTTGTAGATGTAAGAGGAATGAGTCTTCCCGACGTTGTCTCATCAAACAACTTATCACTCCGCCAACAAATCAAAACTTTATCTTTTCGGTTCATCAGGTGAATTAAACGATTTTAAATTCCTATGAGCGGGTCTCATAACGACAATGTCCACCGGTTGCCCGTAACTCAATTAGAGACTTCAAACGCATGCAAATTGAAACAATCACAGGTGTCGGAGAACAAGTAAAGTTTCTTTTTTTGGACGCTAATCGGAATTATTCAAATTAATAAGCCGAGAAGGTCTACAATTGTTCTCACTGTGCTTTGCATTCTAATGAGTCCGGGTTCCCTCTAGCAGGCCAAAAAAATGAAGAAAGAAATCGTAAATGTCAAGACTTTAGAGACTGCCAAGCTTAGTTCAGTAGGACTTTTCTCACAGGTGCCATAACCGAGGCGATGGGCCGATGGCGAAGCTAGCAAAGCATTGCGATCCTTCGCTTCAAGTGAAATCAGAATTTGCATATTTTACTATGCATTCGCTAGCTTCGTCCCGAACCTTTTCCTCGCTTCACCCCAAATCCTCCTCTACCTGTTCATGAACCTGAAAAAAGAAATCATAAAAAACATTTGTTGTAAAAAACCTTTTTTTTCATGTGTACAGTAAACCAGGGACGAGTCCCTGGATAAGCGCAAGTGAACATAAGATTTCTTCTCCCTAACAATTAAGTCTTGAAATGCCTTTGCAGAAGAAAAGAAAAAGAGAACTTGAGAATCATTCTTGTAAAAAATGAAAATGTGCCTTCCTAAGATTATTAAACGCGAAGACGTGGAAATCGTTAAACAAAGTGCCAATCTTCGTGAATTACTGTAATTCGAGAGAACACACAATTGTGAATTGGAGGAACAAGAAAAAGTATATTTTGTCTAAAGAACTTACAATGTAGATTGGATTTTAAATTCATAGTTTCGTAAGGAAGTCTATCACTTAAGCAATAAGAATAATATTAAGAGATGAAGAAAGAAATCGATTCAATATTTGAAGAAATAAAATTGAAACAATTGCAAATATCAAATATTTTTGACTTCTTGTTTTTGAACAAATGTTTGATTTTCATTTCAGCCTCTGATAAGCTTCATCTTTAGCTTCATCTTCTTCTCGATGATCTCATTTTGTGACAAGACACTTGAACATCGGCTTTGAAGTCGTAACGGATTTTTGTAATTCAAAATTTGAATTTGTCTTCGCAAGTCAATTTTTTGTCTCCTCAGTCAGATCGAACCAAAGTCAAAACAACAAAGACAAGAAAAAATATTTCAACAACTTTTCCAATGTGAGAACCGAGTTCAGAGTGTTCGATTTAAAAGAGATTAAAGGGTTATCGACAGTGAAGCTAAGATATTATGGATGTTTAAGCTTAAATCCTCCCACAGTGCAAGAGAATTATTCGAAAGGTAAATGTCCTTGAGGAACGAGAGTTACAGTGTTTAGCTGCTTGTTGGACTCTTACATCACTCAGCATCAACACACTGAACGATAAATTCACGCGGTTTCCAACCACAAACCAGTTTTTTCTCTCCGTGCGATTAAATAATACTTTTTTTTAATGTCAGTATTGTCGCGCGAGAAGCAAAAATATTCAGTTTAACTTGTTCATTGAATAATTGGATGCCAAGCTAGACGAGAGTGTTATCGTTCGGTTGTCTGCTCAATCTGCTTCGTCAACATTCCATATCAAACGCAGTAATTGTAACAGTGATAAGAACATTATCAGCTAACACAAATTTCTTTTTCTCTGCCTTCAGTTGGAAAACTAACGCACGATAAGCAATTAAGTGATACTCGTAATTGAAAACAGACAGCAAAATGATGCACATGGAGTTCTGGTGGGGAGATGATCTCGGCGATTTCTTCATCAAAGGATTCACGATTAACGGGTCACGTTCCATGACATTGCTCTGTCTGGCGTTGTTCCTGTTATCAGTCGCAGTCGAGGGATTGAAGGTAATAAACAAGTGTGACTAAGCGGGTGTGCTCCCATAATTACTCGGAATTGTTGTTTTAGGTGCACAGAACAAGATCACGAGCAAAGGCAGCGCGTGAGAAGCAACGATCGTTATCTTGCTCGCCTAGTGAGAATGCCACACTTTTGTCGACGGAAGCCACAAACGGAAGATTTCAAAAGCCATTCTTACTAGAATTCCTAGACGGAATCAAAGAAATTTCCATCTTTGTCTTCCACAATATGCTCAACTATGGTCTCATGCTTGCTGTCATGGTAAGTTCACAATTAATCTCTTCTCAGTTACAAGATTAACTCAGAATCTTTTTTTAGATGTTCAACGGATATATTTTCGTGTCTGTAGCGTTGGGAGCTTTCGTCGGCTACTTTTTGTTTGGACATTTAAGCATGAAGACAAACATGGAAAACCTCCAAGCGATTCAAACAAAAATTATTTGCTCAACCCGCTGTGCTGACTCTGGTAAGTCTTGAACAATTGTTACTACTGTGTTGTTCTGTCTGCTATCTTGGGTTCTTCTTTACAATCCTAGGCTCGACTTGCGCTGAAAATTCTTCCGGTCCTTGCTCGAATGATGTTTGCAATAATCATTTCTAAAAGCACGAATCTTATTCCTAATGGTTTAAATAACGAGAAAGCTTTTGAAAAGTCTCAAGAACCGCACTCTATGTTAATCTATCTGTGTTATGTTTCTCGAAATATATTTTTGTTTTCAACTGCATTCAGTTAATTTCAATGAGTTTCCTTCAACTTCCAGAAGAGCCATGCACATCAGGAACTACACCAATTATATCTCACTGTCCAACAGTCGTCGGAGAAGGAAGTTCGTCGGGTGTGAATGTAATGAGAGCAATGAAAAAGTCAAACAGCCAAAACTCAACTAGCAGTGAAGAAGAGAACATCTCAGTTCACCCCTGCCATTGACTGATTTAATGGTTGTGACACAATAATATCTGCTAGCTATTGTGTACAGCAAGTTATGTTTTTATAAGCCTCAAAGGTTTTTCTATTGGAATTTTATATTTTGACAATAAATTTAACAACATTTTGATATTTGAATTTAAATTTTTCTTAGAAGACAAAACGTTAAAAAATAAGTTCTGAGTGGACAAAGTTTAGTTGTGGAAGATCATTTTAATATATTCGAGTTTCAAGTGGCTGAACCGTCGAAATATTCGTCTCTCTGATTGTTATTCACCGCATAAAACCTCTCTTCATTAAACGACGCACAAGTTTTGCACGCTCCATTCGTATTTCATCTAATAAAGCTCGACGAAAACAAACTCCGGCACAGAAGGTGAAAGGTTACAATGACATCGTAGTTTGGCTTCTAAAATGAACAACTTGCAGGAAGAAGAAATGTCTGCGAAACACAAACTTCACTCGTCGCAAAATCATCCAATCTTAAGGAAGCTAAATGAGCCAAACGTCGAGATTTCGCCTCACAATCTGATGTATCCAGTCTTCCTTGTGTAAGTTCTTCTGTTTCATTATCTTATCGATTTACGTTTCAATTGTCATTGCCTTTTTAGTGAAGATGAAAATCAGCAACAAGTGATTCCGTCAATGCCGGGAGTTTATCGATTTGGTCTGAAGAAACTCATGGAACATCTCAATCCACTTATTGATCTTGGTTTGAGCTCAATTCTCTTGTTCGGCGTCATTGACAAGCTGCCGAAAGATGACAACGGCTCAAGTGCTGACTCAAACTCTAATCCTGTCATTCGCGCTCTTCCACTTCTTCGCCAAGCGTATCCGAATCTTCTCATCGCCTGTGACGTCTGTCTCTGCCCTTACACTTCTCATGGTCACTGCGGAATCATCGAGAACGGATTCATCAACAACGAAAAGAGTATTGAGAGGATCGCTACGATTGCTTTGAGCTACGCACGTATGGGAGCTCACATTGTGGCGCCGTCCGACATGATGGACAATCGCATCGGGGCTATCAAACGATACCTCATCGAAAACGGAATGGAAAACCTTTGCTCTGTGCTGTCTTATTCGGTCAAATTTGCTTCATCCTTCTACGGCCCATTCAGGGATGCCGCAAAATCGGCTCCCTCGTTCGGCGACCGTCGTGCTTACCAATTGCCTTCGGGTTCTCGAGGCCTTGCCATGAGAGCAGCGCGTCGTGATGTTGAAGAAGGCGCCGATATGCTGATGGTCAAGCCAGGAATCTCTTACCTCGACATTGTCCGTGAAGTTAAGAACGAATTCCCAGAGTATCCAATGTTCATCTATCAAGTCTCTGGTGAATATGCAATGCTCCATCACGGCGCCAAAGCTGGCGCATTCGAACTTAAATCCGTGTTGAACGAAGTCTTGATGTCAATGAGACGAGCTGGTGGCGACTGCATCATCACATACTTCGTGCCAACTTTACTGGAATGGATGAAGGCAGATCGCTGAAGTTCTCAAGAAGCTTTGCAGCATCGCCGCTAGTTTGTTGGTAGAAGGTTAGAAATTAAAGTACAAGTCAAGCGTGAAGTTCAATAAATGTGTCGCCAAGCGATTTTGCAACATAAAACTTTCGTTTTGGCGAACATCAACAACTGAATTCTCAAATGTTTTTCACAGCTGTTGGCTGCAGTTGCGCAGATTTCATCTCGCAGATGAAACTGAGATTCTCAATTTGAGAATCTTTGTTGTCAAAGTTTTTCCAGAAAAATTAGAGTTAGTCGAGGAAAACTCGTTCACTACGAAGCGAAAGCTTTTCGACTGGGACGATCAGCTGCGGTTGAAAACTGAGAGAGCAACGTTGACTTGGATGTAGAAGAAAAATTCCCTCAGTAGGCAGCTCGACGCTCTTCGCGCAAGGCATAATTTTACTCGCTCGCTCGTCTAATGTTTTTGATCAACTGCAGTCAAATTGCAATCGAGTCATTACAGCGTAAAGCATGTTCGGAGAAAACTAAGCACGCGAACAAAAGGCTTTGTGAAAAGGGCAATGAACAGGAAAAAGCTAAAGTGAAAAGTGTGTCAGCGTTTTAAGTTTCTCGAGATTGTTGTGAATTATTTTTTTCGTGGGTCCAACGCAGCTTATTTTTACTCGCGACGACAGTGAACAGAAGCAGACACATCTCGCGAAATAAGAACGATTCATGTGTTTTCTAGTTATCTCGAGCAACATTTTTATCTGAAAACAAAGACAAGTCATAAGACGCGCAAACGACTTCACAAGCAATTGGTGAGTGCATAACGCTTAATACGGAAAACAATCGCGCTCGATGATTTATTAAAATCAAATTTACTGGCGAAGGCGACTACATAACAAAGCGGCTCAGTTGCAAGACAAAATGTTTCCGAAGTTTACAGCAAGTTGAAAGACAAATAATCGATTTTAAAGTTTGGAGTTTCATGAAAACTTCAGTCGGCATGTGCGCGATTGTTCTTGTGAGTCGCTTTACGAACTTTCAAGGAAACGATCCAAGTTCGAGTGTCGACAATGTGGAATTGAATTATCAGACTTTGATATTGTAAAGCTTTAATTAAAATGCATAAAATGCAAATATTGATGAGAAAGCCGCCAAACGATTTTCCCCACAATGAGTCAATTTCTGATTGCGAACTTCGCTGCGTGCGTGAGTAACTGAATCGAACTCGTTCCGCTTCGTTTTTGTTCGCTGTCGATAATTGCTGTGAACTGCCAATCTGCTTCGGCTTGAGTTGCCGAGGGAACTATGACGCAACAGCGTCTGCTGATCAAACAGCCGAACGCCAAGCTTGTCATGTCGTGATTTGTGTTAAACTATATCAGTTTCCTCCACGGGAATTGACGACGAATTCGCCCGCTCGTGTATAATTATCGGTCATGAGATTGAAGCTTTGGTGTCTTCTTCGCCAAAAAGTTCTTCGCTAGAACTGTTTACGGTATGTCGCCAATTCGTAGCTGGAAATATCTTCAAACGAAAGCAGAACGGGTATCAGGTTTATTAGCAAACAAAACAAGTTTTCTGTTTAGCAAAATGTTGAGAGAAGCGCGCTTGGTTGTATTCTGTTGCACGAGCGAGGATTGGTTGTGAAGCCAATTAGAATCTTCAGATCGTCTCTTTGTGTTCGTTAATTCAGTTAATTGAAGAGAATTCGAAGTTCCCCTGCGAGTATTCCGCTGCTAATCTGGTGAATTGAGATTGAACTCGCCGATATTTTCTTGCAAGGTTTCGTAGGTCAAAAGCTCTGAGTCATTTCGAAATGTTTTCGCTCGCTTTGCTTTCGGTTCCAACAGCTTGCAGTTCTCAAATCGATTCGTCACAGACGCCGCTCAAGGTGAACAGAATTCCGCTTTCCAAGCTTGCTCCAATTTCCATCAATGAAAGCTCTTGTGCAGTTTCCCTCGAATTTTCTTCTCTCACGAGACAAAGCAGCTGAAACATGAAGCGCAGTTTGCAGTTGCCATGGCAGCCAGACTCTCTTTGTTGACGGAAAGGTCGTTCGTTGAACTTGGGAGCAAGAAGAGGAATTTAATGTTGTTCAAGGATGAGGATTTGACTCCCCAAAGAGCTTTTAGCGAACAACGAGACGATGAGATTGCGCTGGTCACGACCATGAAGTAAAACCAAACAAAGAAAGCTTCTGAATAAATAAAAGCCACTCGTGACTCCACATGACACATGGATGGAAATTTAATGAAGCAAGTAATGAATGAAAGCTTCCACGAGCCTTCTGTTGAACTTGAATTAACATTTTGTTCCCATCTGTCAAGGATAAGGAATCGATTAACGAGCGCCGACGGCCGACAGAGGAAAATCAATTTTCGTTGGAATTTTAAGCGGAAAATGAAAATGTTTCAAGATCAATGTCTCGTTTAATGTGAGCACAAAAACATCTGCCGGCTTCTAATGCTTCCCCGAACCTTTCATGCTTCTCTAAGTTTATTTTCACTGCCGCCTTCGAGCTGACACTCTCGCGTTACTCCGAGAAACGAATATGAATTAGTGGGAGATTATTTGTGGATTTTTATTGGCAAACTCTCAACCGAGTCGCAGCTCGATGTTGCGAGCAAGTTTACGATCGTTTCCCTAGCTTATTTATCTAACCAAAATGTTTTGAGACAAGAAATATTTCAAACTCGTAATTCTTCTCGAATCAAATCGATTAATGTTAACGACTTTCTTTCAACTAGTAAGTCGTAAGTTTCATTTTAATAAGTCAACGAAGCTCTCCGTCTTCCGCTTGTCATCTAAGATCTGTTTTCTATGATAAACGATATGCAAATCTTCTTATCAAGTGACTCATAGACCTACTACTTAGACACTTTGTTCGCTTGTCGCTGCATTATGAAATAGATCAGGCTGACTCACTCCACCTGTTGATGTGCAACAAGCTATCCAGGCACGAGATTTTGAAAACCACAGCGACAATAAAGTTAGACTAACTGTTCTGTTAGAGGTGAAGCTTGTTTATTGCGATATCTGTCAAGACCGTTGAAGTAATCTTCTAGCTACAAGTTTCAGTTTCCTGCCAACCAATAAAACTGAAGTCCAAAGCTTTGAATTTTCTCTCTAAAGACTTGAATCTGTTTTGCCGAAATTGCGTTTCGTTGTGAATGAGACTTGGAGCTTTTCATTTAATATGTTAATAATTAGATATGTGATGAAGTTAAGCTCTTTCTTATTCCATTTCATCCTCCAAAATCTGCCCATTTTTGGTTGGGAAAGCTAATTCAGGCAGCTTGATTCCTTCTGGGTGATTCTTCTCAGCGAGTTCTTTGATGATTCCAGCAATTTCCTCACGCTTGCCCGTAACATCGGCGTGATGGAACCAGCCTACCAAGGAATCTATTGGAATGCGAAAATCTTCGATCGGATTCTTGAAGAATTGTTCAACATAGTGCAGCAAGAAAATGCCGCAGTCGAAGAGATTGTTTTGTTGTGGAACAGCCACTTGGCTTTCCCACATTATTGATTTGTTGTATACTCGCGATGGTCCGTTAGGATACTTTGCCTTGTATTCGCATGAAAGATAGCTTCGAAGCGTTGCCACGACTCGCGACCGTGATGTTCCTTGAAGAGAATCGAAGATAAGGATTGAAGGACTACAGAGAAGAAAATGAAATGAACCTTTTTGATGGAGTCGAAGGGTAATCAATGCTTACACTTTAACTGGTTGTCCTTGGTCAGTCAATTCTTCTTCTTCGTCGCTTATAAAGCAGCTTGCTTGATCGCTTTCATCATCTTCAGCTTCGTCGCGATCGCTGTCTGTTTCATCCAATACGCAAGTTGACTCTTTCTTCTTGCTCAGCTGTGTAACCGTGGTTTTAGCAACTTTAACTGACGATGCCCTTGGACGTTTTGGAATCAGTTTGATCGGCTGATTTGTGTCCATGGTATGGGGTTCGGTCAAATTAGGGAAGCAGATGATTGCCAGGAACCAATGAGACCGTTCGTTGATAGGAACTATGACGTAATCCTTGTCAAAGATGTTTACGTTTTTCGTCCAGGTTGCAACGCGAGCGTGACGCTGTTGTTCGGCTGAAAGTTTGGGATCTTTGTCGCGGCTCATCTGCGTTAGGCGTTT
Source organism: Smittia sp. YW1114-2 (assembly GCA_033064975.1). Classification (NCBI taxonomy): domain Eukaryota; kingdom Metazoa; phylum Arthropoda; class Insecta; order Diptera; family Chironomidae; genus Smittia; species Smittia sp. YW1114-2. The sequence goes on along the minus strand of CP093834.1, from coordinate 7,031,148 downwards.
GTAGAAGAACAGGCTGAAGACATGCGTCTTCTCTCGTTGCTCAGGTGTCAAGACTTCGTGATATAAGAACTTCAGGTAGAAGTCAATGATTACGTCGTTGAGATACAGCTCTGCTCCGAGACAAGCGTAATCGTGGCTCGTAATTGGTAGTCCTCCCTTACCCGTTGGTGGATAAATGAAGAGTTGCTGAACTTCTTCTTGAAAGCTGTGAGCAGAAATTTCTTAGGATTATAATCTCGTTAAAACCATCGGTGGATCTTACGTTGGTTCTTCAGCGGAATTGTTGGCTACTTGAGGCGATGTTTCACTGCCCGTGGCATTCTCTAAAGAGATTGCAGTTGATCTGACTACCATTTGATTTGCAGCGATGTCGGAGATTTCATCCAAGACTTTCTTGTAAATCTTTTTGATTTCTTGTTTCGAGTTTTTATCCAGCTCCTCAGTAATGAAAATGATTTTCTTCTGTGGCTCATTTGTAGACAACGGCGAGTAGTATGGAGCTAGGAGTTGCTCGTTGATGTAGCGAGCACATGATGGAATCGTGTAGAGGAAGATTAAGCGCAGTTCCTCGTCTGCGACGATCTTGACGATTTCTGAGTTCTGGATGTTGAGTACAATTAGCTCGACGGGGTTTTCGGGCGATGGAGCCATAATCTTGATTCCTTTCGGAGTGATGACGACTTTGTCTTTGGACTCAAACTTGTACGTTCCAATCAGAATGGTTCGGCAGGAGAAGCTGACCGAAACGTTTGGTTTGCCTTTGTCCAACAACTCAATGTCCGTGCGATCAACTCCTTCTGGTCATTAGAACGAAATTGATCAGTTCAATAACCTAAGAACTTAAGTGAATGAGTTATACCATTGTTTTTAACTGCTAGCGACTCTGACACTTCGGAATTTTTCCAAAATTCAAGATTACGAATGAAATCCATCATTTCCATCCTTGATTATGAGTTCCACACGATAGACACGATTTTACCAAAGAAGAGAATTAGTTTATGACTTAAGTTTCAATGTTTGAGTTATTTTAATTTACAATTCTTGCCTTTACACTGCTTTGTACAAATTGTGGAATGTTGGAAATGACAAAATTATTGGAGAAATCCTGCGCGAAGTTGTCAACAAGTAAAATCTAAACGTTCAAACTCAAGCCATTTCATCATCAACGATTTCGGGCTTGAAAGGTTTTCCTGTTATCTTTCCAAAGTAGTTTTGCCACTGAAGACTTGCTTCCATCCGAAGTGTCATCGTCGTAATTGGTGATCAACAATTGGTTAAACGCGAATGATTCCTTGATTTGTTACTCTTGTATTTGACAAGCCATCGCGACCGCCCGCTCCATTTTCGGCTGTAGCTATATGCATTCTCTGCAATGCGTTCATATGCACTAGTTTGTACTGAACTGGCGTAATAGAGCTTCCCGTGTAAAAGGACCACGCAGTCTCACTATTAAGACCATGCTTACGCACAAGTGTCGCCATCTGTTGATGTGCAACAAGTGATCGTGAATATCTTAAAAAAAGTTGCTCAAAATTTATTTATAGAATCCACCGATGACTTTCACTGAGAGAAACGAGTTCCCGGCGACTACAGGAACAAATCAAATTTACTTTTCACCTTCTTATCGCCGTCATTAATTGCCGAGCGAATTTATAGATGTTCTCGCGAATATGCTCTCGAAGTGTCTTCACGGCTATCAAAAGAATAATAAAGTGATAAGCGTGACATTTCACCGGTGAATCACGGCAATTTATAATCACACAAACGGTGCCGAGAGCACAATCGCCATTCTAGTTTGAGACGACGAACGAGACGGTTGGATTTCGCAACTCAAACTAAACGAGTTGGAAATTAAATTGTTTGAAAGTGAGCGAAATTCAATTTAACTTAAATGAATCAGGCGCGCGAGTGTTTCGAATTGATTTTCCCGTTTAACTCTAAATTAACTTGTTCATTTTTTCACAGCGAATAAATGTAAAAGACTGAGAGGAAAATCGAAATAAAACTACAATGTCTCCGCCTAGGCAACCTCAACTGGTTCGTGATAAAAGCTACGGTGAGTTCTTCAGCCCTTTACGATACTTCTGGCGCTTAGCTCTACATTCCGTCCCATAAGTCGCGCTCTGCTTTGTCGTCTCGTAACTATTTTTATTGCCGACGAACGCGCCTTCGCTTTATTTGCAATTACTCAGCTTTCCGTCGAAAGCAAACAGTTGAAAAGCACAAGCCACTTGTTGCTTGTTTATCAACACCGAGAAAATTGCTGCGGCTGAGAAAAAGTTCCGCGCGAAAGCTTTTAGTGTGAAAATTCTATCGTTGCACGAAACTTTTCGCCTTCTCACTTGTTAAAATTTTCAATTATCGCTCTGTTTGTTCACATGTTGTCGACAATTTGCGAACAATTATTATGCCGAAGACTGCTCAACCCACTCGAGTACTTAAACGTACATCTTGAACTTTCTGAACTTGAAGTAATTAAGCATTCAGATGATTGAATATTTATTGCCAAAACAAAATGTAAATCGAGCATTCAACTTGAGATGTCGTCGGCGGATCTTCGCTTGAATAGCGCAACGCTCGCCCGCGAAATTTTTCCAATCAATCTTCTATCAACGTTCTGACTCCAGCACTGTCGCGTTCGCGAACACAATCGCGCTGACACTTCTCGCTAGTGTTCGTTGGAAACCCGATCGCTGTTCAGGTACAAAGCCGAATCGCTTTTTATTTACAAAACATCAGACAGCGTTCGGTCAGCAGTTTCGTCTGAGCTGCCAGTCAGAGTCAGTCTTTGTGAGCGCGTCGTGCATGTGGCTGCAGTTCAACGCGATTTCTCGTTATCAATTGGACAGTATCGATTAAACGTTTCCATCGGAACATCGGCTGTGACTGTGATTGTGAATCATCTGCTCCAACTACAAACATTGCCGAGAACTCACAGCCAAATATTTGATCGGAAGATAAGAAATTTTTGTTGCAACATAACGCGGAGATAATGAAAGAGTTGGAACGATAAGAGCGAGAAGTTTGTTACAAGTTTAGGGCTTCTCAGTTCGTCTCGAGTGCACGAAGAACTGAGATTTTATTGTGATAGGAAGACTGAATTCCCAATTATGAGCAAAGCGAATGCTAGTGGCCGCGCGCTACTCGACGAAACCTTTGTGTCGAAAAGTATTTGTGAAGTGCCATCGATCATGACAAGCTGACTGATTGACTTCTTAATTTTTACAGGAGACGAATTCCATTACGACTCACAATTTCGAGGCCCGCTGGCCAAACGATCTTGCACTGATGTCATTTGCTTGCTGTTATTTTTTGTGTTTCTGATTGCGTTCGGTTTCGCCGGCTATTATGGTGAGTGGCAAGCAAACATGGTTGTGATGATAGGAAAGTAAACATGAGAAGCTAATTGGATTTTTACTTACAGCTTATCGCGAAGGCGATTTGAATCGGCTGCTTGTCCCACGCGACACAGATGGCTTGCAATGTGGACACGATAGTGAAGTGCTTGATAAGAAGTTTCTCTTGTTCTTTGATCTTGGAAAGTGCGCTGATCCATTGGTGCCATTGAATGGCTGCCCAACTCCTCAAACGTGTGTCAAAGAATGTCCGAATTCTAACTTCGTGCACAGCAAAGACGTTTGCAAACAGAACCCAACGACTTACATCGAAAACCTGATATGCATCCGGAAGGTGGACAAGCAATCCATCAGAAACTGCGACGACGTTCAGAAGCTCGTGGATACTGAGCAGTGCGCCAAGTGGTATTTGAAATCAGAGCCATGTGAGTAGCTGCAACGAGCATCTATCTGAGCCCATGCGGCTAGCGATTGACATTCTGCCAACACAAATTAGAGCGAAAAAATTCATCAGAAGTTGCTTTGTGTCCAAACCTGACTTCGTCGTTGAATCGTTGAGCTTTCCATTCATTTAGCTTTTGTGATGTTGAAACTTTTAACTGTTTTTGAATCGTTTGCTTTGTCTTTCGCCAACTCATTGTAAATTTAGTCTTCAACCTTTGCCTGTCGGACCTGCTGCCGTTGAACTACGAGTGCAGCTCGAGGTTCTTCAACGAGGATCGCGGTCGTTTTCAGCGTGATGCTTACGAGCCAAAGATAGAAGCGCGTCTGAACTCAAACCTTTACAGCGCTGACAGATGCACACGGGTCGATCCAGCAAAGCGACGAATGCTGAAAGAGAAGTTCGAGATTGCGGAATCGTTTTTAGCGAGATTCATTGGCAACATTTTGAAACATTTCACTGACGAAAGAAACGTTCAAGGGGTAAGACAGACTGTGGCCTGTTCTTTGCATGGATTCCTCTTGTTTCTTCGACGTTGTTCACCTCAAAGCTTGACCCGGAGGCTGAAAATTGCTGCTCGCTTCATAACACAGTCTTAGTTTTAACTGAATAGAATTAACGCCATGCTTGAGGCTGTAGAAATGTCACTTTAAGTAGCTTAGATGCGTTGGTGGAATGTTCTCATTGATTGTAATTTATCGTAGTTAGTTTAATTCCAAACTTCAACCGGCTATTCACGTCATCACCAGCTCAATCTCTAATTGTTTCACCTGCATAAACAAAACTTTATCCTTTGACTATGTAGTGGGCAATCGCTGCATTCCTTCGGAGGTGAAAGGCATTACCGATGTCATCGAGCAATCTGATCTGGTCAAAGCTTTGTACAATGTTCAGTTGATTGGTTCTCTCGACGGGGTGAGTTAATCGGACGAGGATAACAGCACTAACTTGAGGATGCATGAGAGAACTAAACTTAATTTTCACCTTTTATTTGCATGCAAAGTTACAAGATAAATATTTGTCGTTCTCGTATACATAACTTCAGTATATTAAACTAATCCGATAAATTCCCTTTAGATGGGCCAACTGATTGTCGAAGATACAATAAATACTTGGCCAGTGTTAGCCGGCGGACTTGCAATCGCTGCACTGTGTTCGTTGATCATTATTGCCATCATGCGCTGGGTCGCGGGGCCGATCGTCTGGTTGTCAATCGTCGGGGTCATTGGCTTGCTGAGTGCTGGTGAGTACGAATCGTTTGTCTATTGCAATTCGGGAAACGCCAGTTTCTCGTGATATTCTTTGAGTGCGATGACCTTGACATATCGCTTCTGAATCTTTCCCGATGGCGTCATTGGAATTTCGTCTACGAAATGCACTCCGCCATGTAGATGTTTGTATTCTGGCAGTCTCTCTGCCACAAAGTCGATAATGAATCGTTCCGTTAGCTCCTCGAACTCGGGACGTTTAACGACAACAGCCGATGGCAAGTTAGTTGCGACGGGATCGGGAATTCCAACCACAGACACGAGTTCAACGCCCTCAATCGACTCGATTATGTTTTCAATCTCTGAAGGGTTCACTTGGTATCCTTTGTGCTTCATGATTTCCTTCTTCCGGTCGATGATGAAAATGCAACCCTTCTCATCGATGTAGCCAATGTCTCCAGTTCTGAGAAATCCTTCAGAGTCAACTGCGTTCTCAGACGCTTCTGGGTTTTCGTAGTAGCCCTAAGGAATAATCGAGACATTTATTATTGAAAACTCGTTTCAAAATGATTCACCAACCATGAACTTGAATTCGGGTTTCGCAAGAATTTCTCCTGTCTGGCCGATTTCGAGAGCGTTGCTCTGTTTGTCGACGACCTTGACGAGTATATTTGGTGAAATGCTGCCGACTGTTAAGCCGTCAATGCTGTCGTTTGGTCCGGTTGCCGATATTGAAATGCACGACTCGCTCATCCCGTAAGCGATGATCAAAGGATGTCTGGGGAAGACGGCACGGAATTCTTTTCTCAAGTGTTCAGACACGATGCTGCCGAGTACGCAAAACACTTTGACACCAGCAAAGTCTCTAGGATCGAGCAGAGGTGACTGTACGAGCAGCGTGAGTTGGTATGGTGCTGCTTGAAAGAAGTTGACGTTGTATTTCTTTACAAGTTGTACCAACAACTCGACGCTAAACGGCTGGGCTGTGAGAATTTTCGTGTCGTTGGATCTAAATGCGACCAAGATCGAGGAAACTAAGCCAGTCGACCAGTAGATCGGACTGAAGCTTAACGAGCAAAAGCCTTCCGGTTGATTAAACATTTTGAGATACGACAAGATGTGAGCGTGTGAAAGGCAAACGCCTTTGCTCGCACCTGTAGTTCCAGAGCTGCACAAAATCACGGCGAGTGTCTCCGTCGAGTCGCCAAAGGTCGGAGCTCTAGAATGAAGCGAGAGATTGAGATAAGATTATCATTTCTAATTATGTCATGACCTACTCGAAAGAATCTTCGCGGCCGGTTGGTGTAAGCAAATCATCGACGCTTCTCACACCTTCGACTTTTCCCCGTAACGTGATGATCGCTGCGTCGCTGTCGATCTCATTAAGAGAGATTTTCGTTGTCTCATAAATTTCGGCATCGCAGAAAACTAATTTCGGTTTCGTTTGTCTGAACATTTGGGTGATGTCATCCTTCTTGAAACCGGCGTCGAGCGGGTTGATCGGTGCTCCGATCAGAAAACTGGCGTAGAGTGTTGGCGGCAAGCTGCTTCCGTTCCGGCAAATGAATCCGAAGACATCTCCACACTTATAGCCGAGCGCTGTTAAGTTTTGCGCAATGGTAATCGAAGCAAATCGTGTGTCTTTACATGACATTGCGACCCCATCGTCATGACAAATATGCAAAGTTCTCTCGGGCGTTTCCGCAAGCTTCTTCAAGATCTCAGCACCGATCGACGTGTCGCGTGCGAAGCTGTAGGGAACCTTCGGGCCTTCCCAGATCTTCGTCTCGGCATTGAAATTTGCCATCGTGAGAAAACTCCAATCTAATTCAATTTACACTTAATTAGATTTAATTGACAATTTTCTTCTAATGGGATTGTCACTAGCAGTAAACGATAACAATTGGTTCGATAAGAGACTGCGCCTTAAAATACACAACGATCCGACTCGAGCTACGACTGCAAGGGAACTGAATGAATGAGAGTCAACACAAGAAACTAAATCCACATACGAGCGCACGTGATGACGCTCATGTCTTCGTTTGACCAGATGCGAACTCGAATTCGAAGCGGGGGAAAAAAAGAAAATTCCACACAATTCGTGAATACGGCAAGACACAATGCTTGCAACTTCCAACATCCACAGCAAAGCTGAAAGATAGTAAACATTTAACGCACACATTGCACGTTTTGTTTCATCCGGTGAGCGCCGGCACAGCAAAAATAAAAAGATCAACCGACTCGCCAGAAGATCACGAGAGTTTCAAAGTTCACAACGTAATCATCTCGTGAAGGCTTGTCAGTTGTATAACGGTAGCCGACATCAAAAGATTGCCGTTGCATCCCGGTTGGCCTCAGATAACTGATCAATAATTATTTTAGTGAGCTCCACGTGTGCTTCTTTTTACTGACAAGTATGATTCACACACGTAAATTAGTCTGTTTTGCTTCAAGTCATGCCATGAGGGTCGACGATCACTTTGTCATGGTCACATTGAACTGGCTTCAGTAATCATTAAATATGAAATGTGTGGCTAATCGGTGATTGTCGGGTCTCGCTATCCATCAAGCGTTCGAGTTGTTCTTTGCGATAAGGGAACGCATCGCCTTATTAGTCACTTCAATTTCCATGCTGAGAATAAAGGTTAACAAACCAATTAAAGCATTTAACGATACTGAACGGTGCATCGCCTCATCTTAATTGATTTTTCGGGATCAATTTTAGAAAACCTTGAACGTTGCCAAATTGTCATTGGCTTGGCATGTTGATACAATGTGCTTAATGATTCCGTAGGCGGTAGTCGACTTAATTGATAACAAATTTATCCGTGATTGCATTCGTCAACGATTGGATCAATACGGAAGCAATTATATTTATTAATAACTTAGAAATCAGATTTTTTGTGTCTGATTAGATTAAATTTTGTATCGGCTTTTATGTAAGCTGATCGCCATCTCCCTCACACTTCGTCTCATAATCTTTCCATTATAGTTTGTTGGCAGCTCCTTGACAAAGTAAACTCCACCGTAAAGTTGTTTGTAGAACGGAAGCTTCTCTGCTACCACTGACATGACGTCATGCTCAGTTAGACTCTCAAAGCCAGGCAGACGAACCACCAGAGCGGTTGGCAGGTTTGTCACTTTCGCATCGGGAATTCCAATCACTGAAACAAGTCCTACGCCTTCAATTGACTCGACGACGTTCTCGATCTCCGATGGTGTTATCTACAATGACTCAGAGTTTATTTCTCGCACTTCAATTCTGATTTCAAGCTTTACTAGGTGCTCTTTGTATTTAAACGTGTCATGATTCCGATCCAATATGTAAACGTTTCCATCCTTGTCAAGATACCCCAAGTCTCCCGTCTTGATAAAACCCTCGCTGTCGACCTCTTGCCGCATCGTCTCGGGGCTATTGTAGTATCCTTGAAATTTGAATTCAGGCTTCGCACAGATCTCTCCAACCTCTCCAAGATCCAGAGGATTGCCTTCTTCGTCCGTTACTTTGATTTGAATATTTGTGAAAGTCTTTCCTACTCTGTGACCATTTGACTCTGCCTTCTCCTCCGGATGCATTGCAGCAATGAACATCTCCGAGGTTCCATAAGAGATTAGCAGTGGCTTGTCAGGAATTGCCGCTCTAAATTTCTCACGTAGACTTTCGCTAGCTAATGAGCCGGTCGACGAGAAGAGTCTAATACTGGAAAAGTCGGCGTTTTGAGTGGCTGGTGAGTTGAGGAGGGCAGTGAGGTAAACTGGAGGAATCACAATCACAGTAACTCGATATTGCTCGATCAGTTTGATGCACAGCTCAGGATTGAACGGCTGTATTGTTGATATTCGTGTCTCTCCCGATCGGAATGGTGCAAGATAAATTCCGATCAATCCTGTGCACCCGTAGATCGAGCTGAAGTTCAAAGAGACGAACTCTTTGAAAGTCTTCAGCTTAAAATTTGTGAACTCTAGGACGGTGGTGTGAGGCATGCAAGCACCTCGAGGAGGCCCAGTTGTCTCTGACGAACAGATGATTGCTATCAATTTTTCCGAAGCGTTTTTGCTAAACTTTATTGGCTTAAAGTGATACTCGCTACCCGTCGGCACTAACAGTTCGTTCACGAATGGAACGACTGGGATTTTCTTTAGCAGCGTAAATATCATTGCATTGTTTCTAATTTCTTGGAGTGCTTCCTTCGTCACTTTGAACAAATCATGATCACAAAACACGACCTTTGGACGCGACTTGCTGAACATCATCATGATTTTCTCTTTCGTGAAAGAGACGTGAAGTGGACTAACTGGCGCTCCTATCAGGGCACATCCAAAGATAAGCGACGGAATGTTGCCAGAGTTTCTACAAATAAAGCCTATGACGTCATCCTCCTTCACTCCGAGTCGCTGAAGGTTCTGAGCGACGCGAATGCTCGACACTTTTAGCTCAGCGCACGTTTGTTGCGGGCCACTTTCTTCATGATTTATTTGCAACACTCTATCTGGCGTCTCGTCCAAAGCTTCAAGAAGCTTTTCTCCGTAAAATATATCGAGCGGGTATTGATAAGCGTGGGAGTTCCCAGTCCAAATTTTACTGCGCGGGTTGAAAGTTCCTCTCGCCGTACTGGCGCACGGATTACAAACCGAACTATTCTGTTTTGTGGCCATAACGCGACTAACAAATTTATTGTCTCTGACTTCACGCCTGTTTTCATTCGGACACACACCAACATCACAGCTGATAAGATAAGCTGTTGCCGAAAATGGAATATTGATAACAGTTTCCCTAATATGGTCGACAGCAATCACGTACGCAAAGAAATCTTTAAAATCAAGGCGGTGAAGTTTTTTTCTGAAACTCTTTCAGTTCATAAAGATTTAAAGGCAAAGCAAGATCGGTTTAGGACATTTGTATTGAATTGAAATCAATGACTGTTATCTATTATTGCTCGGGCACCGCTAACGCAACATTTGCCGTGAGACTCTGCTTTGAACAATTTCGCTGACAAGATTCTTCTTGATCTTTCCTGATGGAGTCGTTGGCAACTGATCGACGAAGTGAACACCGGCCGCGAGATGTTTGTAGATTGGAAATTGTGATGCTACAAAGTCCTCAATGAACTTCTCGGTCAACGTTTCGAATCCGCTTTTCTTCACAACGACTGCGGCTGGCGAAGTCACATAAACTGGATCAGGAATTCCAACAACAGAAACGAACTTGACGCCCTCAATTGACTCGACCAAGCTCTCGATTTCTGAAAGGTTCACGTGATACCCTCGACATTTGACAATTTCTTTCTTGCGATCGATGACAAAAAGTTTTCCGGACTCATCGAGATATCCGACATCTCCAGATTTAAAGAAACCTTCGTCGTCGACCGCGTTCTTTGTTGCTTCGGGGTTGTTGTAATATCCCTAGGTAATGAAAAGCTAGTTAATATTTTTAAATTAACATGACAATATTCGTAGTATACCAGGAATTTAAGATTTGATTTGATGCAAAGTTCTCCTCGCTCATTGCAGCCAAGCTTTTGGCCATCTTCGTCAACTATTTTAAGAGCCACGTTTGGTGCAAACATTGAACCAACTGTTAGCTTTTCCTTGTACTCTCCCGGCCTAGTCCCACACACTGCTCCTGCTTCGGTCATTCCATAGTAAACCACCAAATTCTTCTCGGGAAATTTCTCGGAAAATGTTTGTCTTAAGTGTTGAGACACGATTGAGCCAACACAAATAATTAATTTCAGACACTCGTGATCAACCATTTCAGGGAATTTCGATTGTAAAAGCAACGTCAAGTTCATTGGAGGCACTGTGAGCTCAGTTGGATGATGATTTCTGACGATTTTTGTAAAGTACTCGACACTGAAACCTTCGCGAGCCACAATTCGCCTATCAAAAGTTTTAAATGCGACAAAGACATGCGGGAAAAATCCCGAACCCCAAAAAAAAGGGCTAAGGCTAATTGTCCTTGATGCATCGATTGGTGATGTAACAGTAATTGTTATCCACGTGAACAAATAAGCATGGGAAAGCATGACGCCCTTCGGCAAGCTTTTGAAAGAAATAAAGTTAGTGCACCAATAGAATCTTTCAAAATGCAATCATACCCTGTCGTTCCTGATGAACACAAGATCGCCAGAACTTTCTCGTCAGCACGTTCATCAAACTTTGGAGCCACAAATTCTTCTTCCTCTCCAGTTGGCTTCAAAAGCTCACCGAAGTTTCCTTCTGGATTTTCACCGTACGGAATCGAATAAATTTCTGAGTCGTTGCCGAGTTCCTTCAGTGCTTCATTGACTTTCGCCACTTGGTCGCTATCGCAGATCACGAGTTTGGGTTTCGTTTGTCCGAACAAATGTTTGATGTCGTTCTTGGTGAAAGAAAGATCCAGCGGATTGACTGGCGCTCCGATATAGACGCAGCCATGCAGAGCGATTGTGAGTTCATGAGAATGCCGACAAATGATCCCGATAACGTCGTTCGATTGAATGCCGAGCTTCGACAAGTTCTGAGCCACTCGAATACTTTTCGATCTCAGTTCGCCGCACGTCAACTCGTAATTATCTTCCACAGACACTTGGCAAACTCTTTCAGGTGTTTCTTTGAGCCTTCTCAGCATCTCTTCGCCGAAAAACGTGTCCATTGGAAAAGGATAAGAAACTTTTGCTCCTTCCCAAAGTTTAGCTGTTTGATTAAATTGTGCCATCTTCACCGATGCGTTTCAATTAAAATTTCACAGTAAACTAATGAGGCTTTTCCGCAAGGGCTCAGTACTTATAGGAATATTGTTTTCGAAGCTTTATCTTATTTGACTTCTTGTTCATCATGACAAGTCGGTTGCAGTACGCAAACAATCTTGAACTGATTTTCAGCTTCTTGAGACATAAGTTTACCTAATGAACAAGCAGTTTGAGCTCCAAGTGTCTACGCTCTGAGCGTTTTGAGAATAATATTTTGCATAAGCATGACTGGCATTTATTACACTTCTGTCTCTTCTATTCCAGGCGTCTACTTCAGCTATCGTCAGTACGCTTACTACTCGAACAACCCAGTCGATCGCTACAATCTCCAGCCCAATCTCAAATCGCTCATCAACTCATACTTTGTTGAAGCCAGGACATGGCTTTACATTCTCATCGCAGTTGCGGTGGTTTTGACTGTGATTTTCCTGTTAGTTCTCGTTTTCCGCAAGAGAATTGTGATTGCGATTGCGCTGATCAAAGAGGGCAGCAAGTGAGTTTAACTATTTACCGTCGAACTCCTTAATTATCTCAATCTTTACAGGTGCGTTTCATCAAATTTAATCACCGTGCTGTTCCCGATCTTCCCTTGGCTATTCCAAGCAGCCGTCATCTTGCTGTCAATTCTGATGTTCCTGTATTTGGCTTCAATCGGCGAGCCACAATACAAGGTTGCCGGAATGAAAACGGCTCAGTCTTGTGCATGCAGTGGCAACTACTCACTGATAAAGGAAGGAGACTCATGTGATCCCGGCCTGTTCAATCGGCTGTGTCTTGATAACCGAGTCGGAACTTCATGCGCTGCTTCGTGTCTTTATATTGGTCTGAACGCTCCGCAGCTGGTTCTGTATTTCAAGATCATCAACGTCGTTGGGTTTTTCTGGCTTGTGTTCTTCATCTCAGCATTTGCTGAAATGGTTCTCGCTGGCACGTTCGCCCGTTGGTACTGGACGTTGCGTAAAGATGACGTTCCTTTCTTCACACTAACTGGATCAATCTACAGAGCCTTTCGATTCCATCTTGGTACACTTGCGTTCGGTTCTCTTATTGTAACTATCTGCCGTATCATTCGATTGATTCTCGAGTACATCAACCAGAAACTTAAGAAGTACGACAACGAACTGACCAAAGCGATCATGTGCTGCTGTCGATGCTTCTTCTGGGCTTTGGAGAACTTCTTGAAGTTTATGAACCGAAACGCTTACATCATGACTGCCATCCACGGAAAGAACTTTTTATCCAGCGCTAAGGATGCCTTCAATCTGCTGATGAGAAACGTGCTACGCGTCATCGCCTTGGATCAAACGACGGACTTCCTATTCTTCCTCTCGAAACTTCTCATCTCTCTCGGCATGGCCGGCTGCACATTCGCTTATCTTTCAAGCGACTTGTTCAACCAACACTTTCCAAGCGTTCTCCTCCACTACCCTCTCGCACAAGTTTGCTTCATTTTCGTCGGCACTTACTTCATCGCTTCAGTTTTCTTCGGAGTTTACTCGATGGCAGTCGATACTTTATTCCTGTGCTTCTGTAAGTGGCTCGAGCTTTAATTCATAAACTTACCTAACTAATTTTCCTTTCCATTTTTCAGTGGAAGACTGCGAAAGAAACGATGGATCTCCCGACCGTCCTTATTTCATGTCGAAGCAACTCATGAAAATCCTCAACAAAAACAACAAGTAAAAGACGTTAGCTCTGCTTTATCTCTCGGCAGTGCCATGAAAGTCAGACAAAGCCAAATTTCATTAGAGTTTAGAAGTTGCCAAATTGTGAAGAGTTTTCGCCAAATTTATAAAACTTGCTGAGCCCTCGAAGCGGCGAAGAAAGTCATTGTCGAAACAATTGCGAAAGTATTTATTACTTTATCCTTTTCATATTTGTACGATGCATATTTAAGCTTGTGTAAGCGCAAGTTGATCGAAATAAAATAATTTAAAATGAGAATATTTTTAAATTCAAAATGTATGATTTTAGGTTGAAACAGACAATATATTCTTAATCATTTGGAAAACTAAATCTTGATCTTCCCTGATGGAGTGGTCGGCAGTTGATTACATATGCAGTCCCCTTACCGATCAGGGAGGAAAGGACCTAGACACCCTCGATTGATATGAATATTCTTTTCTCGCTTTAAGAACTTGTAACTATGTATATCTTGGATGAAAAATTGTTAGGACAATTTACCTTTGTAGGAAGCTGCTTCATGTACCGGAAATGAACTTTGAAGTTGTTTTCATTTTGATGTTTGATTTATCTATTATTGCTCGGGCACCGCTAACGCAACATTTGCTGTGAGACTCTGCTTTGAACAATTTCACTGACGAGATTCTTCTTGATCTTTCCTGATGGAGTCGTTGGCAACTGATCGACGAAGTGAACACCGGCAGCGAGATGTTTGTAGATTGGAAATTGTGATGCTACAAAGTCTTCAATGAACTTCTCGGTTAACGTTTCGAATCCGCTTTTCTTCACAACGACTGCGGCTGGCGAAGTCACATAAACTGGATCAGGAATTCCAACAACAGAAACGAACTTGACGCCCTCGATTGACTCGACTAAACCCTCAATTTCAGATAGGTTGATTTGATATCCGCGGCACTTGACAATTTCTTTCTTGCGATCGATGACATAAAGTTTTCCTGACTCGTCCAAATATCCAACATCACCAGATTTAAAGAAACCTTCGTCGTCGACCGCGTTCTTTGTTGCTTCGGGGTTGTTGTAATATCCCTAGGTAGCGGAAAGCTAGTTAATATTTTTAAATTATCATGACAATATTCGTAGTATACCAGGAATTTAAGATTTGATTTGATGCAAAGTTCTCCTGGCTCATTGCAGCCAAGCTTTTGGCCATCTTCGTCCACAATTTTCAGAACAACATTTGGGTAAATAATGGAACCAACTGTGAGTTTTTCCTTGTACTCTCCTGGGGCTGTCATCGAGACCCCTGCTTCGGTCATTCCGTAGTAAATCATCATGGTCTTTTTGGGAAAGTGTTTGGCAAATTGACTTCTAAGCGGCTCAGAGACGATCGAACCCATGCAAGAAACAATCTGTAGACACTCGTGGTTGGCAGTTTCCGGGAATTTTGATTGTAAAATCAATGTCAAATTCATAGGAGGGACTGTTAATTCTGTTGGCTTATACTTGTTGACGATCTCGGTTAATTTATCGATACTGAAACCTTCGCGGGTCATGATTCTTGTATCATGTTGTTTGAAAGCAATGAGCAGATGTGTAGCAAAGCCTGAACCCCAAAAGAAAGGGCTGAAACTCAGCGAACGACACGGTAGATCTAAGCCTGAAAACGCTGTCCATGTTAAGTTTGTGGCGTGTGACATCATAACCCCTTTAGGTAAGCTGTAAATTGAAGTCATTCAATCTACATATAAACTTTTATACTAAGTGATTCAGGCTGAAAACTTACCCAGTCGTTCCTGACGAACATAAGATCGCCAGAACTTTCTCGTCAGCACGTTGATCGAACTTTGGAGTGACAAATTGTTCTTCTCTCCCAGTTGCGGTTAAGAGTTCGTTGAAATTGAATTTTTGTGTATTGAGAAATTGAAACCCATGCGGAATTGAATAAACTCTTGCATCGTTGTCAAGTTCCTTCAGTGCTTCACTGACTTTCGCCACTTGGTCGCTATCGCAGATCACGAGTTTGGGTTTCGTTTGTCCGAACAAATGTTTGATGTCGTTCTTGGTGAAAGAAAGATCCAGCGGGTTGACTGGCGCTCCGATATAGACGCAGCCATGCAGAGTGATTGTGAGTTCATGAGAATGCCGACAAATGATCCCGATAACGTCGTTCGATTGAATGCCGAGCTTCGACAAGTTCTGAGCCACTCGAATACTTTTCAATCTCAGCTCGCCGCACGTCAACTCGTAATTATCTTCCACAGACACTTGGCAAACTCTTTCAGGTGTTTCGTTAAGCTTTTCCAACATTTTCTCACCCAAGAAAACGTTCATTGGATAAGGATAAGGTAACTTTACTGCCCTCCAAACTTTGGATTCTGGGTCAAATTGCGCCATGCTTCCAATTTTGTGATCCGGTTTCTTTTTCACTGGTCGAGACTTCACTGTTCACTGAAACTAAAACAATCATTCGGGCACTTAAATACTGTCAACTCAACTGCACGATTCGAGATAGACTATCTTGAACCCTCTTGAAGCTATCAGACCAGTTTCGTTACAAATAAGTGACGACGCATTGTAACAAATTATTTGACTTAAAAAAAAACAGATAGGAACTGAGTTACGAGTTAGTTACACTGATGATCGCACTTGAATCTGTACGAGATATAAAACCGGTCACGTATTAGAATTTCTTTATTTTGTCTAGTGATAGAACGTCTCACGAGGCTGTCATCATGAGACTTACTTTTGTAATCTTATCTTAAACGACAACACTTTACTAAATCGAGCTTACTCAAGTTGTGGTAGGTCGAAAACATTCACTGTCATTCAAACTGACTAATAAGCACCTGTGATATTATTTGAAGTGTATTTAATAATTTTAAAATTATTCAGATATTTCTCGAGTTAATTTTATTGCCGAGAGCACCTCACTCATTTCAATGCGAAATGATTTTGCTCTGAACAATTTCGCTGACAAGATTCTTCTTGATCTTTCCTGATGGAGTCGTTGGCAACTGATCGACGAAGTGAACACCGGCAACGAGATGTTTGTAGATTGGAAATTGTGATGCTACAAAGTCCTCAATGAACTTCTCGGTTAACGTTTCGAATCCGCTTTTCTTCACGATGACTGCGGCTGGCGAAGTCACATAAACTGGATCAGGAATTCCAACAACAGAAACGAACTTGACGCCCTCAATTGACTCGACCAAGCTCTCGATTTCTGAAAGGTTTACGTGATACCCTCGACATTTGACAATTTCTTTCTTGCGATCGATGATAAAAAGTTTTCCTGACTCATCAAAATATCCAACATCTCCAGATTTAAAGAAACCTTCGTCGTCTACCGAGCTTTTTGTCAACTCTGGGTTGTTGCAATATCCCTAGCAATAAACTAATTGAAAACTTCAATCTCTGGCATTCTTCTGCTTCTTACCAGAAATTTTGGCTTCGACAGAATATAAAGTTCCCCTGGTTCGTTACAGCCAAGCTTTTGACCATCTTCGTCAACGATTTTAAAAACAACATTCGGAAGAATGATAGATCCAACTGTCAGCTTCTCTTTATATTCCCCTGGGGCAGTCATTGCAACGCCTCCTGTTTCTGTCATACCATAGTAAATCATTAAATTTTTTTCGGGAAACTTTTCTGCGAATTTCTTTCTTGCGGTCTCAGACACAATCGAACCAACGACGACAATCGAAGCGAGGTTTTCGTGGTTGACTTCAGAAGCAAAATCCGATTGTAAAATCATCATCAAGTTCATTGGAGGAATAACAAGCTCCGTGGGCTTGTAATTGTTGACAATCTTGGTAAATTTTTCGACACTGAAGCTTTCGCGAGATATGATTCGCTTATCGTTAGGCTTGAAGGCGACGAAAACATGCGGGAAAAATCCAGAACCCCAAAAAAAAGGGCTGAGGCAAAGTGGCCTCTTTAGATTATTGGTTGGAGAAGAAAATATGTTTATCCATGTGAACAAGTAAGCATGTGACATCATGACTCCTTTGGGTAAGCTTTTAAGAAATCATAAGGTTGATATATGGATAGGTAAACAAAAATTGAATTATTACCCTGTCGTTCCTGATGAACATAAGATCGACAAAACTTTCTCGTCAGCACGTTCATCAAACTTTGGAGCCACAAATTCTTCTTCGTCTCCAGTTGGCATTAAAAGCACGCCGAAGTTTCCTTCTTGACTTTCACCGTACGGAATCGAATAAATTTCTAAGTCGTTGCCGAGTTCCTTCAGTGCTTCACTGACTTTTGCCACTTGGTCGCTATCGCAGATCACGAGTTTGGGTTTCGTTTGTCCGAACAAATGTTTGATGTCGTTCTTGGTGAAAGAAAGATCCAGCGGATTGACTGGCGCTCCGATATAGACGCAGCCATGCAGAGCGATTGTGAGTTCATGAGAATGCCGACAAATGATCCCGATAACGTCGTTCGATCTAATGCCGAGCTTCAACAAGTTCTGAGCCACTCGAATACTTTTCAATCTCAGCTCGCCGCACGTCAACTCGTAATTATCTTCCACAGACACTTGGCAAACTCTTTCAGGTGTTTCGTTAAGCATTCTCAGCATCTCTTCGCCGAAAAACGTGTCCATTGGCCAAGCATAAGAAACTTTTGCTGCTTCCCAAATTCGATCCGCTTGATTGAATTTCGCCATTTTAAATTATATATATTTTTGTATCTTTTTATTTTCCGTTTCAAACTTTTTGCAAAAACTCTTGTCTGTTCTCGAGCAACGATTCAAAGCGACTATTTTTATACCTACAAGTCGTAGGCTACCACGACTACAAGTCAGTTACTTTCTGACTCTCGAACACAATGAAACTCGTATTTTTTTCTCTGAAGATGTAAATATTTAAAATGATTTATAGGCCGACGTGACAACGACTTGCAGAGTTCAAAACACAACGCAAACTCAGGGGAGGGGAATCGGTTTAAAATAAACAAAACGACTGATAACATTGAAGAGCGAATTTTCGTTTGAGATATTATCAGATATTTTGCTTAAGCACTGTAAATATTTTGAAAGGGTTTGCGGATCGCAAATTACGACAGTCTCATTCATTGTTACTAACGAAAATGAATTCTCAGAAACGAGAGAAATTTTATGAGAAATTGCTATGTTGCGCTGAAAGCTTCCAAACTTAAAAGCTCGTTTATGAAAGCTCGCCAACGAAAGCTCGCCAATGAAAGCTTTTGGTTACATCAGAAACAAAAGCTTTCAGAAATATTTTTTGAAAGCTCATAAATACGACAGTTGCAGCTCAGTTCTCTCAATCTTTTGCTTTTATGTCAACAAATTCACATTTCAAGTTAAGTTTTGCAATTCAATTTATTATTTTCAATCATTTCGTAAAAAAGTTTCGTTTGTTTCTTTTGCAATATCTTAAGTCAAAGGCACTGGTTTCGTCAATAAATAAATAAATTAAATAAATAAATAAGTTACGTTTTCAATAAATTAGAGGCGGAGGGGAAGTTGAGTTAACTTCTCTGACAATTTTCCTAAGATTGAGCGATTTTTGAAGTCGACAAGAACGACAAATTTGACTTGAGCTTTTCACAAATGTTCGTAGATTAAGCGATCAATCCGAGGCTTTCTGTGAGAGATGGAATGCGAACTTCATCGTCGTCGTTTTTCGTTGTGCTGCCTGAGGTAAGGGCGTTGACTTCTGGCTTATCATCATCTAAAGCAGCAAGGATTGTAGAGCATGAAATTTTTCGGTTAGTTCAGTTTACCATCGTCGTCGTCATCATCTTCAAGCTCATCTAGAGAAAAATAATCATCAAAAATTGTTTAGATCACAAGGAATCGTTCTCACCATCATCTTCCTCATCTGAATCGACTGCTGGCTTCTTCTCTTTGTCGCCTCTCAACAGTTCATCGCTTGCTGCATCATCATCATCTAAATCATTCAAATTTAATGTTAAATTATTCCAGGTTAGCTACCATCGCTTTCAACTCACCTTCTCCAATGAACGTGTTGACAATTCCTTCAATCAAACCTTCTTCCTCCTCTGAAGTTTGCTTCACTGGAGCTGCAGCAGCTGCGGCAACTGGAGCAACCTCTGGAACTACAGCAGCTTGCGTGACAACAGCTGGAACGACTTCTGACGCAGCTTGTTCCAAAATTTCGCCTTCCACAACTGGGATGACTTCGTTGGTGGCCACAGCTTCAATCTTCTCTGGAGCTGGAACGACATTTTCCATTTCGACAGGCGTCTCTGCAAGTTTTTCTCCTGTATCTGTCTCGACTGGAACAACTGCTAATGGCGAAGCGACTGTTGGGACGACTTCGTTGGTCAGAACTTCAGGAGCTTTTGCTGGAGCAACAACTGGAACTTCGGGTACGACGGCTTGAACGGCAACTGGTGCAACAACAGGCTTCTTTGTGGTCTCATCATCGAAGAATCCAGCGAAGAGTTCTTCTCCCAAAGCAGCGAAAGTGTCAGGGCCATCTAAAATGGTATAAATGTTAAGGCTTATACGTTCATAGAATCACTAAACAAATTACCATCGCCGTCCTCGTCATCATCTGTGTTTAAAAAACTCATTGAGTTACTTAGTCATTCCATTTTATATTACACTTACCTTCTGCGTCATCATCATCGTCACCTGAAATAAAAGACATTTCAACACTGAGACCTTTAGGAATAGATGGGAAAGATAGAGAGCTTACCGCCTAAGCCAAAATCATCATCATCATCTTCGTCTTTTTGAAAAAAAATGTCATAAGCTCTCTTGGGATTACATCAATCTGAAGTGCTTACCATCGTCAACTACTGGAGCGGCTGTTGGCGGCTTTTCGGATGGTTCTTTCTGTTGCTCAACAGCGACTGGTGCTTCTTCTTCATCATCATCGTCGTCGTCGTCTTAAAGAATTAAAAAAGATTGGAAGAAAGTTTTGAGATTGTGACATTTAGTCGAAGCTTACCGGCCAAAGCTCCCAAAATATCCAAATCATCATCATCGTCGTCGTCGCCTTCATCTGAAATCTTGCACATTACTTTCAATCACTCATAAGCTAGTTCATCACTTGCCATCATCCGCGCCGATCAAAGCTAGGAGATCAATGTCGTCATCATCGTCGACTGGAGCAGCGGGTTTCACTGGAGCAGCTGCGGCAACTTCAACGGGTGCTACAGGCGCGACTGCTTGCCGGAAGTTTGCCTTTATCCCCCGCGATTCGTCAACTGGTTTCGCCGCGCCATACGCCACGATGATGAGTATCACCAAGAGCTCCAGGAGTAGTGTGAGTTTCATGTTTGCTTAACGAATTTCTCTGCAATAAAATCGATGAGTTTCGACTCGAACAGAGCAAGTAAAGTGGAATGGAACGAGGCTAATGTATTCCGACTTCCATTTATATTTGAATATCAAAAGCTCAAGAGACTCGAAGTCGGAAATTTCTTCTTCAAAAGAATCGTCCGCGTTGACCCAAAACGCGAGACGATGAGATTTTCTGAATTTATGCATTTTTGATTGAGTTATTTCAAATTACTTATTTTGCATAAATATTTCGCGGGCTTCTCGTTGGAATTCAGGAGACTTAAACGACCGGTGTGGTCGGCGCCGAATGCTTAATCGAGTTGAAACTCAATTGCCGGATTAATTGCTTTCGTTGGACGCAATTTCTTTTCCTGGCTTCATTCGCAGGCTCACGTCTTTGACAGCGAATTGCATTTTTTTTGTCGCTCAACTCGCGTGTACTCGAAAGTTTCACTTTTCTCTAGGATGGTCAGCGCCACATGGCGATCGGAGTGGAACGAATCAGTAACAAAACTTAAGACCTGACACAGCGACGCCTGCCACAACCGATTATCGCTTCTTTCTTTGCACACAAAATCATTCCAGCGGAAGACAACACGCTGTGTAAACTTTTCGGATGCTGGACAGCGAGAGAAGAAATCAACTTGCAAAGTGGGTCAAAGAAATTTTCTAAAATAAATATCGATCTTTAACGACGTTCGCTTTAAATATTTTGAAAACGCTTGCGCTCTCGAGTCAGATGAGTTAACAGTTAGCTTTCAAGTGGCTAGCGATGCACACGAGCTCTGTCGATAACACTTATCGACAGTCAACCAGGAAGTGTGTTAAGCGAAGTAGGTTCCACCGCAAATAAGCCAGGTCGAGTGCCTCTAGGCCAGAGCAATGATTGGCAGGCGCTTAATTATCAATCGTTCACTCGAACACTTTTCTTCATTAAAACAATTGACTTCATTTCAACGCTTAGCGTTCTGTCTTGCTTCCCGTCTGTCGAACACACAAATCATCAAAACGAACGAGAAAAGAATTCCGTTAGTCGAACGAAATATCAAATGAATTGTATAACATTTCACGATCTGTACGCACTCTCACTTAAAAGTTCGATGGCACTCGAGTCGTTAGTCAACTGCTTTGTTCTTAAGAGAAGCACATCGAAAGAGAATTGAAGACATGAAACTTTCTTCGACCATGACCCGATTACAACCGCCTCAAGGACAGATCCAACCAACTTTCTTGCCGTCGCTCCATGACCCAATTTTCTCTGAACTTCCTGAGCCAACCAAATTCACTCAACTCTTATCGGCGGTTATCTTACATTTGACTATCAAAACTGAATGATGTTCCGGTGGCTGCTGGCTATTGATAATCCAACGGAGCTAGCGGGATACGGTATTCACTGGTTCAGGTCTCAAACAAAACTGAACTCCGCTCATTTCTCTTCTCTTCTCCAGTCAAGCTTCTTAGCATTTCTTCTTCCATTTCTTCCACCACCTTTCTTCGTGGATCGCTTTTCATTACGTGTTTCAATTTTATTTACCCATTCATTCAGCGTTCGTTGTTGGTGGGATTTTTGCGGATGTTATGGCGTACCAGGCGAATTATGGTTCTGAGAACTCATCAAAGTCGTCGACAACATGGCAGCGACTGATTCATTGGTCGCATCGCTGATTGCATTGTGGAAGAAGACAAGAAACTACGCGATTTGCATCGAAATCTTCACTTAAACGGTCAACAATCTGCAAGCAATCAATCGAACAATGAGCAGCCGAACCAAGAAGAAACAGTTACCACTTTCGATTCGGCTCATTCACTATCGTTTCCCTACATTCATTTGACGAGAGAAGAAAAGGTTGGTGCGGTGCTGATCGATCATTTCTTGGGTCTTCGTGCTGGAAACTCCACCGATGAATGGCGAGTTGATCGGCCATCGTCGTTGATCGGCCATTGAATCGTTAGACTGAAAAGTTCATCTGGAGTTGTCAGCAAATTCACAGTTGAGCTTAGCCGATTGAGAACTATTCAGTTTCTCTTCTGCTCGTATCGTTCGAAGCAACGAAGTACAAACATAACGAATTTCTCTTATTTGCACTTCAATGTCAGTTGAAATGGAAAACATCTTTGTTCATCTCTTAGTCAGCTTTCGGTCGCTTGTTGTCCGTCTCATTGATATTCCAGCACGAAGCGATAACGACTTTACATTGCCAAAATGTAAGTGAGTCGAGTGATGAGAGAGATCAGGGACTGGTTCCTCGAAAAGAAAGAAGAAATGGATGTTGAGATACGGATCTGGTCCGAATCGAGGTCACCGAAAACAAAATTCGAGCCGCTCTTACTCGTTGATAAGAAAGCACGCTGCGTTAGCGTTTTCGATTTCATGTCAAACTCGAATGTTTCCATTCATTCTCGACGATTTCTCATCACTTTTAATCAAAAGAATCTGAACTGAGGTTTAAATTGACAATCAATCGAATCAAATCCATCAATAAAAGTTGTTAAATAGATTCATTCAGTGTTTATTTCTATAAATAAAATTTACATCCATGCAGAGATTTCTCTATAAATGGAATGATTGCACTTGTGATGATGAAACAACGAACTTCATTTAACTTTGCTGGTCGTTGCTCTTCTCCGGTTCCTTCTTCAACCTCGGAAGGAAATTGCTCTCAATCAAATCATTCATCTTCGTCTTGATTCGCTTGGATCGGTCGCTCACTTCTCTTACAGTGGTTGCGACATCTTGAAGTGTTAACTGTGAATTAAGAAGATGTTAATTGACTTGACAGATTAAGTAATTCCACCTCTTCGTTGAAGAACTGTATCGACTCACTTGAGTGTTGATCAGCGAGCTATCAGTTTCGATTAAATGCTTCGACATCGGTGCCATCGTCCCTTGAATAAAGTCAGTCAGAATGTTCGTTGATACTTCGTTGATCTTCTTCCGCAGCAGTTCGTTCTCATAGAAGAACTCAGCTGGGCAAGTTGGCTCGCCCATCGGATAATTCGACTTAAAGTCTTCTGTGATTTCGGTCGCCACTGGCGTGTTCATCAATGCCTGAGCTTCTGTGAGACCATCGACTACATTTCCTTTAAGCAGAGTTTCTCTCGCGTTGTTGATCGCAACGTTGGGACTCTCCAAAGGATTTTCATTTCCAATCTGAACAGAAATGTTCATTAAAATATCCGTGGAATTCAATTTTCTTTTACCTTCATGTATGACAAGTTGAACAAATACTGCTCATCCTCAGAGTCTGTTTCGGGAGCCTCGCCGTCAATGTAAGTTGCCATGCTGCCTTCAGTTCAACAACGCGGAAATAAATATTAGCGAATCGAAACGAAAACAATCTGGATATCGTAAACACGGGGTCGAACATGCTTTTGCCTCTCTCGTTTCTTAGTAAAATCGTGGAAAGTATTTTCCGAGTGCCTCAAATATTGTGGGGAGAGATGGAATAAAATTCAGGTAAAAACTATCGAAAACTCCTGCTGAGCTTTCGATGCTGAGCCTTTGCCTGCTTCTAAGAACATTAAGTCACCTGCAAACATCTAGCTAGCAACTCAGACCACTGAAAACTCCTTAGCTATTCAATCGCAATTGAACGCAGGCTCATAAATATATCTCGATGAGAAGATGAAAGCGCTACGAAGAGCTCGCAGCCAATCTGTCCGAACTCAGTTGTAGCACTTTAACGCAAGTGAACGCTACTCAAGCTTCAGTCTGTTATCAATTTTTATTGCTACGCAAGAGAGACGTGATATAATTTGCTGATAAATCACTCAAGAGTAAAGGAGACTCTTACGTATATTAGGGGAAGCGATGGCGAGTGAGGGTGAGAGCAGAATTGTTTTGTTGGATACAGTCGATGATATCAATCTCGCTCGGTGTCGAGATGATTTAAATCTTATCGATTTTTCTATGTGCGGTGTGCGTGGATCAAATCTAATTATCATGCTTTTGTTTCGTTCCGCCTTCTCGCTCAGCGGAGGACCATCACGTCCATTTCGACACGATAAAGGACGACTTCGAGTCAGATCACTCGAATCCTGTGATTCAGAAAAGCCAACAGGGGAAGATTAACGTTCATCTGGGATTTCTGCAAGTCAAGCATCGCTACCGAGTTGAACTTAGTATTCCAGTCACAGTTCTCGACGATTACATCGATAAAAGTCACAAGCTCGTCCTGAAGGCCGACGAGGCTGTCGTGCCAAATGTTCATTGCAAACTTCTTACGTTCAAGGGTGAGACGGGCGAGCAATCACAGTTTTATGAGGCGGAAATCGAGTTTTTTGCCCACAAGGAGAAACTTTTAAAAGAAGAGTTGATCCTGTTGACAAGCGATGATAAGCCAGTGAAGCTCGTGTTCAGTGCTAGAGTCCTCGGACGAGGTAAAGGCACGCCGATGCTCAAAAACGGTGTTCATTTGCTGGGCATCGAGGACGACGATGAGTCGGGTGAGATTATGCACATAATTTTATCGTTTCGTCTTCATCATTGAGTGGATTACCATCTCGTTCCAGATGCCTCAGATTGGCAGGGCTTCTCCCGAAAGGACTGCGATGAGTCGTAGAGGAAACTCCGCACTTAACACCGTTGAGCAATCATCATCCTACCTTGACCTAATACAAGTGCTACTTCTCTTTTATCAGAACGAATTTTATGAACGAAACATTTTTCTTTCGGCCAATTTGTTGCACCGAACTCTAGATTCTCATGGCTTAACACTTCGATATGAATCGAAGCGACGATAGCTTTGACGTTGACTGTGTTGTTGTTTCCCACTAGCTAGAATTGTTCAGCCTTGCGCTGAGCTTATGAACCAAATTACTATTAACCGAAAATGTGTTTCGTTGCTTTTTGTAAATCAATTTCTTGCAAGTCTGAAAGTTATTAGATCGAAACAGAAACGAGTCCGATGCCATCCAGTCAACAAAACAATTAGATGACAAATTCATGTCCATCTCGATCGAAACTTTTTCATCGTTATCACAATTTGTTTATCACATAAAAGCGCGAGAAACTTTTCCGCGAAGCAAAGATTACGTTGACACCGGCAGGGGAAATAAAGTTCCGCTGTCTCGTCCGCTCGCTTTATCGAATTTCGATCAATCAACTACAGTTCACGAAACAGTATTTAAGTTCGATTCTTACCTCAACCGAATTTAGATTAGCTTAATTGCATTTGTTCCTGACACGAAGACTAATTTATGTCGTGAAATAAAAATGTTTATTTGAAAATTATTTCTACTTTGTGATCATTCGACTTAGCCGCTACGTTGGGTAATTAAACAATTCAAAATGGTCCTTGATTAAAATTTTGCTGTTGATTCTGCTGTTGGCCCATCATCTGGTTCGGCAATTGCCGCTGCAGTTGCGCAACGAGCGCTGGCGTTTGTTGCTGTAAGCCGCTTTGATTCGGTCCCATGCCTTGAACCATATTCGGGTTATTTGGCTGCTGTCCCATTCCTAAAGAAGAAATATTAGACGCCTTCTCAATTATCATTATCACAGCTCATTACCTTGTTGCTGCTGCTGTTGTTGTTGCTGCTGCTTCATCATCAGTTGTCTCAGTCTCAACTCTTGGAATTGCTGAGTGTTTGGGTTGACCATCGGCTTGCCTCCCTGTCGATATGGAGGCGGAACATTGCCTTGTGGACCGACTGCCATGTTAGCGTTCATCGTAACATTTGGCGTCTGTTGCTGCTGAGGCTGCTGCTGCTGTTGTTGCTGCTGCTGTTGTTGGAGATATTGATTGCGGCGTTGTTGAGCTAGGAAGTCAGCCTGAGGATTTCTCTGCGGGTTGCCAGCGACCGGCGCATTCTGCTGGAAATTACCCATCATCGAGCCCTGAGATTGTCCTTGAATGTTTCCTTGATTTCCTGCCATCGCAGGATTGTTGTAGCCAGAATAGTTTTGATTAATGTTCTGATACTGATTGGGGAACATATTTCCTTGCTGGTTCTGATTGCCAGCTCCGCTCTGAGCCATTTGCGTCGGAATATTTCCCATTTGATTCTGCTGCATCATATTTTGCTGTTGCCGGTCGACCATATTATTCCCGATCATTTGATTAACTTGCGGCTGTTGATTAGCTTGCATCATGTTAGGGACGACGGGGTTTTGTGGCATAATGCCACCTGAGCTTGGCCCAGGCAAAATTGTTTGCTGTGGCTGTTGAACTCCTTGCATAACGTTCGGAGTTTGCTGAACCATTCCCATGTTGTTTGCAGCTTGCGGGTTCATCATGCCTTGATTCGGATTGGGCGGCGTCATCATTCCCTGTTGAGCTCCCGCCATCATGTTCGGAGCTTGCTGTTGCACCATCGGATTTATTCCTCCGACAACCGCTGTCTGTTGATTCATCATTCCAGGATTGTTCATTGGCTTTCCGCCCATTCGAGCGCGGAACATCATGCGCTGCTGAGCCAATTGCTGCATTTGCTGGCGATTTTGGTTCTGCATCATCTGCATTCGCTGCTGTTGGATGTTGAACTGAGCATTTTGGTTTGGATGACGTTGGCGTAGCATGTTTGATAGCGCTTGCTTCGACTGATTCAATTGAGGTCGCTCGACGAATTGGTTCACTGTAAGAAAGAAATGTTAGACAAAGTTATTTCGATAATTGTAGAGAACTTACTTTGCGGAGCAACTGCGGGCATTCCAGCGACAGCTCCTTGATTGTAGAACTGTTGATTTGGTTGAGCAGTTTGAGCTTGTGGCGTTTGATTTTGCATTTGCTGATTGTATCCGCCCCACTGCTGATTGGGCTGGTTCATCATGTTCATGTTCTGCTGTCCCATATTCATTTGCTGCTGCTGTTGTTGCTGCTGCTGCTGTTGGTACTGCATTGGGTTCATCTGATTCATGCTGGGATTGTTCTGCTGCATCTGGTTCATTCCCATCTGATTCATTTGCATTTGGTTTTGTCCCATGTTCTGATTCATGTCCATGCCTCCCATTTGATTCATCATCATGTTGTTCTGCATCATTCCGCCGCCCATTTGCTGTTGTGATTGATTAGCATTGAACTGCTGGTTCATTTGAGGGTTCATCATCTGCTGTTGGTTCATTATTGGGTTCATGCCTTGATTTTGCATTTGGTTTGGCATTTGATTTGGAAGTTGATTCGGATTGACTGGCGTTGGAGTTGCGTTTGCTTTTGGCTTTCTCGGACGCTTTGTTCCTTTTCGTTTTGTGGTGCCAGCTGGAGACTCGACAGACGACGGCGTATCAGCTTTGTCTTCGCGGTTTTTCTCTTGCGATGGTTCTTCGGCATCTTCTGGCGGCAGTTGCAGTGGCTCGTAGAAGTAGCTCGATGGCTTGACCAAGCTGTGCGTGTGATACTTCAACAAGCGATGGCTTTCTTCATAGGTCAGAGGCTTGCGTTCCATCTTAACAGCTCCGAACCAGGACCAGAGTAAAGGCGCCGGGTTCTTATGACCTTCAAGCAGATCCCACATGCTAACTCGTTCCTTTTCAGTGATGCGAAGGCCCTAAAAACGAAAGCTTGGCAATACGTTCGAACGTTAAAGAGTATCACAACTTACCTTTGTGTCCATTAAACTCCCAACAGGTTCACATGCGATCACTTCACATGAATTGACGCACGCAGGCTTCGCAAGAGGCAGAAGCTGTCTGACCAACTTGATCGTCGGGCTGTTCTTGTCAGCGAGTTCTTTCCTTAGCTTTTTAACTAAATTCGTTCCGAGCTTTTTGTTTTCATCTCTTTCCGATTGGCTGTCAGTGATTAAAGTTGAGTGGATCAGCGTCGCCAACATGTCCAATGCGGTGTTGAAAAGATCACTAAAGAGAGGGAAATTATTAGTTTTACTTGATCTGAAGTTCGTTGCGGTAAACTTACGAATTGTTGTTTAAGTCGATCACGTTCTGACTCATCAGCTGAGCCAGAAGCAGCGCCCAGTCCGTAATTGACGTTGAGTTTCTCGTTATCGAGTCGAACATTCCTCCGACGAGGGAGAATCTAAGCTGCAACGCGTTCAACATCTCTTCACGGCCAGTTGGATCGTCGATGCCACCAACGAATTCAAGTTCTTTGTTTTGCAGGAACTGCGAGAGCTGAGAATGAAGTGATTGGAGTAAGCCTTCTTTCTGATCATCCTGGCCCTTCAAACAGGTCAGCACAAGTCCCAAGAACGGTTGATGGTCGATCTGAACGCTCCGTTTCCTTCCCGTGTTGCTGGAGCCTTCTGCGTTTTCCGAGGATTTGTTCTTCGTACCAAAACTGTTGGTACTTTCGAGAACTTGCCCAGCCACTTTCAAAATTCTTCCTTGGACTTCGCATGGAAGTTTCGCCACCAAAGGTGCGACGAGCCAAATTGGAGGCTTCTTGCCATGTTTCCTCTCCGCATTCGGAATGAAGACGTCGATAGCAGCTCGAGCAACTGTGTCCAACCATGAAGAAAACTCTGACGAATTGCTTTGCGTTTGCTTGTACATCAGCTGAAGATCCAACAACGAAATCCTCAACGACCACTGCTCGAGATGTTCGAGGATCCTCACGATCTGAGCCTTCTGGTCCATATTGCTCTCTATCTTCGCGTTTGTCTCCTGATCATAGCAGATCATGTGTAAGAGTCGTTGCGCTTGCTTGTTGCTCAGCATGTTGTCCAACAGAATCTCGTCCTTCGTCATCTCATCACAGTTCTTCAAGCAGCACTCCAAGACCCATTCTTGCGTGCAGATTTGCTTTAGCACATGTTGAGCGAACTCTGATAAGCTTGGAGCGTTCTCACTGCTGTTCAGATTGTTGCTTGACGATCTAGAATGATTTAGAATGGTAAAACAATAATGCAATTCAATGAAAAGTGTTCAAGCATTGAGGTGATTGCAGTGTTAACGTCACACCATGATAGTTTGAGTGATGAGTTTCAATAAAATTTTAGAATGATTGATTCAATGAGAAGTGATCTAATGACACCAATAAAAGCAATTGACATTAAGCAATAAATTTGTTGAGAAAATTCACACCTGCTGTGAATATTAATTGATCGAGCCGAGATTGAATCTAGATCAATACTGTTGCAAAATTTGGACAAATCAATTAATCAGCTTTTGTCGTTGGGTTTCGGCTGGCATTTCTTACCCTAAGTCGAGCATTGGATCGTCGCCATCGCCGAGCATTCCCATGTCTTCTCGCGTTCCCAAGATGTGGCTCAAGTCGACGGGGCCGCTCATGCTCTTCGGAGTGCTTCCGGGATGAACTGGCGTGTTTAGGCCGCTCTTCTTTCCACTTCCAAATGAGGTTTTGTGGACTGTCGCATCGGCAACGACAAGGATTCCTTTCAACACAGCCATAACGGGACCAAGAGAAATGTTTTTGTGAGCTCCACCAAGCAGAAGTCGATCGCAGCTTAGTTTGATGTTACTGTGCATCGGACCGATGACCTGAATCGGTGAAGTGCTGACCGAGTACATGCCAGGTTGCGGATACTCAATCGCTTGGAAAAGCCTCAAGAGGATGTGACAGGTCAAGCGAGCGCTCGCCTCCACCTCATTCAAGATGGTTTCACTTCTGTAGTAAATCAGAAGAGCTGGCAGCGCCACCAAAGCCACAAAGTCGACGAGGGCAAAGCAATGACGCGCTGTAAAAAGGAATTGAATTAATGAACACAATTGATTTGACATGAATATTCTTACCGACTAAGATGCAAGTGAAAACAGCGACCGAGTTGTACATGTGAACGTTCTGCAGATCGACAGCGTTTTGAATCTCTGCGTAGTAACCGAATTCGTTCTTCGTGTTGCACAGAGCACCGAGGGCTCCGAGCCATTCTGAGCTGAGTGAGTTGCAGCAGGCAGTTAACTCCGCGCACATGATTGCGATGTCGTTGAGTTTGTCGTTCTCAGTTTCCCTTGTAATTGCGATGATCGCGTTACACACGAAGCTGTAGCGATTGATCGGAGATTCACTCAACTGTCGTCCCCAGCTCGATTCGATCTTTCCACCGCGCTTCGGGTTCGCAAGGATATCAGCCATGAATTGAGGATTGTAAGGCTGCGGGTTCGGTGTAAGTTTAATTGGTGCGTAGATTGTTTGTTTGATTTTAGGATAAGCGTTGTGGAACGGCTCTGACGGTGGCTTCGTCTTGAGGATTGAGCACGCCAAGTAGAGCTCGTAGAGATAAGCCAAGATGCACCTCTCGGCAGAGCTGCAGTCGCTTGGATTGGAAACATGTTTGACGACCTTGCACAGCCCTTCAAACACCGCAGTCGTTTGCTCGGGTGACAGAAGCAAGCAGCTGTTGTAGCGACGCAAGATTCCAACGATGTACAAACTCAATGTCGTCGTGTAGTTCTTGATGAGATTCGAATTTTTTGCCATTAGTTGAGCTTCAACGTCAGGAAGTTCTTTCAGGATTTGAATGCACATGTCAATCACTCCGTAGATGTTTAGCGCGACTTCCATCAGATCGAAAAGAAACGCGACGTGCTCGGCGACCGGCAAATAATTCGAGTTTCCCATCGCGAAGCTGTTCAGCATTTCCTGAACAGTCACAGCGCATTGCCACGTCACGAAATGTTGATCGAAGTAGCACAATGACTGGCACTTGTTCAACGTCGACTCGAAATTGAATTCACTCCTTGAATGCTTTTTCACTTTGCCACCTTCGGCAACATCGATGCTAAACTTCTTACTAAAGAGCTTGCAAATCTCCTTCGACATCTTCTTCACCGAATGCTTCCGCTCGTCACGCTCTTTCCCCACGCCGTAGAGGAGAATGTAGCGTTGATTGCAGTCGTGCTGCGAGGCATCGTCCTGAGACAGTGGGAAGTGCATTGTGTACAAGTAATGACGACAGCTCGCATTCGATGAGTTCGTCGCGCTTTTCTCGTTCGTTATGGTCGGCAGATGAGTCTCGTGGTCTTTGGGACTGTCGGGAGCATCGAGCGAGCTATTCTGACCATCCTTGATGTTCTGAATGAGTTTCTCTAAATCGTCATCGACGTTTGAGTCGTCAAACTCTTCCATCTTCGGTGGCTTGAAATCAATTTCTGAGAAAAAGTCGTCGTCACCACCGCCGGCGTTAGATAAAATGTTCTTACCAACGACGTTCGTTGTTAAGTTGGGTGGAGCGCCGTTCAATAAATCGCCCCGAGAGATCAGTGTGCACATGTAAGCGTCGTGAGAGAAAACGTCGTTTCTTATTAGCTCGCTGAAGAGATGAACGAGATTCTTAAACTGCGCTTTGTTCTGAGCGTTTCCATTCTCTTCCAACACCGGCGCCGAGTCAAGGAACCGCAGCAGAATTCCCTGGAAGATTGGCGTTCCATTCGATCCGAAATCAGAGTCTTTATCCTCCACATTATTGTTCTCGTTCTCAAGCATGAAAACTTCCGACTGCCGTTTGTCTAGCAATCGTCCAACAGCCATCGCACGGTGCTCGCCCCATCGGTGAGTTGACACAGCCCATTCACATAAAATTTTCACGGTGTCCTCGTCAGTGTTTACATCCTGAAATGATTTCAACTCAAACTTCTGATTCAACTAGATAAATGATTCAACTTACAAACTCAAACTTTGAGTCTTTGCCATCTGAGTGACTTTCCTTCATTGGCTCGGGAAGCGGTGGGAAGATTTTCGAGTAAAGAGTGTCGATTGAGTTGTTGACATCCATTCGGTCGAAGAAATAGCTGTCGAGTGTGTCTAAGATCGTCAGGAGCTTGACGGTCGAGTTGCCCTTCATTGTGCACCATTTGTCAGAGCACCAGCGGGATTCAGCTTGTTGAGACCGATGCTTGATGTTGTTCTCGGCGATCTTCAGCTTCATTCGATACTCTGCGTTGCTCTTCGGTGATTTTTCAGGCATCGGAAGAGTTGATGGTGCAACGGGAAGATGATCCAGTGGACTTCCGGACAGAACTGCTGGTCGGTTGTCACCCGTTCCACACCAAATCAAAGCTGTGGGGCAATCCAATGTTATCACTTGGAGGATGCAACTCAATTGAATGATTGTATCGCGGTGTTGAGGACAGGTCAAGTATTCTTCCAAAGCTCTTTCATATGGATTTAACACTTTGCCGTTCTGCTCTTGATTCTTGTGCTGATCAGACTTTGAGTTCACCATCTCGTTGATCATAGTCGAGAGCTTCTTCGCCACCGAGTACGCCAACTTTCTCGCGAGTCTTTCGGACAGAACGAAGTCAGGCATGTAACAGAGAGCGAGAGGTAGATAAAGCTTCAAGATTCCGTCTTCTGTCGGCTGAGTCCGAAGCTTGTCGAAGAGATCCAAAATCCAGTTGAGGAATTCGTGCTTATCGAGCAATCCTTCCTCGAACATGTACTTGCATAACTGAGTGCAGTACGTCCATTGCTTGAGTGCGAGCTTCTGTTCTTCTTGAGGAGTCGCTTGCACCGACATGAGCGATGCTGAAGCGCCGGCTGGACTTGCTTGAGACGGCGGCACTGTGAGCGAAGAACCAGACGTGTTTCCACTCGAGTTCATGCCACTCGTCGTGTTGCTAGCAGCCGTTGCCGAAGGCTTCTCAAGCGGCGGCCCCGTGTGATAATATTCCATCAATTTGGGTATCAGATCCTTCAGAAATTTGATCATCGTTCCGGTCCATTCGGTCGCCGGGTCAGGCATTTGACGCTTCTTTATTTTCGCCTCGGATACAGCAACAGTGTAGGCGGATGATAACTTGATGAACCAAGCCGCCCTTTGCATCGTGACGGAGTTTTCGCATAGCATAGCGAAAATTTCCTCCTTCTTATTAAACGATGGGGCTTTTTTCGCCAAACTGCTAAGTGGTTTATTGCCCGCGAGGTCTTTGAACCAATTATCCAACGTTTGCTTCGTGCGTTGGGTTACAGGCCAGAAATTATCTTTGACGTGTTGTTTCTTTCGCCCCGAGTCGGTCAACGTCAAAAGTTCTTCCTTCTTCGCTAGGATGGCGTTGAAATATGCGCCGACCTTTGAGGCCGTCACGTTGCAGTTCCTCGCCGTTCCAAACTCTTCCGAAAGTTGAGGCATAGTCGCGAATCCATGTTTAACATTCATGGAGGTGAGCTCATCTTCTTTTTGTCTTATTTCTTGCGGATAAACGTCAGCCGGGCCCAACTTGGGCCTCTTCAGAGGCCGCTTCTCGATAAGAGTCTCACTAAACATTTCTAATCCATTTACTGCACCGGGAAACTGAGGAAAACTAGAGAATTGTCGGAAGAAAATTTGTTGTTGCCACAACTCGACGAAACTCTCCGCACTTTCGTCAAATTTTATCTAACTTAACGAAACGAAAACGTAAACACAAAAAATCCAAATTTTATTCTTCCGCGTTTCCTCGCGATTTATTAGCTGTTTGTGCCCTCAGACATCGTGAGACTGTGATAAAGATGTTAGGCCGCGTGTTAGAATCACTGGAGCAAGTCGTCGCTCCCGGTCCGACGCTTGTCCAGAGTTTTGAGTTCAACTGGCGGATGATTAAGACATTTTACAGTAAAACAAGCCACAACGAGAAACACATCAACGATACAAACATTCCCTACTATCTCGACCAGATGCAGCAGATTCTAATCAAGGAGCAGGAGGAGGTAAAAGAATATCATCGACTGAAAATGCAATCGCCGGAATTATACAAAGAACAGAAAACTTCCGAATGCATCGACTTTTTGTTGGAGAACAACCCTCTGGATCTGCTTGTCGACTTGGCAATTAGCGAGAAGCCTGTCGGGTGCCGACAGTGGGTGCTGAATTGGATTAGGAAATACTTAACTTGCCAGGATCATCCAGTGATTGCTCACGGCAGCATCTTCAAGCCAATTCTGAAGCTCATGACTGTCTGCAATGGTACGAACCCGTCTCCATATGAACTGGACGAGATTCTGTTTCTTGAAGCTGTAGCTGGGCTGATTGGGAAGACGCCAGAGTTCATAAAGCTCTTCATACCTCCACATCAGTTCAGCGACTCAACGACTGAAGGAATCTTTCAAACGAAACCACCTAAACACAACACATTGTTCGCCTCATCAGCGATCGAACCGAATATCCGTCGGGTCTCGTTGATGGTGAGTGACGACGAAGAGATAAAAGACACAGAGGAAGCGCGACCTGCAACGATTCCAGAGACGAAACCAAAAATTGTTACGCCGTCGCCGAAGAAATTGTTGAAGAACTGCAACTGTGACGAAGGCGACCGATTTATTCTACTCGACGCGATCATGAGCTACATGGAAAGTGCTGACAGCAAAATCGTCGTTCGAGCTTGTGAATCGGCGCTCATCTTAGTCTCCCTACGTCAGCTGAAAGATCACTGCATTGCTGTGAACGCTTCGTTTACTGAGCTTTGTCATATCATGGGCGAGAAGCTTTACGTTTGTGCTGAGCAGATTCCCGAGGACATGGACTTGACCGACATTGAAGACTGCACGGTTTCGTGGGGCTTGTTCCCAAAGGACGACCAGCACCATTACATTGGCCGATACCAAATAACTTCCTTCCTATGCTGGCTGGATTTCGCTGACTGTCTAGCTAAAGAAAATCTTCTCGTCGCCGATATCTTGGGAATGTTGTTCCGAGAACAAGTCCTAGAGAAGATTGTCGAGCCGAATCTCCTAGAAATTTGTGCTCCGTTCGGTTTGGTGATGTCATCGAAGATTGTGAGACAAATTCGATCGGAAAGTTTGCAGGAAGAAATTGCGACGTGGCTCGTCGGAACTGAGATCAATGGAACTGATTGCTTGCTTAATATTTTAATCGAGAACGCACAAGACAACTCGGATGTGTTGCTTCAGACATTGCAACTTGTTGAAGCGCTGCTGGAGAATCCCAATGAAAGAATTTTGCATTCCATGCTGTTCATCTATCTGAGCAATCGCGGATATTTTGATTTCACGAAGGTTCGCGACATCGAGAGCTGGTCAGACGAGGAAGAGAACCGAGAGAAACGACGAGGAAGCGTTGAGAACGCAATGAAGTCCAAGACGATGGCTCCGCACAACATACTAAAGATTATCAACAACTTCTTGCTGCTGCTGCCTCGTCAGCTGATGGCTGAAAGTGTCGGAACTTGCTACGAAGAATACATGCAAGACGCCAGTCGTCATTACCAGATTTGGATCAAAAAGACTTCCAAGTTCCATTGGCCAATCGAAGCGAGCTCACCAGCAAAACGTGCGCCTAACAAATCGCCGTCAACCGGCGAATGCAACGACAGTGGAATATCGGAAGAACACACGTTTTACGAGGGCCCACTGCTGAGACTTCTCTTCAACCAAGTGCGAAACATGGGCAGTCAGCCCTACGAACTGAATCTGGCATGCATCGCAATCCTGTCAAAGCTGGCGCTCCTTCCACATCCGTATCTGCACGAAATCCTTCTGAGTACTGAAATTCCTATCGCACCAGGCGCGTCGACTCTCTTCACCGTCATCCAAGCTCTGTCAAGAAAGCTTTTGGCTGAGATTCCGCGTTACAACGACTTCCCCAGCAAGATACGCGAAACTGCGAAGCGACTGCTGACGAATCCGCCGCTGATGAAGGAAGCTGAAGAAGCGCAGTACAAAGCGGAAGAGTCCGATTCAGTCTTTGAAGCTTTGATTGTGCTGGAAGAGTTTTGCAAAGAGTTAGCCGCTATTGCTTTTATCAAATATCACCACGCGACGGAATGAGCGAGTGTAGAATGTTAAGGATCTAGTCAAGAATTGGTAACGGGCTTAAATTAAGAAGTTCAGACTTCAGTTTTTGATTTAGTTAGTGTTGTTGCACTTTGTTGATTCCTTTCCGTTTATTGTTTTCCAATAAATATGCAAATAAATCTTAGGAAACTCGAAGTTTTGGGATGATTGAAGATTACGACCAAGCTGCAGTCATTGGTGAAGGATTCTGAAGGTAGCTCATGACAACAGCTGACACCGACAGCATGAAGGATGAGAGCACTTGCTTCGCGTCTTCAGTGACTCGGGAATTGGCGAAAGAGATGCACGAGCAGTAGCTGGAAGTTGAACATTAGAAAAGCTCGACGAAGCTTTCAGCGAAATTCTACTTACAGTGCAATCCACGCGCAATATTTCAGCTTCATCATCAGTCCGAGCATGGAGAAAATCATTCCTAAGATGTTGAGATAATCTGGCATCAGATCCTCGCCCCCAGCAACTCCACCGCTCGAAGGTTTGTAGCGAACGATCCTCTCTGGCCTTTTCACATTTTCTGAATTCACTGGAATTGATAAGAAGCTTAACTTAACACTCATCGATTCGTTGGAGGCTAAGCGACAATACTTATGACAAATGTTGCTAGTAAACGGGAAACTGACACGATTTCACTCAAATATAAATTGAATTAAAAATTAAATCTCGCAATGTTGACAAATTGAGGTCGAGCAACTTGACGTAAATTTTTGAATTTGAAAAGCTCGTTAATATAAAATATTTGAAGCTTTTTTCGAAGCTTTAGACTTGGAAACTTTAAAGCAGATTTCCCGAAAGTTTATACTTTTTGATTGACTTTAATCGACTGTTACTTCCGTGTAATTTATCCAAAATATGAATAGAACTTGTCGTGTCCAGCAAACTGTTCAGACAAAAGTTTAATCGATCTTTGAAGCAACATTCAATGGACCCCTGAAGTCCAAACGAAATCTAAATTGATACTCTCCTTCTTTAGAAGTTCCTTAGTTCAGCTCAATGCAGTAGCGTGGATTGTTTAACAAACTATAAGTTGACTAAATCAATTTCTTTGTTGATATTTTGGAGAACTTGAATCAAAGCTCTGCTGAAGCTTCTTATCAATTAGGGAGCTCGCTCTGACTCTACGATAAAGTTTTGGCTCTCGAGTTTTAGTATACAAATCAATTTTATGGACTCGAGCACGACATAGAATTTTAATCAGCTTTCACGTGCACCTGTTGGAGATTTCTTCATTCAAGTTTCCTCTATTGCTTCAAAAACTTCATCGAGCCCGACGAACTGTAAAATTTTTCGATGGCTCATCAATATTCTGTCCGGTCAATTAATCGCAGGGAGAATTTCATCCTTATAAAAGAGAAAAAGTTTGTCATGTTCACGGCCAACTATAAAGATTAAATTCCCTTTCTGGTTGCGAAACTTCCGGGCTTGTCTGCGTTGGGAAACTTCTGGCGATTTTCCGGAAAAGAAAATTGATTGAGACTTTCGAGCATTGAGTGGAACAAAACCGAAGAGACCGAAAACTTTTACCTGGGTGCTCGAAGCAGGCAAAAGGTTTCCTCTACAATTTTATGTTAAATTGTGGGCAATTTTTTGCCCATTTAGTTTGGTCGCTCCAGAATAAAAAGAGAAATTCAATAAAGAAGGAAACTCATTTCTCTTCGAGGAAAAGCAATTTTTGTTTCTGTGTCGCCTCGGCTGAGCTTTCATCACAACTTCTCCGCTTTCTCCAAATTGCCGTCATTCCTCGAAACCTTTTTAACGATGAGGCGCCCATTTATTTACCTGACGTTGCACGCTTTCGTGTTTTCAACAAATAACATTAAACTTTGATCAAACTTTTATTGAGACGTTTCACGGTCAGTTAAAGATGAAGAAAGAACTCGTCAGAATTTATAATTTCTCCCGATTCATTGTGGAGTTTTTGATAGGAAAAGGGTCAAAGGTCTTGAGCTCAACAGCTTTGTCCGTTACCTTATCCATACATCTTCATAAAGTGAATCCCTCAAGCTATCGTGTTAGATTTCGTCGACGTGCCATTATCTCTCGTCCCTGTGTGTAGGTCGTCGCTTGTCTGCTTATTTTGCAAAGACGTCACAACGTTTTTGGGGTTCATGACACGTCAACTCGAACGAGCTTTATGTATGACAAGTCACGAATGAAAAACTTAAAGAGGCATGACCTGAAGCCTTATATAAAGTAAACCTGAAGCTCTATTAAAATTTGAAGAGTCACCTAAAAAACTACTACGAATTCTCCAAAAGCTGGAGGTTGGTAATCATTAGCAATTATTTAATAAAGGATATAAAGCTTGTAGCATAAGACTCTTTCGTCGAGAACTAATTGGAAACACGCGATAAGTTGGTAACTCTTCAGAACAACTTTGCCAGCTACCAAAATCTATATACCAAACAGTGCAACTTCCTTGGTACATATTGAAGTGCTTGTAAAAGCAGAGAGCAGCATGCGAACCGCTCTACAAAACGCTTGAAATGAGCTTCAAGTGCTGTTCGGCCTGATTAACTTCCTTGCTGGTTGCCCGTCGTCGCAAGATAGGAAAAGTTCTGCCGCAAGCATCCCGGCAATGATAACGAAACGACCTCGAGTAACACAATATTCATTCCGCCTTTCCGCCCTTTCACTCAATGCAAAGCCTCGCGACGACAAGCGAAAGTGGTTTGCGGTGGAGAAACTTTTAAATTATCTTATCATCATCTCGGGCTCGTAAAAAATAAGAAGTGCCATTAAAGAGCCGCAAACAAACTTTGTAATGATGTCTCGAAGGCATATCCGGTTGTTTTCCTCTCTTCATCGCCGCTGCTACAACTACACGGAGGCGAGCACTAACTTTCCCTGTTTAAGGATTTATTAGCGCCAAGGTCAGAGCGAGTTTATTGTCAGATAACGAAATCGAAGCGGAAAACTTTTCTGTTCTTCCAAGAGATGAGCTTTTAACTTGCCGCGAGGAGGGTAAGGGGGGCGAACAAATGCTTTTGAGAGATGTTGAGAGCATCTCCGATCTCGCAACCTATGAATACAAATTTTTAAATTACCCTCGATGCTCATGTGTGAAACGCGATGATAGGTAAGAAGGAAGGAAATTGAAAAGACTGTATGCAAAGCAGCGAGGGGAAAATATTGAAATGGGAAAATTGAGTTTTATGTCATTTCTCGGAATCTTTTGCTTGCAAAACTTTTCAGTTTATCAAGCGGGGGCGTAGGTATACATGCGAGATAAAGTGTCTCACGATTACGCTTCCAACTTTCAACGAGCAAATAAAAAAGTTCCCGACGCCGTTCTCTCGAGAATCAGGGCAAACT
This sequence comes from Smittia sp. YW1114-2, assembly GCA_033064975.1. Classification (NCBI taxonomy): domain Eukaryota; kingdom Metazoa; phylum Arthropoda; class Insecta; order Diptera; family Chironomidae; genus Smittia; species Smittia sp. YW1114-2. Next base: position 6,991,532 of record CP093834.1, on the reverse strand, counting down.
TTCGCCAACGACTTTTCTTTGTTTCCGTTAAGTGCGACGACGAAAAGTTTTCGAGCGCAAAATTCTTTTGCAGTGAAAAGTGATGGAAAGGTGAAACGATCTCGAGGTCTCGTATGCCAAGATTTACTCGACAAAGACGGCAGCACACCTACGGCCTATTAAAGAAGACGGTGTACTACTCTAAAGCTCTTTTGATCTTTCCCGAAGCCAAGCAGTATTTGTATAAACAGTCAAGTCGGGCCAACATTGGTCAATTATCGGAGCATTGCTCTGTGTTGACCCAGGAAGCGAAATTAAAAAGCCGGTCCCGGAAAGGTTCGACCGAGAGCTACAGGCTAAGGATCTGCGGTAGGAATGATAATGATTTCTTTTACATGACAATCAGATGAAAAGAAAAATTGGAAAGAAAACCCTAAAAATATTTTTCACAGCTCTAGGTCAATAACATAATGGGGTCAATGAACCTTTCAAAGCATCACGAAATTGCTCTGAATATCCTGAAGAATCCTAAATTTACTGTTGAGTGGGTTCAGCTTCTCTTCCGTTTATGGGCAGCTCGCCTTTGCTAAGCGTCCATCAACTCATTAGGTCGCCTCTGGTTTGTATTCTTTCACCAAATTTCTCTTTCAAACACCGCTAAAAGGATCAGAAATACCATCGAGCTCGGATGTCTTCTTCTTGCAGAATTACTTTATCGAATCTTCGATCACGGCAAAATTGTGGGGCGAGAAAATTTATTCGTGTTCGATGAGAATAAATAAAGGAGCAAGGGAAAGCAAAAATATCTCGTTTCCTATTTCGCTCGGCGCTTTAACGCACTCATAAAATAATGTAGACATTGATGGGCCAAGAGCGCTCGTAGAAATCCCTGAGTAGAGGCGAAAGGAGAAAATGGAAATTTCGAGATACTCGCAAGACTGATACGGGCGAATTTATCATCACCAAACCGCAGGAAGAAGAGTCTCGAAGCTATGGGAAGATCAACAAAAGCTGCATCAGGATTTATGGAATTCTTATCACCGAGGCGGTTTACGATTTCATAAAAGCTCGCGCCATAACTAACACAACCTGGAAGGAGCAAGGAATCGACGCAATTCATCATCTCGAGATTTTTATGAGCTTGCGATAAAGTTTGTCGTTCGTTCAGTTATCAATTTCGCATTTCATCGTTCGCAGGTAAACTCAAGAGTCTCTAGAAAGTTTATTGAATCGAGTGACAAGGTAAGCCTGAGAAGGGCGGATTAGCTCGTTCTCGTGTGACATAATCCTTGGACACTCAATTGCAAAAGGTTAATCGATTTGTTTATTTAACGGATCAGAATAATTAAATGCTGAAACTTTCGTTTTAGCTTTAAAACTTTCTGGGTCTGTTCATCGCAGCGTATTTACTTTAAACGAAGCCCATTGCTTCGCTCTTCCGTTGCTCATTTCAAGTAATTAACTTCACTTTCCCGTCCTTGTTTTCCGCCATCGTGAAAGGCTCGAGAACTAAGTATCGTAGCTGTTAAACGAACGAGAGGAGGTCGAGGTAAAAGGCAGCCGCTGATAATGAAATTTTCATCTTTTTGAGTGCGAAAGTTTCCTCGTTGTCCTTGCTACAAGAGCTTTCATGTTGTTTAATAGCGATGATATTGTTTTCCTTGATGAGTTCCTTCATTATTTCGTTGTGATCAACACGATGTTTCGTTGCACTTTAATTCGATTTGCTGTCGCTGATAGTTTTCCTGAATGGAAATTACTTAGCTGACACTCTCTTGCTTTATCGATTTGCAGTTTAATCCGTCGGCTGAGGAACAATGTTGGCGATAATTCCGTTCCATTAAGTCAATATCGTCCGCGATTAGTGCTGAGCGAATCTAGTCATGCAATGTTGTTAGTCGGATTAAACCAAGGGATTTGCGGGGGCGAAAAACATGCGTGAAAACTGGCGTGTTTGTGGTAAACGCTGTGGAATAGTTCTCGGTGTTCTTCTACCCTCCCGCTCTGAAAGTTTCATAGACAAGCAGTTCTTGATTTCTTCTTTTTAAGTGCTTCGCGTGAATGAACCTCATAAGTTTTTATCACCTGAAGCACTTTGAATGAACACTGAACGACATGTAAGTTGATATCGATTCTCGTCGAGCGCAATCCAACAATGTGTGTCAATTCGGTGTGACACAATGATGGTTCGGAGCAAGCGAGCAGATTCTGAAGAGCAAGCACAATGAACAAACACGACAATGAATGTTTGAAACAAGTCAGTCTAGCGCCCTCGTTGCAATGAGCACTTTGATCATCAAAGCTTTGCCTTGCTTCTGAATGAAAAGTTTCCATTTCAAAAGGAAGATTGTGTTGGAATGTATCGCGCATAATTGTTCGTGAGAGACAGCGAAGGCTCTTCCATTTGTAGAGGGGGAAGATCATCGTGAGCCTTCAAGCAGTTCCAGTAGGTTTCATGAGATTTCAACGAGGAGTTTTCATTAGCTTTCGACGACATTTTAGGCCATGGACGACCCCTAACTCGACATGAATCCGAAAGCATTTGTACGAGAGAAAGAAATCGTGAAACTTCAGATTTTTATTGCAGCTCTGGGATTAATGCTGATGGAATTTCTCTTCTCTGAAACATTTATGATTGTTCTGACTCAGAACTTCTGAGTTTGCTTGCTTTAAAACTTGCCAAACAATTTTCCTCGACGAGGCGCGCAACTTATCATGATGAAAATCTGCAGAATTTTCGCAAATGCAAATTCTGCACGAAATCTCCGTGATGAATCTTTCATGATTTATTGCTGCCGGCGTTGCATGAATCAATAGCAACTCAGCTGGATTAAACTCGCGGATGTCGTCCGTTGACAAAAAAGTTTTTGTTAAAAATGTCAATGCGAATTACTTTGCGAGAATTGAAAATATCCGGGAGGCGGAAATATTTGAAATAAATCGCTGAAAGTTTTTCTGTTTGCATGGAAAAGTTCCGAACTTGATGCGCTGTCAGCTGCTCGATGGCGAAACACGACGACAATAAATAACGACGAGTATTTTGTGGACGATTTGCTGGATAGCGTGTCAAGGCAAAATCACTGCGGAAATGTCTAAAATACTTTTGCCATCAAGCTCACAAGCGACGGACGAAGTTTGGCTTTTAATTCAATTTGCGACTGATGTTGATTCAAAGTGATTCCTGGAAGCTTGCTGACAGATCGGAAATTTATTTAATGGCTCGGTAGATAAATTAAATCGACATTTAATTACATTTCATGCACGAGCCCTCGACCTGTAGGACGCTTCAAAAGCTTTTAGTGTCGCTCCCGCTTTTCACATTTTGTCTAATAGCCTCGGACGTCGAAAATCCTATTTAATTGCGCAATTAAATTTCGCGGTGTTGACGAATCTCGCGATTTCTCACGGCCGTCTTTTCATTGTTCCACGATTCAACTGCAATTAATCAGATGACAAGATGAAGCTCAGGAAATGGAATTGAGACATTTTTATGAACGTTTCCTCCCTCTCGACTCCCAACCGTAATAAAAATCCAGCCTCGACTTCTCACCCCTCGCCCTCGAGACCGGAAAGAGAACAGCCAGAGAAAAGCGACGAGGACAGAGAATTTAAATTTTTCGGCGAACCCTTTTGTTGCCACTGCCGGCAACAGATTTTACGACCATTAAATCTGCTTTTTACATCAATGAAAATCCTCGTCGGTTTTCGCTTTAATGTGCTCGCGACACTTTTTTGCGAACGCTCGCTGAGGTTAAATCAATTTTTCAATTTCGCGGAGAATTTTAATTTACGGAAATTTTTGAAGTGACGGGTCGGTGATGGCGTAAATCAGATTGTCGCCTCGCGCTCGCCCAGATCTTGCACGACTTTGTGCAAAGTTTTGATTATCTCGTATTCATCTGAGTAGTTCTTACGACCTGCAAACGAATGGACCATTGACAAGCTTATCAAGAGCTTTCGGTACCTTCAAACTTCTACCTGCTTGTTGCTCATCTACTGGAGTTGTTAGTTTGTTTCCTTGTGATTTTTTGATCGCTGGAAAGATTTCGTTAGAATGATTCGACATCAAATTGATAGAAAAAATCTCACATGACAAGTTCAGTGGATTAGATTGTTGCGTTTTGGATAAATAATATTTGGTTCCACCCGATGAAAGCTCAGTGCGGTTACGAGGAGTTGAAGTTTTCAGCGGCTGTTGATTCATCGGCGTTGAGCTCATTAGCGGCTTTCCTGGTCCGCCGCTTGCAGTTGTGTCGGCCGAGGTTGTTATGATCGTATGAAATTTTCGAGCAGTCTGCTGCAAGATCAAAAGATATTTCTCGATTTCCGCGCAATTGTAGTCGCGATGATTGTTCATGAACTTCTGCACCAGCGCGTGAATTTTGTTGAACTTGAATCGCATGATTGCTATGTCGTAGAGGTGTCCGTTCTCAGCTTCAATCGCTGGGCCCATCGCTCCAAGCATCGTGTCGCTAGAGGTAAATTGCTTTTAGATTAACATCAGACTGCGATTCTCGATTGGATAAACCTCGAAATTCTTGCATTTGCCATTTTGAAGAAGCTTCAAGTTCACAGAAATTTGGAAAGAAACTTGCAAAACCATTTGTCGAAAACCGAAATGCAGAAATTAGTTCGCTTGCTGGGATTTAAAATCTCAGAACTTTTTCATTGTGGGAGTGCAGAAAGTTTTATTGAACATTCGATAACTTCGATTTTCCGGAACTTTCAAGTTTTCTTGGCGTACAACTTTGGATTGATTACGATGCTAATAAACATCGGAAAAATGCTAATTCAATGTAATAACTTAAAAAATCGTAACACCAATAGTTGCACGAGAAGCAACAAACCGATCAAGACGTTCGGAAGCGTGGAAATGATAAAAACGGCAATCACTACGTGAGCTTGAGTTTAAGTCGCTGTTGAAGAGTGTGAATCTTGCAATATTTCTGGTTGTTTTCATAGCGACAAGCAAGAGTAGACGCGTCGTCCACGAGTAGCAATTTGAAGTAATAACGTAGCTTTTTCCAAAACGTGCCCGTCTGTTTCACACTCAATAATGTATTTTAAAGCTCTCCTCGAAGCCCCCAAAATCGCCACCAGAAAGTACAGAAATTTTAATTTAGAATTTGTTGCAATTTGAATTTGACTTTTCTCAACTTTTCCAATTAGTGAAAGTTGCAGAATTTCCTTCCTCATCAACTCTCTGTTGCTCAAACTGAAGTCATTAACACCCTTGTTTGCGAAGAGATGTTAACGCTTCCGTTTGGGGCCAACACTCGCTTCATTCGAAACATCTTTTCGGTCTAATAAAGAGGCTCATGAAAGGCGAAAAGGAAAATTGTTTTCAATTACAATAATCGTAGGTCGTTTTTCAATTCTTTCTCTGCCCGCCAGACGGGAATGCTGCGAGGAAAAAGGGTACAGGGACCTGATAAATGCCGGGAGACAATGATAAATGGCAAGGAGGTTTATGAACAGAACAGAATGCGATAGCAATTCCGGCAAAACTTACATTCTTGATGGGGCGCTGTTGTTTCAGCCTCGTGGAAGAATTCAGTGAGACTGTCTCGTGTCACGACAACTTTCTCATTCGGAAGCTCATTTTTCACAGCCGTTAAGTTATCGAGAAACCAAGTTGCTGAGGCGACGAGGAGCAGTGAGCGAAGATTATCAGCGAACGAAGCTTTCGACTGAAGAATTACAGCTCAATTAAAAGCGAAACGATTAATTCCTTCTTTCATCACCTTTAATTGCTCGAGTTTATCGCTTTTACGAAATCTTTCGGATTAATTTACGTAGGTTATTGCTTCTTCTCCCTCTCACACGAGCCTGTCGTCCATAAAATCCTTTTGCAATATTATGTGAGAGAGAAAGTCATAAAGTAAAATTGCTTCAACTTTAATCGTTTTGATCTGAATAAAATTAGATTGTTACAAGTTATTAACTTCGTTGAATCTTCAGAGCTAAGTCAGACGAGAATCTTTGCTAGATAAGCGGAATATTCTGTCTTCATAAAATTTTTAACCAAAAGGCAACGATGCCACTTCATGATTTAAGTTATTCTTGAACATTGATTACGTCGTGTTTCCTCATAATTTCACTGTCACTGGTGTTGAATAAAGAGTTGCTTCAAGAAACACCGGAGCGAGTTTTGGCTTAGGGTTATTGTATTGCAGCTGCATGAGTATCCGATTAAAAACTTCTACAAGTAGAAAGTTATCAAGCGTAATTATTGGAGCAATTTGAAGTCAATCAAACAATTTGTACTGTGAAGCATTAAAACTATGAAATGTGTGAGAATCTGTTCCACTCTGTGATCACAATTTCAACTAGATACTTCGCTATGTCGATCTTAAATGTTTTGTGCTTGCCGTTTGGTTTTTCATCTCGCGAGTGTGCTGCGAGAAAGACGATGTACGTTCGGGGTGTTCGATGCAACGGCTCCAGCATTGTTTATCCAAACATTTCCTGCTATGCCAAGTCTTTCAATCGTTCATTCTCTACTATCAACTTTAACATTGTCTTCGTCAATCCAATAACATTTGTGGTGATAAATCGACGTTATAGTTTTTGAACTTAATATTATTTTATAGTATTTTGAGTTATAGTATTTTGAGTTCAAACTATACTACAAGTACGGACTAATCTTCCGCGATGTTATCCATACACCTCGCATGGAATGGTGCCAACTGATGAGAGAGGACAACGGAAATGCGTTCGTGAGAATGTTCGTTGACGTCATAAGAGACAGCATCCCATCGCAAGTTCACAAATGCCCATACAATGTAAGCTAGCGCGATTATCTGTTCATTGATTGACCTTTACTTTTAGGAAATTGTCGTGAAAAACATTCAGCCTCAAGCTCGAACATTAGGCTCAATTTTTTCCGGCGGGCGATTACAGAATGACTTTGTATTTTTACAATGTCAACGGAGAATTGGAATTTGTAATCAACATGATCGGTGCAATGGTTTCGCCTCTGAAAGAAACTTTTGGCTAGCGATTAGCACTTTTACGTAGTGGAGTGTGATATGTATTGGAAGGTATAGGACGTAGATAAAATGAATCAGTATCCGGGTTAAGTTTCTGAGGCTGGAAATGGTCGCACGGACAGGTTAACGAATTATCGCAGCTAAGTCTTAAATTTGTTTGCATTACGACAGGTAAACTGAACTTTTTATTACCCTTTAATGTAAGCGAAAACGATAATAAAAGTGTTTAAATTGGAAGCAAACTGGTTTGAATTTTAGTTGCAAGAGAGAACGTAGTCAAAGAATGTTCAACTTTTGTTATTGACGAACTCCGATGATTGAGCCGAACGCAGTAAAAATCGAGGTTTAAGTTGAACCAAAGATGTCATAAGAGCTTTTTAATTCTATATTGGTATCTATGGTTGAACAGATAGATGCAGAGCTTTTTAATTCGGGAAGGTAAGCTGCACGATGCCTCGCTTGCCTTTTGACTGAACTCCATCGATCGGTCGAATCCTTCTGTGGTCCTCAGGTGGAGTTTTTCACCTAACTTTGCTGAAGCTTCCGTCTCTTTGAAACACGAGCGCAAGACCAAATACGCGTCGAAGCTTAGATGTTAAAAGGCAAAACCTTGTTTTTCCCCCAAAGTTCAAATTTCCCGCACAAGTCCAAATGTCTCCGCCGCCGTTGAACCTCAACACATTTCGTGAAAAAAGTTCAAAACAAAGCAAGTTTTTGTGATTTTCCACGTGAGCCGCGCGACAAGCCAAAGATTCAAGATGTTTCGCATGGGTATCCCGAACCAGTCGGCTGAGGAGCAACGAGCGCAGGTCAGAAGAAGCGTCCGTAACTCCGCTTTTTCATTCTTCGCACTCGTTGCGTTGATTCGTTCAGGTGAGTTTCATTTTATGCTCGATAAACCTTAAACAATCTTGTTCTTCTCGCATGTCAACAGCTCCGTATGTGCTGGAAGTCCTCGGTGAGTCAACGTTATGAGACTGGGCTAGTTTGCCTCCACAACTAGAGAGCATTTTTCGTTTGTAATCAGGAATCGTCGATCAGTAAAATATTCCAAACCAGCGCAAAAGCTTACGAGGAGCTGGAGAACTACTCGAGCTATTGGATTAATTAAAATATGAAGTAAAATTGAAAATTTGTTGTCAATAAACGAAGTTGAGTTCCCTTGAAGTGTTCGTTGCTTGTAAAATCAACTGGATTTCATCCACTTACTTAGTTCCAGTAATGAACTTGTCGCCGGATAGCCGAGTTTCTTCCTCAGGACGTGCTTTATGAAACATGAAATTGACTTTGAATTTATGGTTTCCACATAAAATGTCGAAAGCAGTCGAGCACTTGAGCAAGCCAAGGCAAAGCATGTTAGCCGATTTGCTGGCTTCGTTGAGACAAGAATGGCTTGAGAATGAACTGAAAGCGCAGCACAATGAGGACGGAATGCAATTGGAATGAAGAGTTTCCCACAACTGCTTTGAGGCTCTTCGATCTCTGTAAAGTCGTTGAAGTTGTGCAAAACGATTGCTGAAGAGTTTTCTTGTTTAATTGTACGTTTTGTTGGCGCTTATAATGTAGATGAAGTTGAATCGCACTTCAGTGGCTCGTTATTGCTGCTGCGGCTGTTTACGATCATGACAATGGGTGGGAAAGTCGTTTCTCATTAATGCTTTTGTGTTCCCGACGACTTCCAGCTTTATCAGAGCGTCTCTTAAACATTTGAATCGCCGCGTGAATGAGACGAGCCGAGTGATAAAAACTTCTCGACCCAGAGCAGCTCGCTTGACGCGATTAAATAACGATTTATTAATGTCATCTCGCTGAGTGTCTGCGTGCGAAATCTTCTCGAGTTTTGAGAAGTTGCCGAGAAAAAATATTTATGGAGCAGCGTTAGGTGTTTGATGACCTTTTTAGGCGCTTCACCCTCATCTCATCTCTTCATTGTCGCTCCGAGAATCTGCGGACGAAACAAGCGACGAGACCTCGAGAAGCTAAATTACCTTCAACGACCTTAATGGACGAAGTTTGTGTCGCGTGGTTGCGCCTTGCATTCCGCTAAATTTAACTTTTTATCTTCCTCGTTTCCTAATGCGGAGAAGTTCTCTCGGATCCGTCATGATATTCGCATAAAAAATTTATTAGGTGCTGCGAGAGCGTTTCTTGCCATTTGTATGATAATCGGAAGAGCGGAGAATAATTCAGCCGAGAAAGGAAAAATATTTTCTCGATGATAAGAAAGCTCGCCGTCGTTTAGGGTGCGAGAGATGAAAGCAACGAGAAAGTCGAGAATTTGATAGCTGAAAGGAGCTGCGAATATGTTTCCGAGCATTGCGAACAAATTTATTATTTTAATCTCACTTCACTCTCACCCGATCCCGCTGCAAGGCAGAGAAGTCATAATCCAGACGGTGCTGAATGAAGAATTGCTTCAGGGAACAGCGGAGCGATTGTTGCCATAGGAAAGCTCTCTTCAGTTAGGATGAGTGCGCCAAACTCATACGACACGTTTGGCTGCTGCATGAATTTGCGATTGAAAACTTCTACAGCAGAAAGTAATTAGACGTAATTATTGCAGTAATTATTGTTATTGTGAAGCATTAAAACTGTAAAATCTACGAAAATCTGTTTCACTCTGTGGTCAAAATTTCACTTCAACACTTCGCCATGTCGATCCTGAAAGTTTTATGCTCAACGTTCGCCGTTTGGCTTTTCGTCTCGCGAGTGTGTTGTGAGACAGAAGTTCAGAGGATCTACGTTCGGGCTGTTCAATGCAACGGTTCAAACGTTGTTCATCCAAATGTTTCCTGCTATGCCAAGTCTTTCAATCGTTCGTTCTCTGGTGCTAACATTAACATTTTCTTTGTAAATCCGATGACATTTATGGTGAGCAATGGGTTCCATAAACTTTTTACTGTCTGTTGATTTCGGATCAGAATTTCGAGGTCAAACTATACTACAAATACGGGCTAATATTCCGCGATGTTATCCGTACACCTCGAATGGACTGGTGTCAAGTGATGAGAGAAGAAAGCGGAAATTCGTTCATGAAAATGTTCATTGACATCATCAGAGACAGCGTTCCCGGCATAATTCACAAATGTCCATACAAGGTCAGCACTCCAGATCAACTTAACAAAAAACGTATTGACCTCTGCTTTTAGGAAATTGTCGTTAGAAACATTCAACCTAAAGCTCGAACATTGGGCTCAATTTTTCCGGCGGGCGATTACAAAATGATAATGTATTTCTACAACCAGAACAGTGAATTGGGATTTGTAATTAACATGATCGGTTCAATTATTTCGCCGCTGAAAGAAAATTTTGGATAGCGATTAGCACTTTTAGGTGGTAGAGTGTGTTAAGTGTCGAGGAGTAGATAAAATAGATCAATATTCGAGTTAGGTTTCTCAGCTTGGAAATGGTCACACGGTTACGTTAACGAATAATCGCAGCTAAGTCTTAAATTTGTTTACATTACGACAGGTAAACTGAACTTTTTATTACCCTTTAATGTAAGCGAAAACGATAATAAAAGTGTTTAAATTGGAAGAAAACTGGTTTGAATTTTAGTTGCAAGAGAGAACGTCGCCTAAGAATGTCAAAAATTTCGAGTGTTGTCGCGCTGCTGATTGCGTTGACTTGTTCAGTAACGTGTGACGAGTACGAAGACAATATAAAATTTATGCTGTACAACAAAGGAAATTCCTCAATTTCCACGTTCAACACTTCGATGTCCGCTCAAGGTTGCGACATGGGAGGAAAGTTTGCGATCATAGCTCACGGATGGATGGGCAGCAACTCTCCCTGGACACACGAATTGATCAAAAATTTGTTGAACCACCGACAGGGCTGCGTTCTCTTCATGAACTACTCAGAATACTCTGATCATCGCAACTATTTCCAAGTCATCCAGAATTTCAATCCAATTGCCAAATTACTGACGAGGAAACTCAGACAAATTGTCACCGACGGTGCGTCGAGCGATAACATTTTCATGTTCGGTCATAGCCTGGGAGGAAGAATCGTGATCGAAGCGGGCTTGCAGTTCGGTCACAAACGGATTGGTTTAATTGACAGTTGAGATGAAAAGCTTTCCAAGCATAGACAATTAATTCTCCAGAGATTTTCAGGTTGTGAACCGGCTGGGCCAGGCTTTGACGTGGTTTACACCGAGAACCCGATGAATGCGGCTAAGAATGTTCAATGCATTCACACGAGCCTGATGGGAACGCTTGAACGGAAATGTCATCAAAACTGGCTGATGGGGAACTGCGGAACAAGCCAACCCGCTGGCAATGACGTCGGTGCTGTTCTGTGCTCTGTTCTTAGCTCCTGCTCTAACTCCAATATTATGAATCACAGACTTTGTCCCCACTTCTACAATTTAGCTTTCACGAACGATTTTTTGGCTGACACCAATAACAGATGCCGATCGAACCGGATTGCGAAGAACCTTCCACCGAACTTCAAGATGGGTTACTTAGAATATCGACGAAAGTAAGCAATCAAAAGCTACAGTCTTCATTGACACATTTTTGACGCTTTCCAGCGCATCAATTGTCGGCGACATTCCTTGCCCAACTTTTGCAGATTACCCATACACGGGACGTCAAACGAACTGATGCTTTCAATCAATAACGATATAAATGGGTCTTATATGATCTAAACGTTTGGCTACAGATTCACATTGTTGGTGTTTGTAAGAAGCTTTGAAATAAAAGAGTTCAATCAAATATGTTTTAAAAGTCTGCTTATAAATAAGTCTGAGCACAAAAAGGAGGGCGAATCGAAGAATAGCTGAGTTTTCTCACTTGGGATATGAACGAGAGAAGAAAGTAAAAGTTGGCTCGTCGTCGAGCGAGAGACGGGATGGGGAAGCAACCCAAATTGAATTTGCTTCGATCGAGAATTCTTCAAATTCCTTTGATGAATTATGGCTTGGAGCGGCTCGATCGAGGACTAACGCAATTAGAGAATCCATGCTAATTCGCATTGATCGAATATTGAAAACAAATTCTGCCGACCGAAGTGAAATTGGGAATTCCTTGCAATTTCCATCCACACTTTGTGATTGGAGGCGTGAAAGCAAATCAGAGAGAAAAGGTTTTCGTACCTTTCAGGTATTTCCATCGCGCACAAGAAAGCTTTCAGTGTTTATGGCGCTTTCACGACACTCTCGGATGCTCTGTCGTTCGTAGTTGGCCCAACAACATCAATGAAGTCGCAGCAAGAAAATTATTTTCTTCTTCAGTCCCCCGAGAGATTGCAGAAGGAAGAAGAGTCGTTCGCCTTTGTGCGGCGGAAGGAGACGTCGTCGAAGGAAGCCGCGCAGGTAGACGGAAAAAGATTTCCTTTTGCTTTTCGCTATTGGGATCATGTAAATGAAGCGGAGCTTCTTCGTCGTTTAACCAAATCCAACTTATTTATTGAATTACCCAATTTTACTTTAAATCGTTTACATCGAGAGACAAAGGAGCGCGTCGAGCTTTCGCATTCAAATTTTATGTCGAAGCAAAATGAAATCATAAATAAGCGAATCAGTCGAACGGCAAAGGCGTTTGAGAAGTTCCGAGATGATCTGCTTCCGCCGTCTGAGATTCTGCGATAAAGTTAATTGAATTCGGGCTTTGTGTCTTCAACAAAACGAGATTTGTGAATAATTCAAGCAAAGTTTGTCTTCATAAATTTCTCCAAGCGAACGAGAAAAACTTTCGTGAAGTTCTCACTTCTGTTCTTGAATCTAAGTTTTGTGGCTTCACAAGTTTTGCTCTTTTGTTCGGCACAACTTACGACAAAGATCGGAATCTTCTTGTAGGTGCGGTTGCTGGCCAAGACTCGGCTGCTGCGTTGACACGAATTCCTTTCGATCGCCCATTCATAAGACTGCGCATCTCGCTTGGGATTTGACGTGTAACTGTTGTCGTTGGTCTGCTGAGTTCGATTGAAAAATTGTTTCGATCTAGCTCGAGAGACGAGAAACTCTAGAAGAAGATGAATGAAGTCTAAAATGGGCAAATTGACATTTCTTGTGATGAGTCGAGCTCAAGTTTCCCGCTCCACGCAACGAGAACGTCGTTCAGGTCTTCGAATGTCGTTAACCTGGAAGTCACGTTGCCTCTCGTCGATGCAGATGGCTTTGATTTGAACCCAGCAACGGCCGGGGTAGAATTATTCATTCGAGCTCCCTCAGCGACCCGAAGGTCTCCAGTTCACGATTGCGTTTCATTTCGTTATTGAATCAAAATCTTCTCAAGAACTTCTCGGCGCTCGTTCGTGTTGACAGAGATGTCGTTTGTTGTCTTTGCTTTTATTGACTCTCTCTTCCTCCAGCTCTTCGCCGTTTGGGCTCACTGTTTATGGTTTGGTGTCGTCTTATGTGCTTTGAATACAAATTAATTTTGTCTTTCTCCAGCTTTCTTGCGCTGCTCGCTTAAACTCTCGAGCATTTCTCTTTCCCCGCGCACTTTTCAATTGCTTCATTCGCCTCGACCGTCAATCGCTTCGCATTCCTCGCTCGTGAATTCCTCGATTCAACGTTTACAGGTGAAATTCGCTTCTCGCCGAGCGACTCCAATCGAAATCCTCTTGCGGTCATCGGAGAGTTCGAGCTGGGAAAGGTTCAATGTTAATGAGGGAAAAGTTTCGAGTTTAATCAGATTTCCCATCTGGCTTTCTGGGCCTTGAATCCCAAGCTAGCGAGAGGCGATGGAAACTTCCGCTGCTAATGAAAAACACGAGCGGGAAATTTATTTCTAAACACGATCGGCAACTTGTTTTGCGTCTCGTCGTTCAGCGAAAATAAGTGTGACACTCGCCGAAAGGAAGTGTCAACCGTCGCCCTCGAAATGACTTCATCAACGCGTCTCCAAATTTATTGATCAAATTTCTAGCCCGGCGTCGACATGAAGCGATTCAAGTAAGACGAGAAGGTCCCGCCCGGCGATAATCGGTCTCGAGACTCCGCAATTAATTATCGCAATTTCCAGAGAGAGTTTGGGCTAATTGAATAATTTCCTCGGCTTTTCATGCTCGACGAGATAAAAGGACGCAAAATAGAAAAACTTTTCTATAATTTGCTGACCGCAAGAATATTAAATTTTAATGGAAGCGAAAAGTTTTCGAATCTTCCTTGATGAAAATCTCTGAACTTCTAACTCGACCGCGAGTTTTTCCGATGTCGCAACATTAAAATTTTGTGCCGTCAGGAAACTCGAGACCTAAAGAAAACAAAATGCAAAATGCGTTGGAGTTCCGTTTCCGGTTTCACAACATTTCGGCGGAAAATCGCTGCGTGCGGCTCCGATCTCACGCGCCCACGAGAATTTGAGCAATTCAGACACGAAAATAAAATCTTAGAATGAAAAATGTTAGAAAATTAGGCAAAGCGCACGGCAACGAGGAGCTAAAAATAGCGGCGGATCTCGGTTAGTCATCATCGTCGCCGCTCGTAACTGACTCCACTCGATGATGATCGCGGCTGACGTAATTCTGATAGATTGACATGGAAACTCTCGCGAGGCTTCTCGCTCACTGATGAATCGCTCTGGCTCAGCTTCGATGTTTCCCGTCATCATAAATCCATCAACTGAAGGCTCGAGTTTTCACCGAATTAGCTGCACGAAGCAAGAATTATGAAAGCGAACTTGAATGAGTTTTAGTGCAACGGAATGGAAATAATTTAATTTAATTCCAACGCAGAAGCTCTTCGCAGCCTTGGATATGTTTAACGAAATGTCAACGGATGAATCTCAATCGTCTTTGGTTAGTTTGCTGTGAGTTCGACTGCAGTTTAACTCAGCTGAACTGTTACTGAGGCGATGAAATTAATTAAAACTTTCCGAAGAACAATGAGCGACCAAATAAATCAAGTCGAGTATCAATTGCCAGCGTGATGTGCCGAATCGACGATTGATTAATTGATTGGGCGACGAAAAACATGAAAACGCAAAAAATCTTTCGCCACAAACTCGAGCGCGCTCAATCGAGCATGAAACCGTGAACATGTGCTTCTGATTGTTCACGGAGTTATTAATCTTTTGACTTCCAACGCGTAATCCGCATTGCCACGGCGCTTAGCCGGCCACATGTTACCGAGTCCCACGAGGAATCGTAAAAACCTGGAGTCGAAGACACGCGGCCAAAACGAAATCAAAATGCAATAAAATTTATTCACAACGACCACCAGAAAGAAACTGAAATCGATGTTGTGACCCACATTTGCCGTCGTACGATTCTGCTTCGTGTCCGCAGTTCTCATGCTTTTGGACTAAAGAGACTCGAGCTACGTTGCGGACCCACAACAAACTCAAGCATGCATCAACAAACACCAATGCGACTCCGCTCGATGGAGAAGTGTTTACAAAACACCACAAAGATTTCTTCTCGTCTTGCGTCTCGAGAGTTTCTCGTTTCTTCGCTTGCCAGCCATAAATTTCCGAATCACAATTTCTCTCAGCTCGCCACTCACGATTGCATCACACGACCGAAATCTTTCAAGAACTCGACAATGCGGTTTTTGTGGCTTTTCCTTTCTTCTCGCCTGCCTCACAGACTCCCAATTGAGTCAGTTTTCCCAACATCAAACAAAGCGACTTGCTCAACGCTCAACATTTCGAAAGCCTTAGACTCGCAGAGACGCTTGACTCAATCTATCGATCATAAACATTCCGCCGTTCTTTGATATTCAGAACTAAGCTAACATTCATATACAAAAAAGTGAATTAGCGTTGAAGAACTTTGTTGATTGCCGAGCAAAACCCTAAAGAGCTAGCAATTAGTTTAACGACCGAGTAAACTAAGTTAATGAGGCGAATAAAATTTTTACTTCATTGCTCCGCAGTTCGGATTAATGCTTTGTCAAATGTTTGGAGGAGCTTTACAGCTTTTGTTTTGATTTAATCTCAATCTGCTTTAAGCCCACTCCAAGCGGCACTTGTTGATACTCTCGAGTCTCGAATAAATTTAATGACGCAGCGCTTGGGATCTTGTAAGCTTTCTTGACATTTCCTTTCTTCCATTAGCATTGAACAAGCTCTGATCGATTTTGCTGTTTATGATTTGCTAACAAACAAGTTTGTTGTTATAATTACGGACTTATTATTGCCTCGTCTGCTCGTAACTATGCGATAAACATGAAGCGAAGCCACCAGCATTGTCGTCTCCGCGACTTAATCCTATTATTTCAACTAATGTTAATGCTTGTTAATGTCTACGATAATAAATTAGCGATTACTTAATTTCTCCCGGGCCCGACAACCGAAAAATTTGTCACGTCAGTGTCAGCTTATTTACTTTGAAGGTGCTAACACAATCACGAAGTCAGAAACTGTTACCGAGGCGCTGAAATTTTAATTAAAATCGCTTCCATTATCAGAATTGCTCTACGCTGGAGTTCGGAGCAGTGAACCGGGATGAGAGAGTATCGAATTCGAGTGATGTTCAAGTCAAGGCAACCTGACCGTTCGTAACACTAATTAACTTTATGTCGTTCAGGCTGTCGTTATCGTCTTGGGAACGTCTCGCTGATGAAATTGTGATATTCTTGAAGTAGGAAGCAAAATCTTTTATTTATTTATTTATTTGTGTTTTCAGTCTATAAAAAGGTAATAAAAAATATTTACGAGTCTGATTTGAATGCGATAGCCGCGCAGCTCTCGATGAAAGTTTGAGAAGTAAAAGCTCGAAGATAATAAAGCTAGAAGATGGAATGGTTCGTGCTGTCTGCTCTACTTTTATGATCTCGTTTACTACTTCGACGCCACAAACTAATCAAACAGAACCTTAAAGCAGTTACGACCGCAAAGTCGAAGACGAAGGCGAGAAACTTTAAGATTGAGGTCGGAGATGCGATGGAAAAGGTGCGAAGAAAGGAAATTTGAAGCGTGGGAGAAAAAACCTGACAAATGATTTGAAATGTAAAAAGTTTGATTTATTGAAGGTGATGGGATGATCTCCGATGTGGCAACAAGATTGATGTAAGCATCATGTCGGATAATTTCGTCCCTCGTGACGAATGCTAATCGATGAATATCGTTACTGAAGTTTTGTGTCGAGAGAGATTTGAGGATTCTTCAGCATAAATTCATAAAAACTTTTCCGTCTCACAAACTAAACAATTAGTTAGTGTCAACTTTGTGCCAAACGATCTGAGTAGAATCTCTAGAGAAGGAATTGGTTTAAATTATTTATTCAATGTGAAAAGTTTCCCTTGAGCTATGAAAGGAAGTGAAACTATCGAACGAGATTATAAATTTCTCCTTCCTCGCCTTCATTGATTTTGATAGCTCAACATGAAAAGTTCATTGCTAGATATTCGTCCCAAAGCGTCGCCCTTATGTCTTCGTCTTTACATCTCGTTAAATGGCGCTTTAACTAAAGCGTTTGTGAAGTAAATTTTATGGGGACACACTTTTCATAGCCATTGTCAAAGCTTTCAATGACTCGAGTTTGCCAAAGTGACACAAAGAAGCCATACAGAAACTTTCGAGACGTTTATATTGAGTATTAGATTACACAATGAAGAAGCAAAGAGGAAAAAGTTCACAAAAGTTCTAGGGCAGAACGTGACTAGGAGGAAACAAGGGAAAATCGATGTTCAACAGAATTGAGTCAATAAATGCCCGTGGAACTGATTTAGCCCGAATGAAGTTTTGTCACGAAGCGTTTTGTATCATGGAAACTTAAAAATTGAACAACTTTCTTCTGTTGTCGCTTTCGACAGCGGAGACAAGGTCGGAAAGCATTTTATTCGAACGAAAATGTTAACAACAGTTTCCATAAATCTATTATGAATATTATCCAAGCTCGAGAGTCAGCGAGAGGGCAAATATTGCCTTTTGCACAACGTTTTCAATTTCGTTCCCAGTCCTGCTCCTCTCCCAGCCACTCTCTGTTTATCTTTATGGCGTTTCCGATAAAATATGGCTTTGGGGACATCAAATAAATTGAGAATCATTTTTCATTCTTCTCTTATCTCTCGTCGTCTTTTTCTCCTCCTCGTTTATCCTTTGCGATTATAAAAATGACATGACATTGTAATCATGGGGCAGAAATATTATTAGTTGAAATATTCTCTCATGGATTTCTTCCGCTTCCGTCTTCCTCCCCGCACCCGGCAACGAGCGCTTGTTGTGAAAATATTTGCACAGAAATAGATTTTAATGGGATTCGTTCGGAACCTTTATTGGAACGTTCAGGAGTTGGAGTAGACTGATGTTAAGCAAATTCGTTCGGCTAATACTTTGAGCAAATGGACATTTAAGAATTTATTAAGCTGAGTCGTCGATCTTGTGGAAACTTCTGAGAATTTAGGTCGGAACGGGAAACTTGGCATTGACATGAACCTGAGAAGATTTTTAAAATTATTCCACGTTCATCGATCTCGATCTAAAGATTTTTTCAAGATTAGCAAAAATAAGTTTTCTCAACATTTTCACTCTGATTGCGACAAAGTTGTCCGCGATTTTGCAGTGATTTTATTTTCCCAACTCTGTCTAATTTTCCGCGTCATTTGTTTTAGTTTTTCCAGCTAGGATTTTACCAGATTTTTCTATAAATTTCAATTAGAGCAAACATTTGCTAAATATGCCACTAATCAAACTTTTCATTCCAATTGAACTACACGAGTTCTCGTCAATATTCATGATTGTTTGTGAAGCATTTAAGTAGTTTATGAATAATCAGCAATGACGAAACATGATTTAAAACATTTCAATTCGCGGTCAACTGTTTTGAAACCAATTTAAATCGCCTGCTAGTTCACCTACTGTAAATTTTCCGTATTTCCAATTATTTGTTCATTATACAGGAGCGTGAAACTCACGCTAGCTCGATGCATCCGAATCACAACATTATAATAGAGTTTCGTGGCGAGAAGCTGTTGTGTTTGCTGTTCAATCCAATTTGTAATATCAACATTTCCATTTGCTTTCGGTTGAAAATTTGGTTCGATCATGTTCTCTCTTGAAATTACATCAGCTTTTGAGGTCGAAACTTTTCAGAATTTACATATTTTAATGCGAAAGGACTCACGTATTACTTGACACAGCAGCCAACGAAACCCTTTCTCAGCATTCACAGTTGGTCAGTCAAAAGACTTTTCCTCCTTTCCGTCTCGTTTCCATTTATAGCACGATGAAACGAGTGTTCGTGAATGGATTTTTCACCATTCATACAGGAAACCGCCAGAACTGGTTAAAGTCAAATTTTCCGGTCTCATCCGACTCCACAATTCACTCGGAAATGGAAATGAAAATGTGTTGAAGTTTTCCCAACTCTCGCCCGTCAACAATTTTAGTCTTGCCATCGTTTCATGCAATTTACCGATGCGGAAATTTATTTATTCAGCTGCCGCTCATTCAACTCGTGTAAGCTGCGAACCCGCCAAATCTGTTGTACACTTTAAGCTGCAATGAACCGCTTTAAAATGTGCTATTTCGAATTCATGAGATGCTTTTGAGAATGTTCGCTGTGGGAGAATAAGTTTAATGGTCTGCTCCACATATCAAATGACTAAAGTTCCAAAGGATGAAGGGAAAGTTCGTGAGATTCTGTGGTAAACAATCCTTGTTCTTCGATCTCCCTTAACCATATCTGATTCGCTCCAATCCATTAGCAAGCAGATTATGTTTCCACATTAAGTTTTATTCGACTCGTTATGCTTTTATTGAGTGCTCACTTTAAAGGAACGAAATCATTTTATTTCTCGGGTTTCGAGACACATAAAGCATCGCAACGATGAGATAGAAAGTTCAGGCATAACTTGTACGTTTTCCGCGTCGTTCGAGTTATGCTTCCCATAAAACAGACTGAGAAAAATGTAAAACGCAATGTAGTAAACTAATTTTATGATGAAGAATTTTTTGAATAACTTGGGACGTAAAATTCCAAAGCTCTAAGAAGATTATTCACTCGCTTGCAGTCGAAGGCAAAAATTGATTAATTCTTTGTATCGAGATAAACTTTATCGAATCGGAATGCAATAACGTCACCAAACAAGAGAGAGAGAGAATGGCAATAAATACTTCTGACAAATTTTAGCGCCGCGTCGCTCGGATCCTCGCGATGAAAATCGCTGATAAACAGTGTTTGTCTGTTCTTCTCGATGCGAGATTGTAGCAAGAATTGAAAAATCCGGAATAATTTTTTAATGCGCTGTTTCCAGAGACGGCAACTCAGCTCAGGGACGGTCGACGAGAACAATATTGACAATGGAATTTCATTTTCTTCTCTTCCCTTTTGCTTACAACGAGAATAATCTATAACAGCAGAGGAGCTTTCGGTCATTGACACGACTGGCAGAGCGCTGTCGAGAATCTTTTTTATTAACATTTTATAAAGTGGAAAGTTCTTGGAGTTGAATTAAATTGGACGTCGAGAGCTGAGCTTCCAAGGGAAATTGACGAATGCACAGCCCAGGACGCTATGGAGCTAAAAGTTCAGGAAAAACTTTTAAAGTGGCTGAAAGCATAATTCAAATTTCATCGGGAAATCTATGAACGAGGAAGCTTTATTCCCAAGCATCCGACTGCAGCTTCATCACTCAAGTTGTTTATGTATGTGAGCGCTTTCAAGTGCACTTTGATGCGTCTATGCGAGGAATGAATCCTTCAACTCGAGTTTAATGAAAAAATAATTGAAGCTTTCGAAAGCTCATCGTTGGGTCTTCTCGATGATTCAATTCTATTCCTCAAAGTGTCAATTAAATTGATGTAGCTAAATTTGACAACTCCGCCCTGCTCACTAATCTCATTCCGCTCAGTCTCTTCGATAAGCCAAAATAATTTTGATTGAATTGATCGCATTTCTCTTCTCGGTATTTTGCTGCTGTAGCGAAAAAATATCAAAACCGAAGATTGCGTAATGATTAAGCTGTCATATCATGTTGATAAATGAGTTTTCCATAAATCGATCAGCGGGGGAAAAAAAACAAGCGAATTAAGATTGAACTTCGAACGAAAATGCGAACAACCGTTTTGTTTAACAACATGAGCCGATGAGCTTGGCAAAGCTTTCATTAGTTTATTGCGGAAGCTTCTATAATTTAGTTCAGACCACCGTGATAATGGCATGGGGTTGTTGGTTGCTACGCCTTCCAGGACGAAAACAGGGATTAGCCATAAATTTAAACAAGGGTAAAGACTTAAGTGGATTCGCAAAAGAAAAGCTAACCACAACCAACATGTTGAATTCTCTCAATTTATTTTTATTATTTTGCTTCGCTCGCTCGAGTGATGGGATGATGATGTGGAGCTCGTAAGCTCGTTGACCCGACAAGAAGCCCTTTCAAATACATAATCAAAAGTCAATCGGTGGAGAGCCTTCGCTTTCTGCTGAAAAGCTTGCTCGCTTATCTCTCTCCAGCCAAAAACAAAACGAAGAACAGGAGGAGGAACCTCGAAAAGCGTCGACGTTGTCAATATATCGAGCTGGCAGCGGAAAGATTTCGATTGATTTATTTTTAGGGGCGACATGACTGATGACTCTGTTTTTGCGATGGCACAGACATGAAACATATTTATGAGAGACAGAGCTATGATGTTTAAAAATCATGTAAACAAATTTCTCTTTCTGCTGTCGAAGCCATGACGAAGACATTTTCCGTCTCAATGATACATTTCCTTTGATGCTGCGAAGCTCTCAACGAAATGAGTTTATCAGCTGGGAAAATCTTTATGGCTGACTGCCGTCCGTGATCAATTCAATTGGCCTTTTCAGTCGAGGACTTTCTGAGAGCACTCGGTGGCTTTTCCTTTAAGAGAACTTAATTAATTCAAAGTTTCGAGCCTTTCATCGACTTTCCATTGCGACGAACGAGGAAAATGGAGCGTGGAGAGGTCATGAATGAAATGTTAATCTTACATCAAGGATTCCTTTCTTCTTCGAGACTGACATAATGAACATGACATGGGCGAAACAAAATGATAAATGATGATGCTGGTAAAGTTGATGTTGATAAATGAGATTTTTATTATTATCGTCTTCTATTAACGGGTCAGCTTCTTGTTCTTCCAAGTGCCATCCCCGGAAAGAAGGGACGAACAGTTTTGAAATTGTTTTCGCAACATGCCTTCCGATTGTTGATGTGGAAATGTGATAGCACTAATGATTCCGAAAGCCGTCGGATCGAAGCTTCGATGTGACATTAATCTGGCGAAAAAGTCCAGTGACGAGAAGACAAACAAATAAACAAACAAAATGTTATCGGAGAATATATGACGAAGGTTCTCAATCTCCGACTCAATCCTCAGCTTGTCCTCTTGACTCGGTTACGAAGGCGACGAAGGGAATTCAATTTAATGCGATTCGATATTGACTAACGTTGTTCCTTCTCCTGCTGCTCGATTTCCCCGAGAACTTCTTCGAATGTAATTACAGCAAAAGCATGGATAGGAAAGCTTTTGTGTTTTCTCTGCGGTTGATTTACGAGCTCACTTTGCTTTCGACTTTATGTGCGATTTATACAAGGTGCATCGAACCATGCATTAAACATGAGAATCTTTAAGATTTATATGCCGAGAAGATTTACCATTGTAAACAATTTCTCAGCTTCTCGTTCACTCTTCAGAGTACTTGGATCCATCTGCTTCACGTCTTCTGTTAATGAAAACAATATTTCGAGGAAATCGTTGTAAATTCCTTCTCGCAAACATGATGACGTCAGTTTTTGCATAATCCTGAAATGAAGACGACGAAAAGCTTTCAACTGAAAGTTTGCTGCTGTGAAAAGATTAAACGAAACTCTCGTATTTTGTGTTAAAGTTTCCTTGTTGAATGTCATAGTTTTATTTGATTATGCATTTTCCATCTCCGGAGTGATTTAACAAAATTAACAACAATTTCATGACGCAAATAAATCAAACCGAGTTAACAATTTAATTATAGAGATTCGAGATTCTCGAAGAACTCTCTGTTGATATTGCATCGAGATGGCTTCATTGGGTGGGTTCGCTGTATGCGATGATATTTCTTATTCACATATTTGCATTCTTGAGACTCAGCGAACGAGAAAAAATGATCTCAGATACTTCGTCTGTTGATTTTATCTCCAGCTTTAGAGGGAGGAAGAGACCAGCATTCATGGCGAATCGATACAACTTCTGACAGGAATCAACGAGTGTTGTATGAGGAAATTCAATTTCATGGCGATTGAATCAGCAAATTACAATACAAACTCTCTCTGCTGAGTTGTGTCAAATGAAAGCTTGGATTAAAAACAATTAAAGTTGCAGCGGTTGATGGCTTTGGTCATTCCGGTCCAGAACAATAATTTATGTTTCGCTTAGATTCTCGCCGGTTTGCTAATTACTTTGTTAGATATGCCACATTTTCATCGGGCTGATATGAGGGGAGAGGGAGGAGAGGGATGCAACCAAACTCTGATATGAAATATTTTATACATTTCTCGATATGAAATAGTTTTGGCCGACCCGAAAACATTGGCCGAGTGAGCAATTTATGCGCGCGTGTTTAATCGAATAAATTTCGAAATTAGGCGCGCCTCGTATTCACACGAAACAATTGGCGGAGCTGCATTAATAACTGATTGCGAACGAGTCCCGGACGAGCGTCGAACACAAATCGAATCATCTCATTACGTCGCCTGACTAGTTACTCTAGTGCTTTCAAAGGTCCGCGTACAAAACGAAACAAAAGCCTTAAGCAGCTTTTCACCATAAATTTCGTCGCAGGTTTCGCAACGCCTAGCTACAAACGTATCTCAATTTGTTTAAGTAAGCATCTGCTTCCTCTCTGTATACTCAATTACAAATAGATTAACATTCTTCTTCATATTAAAGATTATTAATTAAGGGTCCTCAACAACAGTTTAATTCCATCGCAATTTAATGATGGTTAATTAGCGTTACTTTTTGGGTTGTAAGTACTGAACGTAATTTGGTTATTTAGCAAAAAACGGAAACGCGTAGAGAAAGTTTTGCTTCTTAGAAACAACAAACATCGGATTTTAACAACAAGTGGTTGATCGCGACTCTTCCATCATTCAAAATGATGACTTAGCTAGTGAGTTTTCATAAAAAACCTTTTGATATTTGAGATTAAACATTACTTTATGCAGAAGAAACAGAACAGACTCGACTTCTCCAGCGGCTTCTCGACACTCGAGTCCATCAGTGTGTCGTTCGCTTTGACGCTATCCACATCGCAACAGATTTCATCGTCTGTCGACTTGAGCAAATGTTAAGGCGAGAAGACTCGCAAACTCCTTAAGAGCGTAGCGAGGACGTTGGCTAAGCAGTTGGCATTCAACGCAAGCTGCCCAGCTCCCGATTGCCCGACAGGAACGCAAACCATCTCTCTAAAGCTCGATGCCACGTCATGGATTTTCAAAACGATATTTCTCGTTTGCAGTGGAGCTGACGTGAAGCGCACTAAATCTTGTGCGAGCTCTGTAACTCTTCGAAGTGCTGTTAAGCAAGCTGTCAAGTGCTCCGGCAGATTCTTTGCTGCGTTGTCGGACATTGCAATGACTAATAGTTTCGAAGCTGTCACAAGTCTTAGCGAGACGTCTGTAAGCTCATCCTTCGAACGTTGGAATTTATCTTCGTCTATTTCCGATCCACCTCCCGCACTTTGCGCATCCGAACACATTACGGCCACTTGGTCGAGCTTCACCAGTAATCCTGACATGGCCATGTTGGTCTTTGCCATAAGAGTAGCCACATTGATTACATGGCCGTTTCTGTTCGATAGTTGCGGACTTCCGGGCACTTGCAAGTGATTGCATGGTTTCCGATTGAGTTGAGGTGAACAGAGAACTGACAAGGGAATTTTATCGTGGCCGTTTTGGGATGTGCAGAGCGAATGACCATTTGCCTGTTGGCGATTCATCGGTGGGGGAGATAATGGATTAATTCCGCTACTCATCATTGCGTGATTGAAATTAAACATATTGCGATCGCCCTCGCGCATTGTGTTGTAGTGCCTGTGCTGGAAATGCGGTGAGCCGGCACTTCTTATCGGCGACGAGTTCGCGCTGCTGTTTTTGAATATTGGCAGCGGACTTTTGATCGGGGAGTTGGGGAAGAAGGTCGGTTTCGCTGGCACCGGCGGCAGCGGTGGCTTACGTGTATCGGTTGGAGGTGGCGAGCTTTCGTTGAACCTTGGCGGCAGCGAGGGAGGATTTGTGCCGTCAGTGTTGTTATACAAACTGTACGCCCCGTAATTGTGAATCATTCGCACCGGAGAGTTCAGTTTCAATTGAAGCTCTGCGCTTTTTGGGGGCCGGTCTGGTACTTTGCCGCACGTGTGTCCGTTTAATGTTCGTTTCGGTGGCAGTTTTAATGACTCATTATCATCACTGCTGCTAATGCTCCCGTTCATGTGCGAGCCATTCATAGCTGGAGGCTTCGAGGAGTAATTGAATTGTCCTTTCCGGTCGACCGTGGCGTATTCGACAGTTTGATGGCCGTTGGTGAACATTAAAACCTTGCTCTTAACATTGTTCTCCGGCGTTCCGGGGCCCTGCTCGACTGCAACCGGCTGTTGATTACTGTGTAAATGGTCACAAAAGTTCATGAGTCCATGGTGATTATCATAGTAACTGTTACAGTTCTGAATCTCTCGGTTGGGTTTCGGTAATGGCACTGGTTTGAGGGATGGTGCTTGAGGCTTAACAGGCGGTGCGGGTTTCACATTTAGTGGCGCAGGCTTTGGTTTCACACTTGACGACAAGAGCTTCTGGTGGTCAGACACCGAACTTGGCGGAGGCGGAATGATGAATGACATAATTTCTTCGGGCGTTAGCTCGATGGCGGGGGTGACAATCTTTGTCGGGGGCTCTATAGTTACCTTCTTAAGAAACTCTTCGAGATCTCGATTGCTCGTTTGCCTTTTCTGATTGCCGTCGACATCATCGAAACCAGTCGGCGGAGCGTTTAGCACGCTGTTTGGAATGTCGAGTTCGTCAGGTGTTTGCGGGGGTGGAATCGTCGTGAGATCAATCAGGTCCGGATCGGTCTCAATGAAATCATCGCCGAGCTCAAAGCCGTAAAGCTCCGCGAGTTTCTTCGCCGCCAAATCTTGATCTGAGTTATTGTCTTTGCAGCTGGCTTCCTTAAGCTGTCGTAAATATTCCCGCAAATTATTATCTTTAGAGTCACCGAGAGCGTCGGGACTGTGTAAACCAAAACTAGTGCGGATCTGCTTGAATGTTTTCTGAGTACTTGGTACTCTTAGTTGGTTCGGGTTCGAGTTTGATTGATTAATCGATCCATTGTTGTGCCTGTGAATTGGAGAGCTGTTCGACTCAGAGTCACAATCGCTCGAGTCATTGCCAAGCGCTTGAAGATCGTTAATGATTTGACTTAACCCGTTGAGTCGACGTTGAACCTTTGGAGTGTTCGAGACGGATGATGGCGCGGTGCTTGTGTCGCATGTCGTGCTGCTTCCATTCGAACGACAATCGAATGGCGTGTATATGGAATTTAAACCGCTGTTAATGCCGTTCAAGTCGTTCTTTATTGTCTCGGCTAGGAGTGTCAGTGAGTCACTGTGCTTTAATACGCCGGGTGGTGGCGCGGGAGAGTTCGCGTCTGACGATTGCTTATTGCTAGACAAGCTCTCATTGTCGCTCTCAACATCGACTGAAGTCTCGCGCCAGTCGCTTCCACTTCCATTCCGGCCCGGAAAACCGTTCTCGTCATTTTCATTCAAGTATTGCTGAGAGCTTTCAACCATTTTCTGCATTTCCGCCACTCGACGTAGTACTTCGTTATTTTTCGCTTCCACGAAAGTCGTAAGTTTCTGCTGTGGGAAATGTTTCAACGTTTGCTTATATTGATCCTGATTCTCGAGAATTTCCATCGATACCACGCTATGCATATCGAAGCCGAACTCGTCGGACTCCGATGACATTTGTGTCGAGTACTTTTGATAGTTTCTGTTTGCCATTTGCTCGTCATTGTTGTTGATGTTCGGATATTGTTTCTGTGACGTCAGCAAGAGCTGTTTCGTGGAGTGATAGGGTGGCGGCATGAGGAATGCCATGCTGTGTGTGGGCTTATCGTCAGGTAATAGATAATTCCATCCCGCGGGAAAAACGTTGTGCTGTGACAAGAAGGGGGGAGCGATGTCTTCTTGATTTATCTCTCTATCGTGCTCGATATGCGTTTCAAGCTCTTTGCCTGCTACGCGAAACGAGAATATTTATGATGTTTAATGTGAGCTTCGGGGTTTCGTGTCGCGTTGATGATGCACTTACCAACAATCAGTCTGTAGTAACCTGCTAAAACAATGGCAAACTCATTAGCATCTCGATCCTCCATGGAGAATGTAATTAATTTGTCGGGCGCGATGAACACCGACACTGAGTTTGTTACGTCGTCTTCTCTTCGCACGACAACGCGTGACAATTCCTCGATCGTGCAAATCGACTGCGGCTGTTGATTGAAACAAAAGAACATTCCAGTTCATCGCTCGATGAATCTAAAGTAGGTCGTGACTTACCACAGAGTTCTTCGAGCCGGCGATTTGACTCAAACCGAAGCGGGGACTGACGAGAAGCACCCGTTCGACCCCGTCACGCTGATTCGTACTGAAGCACTTAGCGCCGTAGCTCGGCAGCCCGGAGATGATGTCCAAGTAATGGATCTTGGCTTGAAGCTGCGTGAGAATTTTGTTCGACGACCCCGTCATCTGCGAGTTGAGCTTCAGAAAATGTGACACGAGTCGTCGCAATTCCTTCCGTTTCATTCCATCAATTAACGATGAAGGCACAAAGCGTTCAAGTCCAAACTCTCTTCTGTTGGTAGATTGACATTTGATTAACCTTTTTTTTATTCTTATCCAAACGCAATGAAAACTTACTCCACAGTTTTCACTGTTAGTTTTGATGGCGAAATGTTATTGGCTAAAGCATGTTGATGCATGTGTAGAGCAGCGAGTCTTAAAGCTACGTCGGGTTGAAGTTCAGGAGCAAAGCGCTCTTGGATAACGTCGTTACAACATTGCATAAAAAGATAATCTAAAGCGTTCAAGTCTTTTTGTGCCAGGTCAGCTGCAGTTATTGGTACGAAAGTAACGCGAAATAAGCATCGAAGCTTGTGAGCACCGGGACGAGCGGCGATTCTCGCTACCGACTCCAGTGGATCGAGCAGCGTGAGTTTATTGCGTTTCAGACTTTTCACATGTTCCAGCACCAAATTGAAGTGTTCGCTCGCGCTAATGCAAAGCTTCTCTTTAAGAGACGTAGCGACATCCTGTGAAGGTAAATCTTGAGAATCGTGTCTGTAATCTGCTGACGTGGACGTTTGTTACCTGCACAGTTGTGTTCGAATCATATTTGAACGATTTCGTTTGGCCGTTCTCCAGAAAAACCTTCAGTACATTGGCCATGCTTGGAATAAGAACGTCACTGAGAGAAAACGCCGACGGCTGCGTTACACAAATGTCAGAAGGTGATAAGAAAATTAGTCTCGTGCGAGATAGCAATCATAACAAATTACCGGAAATAGAGGTGAACCGTTTACGCACACTGATTCGGCGAATCTCACACGAATCGGCCTCGTTTTCAGCTTGTGCTTCTTTGCGGGAGACAACAAAGTTGATTTCCGTCCGTTCATAGAGTACGTCATTTGCGGCTGACACACGACCATCTCCACGCTGTTATCGCAGTTGCGAACCAACTGGATGACGTGATCTCGAGGCGCGTCTTTCACATCCTCCCCATTGACGGCTAATATTTGGTCGCCTGGCTCCAGCTGTGAAATTGTGCATTAACTCCATTGCTTTAGTTTGTGACGTGATGGTGATTTACCTTTCCGACGCTTGGACCTCCCTCGGTGACGAAGCGGACTATCACAGGCCTCTCACTCCCAGCCACAAAGCCGAACCCCAGTGTCGGACTACGTTGGAGAACGACGTTTCGGGGCTCGGGCGGCGATACATCATATCCATAGCGATGTGGCCGCTCATACGTTGTCGTTTTATTCAAGTGGCTAACAAGTGAGGAGAAGTAATCGCTTTAACATCGCTCACGGCGTGTGATTCAATCAATTATTTACTTAATGTAATAGAACTGTCCATTCGCAGACGGATTCGTCACAGCTTTCTCCCAGCCGTACGGCAAGTCAATGTTTGGTCCCCAGTTCTCTGCGGGCGGCAGCCAGCCGGCTGTCTTCGTTATGTGACTGAAAGTTTGAAATTAAATCTTAATTTGTTGCGTCATTCATCATTGAAATGTAAAACGTGAAAAGTGATTTTCATCTTTCCCCTTCGAGACAGTTTTAACAGCATGGAAGTGAGAGGAAGCTGTTAACGTTAATTATCCCCGTCATTACGAGCAAAGTGTCTGAAACGTATGTCGCAAACTTTTCAAATTTCCAACGAAAACGTTCTGCGTAGCTCGAAAGTTGGGCTAGGCTGACCATTGGCTCGAAATTAGGCTTCAATTTATAAAAGCCGGGTAACATTAGAAGTTCTATGGCTCGAGCTCAATCGCAGTCATAAACTTGGCATTTTATGTATCTGAGCTTTTCTCGCATCAACTACCCCGCACTCCATCGCTTGACTTAAAGCAATCTAATCGAGGAAATTTATTCATAGTTTTAATAGCTCGAAAAGTGGATGAAATTAAAATACGCTTAAGCAATTTCAGGTATGTATCGGTATCACTGAACGAGCTTGGATCGAGGTTGGGGTGATGAACAATTTATTATTAACATTGCGAGATGCGAGGAAAAGGTGTAACGATGGATAGATTTTTCCTTAGGAATGGAAAAAGTTTTTAATTAATTTCTGAAGCGCTAATCCAATTTTGCTCATCGAGTTCCTCAAATTACCAAAATTACTTTCTTCTTCGCTTTTATCAGCTCTCATCGCTCGCGGCTGTCAATCCGTTTGGAGAACGAAATAACTTGTCGATTCATCCCGCTGTTGTAATTCGAGAAATCATATCTGGTTTCTGATGCTGTAAGAGTTACACAGCTTGTTCCGAAGGCGAGGGGTGACGGGGGGTAGAAGATGACAGAATTTGTAATTTCCATATTTAAAATATGTTTCAAAACTTGTCGACATAAATTGGATATTCCCTTTCACCCTTTAAAGCAACTCTTTCACCGGAAAACATAAAGAGTTAGCAAGAAGGGTGGCGGCGGGCTGAGCTTCCAAAGTTTACATCCATAATATCTTCGTCTAAATATCGTGCTGTTTATAGAACAGATTCCCTTCCGTCGAAACTCGTCTTGCTCTCGCTCTGAAGTTTCATGTTAAGTAATCTTCCAAGCGATTTGCTCCATGTTTAACATTTATTTTATATTTAGATGTGGCACACGATGAAAGCTCTCGACAGGCAAACGAATTTATCGGAATAAATTGACTGCTCAAACATGAAGCTTTCAGGGAGATCAGCGAAGTGGAAAATTTTTATCCAAACGACTCAGCGAGAGCGGAATTGACAGCTTGTTGCATCGCAGCTAGGGAAACGAAAACTTTCTAAACGAATGAAGGAAGCTCAACGCTGAGCTTTGAGATTTTTGCGGTTGTTTGTGTTTCCGGATAGAATTTCGAATGTAATTTTACTTTGTCGTTGGCTCATGTTGCTGCAAAAGCGGCAAAGCTCTTTCACCCCGATGGTTCATTAAATCGTCAAACAGTTTTTGGTAAAGCACACGACAAGAAATCTGACTCAAGCCAGGTCGATCGATTGACAAATTGATAGCTAATACGATTCGATTAGAATTGCTTTTCAGAAGCTCAACGAGAATCAAAGCAATCAATTGAAAAGCTTCAATTGGCTTCGACAAACTTTCATCAAAATGCTGCAAAAATTTCTGTTTCTGTTCCCGCTCAAGTTCGGAGTTTATTTCATAGCAGCTTGTTCGCTGCTGTCTAGTGGATTGATGATGGCAGTGGAGTTTAACATCATGAAGCATTCTGCAATGCATCAGGGAAATTTCGGATTTGTCGTCGCTTATTTCTTGAGCTCTTTGATGTTGTTGCTTGGAGTTTGCCAGGTAGCACGTTTTGCAATCATTTGATCTAATCACGAACTCTTGTTCAATCTCTGTTCAACTTTAGAAACGCTCTACATTTATGACGCCTTGGCTTCTCTTCCACGCCATCGGGATGTTCGAAAGCTTCTCACACTTCGCTCTCCGGCCAAATTTCGCCTTCCTTGTCACACTCTCGACTGAAGTTTACCTGTGGTATTGCGTCTTGTCGCTTCATGAAATGTTCAAGCTAAACTATGTTATCGTACACGCTTCTTGAAGAATAAATGGAGTGAGAAAGGATTAAACCTAACCACATCTCTCTTGTTTCACTTCAATCGAAAGTTTTGGAACTATTTAATCGGTGCAGGTGAACGCCTGTCTCTAACTCTTGTAACTTAATATTTATCTTAATTGTGCAATCAGTAAATTCTTCAACTATTCCTCGTGTAAATAAAAGTTTCTGATAATTTTTAGAGGGTGAACAGAACTCTTTGGTTTCCCGAAAATCGAAGCAATCTTGAGAAAATTTCAATTGAACTTCAGATGTGAAATTTTCTGTTCGTGTTTCCTTCAAAGTTTAGAGTTTGTGTCACCGCGATTCGGTCGGTCGGCTTTCATCGTCGGACGATGCAAAGTGACTTTGATTTCACACTCGTAGTCGTTCGAGTGTTATGCTCTACGATGCTGGTGAAGAAGGTTGATAATGTAAGATTCTTTTTTATGACTAAACATATGAACCAATACAAAATTCTTATTCTAGCTTATTTGGCTCGTGTTGCCTGGATTGTTCCTGAAGGCTATGATATTGATTTCCAGCGTAACGCTTCTCATCATTTCCCCAGAAGATCTTCGAGAATTGTTTGAACTTTTTGTTGAAGTTTACCTGTGGAATGACGTCTTCTCAACTTGCTTTCACAGAATGTTCAAATAAAACTAAGCTGAGCATGTCGCACGTGAGAAATAAATGGGGTGAGAAGGGATTAAAACGTAATCACATCTCTTGTTTTACTTCGAAGGGTTTCGAAATTGCTTTTTGTCATCGGAAAGTTCCTGAAGCGAAGCGTGGCAATAAATCCTTATCACGGCTCTAACAAGTCACAAGATCACGCAGAACCCGAGAACGTTCAACCACAAAGAAACATTGTTTAGTCATTGATTACGGGAAGGGGTCGTAGTCTCACATGGCCCGTGAAATGGAAACGTAAAAAGGATTATTTGGATGGAGCAGCCAGCCTCCTCTCCGACTCACCAGAAGGCAGAATCCTTTCTCTTTCACTTTGATTTTATGCTTCGTAAGCTCAAATTATAAAGAGCGTGTTGCCTGGCGTTCAGCTCACCGATTTTTTCACATTGTGTTCTTCCCTTCGGCGCTCGCTAAGACTTAAACCTCCACGACGACCTTTCCCCCCTTTTTGCCTGCCTGGTGATTTATTCTCTCTGTAGTGTGATTTATGTGCTTTTCACGCCGTCTAACACAGAAATTCTTTCGTGAGAGAAATTTTAATTTACGTTCAATTCAGCAACATACAAGCGACTTTCAATTGCCGTTGAGCTTCCGTTTCAGCTTTCAGCCTCAAGTTCAAAGTCTTGAGAAATTGTTTTCCTTATCGCAATTGTTCCGAAGGGACAAAACGTCCCAAAGTGAATTATGGAGCACAAAGTTACAAAGCCACTAAAAAGTGCATTAAGTTTCCACAAGAGGATTTAATTTCATTACATGAGATATCTCGCAATGAGCAATTTGAAGAACATGAAAGGGTAGGAGATGGAATTGGCTTACGGAGCATCACCACAAAGCGAATGGAATGAATTAGGTTAATGAAATTTCATCTCTGGATTCTACGACTGCATGCTGCGGTGTTAGGCGGTTAGATAGTGAGTGGCGATGCAGTGGAAGAGTGAAGAAAAGCTTAAAAGTAGAGCTCGACCAACTGCAAACAGATCGAGTGGTAAAGCAGCTCTTTAAGTTCACAGTTCAGCTCGCCACTTATAAAATGGACAGAGATTTAGAGAGCGCGTCAGCCAACATCTTTTCATGTCAGGAATTTCGGTTTGTTGCGGAGAAAGGATCGTCTACCCTCGCCATTCGAGAACAAAGTTATTTTCATCGTTGAGGACAATGTGGATGGGAGAGTGAGAGCTGGAAAGTTATTTTCATGCCGAAGCGATATCGTAAAATGTTTATTCGACATGAAATAAATTCCTCGACTTTGTTGCTTATTTTTGAGCCGATCGAATTTTTTCTCATCGCTGGCCCTAATTGAAAATCGATGAATTTATTGTTCTGCGGAATGGCTCGCTGTATAAATTCATTTAAGTATTCTTCTCTCGCCTTCGCTTCTTGTCATTTTTCCAATTTCCAGTGATTATTTGTATTTATTTTGATGCTTTCGATGACAACATAATGGATTTTTAATCACGAATTTCAATTTCGCTTCTCTGTCCGCAGGGCTCAAATTCCTGAGTGGCAATCAAAGCTCTCGATGTAAACCTTTAAGCTCAGCTGTGTGTTCTATTAAAAAGTGACTTCAGGGCATTTCAGAAAGCTCCGAATCATAAAACTTCGTCTTTATTCTGCAACAATCTCGAGTCATGTTGATTTCCACAATCTCGCCCCTTCTGCTTTCTCAATTATCCAGCTCATTAGTATCATGCTCCAACAGCAAAAACCCGGCAGTGAATCAGAACGTAGCGCAAATCTGTTTCAGATTTATTTGTTAAAAGCTGCTTCCCTTCGTCCCCGCCCGTTAGCATTGAACAGCATGAACACACGTTGATTCCAGCCGACGAAAGAACAACACAGCAAAGTTTACAGACACGTCGCATAGCTGAAACTTTCATAATTATTTTTCGGGTCACGTGAGAGCCGAGGCAACAACCGCATTTCCCTCAGTAATTCATTCGGTGAGTGAATGAATTATTCTGCAAGTATCGCGTGACACGGTAGACGTTTGCCTTATGGTTTCCTCAATTACTTCGCGAGCGGCTAATCTACAACTCGCATTCGCTCGAGCGCACGATAAAACTGCTAAAATCGATAACGTCTGCGGTCGCATGAGAACTTCTCGCCATACAAAGCTGAGCTGTATTGATTTTCACTGCTTAACTTTTAATGCACTTCGTTAGAATCAGTTCAATAAACTCGACAAGTTCTCCTTGGTTCGAGGCAACATTCTGGCAGTTGCTCTTGGAAACGGAAAGTAATTGAAAAGTCTGATTTCGTTGGTTTTACATTTCTTGCGAAACTTCTCGTGGAGGAAAAAACTCATTAAAATACGAAAAGTGAATAACAGTTGAATGAAGCTCTCAACGTTTTGTTTCTGATTAAGTTTTTGTGGGGGTAGAAAGGGGAGCGCTTAGCAGTGTCGACTTACTTGCAATAGTAGAGCCTTCCATCTTTAGCTGTATGAACGGTGAAACCCTCTTTGAGTTGCTCTTGAATCTGCTCCAAGTATCCGTTACCGTCGCGAATCGGCGGCGTTGATGAGGCACTAGACGAAGATGTGATTGATGATGGTGCGGCGGGCGTATGGTGCAAAAGAAGCGGTGATGAATTATTCACGGCCGTAGCCGTCGCGGCGTTTGTGTTCGACGAGATGGTTGATGACGAGGACGACGAGGATGGCAAGAGATGTTCAGCGTGACTTCCATTTAGCGATGCCGGGCCTGTTTGAAGCAGCATCATGCGACTCACGACAGAACTTCAATGTCTGCTTCCTTTCTGTAACAAAAGAAGAGGAAGAAGCGTTAAAGACAAACGAACAAGTTGGAATTAAAATTCATACAGCAGAATTACAAGCTCGAGTGGGGATCGCATGGAAACATATGCAAATGAGTTGTGTGTGTCCAAAAATTATCTACGAAACATTCTCGGAACAGCCTCGAACATTCCCATCCCCTTCCTTCGGGTGTTGTAAATGACAACGGCATTCAACAAAATTCACTCGTCTGCTGCTGAGCGGGGCGGGCGGGGACCGAGAGACGTAAATTTTAGACACACATATTAGTGGAAAATTCAATTATTTTCGAGCCGAACAACGGAAAGCTTTGGGGAAATTAATAGCATTTCAGTTTTGCGAGAATCGGACCGCATGTTCATTAGCTGGGACAGTTCAGCTGCCTTTACAGTGAAGTTGTTCTGGTGACGATAAGCAAAGTTCTAAAATTAACAACATTTATGGCGAAGGACGAAAGTCCCAGAATAGAATTGAGCCGAGCACCGACGGCAAGAGATAAAACATGATGTTATCCTGTCGACGGAGGATGTCGAACGAGAAATGGGCTCAGGGGGGGAATCAATGAATGACAACCTCATCGAGACATTGTTTCAAATTATGTTTTCTGGCCGGCAAAGCTCTGATTTGAACATCGGGCTTTAGGGATTGGCAATTAAAGGCGACAATAAATAATATATGTAGTAATTAAGGTTGTCAAACAAAACAATTAAGGCAGATCCTTTGATTAAATCAGCAATTCGCAAAGCACCGCAATAAAGGCACACAACTGCCTCATGAACTTTAAACGCAAACTCAATTTAGATTGACTCGATTGATGTCAGAAAAGGTTCGTTTGGAGCGAGGGAGGCTTTAGGGGGATGTGTGCGCCTTCCACATCGCAATCGCTTAGAGTTCTTCACCAGGTGAATGGAAATTCTATCGATTCGCAAACAAATGTCTGTTTGATCGGCATTAAATCTCTCGCTCCGCCTGCCTACAACTCACAAAACAATAAATTACGCACATGTACTCGCATCGAAAACGAATCCCTTCTAATCCCCACAACATTGCGTGACTGATTTCACTTCAGCATTAATATCGGCACGATATTGATTTAGGAGCGAAAGAAGGCAAGTGTTCTCTCGCCCGATGACGCTGGAAGTCTTGGCAGAGAGAGAACAAAGTTTTAATGGTATCAACGAATGGATTAGTTACATGCTTAACGCAATCGATAAATATATTGGAAATGATTTAGGGCATTCGCTATCTATTGCTCTCTCCTTTACGTGTCGACGCCCCAACAATTCAGAACATGTTGGATAGAAGCATAGAGAGGCTCAGACCGTCCGTCACGTTTCGTGATGTCGCTGCAGTTGTTTGGAGAGGTTGACAATCTCAGCTTGGGTATCGATTACAAGGATCACTCTCACAGCAACTCTTCTTGATATCCGGAACTTTTAAATTATCACGAGCGACTGCGCTGTCCCTGTGCAAGCTTGTAAACTACAATCACTCGACAGCACGCTCGAAACATTTAACAACTGTTCTCGAGCTTCAGCGGAATTTATTATCCGCTCGCCGATGAGAGTTCTTGAGCATATTTCAGCGTTATTAAAAAGTTATGCTATCATAACTGAGATCTCTTAATTGAATGATGTGCTTCTGGGTTGCGAAGGTTAACTGAAATTTATATCGTCGTTAAAGCGCTCAGCGCGCAAAGCATTTACAACCGTCTTGTCATCGATGAGAGGGAGAATGATTTTTATTGGCTTTTGATTGGGATTTATTGAATTGCGTCGACCGCCCTCCTGTTGCTTTCTCAAAATAAATTGATATTGAGTTGAAATCATGAGGAGAAAAGTAACTTTCGAAGCAATTTATTCTCTCGTCGAGATAACAGAAAAGTTTGTGCCTTCGCGTCTGTGAGTTATGAGCAAACATCGAGCACAAAGCGATGAAAGTTGTGCGGAAACTATGGAAGAAGCGATAAAACTTCGCACAAAAGCTCTGTGCAAATACTCGTCTGCTTTCAGAACGACGTCGAGCGAACGCCAGAGAGTCGAGTCAACACGTTATTCCGATCGTAACATTAATAAAGTCGCTTAATCAAAGCGATTATTTCGCAAATGCTGAACATCTTAACCAAGAGCTAAGTCTTCGTCCTTGCGGAGAAAAGCTGCCCGAAGGACAATAATAAGATGGAAACATCGGGTAACAGCTTTAAGGGCTTAGGATGGAAAGCGCTCGTTTGGTGAGGCTTTTGAATAAAATCTTAGCTTTGAAATCTTGCGGGATTGAGTAAATTAGATTGAATGGAAATCGGCTTTGCTGCGAACTTTGTTGCTGAAATGTTTGAGTTTCCAAAACCATCATCGAGTAACTTTTGCCGAAACCTCAAATATTGAATGATAACTTCCTCATTTCAGTAATTCCCATCTCGACCTCGCTGAGTTCATCATGGAAATCTCATGTGAATCTTCATCCTAATAATTTCAAATTAATGTCATATTTGCTAAGAGACAGGCTCACGTCGGAAAGCTAAAAAGCTCATCTAACTTTTTAATACGCTTTTTCTCAGCCTCACTGACGTTTGTCAACTCGTTTTGTCTCGAGGAGAAAAAGTTACACAAATTTTCCACCGCAAACACGAAAAGTTTACACCGAAGAAGACTTCCGCAGTGAACCGTCAGGGGAAGAGGACGAGGCTGACTGAGATCTCACGGTAAAGTGACGTTTCTTGCCGTTTTAATTAAATGAATGTCGTCGTCGCGCTGTTGACAAATTTCGTGATGAATAAGCTGCGAGATACGATCTGACGGCGTATACAGATTCAATTAGATGGCATCAGCCGGGGGAGGAGCGCAAAGCGCCGACGAGAACGAAAACAAAGTCGTGAATGTTTAAGAACAGTAATGAGGAAAAAATGTTCGAGGAATCGCGCGAAAAGAATGTAACAATGTCGACATAAATCTTTCTTTTGCGAGGCATTAAAATGAAATATTTTCTTTCTGCGCCATCCACACGCTAAGACTCGAACACACGCACCAGAAATCTCCATGGCAACACATTGAAATGAGTCGTCTCGCCGCATTTCGTGAGAGATTCGCGTCAAGATGTCAAAATCCTCAACGGCTGGAGCAGAGGAAGTTGAAGCTTCCCATGCTGCTCTCAGTTCCGCAGAACGTTTTATTTAGAAACAGGCAACGCCAACACTTCATTTCCCTCTAGCACCTCGCCCATAAATTCTTAATTTCGTTTTAAATTGTGAGGCGAAGAGTCAAAACCACAGTTTTATTAATTTTACGACTAAACATTTTTTTATCCTCGCAAGAAAAATCATTTCGCAGTTTCCGTTGATTTCAGTGAGAGTTTTCTTTTCTTCTGGGGAAAATTCCCGCTTACGAGTGAGTTTTTAATGGCTTGAGGATTATTTATAGCGCATAAACAAGATCGCTAGACGGTGCGACGGAAGGAATAATCGCGCAGTAAAGATTCCTCGGCGAGGGTAATCTAGCGCCTTCAATTAATCTTACTTTGCGGCAAAGCCACCGTCTAAATACTCAACTCGCAGTGGAACAGATATCACGACACACATTTTATTAAAATTTACGATAACAAGGCGAAGTGGGCGGTCAGAAAAGTTTAAAGCGAACCGAACTAGTCGAGCAAACTGCTCACGTTCAACGATTTGGAAACCAATCAATTTAATAGTTTTGACTAAACCGCCTTATTAACTTAGCTAACGCGCTCGTTTAAACAAATTTAACAGCTGTCTCGGCTCGATCAGTCTAGTAAAACAATCCACGCTTATGCACTCTTCTGCCTTGTGTAAATATTTACTTGGAGAGAAGCGAAACGATTGCGATTGATAGATTGAGTCAAGCGTCTCTGCGAGTCTAAGGCTTTCGAAATGTTGAGCGTTGAGCAAGTCGCTTTGTTTGATGTTGGGAAAACTGACTCAATTGGGAGTCTGTGAGGCAGGCGAGAAGAAAGGAAAAGCCACAAAAACCGCATTGTCGAGTTCTTGAAAGATTTCGGTCGTGTGATGCAATCGTGAGTGGCGAGCTGAGAGAAATTGTGATTCGGAAATTTATAGCTGGCAAGCGAAGAAACGAGAAACTCTCGAGACGCAAGACGAGAAGAAATCTTTGTGGTGTTTTGTAAACACTTCTCCATCGAGCGGAGTCGCATTGGTGTTTGTTGATGCATGCTTGAGTTTGTTGTGGGTCCGCAACGTAGCTCGAGTCTCTTTAGTCCAAAAGCATGAGAACTGCGGACATGAAGCAGAATCGTACGACGGCAAATGTGGGTCACAACATCGATTTCAGTTTCTTTCTGGTGGTCGTTGTGAATAAATTTTATTGCATTTTGATTTCGTTTTGGCCGCGTGTCTTCGACTCCAGGTTTTTACGATCCCTCGTGGGACTCGGTAACATGTGGCCGGCTAAGCGCCGTGGCAATGCGGATTACGCGTTGGAAGTCAAAAGATTAATAACTCCGTGAACAATCAGAAGCACATGTTCACGGTTTCATGCTCGATTGAGCGCGCTCGAGTTTGTGGCGAAAGATTTTTTGCGTTTTCATGTTTTTCGTCGCCCAATCAATTAATCAATCGTCGAATCGAATTCGGCACATCACGCTGGCAATTGATACTCGACTTGATTTATTTGGCCGCTCATTGTTCTTCGGAAAGTTTTAATTAATTTGTTCGCCTCAGTAACAGTTCAGCTGCGTGAATTAAACTGCAGTCGAACTCACAGCAAACTAACCAAAGACGATTGAGATTCATCCGTTGACATTTCGTTAAACAGTTCCAAGGCTGCGAAGCTTCTGCGTTGGAATTAAATTAAATTATTTCCATTCCGTT
Source organism: Smittia sp. YW1114-2 (assembly GCA_033064975.1). Classification (NCBI taxonomy): domain Eukaryota; kingdom Metazoa; phylum Arthropoda; class Insecta; order Diptera; family Chironomidae; genus Smittia; species Smittia sp. YW1114-2. The sequence goes on along the minus strand of CP093834.1, from coordinate 6,952,042 downwards.
GCACTAAAACTCATTCAAGTTCGCTTTCATAATTTTTGCTTCGTGCAGCTAATTCGGTGAAAACTCGAGCCTTCAGTTGATGGATTTATGATGACGGGAAACATCGAAGCCAGAGCGATTCATCAGTGAGCGAGAAGCCTCGCGAGAGTTTCCATGTCAATCTATCAGAATTACGTCAGCCGCGATCATCATCGAGTGGAGTCAGTTACGAGCGGCGACGATGATGACTAACCGAGATCCGACGCTATTTTTAGCTCCTCGTTGCCGTGCGCTTTGCCTAATTTTCTAACATTTTTCATTCTAAGATTTTATTTTCGTGTCTGAATTGCTCAAATTCTCGTGGGCGCGTGAGATCGGAGCCGCACGCAGCGATTTTCCGCCGAAATGTTGTGAAACCGGAAACGGAACTCCAACGCATTTTGCATTTTGTTTTCTTTAAGTCTCGAGTTTCCTGACGGCACAAAATTATATTGTTGCGACATCGGAAAAACTCGCGGTCGAGTTGGAAGTTCAGAGATTTTCATCAAGGAAGATTCGAAAACTTTTCGCTTCCATTAAAATTTAATATTCTTGCGGTCAGCAAATTATAGAAAAGTTTTTCTATTTTGCGTCCTTTTATCTCGTCGAGCATGAAAAGCGGAGGAAATTATTCAATTAGCCCAAACTCTCTCTGGAAATTGCGATAATTAATTGCGGAGTCTCGAGACCGATTATCGCCGGGCGGGACCTTCTCGTCTTACTTGAATCGCTTCATGTCAACGCCGGGCTAGAAATTTGATCAATAAATTTGGAGACGCGTTGATGAAGTCGTTTCTAGGGCGACGGTTGACACTTCCTTTCGACGAGTGTCACACTTATTTTTGCTGAACGGCGAGACGCAAAACAAGTCGCCGATCGTGTTTAGAAATAAATTTCCCGCTCGTGTTTTTCATTAGCAGCGGAAGTTTCCATCGCCTCTCGCTAGCTTGGGATTCAAGGCCCAGAAAGCCAGATGGGAAATCTGATTAAACTCGAAACTTTTCCCTCATTAACATTGAACCTTTCCCAGCTCGAACTCTCCGATGACCGCAAGAGGATTTCGATTGGAGTCGCTCGGCGAGAAGCGAATTTCACCTGTAAACGTTGAATCGAGGAATTCACGAGCGAGGAATGCGAAGCGATTGACGGTCGAGGCGAATGAAGCAATTGAAAAGTGCGCGGGGAAAGAGAAATGCTCGAGAGTTTAAGCGAGCAGCGCAAGAAAGCTGGAGAAAGACAAAATTAATTTGTATTCAAAGCACATAAGACGACACCAAACCATAAACAGTGAGCCCAAACGGCGAAGAGCTGGAGGAAGAGAGAGTCAATAAAAGCAAAGACAACAAACGACATCTCTGTCAACACGAACGAGCGCCGAGAAGTTCTTGAGAAGATTTTGATTCAATAACGAAATGAAACGCAATCGTGAACTGGAGACCTTTGGGTCTCCGAGGGAGCTCGAATGAATAATTCTACCCCGGCCGTTGCTGGGTTCAAATCAAAGCCATCTGCATCGACGAGAGGCAACGTGACTTCCAGGTTAACGACATTCGAAGACCTGAACGACGTTCTCGTTGCGTGGAGCGGGAAACTTGAGCTCGACTCATCACAAGAAATGTCAATTTGCCCATTTTAGACTTCATTCATCTTCTTCTAGAGTTTCTCGTCTCTCGAGCTAGATCGAAACAATTTTTCAATCGAACTCAGCAGACCAACGACAACAGTTACACGTCAAATCCCAAGCGAGATGCGCAGTCTTATGAATGGGCGATCGAAAGGAATTCGTGTCAACGCAGCAGCCGAGTCTTGGCCAGCAACCGCACCTACAAGAAGATTCCGATCTTTGTCGTAAGTTGTGCCGAACAAAAGAGCAAAACTTGTGAAGCCACAAAACTTAGATTCAAGAACAGAAGTGAGAACTTCACGAAAGTTTTTCTCGTTCGCTTGGAGAAATTTATGAAGACAAACTTTGCTTGAATTATTCACAAATCTCGTTTTGTTGAAGACACAAAGCCCGAATTCAATTAACTTTATCGCAGAATCTCAGACGGCGGAAGCAGATCATCTCGGAACTTCTCAAACGCCTTTGCCGTTCGACTGATTCGCTTATTTATGATTTCATTTTGCTTCGACATAAAATTTGAATGCGAAAGCTCGACGCGCTCCTTTGTCTCTCGATGTAAACGATTTAAAGTAAAATTGGGTAATTCAATAAATAAGTTGGATTTGGTTAAACGACGAAGAAGCTCCGCTTCATTTACATGATCCCAATAGCGAAAAGCAAAAGGAAATCTTTTTCCGTCTACCTGCGCGGCTTCCTTCGACGACGTCTCCTTCCGCCGCACAAAGGCGAACGACTCTTCTTCCTTCTGCAATCTCTCGGGGGACTGAAGAAGAAAATAATTTTCTTGCTGCGACTTCATTGATGTTGTTGGGCCAACTACGAACGACAGAGCATCCGAGAGTGTCGTGAAAGCGCCATAAACACTGAAAGCTTTCTTGTGCGCGACGGAAATACCTGAAAGGTACGAAAACCTTTTCTCTCTGATTTGCTTTCACGCCTCCAATCACAAAGTGTGGATGGAAATTGCAAGGAATTCCCAATTTCACTTCGGTCGGCAGAATTTGTTTTCAATATTCGATCAATGCGAATTAGCATGGATTCTCTAATTGCGTTAGTCCTCGATCGAGCCGCTCCAAGCCATAATTCATCAAAGGAATTTGAAGAATTCTCGATCGAAGCAAATTCAATTTGGGATGCTTCCCCATCCCGTCTCTCGCTCGACGACGAGCCAACTTTTACTTTCTTCTCTCGTCCAAATCCCAAGCGAGAGGATTCCAGCTCTTCGTTTTCCTATCTTCGAATAACTGGAGAAAGCATTTCCTAAGACAACAATCGCTCCGCTGTTCCCTGAAGCAATTCTTCATTCAGCACCGTCTGGATTATGACTTCTCTGCCTTGCAGCGGGATCGGGTGAGAGTGAAGTGAGATTAAAATAATAAATTTGTTCGCAATGCTCGGAAACATATTCGCAGCTCCTTTCAGCTATCAAATTCTCGACTTTCTCGTTGCTTTCATCTCTCGCACCCTAAACGACGGCGAGCTTTCTTATCATCGAGAAAATATTTTTCCTTTCTCGGCTGAATTATTCTCCGCTCTTCCGATTATCATACAAATGGCAAGAAACGCTCTCGCAGCACCTAATAAATTTTTTATGCGAATATCATGACGGATCCGAGAGAACTTCTCCGCATTAGGAAACGAGGAAGATAAAAAGTTAAATTTAGCGGAATGCAAGGCGCAACCACGCGACACAAACTTCGTCCATTAAGGTCGTTGAAGGTAATTTAGCTTCTCGAGGTCTCGTCGCTTGTTTCGTCCGCAGATTCTCGGAGCGACAATGAAGAGATGAGATGAGGGTGAAGCGCCTAAAAAGGTCATCAAACACCTAACGCTGCTCCATAAATATTTTTTCTCGGCAACTTCTCAAAACTCGAGAAGATTTCGCACGCAGACACTCAGCGAGATGACATTAATAAATCGTTATTTAATCGCGTCAAGCGAGCTGCTCTGGGTCGAGAAGTTTTTATCACTCGGCTCGTCTCATTCACGCGGCGATTCAAATGTTTAAGAGACGCTCTGATAAAGCTGGAAGTCGTCGAGAACACAAAAGCATTAATGAGAAACGACTTTCCCACCCATTGTCATGATCGTAAACAGCCGCAGCAGCAATAACGAGCCACTGAAGTGCGATTCAACTTCATCTACATTATGAGCGCCAACAAAACGTACAATTAAACAAGAACTCTTCAGCAATCGTTTTGCACAACTTCAACGACTTTACAGAGATCGAAGAGCCTCAAAGCAGTTGTGGGAAACTCTTCATTCCAATTGCATTCCGTCCTCATTGTGCTGCGCTTTCAGTTCATTCTCAAGCCATTCTTGTCTCAACGGAGCTAACAATCGGCTAACATGCTTTGCCTTGGCTTGCTCAAGTGCTCGACTGCTTTCGACATGAATTGCTTTATCTATACTCTTGATCTATCGATGATCTGTACTAAGAACCCAAAAGTTTGTTTGTTGTGTGGCTCGAATTACAATGTCGATGTCACTCACAAGATTCGAGTGCGATAATACAGTTTTCTGTATCTGGAACCAGCTTACACTTGATCAAAGATTGTGTAAAGCAGGCTCGATTAGCAAATATTTCTTGTCTTAATTCAATGCTACAACATCAACACTCTGAGCTTCCTTCGCCAACTGTCTTACGCGATTGTATCGTTGCTCGATACAACTGCGTAAATAACGAAATTTACGAGCGGGCTGAGTGAAAGTGTGTCGCGTTCTATGCGGCAGCGACTTCATTAAATGGAACACGAAAAAGGCAGAACGGAATCAGAATTTCGCTTAATGTTGGAATGATATTTAATTATCATCCATTCAACGTTGTGCTCGCTAATTGGGGCAAAATCTAGTAGCTTTAAAGTGTTAATTACGTGTCCCCGTTCGCGTTTCCCTCTCGACTCGACTGCGAGCCGTTTCTGCCATTGTGTTCAGCTGTCTCCACTCTTACTTTCGCTCGACATTATCCAACCGTCTTCCCTCCGCCATACGCATCCGAGAGGAAACAAAGTGTTGCGCGAAACATAAAAATTAGAATTTCAAAATTGCGAAGCTGTTGACGTTCCACGTTGAGCCGGAAGTTATGCCAAGCAAATATTATTTAATCAGCTAAGGGTTTACTCTGCGTTGCGCCAATGTTTGTTGACAAAGGTGAGCCGTGGGAATTCGAGGCGTTCGGTTTTGGCTTGTTCTCACCCGCAACTTTACATTGGAGTACTACTGGTGTAACTTTCAATTGGTGCGATGGGAACGCTTCGTGGCAATCTGAATTGAATTGAATTGGCGTCTCGAAATGTCGTTAAGACTCTTCGGGTTGTGTAATCGTTAATTGCTCGCATTGATTGTTGCATGAACGATGTGAACGCTTTCTCGAGAGTTCTTCGAACCGAAGTCCTTGCGTTTCGTCGCCTTATCAGGCAAAACTCCGCCAGTAGCCCGCGATCTCTTCGACATGACCAAAAACAAGTTGTCCTTAAACGGCTCTACATGATGGAATGCACTGGCTCTCGCCATTCGATAGCGAGAATCGCTTATCGGCACGGAAAAAGTTGCGCTGTGCCTTTTTCGAGCACACCTGGACAAAACAACGCCAAGTGGTAAAAGTTTCATTTACAACTCGCTACCAATGATTTACTGGTTTCCAATTAAACGAACGTTCCATTAACTCTCGTCCCAGCCGCATAAATCTACGCACGTTTTGAAGTGAAAATTGCGGACGTGTCGTTGACTCTTATTGTTCACCGTTATGTCGACTGCCTAATTTTGGGCAAACAACAACGCGACCAACAGCTGAAAGTGCTTGTAATGTTTTACTGTCGCTTCATTACCCGCTTGGTTGTGAAAGTTTATAGAACAAGCGACGAGCGAGCAGTTTATTGTTCTGGGCAGGCGAGGGAATACAGAGATAGCGAGCTGAGAATGGAGAAAAGCTTTAGGTTAGTCTGAACTTGGATGGGACTCAGAGTGGGCTTTGGCACCAGCTAGGAGCTAAAAAAAGCTTTGAATCCGCACCATATATTTTGCCTGCCGCCCAAAGCTCTTCAGTTATAGCCAGCATGAGACCAAAAACGAATAAGAGTCCAAGCCAGCTTAAAGCTGAACCCCAAAGCTCCTTAAGCTTTTTTTCGAGAACAGAACTCGCGATGACAATAGACAGAGATAATCTTTCGCCAAGATTCCGCCGTGAACGCATTTAATATTCTAGAGCTCACTCACCTCCAATAGCAAAGCGTTTGGTGCTCCAATAAAATAAATCCACGAGCTCGCTTTCCGATTAATATTCAACGGCGTTCTCTTTATTCCTCACGACAGCTTTTCTGTATAATTTTCATTGATTTTCCTTCATTTCTCACTGACATCTTCTTCACTGTGATTTCCTTAAGCTCTCCCTTGACATTTGATTTTGTATTTTCACACATAAATCACCATTTCTTCATCTTATTGAATTTTCTTTTTCTTCATTCGTCGATTTCCTCTCACAGTTCAATTAGCGACATTCGAACAGATTTTTCATCTCTCCTCGAGTGCGGTTTGTGATTTCTTTCCTTCTCGCTCCCAATAACATTTATTCTCGTTTGCTACATCGATATTCCATTATTGAGGCTGAAATGAAGACGAAGAGTGGGAGGAGACGATGAATGAATGAATGATTTTTTTGTGTTTCGAGTCGAGGCTTCGATCACATCAATTTCAACTCGTCAGATTACAGAAGCTGTGAAAAGCGAGACTCCGACCGCATATATGTGGATTCATTCCACCGGATTCATGAGCCGCAAATCACGGCTGAGCAGCGACATTCACTTCTCGGGTATCCCCTTGCGCCGCAGTACCGAGAAAACACTCTCGAGTTCCCTTCCGGCCCAACAATAACGCCAGCAAAGGCAAATAAAAGATTATTCTAATAATAAAATCGAAATATTCAAATGAAAACCTCAATAACGGTTGTGTGTGCTCGCTGTTTGCTCGGTTCGTTCAATATGGGTTTATATCGACACGAGAACACAACGAAGACTTCACATGACGCAATTCACTCACTCTTGTGTTTTATTAAGTCATGCAAATATTTGCGTTCAAAGCGATTTTGCTGTCTTAGCTTGAGAGAGAAATTCCTCTTAAAATTGCTTTTGAGATCTACTTGGGATGCGTGTACAGCAAATTGGAGAATAAATAGACTTGCAGTGAATCATCAGTAATCGGCTTGTTAGACTCGCAGCAGATTGGATGTCAGACTTTATTGCTGAACCTTAAGCGACTTAAGAAGAAAAAGCGGAAAAGTTTTATTTGCTGAGGAAGTTGGTGCGAAGGCGAAGGCTGGGGCGGAACACCTGGCCCTCCAAAGGAAGTCTTTGACGAGGAAGAAAACTTTTCTTAGCTTTTTTCCCGCTAAAGCAACAAGCAAATTGTGGAAAAATTTCAAATACATTTTACTTGAAGTTAAAAGTTTTCAATTATTTGCTGCTCGAGCATTCCTCGGATTGTTTTGATCACTGCTGGAAGTTTCCCGCCTCGTTCTGAACGAGTCGTTCAAGACACGGAGCTTTGATTCGGACACGAATTAGTTGGCCAGATTATTTCTCGTTTAAAAGTTCTGCTGCTCGAGTGCTTTTGCAAGCTGCGCTGCGTCAATGTCGTGCGCTATTCGCTCGACTGCGACAACATCGGAAAAGCTATTCACGAAACAGCTCTCGCGACAGCGGATTCTAATTAATTTCCCGCATTTGCAATTATAATTTTTCCACGCGTCGGCTTCGAATTGATATTTCTGCCCCCGCGCCTTTTAGCCCGCGCGCGCTCCAAGTCTGTTAAAGCGCTAATCACTCGTTCAGCTACAAGAAAATCAGACGCGAATCACACAACGCAAATTTGTCAACGACCGAGCTGTTTACTCGCGACCTTTTTCTTTGCTTCCATAAAAGATTTTTGCGCGCTTGTTGCCGACGTTCGTTCAAGACAAACTTTACGACAATGGAGCCTCTCTCGCTCTTTTGACTGCGATCAAACAGAAAAGAAATCCGAAGGAATTCTCATCGACACAAATCTGAACGCGCGCGAGTCGCGTCAAACCATCTGTTGGTAAAATGCTGGATAAATTTCCCCAGCCATTCATCAACAACGACAAATTGATATTTAAAGTGTTCGACGTGCTGTGAAGATTACATGAGATGCAGCTCATTCACACTTCAACCGACACTTGAATTGATAACCGCTTGTTCAACAACGCGATCTGCGATTCAATCAGAACCAACAGTTTTACGACTAAAGAAGCGCTAAACGACGATAAACTCTTACATCTTCACTTTTATTTTGATTCAATTGCTCTGACACAACAGCACTGCAGCCGAAGAGACGCGAAGAGGAAAAGAAAGCACATCAAGAACCATAAATTTCCATTTAATTATCTCCTGTTGTCGACAAACTGCGGTATAATCCAATTTCGCCTTTTATGCTTTCCTCCTTTGATTCGGGTAAATATTTATATTTTCTTCCTCTCGACAATCGTCTTTCAATTCTTTGGAGACCGAGACGAGACACAAATCTTTTTTAAAGGAATAAAGTTCCATCAGACATAAACACAACAACAAAATATCTTTTGGATTATTTCTATTTCTCTGTTCATTAAATACTCTCAAGCAACGAATGGAAACGAGTGGAAAGCACGTCCGTATGATATTGATGCTGAAACGCGACTGTCGGCTGTGTGATGTCTGAGTCGTTTACATTCTCTTCGCTTAGCGAGCATAGCTTGTATAATGGAAAAGCGAGAAGAGAATCGAGCAGCGGAGAGCGACCGGCGCTTTCCAGAAAGAAACTTTTCCCTTCCATGCTGTGGCTCAATGTAAACATTTCTTTTTTCGTTATCAGGGAGATTACATTATCGGTGTTTTATTGCGCCTAGCGACCTTGTTGATCGGCAAGTCAAGCGACCTAAAATAAATATCATTCTCGTCTCGTATCTCTCGCTTCGCTTTTGTCAGTCGCTTTGGAACGAGTTCGCCGGCAAGTCGTCGCTCGTTCAATTAGCGGGGGAAGCTGTTTGTAAAACAAGCCGATTGGAATCATAACAAGTGGAGATTATCGGAAGTGATTGTGTCGGTGGATTGATGAGCGATGTCTTCCCGACTTTACAAACAAATCATTAAAATTGTCGATAAGCGTGTGCCTTCATTCGCCCGGCCGTTCTGGGAGTATGAAGCTGGCCCAAAAACAATGTTTGTGAAACAAATTGAAATTTAAATGGACTGACTTTAAGCCCTGCTTCCTGTAGATTCTTCTGGGCGCCAATGTGTAAGTGGGGGCTGGTGATTGCCGGGATAAAGGACTTGGCAAGACCAGCGGAAAATTTGTCCATCGAACAAATAGTTGCCATCGGCTCGACGGGGTTCATTTACTCAAGATTCTCTATGGTTATCATCCCAAAGAACTACACGCTGCTCTCCGTAAATGTTTTCGTAGCAATTACGCAAAGTATTCAATTATTCAGAGCTCTCAGGTTTAAGTACGAGAGCAGCAATAAAGCAGTGGCCAGCGAGTGAATGAACTTCGCCAAGGCACGTCTTCCAACTCTCTAGTGATGTGTTAACTACAAATAGATCAATTAAATTCCATTCGTAAAGCCACTCAGGTAGATGAATCCGAACAGACGAGGTCAATGAATTCGACTAATCAATGAACTAATGTAGTGAACACGTTCGAGTGATAACAAAGCAGAGAATAAAGAAGAAAAGCACCGAGTCATGGTGTTCATAAATTGTCGTCATCATCGTCCTCTCAACACATTCCGAATCCCCCCGACCGAATGTTACGGGCGTGTTACTAGTCTGTAGTCAGGCTACGTGATAAAATGAAGATTGCTGCTGCTTGCCTGCTCGCTTCACCGATTCTCTAAACAAATTGTATTGTAGTTTTTGGAACTTCCTCTATGCATTTACCTTTGTGTCTCGCCGACGACAACGACGATTTTCGACGGCAAAGCAAACTCAGAGAAAACTTTTCAAATTAAAATCAGGAGGAAGCGTTTCGGTTAGGTCGGAAATTTATTTGCATTGCAACAGATAATGAGATTTTGCGGGGCTTCACCTTCATTTCGTTTCTTCGACGGTCGGACTTGGTACTTGGAGACTGAAAATTGTTTTCGATCATTCGTGTTCATTGTGAAGACTAAAATAAAATACTCCGACCTTTCTACTCGAGGGGGCCAATTAAATCTAGGAAGGAAAGTTCCCGACCAACGTGCAGCAGTTAATTTTAATCCCTTAATGGTTGCCCGGTCTTGACATGTCGTCTGCTTGATCATGTTGCAGCATGTGAGCAAAATAAACTTTTCACGTTTCGGTCACTGCAGTAAAATCTACAGAGCAAATTATTAGAAACTAGCATGATTACAGCGCACCTACCCACCGTCGTCAACAACTTGCAATAGCCTTAAATCGTTTGCTGGTTAGATCGATTCTCTGCAAAAATTATCGTTCCCAATACTATTGCCCAAAGGCCGCCTCGCCGAGCAAAAACTGGTGGTTCGAACTCGCCTGGTCGATAACTTGACTCTTTGTTCGCCGTTATTGGGCGTTCGAACATCGTGAGATCCAAGAGTTGAGCTCCCGGTAGCTTGAAAGCTGTCGGCACCAGTAACCGCTATGAAGAACGATTAACTTGAGTTCCATGTAAAGTGTAAAATATTGGTCGTTTCTTATTCCAAAGCAAAACCCATACCGACAACCATAAAAGCCTGCCACGACCGGCATGTGCTTGCTGATGTGAGAAATTGTAACCGGATAAAAGTTTCACTTTATGTCTGTTCACGCTCGAGCGTGTGTGTGCCATTTGAGCTTCCTGAAACCCTCATGTGAAAGGTGCAACGTGGAGAACATGACATCGTTTGTTGACTGTCGAAAGCAAAGCCTGTTGATGATAATCGGGATAGGAAGAGCAGTAAAAACTGTTGCACATCCAGTAGAGCGATATTAATGATCATTTTCAAGCAGACTCGGCTACACGCTTTTCATTCCACTCAAAAACCGTAAACAGCGCTTCCAGGATTAAAAACTTTCCTCTCCACTTCAGACTCTAAATCTCGGATGAAAAATGATAGGAAGGAAGGGGAAACTTATGCAGGAAATTTGTCGGATAAAAACTGCTGAGCGATTTTTCTGCGATGTTTCAAGCGACTTGGCTTTGTAAATCATTAAAGTTTCTTTCGAATCTCGACTGAGTGGATTTTAATTATTACTCAATATCGATTGAAGTGCTGATCAACCTCACGATAAATCCAGCTCATTGCGTTCAGCTTTTATTGTTGGCTTATCAGCTAAACTCTCACTGTAAGCAAAAAGCTTCATTGAATGTTCGAGCAAAAGTTAAACAAATTTAAACGAATCTGCTCAAAGCGTTGGAACAGCGAGTTGCAAACTTTGATGCAACGTTTGAAAGTCATCTCGTTGGTTGTGAAAAAGTCAACTCGAGAAATGAATAATAAAATTGCGATATTGTTAAAGCTTCGCTTCCTGCTTTACTTTTAATTAATTTGTACGTTATCCAGATCCTTATAACCTGATTTTCCGCTTCAAAGGATTCAGTTTAGCTCGTTGCCATGTTACCTTTCCTTCCATCTCTTTCACCATGATTAGTTCATAAGATAAGTGCAACAGATTGGCTGCATGTGACAAGGGAACGATGAAGATGGCAGAAAGCTGTTGCATCTCCGACGGAGCACAATTAATCATCGTTCTCGAGACCGAGCTCTACGATATTCTTCTCGACCCAGACATAGCTCCGAGAACGTCGAAATCGATTCGTTAAAGCTTGAAGCTTTCCAGCTGAAAATGAACGAGGAACGAAGCACAACGGACTCATTGTAAATATCACAGTTTTTATTGCATTTTCTTGCCAAAATGGAAATAAATTAAGAGCCGGAAAATTGTTTCGCAATTAACTTTTTCCGGTTCGTTTGATCAAAGCAAGCATTCAGTCATCGCTCCCAACGTCGCTTTCGTTCGAGTTTTGGCCAGCTTCCTTATAATCGAGCTCCAGCGCTGCCAAGTTTTCTCTCGCATCGTGGAACTCGCCTTGTTCCATTCCTTCGCCGACGTACCAGTGAACGAAAGCCCGCTTGCTGTACATCATGTCAAACTTGTGGTCGATTTCAGCCCAAGCCTGTGCGATTGCTGTGGTTGAAGCAAGCATTGCACAACCACGGGAAACTCGGGCTAAGTCACCGCCATGAACTGCCACGGGTGGCTTGCTGTTGATTCCGATTTTGAATCCAGCTGGCGACCAATCAACGAACTCAATCTGACGCTTGACTTTCATCTCCGCTATGGCTGCGTTGACATCTTTCGGGACGACGTCACCTCGGTACAGAACGCAACATGCAATGTATTTGCCATTTTGACAGTCGCACGCCACCAACTGATTTTCACGCTTAAACAGTTCCGAGGTGAGGTCATTGACAGTAACTTGCTCGTGAACAGCTTTCGACAGCGGGATAAAAGGAGCGTACGAGCAGAGAGGGAAATGAATTCTCGGATAGGGCACGAGATTGGTTTGGAACTCATTCATGTCAACGTTGAGTGCGCCATTGAAACGAAGCGAGGAGGTGATGCTCGAAACAACCTGAGAAATCAGTCGGTTGAGATGGACGTAGCTCGGGCTTTCGACGTTAAGCCTGAAATGATAGAACGCAATTTTGAGTTTTAATTGAATTCCAAACAAAGCACTCATCAGCTCACTTCAATTTGCAGATGTCGTAGATTGCTTGGTTGTCAAAGATGAACGAACAGTCGACGTTGTCCATCGAGTGATGAGTTGTCAGCACTGCATTGTACGGCTCAACAATCGCCGTGCAGATCTGAGGCGAAGGGTAAATGGAAACCTCGAGCTTGCTTTTCTTTCCAAACTCGTCGTTCAACTTTTCCATCATCAACGCCGAAAATCCGGAGCCAGTTCCGCCTCCGAATGAATGGAAAACAAAGAAGCCCTGGAGGCTGTTCGACTGTTCTGCCATTTTACGCACTGAGTTGATGACTGGTGGCAGAATTTCGCGCCCGATCGACAGCCATCCGCGAGCGAAATTGTTGGCTGCATCTTCCTTTGAGTTTATCATTTGATCAGGATGGAAGAGCTCTTTGTAAGCGCCGTTGCGAACTTCGTCAATCACAGTTGGCTCCGTATCGACGAGAATTGCGCGAGGAACGTATTTCCCGGTTTGCGATTCCGAGAAGAACGTGTGGAAGCTGTTGTCGCCATCGCCAATGTTGTCGCTTCCCAAGCAACCGTCGCGTTGGATTCCATGTTCGAGGCAGTAAAGCTCCCAGGTCGTGTTGGCAGTTTGAATTCCAGCCTGGCCGATGTGGATTGAGATTGTCTCGCGGTCACTGAACACCATTTTCGTAACGAGAATTTGGAAGGGAAATTTAAAAGAATTGAGAAATTTGAATGAAGAAAAGTCCGAGAGAAGATTCAGAAAAGTCCGATCACTTCGAGATTTGGAAAACGAATGAGGTAAACTCGTAATGGATTGAAGTCGAAGGTTACTTGGGCTTAGATTTGAACTTTGAGTTCAATCGACAGATTCCTGCGACATGATAAAGTTCAAACCCTTTCATCAGTCTGTCGCAATTTGTCGTCACGTCGCTTTAAGTTTTTAATTTCTTAATGGGATCGAGAAGCATTTTCCTTCCGCCGCAGAATCTCAACGAGTCACGATGACGAAACGCTTTCATCTCGACAGCATTTTTCTGCTGATTACACGCTTTCATTCTTTATGTTTTTTTCGCTGCCGTTCAACTCTTCGCAAGCAGGAAAAACTTCTCCAGCGCGACAAAGTTATCGTCTTTTCCGCACATCATCATCTGACAATCTCATCACATGCTCAGTTTTTCGCTCGCTGCTCTGCTCACCATTGTTGACACACATTTTAAAGCAGATAGCTAATGGCCCTTGATGTGGGCGGCTCGTCCCGAGCGCCGCAAGGAGACGAGAAACAGAGCAAGATGAGAGGCAAGCCTCATCAATGACGAACGCGAACTGGGAGACGAAGAAATGAAAAGAAAACTTTTCCATTGAAATTCGTCGGGAAGCAATTTGAGGCTTAAAAAATGCTTTGTAATGTTTCTGAATCAATTATCCAAAGCTAACAGCGACAAACGGAGAAATATTGTCGGAACGTTTACGTCTGTTTCCATAGCGGATCTTGTGAGGCTTAAGGACGAAAGCCATAAGCGTAATTCACACAACAACAAAAAGTCGAAAACAGAAACGTGGTACACAAAGGTAAACTTTCCTCTCAGTGACTGATTGTCGATCTAAATTAAGAATGATGGGGGAAGCGGGAAGACAATCGCACAATTGTTTTCATCGTGTCTCCTTCTCGTTCGCCGTACTTTCAGATTGAACATTGGATGCCTTCCCCGTGTCCTTTGTAAACGCGCTTCGCTGAGCGCCTCATAATTATTCTGGTCCCGTTCTCTCACTCGGATCCTTTTCATTTTTATGTTGATACTGCCTCCTATTGAAACGAGAAAAAGTGAATTTTGCTTTTTATTGCTGTCGGGAATTTCTATTCCTTTCTTTAAAGATTCAACATGCAGCGTTAGGAACAATGGATAGCAAAGCATAATTAATCTAAAACATTCGTGATCGTATGCAATGTAGACGCTGTGATTCCAGACGACAATTAGGAATGAAACTGTCGTCACAAACGTTTAGAGATTGTCGAGCGGGACTAAGTAATTGGTTACGGGAAAACTCGTTAATCATGCAATGTTTTTGCAGCGACACAACCTTGGATGAATAAGCTGAAAGGTTTTTAAAAGCTCTCAAGCGCGTTCGCAAGTTCGAGTTACTTTTAAAGTTGAACTTATAGTTGAGCTTAGCTGTTGACTGAACTGAACTAAATTAAATTATGCACTGACAACTACAACTTGCTTTGAACTTTGTAGAACTAAATCGAGCCAACCGTCTTGCTGTTCTCTCTTATCTAAACTGTCCTACAATCTCAAGGCCAAATTCCGAAAAATTTAATTTTCCTTTCAACAGACTTTGTTGGTTTACTCGATAAACAGTTCAAAGATGTTTACATAACTTGAGGAGGTTGTTTTCTCGAACAACCTAAGGTTTCGTCTATTTTTATGATCTCAAGCGACGTTAATGATGAGCGTTCAACATCAACAGCAACTCGATGGAAAGCCCCCAACTGAAATTTGACTGAGCCCTCAAGAATAAGAAACACAAAACTCTTCAATTAGATTCCACCCGGAAACTTAGTGAAGCCTCCACAATCTTTTCCGCTTTTAATTAATCTGAATCCTGTACATTGAAATCTTTCCCTTTCGCTTTAATTGAGTTTTCCTCAGCTCGTCTCAGATCGCTCGAGTGCTGTGAAGGGAAGCAATTAGCACATGAAGAAATGCGAATAAAATTCATCCATCTTAGAAAAGTTTTCTACTTAATTAGCTCTCTCGAAGCTCCATTCGATTGGAAATTGAATCTACACTCTTCGATATCTCGTTCGCCGCTTGCCAGTCGATGCTTTCATCGTTACGAGCGAAGAATCTCTACAACAAACATGGGAGAACGTAATTGTTCATGGCAGTGGATACATTTTGAATCTATTTTTACCACCGACTTTTGTCGAAAACTCCAGCAACTAAAAGCTTCCCCCACTCTTTCGATGGCTCTTGAGGAACTTTGCAGCATTGTTGACGACGTTTTGTGTTCGTTTCATAATTGCGCCCGATGGCTTTTAAACTTTATCGACCATTACTCGTCCGACAAGGAAAATAACGTTCGCCAGGGATTTTTTCCGGCGAATCTCATTCCTGACTCGAGTTTAACTTCTTGCTCTGCAAACCTATTAAACGGGGAGACAGTAAAAATAGAGCGAATTGCCGCCAGCCGCGTAATAACGAGACGCTTAATGAGGAATAATTTCCCGACCGCAAACGGAATCCACATCGCAAAAGGATAATTGGTGCAAATTAACGAACCGCATGCAATTCATTCCTGCGATAGATGAGCGCGATTCGCTCAGTTGCAGCATCACTGAAATCTAGGAAGCTTCAAAACGCGTCGAGCAAGCAAACTCTTATCACTTTGGAAACACAAAAAGCCATATTTGACTCATTCATTCATCCCTCGCTGGTTCCTTTGTTTAACAAACAGAACAGCGTAATTGGATCGCTCGTTCCGCCCCGCAGGGAATTGAAAGCCCTACGAGGAGCATAATTAGTTGCGAAAGTCATTCGCTGAGCCACGAACTTGCTTCCACTGCCAACTGACGCCGGGTTGATAAGAAAATGTAGGAATTGCTGCTGTAAAATGCAAATTGCAGCTAAGAATGGAGATAGAAAATTTCATCGCTCGAAGGGTTCCGAATGGAACTTCTCATTAAAATCCCTTTTTGACGTCAATTGAATTGGAAGTGAGAGGGCGGGTAATGAAAATACTCTGTCAATCCACGTCGTTCGTCTTTTAAAGGTCGTCAAGGTTCAAAGGTTTGACGCAATTATCGAGCGTCCAACGCCTTCAACCAACTCACGATTGTCGACGCTTTTACCGCAGTACTTCCTTATCAAACATTCATGATGCGTCCATGAATTTTCCAAGGCTTTTCCCCCCCGAGAGCGAGCTCGCACTTTCGTCTTCGGGGTGTCGGCGAGAGCGAGAAAGCTTAGCATAATTAATTCATTAAACTCGTGATGATGCCCTGCAGCTCAGGGCTTTTGATGTTATCGCAAAGGTTACAATCTGTTTTCAACTCTTAGGAGCGTTAAGACAATTTCACCCCAACGTTAACGATTCAATCCGAAGCGAGAGAGCTTTAATTAAAATTAATTTTCATCTCGTTTTGGGAATACTCGATTGAAATCTCCTTCGATCCGCTCGTCTCTTCTCGGCTTATTGAGGTGGAAATTGTTTCTAGAAATCCACTCGATTGAGTTCAGAAGAGAAACAAAAAATAATAAACTCTTCCACCCAATTAGATCGGAAAATCATTTCGGAAATCGAATGTTTTCTCTTTCCTCGGCTACGACAAGAAGCGATTCCCGACGGGTCAATTGGAATTAAGGGCTGGAGACGACGAAGCGAGAATGTTTGCGGATAAGGAAATATAATCATTTGCGGTGCTTTGTTTCCTTTGGAGCGGCTATTGATGAAAATAGGTTCCAGGCAACGAGGCAGTGCTCCGTTGAACTCAATGTTTGTCTTGTCTTTCTTCCGTTGCCTCTACGACTCTCTAAGCCCATTAAACATGAGGATCACAGCGACGTCGTCCTAAATTATCCAAATACCCCGAAGTCATTTCCCACAATTTTTTCTCACGAGACTCTTCCACCCACTCGAAATTCTCAGAATGAAATTGAAAAGACGAGAAATATTTCTTAGATTTTTCATTAATTAAAGTGGCGCAGAGAGCAAAAAATCGTCAAGTTCTATTGCAGAACCGCTTTCAACTCTCGATGGGGCTTCTCCCTCGGGCGCATTTTCACAGGCAAGCTCTCGACTCGAGCCGCTAATGTGCGGTATTGAATGAACAAAAACAAGAGAACGAACAGGATTTGTGCGTGAATGATAAGCTTTAGAAGATTTAATTTTGATAAAACTTTTTAAAAGCCGCGGCTAACGTAACAACATCATTCGCTTTACGGTAAACGCGAACCAACCGCTCGGAAAACCTAACGAGCCTTCCACCGCAATCCACAAACAATTTTTATCGTTTGTGCAAACACTCATTGTTTCAAATAGTCGGCGGCTGATTTGTTCATGAAAGCACAACATTAAAATGAAACTTTGTGTGGAAGCTTTTGGTGAGCTTTCAAAGCTCCAACAGAGTAATCTCTAAACTGGGTTATTGGAGTGGTTTTTAGAATGAAAAATATTTGATGTCGAAAGAGTAAACGGAAGAGAAATTCTTCAGCATTTTAAATTATTATTCAAATTTTGGGTTAAATAGAAAATAATAAAGAAAAGCTTCATAACAAAACAATTGTGTCTATTCTATCAGAACAAGAGAAACGTTCCGATAGAATTGACAAAATTGTTTTGTTATGAAGTTTTTATTTATTAAGAATTTCTCTTTTGTTTACTCTTTTAACATCAAATATTTTTAAAAGCTTCTCAAAAAAAGTAGGTTAAGCTTTCAAAGCTCATCTAAAAGCTCGCATCATCCTGATTATTAAATTTATTACTCTCAAAATTTCCGGGGAATGTCGTGGAAAACAAACAAACGTTCGAGTTTTAAAATTGAATTTGTTACAGAACTTTCAATCCTCCGAGCTTTTAAAAAGCTCTTCTTGCTTCTTAGCTTCCTCGCTCAGGTTCTGTTTACAACGCCACTAACGATGTACGTCAGACAACGTTACAAACCACTGTTTGTTCGAGACGCACGTGACAGCGAATCTCAAGGCCAAGGACCACCGCACATGAGCAGAAGAAATCTCTCCAAAGGAAAGACGGAAAACGAAACCAACACAGCATCAGCTGGAACAAAACAATCCCAGTTTGGTAGATTTTCATTCTCTCCTTCGCAATTGGAAAAAAGCTCAAAATGATGGTGTTCAGGAAATTCTTGAGGATTTCTTTGGCTTTGCTGGTTGCAGTGTCAGCTGTTAATTGCCAAGGTAGAGAAAGTTCTTGGAATCGTCGATAATTTACTGACTTTAAGTAAATTTACTTTGCAGGAAATTTTCAATCTTATCCAGAAGAGCCACGAGGAATTAACTTCAGGCCAAAGGAACTTGCTCAATGTAGAGACTTTACAGGTCGGATGGTTGAACATGCAAGACATTTCGTACCTCCTGGTGAGCTTTGCATGATCTGCCTTTGCGATAATGGGCGGGCCAAGGTGAGTTTCCATTTTTTTCGGCACTCACCTGAATAATTGATTGAAAATTCTTTTGAAGTCCTGTCGAGCCATTCTCTGCACACCGCCACCTGACTGCAAGAACTACAAGAAGGGCGCTTCGTGCTGCGAGTACATTTGCTTGGATGAAAAGCCGCCGAAAGACGGCGAGTTTGTGAACCTGAAAGCCATTACAGTGGTTGTAGTGACAGTGTTGTTCCTGCTCATTATACTGTGCTGCTTGTACCTCTACCGTCGTTATAAGAAGGAAATTAATGCATACGTCGAGATGCAACGATTGAAGCGAGCTCAACGCAGAGTCCAACGCGAGTTACAAGTCGTGTGCGCTCGAAGAGCTTTCAACGATGATGCACAGAAGAAGATGTCTGTCGAGTTGATAGCAAAGAATGAGGAAATCGACGCTTTAAAGAAACGAATTGCTGTTTTGGAAAGTCAATCAAACAATCGCGAGAGTGAAGACTCGTATGACGAGCAGGATTGGAAGAACTGCTATGATCTTACCGTCGAAGTCAACGGAGTCCACAAGTAAAACTTCTTTGTAGATTTCTTTACAATTATTTTTCTAAATGTCAGAGGTTCATATCACTGTAAGAACATCTGAAACCTGTGCAATCGGCAGTGCTGTGTTGAAAGTGAGAAAATTTACGAACGTTGACATTACATAAGTAGATGACTCGAGAGCTTCGCCCCAAGGGTGAGACGCTAAGAGTGTTTTCTTCTTGGACTTTAATTATGTTGCGTATGACGTTGGAAATAAAATCAATTTTAGTTGAGATGAAGGAATTTATTGAGCGCTAGTTAATCTTGAGTAGACGAGCGAAACGCGGCCCGCCGGTAGTCTCGAGAAAGAAAGTTCCGTTGGCAGATTCTGGTGTCGCCTCGCCCATAGGAATCGGATCGCCTTCGCAGTTCTTCGCCTGGTAATCTTCCCAGGTTGCGCATTTAAATGACATGAAGCCGGTTTTCGTTTGAATACTTTCAGCGAAATATTTGTAGCTTCGTCCATGAGAACATCCGCCGATGAAATCAGATGTCCAATCACACCCAGGCTGAGCCGCTTTGCCACCGTTTGGGAAGAAGTCCGCGTGTCCGAGGTTTTTGTTGTGACCAAGCATTCCAGCACAAGTGTGAACGACATCAACGAATTCTGCATCGCTTGGATCCAAATTTTGATTGGTCTTCTCCGCATCTTGGAACGCCGGATATGCTGGGTCTGGTACAACAGTCAATCAACTTCATCTTCAATAACGGAATGTGAAGTTTATCTTACCTAGCCCAGTGATTCTTCCGACCTTCCTACCTCCCATTTTACTCTGAACAAACATTCCAGCATAGCCAGCAGTGTGAGCTCCCAACGAGTGCCCAACTATGTGAATATCTTCGAGTTCCGCACCTCGGTGTGTCACCATGTGATCGATAACCATCGCAATGTTTTTCCCAACGTTTCGTGTCGAAGCTGCCGAACTCAAATAGTTGTTATCGCCTGCCATTTCACCCCAATCAACGGCTTCAGGAGAAAGATTAGGAACTCATTCGATTCCGATGAATGCCTTCTTACCAACGATGTTGTAGTCTTCATCCTCGTCAAGATAAGCATCCTTCAGTGATTGAATCACGTCGCTGTTTAAACTGAAAACATGCGAATCATAAAACATGGCTTGAAATACAAATCACTGTTAAGCGAAAGCTCGCAACTCAGCCTAACAATTACTTGTTTTTCCAGCCATGCACTATGATTTTCGTTTTTCGGTTTCCATCGAAGCTTTCGTCCAAAGTGAAGTTATCGCGGTTCGTCAAGCCTGTTGCTTTCAGTAGGACAGGATCATCGCTATGCTCCCTTGAAATGTTACGGTGAATTACCGAACTGTTTGCATGAAACGCTTTCTTACTTATCGTAAAGCCACATAACAATTTTCTGGTCTGGGTTTTCGTGTGCGAGCGTGAAGCGGACGCTTGAGCCTGGCTGATTTAACTCGATGATCTGAGGATTTCCCTCGCCATCGGGGAAAAACATCCAAGTCTGGCCATAGTTCGGGTCGTACTGTTGAATTTCTGTCACGTCCGAGCAATAAGCTGCAACGAATCGATAGACATCAAGAAGATCTTCAGCTTTAATCTTCGATATTACAGTAATACTGCAAGATATTTCCGTAAACGGCAAATCGACACAGAACATTCCACAAACCCTTGTAAGCCATTGCGGTGACATCAACTGACGGTCGACGACTGAACGAACAAGGGAAACGTTTTCCAAAATATTTCAACCAAACTTGAGCTTGAAACGCGCTCGACCCTCAAACTTATTTTCAAACGACACTTTAATAACGCAAAATTTCCCGCGGGAGCCAAATGTGTGTCAATGCCAGCGCCCAGTGTTTACTCACAGATGAAAACGAAGCTGATAAGAAATGTGTTCAGAATGAAGACACGACGGTACATTGCTGCAGGCTTTCCAAGTGACAATCGGTCAAAGCGACTGAACACGTTGCGAGCGGAAATTTATATTTCGCACTTTGGCTCATGACGTTCGTTGCGTGCGACGCCTAATTGAATTCCTAAGCTTAATCGTCGCTTCTGCGGTTCTCAAACGCTCTTCCGCTTGTCAAACAATTGCACTTTTATTATCTTCACAAATTTATGAATGTAACGCGAGCAAGTTCAGGGACTCGTCACGCTGTTGGCAACGATCGGATTTTGCTTTATTCTCGTTCGCTTACCCCTGCAGCGATATGACATAACATAATTGTGTAATTGTTCTGGTAATCGCTGCAATTTATGCAGTTTATTGTTGAGCGAAATTGAAATATTTTATTGCTAACGCGTGAACAAATTTGCGTTAGTCGAGCCAACGAGTTTGATGAGCTTTTCGGTTAAACTTGCGAGGCTTTCTCACTTTCGTGTTGTGCACTCGTGGATTTCCTCCGGCGCTTCGTCTCAGTTGCTCCACAAAGTTATGTGATATCTTATCAGACCCTTGATTTGTGAAGTAAGCCGCGTTGTTATCTCGATGCTTTTGGTATGGCAGATTGTTAAAATTCCCTTCAAGCTTTCCAAACTCATCGATCTCCTTCATAAAGGGATCGACATTTGTAAGTGGCGTAAAGGAAATCGTTTTCAAGCTCTTCGTCTGAGCTGCTTCGCCAGTAATTCTGCCAAGAGCAAAAGGAGAGGCTGAGTTTGTGCTCATGAAGTACATTCCGGTGGACGTTGCTCTGCAATCTTCGCCTGCAACAGCTTGTGCTTCGATTGATGGCTTGCACATTCCAAAGAGATAGTAAATGTAGCTTTCACATCGCCAGCCCCAAAAGCCAACCAATGATCGTATTGACTCTGCGTAATACTCCGGAGCTCTGTGGTGACTGCATTGGAATCCGTGATTTGGATTACAGCCAGGCTGATAAACACCGCCGTTGAGATAAAAATCGACGTGACCGCATTGCTCAATCTTTCCTTGAACCAAGGCGTTTGTATGAATGACGTCTACGAACTCCGCATCCGACGCGTCGAGTTTATTGTCGTTGTCAGCCGTGACAAACAAGGGCATCGCAGGATCAAGTCCGGATATTCTTGGGATTACGAATTCACTTTTAAGTGCTTGTGAAACGTAATTCGTGACGTGAGCTCCCAATGAAAAGCCAATCAAATGAATGTCGGTATTGCCTGACTCTCTAATCCTTAACACAAGCTGAGCAATGCAATCGCCAACATGTTTCGTGTTGTGGACTGCAGCTGGATAGCCTGAAACATTAAAAGACTAATAAATTACGACAAAGAGTTGCAACTTTAAGAGCTCACATGGTCCCGGCCCCAATACGGACCAATCAGCGAAGAACAAATTGTAGTTCCCTCGTTCTAAATATTCTTGCTTCATGTCAATCAGTGGCGTTAACTGCATATCGGAATTGTAGCCATGAATAATAATCTTGCTCGGAAACATCGGATTGTAGAACGAAGAAGATAGATTCGAATTTTCCCAGCTTTGATCAATATAAATCAGTTGCCTTTCATCGGGATTTGACGGAGTGAAGAGCCAGAACTTGACATCCTTGTCGGGGCATTTCCTCTCCAACACCCACGTGCACGGGCCGATGTAAATGCTGTCACGGTTTGCTTCCGTTCCGTTCGATTCTTGACCACAGACACTCAACGCAAGCGAAGCTAAAATGTGACAAATGGGTCAGAGAAGCTTTCGCAGAAAAGAACAATTTTTGACAAAACCGTTCGATGACATGCAGAGAAACATTTGCGAAAAGATAGCCACATATCTAATAGTTAGAAGATTTAAATGATTAGCAGGTGGAATAACAGTAGTTAAGAAAAGTTGAAGTCGCACTTAACAAACTGTTTGATTACCAATTAACGCAAAGATTCTCATCTCATCTGATTTCTGGAGCTTTCAAATGACTGATGGAATAAATTTTATTTCTTAAATATTTTAGTCGAACCCGTCGATAGATTTAGATATTCACTGGCACCGTCTCAACAGCTCTTTCGTTCTTGAACTTCAGTTAACGACTGGCATATGAAAGCGGAAAAGAGAGTCGCGAAATTGGAGAAAATGTGCTCAGCCACAAACACATATCGATGCCATGCCACGATGCCCTTAAATTAGGAATTCATTGCGCGTTCCTTTTTGTTGAATCCAATCAGCTGATTCTCTTGGATTCTTCGCTCACTGAAGCGGTTAATCGTTCTCGCGGAAAATGAGTTTATAGTACAAACTTTGAATTTAGTTGAATAATTTTAGTGTCCTCTGACTGTCGCAGGACTCAAGCAATATGAAAAGTGTTCAAACATAAAAATAGTTTCATTTTGAGGAATCGGTTTGGTTCACAGTTTCAAGCTTGGTAGGAAGATTCAACAGATTGTTGAAGCAGAGGCTACTTTCAGATAAACATGATTCGATAGTAAGATCTAAGATCAATATCATTAAGTGCGGCTTATGAAGGAAAAATATATCAATTGATAATAAGCCAGATGACATCGATCAGTATCGAATCATTTTCAGCGGTAGTCACATCGAACACGTGTTGTTATAAAGTAGAAAACTTCCCTACATAGTATAAAATAAAACTGTTATTATAGTGAGCTTGAACGTTTTGATCAGATCAGATACACACAGAATGACAGACCAGAAGGATCAGATCGTGAGTGGCTTAGAAATCGCATTCTCTAATCAATTTACTAAATAATTTCATTTCTTCCCTTCAAAGAAAAATATTCTCGATCTTCCCAATGAGATCCTCGGTGAAATTTTCCGATACGTTCCCGATCATAGCGACTTGATGCTGGCTTGCAAGAGGTTCCACCATGTGAGCTGTGCGACTAAGTTCTTCTGCTTGGACTTAAATGTAAGTCTTTCGATTGTATGAGAATATTTCTGATTCGTTTCTATTTCCTCAGTTGCTGAGTTCTGAAGGATTTCTTCAATTTTCAATGTCTACCACTCGTCGATTCAACGTTTTGAAGAAAAACTGTACGAGTATGTTTCGCCGTGCTGAAAAGGTTGAGAAGCAAAGCTTCTCTAATCGATTTTCAGCGGTATTGAATCGATTCGGAAAAGATGTGAAAGTTATAAACATCGGCTGCTATTGCTTTGAATTAAGCTTGGTTCCTTTTCTCCATTTGCTGCCAAAGCTGGAAGAAATCTCATTGACGGAACACCCTCGTTCGCATTTTACGAGGGACTTAACAAGTTTGGACGATTTTCCCTCGAAGCTGAATATCATAAACGATTTCATCGAACGTCTCCCAAAGTTGAGGAAGTTGAACATTTATCTGGTAAAACCATATGGGTCATATGACTTTCGAGAAGGTTTAAACTGTGAAAACTTGAAGAAACTCAATATTCATTTATTCGATGTGGGTTTTGGAACTCGGAGTCCGCCAGATGATTTGCAAAAGTTGTTCAGACACTGCAGGAATCTGGAGGAACTCAGGATGAAATATTCGATGGATGAAAGAACCTCAGACGCTTTGATCCAGTCTCTACCTAAGTTAAAAAGATTTGCATGTAACCGTGGTGGTGGCGGGATGTATCAGATGTATAAGAAATGTATCTAAACTTCCAAAAAGTTCAATAAAAATTGACATCCCAAAATGCGGTTGATGAAGAGGAAAAGTTATTGATTCTTGATAGGTCAAATAATTCTGACTCAGAATCAAAAGTCTGAATTAAACTCTGGTCATTTGCATGAAATCGTGATGTTAACAAAAACTCTCAAACATTTCCACAAAAGATTGAAAACCTTTAGAAACTAAATAATTTTTGACGGTTTACAAATTTTCTTGGAATGTTCAGGAAACATTTCTAATAAAAATTACACTGATAAGATAGCTTGAAAGATAACTCGTAAACATAAGAAAAAACCCAAAAGTTCTCAAGCATAGTTGGAATAAAAATTCAAACAAATCAAAAGTTGATGTGCCCGATTTTAATAAACAGTCGACGATATTTCATTTCGTATGCAAATTTCTGATGCTGCGATGACCAAGATCACTGTTATCATCCATCTCCTCTAGTGATAAAAATCGAGAGCGAGTAAGCAAGAGGCTTCAGCCTAGTTTGTCGCATGCAAAAACGTCAAATATGGAGGAATTTCGAAAGTTCGCGAGGCGTTTTATGACTAAGCAAAAGCTTTTAAGAGCAAAAATATTCAGCAAACTGTTGTGAGAGAATTGTCGTGAATCATTTTCAAAGAGCTTTTGGTAATCTCCTCCGAATAAACTTATTGTTCCTCGGTTTTGATATTTCGAATCGAATGTTTCCAATGCAACAAACGCCGCCATTCGATCAGCTCATTGTGGTATAAGTATTTGCACGCCAATGACTCTTAAACTAGCAACGTTTTCAAGCTCAAGGTTGTTATCACGAAAACCGAGCAATTAAATTACATTCGATTATTGTTTGCAATTACATTCGCCAGCTCAACAAGTAAAATTGCATAAAGCTCAACACTCGGTTGAGAGAAGGCAGCGATCGTTGCATGAGAGCGATGTTGCGTTCGTTGTCCTCGCAAATCGATCGCTTCACTGAGGAGTCTCTCAAGCTTTTTGAAAGTGAATGAACTTTCAGTTTCATGAGTGCTTATTAGCCACTCGTGTAACATGAAACGAAAAGACAGAAATATGTTTGAAGCCTTTCGATCATTACGCAACGAAAACAAAAAGCTCATCAACTCGCTGATCGATCGTTGAACTCTGTTTATTTGCCTTCTACGGTATCATGGACACTCCTTGGATCATGTTAGGGAAACTGACGCTCGCGGCAGAAATTCCAGTTTTACAAATCAGAGTTTGTTCAACATATAAAACGTGATTCGCAGCAGAAAGTGAAAAGCCGAAACCAATTTTTCTGCAACATTTTCCGAAACCCGCTCGGCGCAGTTGACGCTCGTGACGTTGACCTGCAGCTTCCTCGAAGTCATAATTTTATTGAATGCGCTGCAGAAAACCGTTCAGCTTGTCCGTAATAAACTTGATCTAAACCTTGAAATACAGTCGACAAATCGCAGGAGGGAGAAGAAAAAAAACTCTAATTTCACTTTTTTAAAAACAGATTAAACGCTCGGCAGCAGCTCCAGGCGAGTGTCGCGTCATTACGCGCCAAACAATCGACAATTAAAACATTGATGCGCTTTCAGCTTCCCGCTTACATAAGTCAGCATGAAGTCATCCACAGATTTCTCATCCAAACTCGCTCTCCGCAAGGTCAATTATGACTGAAGCGGAAGAGAGGAAGAAGACCAACTGAAAGCACTCGGCCCACTGGCCATCAATCATTTTAATTTCAAGAGAAATCTCTCCAGCCTGCGAGTACTTTCCATTTCACGAGCTTATAAGCGGCCGCGAATAAAACATCGAAAAGGAATTATCATCGTATTACACTGCACGAGGTCGGAGTGTTTGGGTCTGCAAGCAGCAAACTTGAAACAACCTTGAACATGAGCAAAAACTCTGTTTTCAAGACTGTAAATTGCAAAAGAAATTGCTACGGCGGAATTCGCGATTTCATTTCCTCTGTCCGGCCGATCGCGCTTCACGCACTCGCTCGCTGCGAGCCACGCTTGGTTACGAAACTGCCATCCAAAATTAATGAAATTTCTTTTTCTCTCTCTCTTGACGGAGCCTAAGCGATCTTATACAATCGCTTTTTATCACTTTTTATTCAATTATCGCTGGCGTTTCATATCTTCTTCTTCTTGCACCTCGGATTCATTTGCTGCGTGTGCACACATCGGCATATCACGCCGTTTTAGTCTCGCTACCAACAAGAAGAAGAAGGAGGGAAAAAACTTTCAATTTCAGTCTTAAGATCATGATCACTGTTTCCATTTCTTTTCTTGCTGTAGCTTGGTTTCCGCATACAAAAGTATTTCCAACGCATACGATGTCATGAGCGGCGGAATGATGATGTCGAAGAAGAAATGGAATGAAGCGAGTCAACACAATGTGTAAGCGGATATTATGATTTATGTTGGCGTTTCTTCATCTTCTTGCTCTCCTCTGCCTCGAGTTCTTTCACTTATGACATCATCTCGGCTCTGTTGTTTTTCTCGCTAATGAGTGGACAGCGAAGTGGCATCGATTAGACGAGAGTTTATGTAATCGTGTTTGGAAGCCAAGGCTCTGAGTGGTTGGGAAAGTTGACGAATGGAAATTCCTCCTCTGATTGATTTTATGCAGCAGCACAGATTTGAATGTCAAAGCTTCGGGACGGAGCTTTACGCAATAAGTTTAGAGTTTCATCGATAAGAAGCGTGACAAATGAAATTTCCCCGAACGTTTGTGGGAAGGTCGACGATAATTAAAGAAGAAAATAAACGACTCAACGAGATTGCGAGTGAAACTGAAGTTTTGTGAAAGCGCTTTTCGTAAAAATGTTATTTCGAGTGATGTCATTTGCTTAATGGATTTATCCGCTGTTTCGCAAGATTCGGGCGAGCTCCGGCTGTTTCTTCTCCGATCGGCGAAAATTGCATGAACGATGATCATGTAATTTCTCGATTGATTTGAATAAACTGTCTGGATTTTCATCGCCGATTGCTGTGCCTCTCAATTGATTTATTCTGCAAGCTTGAGGAAAACGTTTCACTAAGAATTGGCGGAAAACGTTTCGAATCAAGCCCATGGCGCCACGCGAATCAACTCGATCTCCAGTGGATTGCGCTAATGTTAAGCTCACGGAAAATCCATTCGATTGCTTTCAGTAGAAAGGCTGAAGCATAAACTCTTCGAACATTGAACTTTTCCGATAAGTTTTCCAAATAATCGCGCGAAGCTTTGCATACAGCACATCGAAACCATCACAGCGAAGAAATCGAAAATAAACATTAAGACCTTTCGTTCGGCTTGAAACATATCGTTGCACACGAGAGGAAGAAATTGTTTCTTTTCCATAGGATCGAGCGCTTAAGCAAGCCGAGAGCGAAGACGAAGAAGCTTAGGTGAAATGAAAAACTACAGACGTGAGAGCTGCACACACAGCCAGCATGACAACGTGAAAAAACTTTAACTGTCTCACAGTCAAAGCCCGATTTATGCTGTGCCTCGCTTTATCTTCAGCCGTGGTAACTTCGGCTGTGTGCGTGCTGTTGGAAAAAGGTAAGAAAGAAGAAAAATATTTTATTTTAAAATTATTATTCGCTTTCGTACGAGCAGTTGCTTTTCAGACTTCTTTGAGATCTTACGGCTCAGGAAGGTCGTGGCAAACATTTTCAGTTGCTTTCGTAAATAACCGAGGAGTAAATTTTCGAGTGATTTTGATGAAATTTGCGGCGATCAGTTGTGAGTTTCCCGAGCTGGAGACTAGCGAAATATGTTTTAAAAGAAATCTGCAGAGTGATCGATCGAAGGACTTTGAATTGACGAATCGTGGAAAATGAAAGTGCAAATAAAACAGAACTGTGTGAGAACTGCGATATCGTTTGGGGAAAAGCACCGAGAAAGTTGTACAAACACGAGAATTAACAAGTCAAACTCCCACGAGCCGAGCCGAGTTTCACTCGCGAAACATCTTTCCTAATTTGCTTACAATTGTCGGCGGCGCTTCAGCTGGAAGCGGAGAGAGCTTTGCGAGGGCAATTCGTTTGATGTCAGACGACCGATAGAAATCTAATAATCTCGTTCCATTCTGAAATTTATGCTTCCACTCGATCTTTTCACTTTTTCTCTGCGCCGTCGATTTTTTGTTTGGAGATTAGCTTGACAAGCGAGCACAAAAAATTTCTCCATTTTTCCATCGGAACAATAAAATAAAAAACTCAGCCAAAAAGAGTTTTGCTGTGGTTGGCGCTGCGGTATTCGACCTTGCGTTCATATTTTCCATAGCGGCAAAGGAAAGCGTCGAAATTTTTCTCAGCCCCGCTTTCGATGAGCACTAAAACACGAAAAATGAGAAGAAAAACGTAATTTTCTTTGCTTCGATTTTCGTAGAAAGTGTGTCGCTTTGTTTTTAATTGTACAACAATTTCAGTCGCGGCTCCGAAAATCCGCGAGATGAAACTGAGAATATTGATCGCGAGTCGCGATTGCAGTTTCGACTTCCGGTATAACTGAGGCTCGCTACTTCAAGCGGAGCATCGAAACAGATTGATGAACGAATTTAGGAAAGAGAAGCAAACATGAAACACTTCTTGAATCTTCCCAAAGGTTTTCCACAACCATTCCAATATTTTGAGACCTCTCCAGCTGCTCTTATTCGATAAGGTTCCATTTCTACGCCACCCGAAGGCTTCAAAAATTACGGAACGAAGCTTCGCAGCATCTCCGTTCACAATTCCTCCGATGGGCAATTCCCAAGCAATCATGTTAACATCCGAGCTCAAGTCGAGTTTAATGAAAATGGAAACTGCAGGCTATAGCTCGAATGCACTCGCTCTAAACTAAAGCATTGACTTTCAAAAAGCGAATGTGAAAAACTCGTAATTTTTGCTATAAACAATCAATTCACATCGTTACTACCAGTGTAAACATTGCGAAGATATTAAAAAGTGAAATTTTATAGATTTTTAAAAGCTTAAATAAATAAAAAATATTCATTGCGATCGCGTTGTGTGTGTGCGCGCGCTCGAGCTCGCCCAACACTGACGAGGGAGAAATGTTGATTTTGAATGCAAGCAACGAAAAATTACGAAAATATTGAAAGTGAAATTTGAACACAACTGCAGATTACTTTAAGACATATTACGGCAGTCGCTTGTGCGTGTCGTCGCCTTGGCATTGCTCAACAAACTCAACTCGAGCTGGCCATTAATCAAGCTCGTTCGCTGGTTCAAAGGCTTTTTTAGGATAAATCGTCATTAGCGCACCGAAAAGGATAAAGTGAGAGAAAGTGAACGCAGACAATGTTGAAAAGATGATGGTTAACATTTAGTGAGCGGAACAAGGAGAAAAGTGAAAGATCAAACAGCAGCTTAGCCGTGTAGAATGAGAAAAAAGATTAAAAATGCATTTAAATGAATGAAAAGTTCCGCCAGTCAAGTCAAGAAAGTGAACAACTGTGTTAGCGATAGAGTGAGCGAAGCGTTCGAGATCAAAAGAGTTGAACAGTGAGAAGTTATCGCAGCGCCAAATTGAATCATTGAAGACTCGCGCAGAAGACAATGTTAGGTCCGAACAAATGGATACTATTCACTATAGTTGGTGGCATTCTCTTATCAATTCACATCGATGCAATTGACTCGCCAACAAAATCGCTGATCAGCCCCGAGATTCAGTCGTTCACAAACAAGCAACTAGGAATTACCATAGAAAACCTTCACAATGCTGCACTATCTAGTCGACGACACTTACGTAACTTAGTTCCACCATACCAAGAGTTTTCCAACGTGGATGGAATCCAGTTCATTGATAGTAGATCGAGGAACAGTAAAAATCTTCCCGGAACGTTTGGCTCGTTCCGGTTCAACGGTGCAAGCGTGCGAACATCATCGCCGGCTCCGTTCCGAAGGAGGTCAGATGAGTACGATGACTCAATTGGCACATATCCTGCTGCGCAACTTGCAGACGACATCAACTATGACTTTGACTACGCGAGTGAAGACAATAGCAGCATAGCACTGATTCAGTCCAGTGATAACGGTTACAATAGATTTCGTAGCAAATTCATTCCGATTACGCTTTTGCAACTGACGCCTTCGCAAGATGTGAAAACGGCAGAAGGCCAGTCGAAAAGCAGCGTCGAAAGTGAGTCGAACGAAAGCGACGCGGAAGCGAAAGAAAGTGACGAAAGGTCAAGCAAACAATTGGATGAGAAGAGCGAGTCGGGCCAAGTTCGCTTTCCTGAACAAGCGACGGCGAGCGGAGTTCCGCATGCTGAAGCGTTAACCGCTCGACGATCGGGAATTCAGTTTGCAGAAAATGAAAGTGAAATCAAGCCACAGAATTACAATCCTTTCGTTCCTCAAAGCTACAGCGAAGAGTCGATCAATTTTGGCGAAGCCATTCCACAATTCCAACGACCGTTCAACAATGAAGATGTGTTTGAAAACGAGAATGACAGATCAGCAGTTGGCAACAGATACTATCGGCCCTTCATTCAGCCCTTCCGAGACGAGGTGACGAAGTTCGGCGATATCAACGGCCCGATCACTGCTTTCAACCGGCCTGTCAGAGACTACAACGACCAATTAGTGAGCTTTCCACGGACTCAATACGAGCCAACAGGATTTTACGAGCCGCAGCAAGTCGAGAGCACGCGCCCGCCTCGACACTTTTTCCCTCCGAAAGTTTACAACGAGTTCGCGGCCGACTACGCTCCCCAAATCAACTCGAAGTATTATCAGCCGTCTTATTCGTGGAAGACCCGCCAACCACGAGTTGTTTTTCCACCATCGGATTTCACTCAAGGCGCTGCTGCTGCTGGGACCACTTATGTTGGAAATGAAAACGTTGTCTTCAGGTGAGTAGCCGAGAAAGTTTTTTCTTGTTTTGCTGAACTGTCTAGACGACGCGACTTTAATGACAACCGAAAAATCACTTTTTAGGGATCAAAACTTTGGGCTTAACGACTTAGCCGCCGTCCAAGATGTCCGCAACGATTTCACCCAACAAGACATTGACGAATCGACAGTCGTTAAAGACAAAGGTATGGAAACACGCGCGGACCGCTTCTCTAATCATGCAAAGACCTTGACCTAATCATCGATTAGCCATCTTCCTACTTTTTCCCATCAAACTAAAACCCATGCTCCACTAATTAGCTTCGAGGCAGCGTTGAATAATCTGATAACAGTCAAAGCTCTTTCTTTTTCCTTCGCACCTCATCAATGCTCTCATATCTACGCCATCCGAAGAGAAAGTGAAAACCGAATGTTGTGCTCCAACACATTCGAGCCATCACGTACAAGCGAATGGCTCAGGAAATCGGTATCGAAGCATTATCAAACACGTTACGCAATCCCATTTGTTTTACTTTTTGAAAAAGAAATTAAAGTCGATGGTCAGGTAGAGAGTGAAGAAATTAACGTAGCGCGAAGATAAACACTTTCGATTTTAAGTCACGTAGAGTCGATTCAATTAACGACGTACCTTCCTTGAACTCCACTTCCAACTGTTCGCCCCCTCCCTCCTCTCGCCTTGTAAATTCATGTAGAAAGACTTTGTACATAAATTTCGAGAGTGTGGCGCTTGCCCTTTGGAGAGGAAACTCTCGTCCGCGGTCGATTGAAATTGATGATGAACATTCTCTGGATGTTGATGAATTAAATTCTCGTGCAGCTGGCATCGACTTTATTCGAACGCCCCGAACTGAAATGGAATGTCAACACGAGGGTGGGACGTGTGAATTCTTTGTATTGTGTTGGATATCAGGCGGTTTGTTGCAAGGCACATGTAATGGCGCAATGCAAGGCTGCTGTCACAGAACAGCGAAGTCATCGAATTTAGGCGCCGAGGCAGGAAAAACCTTTGACTTAACAGATCTTCCGGCTAAAGATTACGGACCGGTCTCTAATGATGCTAGTGAGTGTATAGATCTTCTCTGATTATAGAAGCGATAGCGGTAACTGGGCTCCTCGGCACTTAGATAACATCCTCTGCACAAACACACAAAGCTTGCAAGAAGCTCCCTAACCCTTCGACACGAAGAATGTGAAACGCTCGCTGCGCAATTGCTCCTCTCCAGCTTTCGCCCAAAATTGCCGAAAGCAACTTGAACTCTAAACAATCGCGTGCTGGCAAAACAGCTAATTAATGAATACACTTTTCGCGCGGCAAAATTAAAACAAATTACTTCATTTAGCAGTTAATCAGAAACTCTTTTCAATTGTTCCGTTCATCTCCAAGTGAAATGACAATAGAAATTTTTGTTTTCTTTGGTTTCATTTGAATGAGACGAGTGAAATGAAAGTCTTTCTTTTCTATTTTTCTTCTTCTCATGAATGGCAACGAGAAGAAGTTAAAAGCCAGAAATTATCTCCCTCGATTCAGGCAAAGATGTTACTTCGTCTTAATGCTCCGACGATTTAACTGTCTCGAGGTGAAAACTCTAGATTTAACGACCCATCGCTGACTGATTTCCGACAGCGACGAATTGTTCGAGAATGCTCAAGTTTGCAGAAATTAAATTAGCTGTTGTTTAGATACTGTCAGAGTGAGTCGCCTGATCCCATCGTTAAGTAACGATGCGGAAGTAGCAAAGACATCAGAGCCAAGCATTCATAAACAAGCTTTCATTTGCGCGAATAAAAAATCATCGGACAATTTTATTTTCATTTGGCATGGCCACGGTAATCGATTTCGAAGAGAGCTTTTCACATAAATACTAACCGGCATCGCCTTTTCTTTTCTCCGAGCGCTGATTAATGACTCATCGTCAAAATCAATGAATGCATGAGCGCTCTTTGTTGAGCAATAACAGGTGAATGTGCTTGATGATCTAACGTCGATGAATGCGAAAGCATGATTTATTATTGTTAAAGGAGATTTATGCATGTCGCTTAATAATGATAAACTTTGTCTTAGGATTGTACATTGAAGGTTCAGGAGAGATCTGTTAAGTCAAAGTGTGTTCGAACTTGCATGTACATAAATTTGCTTCGCATCGCTCTGCCCTCCCACAGTCTCATAAATCATTAAATTACGTTTCTGCTTTCAGGCTGTGGAGTCTCGTTAGCCAAGCAAACCGCACAACGGCGTATCGTCGGAGGAGATGACGCAGGCTTCGGTTCTTTCCCGTGGCAGGCCTACATTCGAATCGGATCATCAAGGTATGTGCCTTCTTCCTTTCAGAAATAATCTCATTACCTAGCAGACAAGTAAATCGCAAGCGCAAGCTTCAAAGTGCTCTAAATAACAAACAGTTTCAACTACTTTACAGCATTTTCATGATATCGAATTCTGTTTGTAAGCCGCAAAACAAACACGAATCAATTACTTTTAACCATGCAGATGCTTAGCTGATTACACTAACGAATTTACGCTCTTTGCGCTGCCAAGCCTAGTAACTAACTTGCAACATTGTAATCTCAGATTTCTCTAGGCAAGCTGAAGTGGAACTTGCTAACAAGAATTGGTTTGGTCGTAGCTAATGAGTTTCGAGTTATCTCAGGCCATGGAATCGCATGAATATCAGAAGTTGAACTTTAAATTCTATACAGAAAGTTAGCAAAACTTTGCAGAAATTTAACAAGTCTGGAACTCGAGCTTAAAGCTCTGAGAAAGGTTTCCATTAAACCTTGAAATTTTATCTCTTCCTTTCGGAAGGTTCGGAAATATAATAAAAGTTCGTTGCTAATCAAATAATCAACGTCAGTTGAACGTAGTTTAAAGCTTAACAAACTCGCATTTGATGTCAACTAACATTCTGTTTCTCATTTTCATTTCTGTTTAACAACTTTTAACCGAAACTATTTTGCTCATCGGGCTCATTTTCTCATCACTCACATCCTGGTTCTCCTAACCCTTCCGATCCTAAAACATCATCAACATCATTCACACGACTAATCCGCCAACGGTATCGTTCCTTTCCTGACATCCTCGACGCATCGGAAAACCTTAAATATTCACGCACTTAGGTCTATGCTTTCCAGATGTGGTGGTTCATTAGTTTCGCGACGTCACGTAGTAACAGCAGGACACTGTGTTGCTCGTGCAACGCCGAGACAAGTCCACGTGACTCTAGGTGAATATTTAATCACTGTACAAAGTCTGTAGAGCTTAGATCTTAAGGCCAACTTTCTCGACACAGGCGATTACGTTATAAACTCAGCTGTTGAGCCACTGCCCGCTTACACGTTTGGCGTGCGACAAATCAGCGTTCATCCTTACTTTAAATTCACGCCGCAAGCCGATCGATTTGATGTCTCTGTCTTACAACTCGAGCGACCAGTTCACTTCATGCCTCACATCGGTAAACAATTCGCGATTCACCGAGCATTCAATTCTGATACTTCAACAAATCTTTGACAAATTTTTCAGCTCCAATCTGCTTACCGGAGAAGAACGAAGATTTTCTCGGCAAGTTCGGATGGGCGGCAGGATGGGGCGCTTTGAATCCCGGATCAAGACTAAGGCCAAAGACGCTGCAGGCTGTTGACGTGCCAGTAATCGAGAACCGAGTGTGCGAGAGATGGCATCGTGCCAACGGAATTAATGTTGTCATTTATCCGGAAATGCTCTGCGCTGGATACAGAAATGGTATTCGAATTAATGACGAGAGCTGACGAGGGAGTCAAAGCTTAATTTGATTCGCTCTAAATTGCTCGTTTCTTCTCACTTAATTGCTTCTTTCTCCTTTCGTTTCCCTTTCATATCATCGTTTGATCGTCTAGGGTAAGTTGTCCTTTGAAGTTTATGATGAGAAAATATGTTTGACTTTGTTTCTTTTCATGTGCTTCGTCTCTTGTGTCTATGCAGTGGGCGTGATTCATGTCAATTAAGTATCAATTCCAAAATGTTTGGGCAAGGTTAAGGTCTTGCTCAAGTGTAATTCAGGATCTTAGAGATTGTTTCATTGTCTTTTCTTGTTGAAACTTTTAGGGAGATTCAGGAGGTGAGAATGAGCTTTCAAATCAAACTAAGAGCTTTAACATCAAAGCTTGTTTTTAGGTCCTTTGATGAATGAGAAGAGCGGTCGATGGTACCTCATAGGCATCGTCTCGGCCGGGTATTCGTGCGCGTCTCGAGGACAGCCCGGCATCTACCATCGAGTGGCCCACACCGTAGACTGGATATCACACATAGTAAACGCTGCGACCTAACTTGGTGTTCCCATCCTTCCGAAGCTTTTTCTTTATTTATTTTATTGTTTTGTTAAATGTTTGCTCCCTCAAGTAGTTTGCCTATTTATTATTTATACGAGTTCATTAGCTGAAAGAAAATCGAAAAGGGACAATTTAAGTTTGAAAGGCAAATTTGAAATTCAAGATTCATGCACAACTTTAGTGGTTGAACTGAAGTGACTTGATAAGCAAAGAGAGTGATAAAGAACTGTTTAAAGATTTACTTCTCAATCAACGCCTTCGCAAAACGCTCATCTCTTCCGCTTCAATCCAAAGCATTACTGGGAACACCAACGTAAGAGGAAAGTTTACTACCGGATGGAAATTTGATTTCTTGTTTGTCGACTTAGCTAAGTTTATGATAAGAGATACGAAAAAATCAAATTTGTGATAAAAAATTAACGCAAGAGTTAAGAAAAGAGCTGGAGCGAGAGATTGCTTCTTCATTGAAATAAAGTTCATTTTTAGAGCTTATCGTGTAAGGAATTTGTTTTGTCGTCTCTCAAGTTGTTTTGTTTGTAAAGCTGAATCGCATAAGAAACGCTTTGATATGTTTGTAACATATGAAGCCTCCTAAAGATGGCATAACTGTTGGTATCACATGTTAGACTTGCTTTGTTAGTTGAGCAAACAAACAAGTTCACGAACGCAAACTTGCCGCTATCACAAACGCTCCCTGTACACTCTAGATTCAAAATAACTTCGTTTATTATTCATCTAGCGTGTACAGCTCGAACTTGCTTGTTCCATTTCGACAACAAACTCAGACCGAGAGGAACTCGTGTGCTGCAAGATAATTCATTGAGAAAACTTTCAAATTCGAATCTAAATTATTCAAAACTTTTTTGTTAAAATCTCGAAGTCTCGATTTGAAAAAATTCCACCGAGACTCTTTCGAGCTCTTCACAATTTCAAAGAGAAAACTCAATCGAGTCGAGATTGACAGCAGAATGCACCTAGGCAATGACTCAACTGAAACGAGTTCCATTGCGGACGATAAACCTAATTAACTTTCTTGCTTCAAAGTTACATTAATGACTCAATTTTTAATAACAAAATCTCACTCGATTTTCCCGCGCGGAAACCAGTTCCAGATAGAAATTCAATTCGCCGCTTAAAATTCATCTTTTTACTCTGGAAGAGTTTGCCGTCCTCCTTTCGACTGAAAGCTTTTTCGGGCCGCAGTGAGTCAATCAATCGATTGAAGGGTTTCACATCATTAGCAATTCAGCTTTTTTTAGCGAGACGTTCAACAGAACTTGAACTGAATTGGCAAACCGCAAATCATCCGCAAGGGCTGAGTTCTTGCTCTCATCATCTTGCGTCAGCATTGTTAGCGCAGCGCAATTGTGGACTAATTAGATTGTTTAGAATTTTTCCAGTTTCCATCAATCTCACAAGACGCGAACACGAAAAAAAGCGAGCGTTTTAATCTCTTCACGTTTCGTGTCTGGAGAAACAGTTATTTCTTCTTCTGATGTTTCACATTTCACTATTGGAGCGTTAGTGCAAGAAATGAAAACAAATAATCGCTGGGCGACCAGGCAAAACTTCTAACCGTTGCCTGCATCGCTTCGAACGCCGAGCTAGTCACCGAGGCAAACTAGCACACCTGTTTTACATTCGTCTTCTTGTTTTCTTTCTCCATTCCAGCAAAGCACAATCATGAAAGATTTTAGCGAAAAAGTTCAGTATCAGTTCATCTTTGGCATCAGGTAGTCGCGAGCGAGACACACTGCGAGCTTTCAACATCAATTTCACGTCAAGTGATTTTACGAAGTGGATCATTATCGCGACTGCTGTGCTTGAAATATAAACTTATCAGATTATACAAATTTAAGAAGTACGAGAGAAATGCGAAGACGGCAGATAATCGCTTAAGAAATCTCGTCGCCTTTCGGAATGCTGTTAACCCGAAGATGCTTTTATGGCACTTTTTCGGTCTCATTATCTTCCTTTTGTCGACTCACGGACGCTCGAGTAAGAAATTATTTTGGGACGCGAAGAGAGAAGATAAACCGAAATTATCTTTTAAGGTTCATCGGAGTGTCCTCCGCGGCAATGTCGCTTAGCTTTCTTATGCTGGATGGATGGCGGGCACACGCAACAGGGATGCGGATACAACGAATGGCTTTACTCGTGCTGTTTGCAGAACTCTCCAACTACAGTTAAAAAACGGAATCCCAACATCTTCAACAATCTAGCTAAGCTGAAACGGCATGACGATTTACAAAATTCTTTCTCACGACGCCGCTACGATTCATCGGAGAACCAGTTAGTTCCTACATGCGGCATTCCTCGAACCCCTAGCAACACTTTGCAGCGGAGGATTATCGGTGGACGACCTGCGTTTTTCGCAGAGTTTCCCTGGCAATCGCACATTCGAATCCAACAGTATCAGTGCGGTGGAGGTAACCGAGAAGCTTTCGCCTAACCGCACAATTGAAACCTTTCTTCTCTTGCAGCTCTCGTTTCTCGCAAGTTTGTTGTCACCGCAGGTCATTGTGTATCTCGCGCCAAATTGCGTGAAATTGTAATCTATCTTGGTGAACTCGATACGCAGGATTCGGGTGTGATTTTCGAGCCTTTGCCTTCAGAGAAGCATTCAGTTATTCAAAAGTTTGTGCACCCACGCTTTCGTTTCCGACTGACACAACCCGATCGATTTGACGTTGCGGCTTTAAAGCTCCGAAAGCCAGCGGGATACAAGTGAATATTTCATGCCCTACTGAAGGGACATTTTAATCACGAAATATTTCATTGCAGAGCGCACATTTTGCCAATTTGTTTACCGTCAGGTCCGCTCGACACGGTTGGAGCGAGTGGATTTATCGCGGGATGGGGCAAAATAACACAGGAGCATGGACACACAGGGACTAACATTTTAAGGACGGCTTCGGTTCCGATCATTTGTGAGTGTTCGCAGATCGAATAAATTTATTAGCTCAGTCTGGGATTTTATTGTTATAGCGAAGAGCGAATGCATAAAGTGGCACGAGAAGAAAAACATTCACGTCGAGCTGTTTGATGAAATGATTTGCGCTGGATACAAAAATAAAACTGTCGACGCGTGTTTGGGCGACAGGTGAGGAGTCGTCTCGAGAGAATCCTCAAAAGGTTAATCGGCTAATCTATATTTACAGCGGTGGCCCCCTGTCATTGCTGGAAAACGGACGCTACTACCTGTTAGGAATAACCAGCGCTGGCTTCGACTGCGCTCGTCCATTGCAACCTGGAATTTATCATAATGTACAAAAAACTGCGAAGTGGATACAAAACATTGTCGTGAACAACTCATAATTAAATAAATAAACTTAATTATCAGATTGGCGCGTTTATTTGTGTCGAAACAATTGCACAATGTGCCAACGGTCCCACGTCAGCTCATCCGCTTGTCAATGACTCACATGGTTAATTCCTGGTTGCGCAATTCCTGCCACTCCTCCCTCGAATCAAGAGCTGGGCTTCCCACAGCTTGCACAATGTCTGTCACCGACCATGTTTACATTTCTACCACACGTCGATGTGTGACATCTCATTTATAAATTATTCACTATACACCAACAGAGGAACGACAACAGTTGCAGAGCGCAACAAGCCGAAGCGGTTTCGATGAATTTCACTTTCTTTTACTCGACCGATTGAGGCGAGTTTTTCATTACCACTTAAGTTTCCCCATTGTTCCCCGCGTCGACTACCTCACTCCAATTTGACTTTGAAACGGGCAAACTTGTTATGAAATCATCGCTAACACTCAATTTGCATTAGCAGGTAACCTTTTAACAAGCAGAGCGAGAAAGTTTCCTTATCAACTGTGAAAATTGACCTACACCATCGAGAGAGTTCGGTTGCCTCAGTTTTGATTTGCTTCGTTATGCAAATTAATTTGACCCATTTTTCGGATCAATTCGCCTGTGACTTATCGATTCGTCGCCAAACTTTCAGCGCTTTTGGCCCGCGAGAGAGTTAGTGAACCCGCTGTCAATTTCCTTGTAATTCATAGGAATTTAATTTCTCGAGGGGAAATAATTGAGATGTAATCAGCGTCTTGTCGATTCCGCCTCTCACTGGCGCTGCCGCAGCGCAACACACGATTGATTTCTTCTCTCCATACCGCGACGAGTGTCAAGTTCAATATCATCGGCGCAGCAGCAAGCGCGGCTTTCCCAACGCGCTAATTGAATCACTTCGGAAGTGAATTGCTGCACAAATTTTAACCACATTTTCCGCACGGCAGAAAAACATTTCTCCGAGGCCTTCGGTATGGGTGAGAGCGCACGAGTCGGAAAGACGAGAAAGAGTTTTACTTTCGAATCTGCTGCTGTCGTTTGCTTTGCAAACTCGACGACGCCGAGGCGAAAAAGGCAAAATACATGATTTTCTTCGCTAGTCTACGAAAAGTAAAATGATTTTTTTTCGGTTGGTTCGAGTTCAGTAGTGAACAAGAAGCTTAAAACCGACAAACTTGTATTCATTGCTCTTTAAAGCGGCTGGCGGAGAGACGCACATTTCTGATTGTAACGTCTCGCGGCCAACAAATAAAAGTTTCTTCTTCGCCACGATAATAAAGGATTAATGTGCAAAGAAAGTGATTCATCATCATCATCGGTCCATGAGAAAGAAGAAGCCCGGCGACAGTCGCAAAGTGTTTCGAGTGAAAGTGATTTTCTTGATGTGTTTGATAATTTGTGATTTGCTTATTTTCGAGGCAGAGACGCAAACTGATAAATTCGTCGAGCTCGTTTCTAACAAAAACAAATAAAAATGGTGCGATGCGTGATTGCGATCGTCGCATTGTTCATGTCAAGCTACAAATGTGATAATATGAATAACGATAGATATAATGAGCTAGTTAGCCGAGGCGGCTTGAAGAAGTCGATCGACACTCAACTGCCAAAGGAATCCAAGTTCTTCGACATGAGTGATTTCAATGATTGTGAGTAACAAAGCAGTTGATGCAACTGATTTCTGGTGATCGCAGACCAAGAGATTGACAGGCTGCCAACGACAGCGAGTTTGTTTCTGAACATGTGATCTTGTGAATTATAGAAACATCTGATTTCGTTAACATCTTACAAACATGTCCAGTCTATCAATTAATAATAGATTCTACTGTTGCTGATCTCTCAGATAAGAAACTACCAAAGCCAAATCTTGAGTGAAACTTTATCCAACAATCTCCTCGCCTG
The DNA here is from genome assembly GCA_033064975.1 of Smittia sp. YW1114-2. Classification (NCBI taxonomy): domain Eukaryota; kingdom Metazoa; phylum Arthropoda; class Insecta; order Diptera; family Chironomidae; genus Smittia; species Smittia sp. YW1114-2. Next base: position 6,911,131 of record CP093834.1, on the reverse strand, counting down.
CGTCTCCAGTCGCAAGAAATTTTCACAACCTGACTTAACGATTTCATAGAAAAACTTGTAATAATCCAATTTACAAATTATTGTCTCGCCTCGTGAAATTGTTTTGGAAATATGCAACGAGCTACAAAACGCTTTTGACGAAATCGTGTCGACTCTGTGCCAGTTAGCCGCTGAGTGACGTGATCGATCTGTCGTGATTTCCGCGATTACCATCTCTTGGAGATCGATTAGGAAAAGCGCAATCGGCCGAAGAGACACGACGGAAAGCTCTCGCGATCGGAGCCGCCTTGTCATTCCGTTTCTCGCTCTAATCTTCTTTATGCCTTTACCATTTCTTTCGAAAATGCGCGCAAGCACCGCGAGAAACAAAGCGAGTGAACGAGAAAGAGTTTCACTGGCGTTGCTGTTATTGTTGTCGAAGACCGAGAGAGCGCACCGCTGAGCCTCGAATTTGATTTCTTTCTTTCCTTTCAGCCGCTTTTCCATGTCTTCAGTTTACATTCGACGCTTAAAGACACTAAAGCGTTCCACACATGACTCTCGCGCGCTAATAGAAAATAAAAAGAAATCTTTCGTCGCCCGCCCGTCGAACCGTCAACGAACGCATTTCATAATGTAATAATCTTTTTCGGCGCGCATAAATTATCGAATTAAGTGAAAAGTGAAAATCATTTCAGTCGAGACAGCAGCCGAAAGTCTTCAAGGATAATGATTTAGAAAATTGCGATTAGTGCGCGGAGAAGTTGTGAAAACCCGAAATTAGAACGTGAACAATCAGTTTAACCAGCGAATAGAAACCAGCCATAAATAAAATGGTTGAAGATCGATTAAAAACCGCCAAATGTTGCATTAGTCTAGTGATAGCCTTAGTGTCAATAGTTTCGAATTTCCCAACCGCACAGTGCGGTCCATCCGCCCAGCAAGAGCACGAGCTGCTGCTCCTCGACGCTCTCAGTCGCAAGCAGCAAGTTGGCACCAACCTGAACGCAATTTCCACCAACAATTACGAGTCGAATGCAATAATGGATATGTTGGGTCGAAGTATGTCTGCACTTAAGTCGCGTGGAACAGAAGAATAAGAATGTTTCCACTTTCGCTTTCTCTTAATTATTGTCGTGAACGGCATGCAAAGATAGCAGGCTTCATATCCGTCGCTATTGGACACAATGACCGCTTTGTTTAATAACGCATCGTCATCGGGCAAAGCTGAGGGCAGAGCGCTTTGCAGGCCGAGCATTCATTTCATTTGCGGAATGAATCAACAACATTCGCTTCGAGTGGAAAAATTGTACTTTTTGCACTCATCCACCCATGAAAGACAGTTTGCAAAAAGTGCTTTTGCGACTCGGCGAGTGAAAGAATTTCTTCTGTCGATTGTTCAGCTCTCGCGGGCCTCAATGAATAGCGGAAATCGCTCGATTTTCTTCTCGTCTTTCCTTTGATCGAGTCGAAGTTGACATATCATAACACTTTTGTAATTTTCCGCCTGATTAAACTTTCGAAGCATGAAAACTTTACGTGATCCGGCTTAGTTATGCAATCGTCTGCCGCGTCCAGTGACGATAACGATTTTCTAAAACATTTCTTGAACTCTTCGCAGTCATTCCCCAAACATGTCGCTACAAGAATAAGAAGTACGAGTGCGGACTATCGATATCATGCGTGCTGAACGGCGGCAAGCCCATGGATCTCTGCTCTGGTGGAATGATCTGGAGCTGCTGCGTGGATTTAGTAACGAGCGGCGCCCAAGACGAAGAGCTATCGCAGCCTGGTTCCATAAACAATGCTAGTGAGTACTGCACTTTCTATCGTAAATAACAACATGAACTATCGATTTAGGTTACTGTATCAAACATCACCACGATGATGAAGCTTCGGGGAAAGAAAACACTTTCTTTGAGTTTTTAATCGTTCGACGTGCGCGCGAGCATTCAACGTCAGAAGCGGAAAAAGTTCACTCGCAAGCTTCTGCTCCAAGCGTGAAATTTCTGTTAGCTTCTCACCAAGCCGACAGACGATGCATGAAGATGTTGATAACTAAACATCTTGACGCGCATCCGTCAAGATCAAATTAAATGCATTTCACTTTCACTCGAGAACTCCATCGTCGTTTGTCTTGCGGTCGAAGAAGAAGCCGAGCCATGATTAATGTTTGGTTGCCAAAAAGTGCAGCAGGAAAGTCGCGAGACGATTCGTCTGACTGCCTCGAGGCATTTCGCAACGAGGTCGTCCTTCTGACGGCTCAGACGCCAGTGCAGACGAACGTTGCGTAATACCAAAATTGAGATTCTTATTACTCACGCGAAATTTCATGCGCCAACTGAGGGGAAACGGAAAACGCCGGCGTTTCCATCGAGAGAAGAAAAGATAATTAGTCGCCGTTCCGTTACACAATCGCCGCCGAAATTTGTTTGTGAATTTCCCAGAGCCGACGGGCGAAATTGCTTTCGAGCGATATTAATTTTAGAATGTGCCAAAACAAAAACATTTTCGGTCGTGCTTTGAAGATTTCACTTTCGCTTTTTATGTCTTTCTGGATTTATGGGTGTTTGAAGAAAGTAAGAGCGCGTGTTCGATGTGAGAAGATATGCAGATGAGTTTGAAATCGAGTTACGCAACTTTACACATTCTTGAAGAATCCTAGAACTCTTCAGAACATTTAAAAGTTCTTCAACCACTCAAAGTCTTTGCCAACTCGCTTCCATAAGTTTAAAATGTTTCCATCGTAAAATTAGTAGAGCAGAGCGCGCTGCAATTTTCATTCTTCGATGGAGTCTCCGACAGCTAACAAGTCGCTTTTATTTATGTAAAAGCCTCGTCGGCCCGCGCCAGAGCATAGAAAATTATTCAAACAAATTGTTCAAGAGTCGTTAAAGCAATTTAGCCGGATTGTATTTCAAAGATGTTGTATAATGCAAAATTGATTTGCATTCTGTAATCAGCAAGAATCTCTCGTGGCTGTGGAATGGAAACGAGTATTAGAGGCGATAGGAAGACATGCTGATGGAATTTATGCGTTCAATTTATAGGCGATATCATTCACTTAATCGGGTATTACCCACAACTCAATCGTCCCACGACGACAACCACAACGCGCCCGAGCTACGACTCGAACAATAAGCCTTATTACCAATATCCGTACGTGCAAAGCGACTGGAACTATGAGTCCAACCACATTCAACCCAGCTCGTCAGCCTATCCGACCTACAACTCGCCAGTGTCATCATCGCATAGCTCTCATAAGCCTCAGAACTCCTACAACTACAACAATTACAACGGCTACGTGGACAACTCAGGTTACGCTGTCACGCCAAGTCCCGTCGTGTCAAGCAACGATTACAATCGCCCCGAAGCAGCTCCGCAGAGACCGCAATCAACGAACGTTTATCAGCAACAAGATTATCCCGATGACGGCTACGGACACGCCTCGTATCAGGGTATAAAGCAATCAAGAAAAACCTTAAAGCAAAGCACCTGATGAATGCACGAAGCACCAACTTCATCCTCCACGATATCGAAATTCTCACAACTGCAACTTTTGCATGGAAAATCTTAACGAACTCGTTTGATCACTCTTTCAGAACTAATGATTGACATTAAAGAAAGCTTTCTGAGGCTCTTAACTGATTAGACGAAACCTTAATCTTGCAGCTTGCGGTGAGCTTTACACGAGATCGAACAGAATTGTCGGGGGACATTCGTCTTCATTTGGAACGCATCCGTGGCAGGCCGCTCTGATCAAGACCGGATTTCTTACGAAGAAGCTGAGTTGCGGCGGAGCTTTGTTATCCAAAAGGTTAATCGGCAATTGATGTTCGTAACAACGTTGAATAACACACGTTTTCTTCTCTCTGTTTCATACGCGGACTGATTGCAGATGGGTAGTCACAGCAGGTAAGCCTCTGTTTGTAAGGCGGTTGAGTCACGCGGAACTAATCTTGATGAATAATTTAAGCTCATTGCGTTGCAACAACACCAAACTCGAACCTTAAAGTTCGCCTGGGCGAGTACAACGTGAAAGATCAAGATGAGAGATTGCCGCACGAGGAATACCTGATCGAGAGAAAAGAAGTCCATCCGAACTACTCGCCCAGCGATTTCCAAAACGACATCGCGTTGGTGAAATTGAACCGGAACGTGAAGTTCAAGCAGCACATCATTCCAGTTTGCTTGCCACCATCGACTGCTAAGCTGGTCGGAAAAATGGCCACAGTCGCTGGATGGGGACGCATAAGACATGGCGCGACGACAGTTCCAAACGTTCTTCAGGAGGTTGACGTTGAGGTGATTCCAAATGATCGATGCCAAAGGTACGAATGCTTATGCTAGTTTGAATGAGGTTGATTAAACGTTTATTGTAATTTCAGATGGTTCAGAACAGCAGGAAGACGAGAAATTATTCACGACGTGTTTCTCTGTGCAGGCTACAAGGAAGGAGTAAGATCGACTGACTTAAAAATGAAACTTTAAACTTATATTGAATTTTATTTGCAGGCTCGTGACAGTTGCCAATTAAGTATCATTTCCAATCTATGAACTGCCCATATAATTTAAATATTAATCGTTGTTCAAACACTTTTATCACAGGGAGACAGTGGCGGTCCTTTAACGACGAGCCTCGATGGGAGGAAAACTTTGATTGGCTTAGTGTCTTGGGGAATTGGGTAAGAAGTTTCAAAATTTGCTGACCTAACTCACTTACATTTGAACAACTTTTGCCTTCAGGTGCGGACGTGAACATCTCCCAGGCGTATACACGAATATCCAACGCTTTGTTCCTTGGCTCGAGAAAGTAATGGGGAAGGAATATTAGACATCGAAAAGTTCAAAGTGCCTGCAGCGAATTAATTTTTAATATTTATTTGATTGCTTCACTTCGACTTCGATGTGAAAAAAGACCAAAATGTTAAATTATTAAGGAAAGCATTTCTGTAAATATTTGTTAGCTAAGAGAGAAACATGAACAAGTTTGATAAATTCTAATAAAATATATTTTTACAAAAATATTTCGTGTCGTAGCCTTTGCTGTTTGCAGAGCTTCGAGGGGACGAGAGTTGAGGTGAAAGACATGAGAAAAGACTTCAACGCTCGGCGTAACTCTTCTTTCTCCTTCATAGTTAAGACACTTTGCTCGGCCCGTATGTATCAAAGCGTTATTTTGTATCTTTGTCGAATACAGTTCCGAAATAAAACGAAAATCATTCTAGGTCGTTCAACTGGTGTCTCATCTTCGCTCTGCTCGTTAGAGAACGAAAGAGGCAGAAAGAAAGAACGCAGAGCAAGGCAAACAAGGACTGATTCGCATAAACTTCTCTGACGTTAACTGGGTCATGTTTGGCATTGAAATGAGTTCTATTTGTACAGCAAATTGATTCTTACGACGATTGACGTCGATCTGTTATGAATAAAGCCTCCGCGCCTCTCGTAAACACAAGTTCGTTTTTCCCATTAAAAATTTACGATTTCGGAGCAAACTGGAAGAACGAAAATATTTTTAGAATGAACATCATTAGCGATAGAGATCAAGAACCCACAAACGCCGATCCACGTCTCACTTGCAGTGGAGGCAAACGTAAAGCCGTGAAAATGTTTTCTGAGTGAAACATCGTCGAGCGTGTGCTCAGCCAACACATGAAGAATCTTCACCCAGCAAAACAATAACAAACGCTGCTCATTGCTCAACGATCGGTGGACTCAAACGGCGATGACAAATATCTTTCATATAACGAATTGAATTGTCTCTCTCCTATTTTTCCACGCGCTCAGATCCTTAACAGTTTTATATATGTTTCGTTGGGAGGTCTTATCGCGACCTGCAATCTCGCAGCATCATCACTTATACACCTGAGCTCAGCGTTGGACAACCATCGAGCATTCAACAAGCGCGCAACATCGGGTCGGAAAGATACAATTCCGAAGAGAGAAAAGTAACAAGTTCAGTATAAGTTTAACTTCTTCACTGTCAAGGTCTCAAAAGAAGGCAAGGCAAGACAAGAGGCGCAAAGAATAGAGAAATAAAATCAGATCTTAGCTCAGTGTATGTAATATGAAATGAAAAAAAAAAAGATATAAAGTTTATGAAGCGAGTTTTCTGGGATTTGTTGCAAAAAATAAAATAACCATCGAGCGAGACATAAGAAAGAATTTTCGCGTGGATATATGAAGCATAGCCATTAAGTTCTTAGAAGTTTCTTTTGTTGTGCTGGAGCAGAGAAAAAGTTATAAATGTGCAACGTTGGAGATTAAAGTCGAAACGAGTTTCAGTAATTAAAAGTTTCCTCTTAAGCGGGCGATTCAATTAGAACGGCGAGAAAGACTTTTAACTTGTTTAACTGTCGTAACAGCAGGGAAATTGCCTCGAGCCAAGGAATGTGAGACAAATTAAATAAGAAGCGCGAAAAAAAGAAAGAACTCGCTGACCTGAAATTCAAATCGTTGATTTGCCTTCGTTCCGACTCCGCGTTGGATATTGGCTGCTCCCGTCAGCGAGTGAATAAATGCTTCGACATTATCTCGCGCGGCAGCAACGCGGGCCCCGCTGGTGAAAGACTCTTTCTTTTCGTCACTTCGTGTGAGTGCGCTCGCTCAGCTCGCTCCTCCGAAAGCCCGCTTTTCTTCAATTTCATATACAAGTCGGCGATGGTGTTCTGTGTATTACTTTTAATAAATACCGTTATTGAATAACAGTTTATGTGAAATAATTATCAAAGAGAGAAAGAGGAGAATTTAGTAGCTTTTTCCTCTTTCATCTGAATGCTGGAAAGAAATTAAACGCCTTGGAAGAATGCTGATGCAATTAAGATTAAATGTGCTAACGTGAAAACATGTAAATTTCTTTTAGATGACAGCCAGAGGTTGTTGAAGTCGCTCGTGCTTATGTTCGTCGGCCGTTCGTTTTGAAAGTGAAACTAAAGAGTGTTAAACATTTTTCTGGTGATAAGCGAGCGGATCATTTACCTGGACGGACGTTGAAAGAATGTTTAGAGACAGATAAGTCAGTCTTATCTCCAACGAACCTTCATCGCCTCGCTAACCGCGACACAGCACGCAACGCGCTGCTCCACCCTTCAATTGATTCACAGAAGAGATTCCATAGTCTAGTTTAATAATCTTAAGGTGAGTCCCCGCTGTTAACAGCCTGATTGAGCTTCTGTTGAGTTTGCAGCGTCTTTAGGAAGCGTGACTTTCAGTAAAAACGATCTCAAGGTTCTCAAACATAAATTGCTTTGCGCAGATTATTCCTGCACGAAAGGAAGCGAGAACGACGATCGCTAGATGATATGTTCAATTTAGTTATCAACAATTTGCTGCCGCTTCTTCGCGAGCACAAAAAATGAGCGAGAGACGTTAATAGAGGTCAAGATCCAAAGCAATTTTCTGACAATGAAGTTTTTGGTTCGTTCTTTCCATCGAATGTCGACTCGGAAACCTGTCTTGAGATTATTTTCGCTCGAAATGGGTCAATTGGATGTTTGTGCAACGTGGGAACGATTCTGAGCCAGAAAGTTTCTCATTCAGCAATGAAAGTGTTCAGTTTCCGTGATTATCATGCCAGATTCGTCATAAAAAAGTAAAAACAATTGAGGGCTCTGTCGTTGGCTTGCGCCTCGTTCGAGAAAGGTAAACAATCGGGGTTAACCGAAGAGAAACTTTAATTGCTTACGAACATGTGTCGTCGATTTTAAACGCAAACATTTTCGGGCTCAAACGAAACTTTCCTTGCGACTCAATTGAGATCGACCGACGCCTAGTTCAGTCGCGACTGCGATGATCTGGAATTCAATCTTGCGACTCGCGGAGCATTAAAACTTTGTTCTCCCCCGAGAACCATAAAAAGCGAATAAATGAATTTAATCGTAGATTCTCATTATTCGTCATTAATGTTTCCTTTCGCAATTTCTTGCCGCAAACTTTTGTCTTCAGCATAAACTCTCGTTCTTGCACACACCGAGACAGCAATGTTTCTATCCCTCGAAACATTGATTTTTATGCTCACGAAGAACGAGTGAGAGGAACTCAATACTTAAGCTCGAGTTTCATCGTCTCGACGCGCTTTAAATGCAAAATTAGAAATCTCAACGTCTCGAGTTTCTTTCACTTCCTGGACACGTTCTGAGCATTCAAGTTAATCTAACAATTTCACACGTTAATTTCTCAAGCCCAATCAATCAATCACTCCAATTTCCGAAACATTCTAAAGTTCCTTGAACTTGGCACTGAGCTTCGCCTCGACAAAAGAATCATTAAACAGTCATTAACAGTTGATATCGATACCGCATCCAATTCACGAGCGCATGACAAAGCAAAACGGTAAGAAGACGAAATGGTTTTTCGGTTTCAATTGAAAGCTATCGCGTTCATTAACTTGTGCACGTGGATCTTCAAGCAAAAATAATTTTCTTTTGTCCATCAAGCTTCCGTTTTTGCGATTATGTTTTGGTTTGATTGGCCAGCTAAGGCTCAGCGGCAATTGAGAGCAGTTAGGCGATTTTTACTGAAAGCACCTTTCGGCTGATTATGCAAACTCGACTCGCGCAAACCACTGGCGAAATAAATAATTCCAACAGCCGCATTTTTATGCCTCGTTCTTTCATCCTCTTCTTCATCCCATCTAGATGTACGCAAATAATCGGACGCGAAGAAAATGGAATCAAGTTTTACTGTTTCTAGTGTCTTGTCACTTTGTTAAATATTCGATAAGTAGTCCAATATTCTCATCACAATTCTCGCAATGTGAGTATGCTGAAGGTGGTGGAGGAATCCCAGAGATGACAGAAATGAAGCAGAGCACAGCTTGATGTCGAGTCGCATGCAATGTAATTATATAATAATCAGCTTTTGCATGATGTGCGACGAGTGTGAAGCGCAAACGAGAAGGAAAGAAGTTTGCTGCCAATGTCAAGAGCTCAAGCACACATACTCGCGCTAGCTAAGGCTAGAGGAAATCCATATTTATGTTTCATTGTTCCATGCTGCTGACGCGAACATCTCGAGAACTTATTCTCTCAAGAATTCTTCGGACGACTCGCCAGACCAATAAATCCGAGCTCATTGTATTCGGAAAACTTTTTTCCGACCAGCGGATTAATTAATTTCAAATTAAATCTGAAGCTCTGACGGCGCGAGCTGACTCACGAGCTGGGAATTTCAACGTAATCATTTGTCCCAGTTTCGTCGCGCAAACTTCGGAATTTCTTTTCCATCTTCACTCCAAGCGGATTCGACAGTGAAAAATATGAATAAGCAAATAGAAAGTAAACTTTTAAAAGTCGGAATCGTGTCACTCTCGTTGCTGGCTCACCGAATGGAGGCGAATTACCGTCTAAGCTTGAGTCATCGTTTACAAGAAGCTTACACTTTCTTGCGTCTTAATGCCGATGTTATCGCTCTCGTTGTTTCCCTTATGCTCCGAGACATGAGACATTTAATAGCTCGATTCAAACGAGGCTCTCGCAATCAAAAATTCAGTTAAAGATTGCGCCCTGTGGAGCATTGCAGGAGAATTGCGGTGAATAAATTTGAAGTAGTACGAGTCGTTTGCTCTGCCCTGATCCCAATTCAATGTCAGACAGCTCAGAAAAACCTCTGCAAATTATTATCATAGCAACAAGTGCCTTCCAGCCTAATGCGATATTTGGATTTCTTAAATTTTCCTCGTTAGCTTGAGCGACGTGGGTCGACTTCTCGAGCGTTTCAAAAATAGACCAACAATGGAACAATGTTACTTTCGTTCACCAAAGCGGAGTTTATAGAGGTCAAGGATGGGAGCAGAGAAACAGCGAATTGACCGACGATCGAGCTGCGATGATTGCAAATTTCTGTTGTTTCACAATAATTCTTGACTTCTTACTCACGACCGATGTTTCTGTTTTCCAGTTCAAGCTGCTAGAAATATAAGAAATTTACCCTGCGTAGTCAGAAAGAGCGGCCTGAAAGGAGTCTGCATGTTCGCGATAGATTGCATAAAATCGAACGGAACGCACTTAGGAACATGCATTGATAAATTTTACTTCGGCTCATGCTGCCAAATGAAGGTTCGAACGCCAGTCGAGCGAGCTCTCACAAGCTGAAAGATTAACGTTTCCTCCTCTCTAAAGTTACAGGACGTAGATTCAATTTACAATCCAGAAATAAGTGATAATAGGATAGATACAAGTTTCCCCGCATCATACAACACAAACTCAATCAGCGAAAAACCGTTCATACCAGTTTCATCATCAGCCTCTCCTTCGACGTCAGTTTCGCATTTCGCGAGTAATTATAAGACCACATCAAAGCCTGCAATTAGTTACAATAACAAAACCTTCGAACTGATACCAACGTCTAAGAGCCCGACGGCGAGCACAACGGAAAGATACACCGTGCAAGTCGGTGGATTCTCAACGACGCTAGGCACGATCATAGAGAAGAACATCACCACATCGATCAGCCTAAAAGACGAACTGCCGACTACGACTGAGGGTATTAAACTCACGACATTCCAATCGATCCAAGACTCGAAGCGACCGGCGAATCTCTCAACTTCGCCGCCAGCGACGACGATTAGAATCACGACGAAGCTGCCACCTTCGAGCACACTCTCGAGAACGAAGAAACCTGCGTCGACGACCACCAAAAAACCAGTTCCAACTCAAGCATTCAACCGTACATCTGTTGCTGATGAAGTCAGACCTACGCGACGGCCAGCAACAACAATCAAACCATCGAAAAATGCAACATCAACTGTGATAAAGACGACTAGGAAACCAGTTGCGTCAACGAATGTAACCGTAAATCGAAGAACGACGATTACATCGCGGAGAAATGCGACAATCACCACGAGGAAATCGACTCCGAGTGTTTCCACTTCGACGAGCATTCCGACGACATTGCCGGCACTAACAACGATTTCTTACGTCGAAACCACAAAAGCTCCTCGCCCAAGACCGACGCCGACCGACTTTATCGTGAAAGTTGAGCCGACGACTTTGTCCGCTGAGGATCTGCTCGTTACGACGTTCTCGGTTGAGTCTGCTGAAAAGACCACGAGCCCGAGGCCTTCTAAGCCAACTGCTAAGCCAACAGTAAGTTCGTCTACCGTTAAGTCGAGTTCGACGGTGATCACGCGAAAGACGACGACCAATCGGCCAACCACACCAGTCACATCTAATAAAAAACCTATAACGGAACAGACAAGTACATCATCGAGCTCTTCATCTTCTCCAATCACAAAAGATGAAACGACTGCCAGGCCATTAAATTCGACGACCGCGGAGGCTACGACAGAACAAAAAGTAGAAATTCCCACAACATCAGCTCCCGGACTTGTGACGTGGACGCTCGGCAACGACATTGTCGACAATACAACAAAAGGTAAAACTTCCACTCAATTAGTTGTCACTAATTATTGCATGCTTGCATCATTTACATTGTGGCTTAACATATGCACGTTCCTGGCCAAGTAATCACAAGCTAGAATCTCCCACAACAAATTAATCCTCGAGCGTGATCGATTATTCAAATTGAACTTGAGATCACGTGCAGCTGTCGATGATAAAACTGCATCAATCACGATCACCTCTAACATCATATAATGTTACTAATAACAAACTTCCAGGTGAATCATGGATTTTGGTGCAGAGCGTCAAGCCAAGCGATGTCAAAGAGACGACGACTCTCGATACAACAACGGAAATCAAGCCGATTTCGTCGACACCATTAATAACACTCACAACGCTATCAGATAACATTACGAATGAAATCACGACAGGAGATGAAGAATCGTCGACGGAGAAAATCAGGGAGACGACAGTGCAGGCGACGAGTAGCGAGGAGGAGACTGAAGACTCTTCCGAGTACATTGGCGTGACGGGATCGTCGTCCGAGTATCCGTTAGAGTCTGAGGAAGAAGAAAATGAGACAACGACGATGGATTCTCTCGAGGCAGATTTCGCTAACCTAACTTTATCAACGCTCACGCCATCGGGTAACGTTCACACCAATCATTTACTAATTTTATTAATATCTGTTGAATGTTTGTCACTCCCTTGCCGGCAATCCATCTCGAGCAATGATTAATAACTTTCGCAAAACTTAGAATATTCAACGACAACCTCATCGCCCGCTAATGTCTCATCGTCAACGGAGCTTTCACCCGATGAATCAAAGCCCGCAATAAACCCTGATGAGACGACAATGTGGCCAGTCACACAGCGAACTAACGATACGTCCGAAGCTGCTTCGTCAATCGACACAACATCGGAGGAGAATATATCGAGATTTAATGAGACGACGACGGCAGCTTATCAAACAAGCAGCTCGGCGAACTTCGAGGGCGTTGACTACAAAACGAGTAAGAATCGTTAAGCATTAACGAGCGATATTTAAATGTTTTCCTTTTAGTTTGCGGAAAGCGAATGTTCCCCGAGCCGAGAATCGTCGGTGGATCAAAAGCTTCCTTCGGCCGTTGGCCATGGCAGATCTCACTCCGGCAATGGCGAACATCGACCTATCTGCACAAGTGTGGCAGCGCTTTGCTGAACGAGAACTGGGCCATCTCCGCTGCTCATTGCGTGGACAAGTAAGAATTAATTAACGAGATTGACAAGCTTATTCAACGGTAATTTTTATTCGCTAGCGTTCCACCGTCGGACTTGCTTTTGCGTCTCGGCGAGTACGACTTGTCGATTGAAGAAGAGCCTTACGGCTATCAAGAGCGACGAGTGCAAATCGTTGCTTCGCATCCACAATTTGATCCAAGAACTTTCGAATACGATTTAGCGTTGTTAAGGTGAGACGTCGAACATTGTCAAGTAAGCTTTCGACTAACTTTCTTCACAGGTTCTACGAGCCAGTGATTTTCCAGCCGAACATCATCCCAGTCTGTGTTCCCGACATAGACGAAGACTTTATTGGCCGAACAGCGTACGTGACTGGATGGGGAAGACTCTACGAAGGTAAAGTTTCATCGAGAAGCTTATCAATTGAACAACAGCATGAATATTTTATTTGTAGATGGTCCGTTGCCTTCGGTGCTTCAAGAAGTTACAGTACCAGTTATCAGGAATGACATTTGCGAGTCGATGTATCGCAATGCTGGATACATTGAGCACATACCGCACATTTTTATCTGTGCAGGCCACAAGCAAGGTTTGTTTCTCAACTCGTTTCGTGCTGCAGTTGTTGATGTTGTTTCTGAATTTTAGGGTCGCGCGATTCTTGCGAGGGCGATTCGGGAGGTAAGAGAGCTAACGTTGAATCGATAATCTTATTGAAATCGGATTTGTTTCAGGTCCCATGGTGATTCAGCGGACTGACAAGCGCTTCCAGCTTGCCGGAATAATTTCTTGGGGTAAAATCCGTCACGTATTCGATTAAAAAGTCTAACCAAACCTAAAATCTCTCCTCCAGGTATCGGATGCGCTGAGCCGAACCAGCCGGGTGTTTACACAAGAATATCGGAGTTCCGTGATTGGATTAATCAAATATTGATGTTTTAATATCGAGATGAAGAGCCACAAAGCCTAAATTAGATTTCAGCTTGCGAGCAAAAACCAGCAGTGTGATTAAGTCGATTAACTTCGTTTGTGTGCTCGGCAAGCAGCACGATAAACTTAAAGAAAATGATTCAAATGGTGCATAACGAGAAGACGAGAAAATTGGAAAACCATAAAGTAATTTAAGTTGAAGACTTCCCAGCGGAATCTCGATGACTGGAGCAGATCGAGAGAGCCTTAAAGTCACAATAAGCCTTACTTAGACTAATTTTAATTGCGTAACTTATGAAGAAACATTTTCTATTTATTTTCAAAACTAGTGTAAAGTCCATCGGCTGGCAACTCCACATGGAATATTGATTTGAGATGCAGCCCGAGTTCCTCTCGGGATTTCCTATCAATATTTCATCCGCAAGATTTTATACTTTTAACAGAGCTAGGACTTAACGGATGTATCACGCGATGAAGGTTCAATAAAGAAATCGTTCATTTATGATCTAAAGTTTATGAGTTTGTTTTCGGAACTGCAACGTTCAACATGGTTGAATTATTTAGCTCACAAGACTGACCGACGATTCTCCTACGTCAAAGAACTATTTGACGAGCTTTTATTAAAGCTCCTCAAGAGCTTTTAATCTCATTAGATACTTTCTTGCGACGATCGCCATGAAACGAAGTATGATCGGCCGCATGGACGACTTAGACATTGTATTATGATCTTGCCGCTTTTGCCTTGACACTGAACGTGAAAAGTCGGAGAAGGCATCATACGTCCGCTCTCACTCAACACTCATACTCTCGTGGTTAACAAGGCCTTACGTCAAAAGTAGTAGACCGTCGTCTCTTCTTAAGCGGCTGCTGTTGGAGAAGATAAAAAGAAGTGAACATGAACCAGTGGACGCAAAAGAAATTGGATTGGAAATGTGTGTTGTTTTTCTTTCCTGCTAACGTTCAACTTCTTTCTTCGAGCCCCACGTCGTGCTGCGGAATGAAAATATATTTTTGAATATTCACTCCATCATCTTCCAGTTACATTCAGTCGGTGGTTGGCAGTCGATCGCGTCGGTTGAAAAGAAAGAAAAGTAGCTGATTGCGCGTGAAGAAAGAAAGAAAAACGAGAAGCGTTAATCAAACATTCTTCGCTCGGTAGACAACGGTACATTGGGAAAATAAGTAGTTTAAGTGACGAAAATAAAAATTGTGTCAACATACATATGTGCAAAAAGAAAATCAGTGATCGATAGGACAGCGATGGATCGAGTGCCCAATTAGCCAATCGTCGTAACAATTCAGTGGCAGCGAGAGTTCTGTGAAGCGAGAAAAAGAGTTTGTACGAGTCATTTAAAGTGGACTACGAGATTGATTGCTGAAGGGAAGACGAGACCGAAGTGTTAACAGAGTCGACGAAACAATTAGCCATGATGGATGTCAAGTCACACTGTCTAGCAACGGGATTACTTTTGCTCGTCGTCATCTCGGCGAACTGCTTTCGCACAATAAATGGATTAAGTTTAGCCAGTGACCGAGGTGAGTTGGATAGAGGACGACGCAGTGCAGTCTTCTTTTAGAAAGCGTACGACAGAGCCTCGCAACTGGCTCGCGGGCTGATTCACGCTCGGCGAAACTTCGAAAAAGGCTTTCCGGAGATGAAAGAAATATCTGCAAGTTTCTAACTATGTCACGACATGAAACCAAACAGTGCAGCATAAATTCCTCATTGACTGTTGAGGTCTGCCTGCTTTTCTTCTTCTTGCCTTCCTCTTCTCCACACTCAACGATATTCTTTACCTCTCTCACCAAACCATTACCATACCACGTCGCGGTGTGTTTACGAAAAAAAGTAAAACACAAAATATGGGTCAAACTTATAACTTTTTTACAAACGGGCTGCGAAGCGTAAATGAGATTTGAGCACGCAAACATACGCAAGAAGAGTCCCAAAATCGGCTTCACTTGTCGTCTCTGGAAGAGTCGCGCCGACTGGGCCACCAAAGAACATTGTAAGGAGAAGAAAGGAGGGAAGACAAATTCGAAAGTAAAAAATGCCTCGAGTCACTGCTGCTGATTGCCGTTTCTGATTACTTTCTGTTGTTGGTGTCTTCCAAGCGCTAAGGTGCTGTGTCATCTGTTTTCTCTCTTTGTTGTGCTTGTTTTTTTTTTCGGCTAGTAGCCGCCGTCGTCTTCTTCATCTCTTGCCTGCATTGAAAGTTTGTGTTCGAATCGTGCGCAGAATTTCCGTCTTCGCTCATCGGCTAGAAATTTGTGTCAATCTGAACGCTTTTATTTTGCATAACGAAGCGGAGAGGCTTGCGCTATTTGCTAATTGCTAATGGGAACTCGCAAAGCTGTTTACGATGGGATTTCGGCGGATCTCTACCAATCGCAATTGAACTCACAGCCCGCGAAAGTGAAAAGCGCGCTGAGAAATATCGCCGAGGCTGCAGTAAAACTAACGACACATTTAGAAAGGAAAGGCAATAAGTGACCAAGGCAACGGTTTTCGCGATTGCTTTGCATAATTATTCCGAACGAAAGCGGTTCGTGGAAATTCTTGATCGTCGGTATAATGAGGTTGCTGAACCTCTGTCGGTCTTGTTTTGCGCTCGCATATCCTGAAGCCATTTCAATATACACGACAACATTTTCTGGTTCCGACAACCCTCGAAACAAATGTTAAAGTTCATTTGTTGAATCCACATCAATAAGAAAAGTCAACTTGAATCAACTTAGCCGAATGAGACGACGACAAATACTCCAATTCAGCCCCAAGATTCTCGATTGTGTTTTGCTAAGGAAACCTTGCTTGAAATCCTATTGGAAGGGTCAATGAATTGATTGCCTTCACTACTTTGCGCCTGTTCTGATTTGAGTCGAGATGGGATCGACATTTAAACTTTGGGTAAAACTCTGAGCTTCATTAAACATTCAAGAGTCTCCACCGAGAATCATTTCATCGCCTACAGAGCTTTTCCAACTTCAACTTGTCATGGATTACATGAAAACTTTTCCCGATCAATAGTTTCACTCTTCCTCCACTTCCGGCATCGTCAAAGCCGCGGCAATTATCCCGCTCACTCGCTATAAACTTTTAATGGATTAACGACTAGTGAAAGAAGCTTAACTCACTGATGATGATGATTCCGACTCTATAATTCTCTTCACTTTCTCGCTCAGAAGCAGTGGAGACGTTGATTGAATTATCAGACGTTCCAAAGTCATCGGCGAAGACTTAATCCGATCACATGAGCGAAGCTTCGGTTATCTATGTCAAAACGGTATTATTGCAGAAAAAAAACTTTACAGAGCATAAAATTTTTCTGACACACTTTCCGCTTCTCCTTTTCAATTAACCAGAGCTTCAACAATGTTTTACTTTGGCCGCGCAAAGCAAAACAAAAGTTCCGAGATGTATTTGCTCGCTTCGCTCCAAAATCAATCAGCTCAGCGTCGGATTGACTCGGGGGTGAATTATGGAATTATCAATTATTGAATCTGCTCGAGATTGTCGGTTCGAGACAGCGCGCGGGAGAGAAAGAAGAAGAAGCTGGAATTTGCTATTTGAAGCGAGATAGAATCGACGTTCCTCCTTCGGTTGTGCATTTTTAGACAACGTCGGAGCTCTGTAAATAATGGAAAATGCTCCCACTTACGCCAACCTGATTAAGAATTTATGTTTCACCTAAAGAACCAATAAATTTCAATCTTTGTCTGCTCGCTTCGTCGTCGTCGTTGCCACTTTCGACAAAAAGCTTCGAACTTTCTGTTTTGACAGAGCAACCAAAGCTTCTTGAAACGTGAATCCTTAAATGTTAAGCAAGACTTACTCGTATGTCAAGGGAAACGCAAAGCATTGTAATACGGTCACGTTCTCATAAGGTCGTCAACCCAAGCAATCAAAAAAGCTTTTCCAGAGCTTTGCGATGTCGTGTTTGACAACAGCGTGCGGAAGCGGATGTCGAAAATATCACGAATATTGGATATGTTGCGTTATTCGTTTCGGAATCCATAGGATGTTCTTGAATCAGTTTTAGCTACAACGCAAAAAATCAACCGCGGTTTGATATTGTTCCGTACTTTCGAGGAAATAATCAACGAACTGACGAGACAATTTTCTTGTTCGACCCGCAAGATGGATAAGCTTCGCTTAATAATCGAACCCAGCTGAATTTCCTTCGGGCTGAGTGTACTCGCGGGCGCTTATTCACGATTTGTTTAAGTCATCATTGGCGCAAGCAAACAATGAAACTTTCCATTCGAACAATCGATTTCTTCGGTCTACATCGGGCAGTTTACAAGCAGCTGTTTGCTTTCCGGACCATGTGTGACGTTGCCTCGCCAACTTCTCGAAACTAAATGCAGCCGCGAGCTACAAAGTAATTTCAAGCTAAGAGCCTTCATTACCGCGTTTATTTCTGTTGCCTGCCAACTGAGGAAAATTTCCAAACGAAATTCGCTTTTGGTAATGCGAGACATCCGAGGCGAAGCCAGAAGAGAGAGAAGAACGGAAAATGTGTCATACAAGACCGAGAGTAAAAAGTCTTATTCAAATAATCTTTCACTTTTCATTCGAGTTTTGAGATCGCCTCGAAAGCAAAACTAAGCGTGAAACCTTTAGAGAGGAAAATGAAGTTTACACTTGTTCGTGTATAATTTGAATAATTCTGCAAGTGAAAGCGTTCTGCTCGTAACGGAGGCAAGTGTTCACATTGTTTCTGGGATGAAACAAAAGATGAGAATGAAGCGTACGGAACTGGAATAATGAAAGCCTCATCATCACGTGAATGTAGGCTACAGCGTGCACCTAACGCCGCTGTAATTCGCTGTTAGCTGATAGCCGAATTCGTTGTTCCGCTGAGCCCTGGGCCCGTTACTAAGCTGCGAAGATTAACGTGAAATCTTAATCCCACAAAAGCTGTTCTGTTATTTAATTCGGCAGATTGTCTAATTAAAAATTTCTCTCGTTCGACATTTTACGCAGATGGTCGAAAGCTCTTCGGTGGATACAAAATAACGCCAAAATTCTGCACCGATGCCAAACAATCGAAGGCCGACACGAAAGTTCATGGACCTGCCATATGTATGTTTAATCACGAGTGCGTAGAGCGTAAAGGAACTGTAATCGGAGCGTGCATGGATGGGTAAGTCTCAAGTGCTCTTAAATTCTTATCTAAAGACTCGTTCGTTCTCGTCACTTTAGATTCCTATTCGGTACGTGCTGTCTTCTCTCGGGAGACATCGAGACTTCCCTAGCAAAAAACTCAACTGACGTTGCTACAACGAGGCAGCCAATTTCAATGAGTAGCAGTAAACCTCAAGTTATAAATAATCATTTCTACGGAGCAAACGCTGAGAGCGACAACAGCTTGTACGGAGACACGAACTTTGAGGTTTCAAACGAAGCCGTCGTCGTGTCGTCGCCCGCATATGGCGACAAAGCCAATCCTTCGTATTATCCTACTGAATCATCAATGGAAGCCACTCAGCAGGGAACTAGTCACAGTGAAAGTTACTCCACAGAATTGCCAACTCGAATCTACTCTTCAACTGCGTCTTCGGACGAGAGCAACGAATTGCCTAACTCAATTCAGTTCAGCAAACATCCTTACGATCATAGCGACATAGCTTATTCGCCTAGCGACGCTGAAGTTCTCTCCGGTGATAACAATAATATGATCAGTCAATACCCAACTCCTGATGATTTCACTGAGACACGAACGGAAGCCTCAGAGAAAAACAAATTCTCGAAGCCCATTTTCAAGCTGAAACCTACGCCATATCCCTCGTCGACGGAGAAATATGTGCTTGTTCACACAATCTCGAATGACAAGCAAGCTGAAGAGAATCCGACAAAGAAACCCTCGACAAACGAGTCGATTCAGTCGATAATTCTCATGCTTAACGGCAGCAACCCGGGACCAGAGTACTCAATGAACAACAACTACAATTCACCGTCGACACCGTCTTATGACAGCACGTCTATGATTGATCGGGAGAAGTATGGAGCGTCGAGTTACTACATTACCACTAAAGCTCCTTCCATCCCCAACCGTCCGACGACCTTAAACGTTCCGTCGACGAGTTATGTTTACTCGCCGAACCCCACGCGCCGTCAATCAACTAAAACCACAACGACGAAGAACGCCAACCGCGTGAAAATCACGCCAACGAGATCACCACAAAAACCGACAACGTTAAACGTCCCTTCGACCAGTTATGTTTATTCTCCAAATCCAATTACGAAACGTCCCTCGACCACAGCTTCATCATCGTCGACTGTATCATCAACCTATGCAATTAAAACCACGACGACTGACAAGCCATCGTCCCCAAGACCGACGATTATAGTGAAGCAGCCAACGTCTAATGTCGGGAACAACTATGTGGTCATCTCGGGCGGTGGAATCACAAAGCATCCATCGCCTACAGTTCATATTACACCAAAGCCAATAACGAACATTTTGACTTCGAGCTCACTCAATGATAAGCCCACGAAACGACCTTCAGGCGAAAAATCTCCCACATCAGCATCGTCAGCAACGGCAACCGAACGCCCGTTGCCATCATACGGCACAACCCCGGCAACGTTCATCTCATCTTCGATTTATGTGCCAGCTATTCAAGACTTCCACAACGAAGGATATTTCGTGGTGACCCATCGACCCGCAGCAGGTGTGTCATCAACAGCAGTTTACACCATCAGTTCGGGAAGTTACAACGAAAGCCCCACGCCAACTTATATTGAACATGATCCTGTCAACTTTAACGATGTCGTACCTGCCGTGAATAATGATGATTTCAGTAACTTTCCACCCGTCCGTAATCCGAATTTGAACATGACAGCGACGCTAATGGACGAGTCTGAAATTTCAACACCAGCTTTTGTCGAGGACGAGCAGTTGAATGGAAAAATTGATTTACTGGTGAATAAGCTTGTTGCATCGATGCAAGGGAACATCGATGACCTTGTCGATATTGTGTATGAGAGAAAGAACGTTACTGATGCTGTGAATGACATCAGCAATTTTAACAAGAATGGGACGCTCTCGAACGACGCCAAACCGACCAAAGTTACGAAGGTCACAACGGCAAAGCCGACCAAGGCTTCGACAGGGAGGCCTGGTCAAGCGACGACGAAAAAATCCCCCACAAAGGCTCCGACAACCTCTAAGAAGCCAGCAACAGGCTCAAAGAGGCCGACACCAAAACCTGCAGCCACTGGCACTGTAACATCTAAGAAGCCGCCTGGCCGCATAACGACGACAACTGCAACGAGAAAGCCGACGAGAAGGGTCACGGTCACGACCACTTCAACGACAGAGCGAGCTCCGGTGGAAGACGAAGTGATTGAAGAAGAAGGAGATGAGGTTGTTGAAGAAGGCGCAGAGGAGAACGAGGAAGATAACACAGTCGAGGAGCCTGAAAACGAGGCAACCTTCCCACCCGTCGAGAGCGGAAAAATTCGTGAGAAGCTCTGCTCCTAATTAAACAATTTCAAGAGCACATTAACGAAACACTTAACGATTTACAGAGTGCGGAGTTCGTCATAACTTCAAAAGTGGCAGAATCGTCGGCGGCAAAGCTTCTTCCTTCGGAGCGTTTCCATGGCAAGTTTTAGTTCGCGAGTCAACTTGGCTTGGACTGTTTACCAAAGTAAGTCCCAACGTTAAACAAAAGCTTCCATTGAGAGTTATCTTCGCCTCTTCTACAGAATAAATGCGGCGGTGTCTTAATTTCCAATAACTACGTAGTCACAGCAGGTGAGCCGCCATCATTTCTCATGACCGCACAGTAAAATATTCCATTATCGCAAACCTTTTTGTTCTCTTCCACCCCCGCAACATTCCGAATATTACAGCTCATTGTCAGCCCGGATTCCTGGCGTCGCTGGTCGCCGTCTTTGGCGAGTATGACATCTCGGGTGATTTGGAATCGAAGCGTTCCGTGACGAAGAACGTTAAAAGGGTCATCGTTCATCGGCAGTATGATGCGGCAACATTCGAGAACGATTTGGCAATCCTCGAGCTGGAATCGCCAGTTCGTTACGACTCGCACATCGGTGAGTAAAGTAAATTTGGAAAGTTTCGTTTAGTGCTTGCTCGGGGGGAAACGAACGAGCGGAAATTCCTCGAGTATAAAAGCGCCAAAACGTCTTCCTTTCATCATTCAATTTGAATAAGCAATTTAATTCCCTCGCTAATCTCCGTCGAGCCTACTCTCCTATCGTTCGAAAAGCAGATTTGTCTGCTGGAGAAATAAACGTAGAGCAAGCTGAAGGTCGCATGTGGATATTTAAAAGCGATCGATTGAGCCACACTTCTGTTCCTAGATACATTCGCCGTCCCTCTCGCTCTTCCACTCGGAATAGCTGCCAGGCTCCAGCAACTCGAAACAAAAGCTTTAAAAAGCAGAAAATTTATTCCATTTTCATTATATCCTGCTCTGTGCTTCACATTCTCCTGATATTACGGGGAACGAGGACGGTATAATTGACTGAATCTCCCCAAATGCCGTACAATGAATACAAAATTAAACTGTAAAATTAAAATTCATGATCTGTCATCGCTTTGCAGTTCCGATTTGCATGCCACCTGACGGAGCCGAGTTCACTGGAAAAGTGGCAACGGTTTCGGGCTGGGGACGGCTTAAGTACGGTGGAGGCGTTCCGTCAGTGCTGCAGGAAGTTCAAGTGAGTATGAAGGGATTTTTATTATCGTGTGCATAAATTTAAACTTTATGGCGTGAAGCGTCATTGAAAAAACTCGTAAAACATTCTAGCGAGAAGCTTAAATCTTTCTGACGTCAACGGAGCTTTCTCGCTTCTCCTCGAACTAGTTCTCATCTTCTTCGCCAAATCTTTAGGTGCCCATCATCGAGAATACTGTGTGCCAAGAGATGTTTGCCGCCGCCGGTCACACGAAGAAAATTCTTCCATCGTTCCTGTGCGCTGGCTATGCCAATGGACAAAAAGACAGTAAGTTCAAGTCTTCGCTCTAATAAGCTTTTATTGCATTAACGTTTGTCTTCCTTCTTCGTGTTTCCCTCCAGGTTGTGAAGTAAGTAGAACGACGTCATCCGAAACTTTTCTTATCTTCGATTGTTTAAAATACCTTTTCTTCATAAACAGGGTGACTCGGGCGGTCCTCTTGTCCTCCAGCGATCCGACGGAAGATATCAGCTCGTTGGAACTGTATCCCATGGAATCAAGTGCGCATCGCCACTTCTTCCCGGTGTTTACATGCGAACGAACTTCTACAAGCCCTGGATAAAGAGCATAACGGGTGTGAAATAAAGAGCACTAAGCAACTACAACAGGACAATCTAAATGTACAATTGCCCGACTCTGTCTTCACACCAACAAAGCTCTGCGGCTTCACCTTCTTCCTCTAGTTTAAAACGAGCGCAATCAAGGGAAAGGATTCAACTTAATGTTTGGTTTGAGCTGTGATTTCGAAATGTTGATTAGACATTCTCCTGTTCTTTGACTCTTTCAAGCCATTCCAAGTGGTTGGTTTTAGTGGATCGTTGGAAGAGAATACGCTCAAGTCTTATTTATTCACGGATCCTAAGTTTAATGTGAACAATCTCGTTTGCTTTCTGTCTGCATTTCGAGGGAGAAAAATTTATCTCTTCGCCCCCCTGGAGCATTTACGTAGATTTATTAAGATCGCTGTATATAAAAGTAATTTATTATGAAATGAGAGCAGAAATATTGTTAAAATTATTATTTATTGATTTACTTATTTATGTTCCTCGCTTCCTGGATTGGTTTTCAATCATCAGAGCGAAAAACTTTTGAAATAAAAATTATAAAACGTTTTTCTGCGAATGGTCAATTGGTGGATCGTGGATGCCGATCGTTAACAGTTTTATTGATTAATGGCAAGTCGAGCGGATAGCAAATCTATGACGTAATAGGGTGCGTGGGAATAGACAGCAAGCCAAGCGAGAAAGGGTCGTTTGTTTAATCAAAGTGATTATAATGCACGTCATGCTCCAACCGTAACATTGCTTCGAACTCCCTCGTTGAAATAATAAATTTGTGTGCTTGCTGCAGCTTCATGTAGATTGAATGTTTACACAGTTGGAGCTTCCCCGTTCATTCAGTTCGCTAATTAATTGCTAGCAAGCTGCAACAGCGGCTCCACACGAGCTTCGAGCCGTGACGGCATCTGATTCCTTTGAAGAAATAATTTTTTCTGGCTCCCACGCACAAGACTGTCGCCCTCGCTGTTTATTCGTTTTGACAAATCTTTTCACCCCAGCCATCAAATTTACATTTTAACAGCGATATCGTGTCATCCTCCGAAGCGAGCAACACGTAAACTCTTTACTCAGATTCTCTTAAGAATCCGCTTTGACGGCGTACCGTGTTAGCTGCCATATCATCTGGAGAGCTCTAAAAATAAACATCTACACATGCAAGACAAATAGTTTTTCTCGAGCAACTTTTGTCGCTCGATGTTTCTCCTTTCTTCCGACTGAGCTTTTGACAGTATCCTCGCTCACGAAAGCATGAATTAAAATTTATGAATAAAACCGGCGCGTGCGCCGTCGACGCTCGGCAGCGTTCGTCTACGTTATTGCATCGCTTTTCCTCGGATTTTCCCGCAGTACAAATCGTACTTTCGATAGCAGAGCTTCCAGAAAAAGAAGCGCCCGCAAAATATTTTCCTGGTTAGTGGAAAATATTTTTCCTTGTGAAAAAAGTGAACAGTCCACTGATTCAAATGGAAAAGCCGTGAAAAGTGGACGTCAATTAATTACACGGTCACGTTAATTACACCACAAAGGCGTGGAGTTGTCGATAAAATCAGTGAGCGTCGGGAAAAGCCTTCGCGAAGCTTTCGCTTGTGTGATATAATATTTTCCGATTCGTGTCCTAAAACGAGAAAAGCTTCTCGCCAAAGCGCGAGTTCTTGAATCGGAGCAAGGAGGAAAAACTGTGAGTGAGGAAAGTTACTCGAAGCGTCGCATAAAAGGTAATTTTGATTTTTCCTTTTCTCCTCTCGCTGCTAAAAATAGAACATCATCGAAAAATGTTTGTTTGCCGTGCATGAATTTACCATTCGGAAAATCTATATTATTGTCGTTTATCTGCGACATTCTTGGCTCGTTTCTGCTTTCGGAGCGTCATAGCACAGCAGCGCCTTGAACTTATTTTATCGTCTCGGTCTTGATAAAGAAAAGTTTTGTTTGCTTTGTGAGGCAAACTCTTTCGAGAGTTTGATTGCAAACTCTTCGACAAACTAGCAGCAAATCACGTAAAGGGTAAATTGCTCCGAGTTAGTGATTCGAGCGGAGCTTTTGCGGAAAAGCTCAAAATGCAAATTCCCTTTTCCGAGTCAATGAGCTGGACTCGACTCTGAGTTCCTTTCTTACCTGCGCTAGGTTGAGCAATTAATTTTACTCACTTTCATTCTCATCAACTTGAAAACGATTCAATTCATTCCAGCTCGTAATTATCTTAATTAAATAGCAATAAAATTGTAACAAGTTGCCGAGAAGCTAAACGAGAAAGTTTTTCTTGTTTTGTCCTAATTATTCAGGCGATGACGTCACTCGGCCTCGAGTGGAAAATGCTTTTCTCAGCACGCAGCAGACTGTTCATGAAGCGACGGAGAGATTAAGATATTTCTAAATCGTTTATTTCTATCGGGTTGCTTACGAAGTCTATTGACATCTCCTAAGATAGATTTTCTATTTATTGCTTTCCAAGCAATTTCTAAAGGAAGATTAGTCGTCGGTTGCCTGTTGATCTGTGTCACAACAACTTAAACAATTTTCATAATTGCTTCTTGGAAGTTGAAGCTTGACAGCACCGTAATTAAATCCATGATCGTATCTAGCTCACTTCGTCATTTTCCAACGTAGCGGAAGTAATAAGTCAACCTGAGTGTGGTATTTCTTTGAAAGCACCAGCGCTGCAACTCCAGCTTGACTATTTACACGTTTGGCTCGTTTGTTTTGCGACAATTCTGTTGTCGAGTCATATGAGCATTCCCTTTGTTTGATCAATTATCTTAATTGCGTGAAAGGACATCCAGGCCAGTTCCATATTCGCTTTCTATCTCTCTCGTGTATTTGTTTTAGCTGAACTCGCATGGCGTTAATTATTAATCCCCTCGCTTAATAGCAAGTCGAGGAAGTGACGCGACATGTCATAACGAACTTTAAACGCGACGCACGTGTGGAATGGCTTCCTAATGAACCACGTCATTGCATTCTAGGCTCATACAAAATTCATCCGATCATGTTCGTCGATATCGTCACGAAATGACTGTGCAATTTTGTTAAACGTCAGCTCGCTTCCTTTGTGCCTTGTAAAAACAAATGGAAGCTCATTTGGTCTAATGAAAAATCGATTGAGGGGGAAAATTATTTCGAGGATTGTTAGACATCAATTCATTTACATTCATTCCGGTTTAGGATTAGTTTGCAAATTGAGTCATCAATTTCATTGAGGTTATCGACAAAAGGTCAATCGAGCTTGTTCATCTCGCACTGATAATTCGCTCGGCAAATTTTCAAATACAACTCTCGTATCACATCATTATAACTAAGCAATTAAGCTCTTAGCTGTGTAAATTTACCCAATAATCAACTGCAACAGAGTGTCTACTTGATTGTCAGTCTGCGAGATAAATTGAAGTGAGTAGTTTATAAAATACCAAAGCAGTTGTAGTTGTTCACTGTGAGCTGCCAACAAAGATGAATCATCAGCTCAATCTCGGATGATTGAACTAATATTGCTGGTGCAAGCTAAAATAGGAAAAGAATCCAAAATTTGTTCTCGAAATATTCTGGAAACGTGGAAACGTCCAAAGCAAACTTCCCACTCGTGAACTTCTAGATTTTATTCGGAAGAGCATAAGTTGCGTCTGACAATTGGGCGGAATCTAATTTGCGATCCTTCTTTCTTCCGATCTCATGGCTTTCAGATTAAGACCGTTATCGCATGATGAAACTTCCAGCCCTATGGATCTGTGGATTACTGCTGTTGGTGGGCGGCAAAGGCGCACGTGCTTGGGGTGGCCTCTTCAACAGATTCTCGCCCGAGATGCTCAGCAACTTCGTTTCCGAAGGAAACGGTAGATCGTCTCATCGGCATCAGCCTCTCTTCCAGGTAAGCACATTTTGTTGTCGTTAAAGCGAACGGCTATTTAAGTATCAATTTACCTGCCGTTAATCTGGGTAAATCTTCGCGATAAAGATTCATGAAACGCAGCGAATTAAACACGATAAATTTAACATCAATCACCCCACGCATTTCGCATAAATTCACCAAATTCTTCCAGACGCATAGAGCGTCGCAGTCGATTTATTTTGTCTTGATTTAGTCACCCAGGCGGCCACAAAAAGCATTCAGAATCTCTTCAAAGGTTATCTCATCATCTACCTTGACTTTCCCATCCAAAAATTGATTGGAAGCGATTGAATGTCCTTGAACCTTTTCCCTGAGCTCGATGTCGCTTGACGAAAATATCAAATGATTGATTCTCTAAGCTGACTCTTCTTGCTTGCTCGCTTTCGAGTTGATTTTATCTCGTGGAATTGAATTACGATTGAGCTCAAAAACATTTTTTCGCAACATCCAAGTGGAAAAGTAAATTTTTAACACATTTTCTCTCGATTAGGGGGAGAATTTCATCGAAGAGGAGCCGGCAATAATCGAGGAGGAAATTTGCTATGGCAAGCGATGTACAGCCAACGAGCACTGCTGTCCCGGGAGCGTTTGCGTCGATGTTGACGGAGGTAAGTGGATGCTTTTAGACTCTAACTGGTGGTTCAATTATTTTATTGCATCGCATAACTTTGGCCTGGCTCGATATTCACTCTCGTGTGCGTCGAGTTTTGGCCATCCAGCAGAAATCTGCAGAGTTTCTATGTCTGGCAATCCAATCAACGCCTGAGGTTGTAGCTGCAGCCACAATCTTTTAACCACCCTAGCGGTGAAGCTCGTCTCTCATCTCAAAATCTAATTAAAGTATCCTTAACTTCTAACTCCGTCATCGCCTTATCCCCATTTTGACCCGAAAGTTACGTTGGAACCCAAACCTGTTGATTTGTTCTGTGGATAAGAAAACAAGCTCAGGGAAGAAAATTTCAAGTTTCCAGAAAGCGGCAGCCGTAAAACAATTTGTGCAATCGACGTCAGTCGTAAAGAAACTGTTGATTCCATTTTTCTTCCACCTGAGCAAGCTTCGACGAAAGTTTCATTCAATTTCTCTGCGAACTTTGCACATCACCTCGTGTAAACGCACGGAGCAGAAACCAGCATAGAGCTCGAAATGGGAAAAAGTTTTTCGTTTCACATTTTCCGCCCCGAGCGCTAGCAACTTGAACATGTTTCGCGAGCGCTCTTTGGCTGACAGCGAACAACAAATTCCGCGTTCATTCAAGCGCTCACGAACAATAATAAAATTCTCCTTTTGTTGCCACCTCGTAGTAATTGGAAACTGTTTGTTCGCCTACGGACGGAAACTTGGAGAACTCTGCCGTCGCGATGCTGACTGCGAATCGGGCTTGGTGTGTGACGTGTCAGCAGTTGGCGGAGCGAGTGTATGTCGGGCGCCCATGGTTTTGGCGAAACAGTATGCAGAGGATTGCTCGACATCAAGCGACTGCGACATTACCAGGTAAGTCGCAGTTGGAAAGAAGAACTTTATTTGTTGACGAGAATGATTCGAGGGAAAGGAAAACTTTTCCCCGCATTCGCAAAGCAGAAGGTCTCGCATTCAAAAGGAATCTCTTGAATGACTTGAATGTCAAGTACTTCTGCTTGACTGCTCGAGATTCGGTTACAATCGAATGTGTCTGCCAACGGAACTTTTTAATCACGTAACGAAGAGGAGCCGAGCTAACCTTATCCTTTTCACATTCGCAGAGGATTGTGTTGCCAACTGCAGAGGCGACATCGACAAGCTCCGCGAAAGGTATGTGAAAAATGATTAAGAGCTTAAATAAATCGGAGCTTGAACTGAAATACTCTTTTATCATCAGGTCTGCTCCTACTTTAAAGATCCGCTCGTCTGCATCGGAACCGTGGCCATGGATAAAATTGTGAGTTTCCTTCCCACTCCTTCGAACCAACAGCGGTAATTTAATCGACTGTGAACTTTGTTCGAAACATTTTATTCTCTGTTGGATTCGTCAGAACTTTTTCGTTTCCCACTCGATCGAAAAACTTTACAAATAGCTAAACTTGATTTTCACGCTTTCTCTTCTCCCATCAACGAATGGCTGGCAGCTAAATCAGGAAATTGAGCATACAGCTGGCGAGAAGCGATTGACTTCATACAAACGATCCGTGAAATAGAACGACTCCAACCAACGACGACGCAATGCAATCAACTTAAAGCTAAAAGCACTTAGGAACCTAGAGATGAAGAAAATGAAAATGAGGAAGAAAAAGACGCTTTGGACCGACAGACGATCCGCCATTTAGTTTTTTCGTAGCTGCTAAGAAGGACAACAGAAACTTTCCTTGTTCAGTTCGAAAGCTTGCCGCTCTCTTTCCACTAACAATTTCCACGAAAGTGAACAGAAATCGAGATTCTTATGCACACAAACATATCATAGGCTAAAGGAATTAAGCGACACGAAACTTTATGAGAAATTTGACTTTGAAACATGCAATCTTTGAACTTTATCGCCGCAAGGGGAAATAAATCTGCAAGTTATTCAAAAAGGTTCAACAATTACGTGCGCCTTGATGAGGTTCGAGTTGCAATTCGCACCCACGCTTGCTCGGTAAGCCTGCGAGCTGCGATAAATCAATAAAAGTCGTGGACTTAAATGATTTAATTTCGAACCTTGGTGAAGGGAAGAGAAAGTCGCGATGGAATTTATTGTTTCAACTATCGCTAACTGAACATAAATCAAACCGAGCATCAAGATAAAAGCTGCGATGTTGGGGTCGAGGCGAGAGATTGTTGAACCTTCAGAGTAATGAAAAATAAATATCTACACGACGAGTGAATCCTTTCCCTTCCACAAATGAAAATGTAATCAGCTTACGACTTTTTTCCGTTATTGACAAGAGCAACGTTCGCCGCAAATGAATTTTGCTATTCCAAACAAATTTCATTCAATTCGTTGTGAAACAAAGTTCCGACGATATCGGAAAGTTTGCAATTCGGTTTTATTATCTTTTTGTTTCTCGCCCTCGAACGAGAATTGAAAGAGCCATCGAAGCGACGAGTAGAAAAAACGTGGAAATTGTTAAATGTTAAATGTTTGTTATCAGAAAAGCCGTAGATGGCGAGTGAGAGGTGCGAGCGGTAGGGCGAACAGTCGGAAGCTTTCTTGTTTATTTTATGAAGTTGTAAAAAGCAGAGGCTCGATGGAGCGAGGCTGAAATCACATAAAAAGCTGGAAGATGATATTTGTAACAATATTTTAACATCGTTTATTTTCCCATTTGGCTCTTGTAATATAATTTACTCCCAAGGCATTTAAGAGAAAATGAGAGGAAAAATATAAATTTTGTACATACGACGATGGAAGTGGAGGAAATTAATGTTAATGTTTAAAAGGCTTTCTATATATTCATCACACAAATGTCTGACGAACAGAAAGGAGAGGAGAATTTATGGGCTTCGGCCCGGAAGATGAAGCCACGAAGAAGAAAAGTAGAGATGGCATTGAATTAACTTCATCTTATGCTTTATCACGTAAACGACTCGTCCGACGTCCTGCTCTTGTCGTCTGTCTACACTCGTAGGACTAATGAAACGGAACGCAATCGTTGTTGCTGGGCTTAACCCGCAGCTCGACGAGGGATCGTTCGCTTCATGACGACGAGGGCAAAAGTTGGGAACGTTTTCTTGCGTCACGTTTTCCTTCGTTTCCTATCTTTGCTCTTTATCACTTCCTTCGCTTTTTGCACGATGCGGGAGAATGATTCTCCTGATAGGGAACGCAAAGTTGAATGCTGCGGCAAAGACAAAAAAAGGAAAGGAGACGAGGACGCGTGGGTGGAAAATTATCATGTAAATTTTATAATGTGACATCATAAAATCTTTATGATCGTCGCCACATTGTGTTTGATGTGTTTAATTAACGGAAATATTTAATTCGAGTGCCGGGTTTTTGTGCTTGCTTTTAACAACTTTGAACGTAAACATCATCCTTAAAATTTGACTAACTAACATCCGAACCACAACGACTCGGCGATGACGACACCTTTCGTCCGAGTCCGTAAGACCACAGACCAGGCAGCAAAAAATCGGCTTCAATTAATTATTTAAGTTGTCATTAAGCACGGAAAACCCTTCTTCTCGGAAGGAGAAGGAGTCAATGAACGCTCCGCTCTCATCCTTCATCGACGAACCAACGACGAAAACGGCATTGGCATGGAAAAAGCTGAAGGATGACAGAGAAGCATTAAAGCTCAAAGCTTTGAGTTTATCCAACAAACTTAACTTCACGAGTGGTTGGAAAGTTGATCGCGTATCTCTCGGTTTAGTGTCGAAAAAGAGCTTGCAAAACTTGCACGACAGCCCTCGAAGCAAAAAGCTCCACTGGATACATTCGAGTCGAGCTCTCTCGGGGGTGTGTGCACATTAGACGAAGACAGATGCATGACTGGTAGACGATAAGAGTAAATGTTTAAGTTTGTGACGTTTGAATTTTCAATGCCACAAGGTTTGGTTTATGCTTTCATGTGCTCGCCCTTTGGCACTGCAGCCGTCTCGGAAACAAGTGGTTGAAGTGAAACAACGTTCTGTGTGCTTCGCAAGCGAGCGAAGTCCTCGGACGGAAAAATGCATTAGCAACATCCGAAAGAAGAATTTTAATTAAACCTTCAACGAAACAGAACATGAAAGTTTCATTTCAACGCGCGGTTGTTTGCGATGGTGACGGGAAATTTATGTTCGAATCATTTCATGAATATTGTAATTTTCCACCTTGATTGCTTGCCAATTTGTGCAACCAACGAGCGAAATTTAATGCAAATAATTCACTATCATTTTTGTGAAACTAATCAGCGAAACTCTTTAAACGCTTCAAATTCGATAACTTGCGATGCAATCGCAAACTGCAACCAAAAACATATCAAACGATGAGACGTGAAGACGCTGAACCGGAACTTAACAGTCCATCAGCCAGATATTCAGATACATATCAATTAAAGTTATTCTAATAGATGTAATGAGCCTAAGATATCAGATTGAAGTGCAGTCACTTAGTAAGTCTTTTCAATTATCCAAGATTGGCTAGGGGAAGCAAAACTATTGTTCGAGACATATCAATTTAAAAGGAAGAAGAATTCAAGAATTTTTACATGTAACTTACTCATTAATCTACTCTGCTAATTACTGGCGATACTCTTAAGTGATTGATGAAGAATCTATGAAAAGATGACAAAAATCAAAAAAAAAAAAGAAAACATATCAATTAAACAAGAAATGGATCAGAGAAAAGTTTATGTTCTTGATGTTGATCAATTGAAAAGGAAAATGGATCAGAGCGAGCCACTCAATCTTACCCGAGGGAAATTCAAGTTGAAAAATATGTAAAATGATTATGAGAACAAATTAAAATGAAATAAAGATAAACCAATCCAGAAATGACGGATACAAAGGAGGCAAAGTGTTGATACTACTTGAAGGAAGTGGCAAAGAGATGGGGAAGGTAACAAAGGCACCTCGTGGTCGAGAATAAAAATGAGACACTTGTAACGCTTTGTTACAAACTCGTTATTGCTTTCTAACCACACAAGAACTGTCTGAATTGTTCTGCTTGATATTTCAGCACCCAAAAGTTAGTGAGACTTCAATAAAAACTCTTCTAATGGCCAAACCCCAACTCTTCTTTATTCGTAGGCTTTATTCTTGTTGTTTGTCAGATTCGAGAAGTGTGTCTGTCGTTATTGACGCTCATTATCTTGTTTTTCTTGACGCTTAAAATTCAACAATATCTTGTTTTCTCCTTTTCTGTGGAAGGAAAAGCCTTCAATCCGAGACCCTTGTCAAATAACGGCTTCTGATTACGAGATAAATTCCACTAGACAACGGCGACCAACAGAGCTCTTTAAGTAGAAAATATAATCCACAAGTTTCAAAGCAGTGGAAAACTCGTAATTAGCTTTGTTCCAAAGACAATTTGGGACTTTTGCGCTTCAACGCAGAAAAATGTTAAACGACTCGACGGGGAATTTCAATTTGCTTCATTTTCCGAGCAAAGTTTTCCTTCAATTATTTACATCGTCATAAACTTGGATGGTCTTGATTACTTTTGTGCAACAGTTTAGTGCTTAATCTAAAGTTTACGACTTGAAAGCTTGAAGCTTGATAAAGGAATGACGTCATTAGTCGCTCGAGAGTTCAAGAACATCCAGAGCAAATCAGCGAGAAAACATTTAACGGTCAAAATATATTTGAAATGTTTCGTTAAGAAACGTCGTTAAATTTTAAGGACGAGCAACCGTTGAACGAGCAAAATCGTAAATAAAAGCAAAGAAAATCAATTTTAAGCGATACCCGAACGTTTGATATGCTTTGCGCCATAACAAGGGTGAACCCACGACATTGCTTTAGACGAGTTACATTACACCGGCACAATTCATTGAACAATAATCAATTCGCAAACATTCAAATCAGTGTCAACAAACCAACAAATTTCTATTATCGGTAAATATCCTGGCTATAATACAAGATAAGCGTGTAATTGGTGAGCCAGCGATAACTAGCTGTAAGTCTAAAGGTAGCGACAGTCGCGAATTTCTCGTGGCATTCGACCACTTTTGATCCCAATGTATTGCGTTTCGTTTTCGTTACTCAACTTTTCCGCTTATCTTGTTTAGTAAACAAAGTGCTATTAAGGAATGAACGCTTGATTTTTGCGCTTACTATGCGTCAGGGATTTTGCACTGTCTGACGACACCATTACGCACACTGTTCAGTTGCAAATGACTGATGACCTTTCGGTTTTAGATTTCTCTCGACTACAATGGCAGCGAGTTCATCATCCGGCATTTGCGATCAGCACAAACATGTCAACCGGCTTGCGAATGAAAGATCGCCTTACTTACTCCAGCACGCTCACAATCCTGTGAACTGGTATCCGTGGTGCGAAGAAGCTTTGGCGTTGGCTAAGCGAGAAAACAAGTTGATATTTCTGTCGATTGGATACTCGACATGTCACTGGTGCCACGTCATGGAGAAGGAATCGTTCGAAGATGAAGAGACTGCGAAGATCATGAACGAGAAATTCATCAACATCAAAGTTGATCGGGAAGAGCGACCAGAGATTGACAAGATTTACATGACCTTCATCGTTTTAATCAACGGCTCGGGTGGTTGGCCTCTCTCCATCTTCCTGACGCCAGACCTCGCGCCAGTGACCGGAGGAACATATTTCCCGCCCACAGACAGATGGGGAATGGCTGGATTCAAAACAGTGCTGACTAAGGTGGCAGAGAAATGGGAAACGTCGCGCCAAGAACTAACCGAGACTGGAATGTCCGTTATCGAGGCGATTAAGAAAAGCGTTTCACAGAAGAGAGCAGAAAGCGACACTGACGACAGTCCGCTATCCATAGAAGATAAGTTCAACAACGGCGTGAAGATCTACAAGCGAGTGATGGATCCACAATGGGGCGGAACGAACGGAGCTCCAAAGTTCCCTGAAGTGTCAAAGTTAAACTTCATCTTCCACGCCTTCTCGCAGACGAAAGATCCTCAACTGCTCGAGAC
The DNA here is from genome assembly GCA_033064975.1 of Smittia sp. YW1114-2. NCBI lineage: Eukaryota > Metazoa > Arthropoda > Insecta > Diptera > Chironomidae > Smittia > Smittia sp. YW1114-2. The sequence goes on along the minus strand of CP093834.1, from coordinate 6,876,957 downwards.
AGTTCTCAACACTTTGGATAAGATTGCGAACGGCGGCATTCACGATCACGTCTTCGGAGGCTTTGCTCGCTACTCGGTGGACAAGAAGTGGCACATTCCCCACTTTGAGAAGATGCTGTACGATCAAGGGCAATTGTTGATGGCTTATTCGAACGCCTACAAAATCACGAGGAACCAAAAGTATCTCGACATTGCTGACAAGATTTTCAAGTACATCACGAAGGATTTGTATCATCCAGCTGGTGGATTCTTCAGTGGTGAAGACGCTGACTCGTTGCCCACTGCAGATTCAAAGGATAAGGTCGAGGGAGCTTTCTATGCGTGGGACTTCGAAGAGATTGAAGAGCTTTTCAAGAAAAATTCTGGTAAATTCAAAGATGCGAATGCTTTCAAAATCTATTCTCACCATTACGACATCAAGAAGGGTGGAAACGTTGAACCCGCGTCAGACCCTCACGGTCATCTGCTCGGCAAAAACATTCACTTCGTCAATGGATCGATCGAGGAAACAGCAGACAAGTTTGGGTTAACTGCTGAGAAAGTGGCGTCGATTCTCCAAACCGGCAATTCGATTTTGCATGAAGTCAGAGAACAACGCCCACGACCTCATCTCGACAACAAGATCATCACAGCGTGGAACGGCTTAGCACTCTCAGGGATCAGCAAACTCGCCTGCATCAGCGATGCTCCGAATCGAGAAGAATATCTGAGAGTGGCGAAGAAACTCGTCGAGTTCTTCCGCGCGCATTCGTTCGACTCTGAGGCGAAGAAACTTCTTCGAGCGTGCTACGGCGACAATGAGGCTAGATCAAACGTAGTTTATGGGTTCCTTGACGACTACGCCTTCCTTATCAAAGGATTAATCGACTACTACATCGCGAGTCTCGACGTGTCGGTTCTGTTTTGGGCGAAGGAGCTGCAGGAGATTCAAGACGAATTCTTCTGGGATGAGACGAACAGCGGATACTTTTACTCTGGGGCTTCACAATCTGATGTCGTCGTGAGAATGAAGGAGGGTGAGATGAACAGATCGATCTACTTACAAAACTCTAACGATTTTCATGTCATTTAAGATCACGACGGCGCTGAACCGGCTGGAAACTCAGTCGCAGCACAAAACTTGATTCTACTCGGCGCGTACTTTGAGGATCAAAACTTCAAATCGAAGGCAAAGTCTCTCTCGCAATACTTTTCCAATGTGTCACCGATGGCTTACGTGCTTCCCGAAATGCTCTCGGCGATTCTACTTGAAGACGTTGGCATGCACATGCTGGTTGTTGTTGGTAAGTTCGGCGCTTCTTATCTCGCTCTGTTGTAACTCAAAACGTCTTCCAGGCCCTGACGACGACACCACGAAGAAGTTCATGGGCGTTGCAAGCGACTTCTACGCTCCGGGTCTCATCTCAATTCACCTGAACGTTGACAAGCCCGATGAAGTCCCGCGCAAGTCAGTCAGCCAATTCAAAATGATTCGCAACCTTCCAACCGCTTACTGTTGCCACAACAAGCAGTGCACGCTTCCGATCACAGACCCCAAGCTTCTCGCTGAGGAATTCAGCTCGAAATATCTTCACGCGACCAGCGAAGCTAAGAAATAATTTGCTAACTTTTCGACTTTTATGTGATAAAATTATTGCTCGAGCAGCGAAACTTGTGCAGATTTCTTTTGATGGTTTTTCATATTATAAATTTATTGTGTTAAGTTTTGTTCACAAAAAAAGAATTTTTAAATTCACGACGTGTTGTTGTTTGCTTAATAAAGCGCGAGATGCGAAAGTATGTAAAACAAAATCGTGTTAAGTTATGAACGAAGAGAAGAAAAATAAAGATTAAGGATTAAGCGCAGGAAAGAGGATTTTCTTCAGCGGTCTATCAATGGATTCTGCTGGTGATAATTGGGGTGGTGCAGTTAATGAAAAATACCGAAGCTCTTAATTGTTTTGAGAACGAACGTCGTCGATCTTGAGGATCATCTTAACGAGTTGGGTGGCGAGTACGATCTGCTGCTTCTTCGAGTGAAGGGCTTCGATTACGTGATGTTGTTTCATGTCAGAGTTGCCGGTCATCATGCAATCGACACCGAGCGACGAAGATTTCTCTTGAACGTGACGCGACTTCAGCTCCGAAAGTGTCTCGATCGGAAGCAAGCCGCTGTTCTCTGCCAAAGCGAGTGGAATCGCTTCCAACGCGACGCTGAATGAACGGAAGGCGTATTGTTCGAGTGTTGAGAGCTTGTCAGCTTCGTTTGCTACTGCCAATGAGCAGGAAATCTCAGCAGCGCCACCGCCATAGACAATACGAGAATCCTAGAAAAGCACAACAACGTTAGAAGACTTGAAACATTTAAGAGAGTCACAAACTTACTCGGATGAGTGAACGAACAATGCAAAGAGCATCGTGGATTGATCGTTTCGCTTCAGCGACGACCATTGCGTTGCCACCGCGAACGAGAATTGTGACAGCCTTCGAGTTGGCGCATTCTTCGATGACCAGCATTTTGTCTTTCGTTGTGCCGAAAGCCATTTCACGGACAAGTCCGGCCTTGCCGAGCTTGGCAGCGGAAATCTCTTCGAAGCGTGGGATGATGCGACCGCCAGTTGCGACGGCGATCAGCTCGATTTCTGGGCCACCGACCCAGCGAACGGCTGGGAGGTTCTGCTGGAGAAGCAAATGGTTTGCCTCGTCGTCGAAGCCCCACTGGCAAATGGCGAGAGTTGCTCCCGCATCCTTGATCTGCTTCACCATTTCGATGAACTTGTCTTGCTCGTACTGACGCAACAGTTTGTAGTCTTCGGCTGAGGTGACGTCCAACTTATGCTTGGTCTTTGGCTTTGGTGGTTCGAACGGGCAGGTGAGAATCGCCAATTTGACATCTTTCATGTTCTTCGGCATCTGAGGGTGCGACATTGTCTTATCGACGATCACGCCTTTCACCAGACACGAGTCCTCCATGCGCCCACCAACTTTGCCTTCCATCTTGATCATCTCGAAGTTGACATCTTTCTTCTCGAGGTCGGCGACGGTGAGCACAGCGTTGACGGCCAACTCAGCCATTTGACGGTGGCACTTGTTGACGATCTTGCTGCCCAGGGTTGTCATTGCGACCTTTACCAAAGGCTCGATGTTGTTGAGGGCAATCGGGAATGGTTCGGCGACAGATTCCAAATGCTTGACAGCGCACTGAGCAGCCAATTCGAAACCATCAGCAATGCGAATCGGATGAATACCTCGGTCGAGGAGAGACTCAGCTTGTTCCAACAGAGCACCAGCGAGAACGACAACTCCAGTTGTTCCATCGCCGATTTCGTCGTCTTGCGACTGGCTAAGTTGGACCATAAGTTTTCCGATTTCGTGGTCGACTTCCATCAACTTCAAGATTGTCGCTCCGTCGTTGGTGCAAGTGACTTCGCCATCTCCGCTGACCATCATCTTGTCGAGACCTTTCGGTCCGAGGGACGTCTTCAGCGTCGTTGCGATCTGGCGTGCGGCCATGATGTGACTCTAAAAAGAAAACAATCATGAGTCACTTGAGATCCAGCGATTGTGTGAGGTTAGAAAGCCGATGTTTCTTGTTATCCGGCTAACTTGTGCAATTCGAATGGTAAGGACTTAGGAGCCATGGCAATTCCAGAGCTCACACTGTGAATAATCGTTTTCATATGATTAGCTTTGTCCCTTCGACAAACGAAAACATTTGTTCGAGAATATTCCACTCGTGACTAATATTTTAAGCCGAAAATTCAACTGGAACTTGAGCCTAAGTGGCGAAGGATGAGAGGCACTGTGTAGCTTACCTTGATTGCATCGTTTCCAGTCAATCTCGACTGCTTCTCTTGATCTCTGAGGATAATGAACGGTCTGCCATACTCGTCGAAGGCGACGGAACCTGAATTAAAGACCGTTAGTTAGCCGAATCCACTTGAACCTGAGAGCTGCGATGCTTACCAGGGAACATCGACATTCTGCGATCGATGAGCGTTGATTTAAATGGTTTGAATTAAAGAATTTGTTGCAGCTGCGAAAAAACTCAATGCTCGATTCTCCAATTCGAGCTTTCGAACTTAACGAAAGCTTTGAAATTAAATTTGAATTCGAATTCAGGTTGACCGTTAAATTTGTCAAAGAAGAATATTGGTTTTTGGACTTTATTTCCTGTTTCAAGCTTCATCGGTCTTACACGCGCTTTCACAAGCAGCAAACGAGAAGAAGTTGTTTTCGTTGCCTCCACAGCCGCTGTATACGAATGTTGCACATTGTTTGGTGGAAGAGTCGTAGTAGAAACGAGCAATTGCTTGCTCGCAGTCACCGAAATCAGGCGTCAGGAGACAAGGATCTGATAATGACAGGAAATATTGTTTAGGCCTGATCTTGCGCTCACTCATGAAATCTTACTTTGAGAAACCGATGCAATTACCACCGAATCTCCACCGCCGTTAGCTGTCTCGATTAAAAACAGCGTAAGGAGAGCGGTAGCGATTGTAAATTTCATGATTGTGAACGGTTTAGCCTTCAACTGTTAGTGCAACTGATAGATCAGCGGACGAGGCATTCAAACAACTGCCAGTTCGACAAAATACTTCAAGTTTCACTCGATTTCCTCAAATAACTTTTTTAATAGCCCACGACAAAAACGCTGACCTCGAAAATAATAATTTAGAAACTATCACAACAGATCAATAAACCTTTTATTAAGCTTCTTAAGTACTGCGTTGCTTTCTTTAAACAGATTCCTTGAAAGCTCAGTCATCGAGCTTTCATCAGTGAATGAATAAATATTCTCAGTTGAGAAAATCTTTGACTCCAAATATGCAGTAAAAGCTAGGGTGGCCATTGACCAGATTGTGATTCTATAATCAAAAGATGAGTAAGATATTAATCACGCCAAACGATTTCTCATGGTCCACGAATCGTGTTTAATTAAGAAACTAATCGTGCCGGAATCATTTTACTTGTGATTCATTTTAAGCAAAAATGTTTTGGCCATTAAAATCTTGTTAATTAATATGATAACGAACCTCATGATTCGCTTATTTACGTATCGACATCAATTTGCCTTCAGGATGAAATACATATTTACAAAGTAACGGTTGATGAGCTTTAGCGTGTGCCAAGTTTTATTGAAAAGATTTATAAAAGGAAAGTTTTGCAACATTTCAGGTGAAAACATTGTATCGTCAGTAAGGTAAAGTAAAAGATAAATATTATCTTGGAGCACGCAAATTAATTTCCAAAGGTTCATGACTCCAGAGGTGCTGAAAATTACAGTCGCTCACTCGTTGTCTGTTGAGGAGCAACATGTTCGTTATTCTCAAATCCATGGTTGTTGTGGAATGGCACACGAAGCTTGAGTTCTCGTACGGAGTTTTGGTTCCGGTAGGGTAAAATGCTGAATGCAGCTTGGGGTGGAACGAGGCCATATCGAATGTTTTCATGAGGTGGAAGCATTTTTTCACTCTCGCAGTCCAAGAAATGCTCCACAATGTCGCAGCCTAAAATCTCGTCTTCCGGGCTTAGTCTAATTGGAATGAGCTTGTTGACAATCCAAAGAATGGGATAAGTTACAATTAATCCCCAGAGGAAGAGGCAAAGCACCGAAAAGGTCTGGACGGCAAGCATATAAAATCCACCTCCTGTTAGCGAGTTCAGAATTAAAAATCAATCGAATATATCATTTCATCGGTTGACTCACCCATAAAGAGACCAGATCTGCCGCCTGTACTTGTTAGTGGAATTGGATTCTGCGCAAAGAGCCCAACGGAAATTTGACCCCATATTCCACCCATCAAGTGAACGCTGCAAGCTCCGATTGGATCGTCGATGCCACTGTGAAGAAAATGAAGCATGAGCTTTGCAAATGGCTTGTACTGTTTTTAACTCACAGTTTATCAAAAAAGGGGATCGCTAGTAAAGCGAACAATGCCGCCAAGGCGCCAACCAATCCAGAAATGTAAGTCGGAAACAAGAAGCAGCCAGCATTGATTGTGACTGTGAGACGTGGTAATTAATTTATCATTGAGACACGAAAGCTAGCCATCTTTTACCTAACGAAGCCAAAACACCTGAAATGACTTGGAAAACATCGACTTTTCCCTTGTTCTGATACATCGAGAAGAGAATGCTGAACACTCCGGCACTCATTGTGGCGATGGTTGTTCCCACTCCGGCCCTTGCTGAGTAGTCCCACTTTCCTCCAGTGACACCGTAAGAACTTCCAGCGTTGAAGCCGATCCAGCCCCACCAGAGAATGAACAAACCCATGCAAGCGCTCATAGGATTTCCCATCGGCAACGACTTTGTTCCTTTGTCATATCGACCAACTCTTGGTCCAATAAACCAAGCGGCCGTTAAAGCAGCGGCTCCTCCAACCTAATTTGTTAGAATATTTATAGTATATTGTAGAAGAAGTATTTTTCAATGAAACTTACGACATGGATTGGCCCTGCGCCAGCGAAATCCACCACGCCTAGATTCCTTAAAAATCCGTGTTCTCCCCAAACCCATCCACCGGCCACCGAATAAACGAACGTGTTGATGAAGGAAAAGAGAATGTAAGCCTGAAATCGGAACCTCTCTGCACACGCACCCGAAACGATTGTCGTGCTAGTTGTTGCGAATGACATTTCATAGAAGTAAAACGTGAAGACTTGAGCCATAAGTGGATCTCCGACTTTCACATCCACAAAGAAATCGCCAACAGCGACGAATGGATTCGTGTACTGGCCACGGCCGAACATCAGACCAAAGCCAAAGATGTAATAGCTCAATCCACCGAAGCAAACGTCCACAACGTTCTTCATCATGATGTTAACTTCGTTCTTGCTACGAACAACGCCCGATTCGACGAGAGCAAATCCTGTCTGCATTGTGAATATTATCAGCGCTGTTGTGAGAGCCCATGTGGCATCTTTCACATCGAGATCGTAAAATCCTGGGATTGCGTAGCTCGAGTTTCGTGGAAAACCGTGGAAAGTATTCTCGAAAATCTCATCAAATGATAGGTTTGCCATGATAACTTAACTTGCAAACTATTTTATCACTCACAAGTATTCAAAAGTTCACCTGAATGGCCGAGAGGCGACTGAAGACCGAGCGGAAGTTTTCCGTTGATTTATTGATTTTTCAGATTTTAACACACTTTTCACATTTGCCTACAGTGGAATGTTGCGCTTTAAAACCTTCCATTGACTGCTTTGTGAAACTGCCAGCTTCTTCATCTTCCGTCCAAATGATTCATTGGATTATCATCGTCGATAATTACTGACGAGAAAGGGTTTCGTTCACGGTTTGAATAGAAAGAAGTTTTACTGAAAAGTTTGACCACCAAAGTTTGTCATTGATACACAATAAATTCTCGTAAGAAGCCTCCGTAGAAACCCTGCAGTTTTTCAAGCAGAAAACGTTTTAATTACAATCATATGTCCTAAAGCCGTCACGAATGATTCGAGGTGATAATTATTTCTGGTAAAAGAAGCGTTGTGTCTGGTTTTGGAGTTAATCACGATCGATCAGGCGCCTGCCACATGTGTGCGCAATACATTTCTTTCTCCTTATAAGATCTTAGCTCCAAGCTCAATGGAAAGTTTCCCTAGCGATCAATAATGTCTAGAAGTATTGCTGAGACTGTCGCCGTATGTTATCGAGACGCATTGAAATTTACTTGTCATATTTTGATTGACAGGCGGCTGCAAGTCCTAATGTAAATTTTATTACTTTTCAATCGAGTTGCACAAGAATAGACTGCGTGTGTTGAGACGGTTGGATTTAGTTTACGTGTCTCGCGACTGTTGGATGGCAATTCTTTATGCCATCGTCCGTTAGTAAAAGCTTGAAATAGCAACAACAGCTTAGCTGCACACGGCTTGGATTGAAAGAGAAGCAAGGTTTATTGATTCGACTGCGCAAGCCATAATATTGCAGCGAGAGCTTTCGTTTAGTTTGCATCGGTTTTCCTTCGAATATGGACAGAATTTCGCGACTGTTGAGTTTCTTTGAAAAACGTGAAAGCGAATCTAACTTCGATAGTTTCACTGAGTTTTCGTTCATGATACTCAAAACCAGTTGCATGAATCTGGAACCCCTTGGTGCTAGTGTGAATCGAAAAGAGAAGTTTGTGTACCTCGCTAAAGAGCTCGCGTTTAGACTTGGTGTGATCGCTCTCAACCTCGCTGCAATTTCCTTGGCAGCACACGGGATCTATGAGGCCAAACGCTTTGCTGAGCTTCTTGGAAACATCAGAGATGCTCTGTCATTGTCGTATATCGCAATAGCGAGCTCGTTGATTTTTTATCGAAAGAAAGAACTTTTGAGCTTTTGCGAAGAGCTGAAAAGATTTTTCAACCGTCGTTCAGTCAATCACCCAACTCACAACGTTCAGTCTTACTTGGATCGTCATCACAAATTGGACAGAATTTACTTCGCAGCACTTGTGATCGCAATATTCACTTCAGTTATGTTGGTGCTTTCTTACATTGTGACCGGGCGAATGTTTTTGACTATTAACTTCTGGTTCCCGTTTGATGAACATCAGAGAGAAACTTTCCCGATTGCGTTGACGTGGTATTGTTGGATACATTTTACTGTCTGCACGTGGTTTGCTGCAGCGGATTTAATCGAAGTGGCAATAGCCACAGTAATTGCAATGGAGTTCGAGTTCTTGGCAGTCGACGTAGCAGCGCTGGATGCAACAGAAGATTGTAGAAGAGAGAAAGCCATCAAGGAAATCATTGACCGCCACTGCGAGCTAATCACGCTTGCAGACCGCTGGCAGACGTTCTACGGAATTGTATACTTCGTAAACATGGTGATGATCTCGTTGAATCTTTGCCTCTCAGCTTACCTTCTCGCGACTGAGGAAATTGATCTCATATTTTTCCCCTTCAACGTGTTTTACATGTCATTCCTATTTGGCCGAACCTTCTTGGCTTGCCACTCAGGACAAAATCTCATCGATGCGAGCCTCTCAGTTGCTGACGCAGCTTACGTCTCTGGATGGGAGACCTGGGACATAAAATCAAAGAAGTTGATGCTAATGATCATGGCTCGAGCTCAAAACCCAATTCGATTCACTGCGCTGAACTTCTACGACATTTCCTACGAAACTTTCATCTCGGTGAGTTCACAGTTTGTTTAATTATTAATTTCGTTCAATTCTTTGCAATCCAGATTTTGTCATCGGTTTGGTCTTACATGAGCATCGTGCGAAATCTTCAACCCTAAAAAGATTGTTGCAGCTTGTACCTTGGGCCAATGTCATTGGTGAAACTGATCGGATGCTTTTATTTGTAGCTGAGGTTATCAACTTAACAATTAGAAGTAATTAATAATGAAGTTTGTTCTGTTTTTTGCACAAGAATTTTATTTGTCAATGTTTAAATGTTTACGAAACATTTCAGTGTCTAATTAATCTAACATATTCATGTAATTGACCGTCGAAGGTCATAGTTAAGTTTGTCCAATTTTTCATGAGAACAAACAAGCGGACACGCAATCTTGGACTGTTGCAAAATTGTTGTCATTTCCGTCGCAGCCACCGAACACGAATTCTTCACATCGCTCTGCATTCGTATCATAATAGAAGCGACGAATTGAACCTTTGCAAACGCCGACTCTCAGGGGCTGTTGGCAGGGAGCTTTGGAAGAAAAATAGTAGATAAATATTTCATTCCAATTTTTTTTGAGTCTTACGAAGACTTGGCACTGTCACTGAGTCACCACCACCAAATATTCCTTCAATGGAGAACATCGCAACGAGGACGAGAGTCAGAATGAACTTCATGGCTTTGAAATATTTGTTCATCTAATGAGGAAAGCTCAACTACCAAAAGCTTTTATAGTAACTGTTCGAGCCTTGTTAGTTTTTCTCTCGAAATATCTTGTTGTGATCACGAAATCAACATGCGATTTATGAACTAAAAAAAAGAAGTAAGATTATTGTTACAAGAAGCCAATTAAAAAGTTATAGAACTGTAAATATTTGTTCGACAGGCTCGTGCTTTCGTTGTGGCCGTAAAAAGCTGGGATTGGATTTTGGTCACGACAACAGCTGTAATCTCAAATTTGCGACCAAGGAAAGTCTTATCAGTCACATGTCGCGACTCAGTTGTAGCAAACAGCGCCTGAGAACCCGAGATGAAGTCGCGAATCTCAACGTAGCAAACGTTGCGGCTCTTAGATCGAAGGTGGAGACGATTAGCAACTCTTCAGTTGGTTTCAATAGTTTTAGTAAAGATTTATTCAGATTTCTTCTTTCGCTTCACTTTTGACTTTACATTTGTACTTTCTGCTTTCGTTTTGAATCCGCTGAGCTCCGCACAAAAGAGAACCGTCTGTGCCCAGCCGCTACATTCTCCGTAAACACGACGAAATTCGTTGCCGATTCTTCGGTACAAGGTTGGAGTCATGTTCTTGATGTTAGCGACATCAGGCAGGTAATGTTTGGCAATCTGGATGATGTGAGTGTCGACTGGAACTGCGGAGAGATGATTGAGCGACATCAGACAAATGCAATCGCCGACTTTCGGTCCGATGCCGGTTAGTGTTTGCAGCTCGGTGTGGGCTTCTTCGTAGCTCATATTGCGCAGCTCTTGAAACCACTTCAGTCCTCCCTTGGCGATGATTTCTTCCGACGACTTCTGAATGTACTTGGCTCGATATCCAAAGCCGAGCTTTCTAAGGTTTTCCTCGACGTTGCTTTTAGCGAATGCTGACAATGCGGGAAAAGCGAAGAATTCTTTGCCATCAACCTCGCAAATCTTTTCTCCGTAGTGAATGCACAGCTTATCCACGAGAGATGAGATTCTTGAGATGTTGTTGTTCTGAGAGCAAATGAAGCTAAACAAATTCTCGACTGCATCAATGTCGAGCTGACGAATGTTTTTATATTGACACTTGTCTGCTGTCGTTGCGAAATGTTGATGAGCTGCGCTCCATTGTTCATAATGAGCACCAAGGTCGAATTCGAGTCTAAAGTACGCTTTCAGCAAGTTGTCGTAGTAAGAATCGGGATAGAGAAGGTCGCCAGCTGGCTTTCGTTTCTTCGGCTCCGAAACCTTCATCCGTACGATGTTGTCATCAGCTGGCTGCGGGTAGGGAAGCTCTCCGAGAATCGAGTAATGAAGGCTCGTGTCTGTTGCCTTAAGTCGCCAAACACAATTTGCGAAAACACCAAGGAATGTTTTGTCCTCGTTGTCTTCTTGAGTCCATCTACAATTTTAGGTTGAACAACTGACCTTTGATTGTTATTTGATAGTTACCTGAACGACTGACCTCCCAGCAAAGTAAGCCGCAGCTGAACAGGCGACGGAAGCTTAATTGTTTTCCATAAACTTTTCGGCATTTTCTTGTTTACTTTTTAGGCCTCTAACGGTCACAGGCCTTTCAAATGTTTAGGTTCTTTTCAAACAAAAACCGTTACAGGAATGTTTGAACTCAATTGGGCCGTTAAATAATTTCATCGTCAACCCTCTCCTCGGTCTTTTCCTTCCTCGCCGTTTCTCTGAGAAAAGCGATCACAGTTGCGCTTAAGAGTTCGTCAAGGCAAGACGGCCTCGTAAGTTTAATTCCGTGGAGTCTTTTTATCGGTGCAAAGCATAAATGAAAAATCTTCTTCGTCACCTGTAGTTAAGTGATTTTCTTAAACCGTCCAAATTGAATTATCGACTTTTTCTTAAGCTTATTCTAAGCTTGATGGCTAGAAAATTGTTGTGAAATCATCGCGGAGAATAGTTTTTTAACAAGGTGCTAAAAAAAAGTTTTGTTTCGCAAGAACACTCGAGAGCAGAAACAGTTTGTTGGGCTCGAGAACGAAACTGATTTATTCGCCAAGTGGTGTAACATTGTGTAGCAAGAAATTAAACAGCCAAGGTCAAATTTGCTTCTTCTTAATTTATATTTCTACGCCGTGTACACAAAATAAGGCAAAACCGAGGAAAAGATATATTGAAATACATTCTAAAGAAACGAGTCATTGAATCCAAACTTACTCGTGGGGACTGCGAGCGAGTGAAAGAAAAGCGAAGAACAACAACCCATACCCACGAACCGTAGAGACAGCGGAGAACCGGTGGATGAATGATAAAAAGTTGTGTAAATATTTCAGAATACATCGGGAATTAAAATATCTAAGAAAGTTCAATAAATGGCTTAGTGCAGAAACCGTGAATTGATATTCCTGTGACTCGTCGCCGCTCGGGATTCTTCGCGTTTATCTTCGACAGGGCAGTTGTGTTTTGCATCTTGCTGTCGGGCGGAAATTGCTTTCACGATCTGCCGAAAGACCCGAAAAGATACTTTTGGCGAAAAAAAGGGACAAAGCAAAGGGGGCGAGAAGCGGTCGCTTGGTTACCTGTCTGCTCGCACTCTCTTTCGGCTTTCGTTCTCCGCACTTTGTGCAATTAACGAAGTAAAATATTCTTTGCGAAATTGATCGCGCAAACAGAGAAATCCCATTAGAATGGATCGCCGCTACAGTTCAAGTTCGTCTTCAACCACAACTGAAACCGCAAAAAAAGCGGCGATGAACGGATCGATTCGCTATCGCAACGGCTTGCCGTCCGACTCGTTGATAGCATCGCATCGGAAATCCTTCCCCAGCACGTCGGACATTGGCTCAAGCTTCAACAGCACGACTCAGGTAAGAACACATTTCACTTCTTTTACTTTCAACATTTCGCCAACGGCTCTGCGTCGATCTCTTCGCTGAAATTTTTTGCGATGATTTTCAATGTCCCGTGGGCACGCGGCAACACCACAACATGTTAACAATTTCATTTCGATCGAACTCGATCGGGAACTTCTATGGCCTCGCGGGGACACTTCTTGAAATGAACTTTTATTTTCACGTCGTCGTTGAACGTTCATCGTTTTCACTTCGAGCAAATAAAAATTAGAAATCGAAAATTCTTTCTGCTCGAGCTTTGACTTCAAAGATTTTTCGGAATGACAAGAAACGAAAGGCGATCGAAGAGGAGAAGAATTTGTGTCTCGTTAGAGGGCAATGTGGAGTTGATGTCGAAAGACTTTCGATTGTCTATTGCGAGCCTTTTGTGCACGCAGCACCATCAGTGATGGAGCAATCCCCATGTGAACTCATGTTCTCTTCTAAAGAAATGTAAGACACAAACAATGGGAAGGAACATGAGGTGAGGGAACGAAGTAATGATCATCGTCTTCGGTCTCGTTGTGAGGCGAGCAAATTTATTAATTTTAATAGGGAAATTTCCCATTTCCCATCTGAGAAACACTTCCCAGCTCCTCACTCATTTCGCGATCAAATGACATCGCATTAATTGTAAAGCCACCATCTGGGCGAACAATCCAACTGCTCGCCGAGGAAAATGTCCATGAGAGTTTCGCTTTATGTAACGCTTAAGCGAACGTCGAAAGAATCTGAATATTGCTTTCCGAGGAAAGAGCAAGGAAACGCGAGTCGCTTGTTCGAGCTCGAAGTATGAAATTTGATCTATTTTCGGTGCAAAAATCGTTTTCACTTTTTCTTTCTCACTGCCGAGTCGAGCTCGCTTCTCATGCTGGAGAGCGCTCTTTAATCCATCCATTGAATTTTATTAGCGAACATTAAGCGTGACATTCTTTATGTGTTTAATTTCTATGGCAGCCATACGTTCATTTCTTCTCGCGACTCAACCAGCCAAGCCATTGTGCCGAGCGTGTTAAAAAGCAAAAGCTAATCAAGCCCAGAAGAGAGCTTCGCGCGCCGAGATTTATATTCGATATTTTGCTGTTGCTGCGGAATGAAATTAAATGAAACGAGATTTAATAATTATGACCTCAAAAGCTCTCAAAGAAAGAAGGAAAAAACTTCCAATTTCTTTCTATTTCTGATCATCATCAACTGATCGCTTTGGATTTCGTGAAACTTTTTTCCTTCTCTGTTTTGTGCAACATCGAAAAAGTCTCTTTGTGCTGTTGAACACTCTCGTTAGGCGGTTGGCCAATGGTAAAACCTCCACTCGACTACGAAACCTCATGAGGTTAATGGTTGTCAATTCAAATGAAGCACGCAATGGTTACGAAAATCCTGAACCACATGGTGGACCAGACTAATCACAGCCATCGAAAATTGTTCAAAACCTTCTTAATTGATACTGCAAATCCTTCAAAAACTCCATCGCTGACCATCGCTCTTCGACTCGAGCCACAAAAGCGACGACTCGGATCTATCGGCTTTCAGCACAGCATGTGATTTCATTTTAATTGTCCCCGTATTCCATGTTGTTACCGAAGCATTAGCAGTCGAGAGGCGAGAGAGTGCTGGAGCCACATGTCTACACCTAAAACGTATTAATTGAATTTCCTTATCGCACTTTGAGATTTAGCAATAAATTACTTGCTTTTTTTGACACCAACGCAAATTCGTGTTACGTTCGTTTCCTCGACGAGAGCGATAAGCCTTGTGAAAAGCAAAACAAAATCTCTCTCGGCTGATAACGTCACCCTGAACGACGCAACAAACACTTTTATTTTTATTGCCCCGCTCTCGGTAGGTAAAATGCTTTTTACACATTTTTCCTTTCTTCGTTTGTGAGCATGATTCGGAGGTTCTCTCGCTCGCCTAATGAAAGCGTCTGATGCAATGTGTGACTAACTAAATTAGTGGCAAAGATGAGGCAGCACACGATCAGACCGAACCCTTAAATCTTCCTAATAACCATTACGATCTCGTCTGAACATTCTCGGAAGAAACTTTCCCGTGAAACGTCTGAACAAGCGCTCAAAGAAGAAAAGTAACAGGTTTCTGTTGATAATCGTAAAGTTCTTAATAGTTTGTTTCCCTCAATGGCCTGTGTGCATGCAGAAGAATAGAAGTTGTCTTATCGTCAGACAATCTCCTCTTCTCGACTCTTCCCTACACTCTTTTCTATGTAAAACAGCAGAGAAAGAAACACTTTACCTATCAGCACCGGGCGAGCACAATGAGCGAAAGGGATCTTCGAGAAATTCCTTAGAAAAAAAGGTCTCGGAAATTATCGTCGAGGCTTTTGCCTCGCTGAGAGATACCGGCGATCATCACAGACGATCCTCGCTGTAGACTCAAATGCCACTTTCATGCCATTGGAAATTAATTTCGATTGTTCGATTAATTTCCTTTCGCATCGCATGATCAATAACAGACTTATTGGAAAACGATGATGAGCTTTTCTTTCTTTCTGGTCGGCAGCAGCTGAGCAAGGCACACAGTGAAAGAAAACTTGTTATTCACCCGTGTGGTTTAGTGTCAACTTCAATGTAATGTTTGAATAATTTATCGTTATCATAACGTTATTTACGGTAGCTTCTTCCACTGCTACAGCCGTGCATCTCTCACTCACTTGTTGTTTCTCCATCTTTCATGTGAAGATTAAACAATTATCAGACGAAATTTATGAATGTGAAAAGAGTTTTTTTTTTCGTCGGCTTAGCATTGTTAAATAAGGTAGATCAGTTAGCGGATGAAGCAACGGACAAGCAGGAAAAGCTCTTTCATCGCCCGAGAGATAAAACACGATACCGTTCCAAGAGATGCAAATGATGTTCGATTAGAAGAATCGATGTTAGACGCGCAGCTGTTATGAGCAATGGTCGTCATCAATTAATGTCTTCGCCAAGGTGTTTTCTTTCGCTCAGGCTAAATAGTGACACATATTTTGAAATTTTACTGTCCGCCCAGTGTGGCATGTGTTGATCGGCCGGCGCTCGTTACCATGAGACGGCTTATGACTTTCCAATCAGCGAATCGCTCCTCGGTGGGTCAATCGGAGAAACACGAAACACGAAAAATGAGATTTTGAAAATTATACAACCAGTCAACTTTTATTTCTCTCGCTCCTTCTCGAATGGCTCGAAAATTGCGGCTACCGCCCACGCGATGCCCGCGATACCGCTCCAACCGTGCATGCTCAATTCATTAATGGTTCTTTTGCTCTTTAAAAATCAGATCTAACATGAAAGATCATTGAGATCGATATCGAAAATCTGAAATGACTTTTCGTTTTGTTTTCTGACCCATTAACTCTGCTGCAAGCGCGCGCCGTCAACTGAGTTGGTAGATGTCGATTTTGCACGTAGCTGCTTGATTATTCGACGAGACGTTTCTCAAAACATGACCAACAATGAGATTTTAAAAATTATTTCAATTAAAGTGTTTTCCAGTTCACTCTGATTTTGGGCATTGCTGTGCTTGCTCTGGTTGCGGGCAGAGCTCCATTATTGCCTTTGTTGCTTGCTTCTCTTTATGAACTAGAAAATCGTTTACCTCTGAATAATGGGCGCAAGTAAAGAAATGAATCCATTGCATGCAAACTAAACACATATCGGCATATCTCCATTTAAAAGGTTTCTATTGATTATTATTGTTCCGAGTTCTTTTCAGCTCTCGTCGCGACATTGAAATTCATATTTTTTGCTCGCCCGCTCTGCTCCATTTTCCGTCGTCTTTCTTTTATTTCATGTGTCCATTTCTGAAGCGAGAGAAGTCGGATGATAATCCGGGACACAGAATGGATGATCACGTCCCGTGTAACTGTCATCGAGCCAAAACGAAGAGATTGACCACAATTTGCTTTTCAAGTGCCTAGCGAGAAACCTAAATTGTGTCAATGTGCATTTTCGCCAGTTTGACGGTCACTTTTAATGGGCTTGATTGGATATTTGATTGGACATTTAACAGCCTTTTGATCGCTTTGATTAATTGAATTGAGTCGTTGGCTCGCTCGCCTTTTTGCACGTTAATTAAGATTGAAATGCTTCAAATCGTTCGTTTTCCTTTGTTTCTCGACCAGAAGAATTTCAACGCCGATCGAAGGGACTTTCATCCCACATTCCTCACTCGACAGTTTCAGAGGAGGCCGGGCGAGCTAATGATAATAATTTCTCAGCACACAAAAAGTTCTTGACTCATGAAATTCTTTTGCCATTGCGCGCAAAACGTGAATAATCGAGACGTCGATAATTTAACTTATAAAAATTATATTTTTCGCTTTGTTTCGCTCGACTCGACTTTGTTCCCAGCTAAAGTCTGACAACACTGCATTTCTACTTCTGGCTTGACTTCTAAAGCGAGAAGCGCTTGCTGAGAGCTCAAGAGTGAGACGGACACCTAATGAATTAATCTCATTTGTAACAAAGTATAAGCACTTTGGGGATTTTACCTTGCGGTTTAGTTGGACGGGAACGAATGACTCGAGAGCTGAGAACAAAAGCTTGAGAAATTCTTTCGTTTTCGTTAGATTATTATTAACGTTCTCTTACGTTAATTAAGTACTCGTCGACCTCAAATGTTCTGCTTGGCGAGGCTTTCAGTTGGCACAGCCGCGAGCTCACACAACTTATCGCTGCAAACGAGACGGAAGAAACAAAATTCGTTGAAAAGGCCGCCACGCGAAAATTACACGGGAAAAAGTTACTTAAGCCGCGTCTAAGAGGATTACTCCGGCTGCAGATATCATTACATAATTAACGAAATTTCTGAGTGTGCTGCTTCCTTAGGGCAACGCCCGCCCGTCTTGAAGCCGCCGGAGCCATCGGCTTTGTTTTATTTGTTTTAGATCCACATGGCGACATGCTTTGGAATCCGAAATGAAATCACATAAATTTTCCCCGATATAAATTGGCGGGTCTCGGAGCCTCTCGTCGCCCCGGTCGCTTGTATCTTTTTTTGGGGAAGTCGATAGCTCGATGTGGCAACAACTGCCGCATGTAAACTGTTTCTTTTATTTACCTGAAAAGCATTCCAAGCTATGAAACCTTGTGTTGCTGTTTTTTCTCCTCTTAATGTGTCTCGCTGTAGATTGTGTAGATCCACATGACATCATTTTTCACAATAATATGCCTGCTGCTGCGACAGAGCGACTCTATCGGCGGCAGCAGCGAACTTCGCGTATCGTTTCTCTTTTCCTGGTACAACCGATGGCATTTTGCGTGTGTTGCCGCTCACTGTGATAACAATTTTATTGGAGCTCGCAAGGCTGAAAGCGAATATCGATTGATTGGCGAAAACCTAGAACGCTGATGGTTTATGACAGAGATGTTTTCCGCGCTGGGATCCCAGTGGGAAGTTTACAAGTTCAAGATTGCAGGAATCAGGAATTACTTGTTTTCTGGTTTCTCGTTTCTCGCCGAGAATTCGACGGATGGAAACACGTTGCTACGATGTTAATAACCCAATCGATCAATCACTTCTGATCAATTAAGTCTGATCTGCTTCCACATTCGCGTGGTCATTCGCTTTCCCAACTGGGCCAAATCGCCGGAACCCAACTTGACACTGAAAAGAATTCTCTCATCGCTACATTCTGCTATCATCACGTTTCAACCTGTTCCCGCGGCCAATCGACAATATGGCTTGCCTTAATTAAACAAACCAGCGAGCAGCGGTGAAGGCAAAAAATGTTGAGGCTTCACAATGATATCGTGTTTCGCTTTCAGCAAGAAGCTGACTGACTCCAATAAAAAATGGCTCCCTAACTCCTTGGAGACCTTCTCAAACGTCCAACACCTTTTCAATGCGCCTTCGATGGAATAATTTGTGACCCATTGAAACGCCACATTCCTTGCACTCAATAGACTCGAGACTAAGTAAACTTTTTTATGCTGCCGATGCAGATTGCGTCGCCTTTGTTCTTGGACATTTTTTTGCTTGCTTTCAAATGAACTTGCGGGTGGTCTGTAGAGCGAAAAGGCTTCTCAGAATTTGGAGCTAATAACTCATTTCTCTGGCGAGACATAAAGTTCGACAATGTTGTTATTCAATCGTTTCTGCGAAGATGCGCGCGCTTTCGCCGGACCACTAAGCGCTCCTATCTGATCCGCGTCCGATTGAGGTCAATTTGGAATTCGCTAACCAATCGCGTAACATCACCTTTGACATAAACACGCGCGTCAGGCCGCAGTTTCGAATTTATGACAGTTGCCAAACAAAAGAAATCGTCTGACATGAAATCAGGCGAAAACTTAATAAATTCTTAGCGGCTTTATAAACGAAGTGTCGTAATCTTGGCGCGCGAACGCTCATTTCTGTGTTGTGACTTTGTGAAGAAATGTAAATCGTTGCATAATGCGCTGAGCGCGACGCGATGTAAAAAATCATGCCCGAAAAAAGAGAAAAGTGTTCAGTTTTCATTTTCGGTCGTGTTGGACATTGTTCCACTAAACACGACAGGGGAAAACACGTTGGGCCCGAGAGGAATGCCGCGGACTTTTGTGTGTTGCACTCGCTGGGCTAACACACGACGACGTTATAGACATCATAACTCATTGATTTTAGGTTTTCGACTCAAATCCAGACCACAAAACGTTTTATCTCGTCGACGTCGCTCTCGTCTTTATTTTTATGAAACTTACGAAGCCCTTATGCAACGACTACTTAAGTCTTTCGCCTTCATCATGGCCTCATCATGATGATGCAGCGTAATCCCGTTTCCAATGTTGTCTTCATTAGAATGTCTGACAACGTGAAATCTAATATTGAAAAGTAAATTTCTCTCTCGTTTGGAGCGAGTTGTTTCTCGGCTGAATAATCAAACATGCATCTCTCGCCTCACGGCTCAAGAACCATCATGACATGACGAGAAACGTTTTCGAGTCTTTCCTTCATTTAACATAATTAATAAAACCAAACATGAAGCTTCGGCTTTAATCTTTCAAGGAAATAAACTTTTTCAAATTAATAAGTCAAGCTTGGAGAAGTCAGCGCTGAGGAAACTTGAGAGCTCGAGCAGATCTTGAAGCGCAAGACTTACTCCAAAAGTCTCGGGATTGGCTTGGCTTTTACTGCTCGACGAAACTCTCTGTTTGTTGTTCGCTTTCTTTATGAAGTATCAAAGATTTATCGCGAGCATCAGTCGAAGATTGCAGTCAAGTGTCAAGGGGCGAAAGCAGAGAAATAAAACTGTCGCAATCTCTTGTCAGAAATCTCATTTGCATCTCTCGCTTCTTATGTTTCATTTCGCCAGAATTTTGCAGCGTCGTAAATCCAGCGATCGTGAGCCGCACAAAAGAAATCCAAATTGCAGTTTAGATCGCGGAGGGAAACGACACACTGCAAATGATTAAATCGACGAATAATTATCGTTCCGAATTTATGTAAATGCTGACCGAGCATTCCGCGCGGACTTATTACGTGTTGCTCATAAAGATATGATTCATATCTCGGTTCTGTTTCGAGTTTGTTCAGGTCAATGTGTGCTTATTTCTCGCTTTTCGTTCATTTGCACACATTCTGACTGGAAAGGCTATTTGTTTACTCAAAGTTTCTCGTTCGCTTACTCACTCTCGACTGCAAATATTTGTTTATTTGATTCGCTTTATAATTTGATCAGGAAAACGATTCTTCGTCGCTCTTGCTTTCATTGTTTGCAGTAACAAAAGTCCCTGAAGAGCAAACAGAAAATTGAGATTTCCTTTCACGGAGAAATGTGGTCGGCGGCGCGAACACACGCTAGTCAGTCGATCACCTTCGTGCCTTTAAACTGTGTCAGTGTCGTTATCCTTTTATCACACTCGGCCAAGCAAACAGAGACTTAAACCGTGTGTTGACATTATTCATCGTGAAAACATTTACGGAAAGGAAACGTTTAAGCATTCTTGCCGAGGGAATTAAGATAAACTGCGAGAGTGCCTTTTGATGACTCTTCGGCTTCGGAGACGCGTTTAAATATTTACTTAATCTCTCCTCCATCGAAATTTAATGTTTGTAATGCTCGAATAAATTACACGATTTGATTCAGAACGCCCGATTATCAACGGCTAAGGTCAGGTGGAGATGTGGAGCATTACTGGGCTAACGCGGCGAGCTGATGGCCTGCTTGTGAGGATAAATGGGATCGGAGAGCGCTCTATTCAAATTATAAATCAATTTTATGTTTTATTAATGCGCCGGCCTTTTCCTTTTCCTCACTCGCCAGCTCAGCTCTCTCGCGCTTCGCTCACATCACTTCCATTAACATATTTTGATTGAAGGCTGAGAAATGAATAATTTCACTCGATATTTATTTAAGTTTTCTCTCAACAAGATACAAACATAACAAGAACAATCTCTTGTTACATTCTTCAAACATGAAAAGGAATTCCTGACTTTGAAATCATTTCTCAAGATTTCTTTTTGTTTTCTATCATCGAGATCGTAATTTATGCGCCCCAAATGTGGAACAAAGATCCTTTTTCATGCATGAGAGAAGCAGCCTCGTGCTTATCGGTTATGCTCTCGAATGGCTCGGCTGAAAAGACGACGGACAATGGCAGACGAGCCTGAGCGCTCATAAATTCCATCGAAATTACGTTTCTGTCACTAATCGCTTTGCGGAGTGCGGCAAACGGAATAATTGTACGAGGAGGAAGTTGGAAGCGCTCCATTAAGAAGCTTCGGTTCGCTATCGTCGGCCAAGATTTAGAAAGGCATAACACGCATTCTTCCGCCAGACACATCGCCTCGTTCGCACAGGCGAAACGTTAGACTTAAATGCGTGTTCATCTCGAAGACGAATTAAGATTTTCCTTTCCTCATCTCCCAATTTGGGAAATTTGGTCATTTCAGCGATCTCAATCTGTCTTTGATTTATCTCTAAACAGTAGAGTGAAGAGTTTACGAAATTGTTTTTTTATAGAAAGTAAGACGATCGCTGAAAATTTACCTACATTGATAGATTGACGTAGCGACTTCGGCTGCCTGCGATTCGAAAGGTTCTCTTTCCCTCGTCGGCTCGAACGTTGGACGAGCAGCAGAAATAGCATAAAGCGAGCATAAGAAAAGCAAAGATACGCAAAGAAGAAACAAAAACCAGTTTGAAGTGTAGAGAGGCGCACAATTGTGGCTGTAGAAGTCGTCTGGGTGAATGAAGAAGAACTGTTGTGTAGTTTTATTTTATTTGGTTGTGATTTGGTCAGGGGCATTAGCAGAAAATTGCTTTTGCCGAGCAAGCTCAACCGCAAGATGATGAAATGAGCGGAATAACCTCACGATGGCTGAAAAACGTTGAAACTGAGGCCAATTAGAAAACCCTGCGCCCAGCGATCACTCCACAGTGATCTCGACAATGATTTCAAGTGAATGTTATTCGTTCTCCTCCTCCCGTGATCTCATCGCGCTCTCTGGCTCGATAGCTTACGTGTTCTCGTTCGCCTTTGATTGTTTTCTTCTCCGCGGACTTTCAGTAGCCAGCAAAACTCTTCCGAATGGAGATATTTATTGTAGGCAAAATTGTGCGGCCAGCAATTCAATCCAACATTTTTCCGCGCGGCTTTCTCGCGCATTATTGTCGTCGTTCGGCATCTCGATGCGAAAATGTTTCTAATTGATGGCGCTGATTTCTTTCGCTTCACTCGCCGATGACTCGCGCAAGATTATTATTATAGGGCACGAAAGTTTCTTGACTTGACGACTTTCTTTCATAATTGCCATCAAAAACGTTTGTGGAAGCCAGTGGAGAACAATTAGACGCACAAAGGCTGGGCCGTAATCTCTAACTGTTGCGGCTATTGTAATTAAATTGAGATTCTTTAGATCGCGGCTGGCGAGCAAGGGGAAGCGATCTGGGGTCTAGACTGTAAGAACAATGTGTAAATAAAAACTCTCAACCTTTGTTAAACCAACCGTAAATTCTTGGTCGAATATTCAAAGTTCGAAGCTAGTTTTATAAAATTGAAGACAAGCAGATCCAATTGGAATCGTTTGCATAATTTTTTACCAATCAAATTTTATGTCTCGATCCAGCAAAAATATAAAACCTCTTGAAACCTTCTGGAGCTCTGCTGAAACCGAAGTTGATGTCCATTCCCCTAAAGCAACCAGAATGGAAGAGAAACAATTATCTTTTCAGTTGATAGAACTTTCTGAACTCATCCGAAACAATGGGCAATCTCGCGGCAATTTCCTTGCGCAAAACAAAAGCGATCTCGTTTAATTCGTTTTTTCTGCACGGCTCGGATTCTCCATTTCGCCAGCGCTAATCTATTTTCTTTCGCTAATTTTCGTGCCGTTTTGCGCGAGAAAAGTTCGTGCAAGATCAGTGAAAAGCGCACATCATCGAGCAAGTAGCGAATCATTTACGTAGCCCGTGATGCCCCCGCGAAATGAAGTCGGTGCTAAAGGAAAGCAATAAGTCAAGTATGAGAGAGAAACCGGGGAGAGGAAACTTTGCAAATCAATGAATAACAATTGCCCGATCTTGAGAAACTCTTTTTCTTCTGCAATTTACATAATTGATGCAAAAGCGAATTTTTAACGTGAAAACGCTCTTTTGTGATCATATTGACCTACAATCGAGAGCGCGGGACTTTATGCGTCTTCAATAATTCAATCGCCGTTTTTCTTCTTTTATGACGAGGAAAAAAGCTTTAAGTTTAATTTATTGTTAACAAGAAGCGGCTGCTTGATATTATTGAATTGTGTCTCGTTTCGCAGCTCCACTCGCTCGCTTCTTGCCAAAGAATGATTTAAGATTATCGCTCCCCGACCTGAGCTGTGCTTAGACTCGGACTTCACAGGAATTCTATTTAGCCAAGAGACTTGTTTAGGCCTAAATGGCCTTTCAGATCTCTCAGCGGTGATTCGAGAAAAATGATAAGTTTGACAGTCTAGTCGTCATTAAAAGAACTTAACTGGGTGTTAAAATAATTGACACGCAGCTTATCGACGGCCGCTGATCGCGCGCCACAACTTCGGTCTCTTTAAGCCCTTCACTCACGAGCAGCGTTAATTAACTTCAAGGATGCGTTTTCACCTTCTCTGGCGGCGACCCGGAGCATGCAATTATGCGCCTGATTATGGAGCGTAAATTCATTCGACGAGACCGAGACCTCAATTCATCTCCGGCTTCTTCTACTTCTTTCGAATCCGGCATGCAAGCGTAATAAGTTCGACACAGTATTTTTCATTTCACTTCATTTTTTTGGAGAAATTGGACCTCGAGAGAGTGGAAAGATGAAAAGTTATGAAGTCGACATTGGATCTGAGCGTTGAAAATTGCACGGAACGGCCTTTGCGCTTATTAAGTTTTACGATAATGCGTTCGACATCGTAGTGAAAAGAAATGCACGAGCATCGAGACAATGCAAAGTCGAAAGGAAACTCGCCGTAATCGAATCGAGAAATCAAAACAATCAAGCGTCGTGACGATGTCGAGCGATCAATTTTTATGGAAATGACAATATTAGCAGCGAGTTTCCTGCTTCCCCACGGCGGAGGGCGCGAGAGAATGATAAATGAAATCCACGATCTTGAGCGCATTAACATCGTTTCTGTCGCCAAAGGCACACCACGCGGCGTTTAAACGCTAATTTAATTATTTTGAGAGACAAAGGGACCAGCGAGCAAAACACGAGAAACTCGATCGTGGAGCATAACTCGCCTCCTCTCCCCCACTTCAGCCTTTGCCGTCGACCAGCCGTGGAAATTTATTTAAATCCCACATGCAAACGAAAGGTCTCTCAATTGAAAGTGAAACGATTTTTCATGATTATTAAATATTTCTTTCTCTTCGCATTCGCTCTGCCGCTGTTCCCTGAACTTTTCTCCTCCGTCAGCGGCCCATCGTGCGATCATCTTTCTCTCGTGCGCGCGATCTTCGTCATGTCGAAAAACCAGATCACATGAAAAGAATCCAACAAAGGCTGAAATCGAAAAGCTGGCTGTCTGCCCGAGAAAATATTAATTTCCAATTAAAAAACAATCAAGTGAAAATGTTCTAGTTTTGGCTTGCCCGGCGAGCTCGCGTTGCCAGGTGATTTAATGAAATGGAAACTGAATCTCCCCCCAATAGCTTAAGCCTTCGAGAAATCACTTTCGAAATCTGAATAAATCAAGTTCATGCTGCTGCTGTTGTGGCCTGGCCGTTTAGTTACGAGGAAGAAATGGTCGTAATTAATGCTCGACGGAGCAATTCCAAACACCCCGAAACTGAGAAACAAAATCCGCGGCTTAAATTAATTATTCAAAAGCTTTATTAATTGCGATTCATTAAAGTTTACACTTCTGGTTCAAGTGGATTTCGCTTTTCGAAAAGTTTCCTTTTCATGCATGTCGCACATCCGGATCACCGGGTTCACCGTCTTGTAGGTTGAAGACGGTCTGACTGCTGCCTACATTTTGTGGTATCGCCTTTCATCAAACGAAAACGGTGTCAGGCATCACGATGAGAGACTTTCGGCATCCGATATTGCGCTCCGGAGTGTGAGGAAATTAATTGAACTGTAAATTTCCGAAATTTGCATTCTCGAGAGCTGTGCGGCAGTGGCAGCCAGCTGTTTCGTTAGCACCGAAAGGAAATAAGCTCACCATCGACTTGCTGTGCGCTTTGTTAAGCAAATTAGATGATGATTTTATTGGGCTTCGGAGCGGCCTCGATTTTCCTCGCTTCGAAGCGAAGAATGGAAAACTGGGTCCATCAACAAACAATAGAACACGCTAATGATGGATTTTCTCACATAGAACAGTAATGTCTTCACATCTATGTCGCTTCTTTCGGTGCGCGCATCCACGTTTGCCTAATTAAATCCATTTACATGATGCCGCTGCTGCTTGTACTTTGATTCAAAATGTGTGGAAAATCGTAAATCTCAGGAAAGAGCGCATCGGAATCGCGCAAGCGCTGTGTACAGTTAGAGGAAGGTATTAAGGCACAATTTTCAATGCTCTTCTCTCACTACAATTGCCTTCGCCCCGTCCCGTTTGCTTTATGGGAATTATTCAATAAATTATACCTCGTTGCTCTTTCTTTCGTGTGTTCTTTATGTAAGGCAAGCTCGAGCCAATTAATCTAGAAAAAAAACATCGAAGTGAAGATATTGAATAATTTCAGTTTATGATCTATCAGTCGAATTAATCACACATTGTTACAAAGGCTAAAAATTGTTAACACTTCAGCATAAGCTGACAGCATAAGCTCAATGTTGGTTTCTTTCGTACCGCGATTTTTCAAGTCTTTTGTTTCACTCCAATCTATTCGATTAGGCATTGGGTGCCGAGCGTGATTAATTCTCATTTCTCGGCATTGAAACAGTTTCTCAACAGAACACAATTGATTGTAAAAAATCACAATCTTATTGGCCAATTTATCATCGGAAAAATGTTCTTGAATTCGACTTGGTTTTTCCACTCGCTCGACTGAGCTTCGCGTTGCTCAAACACTGGAGATCAAAATTGAGTGCAGGAAATTTCTCTGTTTATTGGGAAAGTCACGGAATGCTTCTCGAGCCATAGAAATTCTTAGACGATGATGACGACGACGAAAGAGGTTCTCATCGATCGAGCAAAAGAAGAAAGAAAGAAAAGTCTCTTCGCTGCAAACAAACAAGCAAAACAAACTCTTCCTGCTTTGGGGAGCCTCACCGATCATTGACCTCGTTCATCGCTCCGCCAACAATAGAAAACTGACTAACTCAATTAATATTTAAGATGTAGAAAGATAATCCATGATCAGCAGACAACAACGGCGTAAAGGCAAAAATGTTAGGTTTGGCGTCGAAGACGTAGAAGCGAAGCCGAAGAGCGAATTTCTAATGAGATTGCAATAAAGAGCTTCTCTTCCAACTGATAGACGTGCACACACAAAGTGATGTTTATTATTGTTTCACATCGAATTGCCGAGCTTTCGCTTCTCTTTTCGCTTTTTTGATGATGAATAAAACCTTAGACATCACATTCCTCACATATAAAAAATGCTAATTAACTTACAATTCCAAACGAAAAGAAATTTATTTCATTAGCCGGGGCCGCTTCATTATTTACCTTTCGCGTGATTTTTATCAAAATCTTTTTACTAATTTCCTTCTCTCTCCATCTAATTTGCAGCATGACGATCAGTTCAACAGCCAGTACGGGCTCACGCAGGCGGGACTTGAAGAGTACAGTCGCTCGTATTATGAGCAAAACATGATGTACAACCATCAGAAGCAGTCGTCGTATGCTCAGTCGGAGGGCTATCATAGCTACGTCTCCAGTTCCGATTCAACGTCGACGCCGTTTTTGGACAGGTGAGAACTTTTCTTTTCCATTTTAGCTTTTCTTGTCGTCGACGTCGTCGCCAATCGAACTATTCACGTGCTTCGAATCGCTGATAAGGCATTGAAATGTTTATGAAATAATTGATAATTAACCGCGAGCCGACAAACCGCGCCATATAAAAGGCCAATCTTCCGTAATTCCTCACCGCAGAGCGATGCATCTCGCTATAAAATGGGAAATGGGGAATTTCAAACGATTAAAGCATGCGTTTTATGGCGGAATTCCATTAACTCTCCGATTTATCTAACTTGCCTCGAGATTCGTGATATAAAATTTCTCTGTCGTTCTGCCAGCGAATGACCGAAGCGCTGCCTTATCATTAAGTAAACTTAAACATATCCTTCAGCGACTGAAGTTCAGTCGTTAAAGAATTCTCGTTGACTACCTTTCGTTTTCGTCGTCGCGTCGCCATGCGCTGATGTCACATGCTGGAAATTTATATTCACAATTATTCCGTTGCATAACTGCAGCAATAACCTTTCCTCGGCTTGCGACGATAAACCACGTTTATTGACAAGAATATTCACTTAAAGCATAGTTTTGCATTCAATGGAGCGAGAAAGAGATGAGGAAAAGGGAAGACGACGCGGATAAAAATGATAGTTTTTGTGTAATAACAGCGAATGTGCCATAAATAACAGAATAATTCCTGGGTAATTGACGACTTCTCTCGTTTTAAGGTCAGATCAGGTTAGAGAATTTCCCGACGTTCTAAGCACCGCTAAGGCTTTTTACAGCTCTTACATCTTTACCACTCAATTTACGACGGTGAATTAAGGAAGAATCAAACGACCGTAAAGCGTTTTCATGAATATTCAAAGCGATTTACAATCCACGATCGCCTCATACACAAAAATAAATAAGTAAATGATTAATTTTCGAATTTACCAGCGAAAAATTTCAATTACAGACATGAGGGGAGAAATTATAACTGCATTTTATTGAACCTTTAATCGGGGCTGAGCGCGGGAAGAAAGAAAGAAATGTTTCTCGATTTTCACATGTGAATACACACGATTTATCGTCCGACTCCGAATATGATCGAGAGAAATGTAAATTAAACCCGCAAAAGTGAATTAAACTTTTGTAGGAAAGCAGTTAACCAGACAACCCGAGCGATGATGCAAACAAAAGCGCTCGCACGTAAATATGTTTATTTACGATTCGATCAGTCTTTGAAGGCAACTAATTGTGTGAACATTGTTCAATATGTTGAAGAAATCTCTCGCGAACACATCGCGGTGACGACAATACTGTTTAGTCGTTCATTTGAGAGGCAAAAAATAAACTCATGTGTCATCACTCGTTAGAGATTGCGCAAAATGATGTAAACTAACTCTTTAACAATGACACTCGAAATCGATGACTTTTTCATCCTCAATTAATTTCCATTCATTACGAAGTCACTTCAGCGAGAGACCCGTTAAGTTCCTCAAGAGCTCGCTCCGCTGTTTTCTTGCAGCTTGATGGCCGATAATTGTTAAATTTATTTTTGAGGCTGGCTTATCATTTACGAGCGAAACAAGACTTAAAGTTTGTTAATTGGCGTCGAGGCCCGTTCTGCAGGCGACTCTAATGAGTGAAAGAACTGTCCAACCTTCAACACACGGCCCACAATAACTTCCAACGTTTATTATCTCTTACCGTGCGCGAAAGGTCAAGTTCTTTCTCTTCGTCTCCTCCCTACTCTCTCCTCCTTGTGCAACACGTCGGTGGAAGGTTCTGGCCACAAAAACGTAAAATCCTTTACTGCCACAAGTCTCTCGAAACTTGTTCCGGGATCAGACGACAGTCGAAGCAACCGGTTTAAATCGCACAGCACCAGAGAAATAAAGGCGAAGCTGGGGAGCGAGAGAGAGATTTAGATCAGATGGTTTGCTTTAAGCAAAAAAGGTGGAAAATTTTGCGAAAGCCTCTCTCGGCCATTGAGCCGCAAACAAGTTGAATAAAGGCGAATTCCAACCTGGATTAGCTTTTTGTGCGGAACTTTGATTTCCTCATAAGAGCGGAAAATTTCGAGCGATTAGCCGACATGAAAGTGTGGCGACATTTTTTTTCTTAATTGTTGTGATACGGCGCGAGAGCGAAGCGTGATTTATTTATTTCTTTACCTTGCTCATGCACACGGCTCGGCCAGATCGGGCAGCAGGCGCACCAAACAGGTTCCTAATCGCATTGCTAGGCTTTGCATACAAAGCTATATAGGCGACGACTACATTGCACTCTCTCGCTTACTTTTATATAAACTTTTAATAGACATCTCATTAATATCGTAATCTACAAACACAGCCGCGCGGCTTTTGCGTAGCTAAGGCGACAGTGAAATTGAGACTAGCGCCGTTGTCGCTCAATCTCTTGCGAGTGACGAAATTTGTGCAAATTTCGAGAAAAGTCTCCTTGCTCTAGAAACAGTGATTGAAAGCAAAACGACATTAACTTTGATGTGATAATCAATCGAGCTCGATTTGACGTGTGATCGCTCAGAGCTTCTAATCGATGCACATTACAAATCCAATTAAGCAAGACGGCAGGTTGGAGATTAAAGACGCAGACAATAAATGTCTTTCGCTTTAGTTGAGCGCTGTCGCCAATATTTAGCTTGATATTTCAATTTATGACAGCGAGCTGATGCACATAAATTCAAAATGCGATCCAAACATCGAAATCGAGACGAAGCTTTAATTTACGAAAGCCACCGCGGTGTGAGCTCCACTTTGCTGCGCTCCATGACGTTTTGTGTTTGATCAGCTGGTTAAACGGAGCTGACATTAATTGGTACACATGTGTCTTGCTGTTTGTTTCTTTTTTGTTTGTTTCGAGGGAGTTTGAGTGGCTACGAAAGATTTATTTAATTGCTGTTTGCCCAATGGCGTTTGCCTACAATTGAAAAGCATCTCGGACGATTGTGAATATTCTGAACAAGGCGCACAGCAACTGAGGAAAAAGAAAACGCCATCAATCATTTCCGAAGAACTGTTTCTAATAACAAGGTGTAAAGTAGGGTAATTTACTAATTTACCATCTTCATGCAGTACACTCTTAGTGATTCTTAACCTTTTCCACATCGAAGGCAAACACGAGAAGATCGAGTTAGCCAACGTGGCTTGCGAAACCTCGCAGAAATTCTTAAGCCTCTTTCTTTTTTATTCCATCAGATTTCTTTCTCCTTTGTTAGTTAAATTTGCATAAATTAGGCATCATTCACTTGTTAAGTCGCCGCGGCTTAAAATCTCGTCGGTGATCTTCAAAAGCTTTCGACTCCTGGCTGGTTGCAGTTGTCACTCGAAAAGATCAAACGAAACTCTGACGTGCCTCACGAACTGTCCCAGCCACCTCTAGAAACATTTTCTCTCCTTTTCTGCGCAGAAATAAATTTTAATTTCGCATGCAAACGTGTATTTGTCATCAGAGGTATTAAATTCTGGTTTCTCAATTCCGCTGCTTTATTTTGCCAATATTCCGATTGTTTCGTTCTCAATAATTTATGGCGCAGATCGGCCATGCACACGCGCCTTCAAATGTAACATTTGCAGAGAGAACCGCTGCACCAAAAGCGAACGCGAGAACGAACCAAGGCCCGCAGAGTTTGCGGAAATTAGCGCAGGTCGTAAAATGAAAATGTGCAAATAATGCTCCACTCATCTCGATGGAGGTTGAAGCTTTTGAAAGTTTCTTCTAATGTTCAATTGGCGACGCTGAAGACAGCAAACATACATAAATAATGAATAAATAATGATTATTAATGATCGCTGATGCTAACTTTTTCCTTCCATCCTCGTCTCGTCTGCGCGTAAAAACGAAACAAAATATAGGCTACGTCAAGACTCACAACTGCTGCAGTCACGAGCGATCAATTGGTCGCAAGATTTCCAAACGCAGACCCTCAATGGCAGCAGCAACAGCATCTCGAGCAGCACCGGCAACATCAATAAAGACTGTTCCGAAAGCAATTCGTCGACGGAAACGCTAAAATGGCTTGGATCGATGAGCGATGTCTCGGTGGCCAGTCAAGCAACAAACACGTCAGGTAGGCTACGAAAATGTTAATCAATTAGTTTATTGTTAATTGACGATTTCCATCGGACATAGATCATCATCTTTTTCCCTTGATCGCACATGACAGTGCCATGACTTTACGAATTATAGAGTTGCATAACCTTTCTGGCAGCAAATCAATTCGACAACGCGAACGAAAATCCCGAGCACGATGTGTTTCAATTTAGTGTTTTCCCTCGGTCTGTGTGTGCGCCCCAATAAACTTCAATAAGCATTTCGAGTGAATGAATATATGTTGTGCCAATATTGAAATTTATTATTCGAAACACTTTTATTAATAAACGCAGCCGATCGAACGATCGAGCGCGAGGGAGAGACGAGAAGGAGATTTCCGTGGACTTGCACGAGCCGAAACCTTGAAAGTCATGTCGTTGATTATTTCTCGATACAGTCGAAGCTCTCTCGGTCGCCTCGAAAGCATGACTGTACGAATCTCGAGGTGAGCGGTGCACGAGTTTGCTCGCCATGCTTCCATGCTGTATTAAACGTAATAAAGCTCATATTTTCGCTTCAATTGATTACAATTGAAAACGAAAACAGGCAGTCAGACCGAAAATCGAATTTACATATCTCTCTCCACTTGAGTTTGGCGCGTTAAACAACAAGGCGAATGTAATGCTCGAGTGGTTGCGCGGTGGTTAGACTTGCTACAACTCCATCAAGCTATGCTCGTGCCGTTTCCCGTTCGAGCTCAACGTCCTTCCACCCATTTATGCATCATTATCTCCTACGCTCAACTCCGACAGATTTCGCGTGTTTCATTAATTTTCGAGACTTTCTTTCGCCCTGCAACCGAACAAGAAACTTCTTTCCCTCCTTTCGATGCATGTAATTGAATTTGCAATTTATTGAGCCTCGCGCGACGAGCGCAACAACCGTACGAAAGAATTGAAAACGACTCTCGTGGGCAATAATAAAGCAATAAAGTTCTCCTTGAGTCGAGAATCTGTCCGGCGTTCCTACCAGCAGCGGCAGCCTGCAATTTAAAGAAATGTAAATGAAGAAAAAAGAACCTTAAGAATATTTTAAATGCGATCTTGATGAAAAATTAAAGCCACGATTGTAAAATAGACAGTCATTTAATGCCACCATCGAAACGATTGTTTGAGCAGCAGATTTTTTAACATTCGCCTAAGAGATTATTGTATAAAAAAATGTGAATTGACATATCAAGGAAATTGCATTTACATTTTTTTTCAATCATTGAATTTATTGACCATTAAGCACTAATTTCTTTTTATTGGAAAATATAATGAGACGTTGGAAAACAGTAATTTGCCCGCGCACCACGATTCGCCAGCCGGCCAGTTCTTTCTCATTAGTAATTTTTCGCCTCATTTCAATTTCATTTTATTTCTTCTCGCTCCAGCCTCCTCGCAATTAATTGTTCACAGCTCTAAAGTGCGTACACCGCAGCGCCACAACTCTGAGAGTGTTCTGTACATGAACGACGAGGGTAAACCGAACGGCACCGCAAGCAACAACAGCACCGAAGACTTGTCGAGCGAACAGTTTCAGCATCGTTCTAGTCGTAGCGATAATAGACTTTTCCCAATTAACACTTATACCGAGCAGCCGATATCTCTCAGCGCATCAACGACGTCTCTCGATGCCAAGTGAGTTGAAATCTCTTTAGAATAGCGAAGCAATTACGAGCCGTCGAGAATGAGAAATAAAAAATGTACTTAGGCTGGGTAAACACCAACATCCTTCTTACCTTTTCATGGCCACAGCCCGAGAGAAGAATTCTTCTCGTTCTGTTTTATAGAAAGAAGTCGATTTTCGTCTAGAGATTGCGCCTGACTTGAACTAGGAGTTCCTTCGCATTCTCCCCGTTTTGCAACAAAAGCCTCTTAGAATTCTTTTTATTTCTCAAATCATTAATCTCGACGCCAAAGTGGCTTTATTGACTCAAAGTCTCCGTGGGCAGCGAGAACAAAGCGACTCCTTTAATTATTTCTCTTCGGATCGCTTTCAACAGCAACTCACGCAAAACGCTAGAATCTAATTTAAATTTTCTTTCTCCCTCGCCCCCTCTTCGTACCTTTGCAACATGTTTTAGGCTGCCCAGCAATCATAATTGGCAATCGGTAGCCGATCGAATCAATGAACTGGAAAAGCAACAACAGAAACAGCAGCAGGCGA
Source organism: Smittia sp. YW1114-2 (assembly GCA_033064975.1). Taxonomy (NCBI): domain Eukaryota; kingdom Metazoa; phylum Arthropoda; class Insecta; order Diptera; family Chironomidae; genus Smittia; species Smittia sp. YW1114-2. The sequence continues at coordinate 6,843,764 of CP093834.1, read as the reverse complement.
TTCATGATCACAACAAGCAGCATTACACGTATTTGGATCCGAGCAAGACACACCGTGTACCTAATCCGACATTGAAGGCATTTCAAAAGAATGCGATTCAGTCATATTTCGAAAGACAACAACAGCAACAGCAATCGATCAGAATGAGCAAAAATCATCATCGAGGTGGCGGCAATAAGAGCGATGATTTGACTAAATCGAGTTCGGCTGGCGGGTCGGAAGCGACGATGAACGGCAACGTTGCTTCGCGACCGCAGTCATTAAGTTTGGGCCTTGCAACATCCTCTGTCAGTCTGCCAGCCACGCCATCGACGGCCGTCTCGTCATCGTCGGCTTCATCGGCTGGCAGTCAACGTTCATCGATTTCGGCCTGGCCCAACGCAAGTCCCACGACAAACCAACCGATAATGATCGGTAGCAAAGCGTCTGACACCGCAATGATGAAAAATGCTAATGATATAGCGAAAATGAACATGAAAAATAGCGCAATGTCTACGGCGGTCGCGCTGAGCGAGAAGCAATCATTTACTAGCAACAACAAAGGAAATAATGGCAAAAGTCAATCGATCAGCAAAAATCTCTACACATCATTCTGCGAAATAAAGACTGAAAATTATCCACGCGAAGGCATCGCTGCTGACAGTAATGGTGCAAACAAGATGAACGCAACACCGCCGCCCTTGCCCAGGAAAAGCAACGTCTTGCGAAGGTATTTATGCGCTCAACTTGAAGCGAGCCAATATTTATGCAATTTGCCTCGACATTGTGATCCTGTCGACTTCGACGGGAATAATTTTCCATCTCGACCGTAAAAGTGCAACGCTGCTGATAAATAAGAAATCAAACAATCCAAGAGGAAAGAAATCTGCTTGACCATGAATGCTCTTGCATGGTGTAGAGCTCGGGATTGTTTAATGTTGATTTATCAGCGCCGTTCGCGTCATGATACAATCTGAATTTTATTTATTACACTACTGTCGAGTAGAGTCGAGAGCAACAGGGCTCCCGCAAATCATAGCTTCAACGCTTCAGAGTCGAATTGAACTTGGAATTGATTCGCTATGGCATCGGAGATTTGTAGATTGAAGCGCGCCATTTAATAAAATATGATTCGATTTCACGCTTGTGCCACAATCTCCTTACATCATCTCTCTGTGTCGTTTTAGGACGTCGTCCGCATCGGAGTACTCGTCGATACGCGATAAAATGCTGCAGCAGAACCAACATTTGTCAAAGGATTTGCTCGGCGCTATGATCATAGGCAAGATTATTTCCATTGACGATTGGGTGCCTGAGAGACCACCGAAGAGTTTAGCGTTACGAATCCCATCGCCAGATCTGCCGCCACCACCGAACATCGAAAACATTCCACCTTTGAATCAAGACGATCCACTGCCGCCACCACCACCAGAATTCCTAAAGCCCGAGCCGGACATTAAATTGAACCCAGCGAGTCGTCGAAACAGCTTTGCAGGCCAAAGTGCAAATGTTCAGGCGAAAGTGAAGGTCAACAACATTCCATTATCTCCACCGGCTGTACCGATGCGTCCGAAAATTGTTCCGACGCCGATCATGACCGTTAACGCGGTTAAAAATATATGTCAAATGCCACAAGAGCAGACAGTTCACGCTCAGCGTGTGATTGTTCCGAACACTGACGATCAGCAGCAGCAAGCGTCACCACGTTCAGCCTCAGGACGTGCGTCGGAGAGTCGCGTGTCAGTGAGAAAGCGAGCTCATAACTCAAAGGATTGTATCGGATACATTCCTGCCCAGCAGCTATCGACGCCTCCACCGCTGAAGCCGAGAATGCGGAACCAAAACGAGACCAGCAACGGCAACACTCCACCGCAGAATGTCTTTACTCCAATTGTTAATAAAGTCCGGTAAGTGAACATTAAAGCTTATTTTATGAATTCGCTTATGCGCATGGTGCGCTCGAGAAAGTATCGTCGTATCACGAGATGGATCATTATTGGTTCATTATATTGTTACAGTTCTCTCGCCCAGGTTTCAGGCCATTTCAAAGGTGCTCGATGGGTGGGAAGCTTCGATACCGATCGCCTTAATTACGTATCGTGAAGCGAACGACCGAGCTCAATATAATTAGCTGCATAAAGCACGACATCTTCGAGAAACGATCAAAGCGAAATGCTTCAGTTGCGCGTAGGGTGAAAGGTCAACTTTCTAGCTTTCAACAAATTAATTATCAGCTCGAACAACCAAAATCGCGGAATTAATTGCGACAAAAAGTCACGAAGCAGCGGCGCGCTCGAAAATGTCAAGTCGATGATCTTTCCGCGGCAGGAAATTCAATGTCGATTGTACAACTGAATGGGAATATTGATAGGGCGGAGAGTAATTAAAGTTTAATCACGTTCCGTTTCTTTCCCCGCGATAAACTCAACATGACAATTAACTCGCAACCACGTGGTTCTCTTTCGGCTGAAAGCAGTTTCCGATCGAGCATTTCTCTGCCCTATTTTTGTTGCCATCTTCCTTCTCATCTCCTTCGTCTTGTTTTTGAAGGCAGAAAAAATGAATTTGTAGCTCCAAACTAAACACAATTATCCAAGAGGAAGAGGCACATAAAAACGTATATGAATCTCGTTAAAGTTTATGTTGCTCGCTTCTTTCTGATTGTTGTGACTGCAAATGTGCAGATCGTCGCCGAACGACGAAAAGAAGCAGAACGAGCCTAAGATATTCGTGTCTTTCCTTTTACAGTAATAAAAAGCGATGGAGAAAAGGCAAAAAGAGACTTTAATTAGACTTATAATGTCAAAGTTCGGAGCTGAACCATTTATTCCGAGCGCTTAGTGGCTTTGTTTGCTGTGGAAACTCGCGAAAAAACTGTAAACAGCTGTTTTCGGTTCGACTTTTCTTTATGCAGCATGCAATAAATAATGTTTATTGTAACAATTATTCAATTGCCACTCGCGATAGGTTAGTAGAACTCTATTAAAAACTCGCGCTTTAGCATTGCATTGACTGCACTGAGCTCTCGATTCTCGCTGCCGTTTTCAGACGTCGATCGCGGTTTTACAATGAAGAAAGAGCCCTTTTGAAATTTAGCGCAGCGCGCGTTCTCATTTGGCAAAGCGTTTTCTAAAGAATCTCGGCAAAGGTCATTAGTCAAATGCAAATAAATCAGTTTCTCGAGTCGCTCGAATTAATCTGATTTTCGCGCAGCGATAAATTTTCATAAACCGATTTTCGCTCGATCGAGTTTTGTTAGCCAACCGCCGTTCGGACGTGAAACTTTCGCCGAACTTTTAGTCGAGACACAAGCGAGCAGCAAAGAGAATCAGAGAGTGAAGAAAGTCTTGAGACCAGCGAGCTTGCTGAAAGCTTTAATGATCTTATGTTGCGCAGCTCTGGCCGCTCTCAGTAAAGCTCGTTCGTTCGCTCTCCGAAGTGAGAACGATTTTCACAGCTTTTTCTTCTGTTGCACGGCTACTTAGCAGCAAGTCAGTTGTGTGACGAGCATCGAGCGAGTAAGACTGAAACGTAAACGTTTCACACTCCAAAAGCAAATCGCGATCGCAATTTTGTGCAAAAATATTTTCTTGTGACGGGTTAAAGTGAAATCATTTCTTCGCTTCTCCTTCGCGCGCCCGCAGTTGGAAACCTGGAAAAGTTCAATACGAAATGGAACTCGTTTGCAGCGCACATTAACGATCACTCAGTGCTGGATTGCATATTAAAATAATAATTTATGTCGAGCCTCGACTGCTTGCTCGCTCGCGTTTCACGGTGGTGTTTATTTTGAAAAGTAGAAAAGGCAAAATGTGAAATTGCAATTGCCATTAGGTTTTATTTATAATCATCGTAAAAGGTCGTCGAAGTTCTAAAGCGCACGGCGAAGCAGAAATGGATTATAATTAAAACGGGGCTCTGAAGACACCTCTTCTCCATTGTCATAAAAGTGCATCGCGAAGTCAAACTAGTTTCGTGTTCTATTAAAAACGGGGAGAAAACAAAAGATTGTTGGCAAACGATAGTCGTTGGTTGAAGTGCTATTAGCTCCACGAGTTCAATTAACTCACAAAACCCAATGTTCACGTAGGAAAATTGTGCTGGCTTGAATCACGAACAAGAGAGAGATTGCTTGACTCCGATGAAGGGGGAAGAGCGAGCAATTGTGTGATTTATGGAAACGATTCTGTTTGACTTTAAATGTCAGTTGGAAACCTCTCTGTCGATAAACCTTTTCAATATAAATAAAGCCGTGAAGGATTAGACAACAGCTGAACGATTGTGCTTAGAAGAAGCTTGGAGCAGACGAACGAATCATTAGCTAATCAAAATGGTTTTCGGAAATAAATTTCGCATCAGAAGGTAAACGAAGTTCTTTCTCACACACATCGCCTAAGACTCTGAGGCCCTCAGACACTTAAATATTCTCGGAATCATTCCGCGTTGAAAAGCCAGCAACATGAAGTGTTTCAAGAGTTACATGTAAGCAGAAATGGGGGTAAAACTGTTGCTTGCTTCTTGTTCCTTTGCGTTCTACTTAATTTGCATAAATGGTGACTAATTCGAGTGGAGCCGCTTTTGTCGATTATCATTGTGTCATAAACGCTTTTTATTCTTTGCTGCTTTCACTGGAAACAGCCAAAGCGGCGACGATAAAGAGCAGTGATAAAACGTCCGATAGATTAGTTTGCTATCGCAAAGGTTTAACGAGACATTAGTCATTAAGTGAACAGCGGCTGCAAGCTTGCTGCCTTCCTTATTGTTTCCAGGTCGTCGGATGATTTGTCATGTTTATCGTGCGAGACTTATTGGCTCTCGTGTATCGCTAATTCGCCAGCTATTCATAGCGGAACATCGCTTTTGCCGACCGGGTCATAGTTCGTTCACTCCTCTAAACCAGCGACACAGAAGAGAAGAGATTCGCTTAATCGACCGCCACTTCCTATAACTACAAAGAGAGAGAACTATAAATGGAATGCGAAGATTTACATAAATGCAAAAAGCCATGACGACACGAAAATCCGATGGCGAATGGTTTCTCCCATACTTTACCCGATCATCGTTTCCCATTGAATCTTTTGCTCCGTCTGCTGTTTCCACAAACACAATTTATGATGCTAATTAAGTATCCGAGCGTGCATGCTTCTTTGTTTTGTTCTTTCTTCTCTCACTCGACTCGTCCGACCCATCCGATCTTTCCAAACAAATAAACGCGGTGCTTAATGTTGTAAGAAATTATAAATCGAAAACTATCAAACCGGAACGATCTCATCCGACATGCCAAATAATGGCGAATTTAATTATAGCAATTTCGCTTGGTCTCGAGTGGAGTTCTGAGAGCGCACTTGGAATTCCTCAAGAGCCGTTGCTGAAGCGACTTGAACCGCGAAAGGAACATTCCGGTACATTTCAATTAAAACCGTGTATTCTAAGATAGTTCACCGCGAAGTGTTCTCAAGAGATTTTCATCAGCAATTAAAATCATATTCGCTCTTTGATTAATGGAGTAACTTTAATCTCTCCACGCTGATTCAGAAATTCGGTTGCGAGACTTCGTCTGTGTTGGATGCCTTTGATGGCGAAGTTAATCCACAAAAGAAAAACAGTTATAGACATTCGATCCCGCGCGATTCTGAGAGCTGAGTTATTAATGAGGTTCATAAACTGTGTGCACAGTTCGCTTCACATTCTAAGCACCCGACGTTTAATGATGTATGCCGTGCCAATCGACCGATTCGCCTCGACGAAACTCAACAAATCTCGGAGTCAATTTGTTCGATTCGAGAGCACTTTTGTGGCTTTTATTTAAGGCTTGGCCAAATTATTCTACCACAATTTTCAATAAATATCGCACTGCCCCGAACGCCATCGAGTTTTTTCCACTCGCGATCAACGTTTCCTGCATGTTAATTACGTAACATTGTACGATTTGTTTGTGTACATATGTGCAAATGGGATTATTGGCCATTATCACCCAACAGTTATCCTTCAACTCTGCATTGGCAGTTATTGCGCCTCAAAAGTTCACTCCGGTCAGGCTCAGTGGTTTTGCATACAATGCGTCGCGATCACAAACGGAATTAAAAAGCCTTTTGCGAACGACAATTTCTGATTATTCAATTTGCATTTGGCGTCGCATAAATTGCTCATGTCAATCAGCGGCTGAAACTTATCTCCCATTCAATTCGCTCGGGCTTAAATTAATTAGCTCATGTTGAATTCAGCTCTGAGTGTCGAATTCGCTGCCTTTCAGCATTGCGTGCACGTCCTTCGCATGGCGATATTGAGCTTTTTTTCGTCGTTTCTTTCTTTTCGAGAGACAATGCGGCAAGAGGCAGTTGGCATTTGGTAGCGAATAAAAACAACGGCCCATTGTAGCGTGTACAACACCGGTGGTTATCGCCGTATCTATAATTAAAGCCATAAATTATATTATGCATTTGACAATTCACTGGCTGGCTCGACGCAAAAATCATTTTTTTACGACGAACTTCAGCTTCGACCGAAGATAATCTGACAGAGATTTGCGAGAACGTGTTTCGGTGCGCATGGGAACCTCAGCTCAGACTTCCTCGTGTACTTCTATCGTGCGAAGAATTCGGCTCGGCCGTCGTCAAGTTCGCTGAATAATTTTGATAATTAAGTAATCCGACCGCCTTTTGTTCCTCGCGGACCACGTTTTCCCATTAAGTTGCGACGCGTTCATCAGTTTATCAGCGCGAAACATTATTTTGACGTTTAAAGTGGCTTTTGAGAGGGAACAACTCCACAAAGCCCCAAAACGAAGAATTAGATTAATAATGAATTAAACAAAGCCGGATGTACGGCGCGAATTGGAGCTGATGAATGTGCAGCCTTCGCAGCATTTCATTTCAATTAATGCCGCGACTCGTGTTGCGCTCTGCTGTTAACTTAACTCGAATTTCTTGACGCCTCTCCATCAAGAGAGCCTGCAGTAAAGGCTGATGAAGTGACTAAACGACTGAGACATGCCACAAGACAGAACGATGAAAATCAAATTAAACGGCCCACGACAAGGGATAAATTGTCGTTAATTAAAAGTTACAAGCGCAGCGGAAAAAGTGAAATTAATTTACAATTCGCAAGAGACAAAACATCGTCGAGCATAAAAGTTTCTCATCGCGCAAACAAGCGCTAGACAAACAAACAGAGGCTCTTGATGTGAATTAGAAAACTCAAAATTGCTAATATAAACCAAATTACTAGTTTTGTGATGGCGAATCGCGCTCGGCGCACAGTCGCGGGAAAGAAGAAAACAAATAAAGAAATGAAAGAGAAAAGCAAATCAATTTAATTTCCAATAAATCACATTAAATGCTCTTTCCATCGACATGGCGTCATTATCATTCGATCAACTTTTTTCGTCCATACACGCGGCGCGGGTAATTTCGCTCTCAAAACTTCGCTGTCTAATAAAATCATCATCGGTGTAGGTTTTTGCTTTCTTGCTTTTCTTTTCTGCCTTTGTGATAAAAGGCGACGCTGGAGAAAAAGAAGTCGATTGCAATTGAAAGCGAAACAAAGCTTTCGCCAATAATTCACCGTCACTTGGATCGCTCCGAAGTGTAATCGAGCTGGTGGATTTCGTGGAAAACGAATTCATTTTCAATGAAGCGTAGGATTTGTCCCACGGTGCAGCCATAAACAATTGACTTTGAGTCGAAACGATCGGTTCAGCCTAAGCACTTAGCTTTCATCTCGCACTCGATAGGCAGCAGGGCCTACCTCAATCGCGCTGCAATAAATCAATTGCCGGGCGCAAGTAAAGTTCAAAACGGTACTTCAACATATGAACGATATAGCAATAATGAAAGCGAAAGAAATCAATGAGTTGCTACAAGGTCTGCGAGCTGTTGTCGACGTCATCGCTCAATCTCATCGATCTTTATCATGTATCGCGAAGAGACGACTTTCTGCGGGCGCCAATAACTCGAATAAATCAGAGAAATGCGACTAAGGCAGCTCTCGCCAGCCATTAAATAATACGGTTTATTTATAATGATTACCATTGGAAGTATTTTTTTCACTCCGTAATGAACGTTGGAGATCAGTTTCAATCAAGGTCGTTTAAGCTGAGAAGGAGAAGCAGAAATGTGGAGTCGAGAAAGTAATTTTTCTCGTGATTCGAGCTTAACACGTACAATGTGTACAACTTTACGCAGCGCTTGCATGTTTCTCTCGGCGCTCATATTGTGCTCCGCTTTTGACGGGCTCAAGTCGACTTCACGCTTCTACTTAAATTGCCTTTGTTGCCTTAATTTTGGTTTCGGGCGCCGTTTGAACTACTTTTGTGAATTTCAATAACAATTTTATCATAAATTCCGTGTGCTGTCTCGAGACGGTTTTTGCACAGCCAGTGGGACTTGATGAAGTAATTTTGCGACTTATTAATAGACTCGTGATATTGAGACGAGCGATCAACACGAGTCGGTTTGACGCAAGCCGGCTTTGACCGCGAAAAGAATCGTGTACTTTATGCGAGTCGCAGCTGATGAAGATGAAAGATTAATTGGCGAATGTCCAAGAAAAATGAAATTTGCGACGTGATTGAATCATAAACTCGCTAAAATATCAACCCAGATGTTCACGAAACAAGAAACAATTTTCTTAACATCGCCGGCCATAAAAAGGCAAATAAAAACATCCAAGCTTTTCTCTTCGAATCGCCACACTCAAAATGAAATCGAGCGAGAAGAAATCCAAACGGAATTTAATTAAATGTCTTTCTTCTGCTCTCGTCCATTACGCGAAGAGACATAAACCACGACAGAAAGAAATGTGGCTCTAAAGCGAGATTTTCTTTTTTCCGAAATGATTACAAGACCAAGCGAGATGGCCAAAGCCACAATTACATATAGGGAACAGAATAATTGGAAGTAACTTCTTTTATCTAGACGAGCGCTATCAGCGGAGTTGCACACGAGTTTGTTGAACCTGCAAAAGGAAATTTTATCGACGATTGAATTCCCAAGATGAGAAACAGTTGTATGAAGATTGCTCGCGGCTTACCAGTCTCAGGTGCATTGAATTCTCGCTGGGGCGATCGCATACCAGAGTTCTTCTTGCTCGCACGAGTCGTGAGCGAGCTTAGAATGCGGGGCTTTTGTTTAACGAGATAAAGAATATTCATGGACTCATAAAAGCCTTCATAACATTCACGAGAAAATCGAAGTGCTCGTCGTTAGCAACGGTCGCTGGATTGTTCATTAATTAACAGTTTTATTGATACTTCCTGTGGCCGCTTTGCAAAATTATAATTTTTTCCTCCTCGTGATGTCGACCAGAACGAGAAAAGTCGAAGAAGAAAAGCAGCGGATCAAAACGAAAGTTCACGTTGATGATGTAAAAATAAGGCAGCCCAGATTTCAACGCACGAGACAACCTTGACTTGTCACACTCCTTTTCTCCAGCTTGCCCTCGTCTCTCGCATTTAGGGCTCCAAACCCATAATTTTGATTTCGGGCAATTTCCATCGACAACTGCTTTAACAGTTAACTTCGAGTTATGAAATGGCACGAAATTACAAGAGCCGGACGACAGAAACTTGATTGAGTACAAAATGCTTTTGCGACCTTTGAGGCGGAGAGACGAAGATAATTTTCAATTAAATTAATTTAGGTGAAATTATTGGGCAAACCCGCGGTAACGGTAAAACAATTGACTTCGAGAACGATTTCGCTTGTGTATTCTCATCGTCACCCGAGCACAGAAACTCGCAGCATATGAACATGCAAAAGCGGAACGATGGCGACATCCAGCAGATTATTAAAGTTCACGGAACGCATGCAACGTGAAATTTAAATTTGTCGTCGCGGGAAGAAGAAAGAAACGATTTATGTAAATTCCCTGCACACGACATTCTGCCCCTCGTGTTCTCTTTTCCACGGCGACGACCCTGCTTAAATGTCGCTTGAAGATTGCGAAAAGAATGCCAACGAAATAAATAATCGGATCAGTTGATATTTGTCACAATTTTCAGTTGTAATGGAGAGAAGAATGTGGAACAGCCGTGCGTCGAAATGGATCGCTCGTGGCTCTAGAAACGACTCGCGGATCTGACATTTCAAATCCCCTGGCGACACGACGACGTTCCCTTTTCTTTCCTCTCGTGGAACTTGCCTTGCTCGAAGTGACATCGATCGCTATCTCCAAAGCGTTCCAATCACGATGGCAGGCAATCGTCAAGCGTGCGATTGAGCGGTAGAGGATAATTTAATTAATGGCAACCTCATTTCTTGTGACTGTTGTGAATGATCAAATTCCAAACACAATGTGATCTCGGCAGTCAGAAACATTTTTCGCCTCTATCGCTTATAAATCGACTCGCAGATTGCACAATTTGTCATTACATTGACATGTCTCACGTTTAAAGTGCGCGCTGCTGATATTTACCAGCTCATTTCAAAACTCTCCCATTCTTGAGATCAGCGAAGCTGTTCACTTTTGACTTGGAGCTAATGGTCAATGAATGATGCAAGACTCCGTGTGGCTCAGCGTGTTCAACAGCCTGTTTGATTTTAATGGTTGATTGAGAGAAACGCTTGATGAAAGGTTTGATTCGCACAAGTGTTTCTCGACTCTCAGCCCGTCAGAACCTTTTCAGCTTTTCCCAATCAACTTCAATTCATCTGAAAACACCGCAGGAGAGAAATATTTCATAAATCTGGCAGAGTTCATTAACTTATCAACAATGTAAAGAGTTCTTTTGTAATCTCTCGCAACAGAAAAATGATTTATTTACACGTCTTACGCCTTCTCCCCGGTCGTCTGAACAGAAGACGTTACATAAGACATGTTGATCCTTAATTGAATTATAAGTTTTCTTATTCTCCTCTCACTAAATCTTCATTTCGTGCTCAAACATAAATTCAGGCAATTTATGAAAGACGATTGTTTGTTTTCGTTGCCTTCAACTCTTCCCAGCCAGCGAGCGAGACAATGTTTCAAAAATATTGAATTTATTTATGATCGAAAACGAATTCAATTTATAGTGACAATGACCTTAAGCGTGGAGAGAGATGGGGCAAGAAGAAAAGTCATTTGGTAATCGTGGGATATCTTGGCGGGCCGATTGGAGAGGCGAACAATTATTAAATTTATACACATCAACTTTGACTTCTTCTTCCATCGAGTCCAATTTTTTACACCGTTTCGCTTGTCGAGTAGCTCGGGGTCGGGCGGGCGATGAAGTATTGTTAATGGTTTTTAAACGACAAAAAGGAGAAGAGAAAAAGATAAAACGCTTTTATCACACAGCAACAAACGACGACAACTTTCGCCTTTCACGACAGCGAAACGCATAAAAGTGTATTGAGATCTTTAGGTGAATTTATGTAAATTTTTTAATGAAAGCGAAATTATCTGAATATTGAGCTGATAATTGAAGTTGTCCATTCAGAGACCTGCACGAGCTAAGTATCCAAAGCTCCCACGTTGCAAAGTGGCAAGAGGCGGAGCGCAACAGAAAAACTCGGGCAAGGCGAGAGAAGCTCATTCATTCATCATGTTAATGCTGCTGCTTTTACCGTTTTCATTCTACACGCTTTACATAATTCTTAAGTCACTGCTTGCCAGCCCCGCAAGCGCTCATTACCACTCATCTGAGGAAGATGGTGCAGAACGAATGAATTGAATTGCTACCTGAGATGAGCGTATGTTAAATTATGAAATAATGAGTCTTTAACTTTCATTCGAGTGTGCTTTACGATGATGAGCCTCTTGTGATGCTCGCTTCTGTGTGTTTAACTGTAAATGAGTAGAACTCAAGTGGCTATGAGAACTTGACTCTCTGCGTCCCGCAAACGCAATTTCTTTCTCGACTGTCACGAGAGTTAGCGCTACCAGTTGTAAGCTAATCTTCTGTTTAATAACAAATCATGGAAGCTGACGATTGAATAGCGCTTTGTCGCCTTCTCCTCCTCGCTGTCGTTGAAAAGACTCGAAAACCAGAAGATAATAATGTCAAGCCACTGCAGAGCGATTAATCATTTATATGGAGCAGGGAATTGTATAACATCGACAGCAGTACAATTGAATTTGGAAAGAGTGAGAAAGAGCCGAACGACAGGCGAAAGATCAATAGACATCACGCGAGAGATTTCTCCGTGTGAAAAGTGATTTTGTGCGTCAACGAAAAAGAAGATTCAGACTTGCTAAGTAAACTAAATTTTACGTCATCGCCGTCTGAAAGTGAAATTTCTTCTGCTGAAAAAAGCGAGAAAGCCAAGGCAGAAAAAGCCAATTCAACAAGTCTCGCGACTACCCGTTGATGTCATACGCAAGGCAATAATAACGTGCAACGTTCCTGATGGAGAAAAGAAATTCCTCTCGATCGAGACTGATTGTGTCAGGCCGGGCAGCACGCCTAGTTGGCATTGTAGCATGAAGGGCAACGTTGCGCGGTTTCGAGTTCCTTTCGCCACATCTCAGCGTCAACTTTCAAGCTAATTAGATTCCCATTGGTCTTCTCCTATTACTTCCTTATCTTCGTCTCATCTCTCAAGCTCTTGGCTCGCTAAATGCTATCGCATCAGCGAAATGAAAGTTTGTTTTCCTCGGCCCGTTTGGCTTGTTTCATTGCTCGACTCTTTTCGGATGAAATCATAGAGTTGGATGAAGAAGAGGAGAAATAGCTACAACAGGTTACAAGATTATCGCGCTAGGGATTCGCTGTGAACGTTCATGGCATCCAACAATAAGCGACTCTAAGTTCAACTGGCATGAAAACTGCTATTTTAGGCATGAAGTTGCTGCAGTGTTGAACTCGCTGATGTTTTCATTTCGTCTCGCTGAATGAAATTGAAATACTGGTTTCGCTCTTTTGCTGGTGTTTAGAGTGAAAGAAAAAAGTCAATTTAATCACACACATCGCCGAGTCGGCACTGCATAATGTCTAAGAAGAAAATCCGGATGTTGTACGGATGCACAATTTCATTTCGCTGCTGTGCACTCGCTTACAGCATAGGAATGGAAAAGACCGAGACTCACTCCGAACGTGTTTATATATTTCTTTTCAATATCTGCATTCAATGAGATAATTGCGAGAAGATGGGAAAATTATTATGCGCTTTTCGAGTGATACGAGCGCTGAAGACGTAATTCACATGCGCAAGCAAAATGTTACGAAATCGCTCGTAATGAACGCTCATTAGATTCCAATCGATGCTGCTCCGAAAGAATTCGCGAGCATAAGAAGTGTTAAGCACGAATGCAACATGGAACGAGCAAGTGCGCGTTCTGTGCTTGCATCGAGATCTTCTCGACTCGCTGCGTTCGATGCTCATGCGCAGAAATTTATGCGAGGCTGTTGCTTAGATTTGAATAAAGTCACGCAGCTAGTCTGCAATTAAGCAAATTGCGTTTTCGTAGACGATGTGCTTGAGAGATCCTTCGACATGCAGTCACGTGAAGAACTGTGAAGCGAAATTCTCCAGCCGAGATCGAAGCGATGAACATTGAGAATGGAAAGTTTCGTTCCTCAACTTCGTCTCTATCGCCTTTGGCTGTCATTCTGCGGTGTTGCGGGGGAAATGAAACTCGATTTATTCTCTCTCCTCACCTCAAATCAAAGTCTGCGCGAACAATCGACATGACGTGACCACTTTACATTATGCAAATGTAACTTTGTAAAGAATGTAATCGTCAAGAAGGGAATTAAATTAATTTAACGTCATTTCATTGTGCTGTGTCATTGCACAAAACCTTCTTTCTTATTACAAGTTTACAATTGTGGCTTTTCTCTCTAATGACACGACGTATTTACAACCGCGCTGAGGCACAAGAAGGAAATGAGTCGTTAGTCACTCCATCAGATGCAAATAAAACTGCAACAGTCATTAGAACGATTTTGGTTGCGCGCTATTTCTTTGCGGCTCGGCGAATGAAGACGACAATAAATTACGAAATTAAAGACGAAATCGAGTTTTTGTCGACACACAAATGGATTTGCTAAAGGTTGCGCAAGTTAATCGCAACAGATCTTCAAAGCGAGCGAGAAGAGAAAGAAGAACTAATAGTCCCAGATTTCCATCGCGAGTCATTCGAAATCTTATTGGGATTAAGCAATAAAAGAACCTTGGGTAATAACTCCTAGAAACCTCTCGATAAACAGCGGAACCTTCTGCGTGATAGCCGATCTTATCGCGTGTTACAACGTTAAACATTTTTTGGGTAAACCGTTATTGCTTACTGACCTCGTGAGACAATCTTGAGCGATGCTACTTTGATATGATTCCATCTACGAATTCTGAAACCTCTACTGGGTACCGAGACAGCAATAAAAACTCCTCTGGTTGCCAACCCGCTGCGTAATCTAAATATCTCCACGGCGAGTTCTATGCGCCGCCAACGTGCCATTGGACTGAAAGTCAACAATGAGTCCACAAGCGAGCGTGAATACATTAAAATATAAATAGACTTTTATTTGTTTTCCATGCGCCGCCGCATGGCTCGTCTGTGAGTGGGAAACTCAGCTTTTTTGTGTTATTTTCGGAGTGAAAATCTAATCTAACGGGAAAACGTTTTCAATCTCCAGCCATTCTTCTCTTAACATCTTTCGAAACCGAAGCGTTTAGAGCTCGATTGAATTGAGATGATAAAACGTTTCTTCGTCTGCCCGTGGAAGTTTCACATAAATTTTCATCTCTCTGTTCGACATTCGCTGAATGGGATGCTTTAAACGCTTTTCAATGGCTCGAACATGCGAGAGATTAAATCAATAAAATCGTTTTGACATGAATTGGCAATCAACTTAATGGCTAAACAAACAGCTCGACAATGATGATGCAACTTTTTTTACCTCGCGCAATCTTCGCCTCGCGAACCAGAACTAATTGAGGAAACAGCGCGGGCACAGCATTCTAAACATCCCAGAGCGAGTTACAAATTCCGCATCGCTTAATGATGGACAAACATTGATTGTTTAAGAAGAAACTTTATGTTTCCATCTGTTTACACATTAAACGAAACTCATCGTTTACAATCCAATAAACGTCGACGGTGTTTATACATTCCATCGTCGGGCCGACTGATTGTAAAGTCGCATTTCTCTGCAGACGCTTCCAAATAGCCCATAAAAAGTTTAAACGAAAACACAATTCCAGAACTCAGTGTGTTGCTTTTGTTTTTTTTTCGCGAGCAATAATGTTTTGAGGCTGTTACGTGATATTAATCGAAAACAACCTTTCTCGAGCTCACGAACATGAACCTCTCTCTGAGGGTCATTGACATTCGAGATGGAGATGACTAATCATTGGTTCTGCTTTCTTTATGATCCGCAATTATAGAAGCAACTCGAAGGCGTCTTATCTTCCCCGGCAGCAACGCGAGAAGTTATTGGATCCAGATCATGGAAGCTACAAATTGACGCTGCACGAGTTGAACGACAACATCAAAGAGGGATTCCAGGAAGAGATCTCGAAATGCAATCTTCCCGATGTGCTGCCAGTTACTGTGAAGTATCAGAACACGTACCGTCACACTCATCATCACCACAGACAGCCGCCTCATCATTTGTCTCAGAACTTTACGCCCCAGCCGCATTATCATCCGACCGAGACCCAAATGACACCGCAAACTGCTCCAGTTTTGAGCAGCAATACTCTGAAGTCGATCTTCCATTTCACGATGGGCAATTCAGGCAGCTCGACACCTTCAAACACTTCGTCGTCTGCCTCGTCGTCACCATTGATTCCCACGTCGCCCTTCAACGGATCATCAAAGTCACCATTGAGTACACCGCCTGCGACCCTGCAGAGTCCCAAGAAGTCCACAGTACAATCATCCATTGAGATCAAAATGACGCCAGTGATCGATCCAAAGCTTTACACAAACGACGAACTCATCAAGACGTATCACCAGCAGAAGGAAGCGTGCCGCGAATTGAACAAAACGATTTTAAACAACTCGCTGCAGGCGACATCGGTCAACGAATGTGATAACAAGATTGCGGTAGTGCGGAAGCTCAACATGGTCGAGTCTCCAAACGTTTCACCGAAAAACTCCGTCGAGAGTCTGATTGAAAAGAAAACAACTTCCACCGAATCGCTGAAGTCGCTCGAGGAGAAGGCAATGAGCGAAAAGTCTGAGAAAGAAATTAAGACGGAAAATGCAAAGAAAGACGAGGAAGTCCAAGCCGCGACATCGCCGGCGCTAAGTGATACAGATGATGCAGTGAAGACAGAAGCTCCCGCTGAAAAGACGGAAATTGCCTTGCGGGTTCATCCGATTACTCAAGAGATGGCCTGTCAAACAGACGAGACGACGGAAATCCACGAACTTACGCCAGTGATAACGAACGGCGACATCGACCGATCGCCTAAACTCAGCCTGTGGAAGATGCCATCGACTCGTCGCAAGCATCCCGAGGAAGTTGACTTCGAGAACCTCTCGAAAGATCTCGCAAGCCAACTCTCGCCATCTGATAAACTGCACAGCATCTTAGGTAAGCAGTCGAAGACCTTTTCGAATGGTAATCTGGTGAAAACTTTAAACTTTAATGCGATAAAAATTCAACATCGCAAGCTTTTCTCTTTCACCAAAAGCAAATTGATACATTTTCGCTTTCTTTTTCCTTCCCCAGTTCCGAAAACGATCAAATCGTCAGCCGACTACATTTCTGATCTGTTCAAAGTCAATATCGCATCGCGTCCTACGAAGAAAGATGTGTCGACGTCAACGTTGGAGAAGTCGATCATCAAAAGGTGAGCAAAAAGCTTTTACGCTTCATCGAGGCAATTTCTTTAATTCTCTTTTGTTTTTCTGCCTCCCCGCAGCTCAATGGAAGTGCTGACATCAAACTCAACCTACTTTTCAATATCCGAGCCGAAAGCCAAGCTAATGACACGTTTCAGTCGTGAGATGACATTAATTAATAGCGATTCTAGTGATTTGACCAAAAAGAAGGTAAAGCACGCTTTTCATTTCTCCTTTGTTAATCGAATGTCCATCGAGACTTCCAAGCCTCTTGGGCCATTCTTTCTGTTTTGACTCAAAACTTTTGAGTCTTCGTTTGTTTTTGTGCCGAATTCAACTGTTGGAAGATAAATGAAACCTTCGGTACCTCCTTCGGAACATTTGGAAATGCTTCGCTAGCCTTTTTTAGTGACAGTTTCAACATAATTTTGTTTCTTGTGAACTGGCAACCATCGTGATCTTTTAAGTGCTGATGATCCAAACACAAAAAGCTTTTCAGGGTCACGAAAAACTCCTTAGATGCTCACAACCCTTTTCAACTTTGGCCACGCCGAGCGAAATTTAAGTGGTTTCTAATACCGCCAGAGATAGCACAAAGCGATATTCATGAAATTTTCATCAGCCTCGCCGACGATTCAATCAAAAAGTCATCAATATTCTCTCGCTGTTGCTTTCGCGACGCTTCACAATATTTTGATGAAGTGTTTAAATTATCATTTATCTTGATATCAGAAATTTATGAGGCGAATAAATTGAAGGGGAGAATCAAGACGTTTCCATCAACACAATGAGCTATGAAATCGAATTGCAAAGTTAATTGAAGCTGTTGCGCAACTGGCTTCAAGGTACGGGAGGAAGAGCCGAGATTCCATCCAAGGCCAAAACTCCTACGGCCAAATTGGACTTTCCACTCCAATTCTTCTTAGCCAAACAATATTAACTTTGTATGCCGCATATGATATGCGCCACTTAGTCAAAAAGCGAAGAAATCGCGTCAACAGGAAATCGCGAGAAAGACAAAGCATGCTGAACGAAGCTCAATGTCAATTATATTTAGCAGAATTGGTGTGAATTGAATTAATTTGTGCTCCTCGCTCGTTGGCGATGCTTAATTGTCTTTCTCGGTTCTTCCCGCGTGATTGATGTTAATTTACCCGATTGAATATCTTTTTAATTGATAAAGTTTGTCAATCTTTTCTGATTCGCAGGAAGAGCTCGTAGAGAGGCTGGGAAAGAAGCTGAAGGTGCTTGAGACCGAGCAGACGATGTTGGTCGAAGAAAGCACATCGAACGATGCTCTTGGACACGAAGTGGCCTTCAAAGTCGCTCAGAAAGTTCGACCCGGTGATTCTACGAAATTCAGATCGTACGTCGATGACGTCGGTTACATTACGATGCTTCTGCTTTCGTTGTCGGGTCGATTGGCGAGAACTGAAAATGCACTGCACACGATCGGCGAGAAGACGAGCGCTGACAAGGTGAGCTGATGACTCTATTCGACCTGTAATTGTTATTGACTTTTGCCGCTCTCCTCAATTACCAGAAGATTTTGGAAACTAAACGTGATAGACTGCTGGAGCAGTTGGAAGAAGCAAAGCACTTGAAGGAAGACATCGATCGTCGTGGCGCAAATCTTTCGAAAATCTTACAGAAATCTTTAACTGCCGACGAGTTTGCGGACTACGATTACTTCATCAACACAAAGGCGAAGCTCATTGTCGACTCGCGTGAAATTGCCGACAAGATCAAGCTGGGAGAGGAGCAGCTGAACGCGCTCAAAGACACTCTCGTCCATAGTGAATGTTAAGCTTTAAATTCGAGGGAATTTTAAGTTTTTTCTTTACGTTTAAGTTGCAACATGGAAATTGTAATTAGATGAATTTTATGTCAAAGACGTTTGACCAACAATTGAATTGTTATCTTAAACTCGAATGGGATTCTTTCAATGTGCACCTGAGACGAACTTTTGAACCCGCGAACCTTTTTTCCGCTATTTCAACTGAGCATGTTGAGATAATCAAGGATGAAACGATGTTGGTCGATTGTGCAGAGACGCTCTGCAGGGGGTTTAGCTAGAGAAACACGCAATCGCTTAATTTTGGAGAGTCAGAGGAGCTTTGACTGGCATTCGATTGACCCATTTTGAGCGAATTATTAAGCCAGAGCTTTAGGTTTAGCAAAACGGGCTAATCGTTTGCTGCTCTCGCTTACCTCCGGAAGTGAAACGAAAAAGCTCAAGCCCCCTGGCAGAGACAAAGCTGAACGAATTGCGCTACAAAAGAAGATTTTACCATTAGGTGCGGATGGGTGCAAGTAATCCGCTGCTGTGCTTGAAAAAACATTTTTTCCTCAAAATCGGTTTCGACAATCAAACGAAGAAATTTTACTGCGTAAGGTGCTTATAAGTAAGAGACTAATCAACAAGGCAACACTTATCGAACCCTTTCCTGCTGCAAATTAATCTTATTTTATAGCTTGTGATGATCTTAAAATCATATTTCTAATAAAAAACGAACATTGAAACGTCAAACTTTGTTGAGTTCTTTCTGCAGCACTCGCCATCGCGAGAACATTTCGTCCCAATCCAGATAAGCGCCGACGATGTGACGCGAGTTCCCGGCAACGTCGTCGTACTTCTTCCGTCCGTGAACCAACCGAATGTTGTCAAAGCAAAGGATGGTCCCTTCTTCGGTCTTGAACTCCACAGCTTCTCGATGAATCAACTCGACGAAGATCGCCAACGCTTTGTACCTTATTTGAGGTCGTCGCATATTGCATGAATGTAATTTCAATTCGTTTGATGGCGACTTACCATTTCTTAACGTCGGCGATTGGAGCAGTGAAGAAGGAATCTCGCTGCGGGATACTGTGATTTATTCGCTCAATTTGTCCTTCGTAATCAAGACAAATCATCGGCGCACGATGAATCGAGTGGAAGGGCGGTCCAGTCTCTTCTCTTCCTATATCCGTCCAGTTCACGAGAATCGTCGAGAGAGCCTTGAACTCGGCAGGGAACTTTTCCTGCAAGACATTTGCGACGTAAAAAGCGTCTGCGATGAGATTCTGTGCGCCGCTCGACTTGGACTGAACCAGACAGTGAAGAAGATTAACCCCTGGAGCGTAATGGTAATATGGGAGATCGGTGTGCATCTGTAGCGGCGCTGACAAGTAAGCGACGTTGCTCGTCCCTTCTTTAGCCTTCACCATGAACTCTTCGCCATAGTGAGTGCGCCTAATGAATCCAACACGGTCAGCGATTTTTCGGGCCTCGAACTCCGTTTCGGGAGTGTTTCTGATGATCGCGACGCCATTCTTCGACAAGCAGCTGAGCCATTCGTGCAGAGTGCGATCGTCTTCAATGAGCTTTGTGAAATCGAAATACTCCAAAACATCCGCAAAGTCTTTTTTTGACCAAAGCCTTTTCTCGGGTCGATGGAACGTCTTCAGAAACCGCTCACGATTTTCGTCCGAGAAATTTCTCGCCTTTAGCCACTCGTAATCGAAGACGGATTTGTGTTCGTCGTTATCATTCCACGTAACTTCCAAAACTTTCCTCGTCTCGTCGACCTGCGAACGACCAACGTTTTCACTGACTCATCGCGACAGCGTCGTGACCTCTCGCGCCCTCACCTGAAACTTCTTCGGCTTCACTTCGACGTCGAACTTTTCCCAATTTATCGTTCGACTCGACGATTGCGCGTGGAAGCACACGTCACACTACAAAGTAATTATTTGGTGTTTTAATGAATTTCGTAAGTCATCATCGCCCAACAGACTTGTGTGTAATGCTAATTAACCTTCTCTCATTAAATTGGATGATGATGAGATGCTCACCTGACAATTATCACGCAGATAGACAAAAGGAAACTCGTAGTATTTCTTTTGTTTCCCACTCGCGGCCTCCACTTCCGTGTCGTGCAACTCCAAAGTCTCGTTTTGTTGATTGATTTTCACTTGAAACTTGATTTTTCCACCGTCGCCTGACATCGCACGAACAATTTCTTTCGGCGGATAATCTTTCCTCGCTATCACAAGTTGTCTCACAATTTTGCGAAGCATCTCAACTCCAAACCGGACTTTATTCGACGACGAGCGAGCCCTAAATGCCACCGAGAAATATTGAGCGAGAGCGGACTAACGGTTATCAGTTTGCTGCAACTCGTCTCGTCGACGGACTTCGATCACATTGGATTTCGCGTTGTTTTTACTCTGTGGCTTAGACAGACCAACAGCGCCGTCATCAGTCTTATCACCTCGTGCGTGGGGTGAAGATAAGCGGATTGACGGAAGCCGACAAGTCAATCGAAGTGTCGACGAGTGAATCGAAGTGTTGGGCCAAGGTTGCGATAACATTTCGCGCAAAATTAATTTCAATCTTTTCAATGAAAGTCTTTCATTGCATCAGAGATCGACGAACTGTCTCTCAAACACTCAAACTCGACTTGTTGCTCGAGCGCCAAGCATCCGCGATTGATAACAGCAAATCGAATTATTTTTAATCAGTTTCTTCTTTATTTCATGTTCTTTAATGGAATGAAAATACAAAAGGAAATCGACAATAATTAGAAAATCAATCGCTCGCGAAAAATTCTTATCAAATCTTCAATTTTTGGGTCAATAAATTTCTAAGAAAGTATTTTTATATCAAAATCAAGGCCTTTTGCAATCTTCTCCATCGTCTTTCATTCTCGTAAGGAACCTAAATCATTTCAATTTTGAATCAAACTTGAATTCTCAGTCCAAAAACGCTTTCCTAATCTCGAGTCTAGCAGTTGAGCGTGCCCTAAAATCTAAAGATTCTAAATGAAGATTGCTAAGCAAGATCATCAATGCGGCGTTATCAAAAATGTTTTAGTTCCATAAATCGAGAAAGCAAACACAGTTTGTTAGTTAGCTTTAGTTTTGTTTTCTTCATAGTTTTGAACCGAAAGTCGAGGTCTCGTGTTGGCCGTCGCTGAGGAAAGCCATTTAAAGATTAGAATTTGTGACTGAACATTCCCTGAACATTTTCTTGCTGATCTCTCACTTGCTTTCTTTCTGTTTCTCGAGCGCGCATCCAACTTTCATAGATTATATTTTAATTCGTACGTCATAACAGTGTTTATAGCTTTTCTCTCTTATTTCATTCACTTTTAATATTTTCATTGCCAGAAAAATAAAGGGAGGCTTTTTCGAGCAGGGGAAGACTAGAGATTGCGTCACGTTACTTTAGCTTGACCGGGTGTTGGGATGGCAAGTAATAAAGAGCATGTCAATCGGCTTAAGAATAAGGTTATTTGTTAGGCATCTTCAAGCTGTTTTAGTTCAACTCAGGAGTCCTAATTGAAGTCCTTGTTGTGCCTTGAACGAGCCAGAGCAGCTCAAACTGAACTCAAACTTTCTCTAGCACTCAAGAGCCTAACAATGACACTGAGTTTTTTCAGGAAACGTTGTTCAATCCAATTTACGTCTGACTTGGTCAATACATGATAAGGTCAATAATTTATAGACCTGTAGTTCACCCACAGCAGCTTAATCACAACGTGACGCTATCCAAGAACAGCCCCCGAGCATTAAAAGGGCTTCTTCGTCCACGGGTTTGTTTGTTTTTGGTAATTGTTATTTTCACTTGTCCTTCCTCTTTCTGAATAACTGAACTAGAGATAAAGTTACATAAATCTATTATGATACAAAGCTATACGTATATAGATTTTCATTCCTTTCTCATTCGGCGCCTTAGTAACTTCAACATTTAAATACAAACTGAAATTATAATTTTCCTTCTTGCCTTCTTTCCTTTCGAATTGAACAAGCTCTTGAGAGCCAATTTATGTACATGCATAAACATATTATTGATGCTTAAGAAGTAGATTTCCACAATGATTTATAAGGTAGATAAAGTCTAAGGTAAAAACTGTTTTGCATTCTCAAAGAAGCGTTCTTATAACTGCCATTTTGCTTAATGTCTAGCGTCTTAAACTTTATGTCTTAACGTTAATGTGTTTACCCGGAAAGGAAGTCCTACTCACTAAAGCTATAAGTAAACTAAATCTCATGGTACAAAAGGAAATATGTAGATAGAAGAAATCTAATTAGAAAGTCACTGGCGAAGGAAGTCTTGAGCTTTTTCTCGGATGTCGGCGCAGCTTGAAGCTCAATCTGAAGGTTCGAGCATCGAGCTGAGCTCCCGCGAAATGAAAGATTGTTCAATTGGGATTGGTTTGGCTGCTGACAGTGTCGCGTGCTCGTTCCAGATAACGGACACGATCGTTTCTATTTGTTTCTCTACACTTTAATATGGAATAGGTTGACAAAGTCTCTCAGGTCATTCTGTAACAGGTTTCAACAAATGCAAACAAAAAAGGAACGGAAATTAACAAAGATTTGTTGCGAGTCGTCGCCGCCGACAAGCGCGTTGATCGAAGTAAAACTTAGGAAGAGTAAATTGTGAAGAGATCGACTCAAAAGTAAAGAAGATTTTCAAAACTTAAAGTTTCCGAGACATTGAGAAAACGTTGGTTTTTGCTTTGCAATATCCTAAAGTCCTTAAACATATTTTGGTAGCATATGTTTTCATTAATTTGGTACCTAATCAATCAACTTATCAAACTAGCATCTCTCCTTATCGTCAAATATTTTCAAAACTCTTTCACAACGAAACACCTTCCAGAACATCGTACAGCGCGTAACTAAGGATGCATTGACCTCCGGCTAAACTTAATTGGGGAACTAGAGATCAATTCACATTAAAAACATTTCCTTATCGCTTTAAAATGCTGCGCTGTTCTCGTCGCGCGTTCAGATGATTTCCAGCTTTTCGTTGAAGCTTAAGCTTGCCAGAGTTTTCTTCACTCTAAGCGCGGTCAGACGAGCGGCGGGATTTTGATACCAGCAATCCTTCATGATCTTAGTCATGCTGTGGAGAACGTCGGATGATTGCCAGCGGTTGGGAATATTCGGTCGCTGATTGTCGATGCAAACAACCTAAACGAATGGAGAATGTTAAATGCCAAGCTTGATTTTTAACGTTCGACTGTCTCTCACTTTTCTCATTTCTTCAATGCTTGGATCAGGTTGAACAACATCGAAAAATGGTAACTGGTAATCGTCGTAGACGTTGTTCATGTTGCAACGTCTCGAAATCTCCCAGAGAATCAAGCCGAACGCGTAAATGTCGGCGCGCTTAAATGAATCAAAGTGGTTCGTGTTGATTGTATCGTCAAGAACCTAATGAGAGATGATTAAGCGATTAGAAGAGGATTGGCACAACTCAGACGTCTTACCTCGGGTGCCATGTATCGCTTAGTTCCAACGCGATGTGTCGATGGAATGTCAATTGTGTCTGTCTTGGGATTGTGACGGACAGCCAAGCCTAAATCGCCGATGGCACAACTAAGGTTTGCTTTAACGAGAATATTTTTGCTCTTCAGATCACGATGGGCGATTCCAGGCTTGCCTGTGCACTCTTTGCATTCCTTGCACTGAGTCTTGCAGTCCTTAACATAAGTTCCCACGATGTCCATGTGCAAGTGGGCAAGACCGGTGGCGATTGTGAGTGCCATCAGCACCATCGTTCTCGAGTTGACTGTGTGAGTTGTCAAGAAGTCAAAGAGTGATCCGTTCTCATGATAATCTGTCACGAGCCACAACTGCGTCCAAGTGCCATTGTCCTTGTTATCAGCAGCAATGAATCCGAGAATGTTGTCGTGACGCAACATCGCTGTCTGGTAAATTTCAGCTTCGCGTGTCCAAGAGCATTCCTCGCGGCTTGAGAAAATCTTGACGGCCACGCTCTCTCCTCGCCAGCGACCACGCCAAACTTGTCCGAATCGTCCGTTGCCAATTACTTTTTCCAACTGAATCTGCCGGGCGATGGATCGCTGCACGAGCAAAGGTAAACCCGCCGATCCGGAACCAGAAGTTGTCATCTCGATGATGTCGTGAAGCGTCTGGCCGCACAGAGATTCTTCGGCGAGGAGCTGAGGGCCGCCGCTATTTTGTTTACGTCGTCGCATCAGGAAAGCTGACGCAATCGCGATAACCGCAATGCAGCAAATCAGTGCACAAAGTGCAACGACGAGCGTGCTCTCAAAGTCAGCCTTCTCTGTTTGGAGTGGAACTGCGTAAAAGATATCGGTTAGTCGCCGGTTCCCAAAATATGTCACGACAATTAAGCAAACATGCAAACGCAATTAGTTTTAGTCTCATGCTTAACATGCAAAGCAGATCAAATGATACTTAAAACTACTCCCAACTGTTAGTAAGCATAAGAAAATCTTTAAAGAGAAGTGGTTCGTCCAATTGTGTCAAGATCCGTCAGTCCGTTTATCGTCCAAAGTTCCAAAATAATTTAGTTGTTTGTAAACCTTTTCTGTTATATCTTTTTTTGACGACGATCGAATCGTTCATCCAGACACTGAATTTGCTTTGTTCTGATTCCTGTCAACGATGAATAGACGATCACATATGAGAATGATTTTTTATTCGTCTCACAACTTCCTGGAAGCCGTCGAGATGAATAAAAAAAAGTTTTCATGGCCCACGAGACAAATAACTTGAGCATGAGAATGAAAAGAGATTGATGTGAGCTTCCCAATTATCTCAAAGCTTTGTTTCTTTACCTGGCCTATCAGGTAAGAGGGATAAATTGTGTCTGTGCTGTTCGTGTGAGGGAAAATTGGAATTGTCATTGCAAAAGTCCTCGGCGCAACACGACTCAGAGTAGTTTGCTTTGAGCTTTTTCTCAGATTTCACTTGGCATAGAAAGGGAATCTCGTTTGGTGGGATGTGATTTTTCTTATCATAGCATCTATAAGAAAGAAACGTTTCTTTATAATTTTGATGTCGTCGCATCGTCAGTCGTCGGTTGTGAGTCGGAGTAGATAAAAACATTACCTGAACCACTTAAAAGATAATCAATCACTAAGTAAAGAAAGCGCTCAAGTGTCAAACACTCAACTAAATTTTCAAATTCTAAGGAAGAAATTGCTGGCTAGTCAAAGATAATTTTAGATGCAAATTAAGCGTCTCGTTGGCAATAAATTTAGTGAACAAGAGCTTTGTTTATTTGCGTCAGTGACAGCAGAAAGTAGGAATTTTGCTTGTTGTGCATTTCTCCATTCACAAATATTCAAAATCCAAGCCGATAGTCAAACGTTTTAAGAGAGTAAATATATAAACAAAAGTGTAGCTAGCCATTGCCATAAATTAGGAGGAAAAAACTATTTTGTTTGCTTGATTTGCTTGCGATTTGGAGTCGCCGTACCTGGTGGCAATAAAATATTATCATTGCAGAAGTCGGTTTCGCAACAGTCGGCATTGAACTCTTGCTTCCTTATCTTCTCTTTTGTTGAGTAGCATTGGAGCGGAAATCGACCTTTGAGAAGCTGACTTTCTTCAATGCACCTACAGATCGGCGAAGATTGTTTAAGAATTTGCATCAAATATTTAGGTTCATTAAAATACGAAAAAGTGGGCAATTTATCTGAAAACGAAATTCTTCTTCAAGTTTCGAGAGAAGTTGGTTTAGTCAACACACAGTAAATAAAAGTTATTAGTATAGAAAGAAAACAGAAAGTCATTGCGATTAGCGTAAGAACTCGAATGGCTCGGCAAAACAATTTTTCTTCGGAAGGCAGCAAGGGGTAAAGTCAACACGATTAATGACACAAACGTTGTTATTGAACGAATCTGCGGATTTTCCTTTCGGAGAAGAGAAAATGACTACGCGTACCGTCTTCGTCTTTACTTTCGGCAACTTCTTGTTGCC
This sequence comes from Smittia sp. YW1114-2, assembly GCA_033064975.1. Classification (NCBI taxonomy): domain Eukaryota; kingdom Metazoa; phylum Arthropoda; class Insecta; order Diptera; family Chironomidae; genus Smittia; species Smittia sp. YW1114-2. Next base: position 6,817,324 of record CP093834.1, on the reverse strand, counting down.
GCCCTTTGTTGCACAAATCATTTTGACAGCATTGAACGCGGTCGTTTTGACACCATCGAAGATATTCCGGGGGAAAGAAGTCTTCGGCTCTAACGCAGCCTCGATACGTGAGATCTTGAACCTCGCTATTTCATGAAAAATATTAAAGTTTAGGGACGAGTCGGTTCTGCATCTCATCATGACGGGCGGCATCACAATGAGACTGATTTCGTTTTCAGATTGGAATTTAGATTGCAAAATTTTATCAGTAGCGACGACGAGTCGGTAAATTTCGAGTAAGCCAAAGGAAGAATGTCTGAACCAAAGTGTTACCTTTTGCTGTAGTGATATGTGCCACTGATGAGCTCCCACGAGAAGTAGCAGACGCCGTCAGTTTCACAGATGTAATTCGTGTCCTCACAGTGATCGCAGTGACACTTTATGAGTTCTAAAACGAGATCAGAGTCAGCGAAGCTTTCTAGGTCGAGCCGTTGTTATCTTACTTTTCGGGTTCTTTGACATTTTGGCGGGGTCGGGCGTGGGATGTTCAGGTATATCATTGTTCAGCACGTTGTTCGACAGATCGACATCCTCTAACGACGAGTCTTTCGCCTGATGATGAACTGTGTAGCCTGTGAAGTGGAACATTAGAATAATCCGCAAGCTGCCGAGACGAGACGGTTATCAAAATCATCTGACACGTTTTAAACACCACGGTTCATTCGCTTCAGGCGCAGGGAAACGAGAGATAACGCGCTTTTAATAAAACGAAAAAGTTACGGGAAACATTTCGCTGGCCATTTTCCGCATTGCACAAAATCGAAATCGATTGGAGCGTGTGTAGGTTCGCGGATAAACAAAAATACTCCGAAAAGTGAAAGTTCTATAAATACAAAGAGCGCAAGAGGAGAAACATTCTTTTTATAGAGCCAGCATGAAACCCAAAAGCGAAGCATGATTTCCTCTTCTTCGTCCCCGCGACGACAACAACAACAGCGACATCAGATTGATCTCCGCCCGCTCGACATTTGAATAATGTATTTATTTCTTACCGTGGCTTGCATGTATCGATAAGCTTGAATATATTAAAAATGCCACAAAACGATGTGATTTGATATGAGAAACCATCATGATATTAATTTCTTCTTTTGTTTTTTTGTTGTTGTTCCGGAGTAAATATTTTCCGATGGATTAATTTGGAAACGCAGAGAGGCTTGCACGATAAGCTGGATGGCCCTATGTTCACTGCATCCTCGGCTACTTGTTTAACGCGAAAATCGCTCAGCTAATGCAATATTTATTAGTCTTTGGTCGGTCAAAAGTTTCTTTTACGTTTTCACTTGCATTTCACATTTTTTGACTTTTCCGACCCCAAAACTCATTTCTTTGACACTTATTGGGACAACAGCACATCAATTTAAAGAGTTAAAGTGTTCTTCTTCCAGTAAATTGAGATTTAATACTCTTTTTATTAATTTTCTCCGCAATGATTCAATCTTTCACTTTTTAGAACAAACTTTTTGCACAACTGAGCGCATTTATGTCGTCGAGTTTTCAGGAGAAAATAAATACTAATTTTTGTTCGGTTAGATCTGCAATTCTATGCGCTAGATTTGTAAGATATTGGCAACTAACTGGTTCCAGTTTCTCCTATATCCGTTTAAGGAATTGAGCTCCGTCGGCCAACAATATTCGAGAGCGGTCTTCAACTGCTAGCGAACCTCGGCAAATACGAAGAACTATGCAGGGAATTGACTCATGTCCGGTTGAACTCTTAGAACTATCAATCATATCATAATTGATGTTTGACGATGTTAAATATGTAATAGAAAATTGTATGAGAACTTTTGAAATTTCCCGCGCTTTTAGGTTTAGAACAATTCAACAAATTTAAAATTTCCCGCCAACGTTTTTCGACACTCGAAACTTCAACAAAACAAACGTGAAAGAAGATTTCGTGAAATGAAGAAAATAGAACTTTTAGACAAGACTTTCAGTGCCCAGTTGAGTGAAAAGAAGCGTAAGAGTTCGTTGAGGTGGGCGACTGTCAATTTGTGCTTCCTGTCGTTCATATTTTACGATATTTTTCAACTCAAATCGAGTGTGGCTGAAAATATTTGGATTTACTACGCTGAGACGCTGGCTTGCGGTATCTTGGCACTGTCCTTCGCTACAAACGTGTTGACATTCATCTACCACTCGTGGTCCACCGAGACGATTCTCTGCGACAACGAAGCCCAGCGGCTTCTGCTGAACTTGAGCAACTCGGCGTTGAAGCCGCCGCCACCAGCGAAGGTTCAATCGCCGGAAAGGCAAAACGAAAACCTGACGATCCGAAACTTGAGCTATCAAACCTACAGCGAACGTAAGCGAACGTTGTGTGCTTTGTAATGGGATATGTTTTACCGGACGTTTGTATTGTTTCAGCAAACACGAGCTTGGGTTCATCGTTCCACAACAACAGTTGGATGAGTAACACTTCTGGAGGGCCAAACAGAGACGGGATCTTCCCCATGAACCCCGAGGGCAGCTACATTGAAACAAACGCTTTCCAAACGCCTCCAAGATTCAGCAAAAACGAGTTCATCATGAATCGAAGCCAGATGGACGAATACTTGAAGGATTGCTCACAGCGCGAGAAAGATATTTCCAGCGCGATTGAAGCACAAAACAATATGACCGGCTATTTAGGGACCAACTTTAACTCGTTCTGGGGGAACTCTCGGTTCGATGAAATCATTGCCTCGCTGAAGACTTCATTCTATCAACTGTCGCCGCACAACAACAAGCAAAACTCGGGCGACGAAACTTACAGCAAAGATCAAGAAAACAATTCTGAGATTATTCGAAAACTATGCGCCAACAAGTTATCCAACTACACTGCAAACTTGAAGATGGTAAGTTTGTCGTTCCTTAAATCTGCTTTAACTTAACACCTTAACTATCTTACAGTGGATTTCAAAGACAATCTTGGAGCCTCTTGTATCGGCGATTGACGAAACTGACAAAGCTTTCCAGCAGCGCGGTTTCACGGACATGAAGATCGGCAACGTTGGCCTAGAGCGTTTGAAGAAAATCGCATCAACGAATCAGCATCTCGTTCAGAACATCCCAATGCTAACGAAGTTAATTCCGTTCCTGGAGCTGACAACGAACCAAGAGTACATGGTGCAACGCATTCGAGAGCTTGCGAAAGGAAGCTGCATGAAGAACTACAAATTCAACTCTGTCTCGTTCAATCCGCCCGAGCAAACTGATCACATCCCGAGCGATTCCGGAATTATATTTCATCTCTTCTGCACTTACTTGGACTCCCAACTTCATCCGCTTCCCGATATTCCTCGAGCGTTTTACAGTCGCTACGTCGTTCTCGGTGACGTCAAAAAGACGAGTGTTGAGAACATAATGAAGGAAGTCAGCAGAAACAAAGCAAAGTGCGGAATTCTGTGCAGCAACCCGATCACACCAAAGTTTAACTTCATAAGCGACAAAGTGCATACGTCGAGCTATGATCGCAACAATCTTTTCTACGTAATTATTCAGTTCTTGATGCACTTAAGAAGCGAAGGCACATTGGAGAGTGTAAACCTAGGCAAGTCTGGCATCAACATTCTCAACATTATTCAAGATTGAAATTCATCTCTTAAACTTCTGTAATGATTACGAATAAAATTGTTTGTTACAACTGAAATCAGATTCAAGAGTCTGCCTGCCACCAGTTCCAGTGATTGCTGAAGTTGATTGGGTCGCATGCAGCATCTGAATAAACTCGTCTCGTCGGGACTGCACTCGCCTTCGCAGTGTTGAATTTCGCTGTCAAAGAAGTCATGAGCGTGCTGCTTGTTGTACTTAAATCGTCTTGCTCGCATGGATCCGCGTAGATGTCGAAAAGACACAAAGAGTTGACGTCGCAAGCGTGCTTGTTTGCCTTGGTCGAGCAAGTTACCTTTGCCGAGTTTCGAAGCGATGCAATCTTCGTAGCTGTCAAATAGTTCGCGCTCGTCTGAATGGATTTAATCACAGTTGAAGCTTTCGAGTTCAAGACACGCGATGCGTAGGTGCTAGGACTGACGTTGTTGCCAAAGTTATTCGTTGATAGCCAGCCGGTTGAACCAACATCTCCGTCAACAAGTTTATAGGGATACTCTGAAATGGGATATGCTAGAACATGTGGAAGCCTCTCGTGATTTCGCATGTTTGTACCTAGATAGAATCCGTATCCCCAACTGTCGTCAAAGTCTACAACTTTGGTTCTGACCTGCGCCACGTTGTTGCTGATAACATTCCACTGATTGATGCCATCAAGATTTGCCGAAGAGTTGACTGTAACTCCAGCTAGTCCAAGGAGTGTCGGCACAAGATCAGATACATGCATCAACTGGTTTCGAGTTGATTTCTGTTGCGCCATGAAAGGAGCGTAGACCAAAGCATTAACTCGAGACGCTCCCTCCCACGCTGTAAACTTTTGCTAGAAGACAAACACTCTTTAAATATTCGACAGCTTTTGAAGTTCGCTTCACTTACGCCTCGCAACGGATAGTTCGAAGCTCCCGTTGAAGAAAATCCCTCCACCGGTCCACCGTTGTCGGAGTAGAACAGTATAATAGTATTCTGAAGCATGTTATTATCCCGCAGAGCTTCAACCAAATCCCCAATGCCTCTATCCAAAACTGTTATCATCGCTGCCAATGTCCGTCGCGTGGTGTCAGAAATGTAAGTGAAGTTGTTGATCACATCTTGTGGCGCTTGAACTGGATAATCTTGATTGCCAGCATGTGGCGCGAGATGATTGAGCTGAAGGTACATTGGAACCGTGTTGTCATGGTTCAGGATTGTGTCAACAGCTTCCGCTGTAAAAAGTTCAGTTGCGTAGGTGTTGTTAAGGTCGTCAGCGCTCGTCAAATTTCTGCGCAAGTCTCGGCCACGTGCGTAGTTATGGTCAAACATCTGTAATGTGTAATCCCAATAGTCAAAGTAAGCTCCCAGATACCCAAAGAAGCTGTCGAAGCCACGATGCGTTGGCGTGTACTGCTCTTGGAAAAAGCCCAAATGCCACTTGCCTAAGCAATAAGCAGGATTTTTCCTTATGTAAAGTTTCTTGACGGAAGATTAACAAATTTTTACCGATTAAATGAGTCGAATAGCCTGCTTCCTGCAAGTACTCTGGCAGCACCTTGTCGTCGGGTGACAGACCCCAGGGCTCATCGTTTGGGATGACATAATGCTGCATTCCAATTTTGAAAGGATATTTCCCAGTCATGAACGAACTTCTGCTTGGTGTGCATAGCGGCGGTGTATAGAAACGTTTGAGAATTGCTCCGTTATAAGCTAAAGCGTCGATGTTTGGCGTTGGAATTTCGTCAGATCCTTTGTAGCTTAGATCGTTGAACCTTTGAAAAATGAATTAATAGATTACTCCAGGAATTCCGGGTCAGGTTCCGAGCTAAGACTCGAGACCCTTAGCCTTAATTCTATTAATAAATAATCGGATGCCAACCCAAGATCATCAACCATCACAACAACGATATGCGGTTGTCCCTGCTGCTGGTGAGACAGAGAAAATATGGATGCGATCCAAAGCACTGTGAACTTCATCATCGTCGAAACTGATCTGATGAATACGCTCCAGCTTTCGGCTTATAAATCTTTAATTTTCTCGCAGCTGATTTCAGATGATTGAAGAAATGTGTCAAAGAAATGTTATTCACCTTTGGTGAAGCGTCTTCTCCATGCAAAGATCTGTATCTGGATTTATAATTACTTTATTGACATCCATTTGTATAAATATGGGTTGATTTACTGTGCTATTGATCGACTACGCTCGACAGAAATGAGTGTTTGTTGATGACTTTGGTGGTTGCAATAATGAACTCAACGTTATTTTCATCCTGTTGTGCGAGAAACCTTAAAGCTGATATCTCGGCGAAAGTACAACCGCCGACGAAAAAAACTAGAATAACTCGGGGAATGTCGTTTTGTGATATTTCGCTGGTCAGCGAATCTCTGCGGCCGGTCGTGGACACGTGCGACGTCTGATAGTCCTCGAAGGAAGGCTCAGGAATGCACGAGAGAATGTCGTTGAGTCCACTCCAGCCGAGTGGCTTCAGGGACTGCTCAACTATCCTGATCGACAGTGGAGCGTAGAAGCTGTGGACGTAGCTGATGTCTTTGGGCGCGACCTCTTGGAAATCCTCAACTGTCAAGTTCAGAGTTTTCCTCAAAATGTTGTACGACCGACTTCCAGTTTGAAGTCGAATCAGTCCGGCTTTCTCAAGCTTTCCGATCTTCAGCAATGCGTCGATGCCATACGAGTGAATAATCTCTTTCTTGTATCCTTCGAGAACCTTCTGCTTCAAACCGTTTGCAGCGGAGCTCTGCATGCAAATCAAACGGAGAACTTTCTCGATCGGCTTCTGCTTGCAGATCATTTCCTCGATGAACTCGCTTGACTTGTCGAGATCGACGCACATCATGAAGTCTTGCTCGCATGACAACTCGTCGAGAAAGTCGTATTGCGAGATGTGGTTTTTGATCAGCCCCGCGATCGTTGTGTGAGTTGCGAGGGACATTTCGTTAGCCTTCAGCTTTGGCAGAGTTTCCACAATTTTCTTCAGCTCTTGGATTGTTTTCTCGCCGTGGCGCTCGTTGGCGGCAGTCGTGATAGTCTTGGCCAGTCTTGAAAGCACCGGGCCAACTGCATTGAAGTTCTTGTCGCGAAGCTCAACGTAAAGAGCTTCTCGTGAATTAAGCATGACTTGTTTCTTCTCAGTCGATGGCGCGACTCGGCTGAAGCTCACGTCTTCAGATGGCGAAGCAAACTTGTCAGCTGGAAAGTTCACAGTCGTGTTGTTGATCCCGTAGAACTCGTCGATTAAACCTTCGTATGTGAGTTGCGTTGCAAGCGCAGACAGAACGTCAATCGAACGGTCTAGTATGATCAGCTGGTCGATGGCGCCTTTGTCGTTCGCATCGATGTTTTCATTCAATGCCATGGTCTTTGCTAGTTCTTTAACCTTCTCGGAGAATTTTCCTTTACCCACAATCTTGGGGATTTTCCCGTAAAGTTTCTGGAGAGTGCAGAGAGCGGTGGCCGACTGATACAAACAGGTGAGATCGCCTTCGATGTAAAGCTCTTTGTAGGCATTGCAGTATTCCATTGAAACGACGTCGCTATCGAAGGGGAACAGCTGGCACTTGAAGTTGTCGATGACCTGGAAACTTCCAAAAACTCCTTTCGACTTCAGTTGATTCTCGCACAGCAAAGTCTTTCCTGGCAGGAAGTAGAGATAGAAGTTCTTCCGGTAGACGCGATTCTTGCGCTCATCACTGTGTACATTCGAAGCAATCGCGTTGATAAGTTGAAGATTCGGTCGAGTGATGAACACGAAATTTCTAACTTCGACGTTCGGCAAATCTCCAGCTTTGATCGGAAACATTTTGACCACATTGTGATCTTTAAGGAACGATGGCTTAGCTATTAAGCTAGTCGGTCCCGTCAGTGATTCATCCCACATAAGAACCTGGCAATGAAAATCGATTAGCTCTAGTTCAGAGGGCGTAATTGGGTTCTTACCTTCGTTCCCTCACATCTGTCGAGGATCTCCAGCAGCTCATTGCAGACCAGCTCTTGTAGCAGCTGTATGTTCACTTTTGATGAATTTAGATAAGAGAAATCTGACATTTTGACTAAGAGAACTTTGGGTTGTTAAAAAGTAAACATTGGGAGCTACGCGACCCTCGAAACTTGTTGCGACCCTCGAACACTACGCGGCTTATTTACAAAAGTTCTAAGTTAATTTAAAATGTGATAGCTCAGTTAAAGTAATCTCAAAGTTATCGTTTCTCAACAATCATGAACCTCAGGCTGCTTAACTCGAAGAGACTTTTCGCCGCCCTCTGTTTATCTGCAATTTGCTTCCTAATTTATTTAAGTCTCAGCCAGAAAAATCCAAATTGCTATTTTGACACAATATGGAAAGACGGAAAAACGCTGAAGAACGTCCAGGAGAATCTCCGACTGCGATCTCACGACCAGCCGAAGAACATTTTCTTCCACGAGACGTCCTGCTCGAAGGATGGAATCGTGAAGTTGAACAGGTGAGTCAAGCAACCAAATTGCAGCTGAAGCTTTTGCTTGATCAGCGTTCTTATCACTGACAAACTTAAGTGAGTCAGAATTCGGCTGAACAAGCAAATTCTTCTGCCAATAAGCGTTCCACTAGCTCAGCATTTACAGAGTTTGTTTGTTTCTTCAGCCGTCAAGCTTGCGCCATCGAATCGGCAGGTAAGTCAACAAACATAAACGATAATTAATGATCTCATATTGTTTGTCTTGTTTTAGCGATGATGAACCCGGATCATGAGATATTCGTGCTCTTCACCAGCCAAGTTGGGTTCAGGAACTCAACTCATCTGCCCATCATCGACGCTTTACTCAACAGCTACTCGAACATTCATTTTAACTATCTCAACCTCACCCAGTACGCTGGGAACACGCCGCTATCCAAATGGATGACGTCGGGAGAGCTGTTTAGATCTGCTTATGTTAACTCGCACACCAGTGATATTCTACGATATTTGAGCCTTTGGAAGTATAGTGGAACTTATCTCGATTTGGATGTTGTAAGTATGCGACGATTGATCCCACAAACCTTTTGACACTTTCCTGACTTCTCAGGTGGTTCTCCGATCATTGAACACACTGAAACCAAACTACGCGGGAGCTGAATCAAAGAATTTCGTGGCTGCAGGAATCATCAACCTGCAGCATGAGTCGGGCCATGAAATCGCTGATCTCTGCCTGAAGGATCTGCTTAAGAATTTCAACGGCAATGACTGGGTAAAACGATCACGACTAATGATGAACCAGTTTTAAAGATTCGCTTATATTGTAGGGAAACAACGGACCGGGCGTAATCACTCGAGTTGCCACTGCAATCTGTAACACCATGGATGTTTCTAAAATGTATTCGAATCCACAGCAGTGTCGGAATTTCCGGGTACTGCCGATCGAGTCCTGCTACTCCATTCGATGGCCAGAACACGCAAAGTTTTTCAAACCAGAATTCTTAAATGAAACGATGGAACGGTTAAGCACAAGCGTGATTGCTCACGTCTGGAATAAGCATTCGGCAGCGACGCCTCTGTCTCTGGACGCGAATGTTGCCTACATCCATCTCGCGAAAACATATTGCCCCAAAGTCATAAAAGCTTCAGAGTTCTTCTGAGTTTAATGTTAACAGGAGAAGTTGCAACAGTTGAAGCAACGATCCTCACGCTTTTCTCTGTTATACCTCCGCAATTACTTCTACTTTAGATATTTTCGCTTAGGAATAAACGCAAAAACTTGGCCCAGAACCGCACCAAAGTTACTGGCTGAGTATTCTGAATGAAAGAAATGCACGATTGGTTTTCCGGTCGCATGATTTTAGCAACAAAGTTAATGAACAAAGATCTGGTTTGTCTGGAAGTATTTTTAGTTTGGATTTAAAAGTTTTAAGAGATCGTTTTGATTGTGTAATAAAAATGTTTGACAATTTATTTTTCGTATTCGCTGTACAATTTGAGGAGCTCGGCGCTTGTCCTTGGCTTGACGATCTCAAAAGATTTGTGGAAATATTTCATTGCAATTTTCTGAGTGTCGAACGAGTCTTCCAGCGCCTTCAGCGCCGCTTCTTTGCAGATCGCCTCGATCTCGGCTCCTGAGTATCCTTCAGACTTCTCAACCAGTTCTTCAATGTTCACATCTTCGTCTAAAGGGATTTTGCGAAGTTTGATCCGGAAAATTTCCAATCGCGTCTGAGCATCTGGCAACTGAACGTAAACGATGCGATCTAACCGTCCAGGTCGCATTAAAGCTTTGTCGATCAAATCTGGTCTGTTGGTTGCTGCTACGATTATTACATTTTTTAGGACATTGACGCCGTCGATCTCCGTCAATATTTGTGCCAGCACTCGCTCTTTAACCGAAGAGCCGCTCTCAGCCGATCGTTCGCCTCCGATTGCGTCAATCTCATCGAAGAAGACGATGCAAGGTGAGATCTGACGAGCTTTTACGAACAAATCTCTCACCGCCTTTTCCGACTCTCCCACCCACATCGAAAACAGATCCGACCCTTTGATTGCTATGAAGTTCAGATTACTCTCAGACGCTAAAGCTTTGGCGATTGTTGTTTTCGAGCAACCTGGAATGAAATTCGTTAAAACTTGGACTGGATCGATCAAGCTTTCTGACTCACCTGGCGGCCCAAACATAAGCAAACCCCTCGGAGGTGAAATCCCTAATCGCTCGAAGGTTTCGGGGTGATTGATTGGCCACTCAACGATCTGTTTAAGCTTCAGCTTCAAGTCAGTCATTCCACCGATGTCAGACCACTTGGTTGTCGGTTTCTCGACGAGCAGCTCACGCATCGCGCTGGGCTTGACACTCGACAGATTTTCCAATAAGTTCTTGAACTGCAGAGATGAAATGAATTGGCCATTTTCGTTGGTAATTGTCATTGCCTTTGAGATTAGATTTTCCAGGTCGGCAGCAACGAATCCGTGCGTGTGCTTCGCCACTTCTCGAACTTCGAGTGAACTTATAGGAAATCGTGCGAGCATTTTCGTTAGTATTTTCTCTCTCATGGTGGAATTCGGGACTGGAATTTCTATCTCAAAGTCCAAGCGACCGCTTCGTCGAATCGTTGGATCAACATTGTCGAGGTTGTTCGTGTTGGCTAACACGAAAATTTTGCTTGCGTCTCGTTTCAAATGCAGATTGTCAATGAGCTGAGCGAGCAACGAGGAAACCCGCCGAACTGCGTCCGAGCTGTCGTTCTTTGGACAGATTGCCGAGATCTCTTCGATGATTATGATGGTCGGAGTTGGGAAGTATTGGATGGCCTCGTCGAAATGTTTCTTTAAGTTCGACTCTGATTCGCCGTAGAACTTGCTGAAAACTTTCCACGAGTCGATTCGTATTTTTCTCGCAGTTGGAAAATTTTCGGCTAACGCTTCGCAGACCATCGATTTGCCGGTACCGGGAAGTCCATGCACGAGAACAGCTCTTGGTATTTTCATGAAAGAGCTTGGCGCAACGAAGCCAAGAGCCACGTTCATCGTTCGCTTCAAGTCTCGAACGATATCGTCAAGTCCACCGACCTGATCAAGTGAACATTTTGGTTTTACCTCGGGTGCAATCGTCGTCTTGCTTTGAATCTTCAGAGCTGTGTTCGAGTCAACAATGTAGAACTGATCTCCGGCTAGATTCATTTGTCCCATTCGGTCAACAATGTCATTTTCATCCGACGAGTTGATTGACTTTATGTTGAACACGAATTTCTTTTGAAGGAACTCGATGATGACAGAATTGCTGAGGTGCGCAATTGTGTCTTTGAGCTTTGCTTTGAGTAATCTCTCGAAGTCAATGCTGTGATTGAGCTCGGCTTGAAGTTCCAGCGTTAGGATTTGACACGATCGAACTTTATCCATCTGCGAGAGTTTTGAAATCTTGAAAGTTTTCTCTTTGAACTCTTCCACGTTAAATTCTGAAAGCGAAGAATGTTAGAACTTCTGTTGATTCTTGAGAAGTGAAGCTTACCATCGGAAATTGAAAAGACTGCGTCTTGGTGCTTATCGCTGATCGTCCAAGATTGCCGCACAAACTTTTTCTCGTCGATCTCGATCAGTAAACTCGATCCCATTTGGAAGTTGCACAGCAGACAAATCGTCTCAGGAAGGAATATGAAGCGTTGCATGAACATTTTTGGGACATCCATAGCGTCGAATTCAGGCGGAAGCGAATGAATCAATGAGGAAGTGAAGAACTTTTCTTTGCAAATTCCATCCGCATGTTCCGAGCCGCAACTTTCTTCGTGTAATTTCAACTTGCTTTGAATGACTTTCACTTCACACTTGTCACACGAATGCCAGAGCGTCTTGAGCTCCTTTCTTGCACTTTTTGGAGGCATAATAGTTCTTATTTCTTTAATTTTTCGCTGATCGCAATCAATTTGATTTTAATTTTTGTTTACATTGAAATTGGCGGGAAAATTTGAATTTATAAAACTTCCGTTGAAAGTTTGCTGAAATAGAAATTCGTCGATTGAATTTCAAGGTAAGTTTGTTGAAAAGTTAGGAATTATCCTGCAATCTCCGTCTTTCCAAGATATTTCTTAAGGTTATCCCTCAAGTTAAAGGTTGTTGCCAAGCTCATTGTTGTGAATCCGCTCTGTAAATTTACTTCAAATCAGTTCAAACAGCCAGCTCCTCAAACTCCACAATACGTACGAGGACACGATGTTCCTACTCGAGATGGGCCTAATAATTCATAATAACAATAATCACAGTACAACTCCAATTAAATTCCGCATAAAATTCACAAAAATAATTTATTTCTTCATCGTTTTCCATCTTAACTGATTCCTAACAAAAAATTAAATAAGAAACGCGTCTAATTAGATGTACACTTAGAATATTCAACCACTTTTAAAGGGATGTTCCATGTTCTAGAGACTTGGGAAGAAATCACATCCATAGATTCGCCGTCCAAACCTTTTCGAACGCTTCTGAATTTTTAAGTTTCAACATACACGCTTCCTTGAATGCAATTCGAGGAGTTTCATGCCATTCACTGGTTTCAACATTGAGAGAAAACTTAGATCATGAAGCCATTGAAGGGGCAATGCTGTTGTAATACGCAGCTGGGTGAATTAGTCACTTTGCGATCGATCGGGGAGCACGTCACACTTTCGGATTCTCACTCATTTCTATCAGTCCAAACTCTCGAAGTTTTAAAGCTTTGCACTTTCACCAAGACGTGTCGCACTGCCCGATCGATCTGAACAAAGCGATCGGTTAGATTCCACTACAAAAAAGCACAAGTCAATCCGAAGCTTTTCTGCTAGACGCAGCTTTGATAAATTCGCTTTTCGAAGACTCTCCGGTGCCCCTGCGCTCTATTCTATTAATTAGTATGTCGAGAAGTATCATGAACGTCGATTGAATACCAAAATAAATTGGTCGAATAAAATAAATAAAGCTTAAAGAAGTTCGTTGACGGATGGGGGGAGAAACATGTAACTTGAGTGGGTGTTGACAGTAATTCGGGAAAATTCCATCTAATGCAACTCGCACGGCATGTCAGCTTTGCTTATGTTCTTTCCGGACACTTTGTGTGGACGATACCAATCCGCAATCCTGAGTCCGCGCCCTCATTATCGTCTTGAACTATCGCCGTGTGCACAACGATTGAGGGTTGAGATTCCGCTGCCGCATGGAGCTCGTGTACTTCTCCGGGAGTTAAATTGGCCAGGGCAGCAAGCAGTTCTTGGTTTACGATCGGTTCGCATTCTTCGGCTTGCTGCCAGCCGGCGGGCGGACTGCAGGGAGGCGAGATAAGGAACTGTTTTGACGGAGCTGGTGGCTGGAGGTTTCTATTCGATACTGGAGTCACAGGTTGCGCAAAATAGCAGTTGATTATCGATTCTTTGATTTTATACTGATGCAGCTGTATTCGAGCGTTGGCTAAAAGCAGAAGGTCGGGATCAGTTACAAGTCTATCACCCGATCCGCTTGACATTCAAGCTTCACTCACCAGCTGACACCGCATCAACGTAATTCACTCTCAACCGTCGGAAGCTCTTGAGCCACTGAAACGTAACATCATTTGAGAACTGACGAAACAAGCCCTCCATCTCTGCTTTCAATTCCTCGTTGACGAAGACTTCAGAGTGAATGCTTGTGACGATTAGACTTGTCGGCAAGTCATCGAAGCTATCCCTGTTCGTGTCGGATGTGTCGGGCCCGTCCTCCTCGGGAAGCGACGGATGCTCGTTCGGCAAGCCGTCGACTTCATTTACATAGTATTGGCCTTCTTCCTCCATTCGAGAGCCTTTGTTGTTCTTGTAATTTTCTTCTCTCGCTCACTTTAAAATAAATCTTCCTGGAAAAATCGATAAAATTGCATCACAAATTTCCAATTCACGATCGACTGAGGAGCACAGCTCGTCTCCATTCGTCACCACCAACTCACCCGTCTGATATTTAACTATTTACGGCAATCGTGCTGATGGCGACGCCCGCAAAACAAATTTTAAATAACTTTATATCTTTTCAGTTTCGCCAAAATCGTGAGTCGAAAAAAGTTCTAAAAATTTTTGTTCTAAATATTTGCAAAGTTCTAAAGAATTAAAAACAAACGAAAAAGTAGCAAAACAAAGTGAGAAGTAAAAATATTAAATTAAAGTAATTTAACGCTGTTGATTTTGTCTGATCTCTTTACGTTGCATCTTTATTTATGGCAGAGGATCAAAAGCTCGAGAGGTTTCAAGAGAAGCAGAGGTGAAAACACGTAGCGAAATTTTTCTGTAATTTGTGTAATTATCTCGAGATTGGCTGTGACCTTGGCATTATTTCCCTGCTCTCTGACGTCGTAGCCCGCTTCTGATTATCTTAAGTGTACTTTATTGGAATGCCGCTCCCAACTGCCACTGTTTACTTCTGATAACCGGTCGTCGTTCTCGTTATTTGCAGTTGGGGGCTGAACATTTTTCGTTGGTCTTCCTTCTGCTCGGATATGCTAAGAAACGCCGAGAAATCGATTCTACGATTCATCAAAACACCTTACAAAGGTTTTTACATCGACATTGGATCATCAGTCGGCGATTCTGATAAAATATGGACTGTGGCGTTGAACGAGAACAGCCCAAAGACTCCGCTAGTGCTTCTCCATGGAATGGGCTCGGGCGTCGCGCTTTGGGTCCTGAATTACGATGCCTTCGCCAGAGATCGACCAGTTTATGCAATTGACATATTAGGTAGGATCCATTTCTATTTAAAAATCTTCGATTCAACTTTCTTTTGTAGGGTTTGGAAGGAGTTCGCGGCCTCAGTTTGCAGGTGACGCAGACATGGCCGAGAAACAGTTCGTCCGATCGATTGAAGAGTGGAGAAAGGAAGTCAATATCAAGAAAATGATTCTTTGCGGTCACAGCATGGGCGGATTTCTCGGCTGCTCGTACGCCCTAACTTACCCAGATCGAGTACAACATCTAATACTTGCCGATCCTTGGGGATTTCCGGAGAAGCCTGACGATGTCAATCAAAAGTACAATGTGCCTTTATGGGTGAAAGCTGTCGCTTACGCTGTCCAGCCTCTAAATCCGCTGTGGGCACTTCGAGCTGCTGGTCCATGGGGTCAATGGGTCGTCGAGAAAACTCGACCTGACATCATGAAGAAATTCAGTTCAGTTGTGAAAGACGACACGGCAATTCCTCAGTACATCCATCAGTGTAACGTGCAGAATCCCACAGGTGAATCTGCTTTCCATTCGATGATGTCAGGATTTGGGTGGGCGAAGAATCCAATGATCCATCGCATCCACGAAATTCGACAAGATATTCCTATCACGCTTCTCTATGGATCTCGAAGTTGGGTCGATTCAGCTGCCGGTGACTTAATTCAGAAAGTCCGTCCACTTAGTTACGTCAAATCGCACATAATCAATCAGGCTGGGCATCACATTTACGCAGATAGAGCCGAAGAATTCAATCGGCTAGTCGTAGAAAGCTGCAATGGCAAGGACGAGAAGGAAGACGAAGAAGCGCTGGAGCAATAACATTTGTTTTATCGTTTTATGATCAATTCAAAACTGAAAAGCTTTAAGTTTCATGTAATAAAAAATGAAAAACTGGATTCATTAGGGTGCATTAATACAACAAAGTAAAACCTGCCTTCGTCTCCAGAGTAGACGAGTTTTACTTAACGTTAAATTAACAAGTTTATTAACAAGTTTCATAGCAGCTTTGAATGATCCAAACAACGGATTGAGTCGCGAAGAAAAGTTTGACGAGATTAACACGATCATTGCAGCGGTAATTTATTCAAAGCACAATCAAGCGTAAGAGTCAAGATTTTTCTATTGAATCAGGGCCACGAAACATCAGCGCTTGTCATCTCGCACACTCTGTTGATGCTTGCGCTTCATCCTTACGTTCAACAAACCGTTTTTCGAGAACTGGGCGACGTATTCGGATCATCTGAAGCAGAGATCAATTATAACTCGCTGAGCAAGTTGGTTTACCTTGACATGGTTTTGAGGGAAGTGATGCGGTTTTTACCAGTTCTTCCTTTGAGTGCAAGACGAACAAATGGCGAGTTCGAAATAGGTGAGACTTCAACTAGAATTAACTGACTCTGTAAGGAAACTAATCCATATTTTCAAGGTGAATACACAATTCCCGGTGGGGCTACAATTTTGATTTCTACCTATCAAATTCACCGCGACCCCAAATATTGGGGCGACGACGCTCATTTGTTCAAACCGGAAAGATTTGAGCCTGAAAGCTTCAAGAAAATTCCGCCTTACGCTTACATTCCATTCACTGGCGGACCGAGGATTTGCATCGGATGGCGCTACGGCATGATGTTCATGAAAACTGTGCTCGCCAATTTGCTGCGAAAGTTTGAAGTGAACTCACCACTAAAATATGAAGAGCTTGAATATGAGATCACACTGACGTTGAAAGTAGTTCAAAGGTGCATGATAACTTTGAAAGCCAGAAACTCCCTACTTTAGCCAGTTACTAAGCAAGTTCTTCTGTGAATCTTTCAAGCTTTAAATGGCGCACCAATTCATTTAATTTGCTGAGTATGAAAGAGAAATGTGGTTCGTTTGAATTAAAACAGTAAAATAAATAACTTAAAAGGATATTTTATGTCTTGATCACTTGTACAACTTTTGTAATCTTGTTGGCTCTTCTTACCTGGAGTTCTCACGTGTTCTGCTGAGTGAATGAAATGGTCAAAGTGAAAATTTTCAAATTTTCATTACTTCTGCAAGGTAAATTCTGAAAAGCAAATTCAATGATTCAACTGTAATCTTCACCGAACAGTGATTTCCTTAAACAGTCGAGCCTCCAGACTGAGTGTGACTAATTCTGTCTCAACAGAAAACTGGTCAGAGAAGAAGAATTGCAAAGCAACTAAGCTCATTAGCGAACGCTGTTATTCGTTGTAGCATTGAATGTCTGACGTACAATTTGTGATTTGCATAAAATTTATTTTAGTCATTCAGACAAAACTCTAGCGCGAAAGTATAAAATTAATTATCAAAACACATTCAACGCTTCACGACTTCAAAAGCCTGGAAAATCCATACATGAAGATGACAACAATACGCGAGAACGAATTATCTCACTTTAACATTTCTTAGCATTCTATTAACTCAATGAAATAAATGAGAATAAAATATATATATAAATGTTCGTTGCTCTGAAAAGCTAGACAGTTTCAATTAGATAGTTAATAGGAATAGAACAATGTTAACGTTCCAGTCACTCGTGTTCGGCAGTTTGATTTGTCTCATTGCACTTTACTTAAAATACCGTTGGAGTAGAAGGCGCTTGTACGAACTGGCGGAGAAGATTCCTGGTCCGAAAGGCTTGCCATTGATCGGAATCGGCCACATGTTCTTGATACCGAATTATCAGAAGATTTTCCAAATTCTTGCTGACATTGCGAAAGAGTTTACATCGCCAGTGAAAGCTTGGCTTGGACCGGAGTTATTAATCGTCGCTGACACGCCCGAGGCTTTGCAAATCGTTTTAAACTCAGAACATTGTTTAGACAAATCTCCGCTTTACGACGCTTTCCTTGCTACTAAAGGACTTGTGATAGCCAATGGTCAGCTATGGCGACATCATCGAAAGATTTTAAATCCAGCGTTTAGTGTTCGCGCAGTTCAGCAACTGATTCCAACGTTCGATGAAAAAGCAAAGATTTTCGCTGAAAGCTTGAAGGCGGAAGTCGACAGAAAGCCATTCGATGTGCTAACTTACGTTGCCGCTTGTTCGCTGGAAACGATCCTCAAAGGAACGATGGAAGTCAATCGTGATGTTCAGAGTGACCCGCACAGTAATCAAATTATCGAAGATGTCGAAGTGTTAGTTCTTATAAAAGCAAAAAGATGAAAAGTTATTAAAACTGTTTTCCTGCAGTGGATCACGTATAATGATGATCAAGGTTCTCAACGTTTTCTATCGGTTCAAGCCTTACTACTGGTGCTCGAAGTTGTACAAGCTCGAAAAGAAACACATTATCAATGGAATCTTCAAATTAGCTGACGATGTACTGGACGAAAGGCGGACAAGAGAAAATGAATTGGCTATGCATGCCACACGCGAGGATAACGACGGTTACACGAAGAAGATGCCAAGTTTCATAGCAGCTCTGACGGATCCAAGCAACGGATTGAGTCGCGAAGAAAAGTTTGACGAGATTAACACGATCATTGCAGCGGTAATTTATTCAAAGCACGATCAAGCGTAAGAGTCAAGATTTTTCTATTGAATCAGGGCCACGAAACATCAGCGCTTGTCATCTCGCACACTCTGTTGATGCTTGCGCTTCATCCTGACGTTCAACAAACGGTTTTTCGAGAACTGGGCGAAGTATTCGGATCATCTGACGCAGAGATCAATTATAACTCGCTGAGCAAGTTGGTTTACCTTGACATGGTTTTGAGGGAAGTGATGCGGCTTTTCCCAGTTCTTCCTTTGAGTGCAAGACGAACAAATGGCGAGTTCGAAATAGGTGAGACTTCAACTAGAATTAACTGAATGCGCAAGGAAACTAATCCATATTTTCAAGGTGAATACACAATTCCTGCTGGGGCAACAATTTTGATTTCTACCTATCAAATTCACCGCGACCCCAAATATTGGGGCGACGACGCTCATCTGTTTAAACCCGAAAGATTTGAGCCTGAAAGCTTCAAGAAAATTCCGCCTTACGCTTACATTCCATTCACTGGCGGACCGAGGATTTGCATCGGATGGCGCTACGGCATGATGTTCATGAAAACCGTTCTCGTGAATTTACTTCAAAAGTTTGAAGTGAACTCACCGCTAAAATATGAAGAGCTTGAATATGAGATCACGTTGTCCATGAAAGTAGTTCAAAGGTGCATGATAACTTTAAAAGACAGAAACGAAATTTCGTGTGACTAATTTTTAAGGTCTTAACGCAGCGGAGTCAACGTTAGAAATATGTAAACCTTAAAATGTTTAGCAAAATAAACTAATCACGAAATAAAAATAGAATTCGTAGAAAACATTTTTTAAAATAGATGGTATGATTCATAACTTATGAACAACGCCGTTAGTCGATTGATAAGTTGACATCGAACGTTGGGATCAGTTGCTGAACGAGAAGATTTCATTATAACTGCTCTACTAATTTTATTGAAAAATTATGTCGAGTCACTTTTTTCGTGGACAATGCTCGATAAAACGCTGAAGCAATGAGCACTGTAACCAGTATAAAATTGAGCAAACCCTTGACGGAATTTTCAGTGTGGATTGTGAGCCACAAGTGCATTGATTCTAAAAGATTCAAATATTCAATAATCGACAGTTCGGACATAGCTGAGCTTGAGTTTATTCCGTAACTGCTGACGGGACGTTTTGTTAAATTGCGAACAGGCGTATTTTGCATTCGTGTGACCAGAAATATCATAAAAACATCAAAAATCAAGTTAGATCATCACAGAAAATCATAAATATTTGTATAATTGTAAAACAGTGGAGTATAAAATTCACTCAAACGAACTATTTTCTGGGACCTAAACAGCATTTGTCATCATTAATGTTTAAGTGAACTATGCTACTTGTGGAGTCATTGATTTGCGGACTGTCAGTGTACCTTGCAGTGTTGTGTGTTTGCTACCATTGGAGAAGACGACGGCTATATGAGCTCGCAGCAAAGCTCCCGGGCCCGAAAGGTTTGCCATTTATTGGAATGGGACATAAATTCTTAAATGGAAATTTCAAGCGAACTTTCCAAGTCATAACAACGATTACGAAAGGATTTGAGTCTCCTGCATCGGTGTGGCTTGGGCCTGAGCTAATCGTTTTCGTTGAAACTCCTGAAACAATACAAATCGTGTTAAACTCTCAACACTGCTTGGATAAATCCAACTTGTACAAAACATTTTCGTTGGAGAAAGGCCTTGTCGTGGGTGGCGGTGACACATGGAAAGCTCACCGAAAGATTTTGAATCCTGCGTTCAGTTTAAGTGTTTTACAAAAGCTTGTGCCGTTGTTCAACGAGAAGTCAAAGATTCTGTCTAAGAACATGGAAGTCGAGCTTGGACGCAAAGCTTTCGATGTCTACGCTTATTTGTCTGCTTGCTCGTTGGAAACTTTACTCAAAGGAACGATGAACATGGATCGAGACATTCAGGGCAACGCTCTTCAAAATGAATACGTACACAGTACAGAAATGTGAGTTCAACGTCTTTAGAGCTTTCTCTGTAACTCTTTAATAATAATAAATTTTAATTTCAGATCCAGCCAAGTTTTGATGAAACGAGTCGTCAACGTAATTTATCATAACAAAGCTTTTTATCGTATGACAAATCTTTTCAAACTTGAAGAGAAACATTATCATGGAAATATGTTCAGAATAGCTGGTGAAATTATGGCAGAGCAACAGCAAAGCTCTGCAACAACTAAGGAAACAACTACTGACCCAAGCGATTATGAATCTACTACAAATCAAAAGAAAAACTTCATCCAAACTCTTATGAGCTCGAAAGATGCGTTGAGCTTGGAGGAAATAAGTGATGAAATCAACACTCTTGTTGCTGCTGTAATACGTGAACAATTTGTTATCTTGAATTATCCACAGTTATTTTATAATGTTTAGGGCCACGAAACGTCAGCGCTCGTGATGTCGCATTGCCTGCTAATGATCGCTTTGCATCCGGAGGTCCAGCAGAAAGTGGTCAACGAGCTACGAGAAGTTTTTGGGTCAGCAGACACGCCAGTAGATTACGCATCCCTCAACAAGCTTGTTTATCTTGAACTGGTCCTGAAGGAAGTCATGAGGCTTTTCCCAGTTCTGCCTGTCAGCGGGAGAAAAGCGAGTGGAGAGTTTGATATTGGTGAGTTCAAAGTTATCAGCTTTGAACGACATTGAAATAATTACATTTTCCCTCAGGCAGTTACACAATTCCTGCTGGAGCAACGATCGTGATATCTGCATACCAAGTTCAACGGAATCCCAAATATTGGGACGACGACGCTCATCTGTTCAAACCGGAAAGATTTGAGCCTGAAAGCTTCAAGAAAATTCCGCCTTACGCTTACATTCCATTCACTGGCGGACCGAGGATTTGCATCGGCTGGCGCTACGGCATGATGTTCATGAAAACAGTTCTTGCCAATTTGCTGCGAAAGTTTGAAGTGAACTCACCGCTGAGATATGAAGAGCTTGAGTTTGAGTTGATAATCACACTGAAAGTTGTACAACGTTGTATGATCACCTTGAAGGAACGGTCTTGGTGTTGATGTACATAAAATAAAAATTAAAATAAATGTTTTTCAGTTTTTTAAATTATTTTCCTAAACTGAAAACATAAAATTAGAGTTGATTTTTACGATTGAGGTTGTTAAACGACAGCCTTTCCGATAACAAGTGCTTGACCTTCCAGTTAGATCAAAAGAAGCAAAGCCCGTGCCAGAACTTCACTGATACACATAACAAAGCAACTTTTGTCGTCGCGTCATGTAATCAAATTGGAACAGAAACGTGCTGACTACCAATAACACTTGGATTACAAGCTGTTGCCAAAGCGCAACAATTAAGTGCGCGAGACAGTTCGTACGATTCGTTTGACTTTAACATTTGAAAAAAATTGTGAGTTTTCCCTACAAAAATATCAAATTTCCGCAACATCGGTGAGACTGTGAAAAGTTTTCTATTACCCAGAAGCATTCAATTTTCTCACTAGAACTCTAATTGTTGTTAACATTGCATTGAAAAGGTGTAACGGCGTCTGTTGCACCGTTGACCTACAGCAGCAATTATTGAAAAGCGAAATAGAAATTTTCTCTGCAACTATCAATTAAAACCATTAGTGAAGCGTCTAACAGTTGAAACAGTTACAGATTGAAACTTGAAAAAAGCTCATTTAATTTACTTCGACGATTGCGAGTTGTAGTAGACGAGCGTTGTTTTTATTATGATTTCGAAGCTCACTTAGGGCTTCAAGCTGTAAGTGAATGCAAAACAATGTATTTCTAATGACCACTAGTATAAAATAGATGACATGTCGAGTATATTTTTCAGTTTCGTAACTTTGCAGTCAACGAGATGTTGATGCTCCAATCGCTCGTGTTTGGTGCACTGATCTGCCTTATTGCTTTGTACGCAAACTTTTGCTGGAGACGAAGGCGAATGTATTATCTTGCGGCCAAGCTACCGGGACCAAAAGGATTACCATTCATTGGAATGGGTCACAAACTGCTTACTGGAGACTTCAAAAAGATTTTCGAAGTGATAGTAACGTTCTCCGAAGGATACAAATCGCCAACGTCTCTCTGGCTTGGACCAGAACTTTTAGTTTTCGCCGACACGCCAGAAGCTTTGAAAATCGTGCTGAACTCTCAAAAGTGTTTGGACAAAACCAACTTGTACAAAACGTTTTCACTGGAGAAAGGCTTGATAGTCACTGGCGGTGATACGTGGAGAACTCACAGGAAAATTCTGAATCCAGCGTTCAGTTTGAGTGTCCTACAACAGCTCGTGCCAGTTTTCAACGAGAAATCGAAAATCTTAGTGAAGAACATAGAAGTTGAGCTTAATAAGAAGCCGTTTGATGTTTACTGCTACTTATCGGCATGTGCGCTAGAGAGCCTCCTCAAAGGAACGATGAACATGGATCGAGACATTCAGAGCAACGCGCTTAAAAACGAATATATTCACAATTTAGAAACGTGAGTGATCGCTCATAGAATTCCTGAAAAAAATTACGTTTTAATTCATCTTCAGTTCAACTGAAATCCTGATGACAAGAGTTATCAACTTCGTTTACCAAATTGATTCAATCTATCGTCTGACGAAGCTTTACAAACTTGAGCAAAAGCATTATCACCAAGGTGCGCTCAAGATCGCTGATGAAGTTCTTGAGGAGCAGAAGAAGATAACAGAGAATTTGTCAACGCAGTCGTCAGATGTTTACGACGATGGTCACTCGAGAAGGCCGAAAAACTACATCAACTCTTTGCTCGACAACAAACATGGTTTAGGCGATGATGAGATCAAAGATGAAATCAACTCAATCATCGCTGCTGTAAGCTTAAAAAAATTGTAAATTGAACATATTAGAACGCCAGAATTTTAGGGCCACGAAACGTCAGCGCTCGTGATGTCGCATTGCCTGTTAATGATCGCTTTGCATCCAGAGGTCCAGCAGAAAGTGGTCGACGAGCTACGAGAAGTTTTTGGATCAGCAGACACGCCAGTAGATTACGCATCCCTCAACAAGCTTGTTTATCTTGAACTGGTCCTGAAAGAAGTCATGAGGCTTTTCCCAGTTCTGCCTGTCAGCGGGAGAAAAGCGAGTGGAGAGTTTGATATTGGTGAGTTCAAAGTTATCAGCTTTGAACGACATTGAAATAATTACATTTTCCCTCAGGCAGTTACACAATTCCTGCTGGAGCAACGATCGTAATATCTGCATACCAAGTTCAACGGAATCCCAAATATTGGGGCGACGACGCTCATTTGTTCAAACCGGAAAGATTTGAGCCTGAAAGCTTCAAGAAAATTCCTCCCTACGCTTACATTCCATTCACTGGCGGACCGAGGATTTGCATCGGATGGCGCTATGGCATGATGTTCATGAAAACAGTTCTTGCCAATTTGCTGCGAAAGTTTGAAGTGAACTCACCGCTGAGATATGAAGAGCTTGAGTTTGAGTTGATAATCACACTGAAAGTCGTACAACGTTGTATGATCACCTTGAAGGAACGATCTTGGAAGTAAACATTTTTAATTGCAAGAATCAAACATGAATAGCATGAACTCAAATGATTCGTATCAATAAAGTTGCAAAGTCAAGTTCAGAAGATCAGGAAAAAGCTTTCTCACGTCGTTTGCTAAACTGCAAAGGTTTATGATTACAGTTTTCGCACGCAATTTTAACTGCACAAATCGGCTCGACTTATGAATCGGAAAAGTTCATTCATCAATCTCTATCCACACATCTTCGACGTGTATATTGTAAGATAATCAAATGAAATCTGAACTAAGTGTAGATAAAGAGTAGTTTTGCATCTACTATAGCGCACTTCCTCATTTCCTGGAGGTATTGCAAACGAATTAGTTCACTAACACTTTATGCTGTTTCTCTAGAAGTCAATAAATTAATTATCATGCACTTAAAATGGCAACAAATTCAAATCTAGTAAGAGAGTAAATCTATACCCGAACCTCCACCCTCCATGAAACATCAGGAATTCCCATGATCCGAGACCATATCGACAAACTTAACGAAAACTTCTACGCGCGTTGCTTTAACCACGACAACTCTCTCATCTCCGCTCTGGGAACTTATGACATCTCTAATCTGGGTTTTCGCTTGAAGCACCGCCTGCCAAAACCAAGCTGACGTCAACATTACGTCCCACTTTAACTAGAATTAATATTTATAATTAAGTTTGCTCATTATCGAGCCAAGTTTTAAGAATTTTTCCTGGTCAGGAATCTCTTACAGCTCCAACAAATTTCAACTACATATGCCTCAAAACAAACCAAACTCAAGACCAGAAACATCCAAAGTGCGTCAAAGCACAGTGATCATCCACAACATCTCTCGAATGTATGGAATCATTTGAATTTTTTTTCATTCTCAATAAAAAATTTATCAATGAAGCAATCAATGAATTAATTACATGGCTCGAGTAATAACACTAACATTGTAGATCAAATGATCTCTTAATTTTGTTCAGTCTCCAGCTATAAATTGAGCTTCACGTGAAGCTTTTGCTGTTAGTTTCATTTAGCGTTTCATTGAAAAAGTTTGACTCAGAAGATGTTGGTGCTGCAATCGTTGGTCTTCGGACTGCTCATCTGCCTGCTTGCGTTCTACGCAAATTTTTGTTGGGGCAGACGACGATTGTATTATCTTGCGGCCCGAATTCCGGGACCGAGAGGATTACCAATGATTGGATGCGGTCATAAGTTTTTAAACAAAAATTTCAAGCAAATGTTGGATGTTCTCGCGACCATCACGAATGGATACAAATCGATTACGTCATTTTGGCTTGGGCCAGAATTTGTCGTGTATGCTGAAACACCCGAGTCGTTAAAAAATGTCTTGAACTCTCAAAAGTGTTTAGACAAATCGTCATTCTATGAAACTTTTGTCCTTAACCAAGGATTACTTATTAATGGCGGTAACATGTGGAGAGCTCATAGAAGGATTTTGAATCCTGCATTCAGCTTGAGTATTCTACAAAAGCTTGTGCCGTTGTTCAACGAGAAGTCAAAGATTCTGTCTAAGAACATGGAAGTCGAGCTTGGACGCAAAGCTTTCGATGTCTACGGTTATTTGTCTGCTTGCTCGTTGGAAACTTTACTCAAAGGAACGATGAACATGGATCGAGATGTTCAAAGCAACGCTCTTCAAAATGAATACGTACATTGTGCGGAAATGTAAGCTTGTACTTTGTGTAGTATATTTCTCTTCATCGTTTTGTTTTATTATCGAATTTAATGATTAGGTCTACAAAGATTCTGATGAAGAAAGTTCTGAACGTGTTTTACATGATCGAACCGATCTATCGACTAACGAAGTTACACAATCTTGAACAAAAATATTACCATAACGGATTGTTCAAGATTGCTGATGAAGTATTGGAGAACAACAGACAAGTTAAACATGATGAAAATGATAACGTTGTGGCATGCGAGGATATCGACGGTTATCCCAAAAAGCACAAAAATTTTATCGACACTCTTCTGGACCCAAAAAGTTCTTTATCTGAGTCGGAAATCTGGCATGAAATTAACACTCTAATCGCTGCGGTAAGGCTAACAGATGTTTTTTAAAACCAAATTAAAAGGTTATTTCCTCGTTTAGGGTCACGAAACATCAGCGCTCATTTTGTCGGATTGCGTGCTAATGCTTGCAATGCATCCTGATGTTCAACAGAAAGTGGTCGAAGAGTTATTCGAAGTCTTTGGATCCTCAGACAAGTCAGTTGATGCCGAGTCCTTGAATAAGCTTGTTTACCTAGAGATAGTGCTGAAGGAAGTCATGCGTCTCTTTCCCGTAGTGCCGTTTGGCGCAAGAAAAGCAACAGAAGAATTCGATATTGGTAATGAAAGAACAAATTGTTCTGGTAGAAATTGACTCTAATTTTATTGTTAGATGGCTACACAATTCCAGTTGGAGCACACATAGTGATTCCTGCGTACAAAGTTCAACGGAGCCCTGAATATTGGGGCGACGACGCTCATCTGTTCAAACCGGAGAGATTTGAGCCTGAAAACTTTAAGAAAATTCAACCTTACGCTTACATTCCATTCTCTGGCGGTCCGAGGATTTGCATCGGCTGGCGCTACGGCATGATGTTCATGAAAACCGTCCTCGTGAACCTGTTGAGCACTTATAAAGTTTCCACGCCTTTAAAATACGATGAACTTGAATACGAAATCATTCTAACGATGAAAATTGTACAAAACTGCATGATAACTGTGGAGAAAAGATAATTAGATAGCTGTGAATAAAATAGAATTTCTACGTGAAAACTGTTTCTCAAATCGATAAACTGTGAGCTTTCAAATCTGTTTCGCGTTTAGCAAAACGATTCCATCGGAGGTTACAGCCGAGTTGTCTTCGTAGTCTAGGGGTTATGACGCGGGTTTAACACACCCGAGGTCCCCGGTTCGAGACCGGGCGAAGACAAGGCTTAACTTTTTGCTGTTTCTACAAGCAGCAAAACATCTTTTGCTGTATTATTTAGCATAAGTTTGTATTCAAGGTGGATGTGACGCTGGTCCAAGCTTTGCATGAGCTGCTTAACAAATTTTTATGCTCAGCAAATCTCTCTGCCAGTTTGCAACATAAATTCGTTAGCATAAAATTGAATCATTCTTCAATTGTATACAAACTACGATTGCAATCATTGAAATTAAAATCAAAAAAAGAAAGTCATGTCTTCGCCCGGTCTCGAACCGGGGACCTCGGGTGTGTTAAACCCGCGTCATAACCCCTAGACTACGAAGACAACATAACTTTTCACAAGTTGAATCTGGGATTGAGAAATGCGCACATAAGCAAAACGTAGAGAAGAGAAAATGTGTTCTAAAATATTAATGTTCGCTACGATCTCGAATGTGGAACGTTCGCTGTGATATTCTCGAGCTACGCAGCATTAAAAATATTGAAACCCGAAAGAATCAGAATGCTTTCCCCGAGTATTTCTACCCAGTTCTGCCCCTCTTCACCTAAGCGATGTTGCCGATATCGCTTCGGGGTTCGCCCTATGGGACTTGTCTGTCCTTGCTGGGCCCCTAAACCCAGCAAACAAAGTACTAGGCCTAAGCCTAAGCCTCAGCAATCTAAATGTTTAAACCCGAAAGTTTCCCGCTTGAAATTCCTTCGTCTAGTGACAGTTCGATGGTCAAGCTTGCATCATTTCGAGTTCGCATTAGACTTCGTAACAAAACAAGTCGCTGTCAATGAAACTTATTCATTTTAATACGCAGTTTAGGTCTTCGAATAAATTACAAAAGTTAATGAAAGGTTTTAATGTGATTCTTCGTTGCAATCTTCAGCTTCCATCAGAATTTCCATACTGTTCTTGTGCATTTTGGAGTCGAAGTGGATACCGACACTTGTCGTTTCTTCGAAGTGGCGATCGCATAAGGCGCAAGTGTAAGTTGTCTTCGATGAAAATGTTGCTCCCAACTGAGCGCTGGAAATATTCAAAAATTCAATAATTAAATTCAACCGAGGAAATGAAATGAAAACTTACACTTCAACCAATTTCTCAAGTACGCTAAGCTTGGCGCGGATCTCCTTGGCTTTTTCATCATTGTATGGATGGAGTTTCGGAAAAGAAAGTTGGCAATAAGTACCGCCGTCGCGGAAGTAATGATAGGCTCTCGTGCTGTCGTTGGGGTCGATGATTTCCCAGTTCCGAGACGTTGATACGAAGCAAGGCGGCAAGACTGGTCGAGGCTTCGCGAAAATATCTTTTGTGAGCGATTTGATGTCCGAGAAAATTTCTGCTTTCAGTTCAGCTGTGAGTGTTGGCATGTCAGGCTGAGGTAGAGTCATCAGTAAGGTTGACAAGCACAGTCGTAGTTTGTTTATGTTCGCCATGTCGTCAACATCCAACAGCACATTGACTGGTAAGATGCAGTCGTATTCGGGGAAGAATGGTTGGCCTATCCCATAAGCGCCGAGTCCGAAGCGTAGCGAAGTGTATCTCGTCCTGTCTTCATCTCGCGTGATCGACACGTCAGGAGCAAACAACAGAGCGATGATCTCAGCGATTCCAGGGACGTTTGGGAAGAGCGTAGTTTGATGAAGAACCTTTTCTTGTCGGTTAGATGACACGTGAGCGCTCACTAGTAGACGGCCGTAGTAATTGCCAGGATCGTCAGACAATAAAACCGAATTGACTGATGTTGGATCGATGGCTACTGAAGTTGGCGAATCTTCGAACAAAACTGAAAGCACGGTAGTTTCCAAAGGCGAAGTTGGTCCGTTCAGCCAGATGCGATTTACAAATTCGCCATGTGTCGGCGATGGAACTTCTAGCTTCATCGAAGGATCGACTCGCTGCCGGAACTCTTCCTCAGCGTTGTAGAAGCGTCTTGGATAGAGCTGATGCTCTCTGCGGATTTCGTGGTTGTGCTTGTGCGGATAACTTTCCTCGCACTCACTGGCAAACCCGTCAGCAATCAACTGCTTGTTAATGTTAACTTCATCACTTTCCAGAACAACTTTTGCGAGTCCGCCGTAGACTGAGAAAACCTTGACATTCAGTTTCTTGTTATCAGTCAAACCGCGAAACTTCTCAATCGCTTTTTTTGTCCATTTTCCTCGAGGGCATTTGATGATTGCTGGTTCTACTCCGTGAAGCGCTGCCTCGAAGCATTGAGGCGGGACGTTATGCTCGATTCTGTCAGGAACCTTGAAAACGGAGTTTGAATCCCGTTCGAGCTTGTTGCCGAAGTCGTCGAGATAGCAGACGACTTTGCTGCGCTCTACTGAAACTATAGTGACTCGTTTGATTCGGCTTTCATGACAAACAAGCGCTTGCTTATGTCGCTTCAATTCAGTTATGTCGTCGAAGTGCCAGATGATTTCGCCCTCTTCCAAGCTATCTTGCATCTGACACAGAAGTTTACGCTCAGCATCTTCTGGTTGGATGAAGAACTTTCCCATGTGATCGATGTGCGAGACGATTCCAGTTAGCTGGCTTGTGCATGTTGTAGGGATGACTACCAGTTCGGGATGTTTGTATATGTTCTTGAACGGTTGAAACAAGAAATCGCTGAGCATTTCTCCAACTCTGTTCTCTACAGCGTATGTTTCAGTGTCACTGGGGCTCAGTGTATCGACATAGAACTTGACTCCGATCTTTCGCAGTTTGATGGCCTTGTATAAGTGCGGCGAAACTTTTCCAGCCACAGACAGGGAGCTTATCGTGAAGCTATCTTCGCTGTAGTTCTCGTTGTCAACGTCTTGAGAGTTCGGGAACGAAACGAATATTTTCGACGATCCTTTCTCGAACTCTACTGCGGCATCGTTGATGTGATTACAAATTCCTGTAGCGACCAACTTCTGTTTAACTTGTTCCTCGTAAACTTCTCCGACATGCACGACTTCTTTGCGCTTAAAGATGAACGTGTTCAACGGATTCTTGTCGCCTAAAGTTCTGTAAGTGTCAAGCTCTCTTGCTTCAGTTGACTGGCCGACTATGAAGAAATTAGGAAGAAATGCACCAGCAACACAAATCTTCAAGATGAGCGGCTTCTCCTTCTCTTCCCACGACACTTTCAGCTTTCCAACTTGTCCCTCTGTTATGAGATCATTGCTCTCGAGTCTCGACTTAATTTCCTGGATAAGCAATCGCATTTCATGAAGGCATTTACGCTCTAGGTGGAAACGGTCACACCAAGCCTTCTCTACGTCCCAGCTAGTGAAGTGTCCTTGCTCTTTTGTGAAGCACCAGAGTCGATATGCATTTAGGATTGCAATGAAGTCGCAACCTGATCCGTCGGCCCATGATAGCTGACGCACGTAAGTATCCAACTCTCGACGATAACTGTTGCGGAAAATGCTGTTGACAGTCAAACCGGCGCCGATGATTATAGCTTCGTCCAGGACAGAGAAAGTGTAGCCGAGAGTGATAAACTTTGCGATGCGAACATCAGTTGGAAGAGCTGCCATGATTGATCCGATGAACGTTATTTCTCCGTCATGCGAATCGTAGACTTCGTCGTCTCTGATTCTTTGTAATCCTCCGAGCAATTTCAAGATCTTTACGGCTGTAATCACAGCATTTTGATTAGGAGGCGAAATCGCCTTGCGCAGGAATGTGACAGGAGCAAACTCGAGCATTTTCACTTGAAGTACAACTGTTTCCAATGGACAACGTTGCATTTCCGGCTTGGTCTTTGGCGGCAATCGTTCGTAGAAGCTACGGAAGATCATTCGATACACTAAACCGTCGCAAGTTCGACCTGTTCGTCCGGCGCGTTGTTTCAAACTGTCGTGAGACGCCCAGGCAAGCTTTAGAGCTGATCGTGTGGAGCAATCACTGTTGTCGATGTATTTGGTGAGGCAGAAATCAATAACGCAGTCTACTTCCGGTCCGGTGATGGTGACAGAGCTTTCAGCGACGTTCGAGCTTAATACGATCTTTGGTTTGTTCGCTGACTCGAAGGCGATTCGTTGGTCTTTGGTTGAAAGCGATGAGTGCAAGATGCAGATAAGACATTCCTTATTAAGTTCTTCGTCCTCTCGAAGGAGCGAATGCAATGCCTCAATCTCATAAATGCCAGGCAGGAAGACAAGGATCGAATTCTTGCTCGTTCCCAGTCGCATCTTGATGGTGCTAACAGCGGCTTGATATCTCTCAAGCTTAATGGACGGTGATCTTAGTCGAGTGTCATCTTGCAGGTCCAATTGCAAGTCGTCTAGATAAGTTTCATGGATTTGAAAGTTCCGCTTTGTCTTGATCTTGATGACACCAGGCACGACTGCTGGTGAATATGTGAAATACGTCTTGAGAAGCTCCTCGTCGAGTGTAGCTGACATGAGAACGATTTTCGTGTGCATCGAATTGATATAGTGAAGCTCCTTGATGTATGTCATTAAAAAGTCCATGTTGATTTCGCGTTCATGAACTTCATCGAGGATAATATGCGTGTACTTATGCATGTTCTTTTCCTGTATCAGCTTCTGTAGAATGACTAAGACAAGAAATGATTGTTGAAACATTTGAATGGTTAACGAGTATTCAATTTACCTCCAGTTGTGCAGAACAGAATGCGCGTCTGTTCCTCGTTAGCGTTGAGCTTTTTGTCGAGACCAATCTGGTATCCGATCTCGGTTCCTAGCTCACACTTTCGCTCATTTGCAACTCTTTTAGCGATTGTCAACGTCGCAATTTTTCTCGGTTGACTTACAAGGATGTTGCAGCGCTCATTCCGTGAAATTGCATCGTCCAGGATGTACTGAGGAACTTGGGTTGTCTGAAATGGTTTGAGTGAAGATTTTCTGATCATGTCTCAGATCACCTAGTTTACCTTTCCGCTTCCGGTCGGCGCAGAGATCAAAGTAACGTGGCTTTGTTTGATTGTGTCCAGGATGTTTTTCCGATATTCATCGAAAGGAAGATCATCCTGCACTAGATTGCCACCTCCTTTATCTCTTTTCATTCGCAGTTCAAGCATCTTTTGAACGCGAGAGCTCTGTATATGTGGAAAACGCAGCATCTCAATTGATTTCCTGTTTGCAAAACAAAGAAATTTCAATGGAAATTGAAATCTGGTTTTTGTCGCTTTGAAATTGCGATACTCGCATTAACTAGATCTTCCTACAGCCAAAGGCTTACCTGGGATTCGGTTGTGATAGTTTACAATAACGTCAGATGCTTCTAAGTATTATTATTTTAGTTCAAAAAAATCTTGTTTGCTCCCACGCGTTTTTTCGCATCTTTCACCAACAATGTTTTCGCATCTTTAATTTGAAAAAAATTAATTCCGTTAAAAAAATTAGAGAGCTTTCTATCGAAGCTCAACTAGATCTACACAATTTAAATTAATAAACTGTATAAATTGTTTGTTTTTGTGTACAGCATGAAATTAATTTTGAAGGCCTTGACTTCCGCATTCTATAAATAATCTTCATGAAACGCTTTTCTATTTTGGTATCTCGCTCTTTGTGGCTGTGAAAAAGCTTTTACGACTGTGAATTTCTCGAAAAAGCTTCGAACGAATACTCCACGTGCGAGTGAATCATTCATTCCCTTCTCAGTTGAATACGGCGCCGCTAAACCGCGCACACATAAACGCTTCTCGTAATATTTGTACATATCGCAAGAACTTCAGTCTCACGCGTACGCTGCTTGAGTTCACAACGTTGTAACAAAAATATTTTCATCATGAAATTCTTGTGTTGCATTGATCTCAAGCCCGGTGCTTTGATTATTGGATATCTTACGATGATCATTGTGGCTGCTTACGAACTGTTGTTGCTCGAATCATTAGTTTCTGCATCAGATTTTGTGCGCAAAACTTCAGTAAATGCTACAGAAGACGGAGAGACGACCGAGGGAATAACAACGCCAGTCGAGCCAGAGGTGTCTAGTAAGTTGATAGCGTAATCGTGTACTTCGTGAATTACGTTTCGAGTGCTGTATGATGTACAGAGTTGAGCTGATTTGGGAATGGGTGTGGTGGTGACGAAGTGTGAGCTAAGAAAAAGAAGAGAACGAACGGAGAGAAGATAATAAAATTTTAGTTTGTATCGTGTCGTCGTTATGCGAGGGTGATTTCTAAACATGAGGGAATGGATTCTAATTTTGTTTCATGACAACAAGCATAGACTCGAGCATGAAAATCGTTGGCGGCTCAGTAAATTTCAAAACCGCTTTTTTGTTTTCTAGTCTTCTTGGTGGTTGCCGTCGTGACATGTCTTGCTATCGTTATCGTCTTCTGTGTCTTCTCCATACGGTTCATTCAAGGAATCAAACAGGTGAACTTTACTCAATATATTTTGTAGTCTCGCCAACAATGACGAGAACTTTAATTCTTTCAGAGAAATCAAAGTAAAATTCGGCAGTTCAAAACGTTTCTTCTTATTGGAGCTTTTGCTGTCTTTGTCCATGGATTTATTTTGGGCTTTCACTGGATAAACGGTTTCGTTGTTCTTTTGGTTCTCCTTTACTTCTTCGTTGTCGTGCGATCATTCGAACAAGAGGAGTATGACGATGACCGGAAGGGAACTCAACAGGACGCATCCGCTCCGATCCAAGTCGTGCCTGAGCAAGAGCCTTGAATTATTCTAAAACTTTTCAAAATAAAAGGAAACTTATTTACTTAATATTGAGATTATATATGATTCACAAAATACAAATGTAAATGCCTTGAATAAAAACTTTATCGAGTTCACTATGTTAAAAACTTTCGTTCGTCTAATATTTTCTGAGGGAATTCATCATGTCAAGCTTTGAAACTGCAGAGATTCTTAATGTCAAAAGCTCCAAGCAGCAAATCGTAGTCATCAAAGGTCTGTATCGGAATATTTTTCAACGTTCAGAAGCTTCTCATTTATCAAAAACGTCAAATTGCGGACAGAAAGTCTAAAGCAGACTGCAAGATAATTATTTATAGGGAACATCACGGATGGATCAAAGAAAGTTTACCCTTTTGAAAACGATGACTTGATTTTTGTTTCGGATGAAGTGGAAATTATCGAAATATCTGATGACGAGGACGTCGACTCAAAGCAGAAAGCTGCTGAACGACCTGCTGAGCAAGCTAGAGTTGCCGGAAGTCCCAGCGTCCAGCGAGTCGAAGTTGTTGTCAACAACTTTCCTGAGTGTCCAATCTGCATGGAAAGCCTGAGGGACAAGCAGGTGCTCGTCACTAAGTGTGGCCACGTCTTTTGCAGGCCGTGCATTATTCGTTGCATTGCGACTCAAAAAGAATGTCCGATGTGTAAGCGAAAGCTTCGTCGCACTAGCTGCCAACAACTTTATTTGCGCTGAGCTCCATCAAGCAACCTGAAGCTCAAGTCATGAGATGATCGTTTATTTTTTGTACACTTTGATAAATTAAAAGTAAGATTATAACTGCCTAATAACATGAAGTTGCTGATATGATTCTGCGCATTACAAACTTCGTCATTCATTCAGAGATATTTTTCTTGACAACTTTTCAGAATCATTCGGTGAGCTTTAGTCTCTAGAGAGCTTTCTTCGAAATCACAGCAATCAGCATAATTTGTGTAAGTTCGCCACCTGAATCATGAGGCTTGAAAAGTTTTTGTTCTGCATGGAACTGAAAGTTGGTGCTTTGTTTATCGGATACTCAGCCACGATATTGAGTATTGTCTACGCACTTTCCATGCTTTTCTTTTTGATTACCAATCGAGATGAATTCGAGCGAATATTCATAACAAGCGGTAGAGAATTAGATGAGCAAAGGGAGACAAGTGAAGACGATAATACCAAAGGTGAGTTAGCGAGCAAGAAAGATTTCCAGTTGAGAGATTGAAGTTACGAGTATTCAAATCTTTTCTTGTGGACTTAGAGTTCGTAACAATGGTTCTGTTATTGTTTGCGTGTGCCAGTCTCGGCTGTATAATCTCTGGTTGCTACATCAAAGGAGTGAAAGAGGTAAATTGAATTGAACTGAAAAGTTTAAAAGCTTAAATTTCTAATTTGTATTTTCAGAAAAACCAAAAGATGACAAAAACATTCATGATTTTCATTATTGTCATGACCATTTCGTCGCTATTCGAATATCTCATTGCGGAGAATTGGTGTTGGCTTGTCTTTGGTTTGATTTGCTTCTATTCTACGACGGTGGTGTACTCGTTCCGTGAAGAACAAAATGACCAGCTGCAAGAAAATCTTGAAGTGTCAGCAATCGAGACGGCACCTGAAAATGGAAAAGAAACCGACGGAGTCCTAGTTTAAGATTTGACAGAGACTTTCCCCCTTAAATAAAACGAGACAATACAGTTTTCTATCTAGTATCTAAGGATGTATCAGAATGAAGAACCATAAGCTTCTGATTATCTCTAAGGATAATTCAATATCAAACGATACAGACAATAAATTTACTGTAATATCTATCTAGAAAATGAATAAATACAAAAAGCTTTTGCTTTGTCACCGATCGCGACCTTACAAAGCTTTTATCCATCGAACTCATTGATCAACTAAGCTTTCCTCAAGCTTTCATCGCATCAAACTACATCGACTTTTTCACCCTTCACATCTTGACAACGAACTGCAAGGAAATTCTCCATCTCAAAATGGTGTACACTTGTTTGTGGCTCTCTACGAATTGGTGAACGACCTTGATACTATCGAAAAATTCCAGACAATTCAAGTTTTTCCAGCTCGTTGACGACTCTTTGGCTTCACGCTACTACCAACTGATCGGAAAAACAGCGACATCGGCAGTTTGTTCTTCCTCAGTAGACTTCACAAGAACTTTGCACTGCTCGCCTTCTATTATCTTATCATTGAGTTAACAATTATGGGAAAGCAAGTGTTCCGTAATCCTAACGCCGCCTAACAAGGAGACGATTTTCTTGTAAGCACATTTTCCATTCGATTCGATTTTCCTTTGTTATCAATAAATTTAAAGTTTACACTAATGTTGCTTGCGTTTCCTCTTTTATTATTATGCGAAATCCAAGATTATATAATTGACAGATATCGTAGCCTTCATCTTTGTTTAACCAAATGTCCTACAAAGCGACACTCGAGAATTGACAGAAGCTTGAGCGTTTCTCAAGGTCAGCTCAGCGCCTTCGACACAAGTTTTAACAGAAAAATACTCGACGTGCCAAGCTTTAGCGAAGATATCTATTTTACTCAAAAGACTGTCCAACATTTCTTGATCGTCAGCGATTTCAATGTCGTACAACTCTTGAGCTCGGTTGGCAATTTCTTCTGGCTGCGTGAAAACGTTGCGCCCGATTAAAGGCTTGAACAAAACCATCCAAAGTTTTTCTATTTGTCTGATAGCTTCTCTTAAGTCGCTGTAGTAATCGTTTGTCTTGTCAAACACATCTGGGCTGGTGATATCGAGACAGTTGGAGATGATGAATCCTGATTGTATTACGATGCGATCAAGAGATGCCACCAAATTACGAATACAAGCGTTATCCTTCTCATTTGCTAAAGCTTCTTTGGCGCTTTTGTCGAGAGCGCTGAGTCTTCCAATGCTTTGAGTAACAGTTAAGATGGTCTCATTGAAAACGTCTTTGATGATCTCCGGATTCATCTGCTGGAAAATCTCAACGAACCGTCCAAGCGATGTTTCTCCCTCCTTGTATATTTTATAGTTCGCAATCAAAGGCTCAATAGCCCGTAACTTCTCGATCACGATGGTCGAGTAAGCGAACTTTGAACTTTCTACGGCTACAGCAACAATCGCAAATATCGCGAGCAATTTCATGTCGCTGTTCGCTGTTTCGATTGCTCGAAAAGACTGAAAATATTCTCGAGATATCTCTACGTTATCGTTGTGAATCACAACCGAAGATAATGTAACATAACAACATCTCATCTTCCTAGCAAAGATTTTCCACTGAAAAGATTAAAAGATTTCTTTGCTCTGAGCTTCGCTTATCAGTTCGTAGAAATCTCGCGAGGGCTTCGAGTCGTTGATAAGTGAAGGCAAAATGTTGCAAAAAGGTAAATCCTCTCCGGCCGGGAATCGAACCCGGGTCTTCCACGTGACAGGCGGAGATACTCACCACTATACTACCGAAGAAACGGACTTAGCTGAACGAAATTGGCAGTACGTCGCTCCACAGACGAAGATGAGATTTGTTGCATGAAAATAGATAAGAACGAAGCTTGTTCGAAGAAGACTGAAAGTGGTTTTCATCATTCACGGAAAGTTTAGTCTTTTGTAAGCTTTTATAGTCTAACGAATCGAGTTGAAGCATTCACGGAAAGTTTAGTCTTTTGTAAGCTTTTATAGTCTAACGAATCGAGTTGAAGCTTTCGCAACCAACAGATTTTATTCATCACATGTCAATAAATTTGGTTTAGTTTATTTAATAATTGCCGGTGACTCGCGGCAACGATTTCCACGATCCTTCAATCAGTCTTATAAATGCCTTCGATCGGATCTCTGACTGTGAAGCTGACTAGCAGATCTTTCAGGTCCTCGAACTGCTTGATGGTCGCGTGGATGTTTCGTATTTTGCGGATGTTTGAGTAGCAGTCGTTGCAACAGCCAACGGTGGTTATTGGTGCTCGGAATGCCTGAGAAAAAAGGTAGAATTAAATTATTTGAACCTTGCGTAAGCCAGATCAAACTAAATATCCTGAATCTGTCCAGTGCTTAGTCGGATTCTTTCGCATTTCAAAGAGTTTGTTGCGAAATTTGTTATAGATCTACTCACAGAATAGATTTTGTTCTCTATAATATATCGGATGACGTCGGGTTTGCGTATGTTCATCGTTTCCTGGCTTCCGCAGGAGAAACATTTAATGCCAAGTTCCGCTTCATAGGAATGAGCAGTTTGAACTGATATCACAAAGAACTTATAGAGATTTTCTATGTCTTCGTAGCAGGATAAGCAATACTGGCCATGCGAAAGTGTGTCGTTGTACTGAAAGGGAAACGGGAGTTTTTGATTTTGAGCAAATCTCAGATCCTTCACTCACATTGTTCGTTCCTAGGATAACTCGAAGCTGATCGACCGCAGAGCTCTTCTCATTGGAAATGAAAGGACCATCACGCTTGTAGCAGAGCAGACAACTTTGTCCTTGTATCTCCATCGCTCGTTTAAATTATTTTCCAGATCTTGTCAACAAATCCTTTTCAAACACAATTCCTCTGATCAAAAGATCGGTAGAATACAAACTTTAACGGCCAAATATTTTTCAAATGTTTTAGTACTAAGAGCGATTTCTAAATATTTTTAGAACATCGGCAATCTTCACAATAATTTTAGTTTCTAGTGAGAATCGCGAGAAATCAATATGAACGCGGACTGGGACGAGATTAAGCGTTTAGCAGCTGACTTTCAGAAAGCCCAGCTGTCATCGACATTGGCGCGGTTTGTTGTCAAACCAAAGACTTCGGTTTTGCATTCGTGTCAACTTTCCATTTGTTTTCTTTTAGTTTATCCGAGCGAAATTGCATTGAAGTCGTGAGTTTACTGCTCGAGAAGGGATTACTGGAGCTGGTGTTCACCACAGATGGCAAGGAATACTTGACTAATGATCATCTTCGAC
This sequence comes from Smittia sp. YW1114-2, assembly GCA_033064975.1. NCBI lineage: Eukaryota > Metazoa > Arthropoda > Insecta > Diptera > Chironomidae > Smittia > Smittia sp. YW1114-2. The sequence goes on along the minus strand of CP093834.1, from coordinate 6,779,056 downwards.
GCGAAATCGAGGACGAGCTCTACGTGAATGGAGGACGAGTCAATCTTGTTGAACTCACGAAGTCTCTCTGTGTGGATCTCCAAAAAATCCAGCCGATTGCGGAACAACTCGCTACGGACGATCCCAAAGTTACATTGATCCTCGGTCAGCTCATCTCCAGTGATTATGTCATCAGAATCGCATCTGAGATTAACGAGAGGCTCAGCCAGAATGGAGAGATAAACGTTTCGGAACTGACGGGCGCTTATGATCTGCCCAGCGACTTTCTCTTGCACGAAGTCGTCGAGAAGAATCTGGGACGAATCATTTTCGGCAAACAAGACTCGAGTAATCCTCGTTTGCTTTACACTTCAGCATTCATCTCCCGTTGTAAATCCAAAATTCGAGGAGCTTTGGCTGGCATTACTAAGCCAACGCCGATCACTGCTCTCATTAGCCAGACGGGAATCCAAGAGCGAATCTTCTTCTCGCTAACGAATGACGTGAGTCAAACCGGAACTATCACATCGAGATCCACAGCTGGCAGTTACATCCCGCATATCTACACGAAGACGCAAGCTGAATGGGTCAGAAACTTCTTCAGACAGAACGGCTACTTGGAGTATGAGTCAGTGACGGCGCTAGGCGTTGGTCCCGATCCGAAACCCTTCATCCAAAAGCAGCTGAGTGGCGAGAAACTCACATTCCTTAACAAATGTGTCGTCGGCCAGAGGATCATCGATCAAGTTGAGTCGACGTTGGAGGAATCGATTGCGACGAGCAGCTTCTTGGACATCAGCACGATACTACCAAGCGTCATCGATGAACATGACATTGAGAAGCTTATCCAAGTCATCTTAACGCCAAGCAAACAGCGTTTGACGCAAATCTTCGGCAGCCTTATCATCACAACTAAATACGTCGACAACTTACTCAATCCAGTTTATGCGATTGCAGAGGCAAACGCGAAGGCTTCAGTTGAGTCAGGAGCTTATCAGAAATTCATTGCAGAGAAGACGATCAAGCAAAAAGACACAGAGGTTGAGGACTTTAGTGGGAAAGGTGGTGACAAGCGAGAAGATCGTCGCAAGAAAGCAGCGAGTGGAAAAGCAGGTGGCGGCGCACAAGGTCGCGAAACGAAGACCAAGTCGACGAAAAAGCATCAACGAGGTGGCAAGAATAAAGATTTCGACGACTCCGGCTCGGATGATGAAATTGCTGTATCGAAGAAGAAGTCAAAGGATCAGCAGCTAAGTCTTGTCTCCGTTCAGGAGATCAAGAAAGCGATCAAAGATGTTCTGGAGAACGACGGGCTTGAGGATCTTCAGAGCGAGATTTCCAACTTCTACCTCTTGCAGGTCAACAAACACGCTCAAAGCAAAGCCCACGAGCTTTACGAGACGTCTCTCCAAAACAGCATGCAGAACCGAAAGCAGAACCACAGTTTGCTGCAGGATAAACTCAACAATCTTATCAGCGACATTCGTCTCTACGAGAAGGGACTGAAGATGTTCTCGTCAGCCGACACGCAGACGCAGCTGACAAAGTATCTGCTGAAGAGCCTTGGGACAGACTTCTGCAACGAAATCGCGTTCTACATCGCCGTTGAGAGCGAGCTGAGCTTCCCGAATGCAACAAACGCTGCACAGTTGGCGGTCGAGCAGAGAAATCGAATCGCTGTCGAGTGCGCATCAACGTTCAAGCAATCACTTAGCACACTTAACAAGTCGTTGAACGGAAGCATCGAAGATTTCCTCGTCGCGGCTGAGAACGCGATGGCTCCGTGTTCGATGATTGTGAAGAAGATTGACAAGAAGAAAGACAAGTGAGTTGTTTAGTCGGTGAACTTTATTCTCAGATTCATTAATTGACTTCGATCGTAGGCAAATAATTCTAACTCACAAGCAAGGACTGTTGGATCAGATCTACAAGTGCAACGATCCGTCGCTCGTTCTCCATCTGGCCTGCCTAATAATCTTCACAATTGCCACCGGAAACATGCTGCACGCTTCCGGGAAGTTCGTGTCATCAATAATGGATTTCCTCGCGATGAGTTATCTGTCGGACGACGAGAACTTGCAGCTCATGAAGTTCCACGAACTCGTGCTGACGCTTTTCAAAGCAGATTCCGATGAGGTCAAGGCTGACGTCACCAGCAAACTCGACGAGTTGATCCCGAAAATCAAAGACATGGCTGCGAATTTCAAGAAGATCGGGAAGAGCAAGGGAGAAGGTGGAGAAGGAGAACGAGAAGATTAAAAGTTCGTTCGATGCATTGAAACTTTTGACAGAAATAAAGCTGCGGTGAAGCTTTGAAGCGACACAATTTGCATTAATAATTGGACAAATATGACATTACAAATTGGAATGAAGCAGAATCTCCAGTCGATTAGGTTGTCTGATAAAAGACCTTTTAATTGATTTCTTTCCGCTGGTTCTTAATTGGTTTTAATTGATTTCCGCCGACGAGTTTCTTGAGCTTCGCAGTTGGTCGCGGTTTTGTTTGGTCGCTCGAAGCAAAACAAAAAAGTTTTCCTTTTTCTATCAAACAGTTTTAATTATTTACGTTGTAGCGAAGCTAATAAAACACCACCGATTACAACTCTGCCGGCTGATAACGATGGAAAAGAAATTCGTGCGCCGCACAACCGCCGACAGTTTACATTTTTGTTTTGCCAACTCAACTTGCTCAATTGATCTGCGTTTGCTTTTCAATTGATTTTGATCAAACATTTTCCTCAATTAAATTGCGTCGTCTGTGAGTTGGAGGATCTGTGTCAGGCTCAAGCTTGTGGGAGGTTCAATACAGTCGGTGGGTGGTTCGTGGGTTGTTCACGCTGAGAAAAGTCAAGTTGAAAGCGCAGGCAGAGCTCGTGAATGAGCGTAAACTGCGACGAGCGAAACGGACGGAAATAGATTTACAATATACGCGCAATCCTCACAATCGTTTCGTCAGTCGTTTCAGAGTGTTTGGGAGTTCGCGTGTCATTTTCTTTGTGACTCAAATTCTTGACCTTTCACTCCAAACAAAATCCACGATACCAAAGGCCGTTGAGTCAACTTCGAACGACTTGTTATCACGAGCACATGTCAGTCGATCTAAAGTAAACACACGAAGAAGAAAGAAACAGTTGTCGTTGCGAAACGGAGAGAACGTTGTCGTTTCTCTTTATTTTTTCCTACTAAACTCGCGCCTCAGTTCGCTGCGATCGTTTGATGTGAAAAGTCGAAGAAATCAGCTAGAGAGCGGATTTTGTGTGCGAGCAAATTATTCACCGAAAAAATTAAGTTTGAGTGAGATTAAAAGTTCGAAAGCGATCGCTGCGTGGGAAAAACTGCAGACATCTCGAGTGTGATTCAACGTTGCAACATCATCTCTTATCAGTCGTAACCTGATAACAGTCCTGATCACTGCCCTCGCGTATAGCAACTGAACCGAGTTAAGTGTCAAAGGAAAATGAATTAATTGACTTCTCTCGGCGAAATGGCACAAAGAGCATGAGCTCGTCGCAACTACAAACTTTCAATCGAGGATTCTGATCACATAAAAGACGAATTAGAGTTGAGAAGTGAGCGCGGCAAGCGAGCTTGGCGTATTTAGGGAGGCGACAGTGAAACTCTCACCATGACCGAATCACTTTTAACGAATCACTCCACCCATGTTGTTGTCGCACCGGCGAAAAGTGTCAAAGCACGTGATGCGAAAGGCTCAAATGTCGAGCCGCCTGATGGCGGAGCCAGAGCATATCTCGTCATGATCTCAGCTTTCCTGTGCAATGGAATCCTCTTCGGCATCATCAACTGCTACAGTGTCATCTATCTAAGTCTGCAACGTCAGCTGAAGGAGAGCGGCGACGAGGCGGCATCGAGCAAAGCTTGTGAGTGTTGCTCGTTCTATTTTCATTTGTCACTAATGCGGACAATGACTCAATAAGAATACGGAAATGGAAATATCAATCGGCTGCACCTTTGTGGCTTCTGTGCGAATTTCCCATTTTCAGTTCATCGCAGTTCGTTTCCTTCGTCACGGTCGACCGAAGCTATTTACGCTCTCTTTGTCCTGAAGCGATCTTTCCGCACATCGCAAAATGCTTTACTTGTTGTCACTCTGTCAATTCGAGTGGCACAGTTTGCTGGGCGGATTATCGAGTCGATGATTGATTAAAACGCTTCCACAAGTTGATTGCATTCCATCGACACAGCCACGCGCTTCCCTCGAGCCGCGATGTTTTCGCCGTAACCCGATATCGATCCAATCGATTGGACGTCATTAAGTATGCGCCGGAAAACATATTTGGTATCCAAGCGCGGTGTCGTGGAAAAGTTTTTCGTGTTTTCCCTTTTCTTATCAACTTTCGGTAACACAATTTTTGTTCCGGGAAATGAGACTGACGAGTGCGTTAGACAAGCTGACGAAATTCCCAAGGCGATTTCATAAAGTCTTTCTCATTGTCCACAGTCTTTATTGTTCGCGTTCAAGGTCTCGCTGATAAGAGCGCAGCGAGAGAAAGAGATTTGAGGTACTTCAGCTGTAGCCATGCCATGAGCTACTCGACTTTAAAGTTTAGATAAAAATTACGCTCGCCAGGCCGAGCTTGCTGATATAGCGATGATTTATCGCCTCGCGAGTACGCATAATCATCAAATCAAACGTATTTGAGTTGAGCGCAAGCTTTACGTTCAATTGGCTGGTAATTTCAATCAAAGTCTTCCGAATGTGACGCGGCTGATGACGACAAAGTCGAGTCACTTTTTGGCTTCTTCTCAGATTTACGCTTCACGCGATTGCAATTCGACGGAATGCAAGAGAGTTATGAGCTTCACGCAGCGATCCCTCGTGTGGCTTCCATTGTATGGCTTACCGATTAATGAAGCCCAATCATGAAATCCTGAAATTCGTTGGTTGTCAAACCCAATCAGGAGTCGAAAGGAATTCCAGAGAAATTTGAATAATGCGGCTCGTGGGAATGCAAATCAACCGATTTGCATGCAATTTGCTAATTCAATTCCAGTCGCTTCGCGTGGGCAATTTATTCGCGGCATGCGGAGCTTTAACAGCAATTAATCATCCTCGTTGCTTGAGTTTTGATAAGATTTAATCAGAAATTTAACAAAAACCCAGCGGGAGAGTTTTCGGTTGATAGCGGAGATCACGTTCGCTTATTATCACAGAAATTGTTTACGATTTGTGTACCCGTTTTCGTGAGATGAGTGGGGCTCTTATCAAGCTGTTTGCCGCAGCCGACACAAATTTGCTTTCGCGGATGATGCAACTGAAATCGCTTCGGGGCATTTGACACACGCGTAGTGATTATTCTTATCGAAGCCCTCGACAACATTGTTCCCGCAACCTACAAAGGAACGCACAACTGACTCAATCTCTTTTTTTTTCATAGCACTCGTCGGGTCGCTGACTATCGGCGCAACTTTCTTCTTCTCCCCCGTGTCTGGAATATTAGTTGATAAGCTAGGCTTACGCACAACGACGCTTCTGGGCGGATTGCTGACCACCTCCGGCATGTTCCTCTCGTCCTACTACGTCGACGACGAGGACAACGTTACGAAGCTTTGTCTAACGTACGGAATTATGTTTGGGACAGGCGCAGCGCTCGCTTACACTCCAACCTTGGCGATTCTCGGGCACTATTTTAAGAAATATCTCGGAGTCGTCAACGGCTTCGTCACCGCCGGCTCGTCCGTATTCACAGCCGTCATGCCTGGCTTTCTCACTTACATCGACATCCACTACGGTCTGAAGCGATGCCTTCAAGTAATGACTCTCATGTCGTTCTTTGTCATCGTGTTCGCTGCCATTTACAAACCGCTGCAACCACCGCCTCCGACTAAAGAGAAGAAGCTCGGCAAATCTCAACTTTACAATATTACGAGGTCCATCATCAACTTCGATAACTGGAAGAAGAAGAAATATATCATCTGGGCGGTTTCGATTCCGATTGCGCTCTTCGGATATTTCGTCCCTTACGTCCACATTGGAAAATTCATCGTCGAGAAGTTCCCCGAGAACAACCAGAACTTGCCACTGATCTGTATTGGCCTCACATCAGGCTTAGGCCGCGTGATCTTCGGAATGATCTCCGATTTGCCGAGAGTCAACCGCATTCTACTTCAGCAAATTTCCTTCTATTTCATCGGCCTCATGACGATGTGTTTGCCTCTAACTGGAAATTATTCAATGCTGCTCGTAATTTGTCTAGCGCTCGGATTGTTTGACGGCTGTTTCATTTCACTTCTTGGGCCAATTGCTTACGACATTTGCGGTCCCCATGGTGCAGCGCAAGCCATTGGCTTCCTCTTAGGTCTCTGCTCGTTCGGATTGACAGCAGGTCCACCACTCGCTGGCGAGATCTACGACACACAAAAGTCCTACACGATGCCATTCATAATCGCTGGTATTCCTCCGCTCGTCGGTGCCACTGCCATGTTCCTTATCAGATTTGTCAATGACGAAAAGACATCGGCGGCTGAAGAGAAGCAGCAGCAGCCTCTGAATCACTTGCCACAGATCGCTTGGGATAAAGGTGAAGCTTGAAGTGAAAACTCTTACAAATCAGCTCGATTAACTTTCGTTTCCACACAGAGAATGAACTCAAGCCACTCGAGGAACGTCGTGCAACTTTGGCTGGTCCAGGTATTGACTCTCATCTTTTAAAGTCCCATAACATTTCCATTCTGGTGATTGACCCGCATAGAGATAACATGAGAAAATACGCTTACAGCTATTTGTGATTTGGGAACGCTCAGTGAGACTGAAATTCGTACAATCAGCTGGTTCTAGCTTAGCTATTTGTGTGCGCAAACGGAGATATTGCCTTATCAATCGCGGAATGTTTGAGGCGCAAAAAAACTGAGCCTGACGAGATCGAAGACCCCTCACTGAAAGGGTGTCTAGGCCAGCCTCAATGCAATTGATAAGGAAATGTTGAGCGAAAATCCTGATAGTGAACTTGACTTAATTAGTTTGAACTGTGATAATGTTTCTAAACTGCCCGAGCTCGCTCTTCCGCTTGCCTTGTTGGATGACAAGCGCTTGTAAGTCGATCAATTCGAAGGCTTTCCAGCGCGATTAAATGATAATACCTTGCGAGACTAGCTCGTTAATTAGATATGTAAACAATATTGAGTGTGCTAATGCTTTCTTCCTGCTTTCGACTAACTGTTGCTGTTCTATCGTTACTTGTGTTCTTGATGATCGATTAATAAAACCGAATTTGTTTTTCTCTTCTCTCTTCCAGATGAATAAGAAAGTAGAATTTTATCGGCATCATAAATACGTAAAAGCACTTTAAGCGGTAACTTACTTCTGATATTAAGGTATTACATTTTCATAAGACTCACGATAATCAAAGCCATTTGTTAAGGGAAATTACTTAGAGAAATAAATTTGTTAGCGCCTTGAATGTAGACAGCGACTGAAGCTTTCGTCGAGCTCACATCGGAAGCTTTTTCTCTTTCAGATCGGCTTGAAGGTTTCATTGATATGCTTGTCTAGTCTGGCCACGATTTCAGCAATAAGAGTGAACGAGTTGCGACAAATCGAACGCTTATCATTCTTGCCCTTGAGTCGTAGAAGCACGAAACATGATAGCAACGGTTTCTTATCGCTATGCCACAAACACATTAATCTCATGGTGTCACTCTGTTTGCACAGTCTGGGATTCAAGTTCAAGTTGCTCCGGGAATTTCCAATTCAAACTTCGTTGAGCCGGTCGTGGTTTAGAAGTTTCTATCAAGTGGTTGATCTTCCTCGCAAGCCCTGAGTCTCTTCGTTCAGGCAGAAGGCGATAATGGAAACGCAGTAAAGTCGCCGTCGATCGGAGGAACATTTTCATTTCTGAGCAGTTCCACTCGCGCTCTTGGTCTGATCGCTTCGAGTCTTGCTAGAGAGAAAGGAAAATCGCCGAAACACAAGACGGAGAAGAATCGCGAGAAAGCAGTTTCAGTTCTACTGTGAAGATCGGTCGATTCAGTTCGCAAAAGCGCGTGCAACATAAACAACACGTGTGGTTGGAAGAAGTTTCTGAAAAGCTGCAAGAAACGGTTTCGATTTCGTTGTACCCTCGAAATGAACCGAAGTGATTGAAGTGATCTTTGCACTGATTTGTAATCCTCATAAGCTATAAAGAAGACAATAAAAGCACTTAAGTGATAACTCAGGAAAATGGCAGTTGATCAAGCGCTGGAGGAGTTGATGGCAACTCTAGGTCAGTAAACATTTTCGTAAAATGCATTCCTCGCAATAAAGGTCGAGCGATTTCTCGATCGGTTTCTGGTTCCAGTAATTATTTTTGAAACCAAATCGTTTTACGGGTTAATTAATTCTCCTTCGACTGCGCGGTCGGAATCCAACGCATTTGAAATTCTGTGTGACGCAATTTGATAATATTTACTCAACTGCGGTTGGCGCTTCCAAAGTTTAGACTCAGTCTGCCTCGGCACAAGTCTCAAATTACGATGGAACCTTAGACATTGCCTGATTTTATGAGGTTTAGAAGCTAGCTGACAGTTCTTTCTCAAGTTTTTGGAAAATAAACTTCGGCCGCCACAACAAACGCCCAATTACATCGATGGCATGACCTGTTAGAAAATCTTCCACTTGTTTTATTGAGCTCTTTAATGAAAATCTTCATCGTCTCTTCATCAGTGGCCAACAATTTCACTTGAAGAATAAATTGCTCTGAACCATTTACCGCTTTCAACTGAAAGATTTCGAAGAATAAGAAATTGAAATTTACCGCTTCGATAGCATTTGACACGCAGAAAGCATTAAGCGGAGATTCGGGAGCGTTGCGACGCGAGAGAGAGCAAGAAGAATTTCTTGGATTCCATATTTGGATCACTCACTGGAATCTTGTTCTTACCAAAAACTCAGCGAATTCGGTGCAAATGAACAGCGAGCAAAGAGAAAGCCAAACAGTAAAGTGAACCAAACACGTTTTCTCGTTTCTTTATTCTTATGCTTTAATGTACAACGATCGAAAGCAATTTGCATGGGCGGATGATGACGAAGAAAAGCGAGTTGATGTTTTCGGTGAAGACTGCTGGAGCCTATCAAAGATTAGCGCTCAGCCCATCCAGCGTGACGAGCCCTCAAACCTCGCGAGTAGTCAAAATTATCTTCCGCGTTCCGCTCTGAGTTCTGTCAGCGTGAGCTGACTCAAGTAAAACAACTGTCTCGACTTGAGACGCTCAAGGAAAGTGCGGTCGGCAATTTACTTATCGTAAACACTCGATAAAAATGTTAATTTGCGGCTGTAAATTATCGTGCGAACGAGAGAACGTTAGCGCCTGAGACCGCCGCGCCGTCTCGAGATATTCGTCGATCACAAGACCGTAAGAGATTATCGTCGCTGCGTATTTCGAGAAACTCAAAGACAATCTAAAGTCGACAGTCGTTAGTTAGCGGTGTGGAAAAAGAATTGAATCGTGCTATTATTAGATGGAAAACATGCAGAAAGGCCGCGGAAAATTCCGAACCTGAATCGACGGAAACATTTCCTATGGGCGAGCGTTACCTGTCAACGATTCGATTTACGAAGTACTCAATCTCGACATTGATAGCGCGATAAATCTCAATCCACAAGTAAGTTGCCGCTTGCGTAACTGATCGCTCGTCACGTTTTCACGCCGCGATGACGAATCATGTCAATCGTCGAGCAACTTAAAGCGATCGTTGCGTTGACGACAGCTTAAAGCTTATCAGAGAAAGCGCGAATCGTCAACAAGATTAAAGTTTGCTTGTGTCCACGGTCGTAAATTTGTAGGATTTTAATCGCTGTAGTATTTTTTTACAGCATCTCAGAGGCAACAGATAAGAATGAGGGAGGTGTGGGTTGAACCATTTCGGGGTTAAAGTATCTAATTGAAGTTGAAAGACTCAGAAACTCTCGAGGTTTTCATGATAAAACTTTAAAGACTGCAGCACGTGTTCTATTTAAATTCTTGATAACAAACTCTGTGCAATTATAAAATATTCTGCTTCTGAGCTTTCACGAGCTGAACTCTTCTGAATTTCAGATGATGCGTACTGTTGATAGACGTCAATTGAGACGAATCGAAGCGTTCATCGACGACAATATTTCGACTCTTTCTGTCGCCGGAGCCGAATTGATTTTCAGAGGCACGACGACTTGTGAATTCTTCGGCTCCACGGGAGGCATTTGAAGTCATTTGTCTCAATGTTGCTAATGAAACTCGATCGCGCACAATGTTTTGTTTGCTTGAACTCGGCGAGATTTTGACTGTGGATGGAATTTAATTGCCTAACGAGCGTCTGCTCGCAATCTAATCAAATATTTCCATCGGGTGTCAATTCAACGATCGGACGCGCGCGTCTTTGTCAATCTAGTATTGTTTGCGAAACGATTTGCGTTCGATCAACTCAATTCAAAATGATTTGAGTCAACTAAATTCAAATGAATGCGAAGTTCTCCAATAAGTTATTGACCGAATCAGTTCTTATGATGCGAGACTTATCGTAGCTTTTCTCAATCTTTCTGCAGGAGACTTCGGGCGCTACCAAGGTTTCCAGTTCTTCCTGCATATTCTCTCAGCTGTGACTGCTGGGCTTCATATGCTCTCCCTCGTCACCATCGCAGCCGTTCCAGATCATCGTTGTTTCATTGAAGGCGTTGATTTCGAAAACTCAACGGCCCCATGGAACTCGACGGAGATTCTCCAAGCGATTCCCTTGATCAATGGAGAACTTGACTCGTGTAGTATGTTCGCTGATGGGAATGAGACCACGTCATGCAGTCGCTTCGTCTACGATGACACTTACTACAAAGACACGAGGTCTATGGACTGGAACATGGTGTGCGACAACAGATTCAGAGGCGCGATTGCCCAGACAATCTACATGTTGGGAGTCTTCACTGGCGCTGTTGTTCTTGGTAACATCAAAGCTTTGCTCTCAACTTCGATTTGCTCTAAATAGTCCAATCAATTTTCAGGTGGTCTCGCTGACAAAGTTGGCAGAAAGAAAGTTTTCTGTTGGTCGGCGACGCTTCAATTGATTCTCGGAGTTGGAGTTGCTTTTATTCCTGAATACTTTACGTTCCTCGTCGTTCGTTTCCTCTACGGAATTTTTGGATCTGCCGGTTCGTACATCACTGGCTTTGTGTTGACCATGGAACTTGTTGGACCTTCAAAGCGAACGCCTTGCGGCATTGCCTTCCAAGCTGCGTTCGCCGGTGGAATAATGTTAGTCGCTGGATGGGCTTCAATCATCAAGGATCGTCAGATGCTGCAAGTTGTTTACGGACTCCATGGACTTTTGCTCTTCGCACATTGGTGGCTGATGGATGAGTCGCCCCGATGGCTGTGGACTCAAGGACGTCAAGCTGAAGCGGTTGATATTGTGGCAAAAGGAGTGAAATCAAATCGCCGTGGAATCGGATTGGATAAAGAACATTACTTGTCGAAATCGAAACCCCAAAGACTCGTCGACGACTCGCCAAAGTCAGCAGCTGGCCTCACCGATCTGTTCAAGTCGCCCAACCTTCGAATCAAAACCTTGAATGTTTGTCTGTGCTGGTTCGCCAACTCAATCGCTTATTATGGACTCTCGCTGAGCACGGTAAGCAATTTAAGCGAGAAGATTTTCTCAACTAATAAATTTTCTTTCAGGGTAAACTGGGTGGAAATCCTTTCTTCAATCTCTTCATCATGTCCCTCGTTGAAATCCCGAGCTACATCGCTTGCACTCTGCTATTGGATCGTCTAGGTCGGCGCTCTATTACTTCTTCGTTTATGGTCATCGGCGGGATTGCTTGCATCGCAGCAGTTTTTATGGCTCAGAAGTCGACCGAGGCAACGTCGACCGTTTTCATCGGAAAGCTTTTTATTGCCGGATCCTTCGCTGTCATCTACAACTACTCAGCTGAGCTATTCCCAACGGTGGTCAGAAACTCTGCGATGGGTTTGGGTTCAATGTGTGCTCGTTTGGCTGGCGCTTTCACGCCTTTGATTACTCTGCTGGATTCATTCGATCCGAAAATCCCCGCAATCGTTTTCGGTGTCGTTTCCCTAATTTCCGGTTTGTGGGTTCTGATGCTTCCGGAGACGAACGGCCAGCCAATGCCAGAGAGCATTGAAGACGGCGAGAACTTTGGCAAAGGCGACACTTGCTTCACGACTTGCTTGGGACACAAACCGGCGAGAGACGAATACACAATTCCGACGGAACAACCAATGGTGAACATGGAAAGCCGGCGATAATTAAGCTTCAATCTACATAATTGCAATCATTTCACACAACGAAACTCTACAAAATGCAAATTTAAATAAAATCGAGTTAATTTTAGACAGATTTAAGAAGTTGGAAAGTTCTACAGAAACGTCGCCAGAATTTTAACGACTTTGACAGTCGCATCGACGGCGATTATGCAAAACTTTTATGATCCAATTTATCCTCGATTCTTAATTACAGTTTATGACATTCCGCATTCTGATGATTTCGCTTTTAACGACTCAATAGTTTTAATGGACTTTTCGGTGTCTCGAAGTCATCTTCCAAGCGTGAAGACAAGGATAAGTTGATTCAAGTGTGAAGGCGAAAATCCAATTTATTGTCGTCATGAAATCGTTTTAAGTATAATGAATTTATGGTGCGCAAGGAACGGTCAGAAGTTTGAGCTATGCGGTGTTAGTAATAAAGTTTAGCAACGTCGCCGATGAACGTCTTAACATGAAGTGACAATCTTCAAACTTTTATTTAGTGTTCAATGGAAGTTGCAATGGAATCGTTCGTCTAATCTCAAGGTTCTCAAACGCTTTTTACTTGACCACAAGATTGAAACACCAACGTTTTTGCTGCTTTGCTTTCAACTTTATTTTAAGTTCACGGTATGCTGCCAAACAATGTTTGATCCAATCGCTATTCCATGCTGTCATTAAGAAGATCAAAAGGATTGGAAACGCCTGGCAAATCCTCAGACTCCGAGCCACTTTCTTCGTTGTCGCCGTCTTCGTTCATTTCATTTTTCGTTCGCTTGAAATCCTTCTTGGGTTGATAATCAACCGGAAGCGGTCCTTCATTCTCTGAATCGGAGCAAAAGTCAATTGGCAGAGCTTTGGCTTCGACTTTCCCGATCGCTTGTACTTCCTTGATTTTCTCGATCTCCGGATGCGTTCGCCAGAAATCTTTTCTTTCGCTAAATCCTTTCGGGTTAAGCGACAGAGTAATTTTGCCATCTAAAGCCATTCTCAAAATGCTGTTTGCTGCTCGATATGTGTCCGGTCGGGCTGCTTTCGCCGTTAGAAATCCGCGCTTCAAAGCAAAGGCATCGCAAATATCCATCGCTGACCATTCCTCGTCGTCGCCTTCGGGATGTTTCAGAGCTAACAGTTTCGGCAAATCAATTCGCTCGGCCAAGAAACGAACCGACCCATAAGGCTCACGAAGTTGTGCGATTGGATAGCTTCCCATTAGAACCTGAAGAGTTCTTGGCGTCTGACTGGGAAACACTAAGCCGGGACAATCACAGAGACGCACAGTGTTTGTTAGGAAGATAGTTTGGAAATGCTTCGTGTGGCCTGGAGTGCGACTAACGCTGACGACTTTCTTGCCCATCAGAGCGTTGAGCAGCGATGATTTGCCGACGTTCGGAAAGCCAATGCAGCCGACAGTAAGCACTCCGTTCTTGTACAGCACGTGTTCCTCGAAATCAAAGTCTTTCTCTTCCTCGTGAGTCTTCTCAATCTCGATTTCTTCTTCGTCTGCGTCGTCGTTTCCTGCTGCTTGATCATTCGACTTGATTTCATCTTGAATCTTCTCGTACCAACTCGACAAATCCACTTGATCTTTAACGATTGCCTGACACGCTTGGAAAACTTGAAGAGCGCCCTCAGTCACCATACGCTGTCGGCCTCGACGGCGTCGAATCTTCAGACCCGTCTTGTTCACATTTCCACCTCGTAAATTGTAAGCTGGACATGAAGTGAACAGCACAACGCTAATTCCTTCGTACTTCTGCTCAAAGTATTTCTTCCATGCGAGCACAGCTGCGCTTTCCACCAAGTCGATCTTGTTTAGCAGAATGATGACGTGCTTGTTCAACTCCTTCGTGACGTATTCGAAGATTGCAGGTGGAAACATCAAGGTTGGAAAGCGAGCATCGGCGATAACCAGCACGACATCGCTGAGCTCAAGAACTCGCCAAAGCTGGCGCCAAGTCTCGAGGTTCAGTTCGCAGTAGCTCAGCTGCTTCATGTCGTCGTAATGCTTTTTCTCGATGGCAGTGATGTATTTGAAGAAGTATCGCTCCTCATTCGCCAAAAGAGCTTCTTTGCTCATGTTGTAGCTCCACTTCGGTCGCTTAGGGAAATCATAACCATCGAAAAACGAATCATCGATTTCCATTTGCTCTTCTGTTGCAAACTGCAAGCCTTGCCGTGCCTGCTCGCGCAGCTCTCGAATTTCTTTCGGTGTCTCGTTATGGAACTGCAGAACGTAACGATTAGCTTTGCATCGTGGATCTTTCAGCGGTTGCATGTTGATCTTCTGAATGTTGTCGATGACACGAGCAGTGCTCTCGCTCACTTCGCTGACAGTATCAGACTCGGTTTCATCGCGGATCTTTCTGATTAAATTGATTGGAGTCGCTAGAATTATTTAAGAAATGAAGTTGAGTTAAAATCTAGAAGATAATTTCGAGATCAATCGCAATTCACCTTTATCTTCTCTCTTGTTAGCTAGCTGCTGTTTCTTCTGCTTCCCAGAGAACGGAATTTTCCTTCTGCCTTGAGGCATATTCACACTGGATGATGTTACTGCCTAATCAATTAATAATTCCAATTTACGCGACAGAGAAATTTTGTAAACAAAAAATTCACTTCGAAGTTAGAACGAGAAGGAAGATTCGAAGATGAACGAGCGAGATGGAAGATGGAAGTCGCACGTGGTCAGTTTAATAACGATGAGTGATCTGGATAACGCAGTTGTTTCTTCAATTTCAGCTTTTATCAGGCCATCAATTTGATAGAAAAGAACGAGATGAAAACGCTTCCTTATCATGACAATTCCGTTTTAATTCTGATGGGTAAAAGTTTTACCGTAAAACTTTGACTTGGTCCGAGCCAAATCCAACCGCTTCGCAACCAATCTACACCAGTTTCTCGTCTCTCGTTTGTCAGCCTTAAAAGCTAGCGGCTCATTAGCAACAGTTAACAGTTCTAATCGCTCCCATCTGGCCAATATCAAAGCGCAACTTCGACCCCGAACTCAACGCAAACTCTTTGTTCCTTCTTCAATTATCCCCGGCTTAGTTTCATTAAATTTCCTTAAAAAAAGAATGAAAGAAAAATTACGCGAAAATGTTTTTTCTCGCCTCGAAGTTAATCCTTAAAACATAATCTCCCAATCATTTTTGCGTCGTGTTGATTCAAAAGTTTGTTGAAAGAAGAAAAACATTTTCCATTGTCTCGCAATCTCTCATCTCCGACATTATAATGCACTTTACTTCGCGAAGGAAAGAATTACTCGCCTTAATGGAAGCAGTGTGATTAATCTTTCAGAGGGATTATCGAGTGATGGTGTCTGCTCCCTTGAGAGATCACAAGATTTGAATAATTCTCGCCTACACCAGCGCTTCCAAGTCCTCAATTAGCTTCACTCCAGACAGTTTGAAATGGATTCCTTCCATTACCCGACGAAAGTTCTTTCGACAAATGAAAGAATTTCATGCAACAATGAAAGTACTTTCTAGAATGGATTTTCCAGAAAAGTGGAAAAAGGAAAAGACAGTGAAATAATTTTTCATGTTCCTTGAAGTGTGAGAAGAATTTGATCTATAAATCTTAAAGAAATTCGCAAAACAATAATATTGAGTCTCTTTATGTTGTTATATTTACATAAAGTAAAAAATTTATTATGTCTTACTTTGCCTTGAGGTCAAAATGATGCAAAATGCAATGTCTCTACTTTTTTATCGGAGCTTCGAGCACTGCCGACTAAGCAAGAAACTTGAATCAAGTTTCTGGATAGGCAATCGTTTTGCATTTCGATCGCACTGACATTGTTACTGTTGCTTCAGTTTGTGCTTGGTTCTTGACAGTTGAAGATCGCGATGAAGTTGCCAATCTTTCTAGTTTTGTTCATAGTTGTAATCGCCGCTACCAAAGCTTATGAGAATATTGAAATCGACTTTACTTTAAAGTTTGTGACCTTCACAAATATTTCTTCGCTTGAAAGGCTGAAGAGTCTTTGTGAAATATCATCTTTTATTAATGATGACTACTACAATCCGATACCGATCCCCGTGAGTTTATTCGTTCGTGTGGAGTTTAGCAACGCAACGCTACAGAGCATCCCATCAATTTTATTCGAACAATACACGGCACTTTCAATTTTAAATGCCACTAAAGTTCAAATGGAGGAAATTAGCCGCAAAGATTTTGAATCAGCGAAATCCTTGAAGGTCATCGACTTGTCGCACAACAAATTGAAGAAAGTTGATAACATGGTTTTCTTTCACTGCAAAGCTTTGGTACAAATCAACTTATCAGGGAACGAAATCAGTTGGCTACATGACAACGCATTCGATATTGAAAACTCAAAACTGGAACAAATCGATTTGAGTTTCAATCAACTGGCGACAGTTCGAGAGGAGTTTTTGAGATCCTTCATCACAATCAAAGACAATCGTTTGAATCTGGAAAGCAACGTGATTGAGGAAATCGTAAAATCGGCCGGAGCACCGGTGAAAGCGATGAAACTTTTTGACCTGAACTTGAACAACAATAAACTGAAAATGATTGAACTCGCCAACGTTTCGATAGCGACATTGAGACTCGAGAACAATAAGTTGGAGAGCTTTGACGTCGTTGGGAAAGTTGCCCGCATTCAGTTGAAGAATAATTCACTACGAGAATTGTCTATCAAGAATGAAACACTTTCGATTGACGCTGAGTACAACAACATTACGAAGATGCAGTGTGACGTCGATGCAGTCATCGAAGAGGTTTTCTTATCACATAACAAGCTAGGGAACGAAGTTCTTGTCGAATTGAGAAACGCAAGAAACATGAGAACTCTTGAATTGGCCGACAATTTGCTAGACGAGCTGACTGTTCAGTCTTTCGCTACCTTTAAATCGCTCGAAGAACTTCGACTTGACAATAATGCGATCGACAAAATCGGTTTCGGTTTCTTCTCGCACCAGAAAAAACTCACAACGTTGAATATTTCGTACAACGCGATCAGCAACATCAACTTCCACATGATTTCGCCGCTGACTTCGCTTCGCTCTCTTGACGTCAGTGGGAATCGTTTGACAAACATCAGAGACTTTCATGTTTTGGGACAAATTCTTCCGGCTCTGCAATCGATGGGACTTGAAGGCAACAACTGGAACTGCGAGAATCTCTCAAACGTTCAGATAAGCCTGGCATCGCAAAACATTACAGTCAATGAGCCAATTCATCTCGTTGAAGACACCGAAAATGTTTCTGGAATTAAATGTTCGTCAGAAGCCAGCAAAGAAATTGGATCGGTCGACGATAACATAGAATTTGCTGACGCTGTGACCAAACTTGCCGAGACAGTCAATCAACTTAACATTCGATTTTATGAAATTGTGAACAGCAAGACTGAAATGAAAAGTTTGCCAGCTCTTGAGGAACATCAACAATCAACTTCTATCAGATTAACTTCCTTCGATATAATTTTGATCGTCACCTTAACCTTCCTAGCCGCGACGCTCGCAATCATCGGCTTGAGCAAACTTAGTAAGCTCAAAAGCTTCTTCTCGTCCATCAAACAGATGCCAAGACATCGACCATCGCGACGCAACTCGCCAGTTGACATCATTACGTTCAACAACTCAACAGAGCAGTGAGAAAGCTTCAAAGCTTGAACAACAATTTTCAATTTTCCTAATGCAAGAAACGGAACAAAGTTTGTCAATAACTTTTTCTCCAAAAACAAAATAATTTGTCATTTTTAAAAGTATGACGAAGCGAAGATTTTCACTCGGCGCTTCTCGTTTAATTTGCATAAGCATTCACGCTACATGAACTGACAACATGTTTCAAACTTCTCACTTGTTCTCCCGCAATTGAAAAACGAGAATGTTTGTTCGAGCATTTCTTTTAATCGCATTAAGCAAACAGCAACAAGAAAAATGTTTAACGACAACTGAATAAAACTTTTCCCTCCCGAACAGTTCAGGGACGAGTTGTAATGAAGGTGTAAAATTTAATTTCCATTCATTAGCTTTTATTAGTCGTCGCTCGGACGGATTCCTTTTCACGCTGCTCGAATCTCTCATTTCATTTTAAATTAAAACTTCTTGCAGCTTGGGAATTTCCTTGCGCTCCGCTTGAGAGTGAAGATTCCTTTGTTGCACCAGCGAGGAAGCAATGCACTTTCCCGCGAAAAATAATCTCCGTATCCTTGATGAATAATTCCATTTGAAAGAAAACTCTGAAGTTTCGTTCAAGTTTCTCCCTCCATCGACCATTCGCTCGGATCATAAAACATTTTTTCTTCATTTCCCATCATCGTCGTTTTATTTGCATTTTCAGTTGATATTTTACGATGCAAGCGAACGAAAAAATTAGATATTACAGGAATCGCTCTCTTCGTTGTTTATGTTTGTTGTTATTGGGGGATTTTATTGATGTTTCTCTTTAATGTCACCTTCTGGGGAAGAGTGAGCCGCCTCGTCTATAAAGTTATTTCTACCAGCTCGCGCTTTTTTAATTCCTCTCGAATTCAAATTTCATTACTAAGAGCTGGAGTCGTAAAACGCCAAAATAATCATCATTGTGGATGGGAAAATTCCGTGCCAGTGTCAACATCGACGATAAAACAACAACGCTTCGGTTTCATCCTGGATGAAAGTGACTTTAACCCTTTTTTACGGTCATAAAAAAATCGTAAAAAAAGTTAATAATTCTGATCGAGGCTGATGAATAATAACGCGCATAATTTTAAGAACTATTTGATGAAGATGTCTCGAGGCGGAAACGATGACAATCCTTTTGCCAGAAGCCGTTGCGCAAGACGGTTTTATGCATTTTTAATTGCACTTTTGCGACTGTTTTGATACTAGAATTAAAATAAAATTTTAATCAACAAAACCAGCGATCGTAAACTTGTCGTTCCTTGTGACATAAAAATATTAAAAATGTCATAAAACGCTTTTGCCTAGTTGCTGCTCGAGCTCTTCCTCGCCGAAGATAAACAGAGAAGGTCTTAATTTCAGCTGGTTTATTACTTCCTTAAGTCACGGGGAAGATAGAGCCTGGATGGAAGTGAATTTATGGGAATTAAATCCTTCATTTTACGTCTAAAAAATTGCGATTTTATTTGTTTGGAATTAAATACTCGGGCGAGGCCAAAATTTTCAAATTTTTAAAAAGTTATTTCAATTAAAACTTTAGAGTTATAATTTCGTTATATTTTAAACAGTCAAGAGTTTCTCTTGACTTCCCCGATCGTGACTTCCGGTGACTATTCTTCTTGCTTTGTCAACCAGCTCGGTGAAGCTGATAGTTGAGCGTTTACTGTATACGTTGAGATAAATTCCTAGCACAATAATCAGTCCCGACCAGACATATTGCATCGTGAATGGCTTCGTGAAGAAGATGAACGAGACAGCGATACTCATGGCCTTTCTCGCTGTTGTCACAGTCACAGCCGTTGTCGCTCCTGTCTTTCTTACGAGCGTCAATACTATTTGGATTCCTAAATAGCCAGATACACTTAGCAGGAAACCGTAACCGTAAGTCTCCTTAGGATGCTGAGGATGGCAAGGTTGTAAGATTAGCGGAATCAAATTAAAGAAGTCAATCAAATAGAACTCACATTCCAACTGAACTGAAATCCGCTTAGGAAATGTCCACTGAACAGCATGAACACGAACAAATAAATGAAGCCAATGCCGTACGAGTAGAAGACGACCTCGCTGTTCGGCGCCTTGTGTTTCTTCATTGCCAACTCTTGGACATTTCCAATCACCGCATCGAACACCAGAGCCGTCGATATGATGATGACTCCGTAGCTTGAGAACTTTGGGGACACTTTGGAGTCAGCAAGTGTGAAGAACACAAGACCAATGCACATCGCGAAGGCTGCTAGAAAGTCCATCACGTTGTGCTTCTTCTTCTGAATCAAAATCGATCCGATGAGAACGGGAATGAGTTTGCAGGATTTGAAGATGATTTGCGTTGGGTAATTGAGATGCTCCAAGGCGAAGTTTGACAGTCCCTAAACAGAAACAAGTTACCACGTCACCATCACTTGCTAAAATTTGCTCACCATCGTTCCGAGTGTCAGGAATGCCAACAGTAAGTAAATTTTAATTGGAACAGTTCGCTCCTTCCTAGCGTTTTCAAACGACCCGAAGATTGTGTAGAGAAGGAACTGGACGAGCGTGATGTACCAGCCCGACACTCCATCGAGCGTGAAGATCAATTCGGCGAAATATCCATAAATTAAATAGTACACGAAGACAAGACCGCAGCAGATCAAGAACTCAGTCTTTGGCGAGAGGTTGCGGAATGTGAAGCACAAGACTTGGAAGTCACTCGTCAGTTTCTCGTTCTTGTGGGTCGGCAGCATTGTAAACTTCAACTTATTTTCACTTCACTAGCTTAAGCATTCTCAGAAAATTTGTTTACAATCGTAATCTCTTGTACATGTGTCAGTTGTCGGCTTGCGACGTTTTCCAAGAAAAAGCTTACCCGAAAAGCTTTTCCACGGAACGTTGACGCAGTTCAACAGAACGACCGACCATATGATTTCGAACGTTCGAAGAGTCTCGTCCGAAATGTATCGCGATGCACTTTGTCTGACGTCTCTCGCGACTATGACGAGCTCGACTGTTGAACTTTCATGCAGTTGTCGGAAGGATGTTCTTTTGCATTCATGGAAGTTAAGAAACCATAAAACTTTTCACTATTCAGGTGCCAAATGAAATGCTTCCATCTCGCAGCGTTTTACATGAGACAGTAATTCTGTAAGTGGTCTGTTTGCATTAAAACTTTTAATTATGAAGCTCGTCGCTGTGTGCATTCATCGCAAATATTTATGCTTGAAGTTCTTCCAATGGCTTTGATGCTCGCATTGCGATGTTAATGAGCGTCATGACATTTCCTGCATCTCATGCTCCGTCTTTCTTTCAATGCGGATTGTGAGGGTTTCGGCTGTCGCAGGAGTTTTTCATGGAGCGATAGTGATAATTAGTTTTTAATAAAAAAGTCTATGAAGTTTGTATGTTCTTAATGATTAATTTGACTACAAGAGAAGGTCGTAGACTGATCAAACCTCTTCAGAAAGCGTTAACAGGTTATTTAAAATCGTTCGATTCATTTCCACGTGTTATCTGTAAGATAAACTGCCGCTCAATAGTTTTGCAAGCGATTGTGAGGTCTAAGGCTTAAATCAAATGGAGGTTTCACATCATCAGCCCTTTCACGAAATGCTGCTAGAGGCGAAGCGAATTTTCATAATTATCGTAATTAGCATAAGTCAAAAAGCGCGTGAATGTATTCATAAGAGTCGCGCATGTAGCAGAATCTTTCAGCGATGCCACTCGTGAGTGTTTTTCAACTTCACAAGTACGTTTCATTATTATTTCTGAATTACTTTGCTCGCATGTCTTTTCATGACATATTAATTATTTTTCATTTCACAACTTCACTCGCTGTTGAACTGCCAAGCATCAGAGTTTAAATTCCATCGGAGAGAGTCGAGCGCAATTTCCATTGATTAATTTCCTCGAAAATTGTAATTTTATGCATGTTTTCCCTCACAATTACTTGAATCATTAATATATTTTGTTCGCCTCGTGTTTCCCCGAATGATTAACAACGTTAGGAAACCTCACAAACGTAATTAAGAAAATGTTCTGAGAGCTTAAGCGACACAATTCTCGAGAAATTACAAAGGATTAAGACATAAAAATTGCTACGAGTCGCTGGTCTTTCTCAGCAGCAAAAAACCGTCCAGCACATTAATCATCAGATTATGATTTTTTACTCATGTAAGTCTAACCTCTGCAATTATGAGATCAAGCGATGAGCGGAGGGAAGCGGAGTTATTAGGGCAGATATTTGCATTTATTCGGCATCAATCGAGACAAACTGCCGTCGTAAGCGAAGAAGAAAATTGTTTTCCTGTGGCCTTCAAACTAATCTACGAGATTTATTTGTTATTCCGTCTTTATCTTCTTTCCATTAACCGCACGAAACTTCATTTATCATTTTTATGTTGTGCAAAAAATGTTTATGGCTTGAGATCTTGCAACTTTAAGGATTTAGCTCTGCACTTTTAGCTTTTGTCGATGCGAGAGAGGAAAATCCTCAAAGTAATTAAGCTAATAGTGAACACGCCATCAAAGCGAATGGATTTCCATTTAATCAATTTATTATCACTCGATTCGTTCGACTCGCCATTGGCTTTAAAGAAGCAGCGCTTTAATAAAATTAAAACTGATAACCAATGTTTTATTGCGCATTCGAGTCGAATAATTGGCTGTAATGGAATTAGCAGTTTAGAGGTTGAATGGGTTGAAGGAGAGCAGCTCGAAGGAAAATCCTTCTCAACGCCAAGACAAGACGGCAATTGGCAATAAAATGCGAAGCCATTCAAAGCATTTACATATTGATATTTTATTTTATTTTTATTGTGCTCGAGTTTCGTTCCACCATCGCCTCAAGTCAATAGCGAGCGACGATTCAATTTTCTGAGCAGCTCACAACAACTCGAACTATAAAAGGCATCCATGCATCTCAACGATGATGATATCCTCATTGTTAGTGCGAGAGGAGAACGAACAAGAAAGAATTATTCACGATCGCATCGGAAATGACGGAGAGATTTTCCGCTAGAACCATTAAATTGCCTCAACTATTCAAATGCACACACGCGATGGTTTTAGGTTGGAGCAAGAAGTTAGCGAGCGAGAAAGTTTTATGACGAGATTTTTATGGGGCAATTTTAGTATTTTTTAATGTTCCATGTCATGCATTTTGAGATAAAAATTGCGAAAGGATGTTCGAGACTTCTACTCGCAGTTTAACGATCGACGTTGGCATCGCTTCGTTGAAGAAGAAAATTAAAATCGTGGAGGAATCAATCAAATTAATTGAATGAAAGGACAACGAATGGACGTTCAGTCCGGAGGGCGTGCGAAGATTAAGACATTTGCTTTTAATTCAGAGTGTTCAGATGGCGAGAGAGATTGCACTGCCCGCTCCTAATAATGCAATAAAAATACTTCCAACGATTGAATTCGTCGGGCCAACGGAGGCGAAGAAAAATCTATTAATATTATTACAAATGTTGTTTTTATATCTTTTTATTATCCCTCAAACTCAGGTTTAATATATCGAGGGTATTAGCCCAACGCTTGTTTGATGTATTAACTGCAGTTTTATAGTTTTTCCTGCGCCCTGCGCTACAAATCGAGGGCGTCGAAAATTACTTATGATTAACAATAATATTTTTATTGTCCATCCAGATGAAGTGAAACTTCCTCAGAGTTTAAATCTGATGGATTCGATTTTCCAATAATTGTTTCTCTCTCAGTCGTAGTTTGATAGTTTGAGAAATGAAAGCTTTCTTAAGAAACAAGAAAACAGTCTCAGCAAGACAGCTTGTTCGTTTGGTATTTACAGCTTTTGTTCGAACGTGACCATTCACTTTCACAAGGGAATGAAAAATGAAACTGAAGAAAATCGAAATTTCCTGTCATGAACAACCAGAATTGTTCGCAACTTTACATATCAAGATCCAAGCTGCAGAAAAACATAATAAATTGTCTTGGAAATCCAATTTCACTTTTGCATTTTCCTTGAGTTTATGATGAATCAAAAGTTTCCGATATCATCGGTGCAATCTTGTTTCGCTCGTTTACGGGAAATTGTGCAAGGTGGAAGAATTTACTCCTCCGACGGTTGAGCTTAATCGAAGCGTCAAAAATTTTCATTCAAAGCAACTCGGTTGAGTTGAATGTGATTTCCGAACGTGCATACGGAAAGCGGTCGATGAACTTTGATGTAATGAAAATTTTCACATCGGATGATTCTCGATGTCACAATGAATATTGCGATTAACAATGAAGAATTTCCAATCAAAAAATTCCTCGCTGCATAAAGCTTGCGTCGCTGCTGTTGTTGCAGGTTCCTAACCACATCGGCGGTGAAGTTTGAGTGGAAACTTTTCAACCGCAATCTCTGAGGAAGACGAATAATCGCGAAGCACTTTCGGAAATTACCTAGATAGCAGATGACAAGTACATTGACTGCTGAACGAGATAAAATTTGAGCAATTGTCATGTGGTCGCCTGACGAGAGAAAACTCGCGATGCATAAATATTGACACCTGGGACTGCTATGCTAATGGTTAATTTTCTCCGTTGGCTTCACTGTACTGAGTCCCTGCTGACACTTCTTTGACTTGTTTCATCGTTAGACTTCTGATTTATAAATGACAATTGCTTGATAAGATAATGGAGTCGTTGTTTCACTCACTGTTTCGCATACTCAGTAGCTTGTGAATTATCGAGATGAGTGGTTGGCTCGTGTTGTTCCTTTTATCAAGCTGTGCAATCTCGCAGTCGTCTCAGGTGGCCGCAAATACATTTTTGCTTCTGCAAGTTTTAATCCTTGTTAACAGCGTTCAACGTTAGACGATCCTGATTACACGATTGCAGTGGTTGAGTTCACTCCAGAGCTTCCGACTGTGAACTGGGAACTGAGAACTGTTTTGCATTTCGAGAATTACACGAGAATCGTTTCCGAAGCTGCTGATGCCGGAGTTGACATTTTAATCTTTCCAGAATACACGCTAAACAATGTCGCATTTCCCGTCGAAGTTCCAGATCCTTTGGATGACTTAAATCCTTGTTTGCATCCGGAGTGGTTTGATAATCTTCTAATTGATCTCTCGTGTCTTGCACGAGACAACGAGATTTACTTGTGCATCAATTTGAGTGAAAGCGAAGAGTGTACTGAAGAGCTGCAGCTCGCACGCAACGATACTCGACCTTGTTCATCGCTGGGAGTTTCGCGATTCAACACGAACGTCGTCTTTGATCGTAATGGAACAGTCATTGGACGATACAGAAAGTTCAATTTATTTCGTGAAGGCGGAATCAACACGACACAGATCGCTGAGTTGTCAACGTTCACGACAGATTTCGGAGTGACTTTCGGTAACATCATTTGCTTCGATGTTCTGTTCTTCGAGCCTGCAATGCAGCTTGTGAAAATGGGAATTAGGAATTTCATTTTCTCAGCCATGTGGACGTCGGAACTTCCTTTCTTGACCTGTGAGTTGAATATCAAATATCAAAGTATTTTTATCTTCAACTTGCTCATTTTCTAGCGAACCAAATATTCCACAGTTGGGCTTACAGGAATTCCGTAAATCTTTTTGCCGCCGGAACAAACTTCGCGCCTGCAACTGCCACCGGAACTGGATTTTTCATGGGACGATCTGGAAATGTTTTCTCGACATTTACTGAGAATCCCGTGCGAGATTTTTTCGCTTTGAAGATTCCAAAAGGTTTTGCACAATGGAACAGTTCGATTGGATTGCCAGATCCGATAGAAAATTCTTTTGGTAGTTTGTCATTTGGGATTGATGTTATTGATAATTTTGTGACGGAAAGAATTTACTTGAAATCTAATGAATTACTCAACAAAGTAATTTGCGACAAAGAGCAATGTTGCGAGTTTGATGTTGACATCCAAAGTGCCACCACAAATTCAACCTTTCAATATCGATTTGTGGCTTTCAATGGACGTCGAACATATTCGGGATGGGGCGAGAAGAAACTCATCATCTGCGCTGTTATGCTTTGCAACAATGAGCAGTTGACTTCATGTGGTCGAGTTCCAAACTTGGATCTTGAACCGATAACCTTTGAAAGGATCAAGATAACAACGACCTTCAATCGATTTGGTGTGTTGATGATGCCAAATTCATTGGACATGAAGATGAATCCTCTGAGCGTCGATAAGTTTGCTTATGATGAAGCTGTGACGTCTGAAACGTCGAGAACGTCAACGATCACTTTGCTGCAACCTCACTCAGATGTGCAAACCTTCGCGCTTTATGGTCACGACTTTGAAATTGACGAAGAGTTCGATTTTGACAGAGAAGACGACGGTTGATGTGGAGACAATGGAACAGACGAAGAACGATGGGTATGATTCAAGCTATGGCTTAAGAATATAAACAAAGAAAATTGAGTGCAAAATTCATGATAATCCTCGCAATCTTCCGCATCATTCTCGTCATCATCCACACCGCACAACAGCAAATCGCTTCCTTCAAAAAAGAAAATAAAATCAACTAAAGTGTGTCGTTTACGACTTTGTATTAATTTGAGGATTTCAAGGGATTTTGTACAACTTGTGGATTGTTTAAGCTTCCCATAATCTAAGATTCCGTTCCTCGTTCAGGGTTGCATGTTGAGCGATCAATCAGCTAAAGTTATTTATGGATTTATAACACGACGGTAGAAGTCGTCGAACCGCTTGAACATAAGGAAACCTGATTAGAAAAATTTAGAAGTAAAACAGGTAATCAAACAAGATGCGAGACAAGGTACGTAGAATTTTCCATGTCCACTTCCAGTAAAACAACAAATAATTGAAGAATGAATATTTTGTTAAGACAGTCGAGGTTATTTTTTCAAGGTGAAAGACCTCAGTTTGAGAAATGAGAAGTTACTTCGTAATCTTACTCGTGCTATTTCGGTATACAGGAATCGTATTGGGCAACATAGCGAGTTCATCAGCATTGCCAACTGCATTCGAAAATGTCACTCGGCATTTGTTTCAATTGGAAACGCGAATGTTCATCAACAACTACGGTGTCGACTCAAATACGCTGACGTGGCTTTTGCTAAGAAACTTGAACGAGAAGGCGATGCCGTTCCAACTGCAAAACCTGGAGCCTGAAACAGAGCGAGTGTTTATCAATTCGTCAACGCTTTTCACATTCAACTCCTTCGCAACGTTTCGAGCTTTCAACCAAAAACTTAGTTTAACAAACGAATACTACAAACCAATGCAGTTGTTTGTCTTTTGTCGCGATGCAAAAGTCAGCTATCTAAAAACAATAGTGCAGGACGTTGTATTTAAAGCAAGTAATCATTACATGATAGTGGAGAACACAGGAAAGGGCGATGCTCGATTAAAAACTGCTTTGGAAGATCACATTCAATACGAATATTTCCTCATCGAGGAAACAAACTGTGTCAAGCTCATGACGTTTGTTTGGTTTGCATCTGGAAACTGCGGAAAGTTGGAACTGATCGAGATTAACAGATTTAACAAGAGCACAATGAGATGGAAAAACGAAAAGTTCTCAATCAATAAATTAGAAAACTTCCATGGCTGCGATCTTGTGAGTCTCTTTGGTGGAACCGATATACAAACGCTAATGTACGTTACCATACCGTACGACCTACAAAATGTCCTAAACTATAAATTGAAGCGTTGGGAGGACGGAAATGCCAACACGCTTGTTGATGTAGTCTTTCAAACAGGATGTATGAACGCGATTGATAAATTTCATAGATATGATGAATTCACGTGAGCTATAAAATCTTGTCATTTAAAATATTTTTATTTTATCCTTCTATAAGCAGACCTGGAAGCTACTCGAATATGTCTTTCTTGACATGTTTCATCTACTTTTCACCAGTAAGAATGGCCGTTCCGCCAACTGAAAACATTTCCGAATACGCAAAACTCGCATTGCCTTTCGACAACTATGTTTGGGCTTTGATCTTTCTCACTTTCGTGATTGCTTTCGGAACGATTTTGGTTTTGTATTGCGTGAAACGACAAATACGAGACGTCGTCATAGGCTCAAACGTGTCGACGCCATCTCTTAACGTTAGCCAAATCTTCTTCGGGATCTCTCAAGTTGCTGTTCCTCGAGGAAGCTTCGCGAGATTCCTTGCGATCTCCTTCATTCTCTACAGTCTGATTATAAGAACCGCGTGGCAAGGCAAAATGTTTGAGTTTATGCAGAAAAATATCACAAAACCTGAGCTGCAAACTGTCGAGGAAATGATCGGAAAAGGTTACACATTTTACATGGAAAAGGACTTCAAGAAAAAGTTTCCCGAAACGGAGATCGCCAGAAGGTTTGTTTAATGGCATCAAACAGAACTTAACTTAACCAATTGTTTTGAAGGGCTATAATTCAGGAATTTGACATACAAAGTGCTGCTGATGAGAGTTTAGCGAGACGCATTGTTGATACCGATTTCAAAGGCGTAGTTCAAATGGATCTTACAACATTAAGTGCTACAACTTATTGGACAGGAGGTCGCTCTCTTCAAAGGATCAGAAAAGAAGTTCTACATGTCAACATCTGCGGATTAAAATTTCCTCACCATCATCACTTCACTGGCATCTTTGATTTGAAGACGCAGCAGCTCTTTTCTGCTGGAATCATACAATTACATACTGCACACGTTCACAGATTTCTCGATCCTAGGCGATACAAGCACTTAAATCTTTATGAACCCACAAAGTTGACCATGAAAAAGCTGGAGCCTGGATTCGTCATTTGGCTTGCCAGTTTCTCTCTGGCATTTGCTGCGCTTTTGACGGAGTGGCTGACAATCATCACAAATTACATTTTGGTCAAATACATTCTTGAGGCATTCTACAGAATGAGACACGAATCCGAGCACGCCGCTAATCAATCTGGAGTCAAATCACTAATATGCACTTCTATTATGGCAGTTACGAACATAAATCCAATTACTGATTGCGAATCTGAGGTAAATGAAACTCCCAACAAAATTAAAATTGATCACAATGAGTTAGATTTGCAGTAGAGAATGCAAAGTTTTTGAGATCTTTAAGAAGTGTGTAATAAATATGATGAATTTCAATAAGTTGAAACGAACTTTGCAGCGAGGTTGATAATTTATTACTTAAGTTCAAAGGAAAAAGGCAGTCAAATTTGATTCTAGAATCAAAATTAGTACAAAATTTAATTACAAAACTAGAGAATTTGTGCTTTGTAGTTTCGGTTCCATGCTCATGAAAAAACACAGCCAAAGTCTTCAAATTGATCGAGTTTAGGAAATTCTGTTCGAAGAAGTCGCATGTAAAACAACATCTCAGACAAGGTTAGAGACATGTCACAAATAATTGTATGTAGAATTTTTTATGTCCAAGTCAATCTAAAAATACAAATAATTGAATAATGAATATTCAGTTAGGACAGTCGAGATTTTTTTTTCCAGGTGAAAGGTTCACTTTTGAGAAATGAGTAATTCCTGGTTGATTGTGATCGCGCTGTTCCGGTTTCCATGCCCAGGAATCTCATTGGGCAACATAGCGATTTCATCAGCATTGCCAACTGCATTCGAAAATGTCACTCGGCATTTGTTTCAATTGGAAACGCGAATGTTCATCAACAATTACGGTGTCGACTCAAATACGCTGACGTGGCTTTTGCTAAGAAACTTGAACGAGAAGGCGATGCCGTTCCAACTGCAAAACCTGGAGCCTGAAACAGAGCGAGTGTTTATCAATTCGTCAACGCTTTTCACATTCAACTCCTTCGCAACGTTTCGAGCTTTCAACCAAAAACTCAGTTTAACAAACGAATACTACAAACCAATGCAGTTATTTGTCTTTTGTCATGCCGCCACGATCATTGACATCAAATCATTGGTTAAAGATCTCGAAGTTAAGGCAAATAATAATTACATGATGATACGAGGATCTCACGGAGAAGCGAGAGTGAACACGGCGTTGGAAGATCACATTCAATACGAATATTTCCTCATCGAGGAAACAAACTGTGTCAAGCTCATGACGTTTGTTTGGTTTGCACCTAGAAAATGCGGAAAGTTGGTACTGATGGAGATTAACAGATTCAGTAAGAGCACTGCGAAGTGGCAAAGTGACGAATTTTCAATTCGAAAACTAGCAAACTTCCATGGATGCGACATCGTACACCTCTTCGATGCGGCCCAAAGCGGATCCTTGTTGCACTGGTTTATTCCAGAAATGCTAAAAACTGAATTGAACTATAATTTGAGGCTTTGGTCTTATAACGGAGATACAAGTAACCTTCTTCATGTAGTCTTCAGACAAGGTTGCTTGAACGCATTTGATAAATATCATAAATTTGAACGCCTTACGTGAGTGACACAAATTTATCTTTTCTTATATGTATTTATTTCATCATTTCTGTAAACAGGCCCAGCACCTACTCGAACATATCGTTCTTGACATCGTTTGTTGAGTTTTCACCGGTAAGAATGGCCGTTCCGCCAACTGATAACATTTCTGAATACGCAAAACTCGCATTGCCTTTCGACAACTATGTTTGGGCTTTGATCTTTCTCACTTTCGTGATTGCCTTCGGAACGATTTTGGTTTTGTATTGCGTGAAACGACAAATACGAGACGTCGTCATAGGCTCAAACGTGTCGACGCCATCTCTTAACGTTAGTCAAATCTTCTTCGGGATCTCTCAAGTTGCTGTTCCTCGAGGAAGCTTCGCGAGATTCCTTGCGATCTCCTTCATTCTCTACAGTCTGATTATAAGAACCGCGTGGCAAGGCAAAATGTTTGAGTTTATGCAGAAAAATATAACGAAACCTGAGCTGCAAACTGTCGAGGAAATGATCGGAAAAGGTTACACATTTTACATGGAGCCGTACTTTAAGAAAAAGTTTCCCGAAACCGAAATAGCCAAAAGGTTTGTTTAATTTAATAAAATGAGTTTTAATAGAAAACCAATTATTTCATAGATCTAAAATTAAAACCTTCGAAGTAGGACCTGAGAGGGAAATCTTTGCGAAGCTGATTATGGATAAAGACTTCAAAGGTGTAATTCAAATGGATCTCGGAATTTTCAGTGAGATGAACTTGTGGACAAATGGGCGCTGTCTGCAAAGGATCAGGAAGGAAATTCTGTACGTGAACATCTGCGGAATGAAATTCCCTCATCATCATCACTTCACCGAAATCTTTGACTTCAAATCTCAGCAGCTTTTCACAGGCGGAATCACACAGTTACACTCGTCCCTAGTTCACCAGTACTCCGATCCTAATCGATACAAGCACTTGTACCAAGACGAACCTCAACAATTGACCATGAAGAAGCTCGAACCTGGATTCGTCATTTGGATCGCCAGTTTTTCTCTGGCAATTGTTGCGCTAATCTTTGAGTGGCTAACAACAATCAAGGATTACATGTTTGTTAAATACATTTTCACGGCATTCTACAGTACGAGATATGAATCAGAGTACTGCATTAGGCATTCACGAGTTAAGAGATTTCTGAGAGTTGAATCTGTAGATCTTGAACAAGTTTAATACTTAGATCTATTTGTTAATGGCAAGTGCATTGAAGACCTAAATTTTTTTATAAGATGCGATTCTTCTAATAAAATTTTCGTCTGTTCAAATTTTAATCAAAAAACCGTCGTATCTTAAATCATCGCCACCAGAATTTCCATTAAACTTTGTTGTTAGAATTCATTCTATTGAAAAATAACCACGAGATTATTTTAATGGATTCGAATGAATTTCTCATTTCCCTTTCTCCTTCTGGCTTCTGCTTAAAACGATCTCTCCTTCTTTTCATCGTAAGACGAACGACGACGAATGAATCATAAAAGGAAGCCTTCTTTGATATTTAAATGCTGCAGCATTCATCAAGTGCATAATTACACCTCCTACTTGGATGGGCTACGTCTCGTGTTTGTCTCAGACGACGAAGTCATTGTCTGCATTCGGTGAACGAGGAAGGTCTCGAGTGCTTCATTATCTGTGAAATCCTTCCCCATCGTTGTAATTGAGGTCTATAGACTTTGGGACTGAATCATTTTTTGCGCAACAATTTAAGGATTGGCCGCATTTGGCTGTTCACGCTGTCGTCTGCTTTCGTTTAAAGCGTAGCAGAAAATCGCCTCAAGATTTACTTTTTCCTGCTTCCTTTTAACCCAAAAGAACGTGACATTCACAAAAGGTTTTTGAGCATGAAATTTGTTACTTGCATCAAAAGGAGCGAGACGAAAAAAAAGTGAAAAATCACTTGAATGAAAAGCGTCTTG
The DNA here is from genome assembly GCA_033064975.1 of Smittia sp. YW1114-2. NCBI lineage: Eukaryota > Metazoa > Arthropoda > Insecta > Diptera > Chironomidae > Smittia > Smittia sp. YW1114-2. The sequence continues at coordinate 6,746,999 of CP093834.1, read as the reverse complement.
TAATCGTCTAGTTGGTGAATTTTTCATGTGCATTTGAATGTGAAGAAGGGAAGCGGAGAGAAATCTTCAAGGCGTAACAGACGATGAACAGACTTTTAAGTAATGGATTTCTCTGACTAAAGACCGTAAATGCTTCATTTATCCATCACGAGTCATTCGATACTTCGGCAGCGAGCATGAATAGAAACCCTCGAGAGTTCGTCAATCAAAAGTTAAATTGCGAAATGCGGCGGAATAATGAAGCAATCAAACAAATGGACATCGATGAATCGAGCGGGGAATTAAAGAATCAGCGAGGCTAATTCGAACTTCCTTCAAAAAGATTCTCACGACCTATCGAAGGGGTTAAAAAACTCTCAATCAATTATCGACTACACCACAACCATAAAACAATCTTAAAGTATCGGAAGGAATTTCTCAGATCCCTTTCATCGCTTGCCTTATCCTTTCAATCAAATAATGAATTGTTATGAAAATATGAGCTGGTTGCCGATGGGGAACGAGAGACTGTTGAGCTCAAATTAACTTGATTGAATTGTTGAGAAACTAATTTGATTCCCATTCAACCCTTGCGAGGAGAAAATGTGCTTAGACTGCCGTTTAATCCCTTCCATTGTTCGTCTTGAAGTCTCTCTTGCAGTTAAGAATCTGGTATGTCCGCGATTTTATGAGCCAGTAATTTTATTGCTCGAAATAAGTTTAGATTCGTAATCTTTCGCATCGCCTTTAAGAGCATTAAAATTAATTTTTATATTTTTTCGAGTGAAAATATTTTCATTTCTTTCGCTCCTCGGCCTTACGACTCATAAAAATTATGATTTATAGAAGTTCTTTTATGGATGAATATCTCTTCCCAATTCATTTTCCTCCTATTTAAATATTTGTGATTGCGCTTTCCCATCTTGCTTTGCGCCTCTTTGATTTCGTTTTATTACAAAGCGATAAAAAAATGCTCGTGGAAAATTAAAGGAATAACAAAAACAATTTTTATTGACGCGGCAGCTCTTAAGATCGACTCCTCGACGGCTCTTGAAACTCGTGGGGTGAACGCATAATTTTCCTTTTGTTACGTTTTTAATTTTTTATTTTCGGGTTTTTACTTCTGGTCCTCTTGAGAGCAAAAAATTTATGGGCGCGATTCGGTGTCTTGAGCAGCCGCTTCGTTCCCGTTACACTCGACTAATGCGATTTACATTCAAATCCAATCAAACGTCTACAAAAGGTTTTTTATCTGCAATCAAGTTCGTGAAAGTAACAATTAATCAAACAGATACTTAAAGTTTTCTCTTTTAGATGTTAAAGATATTGGAGTAGGGTTTTCCGAGTCGAGGCTTCGCATCCGAAGCCTCGCGGTTTTTTTGACCTAAAAAACCGTAGCGAGTTTTTAAGATTCGTTCGAAGCCTCGAAATTTTTCCGAACTCATTTGTTTTCCATTCTGCAACTTTTTGTAAAAAATTAAAGTAGTAAAAAATAGTTTTCACACGATTCATAGATTGAAAAAGTACACATAAATGGGTAAGTTGCCTGTTTAGGCAATGTTTTTGTTCAAATCGTGTTAAAATAGTTCTATAAAAATCTGAGCGCCGACTTGAAGCCAATTAGATTAACTGTGGAAGCTCTCAGCCGACAGAATTCCTCTGCTGACGCAGCAATAAATTTCATGTTGAAAAACTTGAACAGCAAACTGATGGAATCAGCAATAAATTCTTGGCGTGTTCTCAGCCACGAATCGACGAACGCATCAACAAAGATATAATGAAGCTCCTCAAGTGCCTTCATGATCCGAAGCCAACTCCTTCCAATCAAACAATAAGTTGTGCTCAAGACTTGATAAAACGACTATTCGGCTTGAATTTGTTGGCGAATGTCGACATCGCTGATGCAAGTTATGAATTTTCCCAAGAATATACGATGGAGGGGATCACAAAAGCTTACGAAGCTCCGAAAGAGCGAGATCAATCGGAAACGTTGAAGACAGAGTTCTCGATTTTCAAAAATACGGAAAAACGTACTAAAAATTTGTAGCTTTTAAACGATGCTTTACTGACAATCAAGCCCACGTCGAATTATGTTGAGCGAGTTTTTTCTGCTGCTACTTTCTTCTGCACAAAAGTCTGTTCGCGGCTTTCTGACGCTTGTTTGAACGCTCTAATCTTTCTTAAATTCTACTACAAAACCAAAAAGATGTAAAAATTATTTTATAAACGCTGTTTTCCTGGATATTTCTGAGTTGCAGAAATTATTTATGATAAATTCGAATCCAAATCATTGATAAGTTGCCAGTGAATCCGGATTCCAGAACAACAATATTTTTATCATTTAAAACAAAGCGATTGCGACCAGAAAAATTGAAAATTGATTTTCGAAGAAACACTTTACCGCGCCTTTTGCCTTCAAATCTGCCATAAATTATTTTATAGTAGTTTTCTTCCTTTTAATGTAACAATTACTAAAGATATCTCATGAAAAACGATTCAACAAATTGCCTGCGATTTTATAATTTATGATTTCAGTTTTCTCAAATAAAATTCTTATTTCACAAGTTCGATCTGATGTTTGTGCTCACTATTTTACTTTCTCACTCTTTCTGATGTCTTGCTTAACAAAATTTATTAGCTAATTACAAAGGCTTATGATTCATAAGTTATGAATGCCTTTCGACCTACTTGGTGGTCAAGAAATAATTTCGAAAACATGTATAACAGAAAACTAAAGCATTCTGTTTTCCAAGAAATATCATAGATTGACGGAATTACTTATTAAGACGAGTGAGAAGCGCGTATGACGAGTAGGCAAAATTGAATATCGATGTGAAAGTGTTCATATTAACTTTGAATAAGCCTAAGGCTGTGAACTCAATCGGTTTCTTAGTGTTTTCCATGAAAACTTTCATTGCCATCTTGAATTTTTCATCAGAGTTTTCCCAGTTTGAATGGAACAAACTTGTGGACAGCTTTGTAGACGCGAAACTGATTTTGTTAGCGTAAAAGCAAGGCAGGAAAATTTCTATTAGCATCGGGATGATGTATGTTAGGTAACGAATGAAAACTCCTATATCTGCATCAGTCGAAACCTGGCAAAATAAGAATTCTCAGTTTATTCGGAGCAATTTCTTTAGTTTGTCTCTCTGAACTTACCAACGAAAGCATGAATGCGATAGTGCAGAAGATCATCGAGCTCAAAAAGCCTTGAATCATCGTCACAACCGAGAACAAATCTTGAATATCTAGCACGAACTTTTTGATTTCCTTGTGAATTTCAATGCATTTTAACAATTCCTTGAAATTGTTTTCATGGTCAGCACTCGTCATCGCAAGCTCTCGATTCTTAAGAGCGATGGTTGTCTTTCCAATGTTTTCCAATCGATCACAGAGCTCTTCTATTAATCCAATCGCGAAGCACATGAACAGAACTGGCAAAACGTCGCACGTGATATCAAACACGCAGTACAAGACTGGTGCAGCTTGATAGAACCAGATTAAGAAGAAAACGTAAGGGTTGCTCTTGTCCACATAGGGAAAATACATTCGGTAGGTTAACAGCCGCTGCCCAAAGTTTAAAATTGGGACCGCACTAGCCATCGCACAAGCTCCAACTGAAGTGATGGCAAAGATTCTATAAGCGGTTCGACCTTGTCCAACTATCTTGTGAAGCTTTTTGTGTTTTAAATTAGCTTCACACTCGCTCAGCTCGATGAGCTTTTCCAAACTTGCGACCAATGCAAGAATTTTGGTTATTTTGAATCCTGCGTTCAGAGTTTTGATGGCTTCAGCAAGTTTCGTTGCTCCAGTGCTCATTGAATCCGCCAACTCCTCAATACTCTCAAACTTGAAGAAATAGAAAACGTGGAACAGCGTGAACAAATCTGATGCGTACAAGTGCAGCAGCAGCCCGAATATGCGGTAGGTCCAAGATGAATTTGAACTCTGCCACATTCCAGAATAATACAAAACGTTAAGAGGAGCACGGAAAGTTTCTTGGACGTCAAACATTGTCGAACCACTCAATATCACACTTCACCATCTAATGAATTTTTATTCTTACACCTCAGAAGTTTTGACTGTTGGCATGAATTGATAATAAACCTAAATAGTTTTTAACTAAGAAGTATGTAACTATTACTTTTTGATTATTCTTTCGTTCATTATTCATTTCAAGACTATTGATAGCTATAGAATATTTTTGTAGTTAAAATAGAACAGCGGTATGACGGCGTTTTGAGGGATGCTTCACATTTCCCAAAATCAATTTCTAACTTTGTTAAGATCAATACAAACGTTACGGAGATGTTACTGGCGATTTGACTCTTAGCTAAACTCAATTGAAATTCAATTGTTGAATTAGAAGTCAGTAAAAATTTCTCATTTAAAATTTCCCTGGCGATAAAAATATAATTAAACAATTAGCGAAGCAATTAAAAGAATCCCAACACAATCCCCTGAATATAAACAGCAAGCAATTGCTGGCCGGACTCAGCTTGCCAAGTAATAAATTTGCTGTACCCGAAGAGGCTCAATAGACAATAAAATTAAGAAATGCTCAAGCCGTAAAAGTTATTATTGAAATTGCCTTTCCTCTGCTCTCCGCAACGGAGCATAAAACTCTCTTGAGTCCAAATCCACCTCCCCTCGCCAGAAATCTCCAAAACCGAGTCCAAGTCACTGTTCCGTCGTTTCAAGAAGCCAAATTTGCCATTAAAATAAATAAATCGATTTCTCAATCATTTAGTTTGCAATCCCCCTGATCTCGCTTCCACCGAGACAGGAAAATTTCATAAGGACCATCAGAAAGGCAATAAATGTTGACACATTTTATTGGCGTCTCTCAATCACCGAGGCGAAGAGAAACAAAAACGTGCATAGAAAACTCATAAAATCTCTGATCGTGAAGATTGGGTGAGTGATTGGAAACGCGTCTAACCATTGCGTTTATCGTAAAGAGCGCATTAAAAAGATTTTTTATGATTGAAACGAAAATTGGTTGTGTGCTCAAAGAGCTTCGCCGTGTGTTCTATCGGCAATCGGCGGGATAAGCGAAGGATATCGAAGCAATTTCATGTTTTACGGCGATGGATTTTATGCAGTTTTATGATTTTTAAATACGGCGAATCGTTTAATTTTAAGGCTTGACGGGAGAGCAACAGCAGAAGAGACTTTGCCTCAATTTCCGAAATTAAAATCGAGAACATTTTATTGCTCGAGCATTCTCGGCGAAATTTAAAATCGCCTCACATCCTGTGGGTTCAACTTTTTTATGAAAGAACTTTTTTACTGCATCACAGCATTGGCAGTAGACTCAAGCGTCGATAACTCTCGTCAGCATCACCTTCTCAAATCGTTTCGATTGTCACATATTTCCTGACCATTAAGGCTCGCACACAAACAATCACGCACGGGTTGACGATTCGGTGAGGGGCTATTGGCACCATGTCGAGGACTGACAACAGATTGTCGACACGGCCGATGCAAGTTTTCAAATTATTTATGTTCTCCGCACTTGGAAATTTGTTTTGATAATAAAAACTTGAAAATTAAATTAGTTTGATCAACACTGGTGAATGCTGAGGCCGTCTGGGACCGATGATGGTCAACACGATGCACGAGAGGAAGCGAAGTTTGTACAACATTTTAATTATCCTGTTGTTGTTGAGTAGGATTAAATGCAGAAGCGAGAGTGAGACGATTTAATTTGACTACACATGACGCGCAGTGATATTTAAGGGGATGGCAAATGAGTTTCCTTCGCCGAGCAATTTTCATTTTGCATTTTCAGTCGCTCTCTACGGCGTCCGATACGGCTTTTAATTGCGAGCTGTAGCAAATTTAATGATTATGACTCTCGACGTTTTCCTCTTGCCGGGAGATTGTGTCGTCATTAAGGTTATGACTAATTTTGACTCCTTGTGCATGCGACATCCTCCGCTTTCGATCATAAATTGTCCAGCAGTTTTATTGCGCACTCCTTGAAAACAAGTCTCATTCCGTAAGTAATCACGTCAACCTCATCTTCGGACTGGAGTCTGTCGACAGCGCATTTTTATCGCCTTGTCGATGTCAAACAACTGGTTGCTGGCATCGTCCTTTAATTAGAGAGAATAGTTGATTTCCACTGCCTTTCGTTCGCTCGCAATCACACCGGACATAAACCGAATTCAAGGGTCGGCGGCAGTTGATGAAAGAAAATTAAAAACACCAATTAAACTTTAATACATTTAATGCCTCGCAAAGTCACAAACTTTTTGTTTTCCAATTAATCTTCGTCCCTTTCGCGAACTGTGAACACGGAATTTTCCATTAAAATGCAAATCGTTTGTTTGATAGCTCTCGATCTCATGTGTAAAGCAATGGCTCATCGATAGACGCGGCAGAATTTTTTATTTGTCCATTTCGCCTTGTTGCGATTAAGTCATCTATGAAAATCCCATTCGTAAAAGTTAAATCTCTGGGATGGTTTTTGATGGGCTTCGACTGGATGAGATGCGAGGTTTATGGCGGGCGGCGCTCCTTGTCCTATCTCGACGTCTGCTCGTAAAATCTTCGAATGGTAAATCATACTCGATACGGAGGATATTAAAAAACAGTTTTTTATTCGATGGAAAACGACTCATAAAAGCCACCGTTCGCCGCTCATCCTTATGCAAACTCACAGCCGTGACGGTTATGTCTTTGTTGTATCGTGTTTATTCGCATCAACGTTTTGAATTTAACTTCGTTTTTTTGTTATCGAGCATAATGTGCTTTGTGATCCAACAATATTTTATCTTCGAGCATGTGAAAGAGAATTTTCTAGCGCATAAAAGTCGCTTGGATGCGACTGTTTGTGCTGATTTTATGGCGGAAACGAGCGAGAAATCTGCTATCAGACGCAAATTAACGACCAGGAAGAATGTCGATCCGTAAAAAAAAATTAAATGAAAGCGTTTGAGTGATGTGTGATGTGCATTTAGTCTCATTTTTTGCAGGAGCTCCTTTGTACGTCGGTCAGTGTCGCATCGTTTGATTAATGAACAAACTAAACGTTTGGCGAGGCGACTCTGTCGACGAGCATTCTTGACAACGGGAAACATTACCATGACGTGTGTGGAAAGGAAAATCCTTTTTAAGCAGAATGACAGAATGGCTGATGGCTCGAATGGAAAATCTCAGGAGTCGAAGACCTGGAAAAAGGTAAACACATAGAGCGCACCCACAAAGAGACATCAAAAGTGAATCCACGGAATTAATTCTTTCGCTTGCCGGAATGGAAAGATTGAAAAGAAATTGAAATGGAATTGACTTTTATGTTAACTCTAATAAAGTAGGCAAACTGTTATGGTTCTCTGAAATGGATCAACTCGTCATATTTGTGGTGCGCACACATGAACGGATTCGTATTGAATAAAACATAAACTCTCCCGTTCAACGAGATGACATAAATTTCGCGAGACAAATGACGTTAAACTCCGCTGAAATTGAAAACTCTTTTTTCCCGTGCGCTCGATTGTTGTTTGCTTAGTTTCCGCTGTCAGAAGCATTTGGCAATTTCCTCTGTCTCTCTTTGAGCGTCATTCAATAACATGATAATAAATAAAATTACATATGAGCATAAACAAGCTCATCCTTCGCTGCTGCTTCTGCTTCGACGGAGAATCCTGAAATCTGTAACGGAAAACCCTCGAAATGCAAGCCATAAATTATGTATGACATCAATTCGTTATCATTTTTATTCCCCTCAACGCGAAAATTCCCGAGAAAAAATATTCACAATTGCGGAATAATGTTGTAAACCGCGAAAATCTCTCGTGTTCTGTTTTATTAAACAGCGACTTTGGTTAGCCGAAAGAGGGTTGCACCGTGCGGGAACATATGCTTCGCACAGATTTCAATGTTGCCGATGGGAAAACGATTGCAGAACTGTGGAAATTCGAATGAGATTTCTTTGTCGTGAATCAAGTTTTTCGTGACATGATGGGACTTCGACGGATGAACTCTGCACATTTGTCATTGTCTGCAAACAAGTCGAATTGTTTTACATTCGCTCGCCAGCTTTCGAAAACTGGTTTTAATTTCCACGTGCCCGTCAACTTAAGCTCAAATGGAGAGAGAATGTGAAACCGTCGACAGAGCTCAGTCTCGTAAATGATGTTGTGAGCGCGAGTTGAGCGAAGAAAAAGTTTCGCGGCTAAATTTATTTTCTGTCTGAAGTTTTGTAGTTAAAAGTTTCCGTCTTCCGACTTTGGAGCGATTACTTAAAATGTCCGTCGATTCAGCTTGGATCTTCCGAATCTGTCTGGTGATGGCCGTTAGTCTGATTTTGTTCGCCGACTTCCTTGGATACGGAGGTGCAAACGCCAGGAAGAGCGACAAAAGCGAGGATTACGAAGACTACACAGCTGACGATCATACGACAAGCTTTACGGCTGAACAAGGTAGGCAGTTGCTGCCAACAATCAACTGTGAGCGATGCAAGTGAATATGTTCATTTCCGTGATCGAGTTTAACTTGATTTGAAGCTGTCGCGACTTTTAATGCGAGAACTTTGAGAGAAAATATCACTTGATGTCCTTCAAACACGAAGTTGTCGCGAGGGTTCTGAATCGATTAATTCCGCGACAAGCTACGAATCAAGAACAATCTAATCATAATTCGCGTCCTCGCTATAAATTACGAAAGATTATCAAGCCTTAGCATTGATCTTGTGATTAGCGCAGTAATTGCGCAAAGAAATCAACTTAATAACAACGCACAACGATTTATTTTTAGACAGAGCGCCAAGCGAGTACAAAACCAAAGAGCACAGAGTGAGTTACGAGTTGAAAACGCAAGACGATCTAACGTCACAGGACAAGATCGACATGAAGTTCTTCAAAAAGGCCTTCAATGAGAAACAAAGACTCGAGCAGAAGCGAAGCATGGAGGTCGTGAACCAAAAGATTAGCGAATCTCTTCGAGAACTGTGTCTGCCGAAGCTGTTGTGCGAGATCGCAGCGAAGCCAACCTACTTGCTAACCGATAAGGAGAAGCATGTGCTATCGTTGCTGAAGTAAGTAATTGGGAAAATGCTTCCGATAAATGATTTCTCGGTTAATTGCTTCGCAAGTACGTGAGATGAAAACTTAAGCGATTTCTTTTTCGAGACTCGCCGTTGCGCAATCATTGCGTTTCAGCAACAGTTGAGCGGTCCATAAAATGTTGAGCGAAGAGAATGTTCAAGTCATGAGAAATCAGCTGTGAAACACTCACTTTCACTTCTTTCGGCCGCTCGCTCAGTCTCTCAAGCATTTATGGAATTTTGAGCGTTGCCGACAAAATTTAATTGTTGAGCGAATTAGTAATTTAAATATTTCTTCTTCTTCAGATCGACGTCGCTCTCAATCGTCGCCGACAGTCCGTCCGTGTACCATTTTAGCTCGCACATGGGCCAGTTGATGCGACATTCAGCGGATTCGATGGGCGGACCCATACAAGGTTGTGCAATGCTCTGGCCGCACTGTCCTTACACGAGCGACAAACTCTTGCGCATTTCCACCAAAGTCAAACTGCGATAGATCGCGATAGTCGTTTATCCGACTGTTTGTCCTTGACTCTAGTCATTCCATATTATTCTTTGTCTCTTGTTTGTGTAAGTTAAACTGAATAAAAGTATCTCAAAGTAAATCTTTTTGTCAAATTCTTAAGTCACAAAAAATCTTAAATTTGTTCTCAGCAAAAACGTCAGTGAAGTTTGTTTCAAGTTCACGGGTCATTTACTCGCTCACTGCTGACTTTTGGAGCTTACAGTTAACTGTTTTAAAAGCTCAGCAAAGCTTTCATTTGTAAGGTTTCACCAGTGATTAATTGATGTGCGGAAAGCTTTTTCGTTGCGAGTTTATTAATTTCAGTTCATGCTCTCACGCCTACATTTATGCAACAAAAAATATGTTGTTGAGCTGTAAATTGAAACCGAAAAGTGAATAACAGACGAAACCGCATTTTTCAAATGCAAAATATTGCAAAATGTTTTTTCTTTTGGCTTCAACCCTCGCAGGATGAAGTTCGACCCGTACAATGTTTTTTGTTGGAAGCGCTGGGCGTTGCATCGAAAAGAATTTTTAATTAAATTTTGATATCGATGATATTTTATCAGCAGCGAGCTGCGAGGCCATAAAATTGGAAGAATTCATTGTAATTCGTTAGTGAGGCAGCAGCATCGCTCGCTAGGTGCATAACCGAAAAGTTATTTCGGAGCATTGTTGGCTTCGAACATTCGAGTAGCCCGAGAAATTAAATTTTAATGTAACGCTCGTAGTCGATGCGTAGCCTCGACGTAGTTTGTGGTTGTTAACAATTATAACTTTACGAATTGTTTAATTAAGGCTTGCGTAAGAGCATTACCGTCAAAAATTATTGTTTCGTCAACAGAGGAAAGAAATTTTAGCATTTGTAGATTTCAAAGCGGTCGCGTCGTGAAGTATTTCGTCACGTCCACTCGTCGCGAAAAAACTCGAGTAACGTTGGGAAGTGGACTTCGTTGAGTGGCTCACGTAGACGAGCTTCGTGAATTTTTCAACAGAAGAATGAAAACTTTCTTTACGAGAGTCTTAAAGTTGAGAAGTTTATAAGGGCGCGGAGTGATTTGATATTTTGTGAGGAAGCAAAAGAAATTTGTAAGAGGATGAAAGATTGCTAATTGAATGAACGAGAGCGCTGCTATCAAACATTTCACTTCCGTTTCATGTAACAGGAATATCTTTGAAATTTAAAAATGTAAAATTACTGTAGAAAAAATTAGAATTACCTCCTCGATAATCAGAGATTAAAGAACGAAAATTGACTTCCTGTTGTCAATGATTGTTCTTCCTTTATTTGTCAAGTAATCAATTACTTTCGCTCGCCATTGATACCTTTTAAATATCCTAAATAGATTGTAAATCTTATGAGCTGTGTTTAAAGAAAGTTTGATTAATTATCGGTGAACTCCCATGAGATTGAATTATTTGAAGTTATTGGTGAAGTCTCCGCCTTGAATCATTTGTCGTGGCTTAGTCATGGCTTTGATCTCATAACATGTACGCCAGGTAATCACCAACGACAATTTGTTTATCTTTTATGGTTCATCGAGTGCAATAAAACCAAACGTTTTCACTTTTCTCTTCTTCACATATTTCCATTTACTTCTCACCTGATTGTTTTAGCGTTTGGAACTTATCGGAATCGCAATGACGGTTATTATGGTTGAAGTTTTTATTGGCAAACAGATCACGGATAGCAATTTGTGTCTCGTTACTTAAGAGCGCAATTACATGTGAGAGTTTGAAGACATTTGCCCTATGCCGATCGGTGATTTCAATTGGGAGCGAGACAATGATCCGAATGCTGTCGCTGTAATGAGAAATTAATGACTGCATTACATGATTGCGGAGTTTTCATTTCCATTTTTCGGTTCATTGAAAGGTGAAATATTTCCGGAGTCCGTTGAACGTCACTGAGAGTTTTTATTTCGTTCATGAATTGATCTTTTTCGATTGCATCACGAGACGAGAGGCGCCGGGGGAATTCAAAAGCATTTCGCATGTAAAGTCGAGGTGATTACGTAACGAGAATTATTTATGTTTATATTTCAATTAAACTCTGATTTATATTTAAATGCGCTTTCCCGAATAATTTTCCTCGCCATTCAACCTGCAAGCTCAGCAGCTCGCTTGGAAAATCAATCAGGAAAAGTTCGCCGAGAGTTCTGTGATTAATTGAAGTTCAATTCGTCATGAATTATTCAAATGGAACGTTGCGCAAGTCGTCGTGAAATATTGGAATGAGCGATTAAATAAATTACCGATTAATCGTGACACCTCGTCGTGGTGCATCTTTTGGACGAGACCTTCGTGGCACACATTTCACGTGCGATTACGCAATAAATGTGTTATCGAAGAGAATGAGTATAAAAATAAATATCTCTACCTACTTTTCACTGGCTACGGCCGAAGCCGTTTTGTTGAGAAAAGCGAAGTGAAAGAAGAAATGGAAAGAAACAACCTACATTAACATCGCGGCTTTTAAAATATGCCCGTACATAAAAACATATGTGAGCCCCATTGCCCAACACATTCCGGAGTTTTCACTGACGAATCGAACATAAAACCAATGAAAGATGCGGCGGCCGATAATAATTTTGCATCACCATAACTAGGAAATGGGGAAATATCGAAAGGTTTAGGGCTGAGCCCTCTCCGCCGATTCCAAAACGAGACAGAGAGAGTTGTTTGTCTTAGGTCAACAAAGGTTTACAACGTCTGTTGCAACTCACCGCAGATGGTAAGACAATTCCAGATGAATAGCTAGCGTCGGTTCCCTAATCTCCTACGATTATCTCAATTGTTTCATCTAAATTATGACGAGAGCTTTCGACTGTTATAATGGCAAATCTTTGTTCGCCGACCAGTTTCTCGCGATCTGACAAAGTTATTGAATAATTTTATTATTTTGCCGATTCACTTTCACTTACCTTGCGCTTTGGCAATAATTTTCCTTCCTTTTCTTCTCGCTTATCGAGCTGTACTCGCAAGAGTTTTAGTAACATGTTGACTTACATTTCCAGTCGCCTTAAGATCTGGTAGCTGCACGGCTGCTGTGTGGAAGATTGTCGAGTAAAAAGGAAGTCTATGTGGTGGAGAAACTGTGTCAAACGACATCGAAACCACTTCAGCTGTGCAGAGAATGAAAGAGATAGTAAGCGACACAACTCCATTCTCTCTTGATCAATGTTTGCACTCGCTTCGCTATTTCATAACATCAACAACATAGTATGCACGTAGACGCTTTTTGGCGGGTAGAAGAAACAGACAAAGCTATTAACACAACCATAGCCCAGCCGAAAAGCTCTTGCAGTGCAGCTCTTTCTTCTCCGCTGCTTTTAACTATTAAGTTGTTCAGCCTCGTGGAGGAAAGACGCTCGATTGAACCGCGCCATAAAGCTACTCGAACACACCACCGAAAAGTAATCAGGTTGGTACTTTGTCTGTCGAGGTCTGCCCGTATGTCATTGTGTACCGTCATTAGCTTTGCTTTTACATATTCACGGGCCGAGCCTTCGAAGTCTTAGAGAGCCCAGACTAGACCAGCGAGTCCCTCAGCCACATCATTCGGAATCGTGAAGCTTAAAGGTAAAGACGTGCTTGTCGTCTGTTATCAGAAATTATTGAGATTGCGTGTTTACCCAAAAGTTTATTTGTTTTGAAGAGCGAAAAGTGTTACTAGGTCGAGTCGTGTTACGAGGAGCATCGATGAAGAAAATACAAAACGAACAGTGAAGTGATAATCAATTCCAGACTGAAAGCGAAAGCGATATTGAAGGTCAAGCGAAGTGGAAAGTTAAATAAAAAGCAAAACGTTTTGACAAGACAGCAAAGTTCAAGTGAAGCTTTAACATGAAGTTCCAAAGTTTTGTTCTGCCTTGCTTCTGCCTCAACTACGTTTTGATTATCTTCTTGCTTGGCATTGCCGATGGACCTTCGACAGCATTAGCTCAGGGACCTTCATTTGAGCTACCCGTGCAACTTGTCGGCTTTCCCGTGATCGTTATGTCAGTTCGTCTGACCAACTTTATCAAAAAATTGGCGTACTCGCTTAATCCAAGTAAGTTGCTGCATTCACTCGTCCCTCGACAAACCACAATCGATTACAGCAGCGGGAGAGTTTTGCAACTCAAATCGTTATTTAATGAGTTCGACCAAAATAAGCAAGTGTTACATATTTGCTTCGTTTTGGAAACTCCGTTCGAAGCGGTTCGAGAAGAATTAGCGAGTCCATCGATTCATTAGTGAAAGGAAACTTTTAAATTTACATGACGACCAGAGACACTTCGGCAAACTAATCACGTTCGAGACGACCGCAAGACAACAAGTTTTTCGACGTCAAGTGGTCGTAGACACGGACGAGTAGTTTTTGGCATGTGCAGATCACCTGATGCCTTCCACTTTGATGGTCACAACTAATTATGTAATCGATTAAAAGGCCAGGAGACTCCACGCCAGATTACGTTTGAATGGGTTTTAATGAGACTCCCCCAACTCACAGAGTTGAGTGAGCCACTCGAAATGTGCACAGTGATACGCTCAATAATTAATGTAATAGTAATTTGTAATTTTCAAATTTGCCGATGCATGAACGTCCTTTGAAAATTGTCGTCTGGTCTGCTGAGGATGGAAATTATTATTTGACATATCTCATTCCTCCTGCTCGCCGGTAGAAATATTTCAACTCATGCAGAGCGATGTAATGTGAGCTTGAAAGCCACCGCCGTCTCTTTGCGTCCAGTTTATTTGTTTAGGTTTTGATTAATGTTGAATTAAAGTTGTTGCGTCTAAAAACTATGCTCGTTCGAGGAAAACTCCACGCCCAATTTTGAAAGTTATTTAATCGCCGAAAAGTTTATTGATTGTTGAGTTGAATTCATAAATCACTGAACCACTCTCGTCACTATAATAAACGGAAAACAATTTTTCATTGAAAGATTTTTATCGGAAATCGTGAGCTTGTCTTCTGCTAGTTGATTGTTGCAATCCGATCAATGAATTATCGATGATAATTGCCGAATTAAAAGAGATAATCGAACGGTTACGAGCGTAATTTGAAGCTTGAAGAGTCCATAAGTTTCAATCACCGAACTGCGTTTCCTGATTTCTCAAGTGAATGCGAACATGCAAAACCTAATGAGCTACATTGTCTCGTTGTTACAACACAAAGCAGCAGTTGGCTCTCGAATTTAATCTCTACAAGAGTTTTCAATCAAAACTTTTACGAGCAAAGTCGCTGAGAAATTTTTGCTACGTGACAATCTGTTGACTCGCTGAATTCGTGTGACTTTTCGAAGGTTCAGTCAACTTCATCGGCTTTGCTTTGAGACGTTTACGAGCTGATCAAGGTGTGCCGGGTTGAAAGTTTAAACTTGCTTGATTGCAATTAGTTCAAAACTTGAACATGAGAAAGTTCTCAAGGCTTAGTCTCATCAACCTTCGCACAAGATTTTGAGGTTTTACAATTCAATTGCCAAAAGGTCGGAGAAGTTTGCACCAGTTTCAGTTTATTAAACTCCTAATGAGCACTCAGATTTTAATCAACTTTAACTCTTCCGATGTAATTTGAGTCACGAGCAATTACTGCGCGTGTTAGCGTTTAATTCGATCAGATGTTACATCGGGTCGGCGATACATTTCTCATTTACTCATTGCGAGTTTAATCTTTCAACTGCCGGCCTATGTGCGTATCATTGCCAGCGTTAGATCTGACGAAACAAGTTTCCGATGTATGATTCAATTAAATCTACCCGTAAGAGTATTATGCTGACGGAACAGGTTTTTCGCTCGCCAAGCAAATGTTCGATAAATCTCTTGGTCGGTCGTCATGCGCCTCGGAAGAAAATCTTGGAAAATTCGCAACGACACACATTCAAACTTGAACTCTCGAGCCACAATCGATGACCAAACTAATCTCTGTCAATGACCAGGAACCTACATGGGCCGATACCGCCGTCATGCCGTGTACATTAACGACGATGTATCGCAGAGTGCAATCAACGCAGCCATCGCCGAGAGGCAGATTCTAAGTGAATTAGGCCCGAAAGCGTGCATTATGGAAGAGCCATGCAAGGTTCATGCGACGAGGAAAGCGAAACGTGGAGCTCAGCCCGACTGGAGCGACATTTTGAGGTATGATTTAATCTCCATTCTTCCCTATCGTAACCATCCGACTGCCCCGCTAACTTTTCCCATAAATTTGCAACGATTTTTGCAGCAGAGGCGATGACATAATTTTCTCACTTTCGTTTTCGCCTCACGTTTTTTCCACTTGCACTGAAACAACTTAGTGACACACTTATTATGTTGTTTTTCTTCTTTCTCTCTTCCTCGCGCCGCTCCGACAAGCCTCAACGAGTCGCGTTATGTTGGTTTGCCGAGCGAAACATGTAAATGAACGAGCGCAGATTTATTTTGCGTCTTCCTTGTGTTACTGACCTGCGACAACGTTCCGGCGGAGCTTTTGTCTCCATAAATTGTCGTGGGGAAACTTTTTGCCATTATTGTTCCTCGCTATACTTATGAATGCACATTCGGGTGACTTCCATTGTGCATTATTCGAGCGTCTGTCGAGCGGGAGGAATTATAATTAGTTCGGAAGCTTTGAAAGGTTTTCAGATTATTTCCCTCTCATCGAGTTCAGCCCAGGATTTGAGCTCTCGATCTGAGTCCAAAGCTCGTGATTTCAACGTCAACTAAGCTTAACAAGCTCTTGACAAACTGTCAACGCTCGAGTCGCATTTCACTGCGACAGTTTAATGGCTCGCCGTAACTTCCCAAAACGCGTATAAGGACTTAATGTCATAGTTCCAACTAATAAAAACCACTTGCCTCGCTGTCATGCCCATAAACTTTTCGCTTAATTTGCCTTCGCTCTAAACACCCATCCAGTCAATTTCAATTCCGTTTAGATTCGGTATTAAAAGCATTTTTCCACTTTCCTCTTCGCCTCGTTACAGCAACTACAAAGTCCAATCGAACGGAATGAAACAATGGTACTTGCTGTCAGTGTTCGTCGGCGACGAGATTCGTGATGCGGGACTATGCAAGCAGCTCGCCAAGCGGTTGGCATGTGATCGAAACATCAAAGTTCCAATCAGAGATTAAAGTACGCACTCATCTCATCATCATAACTTATTTATTTCCTCTCGACGCTTCCCTGACGAAGGCGGCGAATCACAATTTCGTTTTTGCTCACACGCGGCAGTTGCAGTTACACTTTACCCTCTCGGACTCGATAAGATGGAAAACGCATGGAATGCTTTTGTTTCATTCGTGAGGAAGCTAGTCAATGATAGATGAACAACGAAGCGTTTCACGCTCGCGACTCGGTTAACAAGACTATATATTTTCACCTTCATTTCGACTTTGACGCGACTTCCAATCGCATTTCCCGCTCTTTTCGTTGTTTCGGCAAAGACTTGTGATCGAAATTTTTTCTATGAAAAAAAGCAAAGCTTTGTTCTCATGGCTTTGATAGGCTAGACGAGTAAGACATGGAGAAACTGTTACTAGCTCTTAAGGTTGATTGCGAGCAAACTTAGCTCACATCGTTAATAAAAAAATCAAATTGACAACTCGTGCCTTTATTTGTTTCATCCGGAAGCTCAACAGAAGCGGATCATCTTCACCGCCAAGGCGACGGCAAGCCAAGCAGTCGGCTGAACATCGAGGAAATGCTTTGTCAAACGATTTCGTCTTCGAACCGTTGCATAAACTCAGCAGAACAAACAAGCATAACATTTACATGTTAATGAAATGTTGCTTGAGAAAAAAGCAGTTGCTATGCTGATGTCATTCACTCTTGCCATCCGCGAGACTCTTCGAAGAAGTGTGAGAGGAAAGAGCGAGCGATTTTTTGCGCCACACTTTATAACTTTCACCAACTCCCCCACAGCTTGTTAGCTCACGACTTCTCGCTTCTTCGAACGACGAGACAATAAACTTTGTTTTTCTGCAGCGACTTCAGGGACTCAGTGAAACAACTTGCAGTGCAATCTGACATTTCGCAAGATCATCTGTCGCTGCAGTTATGCAACTCACCTTGAAACGATTGCTCTCTGGTTTTTCCATTATCTCAGCGGTTACGCAAGGCTGAGCTAATCGTCCTGACTCATATGGTAATGTCAAGCATGTGAAACACAATACACAAAACGTTTTTTACGCTCGACGCCCAGTAGATAAACTTGAAAAGTCTGCAGGGGGAGCCAGAGTGTTGGAATCGCTGTCGGCTTGCGACTAATGCAACGCTAGTTTGTCACATCTACCTGCCAGCCCCTTGTCAGCTGAAACACTTTCTCCAATTCCATCGTATCTGAACACAAACAAAACTCGGAAAGAGAGAAATACGAAAACCGCGAATCCGAAAAGTCTTTAAGTTTTCAGCTTTCTTTCCAGTACTTTACTGTTCATTGAAAGTGAAACATCAAGAGGAAAAGTTATGGAAATATATTTATCCTTGTTAGCTTTAGTTGGACTAAGTTTCTACGTGCACTGTGTGCAGTTCGAGGATGAAGTGAATCTGGAGCAAACAAAGTGAGGATAAGAATTCATTTTCCAAACCGTTAAGCGCTTAAAAAGTTCTCGCAGGAAACTTAATTTTGAACTTTTCCCTTTCTCTTGTCCTTAAGGCAACGGGGATTTTTCCCATCGGGCGATGAACCAGACGAGAGATACTCGGAGATATCCGGGATTAAGTATGTCGATCCACAGCAAAACTCCTACGATACCTTCGATGCGAACCGCAAACAGCTGAACTTTAATGAATATTTAAATCAGTTCGCGCCAACGGGCTCAAACAATTATCAGCAGACTCAATATCGTCCGCCAAAATACGCGTCAACGATGAGCGTCATTCGCAAGCGTCCACCCAAGCCTTCTTATCAATATGCGAGCCTTCCATCAAACCAATACAACTCGTATCCAACGGATTTGAGCAATCCTTTCTATCAGAACTACGCCAATCACTATCAATATCCATCAATGACAGCGCCATCGTATCCCGATTACTATAATCCCACGCGCTATCCATCAAGCGGACAGCAGGCACTTTTACAGCAGCCAACACTTCAGTATCCAAATTATTACACAAATAATTATGCAAATCAGTTTGGGTATCAGCGCCCATCGCCGATTTATGGCAACAACGGCGTCACCGGCGGTGGAACAGGCAGCGGCATATCAAACTTTTTAAACACAATTCGCGAATCGACTGGGCCGCTGGGGCAAATTTCACAAGTCGGTGGTCAGTTTGGCAAAGCGCTCGAAGAAATCTCGGCCAATGATGAATTGCAATGCGTTCCGAAGATTTTGTGCCAAGTTGTGAAGAGTCAGAGGCGACCGAATCAGGCGTCATCACTGCTTAACGCTCCCGGGCTCTCCGCGTAAGTATTGCGAAATTTATATTTATTGATCGTGAATTACGAATTTAATTAAATTTTAGGATTATTTCCGCTCTTCCATCATCGTCGCCACTCATGAATTTTGGACGTGCTGCGTTATTAGGGTTGAGTGGAGCGGGTGATTATTCGGGAGTATGCGACTCTGCGTACCCGAGATGCCCGCGAGATGAAGAACAAATGCTCTACTATTTAAACAATCACCGAGGTGGATTCTTCCGGTTCTTTAACGGCGGAAACAGCTTTGGAGAGGACAGTTCCGTTCAGCAGCAGCAGCTCAACCAGCAACTTGGCGGTGGTCTTGGAGCGACGGGAGCCAGCCAAGGGTTGAACGTATTAGCTCTGCAAGCTTTAGCAGAATCACTCAACCAAGGAGGAAATGGGATCAATTTAAGTAATCTCTTCTCAAGTCCATCGAATCAGCGCCCACCACCCAGTTACCCTGGATTACAAGCTGACCAAAGCCAAAGCGGTGGATTGCTCAGTGGAATGTTCGGATCACTCTCTGACGTCGTCTCAAACTTATTGACCGGTGTTGTTGGCAACCGTTTTTCCAGGCGAGCAAGCAGCTCAAGTCTTCCAGATGAAATCACTGCAGAAAGCCAACACAGAATCGTGAAGAGAATCGTCAACTTGAAGGACAATGTTGCACAAGCAGAGAAGAGTTTCCTTGAAGAGTCCTCAAGCAGCCAACAACAAAACACGCTTTTCAACTTAGAAGAGCCATTCACGTTCTCGAACGGGAATCGAATCAATAACGGACAACAACTTGAGCCAACGCTGTCTCTCAAGTTTCCAAAGGAAAATCAAAACGTCAACGTCCAACAGGAAATTCGGTTCTCAGAAATCAATAAGGGAAACTCACTGTCGCCCTCCGATATTGCGCAACATTTGAAAACGCTTTTCCCCGAAGCCGCCGGACACTTGAGATTCGATAATGACCAATTCAATCGAGAGCTGTTGAGGGCCTTGGTTAATGACAGACTAGGGAAAATATTGACAGGTGTCCAAAAGCAGCAACAACCAATAAATAACAATTACGCTATCAATCCAAGCGCCAGCCGATTTCAGAACAACGAAGGAATAAATTCCAATCTTTACTATCCAGCGCAATCACAAAACAATGCGGGCGTCGTTGGATCATCGAATTACAATAACTACAACAGCGTTTATAATAACCGAGGGCAACAGCAGCAGCAACAAAGCAATGACGATCGACGTCATTTGGTTTACATCACAAACTCTCGGGGACAGACAGAGTACACGCTCAATGAACTCACCGGTGAAAAGAAGCGAGTCTAGTAACTTAATACGCTTTAATAACTCAAGCGAGATTGAATAATTCGTAATAAATTATTTTATGTTTTAATTTGAACGTTGCGAACTTTTTCTGCTCCTAAAGTGTTGGCAAGCAGCCGAGCAGCTCCGGCTTAGCTCTCGATTAAGTCACATGCAAGCTGACTCGATGAAACGAGTTTAACAGTTCGCAATGAACTCAGCCTTCTCACTCGCCCCAGTAACAATTTCATTAAAAAAGTATTACGGCTAATTCCATTGAAATCTGATACATTTATTTCTTCCTCCTGTTGCAAATTGCACGTGACTCCGTTCGCTGATCCGCTCGTCAAACATATTTTTTGCAAGAGCACACCGCGAGGTGCATGTCGCGCGTTTCTTTAATATGCAAATAATCGAGAAATTGTAAAATGAGCAGTTCAACAATGGGATTTTGGGATTTAATCCTCGTATAGAATATCAATGGATCGGAAAGGTGCGGGAATACCGTCGATTCGAATCCATTAAATGAGCAACTTTCCCACAATTATGATCCGTTTTTAATAGAATCGAGAGGCTCGTTTAATGAACATCGATTTGAACGCACTGCTGCTGCCGCACAATAGTTTAAAACACGGTTTAATCCCCCTACGACTAAAAAACTGTTTCATCAATCTGTAGACAGCGCATCAATGGCTGTAACATCATCACGTCATGCGATTGCGGTTCAGGGTGAAATTATGTTTGAAAATCCATTCGCTCCCATAATTAAATTAAATTATCTCCTCTTTATTTATCCAAAAAATTCGTTTTCATGATATGATAATGGCAACCATTTCATTATGGAGAACATGATTATTCAATTAAACAATAAAAACAATAACCGTACATCAGGGCGATGGGATGAGTCGGGCAAAGAGAGAAGTGATACTTAATCGACAGTGTTGTGTTAAATAACGTCCAGGGCCCTTTGTAATAACAGTTTCGGGATAATGATGTTAACCGAGGCTCCTGAAAACAGGTGTTTCTAATTCCTTAACACAATAAACAGCAATTAAAATCATAAAAAGCGAGAACTGAAATCCTTTCCTGATGGTTTATGGATGAGCGTCGAGCTTCTTCACTTAACCTCTCCCCTCTTTACTTCGTCTATTTATCAAATTTATAATGCAATAAAATAATAAGAAATTTCCTTTCATCCTTTTTTATTCGGTTTGTGATAAATATTTTCCT
Organism: Smittia sp. YW1114-2; assembly: GCA_033064975.1. Lineage (NCBI taxonomy): Eukaryota > Metazoa > Arthropoda > Insecta > Diptera > Chironomidae > Smittia > Smittia sp. YW1114-2. The sequence continues at coordinate 6,725,563 of CP093834.1, read as the reverse complement.
TCGGGGATGATTTCGATGTGTTGAGAGACATAAATTATTAAAAAAATAATAGCAAACTCGCACAAATAAATATCAAATGAAATATTGTCGAATCAACGTCATTATTGCAGAAGGAATTCTTCATTCTCTATACTCGAATGCTTTAACTATTGTGCGGAAAATCAAGGAAGATTTTCATTCTCGATGAGAGATTCTAGGTTTGGGGTGTTGGGATGAGCAGTGGCGACTCGATCCTGGCTCGGAATCAAGAAGCAAAAAAAATCGTTCGTAGATTCTCAATGGAAAATCTTCTAGCTCCTCAGTTAAGCCAACTATGTGCCAGACTTACCGCCAAGAATACTGACATGGCTAGAACCCAATCTATTGTATAAGTAGGAAGAAAACTATCAATAGAAGTCCAACGACCAATGACATGCATTGTTGCTCGCCAACATCTACCGAAAATGGGATGTGGACTTTTGGAATTTAATAAATATGGATCAGTTGACGAGATACGAAGGGCGAGACTCAGTCATTATCTCGATAGACGTTCAATGCATCAAGATCACTCGGTGATTGTTTGTGAATGAACATTGAAGCGAATGCATTTCCAGATAAAAGCCGTGAAATAGATTGCTATCGCTCAGGAAACTTCCTGGATAATTTCATCTGTTCGGTTTAATTAAATTTTGCAGATGCAAAAGGAAATTTCACTCGCAATCGAATTGATTCTGTAATCGTCTCGATTTTGTTTGCTATCTGGAAATATCAAATTCCAAATGAAATTTAGTTCAACAGCATCAAGGAATGCAATTTAGTTGCTTTAATTAGCAAAATTCCTTCTTCATTCTTTCCGCTCCATCTCGTCCGCTTGTGCTTTCGATTGCATCCAGCAACAGTTTCAATTTAATTAGTGAATTAATTAACACAGCTCTTATAATTGTCGTCACCTGAGATGTCTGATGGACAGAGACATTATCAACTAGTCTGTGCACGTATCGAGTGAGGGCCTTGAATCAGACAGCTGAAGCCAAATGTGTCGGCTAAATCAACTATGAACAAATGATTGCTCTGCTTGAAGTTTGTTAATCACGAAACGAGATTCCAACGAATTCCTCAGATATTGCGAACTCTCGTGTGACTCAAGAACTGAATCATTCCACTGTAAACTTACTGCTTTCGTATTGCGAGCTGAAAATGAGCTGGAAGAAAGTTTAGTCGAGAGGGTGAAGTGCAAAGAGTGAAAAAACGTGTTCAGTATTTTCATTTAACACTTAGTTTATAAAAAGTTTTATTGCAAAAGATTTTATTGAACATTTTTCCGTCTTCATTAAAAGTTTTTCGCTTTCATCTCGCCATTTCACAAAGAAGCATTATCATATCAACTGAAGAAAAGCAATTGTTTCCAAGCTTATTTTACACTTAATAATTAACTCTCGCTGGTTCTATCACAACGGAAAGATTTGTTCTTCAAGAGTTAAGGAGTCGAAACAAATCCTCAAAACCTTGATGAAAATTTTATGTGCAGTTTTTGGTACGAAAAATAATTATGAAAGAAACCTTCGAAAGATTCACCATGACTCTAAAGAACTTGGAGTCAAGTGACGTCTTCTTTAATTGTCCCTGAAAGTTTCTCTAGTAACCGAAGAGTCGAAACCATGAAAACCAAGTCGAGACTCAATTTAAAGAAAATCAAGAAAACACAACTCAAATCAAATAAAGAAAATGTTTTTATTAAGCAATTTTTATGAAAGTTTTTCAATCCTTTTTCGTTCAACATACATATAATATGAAGTTTAAAAAATACTTTAAGTAATAAGATAAAAATTCGGAGAGAAAATTGAATACTTAAAAACATAAACAAGCAAAGTTTCAAAACTTTTTTCATCTAAAAATTTAATTATGAAAGAAAGATCAAAAAGTTTCCGAGTGTTTCTGTGCAGTGTCTTTATGGTCGCTCCGGTCCGTTCAATCTCCCCCTTCAACACACGATATTGTTAGAAATTAATTTTCTCTTGTCTGGAATGCTTGCAAAGTATTTCGCCATCTACATTGTTTGGCTAGCATATTTTTGGTTAATTTAGAGATATTTCAAGTGGTCAACTGGAGTGTTGAGTCGCTAGCATTACGTTTGAAACAAAAACGAAATATATTTGATAATTGAGATCAAAACACAATTGTGTCTTAAGCATCACAGGCCTTCTTGCTTTGAAGGGCATTACAGACTAAGCGTGTAACCCTAATTGGACATTTACAAAAACAATGAAGAACAGTTTAATCGATTCCGATTCATTCAAAATTAACTTATCAGACTAGCTTAAGTTCTAGGATAGAAAACGATAAAAGTAGAAATGCACAAGACTGAGAAGAGAACCTTCTCGAGCAGTTTAGAATCAGCCGATGGTTTGCGTTTAGACACAAACTGTTATCGTACAAATATGAACTTTGATAGCGTCGCTGGCTGCTGGCCAGCGGCTAGTCGTATGTGTGGCTAGTTGATTATTAAAGCACATTTAGAGAAAACATCAATATGGAAAATATTCTAGTGAATTTATGTATGTAAATATATCGTCTTGTCAATGTTGTCGCTTCCAAGTTAATCGGATAAATTCTACGTCTCTTTACAAAATAGTTTCAAATTTCTTTTTGTTTTCAATTGATTGCAAGTTGTACTATCATCAGCCCTTTAATTTTTGTTTATTTATTACAATTGTTTTGTTGTTTTATTATTTTATTCCTAATTAATTTCACTTTGTACGTTTCGTCTGTGTGGAATTTTTTGTGTCCTTGGGTTGGCTTTTATGCTTCGCATGTTATGCGCTTTTATTGTTTTTAATTTTGCTCTGCTTTCGAAGAAGGAAGAAACTAATAAATTAACTAAGGCTGGTAGTTCTTTTGTCGGTTGGCTGCAGTTGTTATCATGATCGTCGTAAAGAGAAATGATTAAAATGCAAAACGCAAAACTTGTTTCTTGTTAAAGACTCTGGCTTTGTTTTCTTCAAGTGAAATTCTCTAATTAGTTTGCTTAGCGAAAATATTTATGTACAATTTTGAAAAATATTCATAATTTCCAATTTGATTTCCGTCGTAATTCTACATGATCACAAGAGTTTTTATCAACAACCATCTTTGTTGTCAGCGAGAAGAAGTAATAAAAGATCAAACTTTAATTGAACTTCAAGCGTTTCAAAATTCTCGAAACTAGAGACAAAGGTTTGTACTCAAAAATCGGGTGATCATTAAGAACATAAATGCGTTTCATTCCGTTCGAAACCAAAAATTGTTAATAGAGATCATCTGAAAACTCTTCTTTCTGTTTAAATTTTCACTATAAAATATGTTTCACTACACGAAAGATTAAGTAAAAGGACTCGAGATAAGAAAAACGTAAACATTCGAACACGAGAAGTCAAAGAAGTTGAAACAAACATTATTCAATTTATTGTGAACGTCTCGTTTTCCAAAATTTCGCATTCGAGAGAAGGCGGGAGTCGCCATGGGAGGAGATTTCGGATATGAAATATGAGAAGCTGTTCTTGCTTTTGATAGTTTAGAGCTCAGAAACTTAAGTCAAAGGGAGAAAATAATGAAAATATTTACACAAAATATTTGACAGAAGGCAATTTAGAAACTGAAAAGTTCTTTTGTCGTTTCATCTTTGCTCAATTTTCCTGAGTTTGGCATTCTTTCTCTTTTCCAGCTTCTGTCATCAACAAATTCATTTGTTTCGATTTATTAAAAAATATTGCTTTAGATTTTCTATCTAAACCAACTGATTAAACTAAAGAAAACTAAAAGTTCCACTAAAATATTTTCTCTCTTAATTGAATTCAAATTGAATTGGTACAAACACTTGGTTTCTTCGAGCGAAACGATATTCTGTGTCAAAATAATGGCAATATTTTGGTTTAATTTATTGGAGAATTTCACGTTTATTTCTGCGTCGTATTCAGAGATCATTTATGCTTCGAAAATCCCACTAAGTGAGATCAAAACAATGTAAAACTTTTCTTTGGAATTTATTCAACCGTCGCATGGGTAAAGCAACTTATCGACAAACGTGAATTTGATTTGTTCCGCGATGCTCACCACGAAATTGATCATTGCAAACTATCGAGAATGTGCGTAAGGAATCGCTTTAAGATAACTTAAACATAACTTAGTTCAGCTTACAAGTATTCACTACAAATTATTTACAAATCTTACTGTAAAGATTTTCTGAATAGACATTTTTGCTTCATCGAAAACATGAATAAAAATTTATTTCTTATTAAATATGTATTTTTCTTGGAAAAAATTCATTCTTCTTTATTGAATATTGGTTGTTCAAGCACAACTTTCCATCACGAGGAATGGTCCTTTATGGTTTGGCGGCCACTCGGAAAATGTGCGCTTGAATATTTATTGATCACAATACGCTTAGATGAGCTTTCAAGCAACTGAAAGTCTTCGGTAATAATAGAGAAAAATCATAAATTTCAATCGGAAAATAAGGAAATAATAAAGTTGAATATGTTTAAGTGTTTGTTTGGGAACATTCTGAGTGATGCAGTGGATCGTAAGCAAAAGGACGAAGCAAGTGCAGTTATTTCTTGATAAGATTAATTCAAATTTGGTTCATTTAGTTCGCGATCGGAGTGATGATATTAATTTCTGAGACTTGTTTCCATTTTCCAGATTTGAAATGATTTTATTCCTCTCGAAAGTTCCCAACATGAAAATCCAAAATTGTCTTCAATGAAATAAAATCTCTTCCAATGGTTGAGAAGTCGAATATAGCCAAAAAGAGCGGAGATATAAAATTTATGTTTCTCGTAATATTTTGAATGATTTCTGAAATCATTTTCATTCGTATCAGCAACTGAAAAATATATTTTAAGCTTCATTCAATCCAACTTCTCTCTTGGTGAGTGTTTTTTATGTCATAGAAAATCTGATTAATGTTAAAACCTTAATGCTTCTTAAATACTTTTTGTCATATAAAAACTTTTCATGAATCACAATCGCTTTTGGTGAAAATAATCTTTTTCGAATATGTTCAATTATTCAATTAATTAATTCTCCATAATCATTTTTGCTTCCTATCGAAAAAGGGTTTATACGTTTATAACTAAGTTGGATGAAATCTCCACTAAGCCGAATCTTTTCACCGGGGGAAATTAACTGGGAGAGTAATCTCGGCTGGTAATTGCGTTGATTAAGTTTTTAATTAACCGGGTTCATGTTCATCACGACTCGTAAGTTTATTAATTTTGAAAATTGTTCGCTACAAAAATATTCGGGAGGATTGTTTTTAATCTTTCATTCAACGACGAATATTAATGACCTAAATATTATTTGTATGCTTGCTCCGAAAGTCTGTTAAGTGAGTTCTATGTATATTTTCTTCAAGTCCATAAGAGTTGTGTAATAAGTTTTATCGCTTTGAAAAGTCGCTCCGGGGCAATTGGAGTCCGAGAATATATTTATGGCAGTGAATGAAGTTGTTCACGGCAATATTTCTTAGATTTACAGTTCATGGTCCTTAAGTCTCTAATCAACAAATTGATTCAATTTAAAGGGCGTCAAAAGTAGAATTAAAACAATTCACCGAGATGCAAACAAACCACAGCCTACAGCAAGAACACCCAGGGCGAGGAGCGGCCAAGCGAATTTTGGTTCCTGTTGAGTGGACAAAAGAATGAAAACATTAATAAATTATCAAACATGGTCAATTACAATGAGAGAAAGAATCAAGTTCATTTACATCGGAAAAAATTATTTATGTGCTTTCGATTGTTGTAAGAGTCGAAGTGAAGGTCCAACCCAAATCCGAGAACATTAACAGTAATTTATCGTGAAACATAACTCATATCGAGTGTCCCAGTGGGACGAGCACTGATAGAGAAGTGCATTCGATGTGTGAACGAGAGCAGTTGTTGCTTCGAAAGCGGGTCACTTTCACTGGGACCATTAAATCATTCGACTGCGAGTCAAGTGGAAGAAACTTTGTCTTTTCAATAATAATTATTACGAAATAAATTAACAGACAGCTTAGGGTGAGCGTTGTGAAAGTTTTTTCTTCCCTCTGTTTTGCTTTCAACTGAGGGGATGACGTTGATTCTCTTGTAAATCTTTTTCCTTCCTCACCTTTGGCTTGCTGCTGTCTTCTTGTGGATTTTCCGAACCTTTCTTTCTCTTGCGTTGTGGCACACGACCAGGGAATTCCTGCATGTTCTCCCTAACCGCCATGTAGTTGTAATGATCGTGAATGAAAGTGTTTGGCTCGGAGAAATTCTCGTCGGTAGAGTCGTCTTCGTCGTCAGTCATCTCATGCCCTTGCGAAGTTAACCGCTCTCTAGAGAAGATGGAAATTGATTTTACTTTCGTAATCAGCTTCTCGCATCGTTCACTTACCTCGTTGATGGCAGAGTGACGCTGTGACTTCTCAACCGTCTTGGGGTTCTCGGAGATCCATAATAATCGTCGGTCTGAGGATTGCGGAGATCATTGAAATTGAAGAACACGTCGCTATTTCCATAGCATGATGGACTGGGCGGTGTTGTCAACGAGTAACCTGGTGAACCTTTAGAAACGACAACAAAAGAGGTTGTTAGCTCTCGTTCTGTGGGAAAATATCATTTTATTCTGCTAAGAATGCAGCACACGCATTGCGTGAATCCGTATCGAGTGGAAATAATCATTAGCGATGGGCGGTTAAAACATCAACAAGTTTACGTTGACGCTCGCTGAAGCGATTCTAAGCTCTCGGAAATTATTCGCTTTGTTACATTATTTTTATTTACGATGATGGTCAATTGTATTCTCAGTCACGTTACATCGAAGGCAAATCTCTTACGTAACGAAAACGAGATATAAACTCATTAAAAATTCAATCATTCAATTGAAAATGCATAGTCGCTTTGCAGCTTTACTGCACATAAAAAAATATACAAAATCATCGTCAGGCTAACACGCCTGGCCTTGAATTCTCTAATGCGCTCGTTGAAGATTATAGACGTGAAAAAAATGACGCTACTCGAGCTGCAATTAAGAATTCACTTCAACGCGCTCGAGCCTGTGTATAGCTCAGCTGTGCGGGTTCGTCATTGATATGGATAAATGAATGTAAAATGATTGCAATTTAAAAGCCGAGAATGGAGACGGAGAAACTAATTGCTTAATACTTCCTACTCTGTTGCTCGCCAGTTTTGCGAGTGACTCTGAGCCGGCTTTTCGACAGGTTCGAGCTGCTGTCTGAGAATTCATTCAACCGCAATCACTCGGAACATCACCGAATCATTTACTAACAGCTCATTTAATTTGTAATCATCATCAAATCGCTTTTAAACTGAACGGAACGAATCGAAGTGCATCAAGCTTCAAAGCCTCGCGTCATCCACAAAAAAAGCGAGAGAGAGAATAGTAATTTATTAGTTATTGTTCGCCGCTGCCACTTGAGCGCTTCTGAAACATGAGTAATCGTAATTGTCCGTAATTAACAAGCACAGTCCAAATAAATAGTTAATGCACTCTCGGACCTTAGCAAATGGCAGTGGAGTAAAAAGCGGTTGTCATTGTCCCATTATTGGACTCGTAATTGTTATCTCTTGCGCAATTATGCAATTGAGGGAGAAAAGCTGGCGAAACGATTAGGCGAATTTAGAATTCCGCCATCGCCAGCATGCACATTGTTCGCTGTTCTATTGCGCTTACTAATTTATTCAACTCTAAACTTTTCTTTCTTTCAAGATTTTCATTGCTCGGTGTGCACTTGGAATTTAATTTTTGTACATTTTTCCTCGAAGGTTTTCTCGTAGCGCTTCAATGAGATTTAGAGGAAAGAAGCGGCAAGAGGAATTCGTAATTTGAAGATGAGGAGCTTGGCTGCGCATCCAATTTAATTATCGAAGTCACCAGAAGGGAAAGACGATTTTATCAATTAATTGTGAACACGTTTCCCACTTAACAAAGTCGTATTTAATTACTTCACGGGTGGCTGAGCGCTACTTTTCCGCGTTTCGACATCGCGAGCGCGATGAATCATGTTAGCGAGTGATGACCAAGGTTCAACGAGCAACTGATCATCGTGTAACGGGTTCGAAATGCGAAATTGAATTTCCAGTGAAATCGCAAACAGCTGCTTGCGAATTCCGAGCATTTCGTGCTACTCGTCTCATGAATTATTTGTCGTCGCAAGCAAGTAAGCGCTAGCAAGTGCAAGTGCATTAGACTCCGTAATGGGCATCAATGATAAACGAGAGGGAAACTGCAGTCAAGCTCCGCTATGTGAACAACCAGGGCAAATTCTACATCGACTCGGAATTTTCGACGCAAGCCGAACCATTTTTAGTGTCTCCGAATTGAGGAAACGTTTTCACGCATCAGCCAAGTGTTCGAGAAATGTTTCGAATGAAATCGAGAATGCATTTTATCATGCGGTAGACATAAACCTCACAACAAATTATGATGTTTCCCCACGAGTCGAATTAACCATAAATGCACACACAAGAATTACTGTTATGTTAGTTACACACTCGACTGGCTCGAGTCTTGCCATATCGGGTGAGAGAAGGCAAGTTGTTTGACTTCTTCTTAGCTTTAACTGTCGCATCTTGTAAACAGAAACAAGCGAGCAAGCAAGCACATGTGTGTGCACCGAGCCGCGCATTTTCTCTATCGCGAGCTCTGGGTTTATTCGTAAGATTGAAGTACAGAGAATCCTTGACATTCACAGAGCAGTTCCGATTCTAAGTCTCTGCCACGACGTCGACGGCATCGAGCGAATGGGGCACAGAGAAGAAGAGAATATCACAACATTAACATGTGTGAACATGAACAGAATTTTCATGCACTTGATGTCGCTTTTTATTCTTCAGTCATACGACGATCTTATCTCTTTCCTCCGTTCTGTGTGTTTCGCTTTTCTCAATAATTCGTTGCTCGTGTCTTAAGTGCGCTGTGCTCAAGGATTTGCTTGATATGAAAGATTCAAGATCTCGCGTCGTACAGTAAATTGTGTCAACCAGGGAGCTCTTGTCGAATGCACAATCGACACATCGAGTTCTAGCGCTTTGAAAAGCGAGCTGCTCGTAAATGAGAATAAGAATATCGGCTTGCAAATGAGCGGAGAAGTAAACACAATAAATTGTAAATACCCAGCACACGATTTTTCTTTGTTTCGAATCGTAGAAACGTAAAGCGATACATAAGCGCGTATGTTATTCGCGTTTATTAATAAATGCACACAATTTATTTATTCTGAGTTATGGCTCTCTAGTAGTCGTCGTTCCGATCGTAGGTACGAAAAGAGCATTTTATCTCATTTAGCTACAAGCAAGCAATTTATTCACTTTATGAGAAATTGTGATGGAATAATTCACTCGTCGCTTGCACATGCACCAGCCACTTTGTCATGTAAAATCTCAATCGACGGCAACATTGTCGAGATTAGCTTATTTATGTTTCTACTGTCGACTATTTATTAACTCGCTTATGATACGATTCTGATGTGGTCGAATGTCAAGGAGAAAACAGAATCTTTGTCATTTCACTCGCTTCGTTCTGTCGTCGCGTCTAAACATCGTCACGAGCGGAGAATAAACAAAAGTTGGTAAGTTTTTTATTGAGTCGTGCAGAGTTTCGACACATGTTTTTAATAATTCTTTTACCCCGAAATCATTGCGGGGCGATGTGATATGTGTGGATAAGAAGAAGAGAGTTCATGAAAATCCAAAAACGAAGCAAGCGAGGAGGAGATGAGCATTCAACATGTGGAAGAAGAATCGGACAAAACGACGAACTCTTACGGGAAACTTTTACGGTTTCTTTAACCTTTAATGTCCTTCCACCACTTAACGTAATGGTGATTGAGAACAGAAGTTGACCATCGCTAGGAGCTAATTTCAGCTAATGAATATTTCAACTCGACCGATCCACAAAGGAAAGTTCTTCGGATTTATGCTTTTGCTTTTATGTTCCATATTAAAACTAACAAATAAAAACTTCCAGCAAAGCTAGACGAGTAGCGAGAAATCATAAAAGAGGTGAAAAAAGTCAACATAAAAATGATTGTATGAAAGGTGTGACAGTTTCTTTCATCTCCTCGAGGAGATTTTGTTCTGGCGGAATGGGTAAAGTATAAACAGAGTCTCGTTCGATAAACAAAATTAGCCAAGCAATGATTGAACGTGAATATTTTATCAAACAAAACAAGAAGAAGAAAGAATTTTTATGTGTCTCGGTCAGAAATTCTCAAAACCTACCCAGATGTTCTCTGTCTCGGTCTTGGAGATATTTATTTTTGGACACGAAAAGATATTTTACATGTTATTTCGGCCAATTTCGGATTTCGCTTTGGTTCTTTCGGGAATGGACAAATGAAAACAGTTCAAACACCTTTCACAAAGGACAAATTAAAGTTTTTTTCCTCGTTCTCGTTTCTCTTTAAATATCACAAGATTCTCATTTCGTATTTTCATGTCAATTTTTATGTCAGACTTTTTTCAATGTCTCAGTCGCGCTTGTTCCTGTCTCAACAAATAAAAACACGCCACCAACCTCCTTGAACACGAGAATAACGATAAAGAGCTTCACAAAACGCTTGCACCAAATATTCACTGTCGGCCGTAAGCAAGGGCGAATGTTGTGCGGTGACACCAGCGTTCGGATTTTGTGGTTGCGGCGTTTGCGGTACCGAACCTGGCGACGTCGATGTCGGTGCAGTCGAAGGGCTCGAACTTGTTGCAGCATCGGGCACGTGGAAGGGCACAGCCATTTTTGATTGAACTTTTTTAATTGTTAATTTACACGCGATTGTTGAAAAATTGTTATCACGCCACCAGACGCTTATCAAAACACTAAGTTTCTATTTTCTATTTTGATTAGTTGCTTTCCTTCCTTCTGTTCTTTCAATTCGGTGTCGATTCCTCTCGTTATCACAATAATTATTTCTAGTCTTTCTCTGTCAAGAACACAATGTAATGTCGTTTTATCATCTCGTATTAAATGCAAGTCGCTGCTGCTACTAAATGCACACTCGATTCACTCTTAGTCTTTGTCGATTAAAAATAGTTTCTACGTTAATCTGGCGTCTTCATAAAATACGTCTTATCCATCGTCGTTTTATATTTAACCTTTCTCAACTTGGCAGTCGTTTTCGAAAATTTATTTATCACAAGCGAAGAATTGTTGTCGATCGTCAGCCTCGCAACTTCTCATCTCTCGTTCGATAAAAATACTTTTCGCAAATTTCGTGAAATTTCGAGGTAAAAAATTATTTTCTTGCAATTCTCAAGCGCTTCGACGAAATTCTCTCCGTCCGATTTTTCTTCTATCACTAGGTTAGCGAAAATAAAATTCTATCACTTCTCTACGTTAGAAACTACGTGAACCTCAACACGGAACTTTTCAAAAATACGTCCTACTCGCTTGAAATGAGGAAATCTAATGAAATGTATGATTGCACAAAATGTAATTTCGAGTTTGTGTCTCGCGAACGCTCTTGTGTGTATATATTTCAATATTCAATGTTTTTGCTTCCCTTTCATGTAATCGCAACAGACGACACAATATCTGTTGAATTTCCCCTTCGCGACGCTATTGCAGTTTCGTGTATTCTCCTCTGCTTGTTGCATGTGTGTCGAATGTAAACCCACGTTGTTCGCTTACGACGAGAAAAGCGGAGAAGAAAAAGCGTTTGAGGGGACGCTGCTGATATTACTGCCAACTCTGGCTGTGTTCGTGATGTTTCCGATTGTTTTACAAGCGGCGAGCAGCAATGCTTTCAACGAATCATAAGAAGAAGTTCTATGATTTTAGATTCAAAAAATGGGTACGAAAGTTGTTGTCGATTTTCTCTTCTCCGCTTCGTCTATTTACTCTGCCCAATAAATTTTGGTTGGCTTTTAAATATTATCGAAATCTTCGTCTTTTCTCCGCCATCTAAAGGCAAGTGTTTATCGCGTTCTGTATGCTTGGCTCCTCTGCCCGATTGCTCGACGCACACCGTCGCCGTCTCTCGTTCGAGAAATTATATGTTTTGATTTTATTGTTATATACGAGCCGTTTTTCAGTTCCTAAGAAACGCGATTCAACATGTTTCCACTTGAAGTCGAGGCCCCAAGTATGAGGTGATTTTATTTTTGCGGCTCAAGGTTGCGTGGAGCGCGCGTATTATCAGCAATTTAAATCCAGCGCAACGCATGATGTGACGAAGCCTTTTATCGATTTTAAAACAAAAGTTTCTCCAGCCTTATCGTTCAATTAAAACTGGAAGCGATAGTGAGGCAACGAGCGATTATAAATTGTGGTTGATGTCACTTTACCGTTAAGGAACATCCGAGGTTGTTGAATAATGCAGCGAGCGATTGGCTAATTAGATCGGAATCAAGGATTCAAGTTCGCTTTCAACCGTCTTCAAGCTCGTCGTCTTATCGTGTCGTATGATTCAGTGGCGGCTATTAAGCAACCGCTTCCCCGTTATCTAGAATAGTAAAAGTTAATTGCCCTTGGAGGGTGATAAAAGCTTTGTAGACCAAGCTAATGCTCGTCCCGAAAAAAAAGCGAGTGAAGTTTGTCAATTAGGTTTTATGGGTCAATTTTGAGTGGCCATTAGCACATTTAAATATCAGTGCATCGCTCTCTATCGTCTTGCACACCTCAGTCAAACGACTTTTAATTAAAATGAAGAGAAAACAAATCATGACTAAGGCTAGAACTTGCTGTCAGTGTTCGCTGCTAACGGTACAGAGGATTAAGGTTGTAACGACTCGCAGTGACTTTAATTATCTGTCCTGCTACTCGGCCAGTGAAAACGAAGATTACTGAACATGCGAGCTGCGGTTTAAATTGCAATAAAGGGAACGAAGACGAGGAGCATTGAAAGAAATGTGTCAAATTGATTAGTTGTGGGCATCGCTTTTCTCTTCTTAATCGTCCGACTCCAATCATTTCATTAAGTTATGAAAAGCTAAATGATTCATTTTCGCGCGCGCACTGTCAGTTGATGATTAAAATTGACAACTCGCCGTAATTTCTTTTTGCGAGGGAAAAAGAAAAGACGTTCTTAGACATCAAGACGTTCAAATCATAATTAAATAACAGTTGTCGAGTTAAATAGCATTAAGTCACTGACGATTGAAGATAAATTGCGTGAAAGCGAGACTGAAGGCCAGGGAGAGAGAGATAAGATTATCAGTTAGCAGGCAATTAATTCTAAAGCCATTAGTTTCTTTAATTGGATCTGTTGTCTCGGACGAAGCATCGACGCGACTTTTACTGCTTAATTGCATTTGCGCGTTTTACAACTTTATTCCTCATGTTGCATTGACATTTTTAGCACCATTTATTATTCAATTTATACATTTTTTTCTATTTGCGCCTCTTATCAATCGCCAGCAATCTCCTTTAGCTAAGTATATTAGCGATCAATAGCTTGACACTCGCTACAACTTGTTCTTTCAAATGTTTTCTTTTCTTCTCTCTCGACGCCTTTTGCGCCTTTTTTCTTACAAGATCCAATGTGGTTAATACAGTAGCAGCGAGTCTAGCTGGAGTCGTGTTGAAAAACCTGTTTCACATTTTATTGCCTTATTAGATTCGACAGAGTGTTGCTTGGAATAATAGTGACTTATTGTTATTCATACGAGCTCTTGTTGAACGCCAAGCAGCTCCAAGACGAAAATTATAAGGTGTTTCACATATCAAAAGTAATACTCATAATTTACCTCTCGCTTGGCTTCGGCGAGGTTTCGATATCTGCTTTATTGAATAAAAACGGGAGAAACAACAACAAACACTTTCGGATTGTGGTGGAAACGTGATGGATTAGAAAAAAGGCAAATCGATTGCTGAGGGAGTAGCTTGACCTGTGGTTAGTCTGAAGCTGTTGGCTTCGACCGTGGCTCGGACAGTTATACGAATGTGTTGCTCTCTGGGCTCTTGCCTAGACTCAAAGCTCAATAGCTTGCTATCAAACTCATAGCAAGAGTCGTTGACCAAAGTTTGTGGCTCTAGTCGAGCTAAGAATGATCAGCCAGTTTTCTCAATCGATTTGCCTCGAAAGCAATTTGAATGCCCGATCAGAATTAATCATAAATATTACACAGAAAAAGTTGCTTGTGTGGCAAAAGCTATTGAACCAGTAAACAATGTCAATTTTCATGCTTCGCGAGTTTATCGTGAAACTTTGACTTTATGCGCACTCGTTGAAACTTTTCTCCTCCGCGTGCATTGCAAACGTTTTGAGGGCTTTGTGGTCTTATTGAATTAAGCAGAAAATTGTGTATTTCCATTCAATAATGTTTTCACATCTCGACAAAGTTTATTTTTCGCCAGCACACATGAAACCGGCGAAGAGCGTCTCGCGAAACGAGCAACGAAATGAACAAAATCGCTGAACTTGTTGCACAATTCAAATGGGTTCATTGACTTACGTGCGGCCAGCTTTATTTTCTCTCCTACACAAGATTGCTGATGTGATTAGCACGTATGAATAAGAGGAACGTTTATATCGCGGAATAAAAAGTCAACAGATGAGCGAACTGAGCCGGCGAAATGCGACGAAAGTGTGCGGCGTGACACAAAACTTTTTCTTTTCTTTCGGGGCATTTAGCGCAAACAGATGAGCAGCAAGCGAGGGCAATAAATTCGTTCAAGGTTTTTCTCGGGTGGCTTGAGGAAAAGAGAATGAAATTAATTTTGTGCTTTAATTCGTGAGCTGCGAACTTCGGTGAATTATTCTCGTCGTCTTCATGTGTTCAACCAACAACAAATTGAATTCCCGTTCGGTCTTCTTCTGCTTCAGCGCGGTTAAGGAACAGAACAGTTTGTTAAATAAGTGCTCTGACTTTTCACATTAAGCATATTCATTGCAGCAACAAAGCTCGAATGTGTTTATTATAAAATCACGCAAAGGGTTGGCTTAGCTGGTTTACGATCGTAATTTGCTGTTGGCTGGCAGGAGAAAGAAAAATATTTATGAATTTTCAATGGCAAAATGAACTTGTGAACCTTAGTGACTTATCAAATTAGTAATAAAACGTTTCCTTTTCTCATGCCAAGAAGAAGCACACGAAAGAAAACTTTTGAATGCGACAGCGATAATAAATTATTGAAGGAATAATGTCTGGCTGGGCTTGAGTTATTGTGTCCGTTTGTGCTGATAATTAAATTTTTAATGCCACCGAGACGATAGTTGCTGACTTGTAATCACATCACATTGCATTAGCATTCGACGAGGCGATTATCTATGATTCAATTAGTTTAATGTTCGTTGAAAGAAGAAATCAACGCGCGCGACAGTAGCGTGGCCGAGCAGTTGAAGGAGAGAAAAGCACCAGCTTCATTAGCCCAGAGTCTTTACGACGTGTGTTTATTGGTCATCATTAAAAAGATATTTATTGCATAAGTTGAGCTCGTGTGCAATCTCATATGATCGTTGGCTGCAGAGCAAGCGCGAGCGGCAAAACATGTTCAGAACGAATTGAATAGACAAAGAAAAGCCTTGAGAGTCGGGCTTGCAGCACGTTATTGCTGTCAAATCAATTGCTGCATTTCTGATAAATCTATATGCGATTCTTTTTATTGCTCTGTGAGTTCGAGTCGTCGTGTTTTCAATTGAGACGTAGTAGATGTAGTTTGCTGATGAATTTGTTGAGCTTCGGAGATCCCGATCCCGATGGAGATCGCATGAGAGTTGTCGTACTCTTTAATTAAACGACGCTTGCAGGAGCATTTTGCATTTTATCAAATTGTGTTTTTCCCTTTCGCTCGTTTCTATCGTTGCGAGCATCGAAGAGCGAGAGATTGATTTGATTCTCGAAAGTGCTTTTCAATAGCAACGACACCAGCCAGCATCATGTCGCAAAAAAGCTGAAAGGAACGCTTCAATTTGGTTGATTGAATGCACGTTATCACAAACGAGGGCACAAACCATCGGTATTTTAACAACTTTTTTCCGCCTCGATTGTCTTCAATAATCGTCTCATGGCTCGAGAATGTCTTTCGCCCCAGACAAGCGGAGACGAAAAGAAGAAGTCGCTTGGCTGCATGTTTCGATGAAAGCAAAAGAGAACGAAAGGGGTGATGAGTCACAAGTTTACACAAACATTACAGCCATGCAGAAGAGAATTCCTCAGGTCGTTAGTCATCAGAAAAATCGACACACGAAAGTCCAACGCGAATTCCGACACAAGTATAATTTATGCATGCGCTATGTGCTATGAAAAGAGGGAGACGATCGAAACCAGGTGTCTCGCAAACGTCTTAAGAACGCATAGTTAAACATTGTGGAGTTGAAATTCTTTGGGGTGACTCGGCGTGTTTAATGTGCGAGTATTTGCCGAGCGTCGTGTCGCTTGTTATGTTAACAATAAACCCTCATCCATCTCGAGCAATTTCGCATCTCTATTCGCCAACCGACTTTTATTGAGCTTCCGAGCTGCGATAAGCAACATAAAGGAGAGAAATATGAGCAGATTTTCCATCAAAATTCAGATCGCGGAAGGTTTTTAAGTAACGAAGAGTTTGTCGTTAAATTTTACGATTTCGAATTGCAATAAAAATTAAAATTAAAAAAAGAGTCGCAGAGTTTTGAAAGATGATAAGACATAAAGTTTTATGCGTTTCCTATTTCAAAATCGCAACGTTGTTGTGAGCATTATCGAGCTTGTCTCTTGAACCCTTGGACGACGAATTTCTTCGGAAGCGTCTGACATTGTGTGGAAGTTTGCGATTTTCGGGGTGAAAGGCAAGAACAAATAATAATAAAATTTTATGCTTTTTTTAATAAATTCATTAAAAGGGGATTTTCGCAATCTTCTTTGTAGTCCTCGCGCTGCTCCTTGTTGAATATTAAGAGCACAAGCCATTAAGTTTCAAGTAAGATAATTAATTAAAGTATTTAAAGATTTTTTCCTCCGTTGCGAGGGTTTTATATCGCTACTTAAAGCTACTTTATGGCAGTTTTTGCGATGAGATTTTCTCCTTTTCCTGCTCGATGTCTCCTCGCATCCTTGAGCGAAGGATCTCGAAAATATATGCAAGTTAAAAATGCTAATAAGAAGCGAACGGAATCTTATTCAAGCATTCCTCTGTTCTTGCATCATAAACTTTCATTGCACATTTTTTCGCTCGCTCAGGTTTAAGCAAATTTACTTGGCTTGGGAATCTGCTGGTGAGTTGAGCATGTCGGCAAATATTTCCATGGAGTGGGTGAGAGCAGGTGCGGGTGATGTAAAAATATCTTTGTTTAATACGACTGTTCATTTATTAAGAATCCTTCACGGTTTAAGACGACTCGTGTTCGAAGCTTCTCCATCGTCTTCCGAAGGAAATTTCATCAGCTTGATGTTGATGACGATTTCGTGTTTTGCTGAATGGGAAGAATTGTCGCTCAGCGTGATGAAGAAAAACTATCGTTAAACGAGCAACATCTTTCTGCTGCTGCTGCAACAAGACGACCGCAACAAAAGCGTGCAGTTGAAAAGCAAAGTGAAATTGATAAATTATTGCCAGCACTTTTCTCCTCATCTTAACAGCTTAAAAATTGAGGAAAAACTTGGAACAGCAATTCTGCTGATGGAAAGTATTTTGTTCCAAGCCATTATTCAGCTGCTTTTTCCGAAATGAAACTCATGCAGCCGCCGACGATAGAGAAACCTCAATCTGATGAATTCCAACCGATCTAAACAATCATGCAAAATATCCAACCGATAAGGACATTGAACCGAAGAGTGAATGATAAACTGATTGTAATCTGATGTTGTAGTTTCACACCGAATCGTCGCGCGGTTCTCCCGATTGCGCCATGAAAATGTATTTTTAATTCAGAGAGCGACCAGCGAGTGCACGAATGTGAAAAATGCTTTTCCATTTCCAACGATTTATCGCCTCATCAGAGGCCAATGAACTTTGATTGTGTAAATGCCCTGGATGAAGACGCTCACTCCTACGATAATGGCCTCTCAATGGGTATCCTGTTGTTATCTTTTTCGGAGCAAAGCTCGTAATATTTATAGCCCGATTGATTATAATTCAATATTACAGTCGTCGACGTTCGTTTATGTCTCGCTTTCGGTGCCGAGCGATGTACGCTCGCTGTATACATTTTATTATCATGAGAAAATAAGCTGTCTGTGGCGTTCAATGGGGATTCACTGACCTGCCTCAATGTGTTTTTCATCGATTTTACTTTTTCGGCTGTGCGGCTTTCGGTTTTGGCATTGAACGAGCGGAGAAGAAAAAGAAATTTCCACTCGACGTGATTCACGCGCTGCGCTGTTGCAATCACGGAAAGTTCTCAGCGTAGTAATTTCCTTATCAAGCATTTTTTTAAAGCTCCGCATTATCGTGACATGTAGTTGACACTTTTTTAATCTCACTTTGAAGCACAGCTGAGAACATTATGAAACAACGCAATTGCATTTTAATTCCAACTCACTTCGAAGTGATTTGTTTGTAAATATTACACTTCTATTTTTAAAACGTAGTTTCAAGTTTAATCTTTTGATAGTTGAGAGAATTCATTAATCAATTAAGCGCTTGCTGATGCAAATGCGAAACTGACATCGTAGACGTCGGATCGTCGATGTAATAGAATTCAAGGGTGTCCATCTTGAAGTTTGACTGTCGCATAAATTCGTAAACTTGATTTAAATTAAAACTTCTGAGCAATAAATCTCATGACTAACTCGATAATTTCATAGCGAAATGAGCTGCAATATGATTTGAATCGCTTCGGACAGTAGTCTGGTTGCAAGTTTGTAAGATATACAACTCAAGATCAACATTTCCATTTGAACGACAAAGTCAGAGAAGCTTCGCTCTAACTTAATTAAAATCCCGCAACGAGCTCAACTAGCAGCGATTCTGCGTTCGATAAAGAACAAGAAGTTTTATAACTTCACAACTTGTCAATTTGTCTTTCGAGCGTCCGGCGATATTTTAGAAACGTTCGTTCTCCGATGTTACTCAATCGCAAACAAAGGATGATTCACTCGTTCTGTTGAACACGAGTTGATTCCGATCGGAGATTTCTTTTTCTCTCGAACAAGACTTACAGGTACATATCGCTGACCCTCAGATCGTTGCAAAGCGGCGCAGACGGAAAATGGTAAGAAACGATTAAAGAAGAAATTCAAAAGGAAGTGAGTCAGCTCAGCGAATGAGTTGCTACGGTGTATCGTACCCATAATTTATTTATATCGGTTTTCGGTTGATTAGTCATCAATATTTTGCTTCTCAGACTCTTGCTTCTCATGCGAATCGTACCTGCATTGATTCTAACAAACAGCTCGACGAGAGCTTCTCGTGATTAATCGAATGCACTGCCTTGGAAGCACAAAAAGAGTCGAGAAAATTATTTGCGGTACTTCTTACTGCGCTCGCCCCTTTCTACGACAGAATGATTCACACGAGAAACGTTTGAAACTGGTTTCACTTCTTACTGATGACTTCCAAGCGAGACAAAGATCATTAATTAATCTTAAAGTTATTCAAATCTCCCGAAAAGAAATCAAAAGCCGTGCATTTGAAATGCTGATTTGCAATTTAAGCGACTCGATTTATATTCAGCCAACCGCCGCTGTCGTTCATTTCCACACGAATCATCCTCGCTTTACTCCTTAAATCAACAAATGATGCTGAGCAAACATTAAGGAGTTTCGTCATTTCCACTAAACAGAAATTACGAGAAAATAAAAATCTGCATAGTCGTGAAAGGGTTGAGGAGATTTCTTGATCGTCTTCGACCAAAACGCAAAAAGTTGACGACGCCGACGGAGAATAATGGGAAATAATGATGAACCATTATCAGCCAAATAGGATGATAAATTGTTAAATTGTTTGTTCTTTTCCCTCTCGACGTTTCACCCGAAGAAAAAACACTTTGTTCCGCTTTATTATGGCCAAGTCAAGTTTCGTTTCAATGAAATTTGATGAGTTCAAGTTATTGACACGGAAATCTTGTTTCTGTCTTGCGTTAAATAAAAACTTTTCCCCCCGAAGTGGAAAAACAGGGAAGAGGATTTCTTTCTGTTTAATCTGATGGATAATATTGTTGTTTGTTCTGCTTGCTGGCTTTTCGCTTCGTGTTGCAATAGTTGTCGACGAGAGTGAAAAAGTTGTTTAATTAATATTTTGTCAGCAAGTTTCCGAGGGTTTCCTCTGTCGCCTTCGAGCAAAAAATATCGAACGACTATAATTAATTTTATGAAAAATCTCTTTTATGAGAAAACTTTGCAAATCTACCGAACAACAATTGAAACTTTGTCGGATTATTTATGAAGTCTGAGGCTAAATTATCATCTCAAACCGCACAAAAGCGGTCCATTCTTATGCAAAGTTTATCTCCTTGCGACGAGGATCTTTTCTTTTCGCCAAGTCTCGTTGATAAATCGTGAGCAATCAAAACCGTAAAAACTAATTGCGATGTCGAAAACGAAGGTCTCGTTATGGGAACACGATCCCATCGGATATTCAAATAAGATTCGTCAGCCGTCGCCAGTATATCTCACGTCGATAGGTGACAACTTCTCTTGTCTCCTCGCACTGTCATGGGAAAGCGACGATCGAAGACAAACATCGGATCATAATTTTTAAAGAATCACTCACAGGATCAATGTCGATTTAATTCTCTTTCCCTCGAAGAGATTGCATAATTCAATCATTATCATAAATATAAACATTAAGTCAGGTTGTGACTTGTTTGTAATTGAACCTGATGATTCAGTTTGTGAGAGCCAAATTTGAATAATTATTCATGAAATTCACATGGCAGAACAATTGGGAACAATTTACCTTAAGGTTACCCGGTGAATCTTTTTAAATTTATGCTTTTGTCGGGGGTAAGTTTTTGCCTGCTCGTCTAAGTCTTCGTCTTCATAACTCACCCATGAAGCCACCCCAGGCGTTTGAGTCTACAAAAAGGTTTTTTGTTTGACTGCGATTTATGATGGTTAATGAGAATCCTATGTAGATGAATTTGTGACGACGAGAGATAAAATGTCATTAAATAAATCGTGCTGATCTTTCGATCGTAATCTTCACTCTTCAATCGTAAATAATTTACGCACAATCGAGCGTAGCTCACCTTTGTGAGAAAGTTTTTCTGGGACATCGATTGCATTGCAGGAACGAACTCGATGGCTTTTTCGATCAACATAATGTGAGTTGTGAGAGGATAATTGAAAAAATATGTTTGTTTCACATGATTACAGTCGTTAAATCACATTTCAATTACTTAATTAATGCAGCGAGTAGCGGCGAAGAAAAACAATGGACTGACGGTGAATTAATTTCTGGGGTCATTTGCTCTGCTGGTTTATGAATAATTGATGGCGATTTTCATTGAATGATATGAGCGATCGTTTCGTTTTTTGTTTGCGCCTCGACCCGGACGGGTAAATTAGAAAATAATTAATAATCTGACAAAGGAGAAAATATCGATTGATTGACTGGAGTGAACAAAGGCGAAAGTTCTTTAATCAGGTAGAAGTAGAAGGGATTTCCTTTCTCAACGAGAGTTTCATGATGATGACTTTCATTAAACTTATTTTATCGCAATAAATCATTTTGATGCTTCTCGTCTCGGGCGAAGGAACTGGCGTGCAATTTACCTGAGCATCGCTCGGAGCTGATCCAAGACAAACTGCAACCGATTCTGTCTCATAGAAAATTCATAAGATTCTCAGTTTTGCATAATGATGATTAATGATTATCGTCAAAATCCAAGTTAAAACCAATACCGTTGCAATTTACATAATTCAAACATATGAATTGTTTAATTAATTTAATCAATTATCGCTGAGACGACATTTACCGACGGTGCTGCGCGCATAAGTAATTCCTTCCCAGCATCTCTCGAAGACTAATGAATGTTCGTTGTTTGCAGTTTTCGGGAGGAAAAAATTAGGCAAGATAAATGACTTTCCTAGTTGTCTTTCTCGCCATCGCTCCTGCCATAATGTGATTGTGACAATTATCATTTTACGATAAATAGATTTCAGGTTCTTTCGCTCCTCTCTGAATGGCAAACAAATTTATCAAATCGCGGAGACAAAAAACAGCAGCAGAAACTTGAAAACAGAAAGAATTATTCCGTCGGAATGATGGAACAGAAACGGAACAACATGATTTGAATAAAAATGATTAATTACGAAATTATGCATTCATCGTTCATGTTACGGGCGCTCTTGAAGTCGTGAACTTTTCCAGTTTTTTTAGGAGAAAGACGAGAAGTATCAACAGTTTGAGCGAGCGGTTTCGTGCATTCATCAATTATAAGTCTGGTGAACTGTTTAACTTCGAGCATCATGTATCGCTAATGCTGAAAACTTCATCCTCGAATATCAATTTTGATTTTTTCCTCGCTCGTTAAACTCTCCTGTCGATGAACGATGAAAGAAAAGTTTGTGCAATTACCCTTTCGCTGCTCTACATATAATCCTGCAGCAAGGCAGACGGTTCGCTTCAACTCTTCAAACATTGCATCGATTTCGTAACTTCCAGAACGCAAACAAGGGTGAAAATGATTAAACGCGCGAGTTCAATAATTCGCTAGTTTGATTTCCTGTGCACCAACAATAACAGAGAAAGAGAACTTGACGATTAACGAGAAGTGCAAACATCAAACTAGAACGAATGCGATGTCGATGGCTGTTGATAAAAAACCAAACAGCGATTATGGTTTGTGTAAATGTTTGCGAAAGTAATCAAACGCATGTGAATAAAATCAATACGGTGGATTGATATTTGCCAATAATTGGAAATCAATTTCAAAGATAAATTTACTATTTTTAAATCCTCCTTAGAATTGTTTCCCTCCGAACGCGTGCCTTGCAGCCAACAAATACACAATCCCAATTTATTTGAAATTTAGATTATTCCTCATCCTCGCGGCAACAGTTTTTTTTGGGTTGCAAAATTTACATTCCTCGCTGCGGAACGAAAACAAAAAATCTGCTGTACGATTCGTGCAGCAATGGCAACGACCTCGGGTTAGAACAACACAAATTTCGCCAGCGCAACTGGACAAGAAGAATTATGATGACTCCACACGAACTTTATGTGAATGAAAATTCCATTTAAGTGTTGAGCTAATAAATCATTCAACTGCAAAGTCGAGGAAATTTCAGTTGGAAATCGCGGAGCTTATAATTAGTCGTTACCGCCAGTCAGCTCAGTTACCTGCTGTTTAATCAATAGTCGTTGACTCTGCCTAATCAACGCGAGATCTTCATTTCCTTTCAAATTTCCTTTCGGCGAAGCGACGCGAGAACAAATTTCCCGTGCTGGAAACTTTTTGTCATCCGACACGTTTCTTCAGCTGTCTCTCGAAAAGTCTCTTTCAGCTCGCGAAGCGATGCAAGGAAAAAGCATTTCGACATTAAATTCACTTCTTTTCCTTTTCCACGTTTCGTCTTTCCTTTTGTGATGTAAATACTCGTCGAGCGCAGCAAAACGTTCACTCTCGAAATTGGATTCGTACATGCACAAGACGAAAGATGTTTTGTAATCATCTCTGACCTACACCAACCCGACGTGAACGATAACATCGAAAATCAGGAGAAGAGAGAGACTTTTGTCGAGAGCCCTTTTGGCTGTTTTCCTTCCACGTTGAATCGTCGCTGCTGCTCGGTGTGAATGACCTATTTCAGGACGTGGAGTGGAAGCAAAAAATCAATTGCACGCTCGCTCCCCCTTTTTCTTCCTTCAACTGATGCAGCGCAGAATGCAAACACATTGCGTAATTGTGCAATAAATCGTAAGACGCTTATGCATCACAATTAAAATGTGCATGAAGCCTTTCTCTCGGATGGTGCGTACTCGCATGGATGTGCGAGCAGTTCAATGAACCTTCTTGCGTTCATTCTCGCTCGGAAAGTGCATTGTATGCAAATGATTTGCAGCAAATCCCTTGATGAAAGTAAACCCGATATTTATTACGCAATTTGAAGCGTTCGCATCCAAACACAAACAGAGCTGCGAGGGGATTTCCGATTAAAAAGTGCTTTCATATTTTAAATTCTCTTGCACAAGAAAAAGCGAGTTGAGAGCATCCCGACATGTCGTAGCTCTTGTCAACATTTCCATTGTTCCATCGCTCTTAATGCATGTCAGTAGGTAAAATGCAAGTAAACATAAACAAAAAGAATGCATCAAGTGACAACATATTAAGTAAGCCATTGCGTTGCACAGTGGGGAGACGCTGGCTTTGATGTAATATTGACAACGTGCGTGCAGTGAGTGCGCGTGGAAATCGAGGAAGGGAAGAAACGAGTGCAATGACTCCAAGATGAAAGATTTATGGCCGATCTTGAGTTGGATATGTGGTAAAGAGACGCTCTTCCGTCATTCAAAAACCTTCACCGATTCAATAACGAAATATTGATGAGCATTATTAGTCAACGAGCTGGCAAAAAATTTGCGGTCTGCCTTTAATAGAATCTCACGCAACAGCAGACTAATAAGATTTAGCCAATTATTGGCAGAATTGATTCGAAATGAATGATAAACGCTTCAAAGAGCAGTGCCCAAAACACGAAATTGGCATTAAGGCGAGACGCGGCTGTGAGAGGTGAACGAGATTATGTCACAGACTCGTCTAATTGGGAGAGATGCGGTAAGCCTCAACTCATCGGACCCCTCGCAACCGCAGAAGTTTGTCAAACATTTCGATGGGAACGAAGAACTTTTTCGGGGTAGATTTTTCACCCAGAATTTTTTACAACATCAAACCCTGATAATTCAACAAGCCGTGAAAAGATCTCATTATCTGCAGGGACCGTCGCCACTCATTGTCAATATCTGAACTGCAAATAATTCGCTATTGGATAATGAACTGGTATCGAATGATTTGCAAAATTTGAGAGGATCGGAAGAAAAAACGATTTGTAATTTTATTTCAATTGAAAAGTCGTGAAGAGTCTGAGAGGATGAGACCGGAGTTGGAACACTGAGATGGAGGCTAGAAGAGTTCAAAATGTATTTTTGTTATAGAAATATAAAGAAACAATCAAGCCACGTGACCAACAACAAGTTGCAGTATCAAATCCTTAGCACAAAATTTGGTTTCTAAAACAAAATGAAGTCAAACTTGATCACGCCAAACTATGAATCGACTTAGTAATCTTCTGAACATTTTGCATGCCAATTCAAAGACTCGAAAGAAAGCTAGAAAAAATGTACAAACTGAGTTTGTCAAACTCTTTTCCCTTCCGGAAATCAAAAACTATTCTTTCGCTCTTCATTTCAGTGAAGAGCCAACAAGAAACTTTTTTCCAACGAACCCTCAAACTCCAACAAACCGTGAAAATTCTTCATTCTATCTCAGCGTTCATTGTAAATATTTGAACTGCAAATAATTTGCTCGCTAATGCTGGATAATGAACTGGTATGTTATGTTGCGCAAAAGAGGAAGAGAAGGAAGGAATAATATAATTTTATTAGAGGTTCATTCTCTCGTCTTCCTTCGGCTATGGAACTCGATATCGTTGGCGAAGGAATCTTTTGTGTTCTTTGTACAAATTTCCACGTCACTGTTACTTTGCTGGGAGAATTATTGATTGCCGATATAAAAGTCAAAACCAAACGGAGAGAAGCATAAAATGTCAGCGAATGATTATGAATTTTTCTTTGAAAAGGCGACGCATTGGAGTGTGATTAAGTGCAAGGGTTAATGGTTTTAAATTTTCTGCTGCTTCGTTTGAGCGTCAACCAGTTGGCTTTTGCAACTTTTACTACACTCGATATTTCCTTTCCCGAGCGCTCACCGAAGACTTGAAAGAAAGCTGAACAAAAGACGCATCGTAAACTCTTTTTCCATCCTTTGTGGATGGCTTTGCTTCGAATGTGCACATGAATGGCACAGCAGAAAAGTCAATAAAACCTTAAATCACATAAATAATGAAATCCTTCCTTTTATGACAAAACAGTATCACGAGAATGATCTCAGGCAAAATTATCGCAGCAACTAATCTGCCGAGAAGGGGGAAAAGCAGATCTTGACACGCAATCGAAATTCCATGAAATTGCACCGGAGGTGAATTTGATTTTTTAATCGATCTCATAAAAAGGTAAGAACGAAACTCGTAAAGTTATCGAGAGTCTCAATTCGTTCCTAGCGTAAGCAGCAAGCCGTTAAAAAGTTTAGAGCAAGAGTTCTCGTAAAATTATTATTGCCGCTTGATAAAAGCAATTTTTAATTCATATCTTGTTCCGATTAGGTGCAAATACGATGAGGGAAGAGCGTCTTCGCCTCGAGCTACCTCAGTTATGTTCTTGTTTACGTCTGCTAGTTTCTCTCTGTCATTCATTCACAATGGAAAAATTTGCCATTTTAAAAGTTTTGAACTTTCAACTGCATTAAATTACCTGTTGGTTGTTTTCTCATCAGCAAACAAAACAACAACAGACGTGGGTTCATTATGAGAGCTGAATTTCACCCCAGAGCACATCGTCTTCCAAAATGAGTTTCCATCAAAACACACAGAAAAGTTTCCATTCACCAAAGCAACGGCGAGTTCCTCCCAGAAGCAGATTCAACAAAGCTCCATTAACTGTGATTGCAGTTTGTACTTATTACCGTTGCGCTCTCTATCTCGAAGCGACGTGGAGCGAAGCGTTCCTCATGACACATTTTGCCTCGGAGGTGGAAACTTCAATCTCGAATATTACTCACTCATTTCGGTGATTCATTCGGTTGCGATTAAAAGAGATAAAATAGATTTGATGGTCAAGCGGTGAACAAAAGCGAGAGAAGTTTATTTGCATACGCAGACGTCGATGCCGACGACGGCGGTGCGGGCGTGTTATTGTGACTAGATGTGCGAGAGCAAACAGACGCAGATAATTGACTCATCCTCAAAAAATTTATTCCATTTAATTCATTCATTTGTCGCAGACTGTTGCTGTCTGCATAAAGAGAATTTTGAATAACTAAAGTTAGCGTCGCTTCCCTCTCTCTCCCGTGCCAGGGCGAAATGAATCTTTGTCAAACAGAATGCGATGTAATCATTCACGTGAAATATTAAATATTTACCAACTTTATTGTTGTGAGTTTTTTCCTCGATGCGCTTAAGTTTGTCCGGACTATGCTCTCATATTGATTTTCCCTCGTTTCCCGTGGAAATACTTCGTCATCTCCACCTCGATTGATAACTTTGTACACACATTGTTTAGCTACAAATTGTAATTGATGCGCAACGGAACGGTGATCGCTTCGAGGCATTAACAAATCGCCAGACGCTCCCGACAGTGTGTGATTTAAGCAGCGCTCTTGGTCGTCATGTTTCATGAAGATTTTTCCGGAGTTTCTGTAAACATGAAAATGATATTTGAACTTTTTTTGAGGTGGAAATTAAAAATGGATTTTCCGAGTTTGTTTTTTGCAACTCGCTCGAGATTGATGGATGAACTGGTTTGTTTCGGGCAGAAGTGGATACATTGTGTTGATGCTCTCCGACGTAATTAAAAACTTCAAGTCTCGGTTTACGATGGGTTCACTTTTACGATGGCAGGAGACTCCGTTTTTATGGCAGTTTTTCGGTGGTTTCGATGCTGAGCTTCGTTCGATTTTCCAGCATTGACGAAAACTCATCACGGAACTAGATTTAAGTGGCAATAAAAGTGCTGAAGATAAGACGACGCTTGACTACTGCAAGATAAGCTTAATGACAACCTTCGGGCCGTGCTCAAACTGGAGCAGACTTCTGACTCATGAATATATCATCAGTCTCCGGTTACAGTTGAGACGATATGAATTTTCCATCAAGTTTTCGGGTTGCGAGACAAACAATGATCGTCGTGAACATAAAGCGGAGCAAGCTCGAATGATAATTCACGTCATAAAGTTTGAAGGACTCGTTGGCTTCAAGGTTTGTTGAATCACACACCACAAAAATTGAATTTTCCACCCTGGCACTTAACATCCACTTTACATCGCTCGTTCTTATGTGAACTTTTTCTCCTCCAGCACAACCCTTGGAAAGGAGCAAAGATGAGATGAAAAAAGCGGAGAATCAAGTGTCATCTTTCATATCCATTTACATTCGTAGAGATACGGGATCTCTATGAATACGAAATCAGCATCGCCGGGCTCCCTTCTTTATCTCGAGTCCACTCGATGGTCTGCAAAGCATAAATCTGGATGAGTTTTTGATATTGTGCTCTTTATCACAGCATTAACCCCCGGAGAAGATTCTTTGTGTTTCCTAACGCTCGTCACTGCCATAGTTTCATGTTAAATGAGGATGAAAAAGTTTTGGCGGGAGAAGGACGACTCGTCTTGGATCAACAAACATTTACCGAAAGGTTAAAATGTGGAAAATCATGAATATTTTATGAAGAGAATCCTCGGTGTGATGTCAACTCCACATAAATTCAAATTACGAAGACTGAAAAGTTATTAAAATCTAAAACCGAACTAAATATTTGCTTTCGAGAATTCTTTTTCATTGCAATTCCAATTTACGACAAGACGAATCATCTTTTTTGTAGCTAATAATGTCACATTCACATGAGACTAAATTTAATTTGATCTGTCCGACGTCTCATCTACCTTTGGGAGGGCGATGCGAGTAAAGCAAAGCGAACCTTGATCCGAGATTTGAATGTTCTGGCTTGAATACATTTTAATAGAAAGACTAGAAAGCTTGAGAGCGGCTAAAGCACTCGTCAACTATCGTATGAGATCTCAAGTGAAGTCAGATACAAGCTGATAGATTGGCCAGGATCACTGATAGGTCGTCCTGTAGTTAAAGTTTAGTTTTGATCATTTTGACTTCCTCTAACTCCGCCTGTCAACTCAAGGCAATGTGGCCGATAAAACCTCGCAAATCTGCGCATTTCTTACGTCTCATAATTTCAGAAATATTCAAAAGGAAACTGTTTTTGTCGTCTCAGCTGGGATAAGTCGTCGTCGTCGCTTTTACGACGATTTGTTGCTGAAATTAGATTTCGTCCTCGTTCCTGTGATAAAAAGTGAATTTTACATTTTATGGAGTTAATGAAAACGAAGGCAAATAAAACTACTACGTGGCACGTTATGACGAATCCAACGAAGATTCATTTAAACTCAACATTGTGAGCGGAGCTATTTTAGTTAGGAAAAGTTAAACAAAAGCACCGTCGATAAATAAACCGGTAGGTAAATCCGAACGATGACTTTTATGAGGCAATGAAACGACAAGAAGCGTCGTCTTCATAATATTATTGAAAGAAATTGTTCCATTACACAACATTATTACCCATCTCTTCCTCTTTCTCATAATTTCACACAAAGTATCGACAAACAAAAGCGCCGACGGGAGCTCCGCTCCTGCGACTCAAAAGCTGCTCAATAAAATGTTGCAATATTTTCATTTGCCCGCTCAACAATAGTTTTGTTTACAGATTTTATTGCCGAATCTCAACTCACGTTTCACTTCAATCGCCCCATAAATAAATTCCTTGAGGAACGTTGAGAGGGTTGAAGACGAGTGAAAAGCTACCGTGTGATAAACTCTAATGACTGTCATTTAAAGTCGATGTGGAATGACACGGAATGCCTATCGGCGATAATAAATTAGTGGTTTTATGGTGACAGTCCCGATGTGTGTCTCATAATTTTACGCATTATTCGTGTTTCTTCTTTTGACATGAGAAAATCTCGTCTGTCCCTCGTCAATCCCGTCGTCCCAGAAGAGACCGAGATAATTAATGCGACAGGACTGGGACGAGCGCAAAAAAAGATTTTCAATCCTTTTAACAAAGATTTCCTCGTCACACAATCGACGGTAATGAAATCTTAATTGTCACATTTGCGTAATTAAAAAAATCATCAAAGATTCTTTTAAATAATAATTTCTCGCAAATGATTCGATGCTCGCCTCGGGGAATCTCTCGACAGAAGTTTTGCTCGCTTTGCCATTTTTGTAATTAATTATCATGCAATAAGTTTTTAATGATCATTTTGCGGAAGCTCTTTGATGTTCCTAGTCTACCTTTGTAGATATTTTGCCGTTTTTCCGCTGTTAGTCTACCGCACAAAGCTTCTCCGATTCCTTTTGTGAGCTGCGATATCAAAGTTGGCGAAAGCATTGTGCAAATTGCAAAGGAATTTCCCCGCGCGCACTTAATTGACACAACATGGATTAAAGGAGCTCGCATGGAATCATCATTATTTGCATATTAAAATGTTGTTTATTCCGAGTGAGCTGCGACGTCAAAGCGAAGTGGAATCACAACCCGCATTCGTTCAGAGCTCTCGCAGCATAAGCGTGTTCACATTTCACACATGATTTGGTTTCATTTTTTCACAACTTGAATGCTCGATGAATGCAAATTATGCAGATTTATATATCTTAATTGACGTGAATTGAATGTGATTACGAGATCGCTCGAGTGTTAACAAATTATTACATAATTTGATTCCGCATTCGAATAATGTTTGCTCTTATCTTGGCTTCCAACCAGCATAAAAATCTGTTGATTCACTCGAACGTCGAGCTGAGAATCGGAAAAGAGTTGGAAACTATTCCCATCGCACGTGATGCTCGAGGACGCGCAGTTAATTTTATGCAAAGCGTATGTTCAGGAGCATAGCATGATTATAAATCTTCTGCCAGTTCCGACATTTATTATGTTGCTGTGTTTGCCCAACAATTGTAAATTAAAACATAAACACTGTAAAATGATAGTTTAAAGTTCGGGCGGGCGATTCGCTGCGATTCTCATCATCTCAAGTGGCAAAAAACGCAATTTATCATTTACGCTAATGGGTCCGTGAACGGTTTGTGCTGGTCTCATGTGCCCGACGACTCTCTCGTATCACATTACTGATGAGCCAGCGCGGCTACTAACAGCGGTTGAATCGAAAGGGTTGACGGGCAGAATCATTTATGCTCTTTTTCACATCCGGGTTTGACTTGAAAAATGTTTTATCGTCCTCCTCGCACTCTCTTTCACTAAATTAAAAAACCAAACACAAAGCACAGATAGTCGGTAATTAAGCGAACAACAAAATGCAACAATGTCGATCCGACAGTGTTTCAATTCGCCTTTCATGCTGCTCCGAAGGACGACGCACCGAACCCTTCCTAAACAACTTCCGGATTTAAGTTTTGAGATTCGAGGTGACGCCGAGTTTTTTGTGTGTTGGTTTTAAAAAAGACTAAAGGGGTTGTTGATTTTATTATCCGCTGTAAACCCCTTTCGATAGTTGAAAATCAACTTCACAATTTGAAAAAAGTTTTCACACGAAAAGCGAGACGGAATCGCCTTCACCATGGGATGTGCTTAGTGGACTACAATTTCATCAATCGAGATAGGAACAATGAGAGGACAGCGACGTTTGATACTGATCGTGGAAACAGCGATCTGATTATGCGGGCTCAGTCGTGCGACGGATACCATAAATATTATTCCAACTCGTGAGTGATTTAATTACTTTTAAAATTAAGGTCAACAAAGGAACGAAGTATCCGATTGCGATTGTTGAGCGAGGCGGGAGATTTCATTGCATTTCGCTGACGCTTATCAAATTTCATAAACTAATTATTTTATTTGCCTTCGGAGCTGAGAAACGGTCAGAGCGACACAGAGTTGTGAGAATGAAAGTCAGCGTTGATTTACGAGCTTCGTTTGCATTGCGAATTTTTTTCAAATTAATTTCGCATTAGCAAAGAGCAAAGTTGACCGTCATCAAGACAAATTGCTGAGCTAAACGCAGACTCAAGCAACCACGAAGCGTTGGGCAAATATTTGGCTGATATGAGGAGAGCGAAACATGTGCGCATATTTAAAAGTTGATCTAGTCTGGTCGAAAGCATCAGCATAATTTTATTCGTAACTTTGACATCTCAGAATGCAAATGAATAATTTACGATTTCTCTTGACGGTTTTGTGATCAGTTTTTTTCTCCACTTGGATGAGAAAGAAACGCGTATGACGATTACAGAATGAAATACTTCAGTAGCTCCCCGTCGCTAAAATAACGTGGACAACATTTACGGTGGGCGCAGAGTGTGACGATTAGCCGTTTGCAAATATTTTCAAATTAATTTTGCATTAGCCGACTTGACCATCATCAGCAGAAATTAAGGAAATTCGTTTGAAACTCCTGCGACCACGAATCGTTGTGCAAATATTGAGCCGATTAGAGGAAAGCGAGCCATATGTGCACATAAAAGTCGCTCTGATCGCGGGCGTCTATGCACGTCAACATATTTTATTTTAATTCAAGGATTGCAAGAGAGTTCAAATGGAATGATTTAAATTGACGTCGAACCCTTTTCACGACGCTGAGGACGTTTGTGTCATACGTTTGTCATTTTGCGCAATTGAAAAATATCAATTTTTGATTGAATTACACTCGCTCTTGTCGTAGCGTTACATCCACTTGACTCTCACTCCGATTTAATGACATTCCCGCTGTCGCCAAAGCGAAAAACCTCAGAAAAAATGTTTTAATTTAAACTCAACAACAAGAGCAGCAACGGCAGCCGAAAAGAATCTCGAGTGCCATTATCAAGACCCGCGTTTCCTCTTCAACTCGCAGTAATACGCTCGCTCGATTTACTTTAAAATGTCACTCTCATATCCATTCGAGTGGAAACTGATGGTGATGCGACAATCCCTGTGCCTTTGATGCAATCGTTCCCGGACGAAATTCAATAAATTTGTCATTGATATGCAAATTGGCAAGTAAAACAATCTGAGAAGAGCAACAAAAAAACGCAACTAAACAAACGTTTCGAGGACGAGTTGAACACGGGAAACGTGTGATGTGGCGTCGCTTCGAGTGTCTGTTTCCAACAGGACAGCGTTGAGGACTCTTTAGGGTTTAATTAGAATATATTCCGTTTGAAGATTGTGTGAACGCGTCGGCCATAAACATCTAGATTTGATTGCGGCGGGATGTTCTGGAAGTGGCGCATGAACCAAAATATTTTTTATTGAAATAAAGCGTCGCCTGATTTTTATCGGCTTCATGATTAAGGCGGAATCGAGTAAATTGCTTTGAAAGGCTTTATGCGTGCCATGAGCAACGCTTTACCCCTTTGAATCTCTGGCAAACAAATTGCAAGTGATAGCAAAAGTAATAATTGTCACCAATAAAGTTGGTAAAATATTGCGACATTCGACTTGGATTACGCCGAGGGGATCAACTGGGATTTCTCTTTCCGGGGGTTGTCTTGATGTGCTCGCAGTGTGGCTTGTCGATTAAACTGGGAAAATCAATTAGCGTTCATTGTCTCATTGGTCCTCCTCGAGCTTCACGTTCCAGCTACATTTTAACTCGAAATTATTGCGACTTTGTGTCAATTTGAAAGTTTTCGCCTCCGGCAGTAACTCGAGCGGTAATTTAATTTTCACGAGAGGAAACTTTATTGTTTCGATCATAATTATAAACAGAAATTACGAGACTGCAAATTATGAATTCGCTCAGACGAGAAGTTTTCATGTGTGGCAATAAAACTTGCGGGGAGTGTGGTGCGGGATTAACTCTGATAATAAAGTTGCAATTTGAGCGCTGCATGGAACTAGGAGCGACAGATCGCATCCCCGACAAAGATTTTACGATTATGATCTACAAGCGAAAACATTATCGCCGTGAAATAAATAAACTTCATCGCCATATCGTCGGGTGTGCGATTCCAAAATTAATATTCTCATGTATGCAGCGAACGTGCGAGCATTTATGTTTTTATTTTATTTCGTTTTATTCATTAAAGCGGGCGCATAAACAAACATGAAGCACCGAGTTCGCACATGGGCACCGAATGATTAACGAAAAATTTAATTTTAACTCCAAAGTCGCTCGTAAAAGTGAATGACATTTTAGTCGCACTGACGCTGCTGGTTGCGACGGCAGCTCCCACATATTAAACTCTGATTCCAGTGCATGCGTTTCGTTTTACGATTATGGCGATGATTATTGTAAATCGTCCTTAGTTACACACAACATTATGAGGTTTTTGCAGCAAGTAGCAGCGACGCATGTAAAGTGTCGATTTAGATCGCATCAGGCTAAAAATTTGCGGCTTTGCGGAATTAAATCTCCGACAAATCTTACGAACAAGCGATTTCATTTGCATTTTCCTGTCTTCTCGCAGTTGTGTCTTGCGGAGATTCACGGAAGATTAGACGAAGGTGTGCGAGTTAATCGAATAAATAAAGATAAACGGGTCGGATATGTTATCTTGATAGCTACTCGCAACGCAACGAAATCTGCCCCGAGGGAGACTGGAACTGCTTCAAATATTCATAAACAATAAGAGCAGTCGAAACAGATTGAGTTAGCCGCAAGGTCTGGTCGAGGGAATTGGTAAGAGGGAATGCGCTTCAGTTGCCATTCCAGCTCGAGTCTCTGACCTAATCAATCACCTTATCAGACACGAGTTGCAATAGTTTGCAACAAAGAATTTATTTGCAAGCGGAGTTTATCGAACTCCTTGTTGAACTCGATAGCGTTACAATCAGCAGAGTGATTAGCCGATAACCAACCGATAAGGTGGAATATATTTGTTTTCGTAGAAACACCGTTGTCTGTTTTGATTAAAAGATGCTAGACTAATTTGAACGGTCAATCATCTGATGATGCAACTGATACAAAATCGTGAGAGGTGGGTGATTTGATTAGTACTTTGAAATTCATCGCCACGCTATCAATTGCAGCAATTCTCGACGATTATTATTTTCAACTTTAAAAGATCATCTTGGTTGTTTAGCTCACAAAAAATTCTCTCAACAGATGAAGAATAAAACTGTCACGCAAAATATCGAACGCATTTGCCTTTCAACACTCCTCGGCGCAAAAGCCAGATAACGCGATCTCAATTCCGTTGCTCTCGACGATAACAATGACGAATAATTAATCCTCTTGTTATAAACGTTTGCAAGTAGCAGCGTCATTTATCAAATTTGCGCTGCTGCCTTCTGTGCAACGAAGAAGATCTCACAACAGTTAAATTATTCAAAGTCAAATTTTAATGGATTCATCTTTTTTGCAGTAGCCGGAGTCATTATAACGTCAATTGTGCTCTTCGAAAAAAAAATATTTCAACAAAAGCGAAGCTAACAAGCAAATCGCTGCACACGATTCATTATCGCACCATCTTTGAGCTGTCGAGAGCTATTGCTGGTTCCTTTTGATTAACTGCTGATTTTTTCGCATAAACAATCGTTTAAGTTTCGGCGAGTCATCGCGGTTCGAGCTCTGATTCAATCAGAACGATAAACAATTCAAATCTGAATGTCGAAGAGGGCGTTTGACAAAAAAGATCTTGCAACTCATCGGTGCGGTCGCCCGAATCCCTACGAAATCACAACGTCAGCGCCGGGGTTGGCTTTAAATAAAATGCGCCAGACAGAAAGTCATAATCGTCAGACACCATTCGATTGTTACCGACAAGCTTGTTTGTTGTTTTTCGCTTAAGCGCAGTCAAACGCCAATATTATGATTAGGTGCACATTGCATTCGACCAGCGCTCGTGGAAGGAAAATTAAATTAAAGAGTCGAGTGTGAATTTGTTATATTGAAAGGAAAACAGAGAGAAAAGACTTTATAACGTTGATGTGGATAAATAAACATCCATCACTCTCACGCCAAACATCAATAAACTAAGCGGGAGAGAGAAAGAAAGAAATCAACGCGCTTTACAACCCGGCAAGATAAATAAACACCGAGCGACGCTTAGCGTCGCCGTAAAGTCTTTATTGAATTAAAAGCATATGTTCTGAGAGTCGCTGGCCCGAGAAAGCGGTGGCAGAACCTAACTCAATGGGATTCGGCTGTGTACAAACTGGCGTTTGTTGCGACGATTCCGCATTTGCATTTGTTTGAGTTGCGTCGGCAGCGACAGGATTTTATCTATTTTTTATGAAGCTAAACCCTGGAGTGTGCGTCGAATTAGCACCTAATTTCTCATGCGAAAAAATGC
The DNA here is from genome assembly GCA_033064975.1 of Smittia sp. YW1114-2. Lineage (NCBI taxonomy): Eukaryota > Metazoa > Arthropoda > Insecta > Diptera > Chironomidae > Smittia > Smittia sp. YW1114-2. Next base: position 6,689,684 of record CP093834.1, on the reverse strand, counting down.
TCCGTTGTTTGCACTCGCAATCGATATTGTGTCTAACAATTTAATCTCGTGTTTGTGCCATGCTTGACTTGATCGGGGACGTTACAACTTCCGATGGAGTGGATGACGATCGTTTGAGGCTGAGTATTCCATGCTCAAGGCGACAGTTGAATTGTTGGTGAACGATTTCAGAAGAAACTGGAGTTGAGAACTGTTTTGTTAACGAATAGCCAACAGTTGAACTTCGAATAGAACTGATAAGGACAGCCAAAGAGTTCGTCATAATTATGAAGACATCTCTGGGACAGCACAAACGTCACTGAAGCATCGCCGACTCTATCACGTGTTGGATTGTTCCTTTAGCTTTTCAGCGTTTCCAGCGACTGGTTTGCAAGCCACATCTTTTTCAACCGGCGCCTCATTTATTAAATAATTTAGCTGCCACCTTGGTTGGCACAAACTCAAAAAGATTACAAGACATTTTCCAGAAGCAATTCAAACAAACTGCAGCAGTTTTGCTCGATGAAAAACTGCTGAACACAGTTCTGAGCTATTAAATTTGCATGAAAGCGAAATTTCTAAAGACTCAACTCTTATCAATTGAAGTTAAAGGCAGACAGAAGACTTCGGAGCCGCTTTAAATTGAATCCCAAGTGAGCTTAACTCTAACACTCGCCTCGACACTCATCAATACTAATAGTTATTCGTGTTCTCTCTGAGCATTATTAAAATTAACACATTAGGAATGAATGCGATACTCGTTTGGGTAATGTAGCCCCGGAGGGTCATTGAGAATCGTAGCTAGTCTTAAATTGCCTGCTGCCGTGTTGAGGTTCTGCTCCATTCTTGAGAGAGTTTCCTTATGAATAAGTTTCTGTTTACAAGCCATTAGCCAAGAAATACAAGGAAATTATATTTATTACGGCCATTTAGCCTGGTTTGTCTCATGTAACGCAATCTACATATTTATCACATTATAAAGGAATTCAATTTCAATTTCCACCAGCAGAAAGCCCCGGCCGAGATCCTCAAAAGGTGCCCTCAGGGGTAAGCAGATTTATTTACTGAAACGGTAATTTGTTTAATTGCTGCAGCCTTAGAACCTCTCCTGGGCTTCCTTTCCTGCTCGCTGTGCGGCTGGCCTGAGAACAATTCAATAAACATCTCTTTATTGCCATGAGAAGACCGTGTTAAAGCGAACGAACGACCTGTGCGAATGATTTATGTCCGCATCCTTTCTTAACGCGACCCTTACTTCCTCTCGCTTTGTGAGATCTTGAATCGCCATTCGCGACCTGACGCAGGACACTCGGGACATTGTTGCGCTTCCCCCTTTCCGTCGTCGCTTTGTGTGCAACTATGAAGCTCTAATGACTTGAAATACATTTTATCGCAGTTTCTCTGTCACCGATTCCGCTCGCGAAGTCGTTTGAAAGGAACAGCACTAAGCCTTTAGCTCAGGTTATTTATGCGTCTATCAAACAATGGCAAACGACGGTTCCAGCATTATTCTCACTTTAAGACATTTGAATAATAATGGATTCATGCAAATCGCAGCGAAGGGTTGCGAAATAAGCGTCTCACTGTCTTTTGTCTGGAGGTTGACGAACAAGAAGGATTGTGCAAAAGTGACCGTTTGCATTTATCAATTCTTGATGACTTCGAGTGCTGCTCATGAGAGTAACGAATGCTGAAGAGTTTTACATTTTTCATTCAATCACAAGGGAGGAGAGAGAGATGCTTCCAACCCAACCGAGACTTTGCCATAAACTAATGCTTTATGAACATCGTATTCATCTCAAGTACATGATGATAAGAGTTGTGCTCTTATAATTCCTTTAATGGCAACATCCCGAGACTCTTAATAGCTTTCCCCGATGCTCGCAATGCTGCTCAGCCATCTAACTTTGTTTTATGGATCGTCGCAATTCCACTTTGACGAAACGACAAACTCTCATGTTGCTGATTTGTTATTACACTCAATGAATCCAGGATGAGATGTAGAGTTTCGAAGTTTACTGCTGGAATTTCTAAGAAGCAGATGAGAAGAAAATTGAATTTGCTTAAGCATTAAATATTGCGAGACAGTTCAGAGCTTGCTGTTGTAGCGAGACTGGCAGAGGTTCCAATGTTTTAATCGAAACTCTCTCCAGAACAGTTATCACTGATAAGTTTCGTTATCGACCTTATCATTCTGTTAGAACCTTCGCTCGGCTGACAGGATCTGATTCATTCTCTACCAACTCAACTGATACGAGAGAACTTTGTAAAGAAATGTATTCATAACGATGAAAGACTTTTACCTTCAATCCACGCAGCCACATCAAAGATCGATTCTCGAACGAGCTTTAGTTAAAACTCATTACATTAACATAGAGAGTCTTCCTTTGTTATGTTTAATGCTCATCGGGAATGGAATTTTATATTTTCAATAACATTAAAACTGGAGCGGCAACCAAACAACCCCCGAGGCAGCGGCTTTCCATCAACATGAAAATGATAATTCTTTTGTTATTTTACATAAATTCTGCCTCCTTTCCACATAAACCCTTGAAAGAGCGCACCGAATTGAATTAAAAGATATTTTTATTTCCAAATTGATTTGCTTGATTAAACCGGAATCTCTTTATTGGAACAAGACGCTTTAATGTCGCGAGGCATCAAATGACGATATCGCTGATACTTTTATTGGGAGAAAGTGGTTGGAGGGAGCCGGCAAATTGACGGGATTATGAATTACCCCGAAAGCAGAAGAGGAAGATTTTCGTTTTTTATTGTTATGCAAATTTAATGTTTCAGCCCAAGATTTTACCTCTGCTCCGCTACTCGTCGCTTTGACTCCCACTTGAATTCCATTAAGGGTGAAGATTCCGATTTTTTAACAAGCATTTCGAGTGCATTAGCAAACATCTCGAGACGAATCTGCGATTTTAAATTTTCAGCTACATAAATTCTCGGCTTCCTCTCGCCACACAAAATGCAAATAAAGTTGGAAGTCGAGGCCGTAAATCAAAATTCCATGTGTTCGATTTGGCTCGGGTGACACTTAGTTGTGCGTTTGTTGCGAGTGCGACTATTAGTCTCGATATGTTGCAGAATATCCGATAATGGAAATTAACAGAAACGTCACCGACAAATGATTTATGTTGTCCCTCTCTCTCCTTTTGCCTTCTCGGTTGATTTCAAGTGAAACAAATTTTTGCCGCCGACAAATTTCGACTTCTGATGATCACAAGGAGTTTCCAGCCTTGGCAACAATCGGCTTTATTGAGTGTGACCAGTTAGTTCTTCTTGCTTCCTCGGCTTCTGTTTTGCCGACAACAACGTAGCAACAGCGCGTAGTACAGTGGAAGCTGCTTGCTACAAAGTGCAGCGTGAAGTTATAAAACGCGATGGAGAATATTTTCGGTAAATCCAGAAGCTGCTAATAATAAAACTCTTTATTATATCTCGCTCGCTGCTCGCTCTTACAACTTCTTTCTTTCCTCTCGTTCTTTATCTTTACTACAGCGTAAATATATTAAGATCGACCCCGAAGCGAACAACAAGGCGAACAATAACGAAGCCAATAACAAAACATCATCATATATCATAAATCTGAGGCGCGCTCCATCAACTCTCGCTGCCATGTGATCGCTGCAACTGCAGTCCACGTTCACACCGTGACATCGTCCCGCGATCGATCCTCGCGACGAGATGGAGAACCGGTTTCGTCTCTTAAATTGAAAAGAAGTATAATTTTACTCGACTCTATCATTATTGTTGTCTGTTGAAACGCAAGTGTCCAACTTTGAATCTTAAATGCTGGCTGATGTGCCTTTGTTGTTGTTACACTCCACACAGAAGCACAACAATAAAATCGTGTGTTTATCTTAAACCAGTAAATGTGTTCCTTCATGATATTAATTCTTAATACGAGAGCGACGAGGAAAGCAGGTCAATGGCTTTAACTTGCAGCAGCCTTTCTTGCCTTCGCCTTTCGCCCCGGATTCGATTCGATTGTTGTACGAAACGCATTCGAGATGCACATCTAAAGGGGCGCAATAAATTTCGGTAGAAGCAGACAGGATTGGTTTTAAGTTCTTCACCGTTTCCTTTAGTCGAAATTGGGTTTATGGACGAGCGATGAGATGCGATTGTTCGATTGTGTGACAGGTAGACATGCAGTGAAATTATCTTCATTGTGTCATCGCATTGGGCATTGGAGTAATAATCTTAGAAGATTTATAGATCGCGAGAGTGGAATCGAGTCAACAGACCAACGTGGTTTCGTTAGAACTTTATTACGCTCCATCTCCGCAACATGAATTTTATTTATTTTTATAGTCTCGCGAGCGATTTAAAGCGCAACAAGCGAGCGCAAAGTGTAAATAACAGAAATATGTTTACATCGGATTGCGCGTATTGCTACGTAAACAACATCTGAGCTGGTTCGATAGAAGAAAGAAGATTAGCTGTCGCAGGTTTGGGAGGCTGTTGGGTTGGTTGGCCCACATTGTGCTGCCTTTGATTAATTCGCAAATAAAATCTTCGAATGAATTTGTGACTTTGTAACTTTTTTCTGTTTTAATAAGACTTGGATAAAGAGACATAGACAGAATTAAAGTAGTTGAACAAGGTTGTCTTATCTACAAGAGGTACTGATGTTTCTTAAAGCGGTTACTCCCTTATTGAGATAGAAATGAAAGAAGATAAAGCGGCGAGAGGTCAGACGACCGTTGTTGTCAGCAATTAACTTATCATCGCACAATGTTTATTGAAGCAAGCAACCAAGAAGAACTGTCGACTGCGAAAGGAGGCACGAGCAGCGAGCCTAAAAATAGCTTTCGCGATAAAAACCGGTTCGCTTCGAGACGTGCTCTTGTAAATCTTCGCTCGAACTTAATGTTTTTAATTATAAGAAAAATCGTCGAGATTAAAATCTTGAGCGTTTCGTTGAAAAGGTTCTTCAACTCGAGCGAGAGAAAGCCACCGAAATGAACAGAAATAACACCAGAAGTATAATGTACCAATTCTTCTGTTATCTGATTTCGTATTCGTGTTTTACAATCGGGTTTAAGGGCGATACGGCGAGAATGAGAGGCTGAGGTTTGCAACATTAATTGCCTCATGTTTCAGCTGGAGCGAGAGAAGAAGAACACGCGACGACCAACGACATTTTGGCGCGAGCGAGTCAATTTTATTGTCGCGCCTTTTGCAATCGTCGTCGTTCTCGTGCAATTGCGCCACGAAACTTTTATCTTCGCAATATTCGAGAGACAATGCGAGTACAAAGCTTGCAGTATTTCATCGAATTAAGTTAATGCATGTCGAGCGAAGCGATCTGAACTCTTTCACTTAATAGATTTCTGTTTTCGGAGCTCCCGTTCTCGATGCTTTCGAGGTCATTGGTTGGACCGAATAATTTTATCAAAACAACGAGAGTAAAACAAGCTCCGCAGCCATCTAGCATTCGTTTACGTTTGTTATTGTAGTGTTTCTCTTTATCAAGCGAAGCAGCAACTCATCAATATTCAACAGCAAAAACTTCAGAATAAACAAATTTAACAGAAATTGAAATGGAAAAGAAGAAAGACCGAGATTGCCGAGCAAAGAACAGTGGAGAACAGAGCGAACGAATAACTGGTTTTGTGGACACGTGTGAGCTCTGCAGTTCCCGCTTTCGAGAATCAATCGTATTTTATCTTCTTTTCTTTCCATCGAGTCCGTTGCGTTATTATTTTTGGCTTTTCTTCTTCGACTTCAACTCCAACTCCACTTGTGGATGTGTCATATCTAAGACCGTCATTCTCTTACTATTTATAGACAGCCACAAATTATTAAATTAACGGATAATGTTTGATGCATCAATAACTTCATTTTGGAGAGCCCAGGATTGGGTTTCAAGCCGCTGTTTGTTCCTAAATAATTAGGTTGCACTTTTTCTTATGAATTCCATTGATCTATGAAAATAGTTTAACGGCTTTTCATGATTTAAATTTTCGCATCATTTAGAGTAAAAGAAGCGAAAAAGTGATCAAACTCAAAAGTTAAATAATGGAAAACGGCGCGATGTACGCAATCAAATGGGATTTACGCGATCAGGTATCGAGCCGCAGCATGTACGAGTTCTACTTGTCCAGCGAGTACTGCGACGTGACGCTCTCCGCCGAAGGTAAACAACAAAGTAACGCAATGACTCCAAACTTAATTAAAAACTCTCCCCTGCCTAGGAGTCCTCGTTCCTTGCCACAAGCTGGTTCTAGTTAGCTGCAGTCCATACTTTGACGTAAGTTCCATGAGATGATAACTTATCTTGGCCAAAATAAAGCAACTTCTATTCGTTTAGAAAATCTTCAAACAAAACAAATGCGGCGATCATCCCATCATCATCTTCCAAGACATCAAAGTTGTTGATCTGCTCTCCGCACTCTGCTATGCCTACACCGGTGAAGTGGAAGTCGGACCGGAGAACCTCAGCAGCTTAGTTAACCTGTTGATCCTGTTTCAACTCAAGGGCGTCAGCTATGTCGAAGGAACTGCTCAATCTCCTCAGACAGTCATCAAAACGAAAATCCAGCAAACGCAGCCATCCGATTCTGCTGCAGAGCCATCGGAACTTGCTGTGGAACCGCAAGATTTCATAAACGAAACATTCAATATCGACGAACAAGAGGATCTTGATGTTACTGAGCCTGCTGAAAATCAACAGTACGAAGCAGTAAACGAAGCTTTTAATAACGCATTTCGTGCTGATCCAGCTGAGCCAGCTAACAACTATCAACAGATGGATCCTATCGACAGTCTTGACGCTCAGCCGGAGGTCAATGAAAATGAATTGAATGAATCAAACATACAAGTCAAGCAAGGAGTGAAGAAATCAAAAGCACGCCGCAAGTCGTTCTACTTGAACAGATCGATCATCCCTGGACTGAGTTCCATCTGCAAACAAGCTCAAAAAGTTATTAAATCGCGCCGAACCATCCATACGCCTGCCCATCTTCAATCCTTTGAACTCAACGAAGGAAACGTCAAGAAATACGAAGCTGCTTCCCAGTTTAAGAAGAAACGCGCTATGGAAGAATGTCCAATCTGCTTGAAGGTTCTAGCTAAAAATTATGTGCACAGACACATCAAGAACGTTCACGGGTCTGTTTAGTTTATGGCTAGCTGGCCTGCTCAACAAAAAGACTCTTCAAGTCGCCAATAACAATTTACCAATAAGTTCAAACTTATTTATTTAAAAATCTATAAAGTGAAAGATTCAAGACAATGCTAATAAAATAAATTTTAAAGACTTCTAGGTCGAGCCTCCTTTTCTTTAACTCTGAGTGACATGTGAAAGCAACATTTGTAGGCAAAATTCTCTCTTGGATCAACAAGAAATATCTTGCAACAGCAAGAACTCGAAAATTGCTCGAAAATCTTTTCCTTAAAAACTATTAAAGAGCGAAGCATATCGAGGAGGGAAAACGATTTCTAAAGGTTCTTGTCTTCCTTTGTTGACTCATTAGCAAAATCTATTGAAGCGACGATACAGCAAACAAGCGTAGAGAGCACAGGAAATTACTCGAAGGTGTGAGAATTCATCTCAACTCAACCATAAATTTATCTGCTTTCAAATTATTAAATGACAAAATCAATTTGCTGTAAATTAATTCCAAAGTTGTCTCTAACTCACTCCACAGCCTCCTCGTTTTCCTGCTGTCAACTCAGAGATGTCGAGCGAATGTGCATGAAATATTACATAACAATGTGACTGCATCGCACACTCATGGCTTGTCATTCATAATGTTTACATTAATTTACATATATTTGGTTTACACTTAATTGAACTAACATTACGCTTCGATTCATAAATTTTCCATCTCCTGGCTTGTCGTCTTATCATCACATCTGAGAGCAGACGTGGGTGGAAGGGTTCGGGATCGCAGGAGCTTCCGAGGGAGTTTCTGTATTTGTCAACAGCCACGAGACTGAACCAAGATGATGAGAAGGCTCCGGTTTTCATTGAAATGCTCAACACTCCGCTAAAAGGTATCGATAGATTTCAGGAGCTTTCAGCATCGTAGCATTCACTCGAGAGTTTACCAACAATTTTCTTCAATAGCTAAACCCTTAGCAGTTGAGAAGGAGGAGAGTCTCGCAATCCTTTTCCTCTTGTTGATTCCTCGTCAGCCGACACATCGTCTGCACACCTACCGAGTCTCCTCCGATAATGCGAACTAATTTACATTGTCGATGAACATTTTGTGTGATTGTGTAACAAGGTTGCGACGCGAGGGTTCTTACGGCTTCTTCACCGTCGAGGCGGGAAAACAAAAATTGTCATTTGCATGCGTGTTTAGCATAGTTCGCTTAATGCCGTCTTTCAGCGAGCAGAATCCACATGGCAATTTATTTCGAAGGGATTAAATCGTAATAATCTACCTCCGTTGTTAACGATGCGTTCAATTTATTAGCTGCGACATTGCATAGATTACGAAACTCGCGCGCGGCGTCGGTGGCAATCGCTTCGTCTGTCTCCTCTCTCGTCGTTTCTTTTCACCCGAAATTAATTATTATGGGGATTTAGAGTTTTTATCTTCTTTCGCTTCGTTTGTTCGTTCGCTCGTTCGTTTGTCTCTCAACATGAGCTTTCAAACTGGAAAGTAATTAATAACACCGAAAAGTCGACAGGCAAATAAACGCTGGAGTGCGTTAAGCAGCGCTTCACTGTCGCGCTAATATAAATGATTTCGAGGATAATTTTTGTCACTTGGGTATTACATACAACAGCCGAACCTTCAAAGACTTCGCAGACGAAGGATTAAAATTTAAATTAGAAAATTTTTCGCCCCCGAACAAGTGACAAAAGAGTAAATGAAGTCATTATTGAAAGATTAATGAACGAAAACCTCGACGGAAATTTCATTATCCGTGTTTCGCAATCAGAAGCGCTCGAGTTTGCCACTCACAGTTTTCATAATTGCATTTCTGCGTGGCTCAGCGACGAGTTTTCAAAGTCATTGCTAATTAGTTCCAATAGCAGGAGAAGAGGAGAGCGAGCAGAGCTCAGGTGCTGTTAAATTCAATAACCGTCAATACGAGAACGTTAACGCAGTTACTCGAATGTCTTTCCATAATTTAATTAGCCGCTTTGATAAGGGCAACGAGGAGATGCAAATTAAAATTATAACTCGGGTCGTTGCTAAACGGGTTATCGTCTGTTCAACAACTCACTTGAGACGCGTTCAATTAAAATCGTCGCGTGTTTTTTCTCGTGGCTTTCGTCACTTTTCTTCTGAGGAAAAGTAAGCGCAACTTCACAAAGCATTTTGTGAGAGAAAACAAAGTTAAGAAACAAATTTTTCCACCAGAAACTTTCGTTTAAAGTCAAATGAATGCAGACTTTGATGCAGTGGAAATTCAAGAACTTAAATTCATAGAGAAAAGATTACGAAATTGAAAGAAAAAAATGCAAAAAGATCCTTCGAGCCGGATTTGAACCAGCGACCTATGGATGACTGCTGATAGGAGATCAGAAACCGCTACAGTCCACCGCTCTACCAACTGAGCTATCGAAGGTGAAATCGACTTGTAGTCAGTTTGAGCAAAACTCAGTTTTCATCTTGAATGCAGATCACGCTCGCGCTTCGCATAAATTTCCAAAGATTTCTGCTTAAGATTATTTTCGCGCGCTCAGCATAAGAAATGTTTGGATTGCGTCAAGTGAAACGCGCTAGAAATTGAAACACTGCGGAGCACTGGGAACGATTTTCTTGGCGCTGTGGAGCAAATTTGCCTTCGCTCAGCGTCGCAACTTTTCTTCTAGGAATCTCTCGCCTCGTCCCCAGCTATATTTTATACTGCAGACGTTCAGTCTACACTCGGTTTTGAACTAATCTAAGCTGATAAGCTAAACTCACTCGTCAAGCAAACAAAACAAATTCGTTCAAGGTTAACAAATTCCGCGCTTTCGAGAGCGAGCGTCACTCGTTGCCTGATCGTTTTAACGTCGTCCACCCTTCGCAATCAACTCTAGCGTCCTTTCCCATCAGACAACCCCTGCACGTAACGAGACAATCGAGGGTTGAATAAGCAGAACTGGAGTAGGAAGGTGAACACGTTGGTTTCAAAATGATTTTGATGCGACTCGTTCGGCTCTGCGTGCTGCGTGTAACGATGAGGGGAGAAAGGTTTTTGTTACTTCGCCTATTATTATGACAAAACTTAAAATTCATAGTTAATGTTTTGAAAATATGTTTTCGATATGGGAAAAGTTCTTTTTTTGTCGCTGAGCGTCACCCACAAAGTCTCTTTTGTCTCTGCGATCCGCTTTCCCACTCGCATTCAATTCATATTCATCAAAAACATTGCGAGTAAAACGAGCAAAAAAGTTTGTTATTTACACCAGAAAATCCTTTTGCGAGAATAAAAAGCGAGTTCTCATCAGACAGTTCAACTTTCACGTGTCGTTCGCAAGCGAAGGAATAGTCAAATTGCAAAACCCATCGTGATGAAGAAGAATTGCGATGTAAAGCTATCAGGTAGCAAAAAAAGTAAGAGAAAAGCGAAGCTGCGATGATGGATTCACTGCGATGAACTTTGCAACAATATCTGAATGACAAATAATGTCCTCGAGCTGTTAAATCTTCTGCTCGGGACTCTTGTGTCAGAAGAGCTTCAGACATTCGTGGAAACAAACGCAATCTCATTTGCTGCTTTCGTGTGCGCGGCGAAGAGCGGAAAAAAATTTGTAATGTTGATCAGTCCAAATAATTGAATAGACTTCATTTGTCTCCCACAACTCTCACTATTTTCAGTTCTACAAGCAGATGCCGAATTTCACATTCTAGACATATCAAGAAAACGCGTATGACAGAAAAACTTGTACTGATCTTGATTCTCCCGTCCATGGAGGTGTCGCATTCATAAAAAAACTAGGCATACATTAACCACCTGGGATCCGATTATTCTGAAAGCCTTTTACCTTACAATCGGCCTTCATCCGACCACCTAGATAACTGAGGAATCTATGTATATAGCTTTGACATGTGTATAGTCATATCTCTTATATTTTGATATCTTCAATCAAGACATTTTCCGGAACAAATGAACAAAAGAAAAGTGTATTCAGTACCAGTCGAGAAATCAAAAGTGATTGGCTTTAAATAAAAAAGTAATATTAATATCAATAAATCTAAAAGATCAATTTAAAACGCAGTAAATAATGAAGCTGTTCAGTTTTTCTTGCGTAACGTTTCTGTTAATTAGTGGAAATGTGTCTTCGCAAAATGGCACAGAACATGATCAATCGCTTTCAATGGCATTTCGAGAAATCATGAGAAAACTATCCGAAGAAAATGAGAGATTGCATATCGAGCTTTTTGGCATAGACGCGTTTGAAAGGGACAAAATTTTATCAAGCAACAAAAACCTGCCAATTACATTTTTCAGTTCGAGCGAACCTCCGAATAAAATTCACATTCTTAATGAGTCAAGGATTCTAATCTTTCAATCAATGGACTATATTTAACAATATGTAGATCATACGATTTTGTATGGACGTTTCCCTAAATCCATGAAGATTTTCATCTATTGCAAAAGGCTAACCATGGCTGACATTGACCAGTTCCGAATACGTGACAAATACATCAGAAGAAAAAGAAAAAAACAGTCGGACCTTCCTAATGAAATGAGCTCAGCTACACACATGATGTACTTTATTTATGATAAGCAAGATTTGATCGAGCTTCTGACTTTTGTCTGGTACACTCCCAAAAAATGCAGCGAAGCTCAGCTGATCACAGTGAACAGTTTTGACAAAGCGAAAAGTGAATGGAAAAGCTCAGTGTTTTGGATTAGGAAGTTCTACAATTTCTACGGATGCAAGTTAGTGTTTGGAAGTACCGTAGCAACCACCGAGGACGACCCGAGTTTTCAAGAAAAACTAAAATTCCGAAGTTACTTGCAGCAATCGATCTACAGCTTAGCAACCAATCTCAACTTTAGCTTCGAACAAATTCCATTAATTACCGACGTCACCAATCTGAAAAATGTTAAAGTCTATTATTACTACACCCACGCGAAGGTTGACTTGGACATAATTGAGGATTCATGGGACAAAGATTTCGAACAGTTATTCTATCGGCATCTCTCAAGCCCGGTGCATTACAGCCAAGTGTTTTTGGCAGTTCCCCCTGGACAGCTTTACAATCAATACGAGAAACTTATTCTGCCGTTTGACGACTTCACTTGGCTTTTGATCATTGTAACGTTCATTTCATGTTTCACGGTTATAATTTGCATCAGATTTGTAAGAAAAAGCTTCAGAGATGTCGTGATTGGCTCAAACGTTCCTACACCAGCACTCAACGTCATTTTGATCTTCTTCGGAATCTCTCAAGTCGTTTTGCCGAGACGGAACTTTGCCAGATTTATTGTTATATGTTACATTTGGTACTGCTTAATCATCCGAACAGCGTGGCAAGGGAAAATGTTTGAGTTCATGCAGCAAGACAAGAGAAAGCCTCAAGTTAAGTCCTTCGAAGAGTCGATAAATAATGGATTTACACTTTGTTTAACGGGGTTCGACAAGCTAGGATTCAATGAGCACATTTTAAAAAGGTGACTTCCAACTCGTTTATTATCAAAATACTTAGATATTCAAACTAATTTTAGAGCGTCGGTGGAAATATTCAACAGCTTCGAGTTTCACGAAGCAGTTCATAAATGGATTTTTGACCCATCGTTTCAAGGAGTCTTGCCAATGGATTTTGAGCACCTCGACTTCTACTCCATTTCCACAAACGGAGAAATTCTGGACAGAATCGTCACGGATAGTTTGTACACGCAGATCGCCGGACTAGCTTTTCCTCGCTTCCACAAACTTTACGATGTGTTCAACGATAAACTTCAGCAGCTGTTTAGTGGAGGAATCATCAACTACATCCACGAGAGCATGTATCGCTTCGTGAACTCTAAGCGGTTTATGCATTTGCATGAGAGTGGACCAAAAGTGTTAACAATGAAGCACTTGGAGGCTGGATTTCTAGTTTGGCTGGTGTCTGTTGGCTTTGCAATTGTTGTGTTTCTTATTGAGTTGCTGATTCCATTTATCCAGCGGCTGCTTAAAAAGCTGTCGATTTCAATTGTGAAGAATTGTCGAGGATTCAAGAAGAACAAGAGAACAAGAAAAATGCAAGAGCGACTTGCTTTAAACAAACGCGTCATAGAAACGCAAGAAGAAAGTAAGAGCCGAAAACTTCGACCGCGATATTTCTAATCATCAAAAAATAGAAGGAAAGCTAGCTCAATTGTCTCTGGCTTGTCCACCTCGATTTCGTAATTTTTTGTTTGAAATCCAATTGTTATGCCCACGAAGCGAGACGCGATTTTTCGGGTGAAATTGCACCTTGAGTTAATGATCGAGATTTGACATGATAGCGACAGCCAGTCTAAGCGTTAGATTGTGTCCGACTGATTGTTGTTGCATGAAAAATGTGAATTAACGTTGAATCGCGTTCCATATGCTCTGATTTTTATTTCGGACAATTTGTCCTCGTCTTGTGATCTTTCGACATCTGTTTGACTCGATAATTTTCGACATTTATGGTGTTAATTTTATGTCTGACTCGACTAATTACCTAATTCGAGCTTGTCAGGTGAGCAACGAGACTGAAATCAGTTCGTATGGCTCAATTTTTCCCGATAGTTTTCGTCCCCAGCAGTCAAAACATTTTCATTGAGGCGGCAAATGGCAGTTGATGAGATTGAGAAGCCGAGATATTGTTGACAATCGCTGCCGCTATAATTTACTCTGATTTCCTAATATTTCTATTAAATTATAGATTGTGATTTTTACGAACTCAATTGATGTGCCTCCTCACCGCAGCTCTTCTAAATATTCCCATGAGTCTCTCGAACTGTGACGAAATGCACGACATTTTTTTGTGCGATAAAAAGTTTGAATAAATTAAATTTTGAGAGAAAATCATCAATTGACGTTATTCGAAGGGACGGCCCGATTGAGTCAAACACAAAAATATCATTTAGGATGAAGTTGAAGATTAATTTGAAGAGGAAGGAACGCAACGCATCTCGTCATTAGAGAGGCCCGTCTACCATTCACCCCCCGTAATAACGCAGATCGTTTCAATTAATAGGAAGACAGTCATTTATATCATTAGCTCATCGCGACTACTCTCTCGATGATAATGATGCCTTTGTGTCGCTCTCGAACGACGAGCCGTTAATATTACTTACAGATTAATGCTCAACATGTAATTTAATATTTGTCTTGTTCGCATCGAGTGCGTGATAGATTCGGGGAAATGGGAACAGAACTCCTGACGACACACGCGTCTCTCCGTGACATGTAATTTTTCAAAAAACCATTCAACAAAGCAATTGCTTTCGATCAACTTCGCGACGACGACATGTTGATGTCATTTTTCACCGAGCATCTCGTTTGTGTCTACGTCAACTTTGACTTGCAGTGGACTCGCGGCAAAACGCTCGACGAAACGGTCGCACCGGAAGAGGAGAGAGAGGAAAAGTTTCTCACGACTCGTAAGTTTTAATCAATCTCGATTCTATGCAAAAGATTGTCGAACATGTTATGGCCTCATCAATCAATCAAATCATTAGAAACATATTCGAGACTCTTCCGAGGATCGTTACCAGTGAAAATAATCAATCGATACCATTCATCTATGCATAAAATAGTTTTTTAATTCATTTTTTATTCATGGACTTTGTTTGCGTTACGCCCTAGAAATATGATGAATGCATATTTAAACAACCCGCATTGTTCGAGAGATCAAACCTTTATCACATTATCAGGCATGCTTTGAGGGCTCTTTAGAAAAGGTTTAGTAAAACGTTGTCGTAATAAATCATAGAGGCGAGGAAGACGCGAAGGTTCTCATCTGAATGAACTTTCAAAATAATCAGCTCTGTTTATTGTGAGTCGATCTTTTGATGTTTCAATAAGCAAAGGATTTCTTCGCTCTTGTTTATTTGCGAATTTTGTTTATTTTCGATGCAGAACTCTTTGCGCAAATTAGTCATGCACAAATGGGAAATTTTGCAGATGTTCTCTGAGGTAAGTTATGACATGTAATTGAATAAATATTTCTATTCAGCGAGCAGAAATTATGCAAATGAGTGAGGCATTAATGTTCTTTGCTATTTTCAAATGAATTTTGTTATTGCTTAACTGTATTGAGAGTTCGTGACAACTGAATTAAATTCGCTACAATGTTTATGATTTATTTTTCTAACTAGAACTAAATATTGAACCTGGAACAAAGCTTTGAATCTTACTCACTTCGAATCGATTAGGACGGTGCAGAACATTACCAGCTGTCTTAGGTCAAATTATTATTTAAAATGAGTTGGCAAACATAGCTCTAAAGGTAGCCAACAAGTTGAGCGATATCGCGACACTGTTGGGCCAACAGACTTCGTTTCAATCTTACCTGCCAATCTATGATACCATTTTACAAGAAGTACCGAAATGTCATTCAGTTTTTAAAACTTGAAAAATGCTACGCTCCATAAATTTATTCGTTTCATATGCAAACTTTGTCATGATCGATCCCTCCGGATTATTGAATATTCAACTCTTGTTCAGTTCCGATTGTTTACATCCCTGATCGCTTTCGTATTTTCGAGTCAACACAAAACTGCGGAAACTGTTCATGTGAAATATTTTAATTCATCTGAGATAAAAGAGTTTTGCGTCATTCTCTCGAGCGTCGCATTTCCGACGAATCTTTTTCCACAATCGTGAAATTGCATCGTCATGTGGGGAAATTGGTTTCGGAAACTTTGAGGGTGAAAAGTGAGCGGCGAAAAGAGTTGGAAGGCAGGAAGTCTCTGCGGTGCTTTAGTTTTATTCCCAAAACGTGCGCGTCTATAAATCACGAGCAGCGTCGAAGAAGTTTGGTCGTGGCTTCTGTTATCGGTAATCACTTACCGATATTCTCGATTTAATCCAATAAGACGTTGATCCCTTAATGCCGATCGACTGAAACTGATTTCTGCTGATTAATTATCTATCGATCAAAATTTGTCAGAGAAATGATGTCGCCGTATGTGAGAAATTTATGACTCCGCCGTTCTCGCCCTGGAAATCCACAAACGAATGGTAAATATTAACATTTATTGAAATTTATTGCGTGCCGAGCGTTCATTACTTGCGGCGAAACGAATTCGTACCCACATGTTGTGCATTTTTATCTCGAACAACAGTTCAATGAATTATAATTTCTCTTTCTCCATTTGCATCCTCGAGTTTTGTTTTTCATCCTGTGCACTTCAGCTACGATGCAGTGCATTAAAATGTCCACTGAACTGTGACAAGTCCAAATGCAAGTGCCGTCATGACACCGAGAAGAGCACGATACGAAATATATTTGAATAACAAATAAATAAGGAACGCAGTCACGGTTCAATGAACACCACTGGCTCGTTTTCGACTCCGTTTTCGGGTCAAGTTGAAGCTGAGTTATTAAAAGCGAATCCATAATTCGGTGTCATGCTCGTGCTCGACTTGATAGACAGTCTCTTCCACCTCTCGGCCTCATAAGTCACCAATTAACTTTTATTTTCGTTCAATTTACTCGACCCTTCTCCGGCCATCTGCCGTCCTCGGACGCAATGTCCTGTGCAATTTTTTCTGCTGCGTCTACTCCGTTGCTTTTTATCTCGGAAAGTGTATCAGTTGTGCATCGTGCATGGTCATGATTCATCAGCAGAACGCTTAAGCGGTTAGCTCTTTAAACATTGGATCGCTCCAAGGTTCATTGACCGGTTAATTAATCATAATCCATCCAGAAACTGTCTGCGAGAAATCTTTCCCAGATTAAAATTTGCGGTTGGTAGCGTTTGCTGGAAACTTGCAACATGTTTACTGCAACCAACACGACGTCAACACATCGGAGAGTCTTGGCAGCTTCTGGAGAAGTTTTGATTGCCTTATGGAAATTTCTGTTGCACAACGAGCGACGAGCTTGCACAACATTTAATTACCGACGTTTTCCAAAACTTTCGAATAAATTTGTTACAAAACTTGCGAGAATTCTTTTCGCTCAACTTTCCTTCGACTTTGCCTTTGCTAATAGAAACTGTTTCTAAAAGTTTAACAGCTCAAACTTCCAAGGAGATTGCGAGACGAGTTTCTGATGGTGAAAAGCTTTCAGTGCGAGGGAAAACATTTCTACAAAATGCAAAAAGGAAATTTCTTTTTTATTTCGCAAACGATTGACGGAAGCGACGTTTTCTCTGCACAACTTTTCGCTTTCTTCCTTGAGTACAGTTCGCAAACTTCTTTTCCCTCGCCGTCTCCTCCTCTAGTCTTGCGAAGAAATGCAAAAATTTAATGAAAACACATCTTATTATCCTCAATTGCCGGAATATATTCCCTTAAAGTGAATGGCACACTTAAACAAAATGACTCTTTTAACTTTCTTTTCCTCACAGTGACGGGGAAAAATGAAAATTTTCGTTTAACATTACTTCCCCCGACTGCGACGCTTACACCAAGGAATCTTCTTTTGTTTGTTGCACTTAAGCAGGAATTGTTTCATTTCACTGAACTTTATAGTTTCAATTTACGTTTGACAATTCCTGCGGAATTTCGCAGCGAATCGCTGAGTCGCCGAATCGCGCTAGAAGGTGGAAAATCAAATTTAGCTTTCGATGCAAAGTGTTCAATTTGTCATTCACCATCAAAGTCGATGATTATCAGCACGACGCGGCGAGACTGATGCAGCCGGAGGAGTAAATTTGATTACAATGCAGGCATTGCATTTTGGGCGACGTATCATAAAACCTAATCAAAGCATAATCAAATCAAACTCAAAGTGCCTTTTACAACATTTTACGCTTTTCATTCAATTCCAGATCTTATCTCCATCCGATGCATTCGTTTTTCGAGGAAAATGACGAGTGCATAACGATGCAATTTCCACTGAATGCTGAATATGATGTAATTAAATAATCTCTCCGCTGGAGCTTGATCTAAAATGCAAATGGAACTGACTGTGCGTGAACTGATTCGAGATATGCTGCGAGTCCCATCAATAATACGAGCACTAATTAAAAGCAAAAGCGGTCTGTAGCAACAAAGTGCATCACGTCGGATATGAAACGAAACTGATGACATTCGCGATTTTTGCGGAATCATTAGCTGGGATGAAAACGAAATTAAATACGCAATTGATAGTTGCAACGGCTGTGGATGGACTCGTTTGCGCCATAGTTTGTTGCATTCAATTTGTGATCCGCAGAGTTTCCCTTTCATCCAAAAAAGAAGCAGAGGAGCTCGCAGTGGTTTTGACGAGTTTATGATTCACACACATTTTTCATTCAGTCGCGGAGCAGATGGAAACGGTAATGATGAGCACGGACGGTTCACCCGCGGTGCGATCGCAAGAGAATGTCGGCTTGAATCAATTACGGGGAATTATTTTCGTCTGGAAATTCCACAATTCGCTCTCCACCTTCAACAAAGTTGTTTCCGCCAAATTGCTCTGAAGTTTTACATTTTTCATTCCACTCGAGTCCTTCATGCGCAATCATTTAATAACGAAAAACTCCTGAAATTGAAAAATCGTCTACATTGTCTGCACTGGTCGTGGATTTGTGTTTTTGCCATGAAATCAAATGACAACAGATTGGAGTTAATCCACAATTTACATATGTCCCATCCGTGGTGGATTCTGCACGCAACAGAACATTTCATGGCTAATGATATGAGCAGGACACATGTGCAAACGCATCGATGGATAAATTTAAAATTTCAATTACGAGAAGGGGCCGGGGGACGTCGCTGGACGAAGAGTTAAATCAACAATTAATTGAAATTGTGCAGAACCGACAAAACACCTTGGCCAGCAGGAAGCAGGGCTGTTACGCGTTACACGCAAGTTCCATTTACTCGACATCATCGAATGCAAATTGCTCTCTGACGTTGCTGGCGATTTTGTAATTTATTGCTCTTTGTCAAGAACGATTTTCTCATTTACATCTCATAAATCATAATTGCAAAACATAATGCATGTTAATTTTGGGTTGTCCGCTCTCTCCTGATTAGTGAATTAAAATTTACATTGCAATTTGTGATTGAATTAGATTCCGGTCCGAGCGGCGATTGTTTGATGGGAAATCGAAATGTGATTAAAATTTCAAGGAAATTATGCTGCGATAATCAGATCTTCAATTGCATCTGCATAATTAAAGTTTCTTGTTCATTGAGGCTGTTGAAGAGCGGTGACAGCCATCGAGACATTGTTGATGTGCAAACATTGGCGTTAATTATCTTGCTGGCTTCGTCTCATGTCAAGTCTCTGATGGTTTCTTGAAATTGAATATTTAAAGTCACAAGAAATTTAAGGTTTTGTAGCACAAATTTTCTTGCAAGTTCTTCGTTGAAATTTGATATTTTCGTTGTCTAATAATTTTTACAAAATTTCATTTCATTGAATTCGAAAAAAAAATTCTCTGAAGTTCAAAGTCTCGCGAGATATTTCCCGTCAAAAGTTCTAATTAATTTTCCTCTCCTCCCACAATCAAGCTTATCAACAACGTTGATTCTCATTATTCTTCGTGGAATGTTTGCGATTTCCTCCAAACAAAAGCAACAAGTATCGTTTTATGCATCAAACAGATAATGTTTGCTCAAGGTTACAATTATCTGCTAATATCAAGTTCCATCTCTGAAACAAAAGAATCCGCACAAACTTACGTCAAAGCACTTCTCGTCGAGAGGAAACAAACAACAACGAGAAAGAAATTAATTGACGTCGGAGGAAAAGTATCTGAAGCAAAAATGTTGTCGAGAGATGCCGCAAACATCATGAGCCGTCATCCACGAGGGATTCATTTCAAGGATTAATGAGATCGTAATGGCTGAGTCTCAATGGCTTTTCAGATTTTTCCACTCGACAAAAGCGACGAGTTGCTGCCTCGGCCAGGTATCCGAATATTTATTTTATTTCCACGAGTTTTTTCAATTAAAATATCTCAAAACATAAATCCCGAGGAGAGGCGAACGTTGTTTTTATTTATAAAAGTCTCTTGTCGGAGAAAGAAAAATCAACACACAAAGTATTTAACAACGAGGGACGAAAGTCAATAAATCACGCTCCAGGAATGCTCTAGTTCAAGAGTCAAACACATTATTTTGTTAACTAAATACATTTCTTCCTTTGGCGCAAGGTTGCAAGTTCAAAGTCATTACCGATGCTCGTTGTTTAATTAAAACAAAGACAGTCTTTGACTAATTAAGAGATAAAAATGATTAACACGGCAATAACGGAGGCCTTTCAATTGCATCTCTGCTGATATAAATCAAAGTAAATGGGAGAAAGATTTCATGAAGATGCAATTATCGCCACCTGAAGGCTACAGGCTAAAACAGATTCACTTGCGGAGAGCGGAAGACAAGACGATAAATCCAGATGATGCATAATGGCTTAGCAGCAAACTGACGTTTTTATTCGAATTAATATCATTATTACACTATTTTATTGCCTTCATCCTGCTAATTCTATTTGCCAGAGAGAAAGGAGCTCGTCCCCCGAAATTTCCTTCGCGCTGAATGGAAATAAAAAAGATAAATAATTTTAATGGCTCGTACTCTCGCTCGACTCTCAACAAAGCCTTGATTATAAATTTGCGACTTCTTTTGTCGTCTCGATTGGCGCGATAGTTTCGTCGAGCGTTCGGAAACTTTCTCTCGAGGTTCATAAAAATAAATGAGGTAGCAACACGACGCTTGATGTTTTCATTAAGTCCCCGAAGCTCTTCCCTCAAATTGATATTCCAACATTAAATCACTGAATAAAGCAGGAAAGAGGCTTGCACCGAAAAGTGGAAAGAATCATAAACAATGAACGAGATAGTCACTTGATAAAATCATTTACCATAATTCCTCGGCAATTGTTCTTCTCGCTCTCGACTATCGTTAGGCGCTTTCGTTTATTCATCATCGTGTATGCGCCATAAAATCATCAATAAAGCCAACATCCACCAGCACACAAGAAGCTGTAGACTCATAAAAATCGTAAAATTTTATAGTTATGTTTGCCTTTTCTTCCGTTGCGTCGTCCTCCGACACAATAAAAACACGACGGCAGCTCCTCCGACACGAGCATGTCTGCCAAAAAGAAAAGCGGTTTTATGTCTTTGCGCAAGCAGTTCCTGGAAATTGATAGGAGTTTTATTGTTTTCGTCACTCAATATAACTCAGATTCCATAAAGTAAAGAATTAAACAAACATATTTTCTCTCTGTTCTTGCCAGGGTTCTTGGGCCGGGGCAACTGCGCTTGATGGCTTTGCTCGTTTGTCGGTTGGAAACTTTTGTAATGCTAATCGTTGATTTGTAGATTTGTATGGGGAAAGATTAAGAAATGATGTGAAGGTGTTTGACACCCATTCAAGTTACAAACGATTGACAGTCTCAAGTAGTTTGACAAATTGTACTTCATTCATAAAGATTTCTTGTTCATCCTCGCTGTACTTCAAAATTATTCTGTAAGCTTGATCTAACAACGAGTCCTTCTGATTTCGCTCCACTAATATTTGATTCATTTTTCGTCGCGCGGCGTCATCAACCTTTCATTTATTGCACTCCGGAGAGCGCGGCGAATGTAAATGGAAGGTTTCAATTTCATCAAAACGTGACACGTAACGTCGCGGAATTGTGAAAGTAAACAGCGAGAGCGAACATGCGGGGAAGTAAAGAAATCATGCAGTGACAAGTTTCGCTGATGATATGAGAAATATCATTGTGATACAATTCATAAATGTAAGTGACAAGTCATTTTTCTTCTATCCCCGATGATCTGCCTTTCGTCATCGTGATATATGCGCTGCCTTTCGCTGCAAATTATTAGACGACGCTGCGCTGAAAGTGATACGCCACCACCACTCTCGAGGAACTTATTAAAATCCACATGAAATATTCATATCACTTCACATTGCTCGCTAGAAAACTGATGAAATGTTTCTGCTCGGGTGTAATTTATGCTCTCCTCGAGACGATGTTAAATGATGTTCTCCTCGAGGAATTGAAAACATTCGAGCTGATGGATTCGGGAGAACAAATTTGATGTCTCAGAAAATGGAACAAACTTAAAGCAAATTGTAAATCAATCAAATTAAGGTTTCTCGACTCCTTCCACGTCTTGAAAAATGGTTTTTGACTTTAACGAATGAGCGTTTGAAGTCCCTTTATGGTTTTCTAGATGTTGATAATATAATAATGTTGTCTTTAATCGAAACATTTCCCCTTTTACGAGGGAGATCGGGAGAAAGAACTGATGATGCTTCTATCCATGATTTATTGGACGGAGAAACGGAATCCATAATTTGGCTAGAGAAGTCTCAACCCATTACTCGGACCACCAGAAATAAATCATTTTTCAAAACGAAGCTTCGGCATCGAGGGAATCAAAATTTTAGAGCGATATTGGAATTGAGTAATTTTGGAATTTAAATAATAAAATAATTTTTCAAGGAAGAAGTTGTGAAGTTCTGTCATGATTTATCGTCGGTGGATGCAATGAGTTTCGGTCAGCAACAACGCATTAGTCTCGAAACAAGATTAGATTCGCTCGTTGAATGATAATTCTCGAGAAAGGATGCGAGATAAAGTTTGGATTGACTAAGACCATGAATTATGTTCACAGAGACTTCTTTTGCTGATTAATGACAGAAGAGACAAATTAATTTTTATGTTTTCATGTTGAAAAACTAATGTTGCCGAATCGTTAATGCTGAGATTTCATTCACTCTGTCGTCTCCTGGTCATTCGTCTAAAGGAAACAATTAATTATTCTCGCTGTCTATGGATACTTTTAGCTTGATTTAGCTATCATTTGGCAAGGTTTGGCGATGATTCGGACATTAGAAAACTTCCACGAGTTGACTAAACCAAATTCTATGTTTCCTATTGATTGCTGTGAGAAATTTAAGCACAACAAATTCTACTGAAGTCTTACTACAAGCGATCACAAATTTTACAATAGATCAAAAGTTCTACAAGCGATCAAAAGTACTACAAGCGATCAAAAGTACTACAAACGATGCGAGTACAACCAGAAATGTTCGATTATATCAATTGACATGAATGAATATTTTAATCTGTCTTTGTTTGACGAGAAGTATCCTTTTAAGAAGGAAGTAGTTGAGTTGTGAATTCAAGTTGAATAAGTTCGAAGTAAAGTTTCCGTGAAAATAATGAATTTATTCGTTGCGTTGTTTGTGTTGTTGGCAGTGTGCAAAGGATTCAACATTGCGCCAACTAAAATGCAAAGAGACAGTGATTTGATTTCAAATCTATCGCTGCTATGTCTGGCATTTGAGAATATCACGCGTCACTTGTTCCAGTTAGAAACGCGGATGTTTATTCTTAACTACGAAGTGGACACAAACTTTTTAACGGGATTAATCTTAAAGAACTTGAACGAACGAGCGATGCCATTCCAGTTGCAGCATCGAGATGTGCCAGATGATCAGTTTCAGTTTAATTCTTCAGCTCTCTTGACCTTCAAAATTTGCGAACACATGGATCGTTTCAACTTTTACTTGGAATTGACGAATACCTATTACAAGCCGCTTTAGTTGTTCGCGTATTGTCCAGGCGCAAGAATCAGTGACATCGAATTCCTTGCGAGAAAAAAAGACAAGAAATGGAAGCGTGAACAATATTATTTCGGGGATGGCCGGACGTGGTCTTACTATAATATGGAAATATTCGATCACCTCCAATACGAATACTTTTTGTTCGAGGATGCTGAGTTTGTGAAACTGTTAACCTTCGTCTGGTATTCGCCTGAAAAATGTGGAAAACTGCATCTGATAGAAGTGAACAAGTTTTCTAAGAAAACAGCAAAGTGGGAACATAACAAATTTTCGCACGAAAAGTTTTCGAACTTTCACGGATGTAAAATTATTGTCAGAGGCATGAATTATGAAACAGGATCAAAATTCAACTTCAAAGTCATGCCGCAACTGAGGAATAACCTAAACGTCAAGATCATATTTTGGGATACATTGCGGGAGGATTTAGATATTGACATGGGATTGCTGAAAGCTTGTGTTAATGATTTCGATCAGCGAATGTTTACAAACGATGACAACGGAGTATCACAGTAAGCGAGATAAATGAAATCATGTATTGTACGAGAAAATAATGTCTCGTAATGTCTTACTCGTAATAATTTCTCTTAATTTTTGTTCTAATTTAGTATACAAGCAGGCGCGAGAAATTTCATATCATCACTTGTTGAGTTCACGCCGATTGCTTTAGCAGTTCCACCAAGTGAAAACTACTCGGAATATGATAAGCTTTCTATGCCTTTCGATAATTTCGTTTGGGCTTTGATACTAATCACTTTCGCAATCGCTTTTCTAACAATTCTGGTTTTGTATCGCATAAGAAGAGCAACGCGAGGCTTCATCATTGGGTCCAACATCGAAACGCCTTCGCTTTACGTCACAACAATATTCTTGGGCTTATCAGTGCCAGTCATGCCCACAAGAAACTTCGCGAGGTTCCTGATAATGACGTACATTTTATACAGTTTGATCATCAGAACAGCGTGGCAAGGGAAAATGTACGAGTTCATGCAAAAGGACATTTCGAAACCCGAATTACAAACAATCGATGAGATGATAAATCAGGGATATGGATTCTATTTAACAGATCCATGGTTCAGAGAGAAATACCCGGAGTCAGAAATCACGAAACGGTAAACACTTCAAAATTTAAACTCAAACGTGTTGCATAATAGAACATATATTTTACAGAGCGAAGATATTTGATTTTCCTCCTCATTTTACTTTTCAAATAATAAAGCAGAGCTTTATGAATCCTAACTTTAAAGGAGTCGTGGAGGTTGACCCTACAATGGCAAAAGCCATGCAAGACGCAACCTTTGGACGCTTTGCTAAAAGAATGAGAAAACAATTATTAACTACAAGCATGTGTGGAATGAAATTACCTCGGCATCATCCGTTCTTTGGTATCCTCGATCTGAAGCTGCAGCAGCTTTTCACTGCCGGAATCATTCCTCATGAAATCGAAGGACTTGTTTTGAATTTCAACGACGGCTTCCAGAAAGCCGATGCACGCTACAGTCATTTATACAGCAGCGGGCCTAAAGTTCTAACGATGACAATGCTGGAACCTGGATTTGTGATTTGGCTTTCAAGTTTGCTGTTGGCGCTTATAGGGATGATGCTAGAATGGTTTGCAACATTAAGGGACTATTTGGTGATCAAATATGTTTTGGAAGCTTTCTATCGTACGAGGAAAATTGTAAATTTGGCTAAGGAAGCCAAAGTTGCTGGCAATATTGTTGAAATCGGTGTGGAAATTGTAGACAACGACATTTCGATTGAATTTGATGAAGAAATTGTGATCAGTCAAAGCCACGATATATCGGAAAATCACAACGAAGTCGACATCGAATCTGAAAGCCTTGCAGATGTCACTGAAATGTTGATTGAGAGCTTAATTCGACCGAAGTCTCATCAGATATCGAAATTCACATCAACAGATAAATGAGGCACAGAAGAATAGCTACAAGCATCTAATGAAGGTTTAATGTAAAGTATTTCAAATATGTACGTCATCTAATCAAACTATTATTTTCAGAAAATTGTTGTCTACATACTTGAAGTGTTGTGATCTTGTTTGCACGCAATATATTTGAACCATCTTGACCGAATTACAGCTGCGCACGGCACATGAGTTACTGTCTTTCTTCATTAGCGAGCTGAGCCTCTGTTTCCTGTTGCCTAATTATTCGAACGATGAATCAAAATAAAGAATTGAGCAGAGGGTCAAGTGGAGTTTTGTTTCGATCAAGTTGTCTCTACTTTCACCAAAAGTGCCATTTCTCCGCTCGTTTAAAAGCCCATAAATTTGTCACAAAAATAAATAATGCGTAGGAGAGAGTCCGATTATCTCATGAGATTGTCCTTTATTTTAAATGACAATTAAATGTCGTTTCGCAGCCAAAGTTTTGTTTATTGCATTTCGTGAAGGAAACTGAACATAAATAATTTATCAATACTCGAAATTTATTCACCCTTCTGTTGCGAGTCTCGCTCAACTTTTCTTTCTAGGAAAACTGTATCAGGATGTGTCAGAATATGTGATCTATTACCCGGCTCGAAACATAAATAAATATCCCTGGGCACTCTTTCTGTGGATTACTTTATAAGCACATGAATGTCTGGACATCCATAAATAATTCACGAACGAGATCGTTTTAAACCACTTGAAGCTCAGCGTGGAGGTAGCGGCTGATTACAATCTGAAGGAGTCGGTGCCGTTTCATCGCAGGGGGAGAGATTTTTAATTCAAATGTCTTGTTTCAATGACTCAACCGTGCTCAAAGGTTCTTCTTCAATTCAACGTCACGGTGAAGATAGAAAGCAGAACAAAAACATTCTCCACAAATGGCCAAATATTTGCGAAAGATTTATAACTTTGTCACCCCAATTCCGTAGAAGAATTTCGGTCATTGTTGGATTGTCTTGGCTCTATTGATACTTGAACACGATTTTCATCTCATCGAATTTCTTCTCAAGAAGAAGGTAATTTGTGCATTCTCGCAACATATCTCATTATTGGATTTTATTTGTCCATCCGAAACAAAATTCGACATCAGGATAATTAAATTTCCGACGAAAGACTGGAACGAATCGAAAAGGAAAATATTCAAGTGAGTAGAAATAGAAAGCAAAGCTAGAAAGACAACAGAAGTTTGATTCTGAAATGTTAGAAGTTTTGCTTATTCAGCCTCGATTATTGGGAGTGCCTGTGACTTTTTGCTCTTGGTGAGCTGATAACAAGAACCTCAATAGTGACTTAGCAAGAAAGAAGGTAGTAGAAGTGTTCTCGATAGTGTGTAGATCACTCAAAGGCACTAAACCTCTGAATGATTGTTTCGAATTCTTCAATCGATTATCTTAAATATTTCGCTCATAAACTTTTAGTCCAATTCTTCTATACATTTCGTCCAAACCCCTCAAAGCAGGTCAAGTTGAGTATGTGAAAGGGAAAACTCATTAGACATTTGATATCAATATAAATCTCTCGCATTCCGAAATGTTACATATGTCCTGACTTTGTTCAGTGGAAAAACAATTTTTCTTTTTCGCTCGCACCCTCGAACCAATTTTCTTCTTTGCGTCGAACAATGGATAATTAAAACTATCGAGATCTTGTGTTTCTTATGTCAATGTGTTTGACAAACATTAGTTTCCGAAAGTAATGAAGACAATTATTTCCAGCAGAGCCGAAAAATTTTATCATCTCAGAACAGGAAACTTCTGCAGTCGAAAGCTACGGCGTTGATAAACCTTCGTGACAATGTTTGTTGAACATTTACATTTTAAAATTCCGCTCTTAGATTAAACTCGTATCAGATTTCATCCGGCAAGCGCTTGGTATTTGTCTCGTCTCTCGACTTACTCGTGTGCTGTTTCGCTGCGTCTGGTGTGAATAAATGAATGCCAAATATATATTTACAGTCAATATCTGCGCAAAACAATTGTCTACCGATGAAGCTTCCACTTGCCTCGCTTCGAGAGAATTTAATCCATGGAGTTTGACGTTATCTGGCATTAAGAGAAATCTCTTCTCACTCCCGAAAACAAGAAACAAATGTAAAGGATTCGTTTTATCAATGTCCAGATTGTGTCTCGCTGGAAACGAAATGAGTCAGCTTAATTCCACTTAATCTTTGCAATGGTTTTTCAGCAAATGCGAGATTTAATCCATTACTTGCATAATTAAAACAAGATACATTTCACATATGGCGATGGAAGATCCCGAAGAAGGGTTCATAAACTTCTACGTTACCTCGTCTCACACCCACGGAGCATCGTTGCCATAGACAAGCGGAGCATGTTCGAGCTAAACGGAAAAGAAAAGTCATTTTACCGAAAGCAAGCGAGCGAGCACAAGCAAGATAATGGAAAGATTAATTATAGCGCATGCAAATATTATCACTTGATGAAAAACTTTGCCTTTGTGCCGAGCCAAGCATGTGAATAATGTGGGGATTGTAAAATTATTAATCATTAAGAGCTGTTGAGTTGGAAATCCTTAGACTTACCCATCGGGTGGAGAAAATCATTTACTCGAAAGCCTCATTAATGAATGACAGTCGTTAAAGTAGCCTTAAATAATCAGGGCTTGCGATGAAACAATGAGAGCACACATGATTAAGATTTTCCATCGCATTGTTCAACGTCATGTCGAGAGATTGCGGAATTAAGTTCCCTTTGTTCTCATCGCTATGACGACTCATTAGCTTCTTAACCGACTCGCTCTTAAACGGGCAGGAGTGAAGCGCTTTAAATAGTGGAAAGTGCTGATGGCACTTCGGTACATGTTGCAATCAATCAACGTTCAATTAATCTTCATTGCTTTAATGGATTAGATTTTGACAGATCCCGAACTATCCGAATCCTTTTTCTCGTTTTAAAACCAGACAAATAGAAATGGATTTCTGTTAAATGGTTCGTCTGTCAAACATTGATGATCGTCAGCAGTTTAAAATGCCTCAGAGTATCAATTTTGAAAAATTGATTTCGATGCTGAATCCTTTTGAAAAATGATTTATTTTATTGCTGGCTGCACGAAGCCTCAAGAATTTTATGCACTTTTATGTGATTACTTTCTGGTGAAGGGGAAAGAGTTTCGAGTTTCGCAAACAACAGATTGCCGTTTCCTTTAAAAAAAGCCATTTGGTCGTCGCGTTAGCGATGCGGGTTCGCTAAAAAGTTTCCATCTATCATCGTCACGATTTGGTTGAAATTGCCCGCTCAGTTCAACCAGAAAAGAATTCTCACAGTCTTCAAAACATTTTTCGGGGTTTGTCACCGGTCTTGAGGGAATCAAAGACGAATCGTCTTGAGAAAACGCAGCCGAGCGTTGAAAAGGCATTTAAATGTCGACGATACAATCGGAACACATGTCGCAACACATTAAAGAGTGTTCGGATGTCTAATTTTATTGTCCGATCATTATCGTTGCCGTGTTGAGTTTGAATTTATTGGGCAATTCTAAACATTTGGCCTAAAGTTCATCAAATACTTGCATAAATAAGCAGTCGACCCTTTAAATTTTCGCCAAACTTCTGCAGCACAACCAACGAAGCGGAAACATTTTAATATTTTGGTTCGTCGATAACTCAGGTGCGGCGGGAAAGAATTTTTCGGTCATTAGGCAAGTGCATTTAAATATTTTTTGCTACAACCGAAGTCTTTGATTTAAAGACGTCGACTTGACTTTCATTTTCTTTCTCAAACTCTGATTCGGAGGTGCGGCTGTTGTTTGTTAATGAGGAATTGTTCTTGCTATGAACTTCCGTGTGAACCAAATGTCTTGTGATTTTAATTGTCGACCGAGTTGCGGAGAAACCAGAAGCGAATAAAATCCAATGGTTCCGATAAATAATCATAAATGTTCAGTGAAGTTGAGACTGTCGATGACAGGAGAGTTCAGCAAGCTCAGCAAATCTGTGTCTTTGGATTACATAAGAAAACTGCAAGCGAGTCGAAGAGGAAATTGACTCATTTGATTCTATCGATTTCAGCTTATTAGAAGACAAAAACATGTTGCTCTTGCATTCGGTGATCACATTATGAACGAGACTTGATGCTATGTCCGGAGTCAGCAGTTTTCTTGCGTCGGAGAAAATCCTCGCCCCCGTTTCCAAATCACATAATTGGAAGTGACTGCATTCAATTTTCCAAAACAATTTTCATGTCATTTAGTCGAGCTGCAAGTGCAGACTATTGCTTTCCATCCAGCTCTCTTACTCTCGGTTTAATTAAATGCTAGATAACCGTTCAGACAAACGAGCTGCAAATGAAATAAAAATGGTTTCGAGTTGATCGGCAAACAAAAAATCCTCGAAATGAATAAATTGGCGCGTCTGACAAAAAATTAATCAAACATGCAGTCAATAAAAATGCAGTTGCCATCGCAAACAATGCATCAGCGAGAATAAATATTTAAGCGAGTCTGTCCATCACTCAAACGTGATTACCTCCAGGCCAAATGACACATTTTGTAATAATTTGAATATCGAACGAGGGAGAGACGTCGAATGCACTGGCCGAAATAAAGTGAAAATCGCTCGCGGTATCAATGACCAGCAAATGGATTTGATGTCAAGCCTTTTAATTTCAGTTTTAAATGGGAAGCCTTCAATCTCACGAGTGTAAAATTAATTAAATATTGTGTTGTGCGCCTACCGGCGAAGCCGAAAAAATCTGTTGACGTAGAAAAAACATTTTGACAGATTTTCAATTAATAACTCCGATCGATTGGCCCGTCGATGATTACAAATTTGTCTCGTAATCACTTGAAACGATTCACATTACAAACTAGCAGCAGCTTAATTCTCTTTGATAAGTCGGCAGCTTGCGTTGGTTCTCATAAATTCAAATCCTCGCACGAACGCAATCATCGCATTATAATCGAACGTGTTAATATTGCATGGAAATTCCGTTGGAGCGAATGTTTGGCGGGAGATAGAGACAATGTAGTTCGCAAGCATCCTCCCCGTCAGGCGAGTTATTTATGTGGGATTAACATGGCAAAATCACAAAATGTTGCACACATAATAAAAAGTTATAAGCGAGAGAGCATTAGGATAAATAAATTGTAAACACTGGCAAGATGTGAATCGTGTGCGAGATTCAGGGGATGGCAATAAATCATTGGACACCACATATTTATGATTCAGGTAATCGTAGCTGCTTTCTTGCACAGCTCTAAGTGGTCGCCTGCGGTTGCATAGCCACCGATAAGTCTCCGAGTATATTTCTTTGTGATTTATGGCGGCAACACATTCACTTTGTTTGATTAACAATGCAAATCTCTCTGATCAAACAGATTTCCTATGATTCAAAGGACTCAAAGTGAGAGTCGCTGCTTTTGTAATTATCGATTCTGTTGGCTCATCGCAGGCTAAAAAACCAGTTTTCAGTCATCGGGAAATTTCCACGAATTTATAAATTTATGCGCGTTACAAAGCGTTATTAAAAATTTCCACCGTCGCCGAGTGATTGTTTTTCCATTAAAAAAGCAATTTTCAATTATTTTTTAATTGTTACATCGCTCGCGCTCTCGAAACTTAATTTACATATGTAATAGCGCACACGGAAAATATGTTTTTGATGTTCGACGTCGCCATATGGTTGGATGGGAGAATAATTGCATTTTTCAATGCATAACAATTATGAGCGCTCGACGCTTTATCTCATCTCCTCGAGGACTCAATCGTTGATCGCTGACATCTGGTCGCAGAGCTACACGTGGAACACTTCACGTTCCGTCACACGACGTGACTGTTGGCTGAAGGGAGCTCGCGATGAATTTGATACTCATGAAAATTAGATTAAGATTGTGATCTGTGAGCGACATCAATTAATTAAGACCATTTGAAAATTACTAAATTTGTTTGAATTGAAACGAATATTAATTTTAATGCCGATGCGGGCCGTGGTTACGGTGTCACACTCGCGCAAATGGGTTAAGAAAGGAACCCGTTCATTTACAAAAAACTTAATTAAATATTCGTTAATCATTAGGAGGCGTGAGTGGATTGTGCTTGAGGCGAATGTGTCAAACGACGCTAGATTGCCATCATCCTAATCAACAGCAACCAGCATTTTGCCAGCCATTATCGCGAGCAACTTCAGCACGTTGAGTTAATAATGTGAAGTGACAAATTTTGCACTTAAATTCATAACTCGAGAGAATTCTCCTTAAGTCCTACATCTGATCGGATCGCGCAAAATCCAATAAAGATTGAAATCTAACAATGGAAATTGCATAAGAACCAAACACAATGTGAGATCTAAAATCGCATTAATCAAACGGATCATTCAGTTATCGAGAGTCCACGCGTTTGCATTGATTGATTGGAATAACAGAATGAATTGAATTTGCTTATCCAATTTCCTTTCGAGCGAGGCTCGAGATTGATACCTTCTGGCGATTCTCCAGAAACGAAAGAATCGGCGCGAGTCGTTTGAAGTACTGCACAAACATTCCTTGGTGCTCATTCAATTATGTAAAAAATGTTTGTTGTTTGCATTGCCAAAGATGGATTCAGCTGAAGGATGAAATATTTGATGATCTACTTGACCAAACAAATTGTGCAATTACCCCTTGGTTTTCATGTTCCCTTTGTTCTTTGCACGCAGACCTCACTCTCCTCGCTGTACATGCGGATATCTCATTACAAATTGGGCAATGAAGCGAACAGGAATAACTCCGCTGTTCATTATTCGAAAGGGAAAGAAATATTAAATTATTGAAAAGGTTTCTGTTGACTCGCTTTTGCCTTTTCTTGTTTGTGCTCATCTCGTTTCGCTCCTTTTTGATGATAGAAATCGAAATAATTGCTGTGCACATGTCTTTTAATTCACCTCCAATCGGGCAAACATTTTCTTCGATTGATCAAAGTTATGTCGCAAAGGAAAAGTCAATATTTTTTATTGCATCGTCGACAAGATTTCTTCTTTATTGAAATAAAATTAGAGACGAAGAAGAGTCGCGACATTTTTTATTTGCACTCCATATGGAACAGAAGTCGAAGGGGGATGATGTTGTTGAGATATGCACATATTTTTTGAGCGCACACACTCGGCACAACTCGTAAATCTTCCCGTCATCTTTCACTTCCTTCGAGCGAGAAATTTAAATAAAACTTTCTCCATAAACGGAAATAAATAAAAAATTATGTCATAAACTTTTAATCAAAATTGTTCTCGGCAATAAATCTGAGAAATCTCAATTCTTGTGCCGATCACGATTATCATATCGTTATCTGCCTCTTTGCCATTTATTTACACGACATGAAGTTTTATTTCGCAGCCTTTTTCAAGTCTATAAAGTTTATGTTTGTGTTTTTATTCGATCCAGAGTTTTGCAGAGCGTGACGTTGCAGATGATTTAAAAAAAACGGAAATTTGCTTTCTTCACTTAGCTTATTGAATGGTAGCAGTCTTATTTCAACTTCGCTGAAAGTTAGATTCACCTTAGATCAGACTTATTTGCTACTCCAGCCCAGCCTCTGTTTGGCAAATAACTCAGCAATGAGCTAAGCCGTGATAAAGAATTAACATCAAAAATTTGACGTCAGAAGTCTCAACAACCTAAAACTCTCCCAACCTCTAATTATTCAATTCAAAACTCAAACAAAATCCTTGCGCTGTTTGCGGAAATGATTGACAAGAAAAGTGACGTACGACGTCGACCACCAACTGGTTGGATATTTAAACTACAATTTGGGTTGCGTAACGTTGAATCGAAACTTATTATTTTCAATAGAAAAATTAACGAATTTAAAATTCGGGAAAATTTAGAGGCCACGTGTGACGCTATTTTTAAAAGATTTTTCTCTTCCCAGAAAAAGTTTGAGGGTGTAAATTAATAACAATTTTTAAAACTTGGCTCGAGTCCTGGAGGGATGGGAGTACGCCATGAAAGAAATCTAATTATACCTCATGTTGCGGTGAATTACGGAATTAGTTTGTGTTTTGTACGAGCTTCCTTCCTCTACTCTTCGTGATTCATGGGAAATGCTGCGCTGAAGTGGCTCGTGCTTTGACATTTCCATTTTCGAGAGTCACTCCACGCTCGTTCAACCCATGGGATTTCCATGTTTTGCATTCAACAAAAGGTAGAGAAAAGTTTGAATAAATATTTCATTCGCATTAACAAGTCAATCAACTTTATGAAGTACAAAATGACTTTCTGCGAAATCACAGAACGCTCGCGGATAATGACGACGCTAATGGACAAAACTATCATCAAAAATTTATGGAATATGAGAATGTCATGCAATAATCGAATAACGATATAGATAAGTTGAGCGCGAAGCATTTGCGAATATTCATTAAGTGGAGCTTCAAGTGAAATTGATTGATCAACTGTTCCAACCCGCGACTTTCCTTTTCCCCTGCTGAAATGCCATAATGGAAAACTAAATCCACTTAAAAGATTTTCATGTAATGTCCACGCCATCGAGGAAAATTCCAGCAACAAACTAATAGAATTTTAATTTAATTAAATCACGCAACGGCGATTCGAAGAGCGAGGAAGGGACATTGAGTGAACATTATCATGACAAAAACTGTTTTGTTAGATTTCTGTGAATAATTCCAAATCGCGATGGTAACGATGTGAATGCCACGAGGGTCATAATCGCTATTAGCTGACACTAATAAGCGTTTTTTATTCACTGCCGAGTTGCACCTGTGCTTCTCTCGCTCGCTATCTCGAATAGTTTAATTAGGGCATCCAATTAGAAACTCTAATCACAAACAATGAACTTCGCTCTTATCCTCACGTTGCGGTTGAACATACATCAATTCCGAACAAATGTCATTTACCTGTTCATGCAGTCCGAATCAGCGGGACATTCAGCGAGTTCAAGTGATCATTATCAGAACGTGAAGAACCGCTAGCCCGTGCGGTGTAATTTAATCAGCTTTGCTCGGATTATCTGATGATGTCATTTAGAAAGATTTGCATAAATAATTTAAAACTATTGTCGGTTGCGGTTTCGCGCAGATATCAAAATCGCCGGAGCGTGATTCTCGACGTTTCACTCGAACAACGAGTGCAAAACCACTTTTCCGATACAGCAATCATCAGCACACGCTCGGAATTAGTCGATGCGGATCCATTTACCGAAAATAAAGAACCGTCGCAGCCCAGAAATCACTCCCACGCAACAGCCAAGCTGGATTTGTTTATTTAGACGGAATAAACTTTGTGAGCACTAATGACTTTTGTATATTTTTTCCTTTTCTGTAATTCTCGGTGTTTTCATAAACATGACGAGAGAGTCTTGCGATAACAATGCCAACTTATAACAACAAAGCAAAAGTTTGTCGAAATACATTGGTGATTGACGCGCTCGCCCGACAAGTGGCGCTTTTTGTGTTTCATTACTTTCGATTGAATTGGTTTCGTGTTGTCTGAGAAGGTCCCGCTGTCGCTCATGTCCTGCTGTTGAGGCCACCCCAAATCGGAACGGGAATGACGCTGTCTCGAGTACACTGAACACAATAATGCATAATGCCCGACGAAGACGAAAACCATTTACATTCAGTCGATTTTCCGCGCCAGCAAAAAAATGTTTTGTGTAATTTTCTCTTCTCACAGAGCGAAGGGCAGAATGTTCCGTCAATATTGAAACACAGAAACACTGTTCGAGTGAAGTGAATCAAAAAATTCATCGATTGTCACACGTGGCAGTAAACACGTGCGTGCTTCGCTTTTCGCTCAAAGCACTCTGAATGACTTAGACAAAAGAGCCGAGCATATCTCTAATTCAATTTTGTTTTATTATTAATTGTTCTGTCAAATATTTTGGGCGTCTCTCGCTTTGATACCGCATCGGGGGAGGAATTCGGCGGGTGCTCTACCCGAAGCCGAGACTGAACCCGTCATCAAACGAAATTATAGTTGTTTGACTCGGTTAAACACTGATCGAATTTTTGCTTTGATAATTTTAACTTTCGTCGAGACTGCTGACGACTTGCTAACCGTGCATGAACCAAAAACTTTCTACATGTTGCAATGACATTTTATTAATGAAAAAAGCAAACTACATGAGACTTGACTTGCGGTTTATTTGTGTTGTTTATGAAACTAAAATAAACAGACACACTTCTCCGCCCTCGCACTTTGTCGAACTTAACTTCTTCCTTTTCTTCTTTGCTGTTTTATGTTGCTTTAATGAGTTTTACACTCTCGACATTTGACACTTCATTTGTATCCGAGACGAGGCGAAGCGCGGGTGAAACCGTTTCTCCTTTGACATCTCACTCCTTGCCTCGTCTTTACCCGAAACTTCCATTAATTAAATTCCAATTTCAATTATTCATCAAACGTTTCCAGACAGCTTCAATTGTTTCTTATAGTTAATTAATAGTTCAAGGCAAAGTTGCCTTCGCTCGCTCCTTATTTCTATTTCCATTCAAGGGATTTCGTCTCGTGGACGAATCATTAATCAAATCGCTTGGCGGCAGAGGAAAATTGTGGGCGCGGAAGTCTTTTATGGTTTGATTTTTCAATTCACCAGAGACACTCGGAGATTACGATCCAGTATTGTTTCACTCCCGAATGGAATTTCCGCCGACATTCATTAATTTTCTTGTTCACGAGAAAGAACCTAAACGTTTCGCTTCGTCTTTAATTCATTATGTTGAAAATTTGTAGTGGCAGCTCATCGAGACTGTAGCGCAAGCAAAAGGCAATCGCAACATTGCAGTGGACTGACAGATGCGGTTCGAAAGAGATGGAACTTGCCAAATTCACAACTGACTTAGTTGAACAGTTTGCTGACAAGTTTTGACTTTCTACTCCCGCTGCGGGTTGTTGATTCAAAGTTGTGATTTCTAACAAATCAAAATTTCCAATTGCCGTAAAATGATTGATCGCTTTTGTCCCGCAATCTGAATCGACGATGCGTCACTTGAAATTAAGAGAAATGAAAATTTTCCATTTAATTTCCATTCGTCAATTTTCCATTGAAAAAGCGAGTGGGAGAGATCCAGTCAGATTTAATCAACTTTCCTGCGGTTGGAAAAGTTTTGATTCTCGGAAAATCTCGTTCAATTCTCTTTCGTTTTAATGCTTCGAATGAACTGTCGAGCTTTGCCTGGCTTATGGAAATCTCTTCACAGTAAAATTCCCTCTCCATTGAATCAAATTTTCTGTGGCGAGTCAATAGAAACTTTCAAGACGTTTCCATGTAGTGTCTCAAATTAAATCTTGTTACGCTTGAAGCTAACGTCTTGTTCAATAAGGTTTTAGCACTCTAGTGAGATTAGGGAAACTATCCACTGCTACCTGATACAAAAGATCCTCTTCGTCCTCTTCCCAATTGCATGAAGAATAAATAGAAATCACAATCATGTCGAAAGGGTTAATGCAACAGAATTTCTCGATTCATGGTTAACCCTAACTCTAACAAGCTTTACAATTCTTAACTCAATGTTTGCTCATCAATTGAAGGAAACACGGAAAATTCCATCGATGAGATTTGTTCAAGAAATGAACGAGAGAGAAACTTTTAATTTATTTAAAGTGACGACGAGAGAAAAACTGAACAATTTGCCCAATGAATGAAACACATTCGTCGCAGCTTATACGGAATCTTTCAAATCTGTTAAGTAAGGAAAGCACGTAGACACGCTTTGCTTGCTTCCACATTCATTTGAGTGCTGTCATGTGTGTCACCTTTCAGATTTTCTCTACAGACTCGTCAAGGATCCTGGATTTAGAGACGGAAAACTATTTCAACTGCGCAGCGAAAAAGATGGAAAATGAGCAAATGAAATCGGGGAAATCAATCAGACATGATTAATTGTGATTATTGGAGTTTTGTCATTGCAGAAAAATATTTGCAACATCATTAATCAAAAAGGAAAATTCTTTTCATAACAATGAAATCTCATTACTTTAATGCAATCAGATAAGAAGCAATCGCATTAGTTCTCCTTGAAAATTTATAACGATTCCAAACCATTTCTTGGGTCGTGACAATTTATGACAGAGCAATTAATTTGAGGCTCGTAATGACCAAACCAGAAACAGAAAATGAAAATTCTTAAAGTGTTAAAGAATGAAACAAATTCGTTCTTGTCGAGAGATGGAAGAGCGAGCAGAGTTATCGACTTCTTCTGGTGCAGACCCAGCGCATGTAAATGATGTAGAATTAAGATCTCGGCTGTCGTAGTTGAAAAACATCCACGGCTATTTATAGATAAACCATTGAAATGTGTTTCTTTCGGTCTTCTCCGTCTCCTCTTCTTTGGCGCTTTTCCGAACATTATCTGTGATGTATTAGTTTGATCTCTGCGGGAGACCTTCTCGCTTCTCTTCTGGAAATTGCAGTTTGTTTTTCATTAAAACCATTCTGTTTACGGTTCAACTTTTCTCTCCACAAATTCTTTTCCTTTCTGCTGTCGATTACTTTCATCCTCCTCAAACCTCGCTCGAAATATTTGTGGGCAAGTTGATTGCTTTGAAAAATCGGTGACAATTGTAATGGAGTTCGTCTCCGGGAATTCTTTGAATAATTTGGTGTGTTTGTATCGTAATTAGAGGGGTGGTTCGCCTGGCTTAGACTTCGTCGAGGGTAAAATTGAAAAAAGTATTTTAATTTAGATAAAAGACGTTGATTGATACGCGTTAAGAAGTGCGACGCGATCCGAAGAATTTTCCGCTCCACGAGAACGATAAATAAAATTATAATTTGAGGAAGAAAAGTTTTTCTCACTCTCGATAAAAACGCAAACAAAGCCGAAGGGATGTCAAGTTCATTTGTGTCTTCTTCCTCGAGATTTTCTCGCTCTCCGGGGACACGTGTTAACTAAATAAAAGTGAATGACAAACTCAATATTAAGACCGAGATCCATTTCAAAAGATTACTTTTAATTTTCATGATTTGTCTCTTCGACATTTTCCGCTCGCCTTGCGGAGGTGGCAGAAGAAAACTCTCATGTCATGCAGCATTTGCATTCATCAACTTTATCGGAAGAGCTCGAAATATGCTTCGACATGAATTTTTGGCAAACAAAACCCCTCGCATGAACGATGACCGACAGAAAGAAGATGTCGAAAGCGATGAGTTGGTCACATGTGCAAATCACACTTTATTTTATGACACGTTCATGCTAAAGTGCATTAGAGAGATGATTGATTCAGTTTTATTGTAGGAGCCAATGATCCATGAAATTAAAGTCACAACTTCAAAACGCTCGATAGAGCGAAGTTGTTGTTTGTCATCGCTTTGTTTTCTCATGTGATTTACTTATAAGAGAAATCGCCAAAAAATATAACAGCAGTCAATACCGGCCCTATGTCTTCGCCCGGTCTCGAACCGGGGACCTCGGGTGTGTTAAACCCGCGTCATAACCCCTAGACTACGAAGACAATTCAGCTTCATCTGACTCTGTTTCGATCTGGCTAAACAACACCGAGCCTCTTGATTGAAACCAATTCCCACATTATTCGATCAATAATAAATTTAGAGCTTGCGGAAGCGAGCTAACCCTTCAAGGGCCTGTGAGCCGCCGCTTGTAATTCCAACCTGCAATTATTCTAGCTGCACTGCAAGTGCCAGTTTAATTCTAGGCTTCAATGTAATGAGAGTTAAATAACATAAATCGACGATAAACTTTGTTCTTGGAACGTGGACAATTCGTTACGGAGATTTAAGAACCGAATGCCTGACGGAGATCGGTGCCTTGATGTCTGATTGTCGTTGGAAAAAAATCTCAGTTCGCTAACTGTTTGCCATTATGGTTTCAAATTAAAGTTACGCCAGCCGCTGACAACTGCAACTAAATTTGCACAAGAACATAAATGCAGCAATGTTTTCTGCGGTCGATCTCAAACGAAATACTTCTCACAAATCGTTTTACAATAAAGTTTATTTCTTGAAGATATTCTGGGCATTTTAAAAAGTCGTAATAATAATTGTAGGCTGCTGGCTTTTAAAACTTGCTCGGCGCAATAAAATATCAATAAAACACTTGAGCTGTTGATTTGTCCAGATGGCGGGCTTTGAAGGAGAAGTATAAACTGCTTCGGTTACTTCAAGGTTGCACTTTGTTGCTTATGCATGTCGCTCGGTAATTTATGCTTCGGCATGTGCAATCTATTATTCAAACAATTTGCGCAGCAACAAATATTGTGATTTACTGCCTTGAATCACTTGAGCTTCTGTTGGGACTGCTGGCTGAGATTTATGAGACATTTGGGCTCTCAAGAAGGAATAACAGTAGCCTACGCTTGCCTTCGATTACGACAGCAAACGATATTGAGTTTGAAGGCAAAAATAAAGTTCATGATGAAGGTTGATGAGCCAGATTAGCAAAAAGTAAAGCCTTGTCTTCGCCCGGTCTCGAACCGGGGACCTCGGGTGTGTTAAACCCGCGTCATAACCCCTAGACTACGAAGACAACTCGACTTATCTCGACGTTGTTTCAATTTGGCAAAATTACCGAGAAGTAAAACACGCATAAAGTGATACACTGAACCAGTTTTCTTCGATATATTTTCTTGTTGTTGCAGACGACTGCGAAGGAAACGAGAGAAAGTTTTCGTACGATTTGAGACACGAGCGTTGACGGCTAAGATTGCAACTTTGCGTTGGTCAGAACTTGACCCCGAATGAT
Source organism: Smittia sp. YW1114-2 (assembly GCA_033064975.1). Lineage (NCBI taxonomy): Eukaryota > Metazoa > Arthropoda > Insecta > Diptera > Chironomidae > Smittia > Smittia sp. YW1114-2. The sequence goes on along the minus strand of CP093834.1, from coordinate 6,649,492 downwards.
TTTCGTGCGTATTACAATCGATGCTACTTTGTTCGTCTCGGTATATCTCGGGTCTCACTTGAACAATCGAGCTCGAATTTTCTCATTGATTGTTCACTTCAGAGATCGAAACATTTTCCGCACTTTTTGAAATATGTGTGTGTATGTGGGAAATCTCATGAACGTGTGTGAGTCGTTCAATTATCATCGTTTCTTGAAATAGAGTTTTTGTGAAGTGATTCACATCTGGCCGTATAGCTCAGCTGGTTAGAGCGCCGTGCTAATAACGCGGATGTCTTGGGTTCGATCCCCAATATGGCCACAAGGAAACGTTAAGCAAACTTTTATTGAATTTCCTCATTTTTTTTTTGATTTTTTATTGCTCGTGAAAACAAATTTTCAGAGAATTTTCACGTAACTTTTGCTCGAAGTCAAACTGACCGACAATTATCCGAGCAGCATTTTGTGACAGACATGGATTGGTTAAATATTTTCCGCGATATAATGACGTCAACTCTTTCTTAATTTTATTTAAGAAAAGTTGTTTCTTGAAAGTTTGATATTTTTAGAAATAACTGCGAACCTTGAATCGAACAATATTTTTCTCGACTTTGATCTTGAACTTGAGCACTTGGATAAAGATCAATATTTGGGTACGTGATCGCGATGCATGTGGGAGCCCATTTGATCCAATAATTAGAGACAAAGAACTTAAAATTGAATAAAAGCGAAAGAGATCAACGAAGACTTTATCATTCGAAAAAGAAATTTGTTAAGGCAATCGCAATGCTAGCAAAGTTTATTGTGTCACTGTTTGTCATCCTGCTCTTCGTAGCAATCGGTAGGATCAAATGCTTTAGGATATTTCTAGTCCACAGTAATATTTTTCCGTAGCTCTTCCCGTCTTTGCTTCGCCTGTTGCTGAGCCAGAGCCGGAACCGTTCAAGAAGAAGTTTTACAAAAAGAGTTTCGGACATTTCTGTTGAATGAAATGTTGCAGAACTTTCGACAAACATTTTTTATCCGAACTGCTAATCCACTGACCTCGATATCAATCTAGTGACCTCAATATTCACTACTAAAACAATTTATTTGAACACCAAAACCCCCATTTGGATCTTTCAAAAATATTTAAACAGTTGATCTTATCTAAGCGACAAGGCTTAGCTAGCGTGTGTTTAGTCTCCATACTGCTGCCTAATTCTTGAGTTGTTTTGATAACTCTGTCTTATAACAGCGTATGCATAGTCTCCATACTGCTGAATAATTCCTGAGTTGTTTTGATAACTTTGTGTCATAAAATGTATGTCAAAAATTGTGAATAAAACAGAAGAATCTGAAACAAAATGATCATTTGAAGACTAAGAATCAATCATTGAAAATGCTTGACAAGTTTATCAGTTGGTGCTTAGTGTTCCTGCTTATCGCAGCTATCGGTTGAATAGATTTTAATTTAGAGTTTGAAGTGAATTATTAACAAATGTTTTGTCCTCAGCTCTTCCTGCTCTGGCTTTGCCCGCTCCTGTCGCAGGACCTGAACCAGCGCCGTTGTTTTGCAGAAGATTGCTCAGATGGGTTTTCTAAAAAAACCTTTTGACGATTTCAAATAAAGTTTCAGACCAAAATTAAATTGTTTTACGAATTAACACTTCGCTATTTGTACAGCTGCGATCTTGAGACGGTGATCCAGCGTCACGCAATTCTCAAAGAACAGAAGCTCAATTGCTGGAAAAGTATCGATTGAAATTAAAATTACGACTCAATTTAGGTTCGAAATTGCACAGAAGCGAATGACTCAAAGTCACAAGAACCAGGAAAGCAATTATCAGCTATTAAACGAAGCCAATAAAGTAGGCTCGCTTCATTATTAGTCACGTCCGAATGACTTTTACGATAATTTCTGTCGTGAATATTTAAATAACGAAGAATGAAAGCTTTGTGCGACTAATTGCCGTCGGTGAATTGTGCAAATCGTCCATCTGAAGACTATAAACTTCGTTTGACAATGGCGAGAATATTCATTCGATAATCGATAGTGCGCTCAAAAATTTATGATCAGCGTCGTCCAACGTGTGTCAAAGTCATCAAAAGTTATTTAACTCTCGGTTCTTTGTTTGCCCAATGATTCTCGCTCGTAAATTTCCTCGAATGGGGATTTGAATATTCGGAAAAGTGAAAAGTTCATTCATTTTTAATGTTCGTTGCCCTTGCGCTGCCGGACAATGTAAATAATAAATTTGTTGCCCGCTTCACTGTCGGGGAATCAGTTCACAATTTATTGCAGTGACTCTTGCTTTCGTATCGCTCAAGCAACCAGCAACTTCCCCGCGCTTATTTCGCAATAGTTCGTCTGCACTCAAATGTGTTTGTTGGCTAATCTCATAAGTGAATTAATTAAAGCATATCATGACCTATAATGATAACTCAACAGATGTTTGCTCTGACAAGCGTCAGTCAACTTGCTTCTGTGACTGTCGCAATCAAATTGCCCGTTCAACCAAACTAATCACAAAACTTGTGAGCTCTAAAAATCGACGGCAATGTGTCCGGGACTGTTCAGAGAAATTAACAGGTTAAAGAAATGAGAATTATGAGCGCGCCGATTAAATCAACATTTCATGTTTATGAATTTTAAGTTGCGGCATTAAAAAATTATATCGGAATATCAGTTTTTATTCCATTGAACTCTTCGTTCCCTTCCTCGAGCGACCCTCTTTTGACCATCTGTTGTTCGACTCATAGCAGCTAGAGACGCGTCTATTTGTGTGTCGTGCACAGAGCGGGAATCATGCGACTGTACTTCTGCTGCCGTCACTGAAAAATTGATATTGAGTGTCATATATAATGACGCTTCGAACACGTGCATTTCTCGTCTTCAAGGGCACAGCGTGAAAGACGTTTCACTCTTTCCTAGATTGAATAAATTTACATTCGAGTTGTCGGTTGCAATGATAACTGGAAGGGGAGCGACGCTCTTGCTTTCTGCAGACGCACTTGAAAAGGTTTCTTGAAGACGGCTAAAAGGCGAAACAATTGCGAAGCATCCTCCATGCTTGAATGGCTCAACGGGCGTCACAATAAAAAGCGGATCAAAATCATAAAGAAACTTATCGACAATAAAAACGAATTACCAAAATTTTAAGTCGTGAATTTATAAGTCCACCTGATGCGTCAAATGTGCGGGCTTAGCATCGTTTTGATAAGACAAACAAACCATCAAAAATTCTTTAGGGTCGCCTCATTCATTATGAGCTTAAACCGTTCCACTTACTGAAGGCTCAGCATCGTAAATTGTCGACAGCGATTCAATAAACAGTTTCTGCTCAAAGTGACTCGCAGGAAGGGAAGAATAAAGTTCGTTGAAGCGAAGCGAAATTGCGCAAGAAATTACATCTTCGAAGACGCTGTCGTTGGATTAATTAAACAGGAAGACTGGATGACAAAAAACTTTGAAACTTTCTCGCAAATTTATTGTTTTCGGAGCATCCGATGTAGATGTCAGAATGCGAGAGAAGGAAACGAGTAGAAGTTCACGCATAAATCTTTCGAGAAAAATCTGTCACGAGCTCCGTATCTGATTTTCGTATCTCCTCTCGAGCGTTGATAAATTGTTGATCTATTAATATTCAGTTTTCGCACATGCTCGAGCTGAGGTCTCCCGCAAAGAAAATCTCATCTAATTACACTTCTTGTCATCTGCTGAAGCTATTTAAAGGTTTGCGTTCATGTTGGGGAAAATCCCCGAGCTAAATTTAGACGAAATGCATTTTAAAGTAAAGCGTGGCGTGAACTTTAATGTAAACAGCTTCGAGTTGTATCAATTAAGTTGTATTTGCTCGATTTGAATTTATTGTGCATAGATAATGTCTCGTTTATTTACTCAAGTCTCGATGCATCTCATTAATGTTGCATTTGACGCGTTGGGCGGAGAGATACGCGGCAAATAGCCTCGAAGCCTGTTCTGTCTCGCTACGCAAATATTACAAATCAAAATTTCGGATGCATTATTGAGAGCGTCGATTAATTATTGACATGCCAAAGTCAGGACGTGTACGCGATCAGGTGGAAAGGCTCAGAAGAATTTCGAGTCGAGTTAGATTCGAAATTGATTGCGAAATTCCGCATTCGCTCCACTTGAAAAAAGGAAAACTCCGTCGGTGCTTCAGACATTTATGCGTGGATGCAAAATAGTGAGATTGATGTAATGTAATTAGTCACACAGCCGAGAGTTTTAGAGTTTAATTAAATGCAACTGCAGATGCATTTCGCAATGGTAAGAGCGGCGGCTCAGCGACGGTTGTAATGAAATTAAAATAATATTAATACGTGAAGCGTTCGAGGAACAATTGGAAAATTAATTGAAAAGCGGTGTAATCTGACGTTTAATAATGTGTAGAGTTCTGCGTGCACTTCAGTTGCAATGCGAGGGAGTCAATTGGATCTCTTCCCTCTCAGAAAAATTATTCATAAATTATAATGTTCATGTAAATTAAACTGAAATTTACCGAGTAGAGAGCGCGGCTTCAATCCGAAATTGCATTCGCCAATGATTAAAAATCGCATTGCAATATGAAATTCAATATATTTTCGCTTGCATTGCGTAGTGCATGTTGTTCCGTTGGGGATTGGTTTGCACACAAAGTAAGACTCGACTCAACAACTACCCCCGAGCGCGATTGTAATGCACACCGAGGCCTGAGAGAAAAATGCACTTTTACGATTTATTTTATTCATTTGCATCGAGCAAACCCTTTTCGCTTCATCCGACGGATAAATTGGCTTGACGAGAGTCGAAAAAAAGGCGACGAGAATAAATCAAAATGCATTTTATTGCGATGAAAATGCGGCCACAGCTTAAACACAAAACGAATTGCAGTTTCATTCTCGGAGGCTGTTGAAATGCCGTTGCGGGGCGAATGACACATATTGTAATGAAAGTGACGGTAGAGTCGAAACAATTGGCGGGAAAAATGTTTAGGATTAAGTCGGGGAAGTTTTTAATTTGTTTTATCGGAGCGCATAAAAAGTTGTGCAAGCGAAATGCACTCCGGTGGATTGATGACAGTCGCTGGCTTTAGATTAATTCTCGAGCAGTGAGTCGACGGAATTTAGAAAGAGTTTCATGAATATTCATCGTGTTTAATTTCTGATTGTCGAGCGATGACTCTGCCAAAATTAACTTTCAGCATCCAACGACTTTTACGGAGATTGGAAAACGTGGCGAGGGAAATTTGGTTTTAGAATTTACGCGGAATCGCTGGTGATCGATTTGATTAATTTTTCGATAGCGAAGCCTTGAGCGAAGCCTTGAATTATGTCACGTAAATAACTCAGACTCGTTCCCTTATGAATTTGTGCACATCGCTCATGGCGGTTATTAGTGAAATATATTTCTCAATATATTGAGAACAAATCGTAAAACCCAAATTTTATGATCGACGTTTTATGCATTTCGAGCTCGTCTCGCTTTCGGGAACGACAATCAAAATTAAATGCATTTCCTCTGATTAGGATAGTTCGAGGCTAACAAGGAGAAGATAATTCGTCATTACCCAAAATGGAATCGTAAAACGTATTAACTGTGCTGCTGGATGTGTCGTTAAACTTTTGAATGAACACGAAATAAAGAATAAATCAATTATTTGATAAATTTCACATAAAACCGATGCTTCAGACTTAACGATCTTCCATCATCGTAATTATCTCAACAACGCTTCCTCGTTCAACGAGATCCTTGCTCTGCCTCAGTCGAGTGTTCCCCATTAAGATCTCATCCACCAGAAGCTCATGTTATCATCTGAGCTATGTTGATAGCAAACTCGACGAGAAAGTTTTCGCAAACATCAATGATGAAAAGCAAATATTTAATTAAAATGTCTAAATGCATATCTCATTTATTATGCGAATCGTAGAACCCGAAAATGTACTTACGTGTTTACACGTTCCCGATGTTTGCTGGATGGGTTTAATGACTGTACACACACAGGTTGGGCAAATAGTCGAGGAAGTGCAAACCTGATATCGTTTCGCAATGGCAAAACAAGATTATCAAATATACATTTCTGGCCTTTGCAAACATCGAAGCGCTCGCATTTAGTGATGTCTCATTTTATAATTGTTAATCTCTCTCCTCTACTTAATTATATTCCGCATACGTAACTGAATCGATATGAATATTTGATGTTTAGATGAGTAAATAATCCTTTTGCTTTCGAGAGAAATTTGGGTTTTCCACTCGACGAAAGTTTTCTAAATTCCGCCTCGAGTTATTTTGTGATGATTTTCATTTAATTTTGTTAGATCGCCTCTTCCAGTTTGACTGACCTCATGTGTGTTTAGTGAAAGCAAAAAAGGTTCGCTAATTAGGAGGAGAAAAAGGCAAAAAAGATTCTCCCCGAATTAGGAGGAGAAAAAGGCAAAAAAGATTCTCCCCGGCCGGGAATCGAACCCGGGTCTTCCACGTGACAGGCGGAGATACTCACCACTATACTACCGAGGACTTGTCAGACTGGGCGGCTAAAACGCAATCTGAAACAAGCCGCGCGGGCTTCTTCTTTATGCCATCACATCTCCGCTCGCACAAATATTTTTCTCTTCGAGTTATCTTCTCGCTCAACGAAATAAATTCAATTGCTCGATCTTTATTTTTGGACGATTGTGTCAATGTTCAGTGTGTGCATCGGTCAAACGTTTTACATCAAAAATCTGTCTTCGGTAGTATAGTGGTGAGTATCTCCGCCTGTCACGTGGAAGACCCGGGTTCGATTCCCGGCCGGAGAGATTTCCTTTTTGCCGCTTCGAATCGCAGAGAAATAATTTTTGGACAAAGAAAGTTCAGCTCGAAAATAACGAAAAATTCAAAAATCTTTGTGTTGGTAAAATTGTCAATGTGTTGGTGAGTCGAGGTGAGTTTTCAGTTTCGCGCCAAAAGTTTGTTTACGTTTTTGCCGCATCGCTAGAATTTAATTTTTTCACGCCTAATTGTAAGTGATTGAGCAACTTAAAAGCTTGTGCAGTGTTGATGAGTTCAAAGTCTAGCAACTCAAATCAAAATAGTCTTTCTCGTAGTTAAATTAACAAGAACAATTTCACTTTTCGTTGCAAGAATAATTAAACAATTCGGATCTTAAAATGCATCACCCAGCACAACATTTGGTCAACGCTGCATTGCTGAAGAAGTATGCAGGAAAGCCAGTGCGCCTGTGGCTGAATGTTGGACCCGAGAATGCAGTCGGAGGACGACAGGTCAGTAATTTACTTGATGTTGCGAAATTCCTCACGTCAACGATGAATTTGCATTCAATCAGCTCGAAGGCGTCACTTCAGACAAGAAAACCGTGAAAGTTAACCTCGTGACACCTCTGAATCAGCCATTGATAGGATGGGTTGAGGTGGCTGGCACTGCAACAGCGAGCGGATCAGTCGACTGCACTGAGGTGAGAAATCTCGAAGCTACACGAGAAGCAAAAGCTCAAGTCTTTTCATCCGAAACAGGTCATCGTGTTCCCAAGTGACGAGAACACCGAACCATTGGACGAAGAAGCTCACAATGCCATCATCCTCACGATGGATAACATGCGCGACTTCGAGAACTGCGGCGAGGCTGAAGCCTTCTAAGTGAAACTTACTCGTTCCATAATCAATTAAATCCTCTCAATAAACCAGAAGCATTTCAAGCGCTACCAAAGTGTTTTGTGTGAGTTCAAAGTAATTGATTCAATATTAAGCCAGCGAGTTTGTCTAATTTGCACTGGGATTGCGGAGATCGTGAGCTGAAGTTACTTAAGTTTGGCTGAAGGCTTCAGACTGAAGCTCGTCTGGTCTCATGCTCAATGAGCCACACAACATTTCCATAAACGCTCATCCGTGTTGAGCTCAACCAAAAGGAAACTGATAAGACAAGGATAAGCGAGAACAAAATCATATTAGGAATTCAATCTGTCCAATTGATTTTGATGTTTCGGTTCTCCTTCGCTCCACAAATCAAGCAAATTTTGAAAGGGAATCCAGATTAGATTGAAAGGTCCAGGTTGCACATTCTCTAAACTGTTTTCGTTCCACTTCATCGACTCTTCCAAATGACCAAATCAGGGTAATGGATCTCGCTCGTTGCTTCGTTCCTTTTCCATCACGAAACGTTTGATAAATTGCTAAAAAATTGCAAAATACAAATCGAGTGAAAGGAATGAAAAATTGCTCCTCGCTCCGAATAATCATAAAGTTCCGCTGGCTGGCATCGATGACAAATATGACTCCGTTTGCTATGAAATTCGATACATTTCAGTTTGGCATTGTACGCGTGATTTGATGGCATGTCAATTAATTCCAAACGAAAGTCGAGAGACATTTATCTTCCTCCACTGTGACATGTGATGTGATTCTACATTCTCCTTGAGTCTGTTTTGAGGAGCCGATGCTGCATAATGATATGAAAATGATCTCGGCTGCTTCGGGGCTGGTTGACATTTGAACGATGTCGAACAAATGGGATTGGAATTTAACGATCAAACTGTTCCACTACGCCCCCGAAACTCTCAAGTTTTTCCTAGGAAAATCGTTATGTAAATTTGTCATGTTAAAAAAGAGATCCATAGTCATCGAGAGTGAGAGACGGGGGGAGGGAGGCATTATTAAATACATCTCAATCATTCCTCTCGTGTTGTCAAGTTCCCATGATTGCTCACCGACATGCAATCGCGCTACAATCCGAGCTGAGATGATTTATGGTTTGAATCCGAAGATGAATAAATTGAATTCATCGTGCGCGTGAATAAATTTACTCTTTAAAGAAAGACTTTCTGACCTTAAAGCATTCGAATCTTATCGCGACGGATCGCATCGACAGAGGGGCGGAAACCAAACATTTGAAATGAAGTTTCGTTGGGGGGTTGATTAATTGAAAACGCTTTCTTACCCCGATGATTTAATTAGTTTACGTCTCGAGGCCCGCGACAAACGCCTCCAGTCATTCGACTCGTATGTAGAGTTGTGCACACTTTTCCCTTTAAAATTCCTTTAAGTGACAACTCGCATCAGTTAATTCCATTTACCACATTCGAAATCGTCGGATGACAAGCGCAAGGAAATAGTTTAACTTCTCGACACATATTTCACGTCGAGGCTCATCAAACAGTTAATTAATTATTGAGTTGCGTGGAGAACATTCTAGTTTCCCTTCAAGACAATTCAACTTCAACAACATCATTAGTAAGTTTTGAGAAATTAACGTCATGAGCAGAGATACATATCGCTCTCCCTGATTTAAACTAAATTAAAGATATTCGAAGCGACGATAATTTATGTCACAAATTCAGCTAATATTTCATTGCGTTAATCACTGGCAATTATTTATTTTTAAATAGTTTTTCACTCCACGTCGACACCAAGTTATCGCTCGCGCTGCACTGACAACTCAAATTCATTCCCAGCTTTTATTGTCACTAAATTAAATTTTTTGGGGAACATTAGGAAGGTGCGGCATTGAGTTGAAAGGTGGCTCAATGAAGAGAGCTGATCAAAGTTAAAGATCAAGTTCAATGGGCTGATAAGCAGCGAGGTTAATTGATAACACTCGGGATTTTCTCTGGGCTCATCTCGAGCTCACCCAATAATTATTGACTCAACTTATAAATAACCCCAAGGGCTTAAAACGACTATAACTGCTCTAGCTGAATTTGCAATATTTTTTATTGCTAATCGTTTCGTTATACGAAAGTGCCAACGAAAATCACGACAGATTTGAATAATTCGTGAAATGCAATTTTTATGTGTCCGCAATCGACGAGTGAAATGTTGCCGAGTTATCTTGATGCGACTTTTCTTTTTTTATTGGAATCACATTTGAAATTGAATTTCACGATTGTGTGGTTTTATGTGATTTAACCAATTTTGACCGCATTAAAAAAGTGCTACACTTAAAGCCTTTGTTCGCAGGATGGATTTATCCTTTCATCGTTGATTGGGTATTTTGTCGTCTCTGCTGCGAGGAGAGCTGTCGTTCTTTGTGTCACCATGAAAACACATTCGGTAACAACCCTTCCTTCGCCCGAGGTGCCAACAGTTTCCATTCATGTGAAACTCTTTCTTTAAACTCTGTGGAGATTTTACTTTATTGGTTTTATTTCCCGGCTCTTCTCTTTTATCCTTTGCATCGGCGGGGAACTTTTCCTATCGCTCTTCCAATCAATTACGAGACCTGTCAAACTCTCATCAAACTTTGACCAACGTTTCGTGATTTATTAAAAATTGGATGTGCAACTTTTAAATTGGGAAACTCGAGATTTCGCATCGTTGGTTTGTTTGCACGTCCACGCGTATGGTTGATTTGATCGATCGAAGATAGCAACCGGCAGTCGCAGACCGGATCAATTTTAATTGCATCGCGTTTCTGTTTGCTTACCATCGATACCTTTAGCTGTATTTTAGAAATTTTGACTTTGATCTAGCGAAAAAGAACGGAATTTTTGCAACTTTAACCCAATTAGAGGGAAGAGAATGTTTGTCGTTTGGATTTCGTTTTCCGCAAAAAGCTGCTCGGTCAACTGCAGCGGAAAACTCTCCCTCGTCTCCTCGCATCATCTTTCTGAATCATGATATTCAATCATGCGAGAAAAAGCATAAATGATTGAATGTGTGCTCGCATCCTCCCCCGAAAAAAATCTCAGAAACGAGAAATTTTATTAAGTCGAAATCAAATCAAATTAAAGCACGATAGGGTCGCTGATCCTCACCATGGAGAAGATTTCGACAGCGATAAAAAATCTCTTAAATTGAATGCCTAAATATTTGCACATGCTCGCCAATCATCCACCGACAACTGAGTTTAAAAAGTCTCTCGATGCTCGCAGTTAAATTCTCGCAGTTAATTAATTTTTTGCTCGAACAAACGATGTGTGAATAAAAGAATTATCTTGATGGGCAATTAACGTGCAATTAAATTATTTCGCAATTGAAGTTATCTGCAGCATGCGAGGAGTTAATAGATTGCACAGACATCGGAAGGGTTGCAAGGTGAATGCAGTGATCTCCGCCCGCCTGGAAATGCAATAAATATTCATCGTTTTGAGCTGGAATGTCATTAACATCGCCCTGGAAGGAAAGCCGTATCGCTTTAATATGCATTTTAATTTCATTACATCGAATGCATTAGCTGACTCTAAAATCATTTTTATTGCAATCCAATTACGCAAACGTCAGTCAGTGGATCTGGCTGAAAATGTTCATTAACGAGTAAGTGCATCGATGGAAAACCTTTTCGCAATGTTCATCATTCAACCCGAGCTCTTCGGCGAAAATGTAATCATTCTTCAATCCATTTCGGAGGGTTGTTGATGGGCTGGAAGGTGAATCTATCTTGTTAACAGAATATGAAGCATGAAGAGCCGAGCACTCACATGAACAAGATGTGGAGGAGTTCTCCCAGAAGTCCACTTTCGTGTGCAAACGGTAATCGAGACGCTTCGCATATTGCTCGGAGCACACATTGCTTGCCATCGATGCCCTTCGAGCGAAGAACATTTTCGAGAGCTTGATAGATCGACCATCTCGCATCATCGTCTTCATTCTGTGGTGGAACCTCTCCGACACTTTTAACCTCTGCCTCGACGTCATAAGTCTCATATGCTTGACCATATTTGTCGACCTTCATGTGCTCGACGTCTCGCTCCAGTCGAAGTCTCGTGGGTCGAAAGTGAGAAGCGTTGTACGGAAGGAAGTACTGCGCTTTGAACACGTAGCCGTTTGTCATTGACTCGGGGTCGAGATCCACGGGAATGCCAATCCCAGCGATGAACTAAGCATTTGATTCAATTGTCAATCGCACGTGAAGCTCTTTCACTCACCTGATGACGCGTTGGATTTCCCCGTGGAAAGATTAAAAATCGTTTCTCGCGATGTGTAATCGAATTGCTGATGTGGGAGATGAAAACAACGAAGCAAATTGAAAACCTGAACATGTCTGAAGCAGTTTCACTGACGAACTGAAGAACACTCGAAAGAAAGTAGCGAAACTCGAGAAGGAAGCAACGAAAAAAAACTTGTGAAAATTCTTTTGTGATTCACTTGAGAGTTTTCTCGAGCTTGCAACATCTCCAATTAACAAGACAATGATTTCTTTAGGTCATTGCTACCTGAGCTTAACGATCTTACATGTTTATTAGCAGTTTTAACATTGACGCATTCGACATTCCAGAAAAACTTAAAATTAATTAAGAGTCGTCCGTTGAGATCTTCCAGGAGCTTTCGTCGAGCAGATAATCTCTGTGGATGGAATTAGAAAAGGTAAGGTCAGTGAATGATTGATAACAATTCATTAAGGATTAAAGACAGGCTAGGAAGCAGGGCTTCGATCGGGAGCTTCGGAATTGTTCGTAGATTGTGTAAGCAAGTTCAATGGTTTACTGACGACCACTGGAATGTTCAACGGTCTAGTGACGACCACTGGAAGGTTCTACAGACACGTTGACCTGCTTCCACCTTTCATGATAAGAGTCTCATCTGCCTAATTAATTAGCGTACGAACCTTTTCAGTTCAAACTCTTTCATCCATTCTTTAAAGTGCTCGTCAATCGTCCCGTTTGTGCCACCGTAGTCGATGGGAAGCACATCTTTGTCGAAGAAGTTGAGCATGGTGTCGCCGCCGTATTTGTGGAAGTGGACAACGTCGTTAACTTCTTTGCTTAGAATTGGTTTAATCAGTCCCATGACGCCGTCGAGGATCGAAGACGTGTTTGTGATGTGATTGCTGATCAGTCGGACTGGCGCGGCTTCCTGCAGGAACTTCGTGTAGGCCAAGAGAGTCTTGATGTTCTTCGAGAGGTCGAGGAATTGCTTGAACGAGAAGCCGACGACGTCGAGCACGAAGATTTCACCCTCGACCAGTCCCTTCTCGCCGTTATCGTAAGTGGTGTAGTTCGCATCGAACATCATGAGAGCTGTTTTAATCACATCGACGCTGTCGTAGAGGCTCGCGTCGCATTTGTGGAAGCGAATGATTGTGATTTTGTAGTTCTCCTTTGTTAGCTTCTTTAATGGACAGAATTGGCTGCGAACGAAAGTTGTAACGGTAAAGTGAACGAAGTTCGAGTAGCTCTGACTGATCCAAGGTCAACTGGATCTTGTGAAGTTCCTCGAGGGGAGAACCAGCACTGGATCAATCATCACAAACTAAAGAAGAAGCCACTTACAAGGTCGTGCATGCCGTTTGAGTTTCTTTCGAGGCTAAATCACGGTTGGTGAACAGATACGGAGTTTTCTGCCGAAGCTCCAAGCCGTGTTGGAGCAAAGCAAAGGCATCGTCGAGATTGTTATCACTCACTTTCAGATAACGCTCGAGTAGAACTTTGTCTGTAATCCAATTTCAAGGTAAGGCGATGAGTCATCGAAAGCGAATTCCACTGATGTTACCCATTGTTGGTGAAAACTTGGCTTCCACAATCTTCTTCTTGAACTCCTCGAAGACTTGCGCGTTGTCGACATGCTCCCCGTTACACTCAGCCATGACTTTTATCGATAATGCACTTTGCTAAATTTAATACTTGCCAAGCGGGTCAGCCGATTTCAACAAAGTTTACCGTGCGTCGCTCACAAACACCGAGAGCCGACTGAACGAGTTTCTTGTTGTTCTCTATTCGCTCAAATAAAGTAACACATGTTGTATTATTTGATTTTCTTCTGAGTCCGGCTGAATCATCGCGCTTTTGATGACCCTTATCGCACTTCCTTATCAGAGCATTCCGAGTTTAAGGGTGTGAACGCGCGAAGTCAGAGCTAGCCCGATAGCAAAATTCAACGAAAGTTGCGAGTTACGTCATCTCAACTCGAGGCTGGTGAGTTTGTGGTGAAAACATCGACGTTTGGTGACCTTCTCTCCGCTGAACTTCAAATCCGACACGTGATTCCAAACGATTGTTCGCGTTCACAGTGAGACAGCTCAACGGAGCTTCTGTTCAGCTCGCGGCACTCGAATTAATTGTCACCAGAAGTTTCATTGCTGGCTGATTTCGATTCTCAATCAAACGAAACCTTTAAACTCAGCGTGTGGCTAATGAGCTCTAGGGTCAAGGGGAATCGAGCTCACTCTGTGCTTTAGGGTCAAGGGAATTTGGTATCTTAGGAGTTTTTGGGAAGGTCTTGCACTGGAAGCGATGACAAGTTGTCACTGATACGAATTCTGTGGCAGAAACTGTTGCCACGTTCGCTAAAATCGATAATGGATTTTGCGAAACCGTTGGAACTTGTCCACGTGTTTTATTTTAATTTCCAGCCTGGAAACCACAGAGGTTTTTAAGAAGGTTTTCGATGATGCATCGCACGATCTGATGACTTCCTCTGTCTTCTGCGATTAAGCAGAATTTTCGTATTAAAAACAATTGAATCTCTCTGTCAATTTTCTCGCTTTAACCGGCTGAACGGCCTCGACTTAGAATTTGTTTGAGCCGCCCTCGAACAGCCTTGTTTGTAGTGTAAAGTATTGCACATCGATTACGCTTCGATTTAAAAACTCTACAGTAAATTCGACTTCAGAGTTTATCGTCGAAATGCAGCCATATGTCAATCTCATGACAGCCCAGTCGTCGCTCGTTGAGCGCAACGGGAATTTGTAAAATTTAAACAGTAAATTGACCGTGGCTGTAATTAACTAATTATTTGTTTACTTTCATCCAGTATCAACAAACAATCGTTTGGGTGAATTCGTAGATAACCCCGATCCATCTGGGTTAATTCCATTATTTATGACTTCAAGCTTCGGCGGGAAAAAAGCAACACGAGATTATTGAATTATTCATAACATCACAGTTGCACAGGGCAAGTCTGTAATAGATGAGAATAATTTAAATTTGTATCGATGTCGATTAGAGTGACCGATGGTCAAGACAACTTTCGATGGTGTTCAAAGTTCGATGACGCGGAACGTCTCGACACTGCATCAGGAATCGTTGAGCAAAGCCAAGAAGTTTACCAAAAATATTTGATAATGCAGCCAAAGTTTTAATAATAAACCAAAGATTGGTAAATTCAGGTCAACGACCTCACAATTTTCTATTTAAATATCAACTATGCTCAAGATCTTTTGTTCATATTTCACATTTATGTTTTGGTATTTTTAATTTTTGTCATTAAACCTCGTCGTCACTTTAAAGTTTTTATTGCTCTCATTAAACTTTTATGATCGTTTGGCGAAGGAACAAAGTTTTTCGATTAGCGATCGGGAAGTTTCAATCTCGGTGGATTTATTGCCTCGATGGTTCTTATTTTCAATTTTTTTTATTACAAATCAAAACTGTTTAAAGTTGAAAATTTACATAATGCGGGTTTTGTGTCAGCTGAGAATGCGAAGTTCGTGTTCAGGGTCTGAAATTCAAGCTCAAAAGTTGAGACACTTGGCGAGTCGAACACGAGTTAAGTTGCAAACTTGATGATTTGTTGTAGGTTGTAGCGTAGAAATTCGTTCGAGGTAATTGAGTTCAAGGTAATTCAAGATCGCACTGAGCAAACGATCTGAACGATTGAGCTTCATAGACTTTGTCAGAAATAATTACTTCGAAGAAACAAATTCTGTTTGTACTTCATTATCTCGTTGCTGAACAATTTGCTTGATTCCAACAATTTCTATTCTCCGTGAACTTCAATCAACGTTAACTTGCTCGAGGGTGTGATTGCTCCAACAACAGACAAAAACTATTTCCAGTTAAGTCAAATTTTGCATTAGAAAAGCTTGGGAGATATTTTCATTATTTCATCATCAATCCCAAGTCTCCTATGAGCTCAACGATAATATTTTCTTCTTCTGTTTTAACTGATGGAGCTAGTAATATCACTCTCAGTGTAAGATACATCTAGCCTATCCATCCCTCTCCCCTTTGCTCTTCGAATCCCCGAAATTTGAAGTGGCTCCTTTATACAAGAATTTTCTTTAAAGCTTCAGACACTAAGTTTAAGGAATTTGAAGTATGACTGCAGTCGAGTTCATGTGAAATTCATCCAGTTCGAGATCATTCTGTATGTAGGAAAATCACCCAAACGTCTTCATGCAGCGAGTTCATTCCAATTGATCTGGGAATGAAACAATTGAACTCGTCAAGTGCAGCGTTATCGAGAGCTGGAATGAGACAATTTGCTCCAATTCTAAATTCTTCATTTGATTTGCATGCTTAGAATGTGTAAGCAGCAATTTGCAATTGAACCGACTGCGTGACAACTACAGAAGTTCAATGGTTCGAAATGTTTTCTTTCCTCCAAGTCGGAGCGCATCAAAATGAATAAGATATTGCACTGCGATGTAATTTCGTCGAGAGACGAATGGTCGAGGCGTCCTTAAGTCTCATTAATTATTAAGCAGGACAAAAAATGTTGCCGGTGACAGAAATGACCCTCATTTATCAACCAATTTAATCCATCCAGTTGGAAGTAAACTCGAGACTGAATGAACACAACAAAATCGACTTTTAACGATTCGAGTTCTGGCTGGGCTTATCGTTTTGTCGAGAAGCGAAAAAACGTCTCGAATAAACTCTCGGATCGATGAGAAAGAGTGTTATAAGATTGCGACTGACACAGTTGCTTCCTTTCATCCACAAAAAGTCCTTTTCTTCTTGATTTAATCAACTTGAGATGCTCGTGAATAAAAGATGAATCCCATTAATAAACTTAGCTCGAGGAAAACGGTGACAAATTAAGTTGTTTGTCTAGATGTGCACTTAATGACTACGAATTTGTTCTCCAGGAAATTATCTCGAGCTCCTCGAGTTAAGACTCGTCGGAGACGCTTTAATTTCCGTTGGGCGCAGATAACGTTTGCCATTGATTTTTTGTTCGCTCCTTTTATTCATCGCATTAGTTGCAACTTTTGAAAGAATTTTAATGGAAAAAAAACTCTTTCGCATCATTAAAATAGCAAACCTCAACCCAGCCCGTGAATTTGCAATGTAATTAATCAAAAACGCATTCGCCGAATCGAGGAAAGAAAATTAAAATCGTGACTCTCGAAAAATCACTTGGGACGAACATAAAGGATTGAAAATATGAATATTCATAGGTCTCGAATTTATCATTTCGTTGCGATTCCCTTTCGATCTTGAATATCATCGATACGTCGGGGAAAGAAATCAATAACAAACGAGACAACGAAAAATATAAACATCATCGCGGCACCTGGATTGAGTCGATGGTGACGGTTTTAACGTTTCATTATCGAGGATTTTTTATGGTTGCGCGGAGATGAAGAAGAGATTAACAAATAAATATCCAAACACGAAGCGCTTCTCGGGAAAATGAACGATATTAAAAAGAAATTAAAGATTTGTTACGCATTTAGAGAAAGATTCTTCAAACTCGAAGTAGTTTAACATATCATTAAAATATTCCTCGATGTCTCTCGCGCTCACATATCAAATTAAATCAGTGTAAATTAAAAACCGACGTTTCGGGCTCGTCTTGTCGGCTCCGTTTTATGATCTTTCGCCTCCTTTTGTTGTTGTCATGAAAATTAGAGTTGGGCGGTTAAACATGGGAACGAGAAACCAGTCCGAATGAATTCTAAATCTATCGAGTCTTAATGACTGATCGTAACACCTGTGACGAGTTTTCACTTTGCATTTGGGAGTCAACCGTTGTGCACGTCACTTGCTTAGGCTTTGACATGAAGAAAAGCATTTGTTCATTTAAATTAATCAATGATAACGCAATAAAATATTTTTGTGACCAAAAGTCACCAAACTTACAGACGGTCCCCATTTAATCACTTGAAAGCAACTCGAACTTCTCGAAATCGAGTTTAACTTTCAATTTTTTCCGCCGACTAGATTCGGTTTCCTCGAACAAACATTCACTCACTCATTCGCCGTCCCCTTCTTCCCTAATTGCTTCGCTTCCCTTTCGGGTTTCTGGAACTGTATTGACGACTCTACCTTTCAGCTGTTGAATACGAATCAATGCTTGACGCTTTAATTCGGCAGGGAAACATTGAAACATTTACAAGCCAACATCATTCAGACTTTTTGCGCCCTTTTCCATTCATTGCATGCTCACTTGTCTATTTCCCTTCTATCGACGGTGCAGGGGGAAGTTTACTCAGGAGCGCTCGCTGGTGTTGGTGGAAATGACATAATAGAAAACATCCAGAACATTGTTTCTCATCGAAGCAATGCGATTTTATAATACCCGGAATTGAGTTTATGTTCTGTCAGTCTTTTGTCACGTTAGGGAGAAGAAGGAAGTGCGTTCGCTCTGCTCTCGAATAATTGTGCGGCCTACAAACATTTCGAACATTTAACAAGAAAATAAAATTGACGAAATAATTAAAAAAGAATTCGATCCAAGCGAATACGAAAGTCGAAGAAATATTATTTTGTGGAGAAGAGAACAAAGAGAAAAGAAATCACGATGTCGCGCGCATTTTATATTCCGCCACAAACACAAACCCACAACGCCGTCGGGAACTCGGATCTGGTTGATATTCTGGTCGCCACTTTGCTATCGCTATTGGAGAGACGGCATCGCTGCACCCGAAGATGTTGCGCAAGACTTCCATATCAAGGAGCGAGTTTTGTAAGTTTGCAATTTAAAATGAAATGATCCAAATGATTTATTTAATTATTCTTCAACAGTCGGGCAATCGCGGGCGTCGATAACTTCGAAGTCTGGAGTTGTCTCAAGCTCATAAAAGCGCCCTTCCTGACTCATCGATACGTTGAAGCGACGGAAATGTGACATTTTGTATCAAACAAAACAAGACAAATTAGTGTTTAAGTTAAAATAATTTTTGTGAGTCAAGAACTAAACCAAAATTAGAAGTAAAGAGAATTGAAAATTATTTGTTTTTGTGTTAATTTTGTTTCAGGAATCATTGAAATTTTAAGTTCGACTTAGAAGATCGGAGAAGATTGAAATAATTTTTTAAATTCTCGTGACTTGATTTTCTTATTTTAAAACAATTCCAGGGTACGTTGAGTGTAAATAGGAAAAATAGTGAAAAGTCTTCGAGTTTATTTATCAATCGAAAAAGGAAAAACACAATCAAAAATTTTCGTCGGCGTCTAAGCAATTTGAAAAAAGATTTCCAATCAGCTTTTCAATTAAATCAATCTAATTGTGCAAGAGAACTTCAATGATTCAAACAGATTCAAATTTTTTATTACCTAATTTTTTTTTTATATTTTTCCATTTTCAGACTTTTTCAGTTAAAAATAAATTATTTTAAAAATTAATTTCGCTGCATAAACTCTCGGTTAATGCACTTGTCGCTAGCCACAACATATAATTCAAACATCAAACGGTTTTGTAAACCATCAGTCACCACAAAGCGATGATTTTTTTATTATCATAAGTTTTAATCCCTTTCAGCGAAATACGCGTTATTTACTCGCGAATAATCAAAGGTTAATGCTCGACAGTCGGAAAACATTTTTATCTTCGCTTTCAATTATGCATTTCAACCCTTTCTCGCTCACTGCTGTTTTCGTTTCAACTCTGAAGAGTATTTACGATTCCCCTGTTTAGCTGCTTTATGCAGTCAAGTTCCAAATCTGAAATGATTGTGAGCTCGAGTTGTAAAGAGAGTTTCGGTTAATTAATTACAAATACTGAATAATTACTCGCTCGCCCTCTAAACAGCCTCAAACCCGTGTCACTTCACCCGGAAGAGAAGCGACAAAAAATGTCATTGCATGGTAACGGAAGATGAGTCATAATCCATAAAGCCAAGCTATTTACTGACGAACCAGCACATCAACCGAACCCTCATCGTACAGACATGCAGCACGAGAAAATGCAAAATGCATCGCCCAAGGTGAAATAAATACAATAAAGCGAGAGTGTCGCGTTATGGTCACGTTTTCGCCATCTGAGAGAGCGTTGCGAAGCACACTTCCCGCATTGCTGTCCACGAGTATTCGACAGAAATTCATTAAGTTTTTTTTCTCGCCTTTGGTCAAACGCAAATTGCGAATTTCAGTAAAGCTGTGCCAAACATCCTGAAGTCTGTTCAGCGACACTTTGTAGCTAAATTGTTGCTCTAGTAAAGCGAGGACCGAGTGTGCTCAAATATTTATGTTGCGGCGAAGAAGATTAACATTTTCGATTGGGGGGAAACATACGAAGGCTGAATAAATAAGCTCCATAGGAGATTGAACAAAGTTATGTTGCCGAAAAACGACTACAATGTGCTGAGTGCAACATTGGCTCGGGCTTTGCTCCTCGAACTCACTACGGCTGATGGAAGCGATAAAAAGATTTTCTCATTCATTCGAGAGCTTTCAATTAAAACTTTGCAAGGTTCTTTCTCTTTAACAACGAACATATCAACAAGGAACTTCGTCTGGAGGTTAACGTGGTGGATTTTCATAATTAAACAAGAGAAGCGACAAGCATCAAGAGTTTTATAGAAAACGTTTTATGTCAAAGATTTCAGTCGTTAAAACTCGTCTGCATTGGAGTGAATACGTTTCAAAACCCCAGAAATGATTAAAAAATTTGCGAAAATCCGCTTCCAAGTTAATGAGACGACTCGCAGATGAGTTTCCTGTCTCTGCTTGGTGTTCGGGGCTGTTTATCCGTTCGACGATTATGCAGATTTTCCCTTCACGTTGATATTTTCTGGATAATTTAATTAAAACAAACTGAAGGAAACTGAGCGGGGCTGCGCTCTCTATCTCGTCGTCTCCAATATTTGTGACAACATTGGACTTTGGGTTTTGCAAGGGCTGCTGAATTTTGACTTATTCGAGTATGTCAATTAGTTTAAAACTGTTAAAATAGTTTTTAAATTGGAATAATGATAGCTTGAGATAAGAAAATTGTCGCTCGATTAAAAATATTTTTCGTAATTATAAGCCAGATCATTTTGGCGTTTGAAATGTTTGCTGTGGTCTTCGTTTTGCTTTCATCCGCAGCCGTAAGTTATTTAAAGCAGGAATGGTTAGCTGGCCCATCTAACACCATCTTCCAATCTAGAATTGTCTTTTTGTCATCAATGACTTCGAGTTCAAGCTCAACCATTCAATTCAAAACGTAACTTTTAATTTCATAAACGACAAAATTCTCGGCAGCGTCATAAATGTGACGGTAGAAACTTTCGAGGTAATGGAGAAAGAGACGGTGTACGTCAAAATCAATCTGCCACTCGATAAGAACGATCGCAGTTTCAAGAGAGAATTTCTTAGAACTCAAGCAGATCTGGGAAAAATATTCAATGGAGTTTCCGGGAATTTCGTAGTGCGAACTATGATGCAGAACTTTCTAACATCCATCAAAACCATGCCGACGTTCCCCTTAGCGAAAGTAACAGAAATTCGACTTTATTTTACTGTGAATAACAAATTTCTTCTAAGGACACTTACAAGGTGCACAACCTCACGTTCCCAGATAGCTTTATTCCGCCGCCTCTCATGAACGTCAAGATGTTTGTTGTCCTCAAATTTGTAGGAAAAGTTCTCCATCAGAAATCAACAGTTTTTGCGTCTCGAATGGATGTTCACTGTGAATTCAGGAGACAAATTTAGCAAAACCATTAGACACTTCATCTTGTGATTTGTATGAGCTTCGTTGTCTTTATGGTCATCAAGTTTTTAGCAACTAATGGAGGAAGACTTCAACAACACATCATTACCGATACACAATTTTGATAGACATCGGAACTTCCTACAATTTGCGATGATGAAATAAATATTTCTGTCTCACCTTGGCTGTCCAATATAGACGACGTATCGCCAGTGTTCTTGATCTTCTAGATTGGGTGAAATTGGGAACATGAAGGCTGTGGCTATTGTGCTTCTGTCTACGGCAGTCGTGACTGTATTTAAAAAAAGTGGAAATTTAATACGAAAATAACTTTAATTTATTAACAGAATTGTATTTTCCTGATTGATCGCGTCAACATGACTTACAATTCCGCTGTTAACAATCTAACCTTCGTTTACTTCAACGACGAAGTCGTCGGAAGCGTTATGAACTTCACTAGCAACCACTTCCAATTAGTAGACAGGGAGACACTCTATTTGAGAATCAACGGTCGCGCCGACCGTTCAGATCGAAGTTACAGAAAAGAATTCTTTTCGACCTCAGCTGATATGGAAAAAGTTCTCAATGGAGTTTCTGGTGATTACGTGGGGAAAACTTTCGCACAAAATTTCTTCAAAACGATAGAACGAATTCCATCATTTCCAATACCGATCGTAAGGACTTTTTATAGTTGATAACGTAACTCAATTGATTGCTTATTTTCTAGGGTGTTTACAGGATCACCAACCTTACGTTCCCTGACACATATTTTCCGCCAATGGTTTTGAACCGGAAACTTCTGATCGAGTTGAAAATCGTTGGAAAGATTCGGCGTAAAAAGTCGACAGATTTTATTGCATGCGTGAAGCTTTACTGTGAATTTAAGCGATGATGTGTGTACCTTGCAGATTGTATTGAAGTCTACTCAAAGAGTTTGGTGATAGGCTTTGACATACACAATTTATATAATACGACTCTGATAAAGATCGAGCTCATCTACAATTGGCGCTGTTACAAATAAATATTTCAGTTCAAATACTTTCACACAATTTGCGATTAAATTTGCATTAAATAGTCTGAGTTGTCTGTTATGTTTCTTCAGTATGATCCGATCTGCGAAGTGCAATTGATTCATTCATGTTATATTATAAACTCGTTGCGACTATGAAAGCTGTGGCGATGTTTATGCTGTTTTCGGCGGTCGTAAGTTATCATAAATTTCAACATCAAGAAAGGATATTAATTTCGATCCTTTTAACAGAATTGTATTTTCCTGATTGATCGCGTTAACATGACCTACAATTTCGCTGTAAACAACATGTCCTTCGTTTATTTCAACTACGAAGTTGTCGGCGCTGTGATCAACTTCACCAATGACGTTTTTCAAACTTTAGACAAAGTGACGTTCTATGTCCGAATCAACGTTCCCGCCTACAAATCCGATCCAAGCTACAAGAAAGAATTTTTTTCGACCTCGGCTGTTCTGGAAAAGTTGCTGAAGGGTGCGTCCGGCAACTATGTCGTGAAAACCTTCGTGGAAAGCTACTTCAAATCGATCGAGTTTGTGCCCACATTCCCCATGCAGGTCGTAAAAATTTTCAAGTTCCATAAATCTCATTTCATTTTCCAGTTGAACGCTGATTTTTCAGGGGGTTTACAGAGTCACCAATCTCAAAATGTTATTCGACTTCAATGTCGTAGGAAAACTTTCGAAGCAAAAGAAGTCAACTTTTATGGCTCGGCTCAAAGTTTACAGCAAATTTAGACGTTAACGCATGTGAATGCGAGGCTGTACTCAAAGCCTTTGAACATTGCTTAATCATCATGAGTTCCTTAAACAGCCGAAACTAAAAGTATTGCACGATATTTTGAAAAGTGAATCATTGCGCTTGAGTTTTTCCACTTTGTAAACACGCAATTTTTTTTGAAAATATTTATAAATTTTAAAAAATTGTAGTAAATTGGGATAATTTGACTCAATAATTTTTGAACTTTGTTGTGAACGAGATGTCGACATTTTCAGTTGATATGGTTAACTAGGCCGAGTAGCTTCGTGCAGTTTGGAGTGGAGATTTGTTGTAACTATGAACACGCTTCCG